>OW026413.1:16270000-17520000 GCA_932274075.1 Diarsia rubi
AGATTAAGAGAATTACATAACTTTGGCTAATTTACTAACATGCAAGCAAATTAGGCAGAAACTACAAAACACTAACTACTATGATCCGTATACATTTGGTATTTCAAATACCGGTAGCAAGAAAGGCGTGTGTGTGTTTCTGTATGTACAAAGGTGAGATAAAAAATATATTTATAAAATATTCTGATACTAACATCATAACCTGCTACCAACAGACCAACACCAAGTGGTCTCTTGTCGTATCTCTGGGTACAGATCTGCATCTTGTTGCCAACCAGACCGATAAGCCTGCCGACAGGCATAGGTGCGTCGTGGGCGTACTGGTGGTTCAGGCATTCAGTGCGCATGAAACGGCTGGAAGTATAGAAACAAGAAATATTAACATATTGAATGGTTGACAAAGATACTTATTCAATAAAGAAATACTGCATGTTTATTCATAACTAGCGGACATCACCCGGTTTCACCTGCGTAGTTTCCGTTCCCATGGGAATACAGGAATAAAAAGTAGCCTATGAATAGGGTGAATGTAGCTTTAAAATGGTGAAAGAATTTTTTGAAATTGGCGCAATAGTTTTTGAGTTTATTCATTACAAACATACACACACACAAAAATATAATTATTTTCTCTTTATATTATTAGTGCAGAAGTGTAGATAGAAACAAAAGAAATGAATAACACACAATCTGCACTAGTATGGCCACTGTAAGGACCGGATTCTGCTTTCTAAGGTACGGAGGAAACTCAGATTTTTATAGGTAAGTACACCTTTAGATTGACTCAAGCAGCTGTCAATATCTAGCCACACGCCAAACTAACGCCAGAGATACAGTTTATGTTCCATACTAAGTCATGGTCTAACTTTATAGCATTTTTTTGTTGTTCTCTGTATTGATTTTGATGATATTTTGGTACCCACGGCAACATATCAAAATATACATTGCTAGTTTAATTTGACTTTGCTTTGTATATTATATATTTCCCATAAATGGAGAGATCTACAATATTATAACTGCTTTTGTATGGCTTGATTGGTTGTCATTTGTACATTTAACACACTGTGTAACTGAAAAGGTAACCGATAGACTTACTTACTTTCATATTTTATAATTTGAGTATGGGATACAAATGGCTTCACAATTACCTCAACATCCTAGCATCAGCAGTCAACCCAGAGATAGAAATGCCAATATGCTCATCAATTGGAATAATCTTTTTCTGGTAAGCTGACAATTCACTCACAGCCCTCTTCAGCGCAATAAGAACGGCAAAGTTCTTGCTTTTTAAGCCAACAGTAGCTGATCCAAGTTTTACGGCTTCCATGGCATACTCCACTTGGTGGAGCCGACCCTGAGGGCTCCATACTGTGACGTCACTGTCATACTGGTTGCGGAACTGTAAAAAGGTTTTTTATATTGAGTATTTTGGCTGGCTGTTTGAAGATTCCTTTTCTTGAATACAGTTGCATAGATAATGTACTGTATAAAAAATACAATGATTCAGCTATAATAATTTGGTTACAAGAGCAGCCTTTTTTTCTGAAATTTGTTGCGTTTGCTGGGAATTTTCTAATACTGTAATAATAATTATGAAAGATTTAGGTTATAAGTAATAATTTTCCAAACTAAAGTTGTCTATTGATATATAAAATAGTTTGGTCAGTGGGTCGTTTTAGTTTTAATATAGCATAATTATAACAAGAGACACCGAGAAAGCATTTAAAACCAATAGAGACTTAGAGATTAAGACAGAATCATCGTAATAATGCCATTTCAATATAGCGGCAATGACGGAGCATAATCGATAACTTTTGAGAGTAAATTCATCAATAATAACGTATTATTTGATGCTGAAGGCAATAATAATGTATTTGAAACTGCTTACCATGTTGGAAGTAACTTTTAGATGTAAATTTCACAAAATAATAGTTTTCTTTTAGAGCTTACAAGCCGACGATGACTATGAAATTGGAAATGTCAAAGTCAAAAACTATTTCTGTCAACTTTATTTTTATTCGTCCGACTCTGAGGCTTTTGTCATTATTTCTTGCCTAGTTGCATTTAGGCACGGAAATTAAAATTAATAAAATAAATTACTAAATACAATGAAGTGGCACATTTTAATGTAATATTATGTGTAACTGTTCGTCTCATCAAGCAAACCGGCTGGCGTTGTACTACTGAAGCGATAGATGTCGCTACGTATGCCTGTACCTAGGTTTCGTACAAGAATGAAAGATGGCACTGCACAGTTGCACACACTGTCTCTGCGTTTTTTTCTCGTTTTTAGGGTTCCGTAGTCAATATGAACCCTTAGAGTTTTGCCATGTCCGATTACCTATGCTGTTACTTAATAAAGATTTGACATATCTTGTCAAAACTTTTACTAAGTGATGGCTTAAGTAATCATTAAACTGAGTTCGGCAATTGGTACCAGAAAGCTGTAATTCGGCATGAATGAGTTACGCCAACAAAGTGATAAAGTAAAATATTAGTATTAATTAGTATGAAGTGGGGATGATTTTTTATTTCTCGCAAAGCCCATTGTGTGGGATTTAGTTGGATAGGTCTTAAAAAAATACAAACCACTTTTCTGATTAGGGGATTCCTTTGTGAAATATTAAGTTCAAAATTTTGTTAGACTCAAGTGTACCAACCTAAACCATTTATTACGGGTTGTATTTGGGAGTGTGAAAAAAATCATGTTAGTAGCTTAAACAACGAAAATAAAAGGAAAACTATCACACATAAGAGGCTTTACAAGTTTACGAGCAAAAGTCGACCAACTTATAAAATGTACTTGTATTAAATAATTTCCTATACATAAATGTATGGGAGCGCAGGTCTCAAAACTGCAAATTTAAGTTCGTATTATTTTAACAATAAAAATAATCGTTCGGACTTCGGAGGCAGGTAGGCAGGGTGGATAATCAGTTCAGTAAGTTCACATATTTTGAGAGGCAATTACGGAACCCTAAATTATGCGTGGTCCGACATGCACTTGGCCGGTTTTAAGGGGTAAAACGGGACCCTATCAGTAAGACTTCGCTGTCTGTCTGCCTGTCGGTCCATCTGCCACGAGGCTGTATCTCATGCACCTTGATAACTAGACACTTAATTTTTTTACAGATGATGTATGTCTGTTGCCTCCTTAACAACAAATACCAACTAAAAAACAGAATAAAATAAAAAATATGTAATGGGGCTCCCATACAACAAACGTGATTTTATTGCTCGTTATTGAAACGGCAACGCTTGAAATATTCACAGAATATTTAGTCCACTATAAAAATAAATATTTAAATTAAAATAAAACAAATATTTAAGGGGGCGCAACAGATATGATTATTTTGCTGTTTTTATAGATTATTATTATAATAATTATTAAATAAGTAAGTACGAAACCTTTTGTGCGCGAGTCCGACTCGAACTTGGCCAGGTTTTAATATTTCGAATCTAATCACGTGACAAAAGACTAAAGAAAAGATTTATTTTTATAAAACGTTTGTAATGTAATGTTTTGTCATATTTTCATAGCACAAACATTTAAACTCACATCGCAACAGAACAGCACCTTTATGTCTTAATTTATGTTTTGTAACGAGCGGTAATCGAATCAACGAAACGCAGCGTAGCAAGCTGCTAATTTGCCACTGGGCCAACCGTGCCATGCCCAAAAGTAGTAGGTACGCAGACGTTCCACATACCTAGGTACTACTATATTTTGAATTGGTATTTTTAGTATGAGTAGAGACCATAATATGGTTTAAAGTAAAATATTTAAGATACTGACTATGTAATATCTTCACCTGTGTTGAAACAAAGAAAAGAAAATTTAATCAATTGAATCGGATTTTCATTGCGCATCTAGGATAAACGGAAAAGAACTTTAGGATGGAATTTAAAAATTACGAGCCAATAAATTCCCAGGATCAATTGAAAGCAAAAAAATTACGGGACAAATAAGTACCCACCACCTAACCGGCTAGCTGGTGCAGCGTTAAACAGAAAAAAGTAGGTCGGTGCCTAGGTACTTCAATCTGGTTCTTATAAAGAAGGTTTTTTATGCTCTTCAGAGACCTACATCAGTTAGGATGATCATGACAAGTCTTACTTTTCATTTGACGCGTCGTACGTGAGGAGACGCTGGTTGTCACGGCATTGTGTGGATGATCCTGAATTATGAACAGTAAGCTGGCAAGATGGCTGTGAATAAAACGCATACACAATAAAAAATATTTCATATTAAGAATATTAAGTATTTTAAAGATGATAAATTATGTGGTAACATTAGGGATCTCATAAGCCAAGGCTACATCAATATCTGACGGTACAAACAGAAATCGCAACGGTTACTCACCCTGACTTCACCTAACTTAGATGAATCTGACTAAAAAAAATGTGATTCTAATTAGTCCATCTGTTAGATTATCGAAAAATATTGGACACGTATTTTTTGTTTCATCAAATCAATGAAAATTAACGAATTATGGCGTCAAAGATTAGAGTCGAGGTTTGTGACGTTACTGACCGGTAAAAAATGCCATACTATTAGTATGGCATTTTTGTTTACGTGAAAATAGAAAAAATACGTGTCTAATATTTTTCGGAAATCTATCAAATCAAATCAAATCGTTTATTTGTGATACATGGGTTACATGCAGGTGTTCGTTACATTCATTTTAAATTTCTAAGGTTCAATACCATGATCAGCCACTTGGGCATACAAATGATTAAATAATCAAAGTTATAAGAAATTGACTTAAATTACATAATTATCATTAAAATTCAGATAGACAATACAATAAATAACCTAAGGATATCGTCAAGCGGACATGAAACAATTAAAATTTCTTAGTCGATAAAAATCATCAACAGAGTAATACGATTTTGCTATAAGAAATTTGAACAATTTATTTTTAAAGACATGAATATTGCTACATCCCTTTATGTCATTCGGAATCTTATTGTAGATCTTTGTGGCCATAGCAAACATACTTTTCCCAAAGAGGGTAGTTCTATATTGCCTAGTAAGGTTATTATTCAAATAACTCCTATTTCGTGATCTGAGCTGCAAAGTAAATAGCGATGGATGATGTCTAATGAACAAAGCCATTTCAAAAATATATAACGATGGGACGGTTAATATTTTTAATTTTTCAAAGTAGTCCTTGCAACTGTCAGTTCTTTTGAGACCACACATAGCTCGCACGCACCTTTTTTGACATCTAAAAACTTTATCCCAGTTGGTAGCATTTCCCCAGAATATAATTGCGTATCTGACGGACTAATTAGATTTTTTTTGTTAACTACCTTATTGTCTGTTCCTAAAGATTTCACTTAAGTACAAGTACAGACGCCAGCAGGTCAGACTACCCGAAACTGTAAAATTTTCCAAATGAACATTGAACTTAGCTAATGCTTTAGCAATAAAGTTGTATATCTAGAGATATCAGCATTGAGATAATTATAATGTACCAGTACGTAGTACATTATACCTCAATGGATTTCAGTAGCTTCATGTACTGGTGTCTGTTGGAGATCTGATCATAGGGTCAGATCTAGGACTTCACTTCTACACATTTCTTCTATGGCTACGCTCCTATAGCGTAAGCACACCAAACAACAAGACAAGGGATAAAGCACAAAAAATAAAAGATAAAAGAACGAAAAAGGAGAAACCTTCATTTTCCGAAACCTATCTAAATGTTGTCACTTTTTCCTAGGACATGTGTTTGTTTTCCTACTTAATTTGAGCAAAAAGTACCCGAGACTTTACTAAGGTGTTGAATTCCCTAATTTAAAACTTGTTTTGTATATTACCATAATCAAAACGGTGAAGGAAAACATCGTGTGTAAACTGGCATGCCCTAAATCTAAGATTTAATCTATATCTTTAACTTTATCTATCAATGTAGACATGGAATAAGGAAGGTTTTTTTCGAAATTCAACCCCTCAGGCAGTTAAATAGAGGATAAAACTTTCAATGGAAAATCGTCATTTTCACACGGGCGACGTCGTAGGCAAAAGCCATGCATTTTATAAATCATATTTATTTCTATACTAGCTGTTGCCAGCGGCTCTACATCTCGAAAATTATCCCACGGGAAGATAAAATCGGGATAAAAACTATCCTATATGTTAATCCAGGGTATAACCTATCTACATACCAAATTTCAACCAAATCGGTCCAGCCGTTTATGCGTGAAAGAGTAACAAACATCCACACATCCATTCTCACAAACTTTCACATTTATAATATTAGTAGGATACATCAAGACTAATGGGCCTATCACACGCTCAAGCTTCACCACACTTTTTGTGGTGAAGCGTAATACAGTTTTACCAACCACACGCGCGATGTACCGTATACACTGTGTAATCGCGCAGGCAAGACTGTGGTGAAACCTGTGCGTGTGGTATGCATACTCGTATAAATGTTTTAAAATTTGTTTGGGCTGGTGTCACATACATACCCTTTCGATTACTCTGAGAAGAATAACCGATACAAACTCTTAAGTCACTGTGTCTGTTTTCCTCTTTAGTAATGAAAAAAGTGTGAGTCAAAGTGATATTTTAATACAGTAGGTTGTTCTGGTGCGTAGGTAGCCCCTACTTATTTGTGCCTATTATAAGTCGACTTTTGTGATATTATGACTAAATTATTCAAAAAGTTCATGATTTATTAAAATCAAAACGCGTTCTTAGCTTATTACACCCACAGGTAGTTTATTTTTAACGTTTTACGCTAAGTAGCAGGGTTATTAAAACTAATGAGTACCAGGGATTTAAATAACCAAGACAGAGTTGAATAATTATGTATTTATTATAACCTGCTGTAGTTAGTAGTTAGTTATGATCAACCCTCGTTTTCATTAACCTAAGCGACGCCTAAAGGAATGTCTGAATAAAACCACTAAATCGAATAAATTTTCAACACTGCTTGCAGTCTTGCACCATCACGCTCCTGCTCATGTATCTATTTATTTTCAACACTGCTTGTAGTCTTGCACCATCACTCTCCTGCTCATATATCTATTTATTTTCAACACTGCGTGTAGTCTTGCACCATCACTCTCCTGCTCATATATCTATTTATTTTCAACACTGCTTGTAGTCTTGCACCGTCACGCTCCTGCTCATATGTCTATTTATTTGGGGTTGGCGGCGCATGTCTTTTTCTTTCATAATTTTCTCTAATCCTCGTCATGTTTTGGAGACCCAGGTAGAAGGGTTACTAACTGTCTCCTTTTGTCTTGTCGAAGAGAAGATTGTTGATGACGAGAGAAAGTAAAAGTTCAACTTGCAGTAGAGTAATATAATTATTTGGAGACACACAGTTATGGTTATGTACACTAATAACTACTATAAACTAATTATTAAACTATACAACACGCGTGTGCGTGGCGTGTCTCGCGACGGTCGACGAGTAACAGAGGGTCGCTATGGAAAGCACCCGGGACTGAAGCTTGACTTTGCCCCTTAACAAAAATATACATGCATCAACGCCACGTAATCTGGTGCGTTCATTTTGCATATTAGTCACCTAATTTCTAGCCATATCATCCTTTACACAGTCCATCTATCGATTATTTGGTATTCCTCTACTCTCTTTTAGCATTTCAGAATCCACTAGCAGCCATTCCAAAGATAATCGGCGAAGTATCTGTCCAAGCATCACTACTCCTACTAGAAGAAGGTCGTAGCTTACCAAGCATAACATACCAAGTTTCTTCCGTGCCTCGGAAAGCACGTTATTAAGCCGTTGGTACCTGCTGTCACTTATAGATCTTGCTCGAATCTGACAACCAGTCTTACCAAGGAGTATCAATAATTTTACCTAGTACTAATTGGGTTGTGTACGTTAGATGCCAGATGGGGCAGTCGTTCCATGTAAAATACTGGTATTCAGCTGCATCAGGTTAGACTGGAAGCTGACGAAAAGGCTAGGCTGATGATGACTAGCAGCACCTAGATACTCAAAATGTTATGATTCTAACAGGGAATCTATTGCATTCTCTGTCAAAATTGCTCCATGAAAGCAAGCGGAAAGTCTTGAGTATGAATGTGGAGCGGTATAAAAGTAGAGGAAGACCAAAGAATTGATTGATGGCCGGTGTGAAAGATGATAACTATGGTAAGAAGGATGTGTCTCATGAGATGATGGGTAAGAGAGAAGAAGTATGAAAACAGAAAAAATGCTGCGCCAACCCCAAATGAATGAAGGGCAAGAGATCCTACTTCCTACTAATATTATAAACGCGACAGTTTGTAAGTATTTAAGTATGGATGGATGTTTGTTACCATTTCACGCAAAAACTACTGAATGGATTTGGATAAAATTTGGTGCACAGATAGTTTATAACCTGCATTAACACATAGGATAGTTTTTATCCCGATTTTATCTTCCCGTGGGATAATTTTCGAGTTGTAGCGGGCGAAGCCGCTGGCAACACCTACTTAGTTATCTATATTTTTTCATGATCCTGAGTTCCCTTGGTAGGGGCTACGAATCGTTTTCACCCGCATTGCGCTCCGTTTTACGGAATCACGGAGCCATCACACTGATCTATTTTTTGTGAGATACCACTTAGCTTTGAATGTTGATTGATTGATATCTTTATAGTTTTGCGATAACTGGAATGTTTGCTGTTCCATTTGTTTATGTGAGAGGAAAAGCAGTAGGTATGGTTTTTTTTTTTTTTAATGATTTTTTTGTGGAATATAAAGGGTGTAAAAGTACCCTTAACGCAAACGAAAGGCACGTGTCCTCCCCACTACTGCGATCATTTTTTTGTTCTAGACTATATCTGGGAACCCCCTAGTTACGGTGATATTGGGGGTCAAAGTTCCAAATTTTGCACAGCTGTTTTTGTAAATACTAGTTTTTCAGGTTGTAACTTTATTAAATTACCTCCAAGACCCTTTGACTATTTAAAGCATCCACTAACACAATGTTTTAAGAGTGCTAGTTTGAGTTTTGCCGTAAAATGAAATTTTTGACACCAAAAAAAAAAGTCTTTTCCCAGCAAAAATTTTTGCGTAGGGGTAGTTTGATGTACAGAATGCTAGGTTGACGTATGTGTAAAGGGTTGATTTACACCCTGTATGAACGTAGAGCGATGTAAAAGGAATATGTCATGTATGTAAGGATCGTGGGCAGGTAAGGGCAATGGAGAGAGCTAGGCTCGGAGTTTCCTTGCGTGATCGAATCAGAAATGAGGAAATCCGCATGAGAACCAAGGTTACCGACATAGCCCGAAGAATTGCCAAACTTAAGTGGCAGTGGGCAGGGCACATTGCTCGCAGAACGGATGGCCGATGGGGCCGGAAAGTTCTGGAGTGGCGACCGCGAACCGGAAGACGTTGCGTTGGAAGGCCTCCCACTAGGTGGACCGATGACCTGGTGAAGGTTGCGGGGATCCGCTGGATGCGAGACGCACGGGACCGGTCAATGTGGCGACACTTAGGGGAGGCCTTTGTCCAGCAGTTTATGTCTTTCGGCTGAAATGATGATGATGATAATGTAAGGATCTTAGTTCGTAGTAGGTGGCTTTCTATGGTTTCTGCCTACTCTCTCTCTCTGGTCGGTACCTCATGTCTGAGGATCGTGGTCAGATGTAGGTTGCATCTGGAACGTATGATCTGCCTCCACCGGTCTCTGTCCAGCGCGTCTGTCACAATCTCACTGAATTTGGATAACGTCGTTTCTTTTATTTGGTCGGTCGATCTAGTTGGCGAACGACCGCGCGATCTTTTGCCTTCAGTGTTCCCAACCATAATCAACTTTTCTAAATTGTCGTCGCCCACTCGCACTGTGTGGTTGAAGTATGACAAGATGCGTTGCCTGCATATAGTGGACAAGTGAGTTTTTATATGGAGCTGGCTCAGGATCGATGCATTAGTGCGTTTCGCAGTCCAAAGCAACCCGTCGTCGGGACTGCGGGTTGTTCAGAAGTTACCGCGGCTTGGACATATAGGGCTAAGAAGGAACATGGGTGGTTTCTAGTCAGTAGAAGTCTGACACTCCCTTTCGCTCTGCCTAAGAGCGGCATGGGTTATTTGATGATTTTCCACCCGCCAAAAAAAAAAGGTATTCTCAGCATTCGCCTCCAGCACCACATCTCGAATGCGTCACTCCTTTGCCATTTTGGGCTAAAATAGTCCATGTCTCTACTCCGTATAGATAGATAGAGATACTAACACTCGTATAAGTCTAATCTTGGTTTTGGTACCAATTCCTCTTTCTGCCTACACCCATAGGAAAGATCTATGAATTTGAATAGATAGTCAATAAAATAACTAGATTAAATTGTTACAGCTGTGGGCCCGTAAAGCTCAGGATTGGTGCCCTGAAACAGTAACAAGGAGTCGCGGCAGACCACGAAGGAGATGGCATGACGAACTGGATGTCTTCCTTGAGAATAGGAGAGAACGTTGCACAGAATCTGAAGGAATGGAGAGAGGCCTTTGCTCAGCAATGGGACAATATAGGCCAGGTAAAAGAATTCGCCACCTGTATTTACTGTCAAAAAGAATTTTCATGTTATATTATTATCTGAAGACATGGGTGGACCCCAAATAAATTGGGATAATAAGCGGCGATCGGCAGCGGCAACAACTCGCGTCCGGCCCTGGTGCAAACCATGGTCCGAGGTGAGAGAGAATGGAACCCCGTAACGCGGTGATGCTGGCGAAGGAGGTGGCGGAACGTGAGAGGGAGAGAACCTCTCGTCCCAGTCACCGCGGGAGACGCTCCGGTCGTTGGGAGCCACGTGATGGCTTCCGGCCATTGAAGGCGCGGGCCTGTGACGGTGAGTAATGGGCTAGCTCGCCGTTCATCCGTTTTATAACTCAGACCAAATAAAAAGTAAAGACGGAACTCTGCGAACAGCAAAGTGAGGCCGGTCAAACTACGCCTCGCATACACGCACACACGTCTCAGACTAAATAAAAAGTTTAAGTCCAAGGCGAAGTTTATGTTGTACGTGTGTGCGTGCTTTGTGTATGTACACGGTGAGGCGTAGTTTTACCGGCCTCACTTTGCTGTTCGCAGAGTTCCGTCTTTACTTTTTATTTGGTCTGAGTTTTATAACGACGACAGGCCGTGTCGACGGCGCGTTCGTTTTTCACGCGCACCTCAAAGAGATGTCAGCAACATGGAAGGGGCAAGCGCCGACGCCCATCGGAGCTGCGGGTTGTTGGAAAGAGATACCGCTGTTTTTGACCGTGTTGTTAGAAAACCCGTAGTTTACCAACAATGCAAGAAAAGCCTGGGTCGGTATCTAGTTTCAAATTATGTCAGTACTGTAAATAAATAATTCTAAGCTAATCGTAGGTGTCAATTAGGTGTTAGTTGACACCACGGTTAGTTTCTGGTTTTACCGCCTCTAACCACAGTCTTCTGTTAGTTATGTCTTGTAAGTCGATACAGTGTCATATTCCGACGGACAGGCGCCGTGAACTCGACACCAACAATAAACTAAGACGATTATTGTCCCTTTTTTTTTTTTTTTTTTTTTTTTGGTGGGTGTAAAATCATCGAATAACCCCTCCCGCTCTTGGGCAGAGCGAAAGGGAGTGTCAGACTTCTACTGACTAAAAACCACCCATGTTCCTTCTTTGCCCTCTATGTCGAGGCCGCGATAACCGTTGGACTACCCGCGGCCCCGACAGGCGTCGGCCCTTTCGGGCCCCTCCCATGTTGCTGACATCTCTTTGAGGCGCGCGTGGAACACGAACGCGCCGTCGACACGGCCTGTTTTCGTCGTGAGACGGACGGACGGCGAGTTAGCCCATCACTCACCGTCCACAGGCCCGCGTCTACGGTGGCCGGAGGTCATCGCGGGACGATTATTGTCCCTTCGATTGTTATTTAGAACGCTATTGTAATTAGATTGCCTCATTGGTCTAGCGATTGCAAGCGCAACTTTTGAGCATGAGCTTCTAGATTCAATAGGGATGTTTACTGACTTAAAAAATATGATTCTAATTAGTCCGTCTGTTAGATTATCGAAAAATATTGTAAACGTATTTTTTGTTCTATCAAATCAATAAAAATGTACGAAGATACGCAAAAAAATGTCATACTAATGTCTTAGAATATGACGTCACACGAGTTTTCAAAGCACTGTATCGTCTTTATTGTTCGTTTACGTGAAAAAAGAAAAATACGTGTCCAATATTTTTTGGAATTCTATCTGATGGACTAATTAGATTTTTTTAGTTAACTACCCTATTCCCGGGTCCGATAAAGTATTATTGGGTTTTGGCAAATTGGTGGGGGTAGTGCCTTTTTGATGGCAATAGGCTCACCCCTTATTACATGGGACTTAAATATGATTGATGAAATGTGGGTGTACTTTTCAGTACATCTCTGCCTGATCCTTCGGGGATTACAGGCGTGATGTTATATTATGTAATTAGACAATTGTCTGTGTAAACATGGTTTAAACCATGCTGAAACTATATCAGACGTTTCAGCTTTCTGTTGATTTCGAACAGAAGCCCTAGCACGAGCGCACGGTGTAAACGTAACATATATTCGTCGATTTTTGAATCGAAACACAATCAGTATCATCCATATGAGTAAATTATAATTATTATGACAAACGAGTATTTTAAATATTTAAATCGATTAACATAATAACATTACGTTTACACTGTGCGGTCGTGCTATATAAGACCTTTTTTTTTTTGGCGGGTGAAAAATCATCGAATATTATTCGATCATCGAATTCCGCTCTTGGGCAGAGCGAAAGGGAGTGACAGACTCCTACTGACTAAAAACCACCCATGTTCCTTCTTAGCCCTCTATGTTGAGGCCGCGATAACTAGTGTACAACCCGCGGCCCGTGCTATTATAAGACCTCAGTTCACAACACAGTGTACCTTCCTTAGACAGGACCACGGACCTTTTTCTGACATATCTGGGTGTAGCAGAAACAGAATGAAATGAATATCTGAAATCGTAGCTAGGACTTCTATTTTTATGAACTGTTAACACTGTTAAGCAGTAGCTTAATTTACAGATCCCTAAAAATATAATCATATCAAGAGCAACTTACTTCTTTGTTCCCACTTAAATTAATGGAAATTCAACTGTCAGAGTCAAAATATTACTAACAACTCAACAATACTCATAGTAAGGCTATTGTCCACGCGTAGCGAGAAATGGGCAGAAGCTAGCAAGTGGAAGTTAATTGTTTGGAACAGAGAAACTTTGGCCGCAAGATGAACATACTACAAGTAATACAATGCGTTAAACAGAACGTACTAGAGATCGTTTTGATCCTCGATTATTATGGTGAAAAGTTCTGGAGTGGCGACCGCGAGCCGCCAGACGTTGCGTTAGAAGGTATCCCACTAGGTGGACCGATGACCTGGTGGAGGTTGCGGGGATCCGCTGAATGCGAGACTGCTAGTCAATGTGGCGACACTTGAGGGTCTGTCCAGCAGTGGACGAGGCAGTGGGATAGATAAGGTAAAACGGACAGGCATAGTCCGGTTAAGAAGAAGCAAACATAGCATAGGAGTCATGGGTTGATCAGCGTGATGACATGCAGAAAAAAAAAGAAAGCAGTAAGACAGATGCGCTTTTGGGGGGGGGGAATCATTAAATAACCCCTCCCGCTCTTGGGCAGAGCGAAAGGGAGTGTCAGACTACTACTGACTAAAGATGTGCCAAATTCGACCAATCACAGAAAGGGCGAAAGAACAGGGGGTATAAAATGGTAACTTAAGCAGATCATAAAATGATCATAATATGAATTGCATTAAAATTCGTAAAATGGTCACAGGCGCAGTTACTATTACGAATGGCCCATAATACTAATTTTAACGCAATTCGTACTTTAGACTCCCAGATGTAATTTTTACTTAAAAAAAAAAGAAACCAGTGTGACAGATACCTAAGAGTCAGACAGTGTTGGCACGACTCCAGGTCTAGCCATGAATGGACTGCCCACACGATCCGATCTGTCGAGTTCGTCTACGCCACGTTTGCTTACGTAAAAAAGAGATTCTGTGACAAATACATTTGATCTATCGCCGCTTTAACCTATATTGCATCATTTGTTACTCAAAACATGATTTTGAAGCTTATCAAATCAAATGATGAAATTAGAGTCCTTTGGTGGATAAAGTAAATCTTTATTTGACTTGTAGGATTATTTCATATTTGCCTCAGAAAACAAGCTTGGCATAACTAAAAGCAGTGTAAGCTTAGGGATGTGCCAGTCCCGTCGGGGCTGCGGGTTGTTCACAAGTTACCGCGGCCTCGACATATAGGGCTCAGAAGGAACGTGGGTGGTTTTTAGTCAGTAGAAGTCTGACACTCCATTTTGCTCTGCCCAAGAGCGGGAGGGGTTACTTGATGATTTTCCACCCGCCAAAAAAAAATGGGGTGTGCCAGTGGACTGCCAAGCCGTAGATCTCAAGTTCGAACCCCAGACACATGCCTCTGATTTTTCAAATTCATGTTCGTATTTTATATTATGAGGAGCCACCCAGGTCGATCTTTAGGTAGAATTATGCTTGCCTAGGTCGGTATGTGCATGGGTGACCGCCCGACATAGGTACCGAGTTTCCTCCAAACACGATAAGCTGTTGTTCTTTGGCAGTCGTTACAGGTAGTCAGCCTTTCTAATCTTTTTAAATGTCAATGGCTATCATAGTGTCCATCAATTAACTGTCAAATAGTTCCATTTTGTACTAAACCATAACCAATTTGAAAATTAATTGATGGAAACTAAGATAGCCACTGACATTTAAAAAGATACGCAATAGCTAATAAAATTCTTACAAACGAGTATCGTATTACCTAGTATTAACTGGGTTGTGGAGGTCAGATAGGCAGTTGCTCCATGTAAAATACTGGTCTTCAGCTGCATCCGTTTAGGCTTCCAGCCGACCCCAACATAGTTGGGAAAAGGCTAGGTAGATGATGATATTCGTATTGTATATCATCACTTGCTTCGATAAAGGAAAACATAGTGAGAAAACCAGCATGCCTTAGCGATATTTGAGCATGTAAAGTCAAGTCAAAAGCACATGGGCACAATAAGTCTGACATGAGTTTCGTGAAAAACATCCTTCATTTCTTTACGTTCTTTAATTTTAATCATCACACTAATATTATAAAGGCGAAAGTTTGTGAGTGTGTGAGTGTGTATGTTTGTTACTTCTTCACGTCTAAACGGCTAGTGTGATTTTAATAAAATTTGGTATGTAGTTAGCTGACACCCTGGATTAAAACATAGGATAGTTTTATCCCGATTGTATCTTCTCGTGGGATAATTTTAGAGTTGTAACGGGCGAAGCCGCTGGCAACAGCTAGTTTAAAGTAATTTTGTCACAAAAATCTCTACTGTTCATGGTCAATGGTATTAATGGAGTTAAGGCATATTTGAAAGTCGTAACGTTTTCTAGCCGTGGGCGTTGCAGATAGACTATTAGTTACCTAAAGCTGACTCACAGGGCATCATAATATTGTTATCATGTTGTTTTAGAAGAAACTAGATTTCACCCGCAGCCTCACCCCCTGATAAAAAAATATCTCAACAAACTTTCATCCCCTATTGAACTCTCTTTGGGGGTTGAATTTCAAAATATATGTTAAAACATTCCGTAAGAATCACTCTACCCATTGGTGAAAACAGCATGAAAATCGGTGCAGTAGTTTTTGAGTATATCGTGATGTAGTGATACAATACGTAGCCTTTTTCATTTTACAGATGCTAGTACAGCAAGCTACCTGACACTGTCAAATTTTTCCAATCAACTGTGAACATAATGCTTTAATGATAAAGATGAAAATCTTTAATAGAAAATTTACACATTCAGTAGTTTTATGAGTTGGTGTCTGTCCTTTTAGGACCTCGGCTTGTTGGGTGTAATATGTTGTACAGATTACTTCAAAAAAAAAAACGGATATCCTCCTCTTTTTTGAAGTCGGTTAAAAACTAAAGTGCTCAGCAATAGAGTGGGAAAGTTGTCAATGAAGCAGCTTTTTTTTCATCACAGCTTATTGCAATTCAATCTTCTTTTAAGCCTCGTCAGTCTAGTGATCGCGACTGCTGATCATGAGTTTCTGGGTTTGATTCTCGGATCGGCAAAATTGTTCTTGAGTTTTTCCATCAATATTTTTTCAGTAGCTGCCACAGATTTTAGATTTATGCCCGGATAATGGCAATAGGCTTGCTTTTTTAACATGGGACTTAAATATAACAAAGAAAGAAAAAGAAAAGAAAACACCAAACCACATTTATAATAACAAAATAATTAATGTGGGTGTACTAGCAAGTACATCTCTGCCTAACACTTAGGGGATTACAGGCGTGATGATATTGCGGGTTGTACACTAGTTACCGCGGCCTCGACATATAGGGCTAACAAGGAACATGGGTGGTTTTTAATCAGTAAAAGTCTGACACTCCCTTTCGCTCTGCCGAAGAGCGAGAGGGGTTTTTTGATGATTTTCCACCGGCCAAAAATAAAAAAAAAAGTCGTGATGTATGAATGTAATTTTTTTACTCAACTACTTCAATTTCAGATAATTAGGACTAAAACCTACTTACAGGCGCGCCTTTGCAATATTTATGTATAGCACATATGTAAGGTAAACAAAAGAAAATATATATTTTAATCTGATCCTAGTTCTCACAATCTTTAAATAGGTAATCCAAGCCCAAAAACCTTATTTTGAACTAAATTTTCGTTGAAGTCTTTTGCAAGGCGGTTAACAGTAATTGGCTATTTATAAAAAAAAAATCAAAGAATAAAGTAAATTAACATAATTTTAATGTTAAAACAACCTTTTCATTTGTACAAGATTTAACCTTTTTTTTTCAAGAAATCCGTGGGTGGACAAAACGTTCGCTACATGCTCTCCAAAAGACTTTTTCACTCGATTGTACCATGACAGCATTAACAATAACTTATGTGTGCAACTGTACTCTCATCCCACGTCCCATGATCTCGTAGCAAAAGTGACGTCACGGGTGATCGCAGAGCTACCACATAAAATGCTACGCGAGCCCGCTACGAACATCAAAATCGTAGAACCATCGCTACGGCGTAGACGCGCTACGCACCAACCGCGTAAACTTCGTTCGAACTCAAGTGATTTTTCGGGTATGTGATTATTGTATATTTTGTAGTGTTTATTTATATTATATAGTGTTTCAACAGTGGTCTTTATTTATATAAAGTTTTCGTAACTTAACTAAACAACTTAGAAGTTAACATCGTCAAGTAGTTACGAGTTTAAATACAATTTAAATGGCTGTTTATAGATCTTTATGGAATCAGTATATTTTTTAAATACAAATTTAAAATTATTAAAACACTTATAAAATTATTAATAGACTTATGAGAGTATTGCATTTAAAAGATGAATGAGCCATGCGATTTCTATAAACCATTAAATGACGTAGTTGAGTATTAAGAACGTCAGTGTAATAAATTATAGTCTTCGATATTTGGAAATAATCTACAACATAAAATTATAATTAATTACACATAAATACCAACGAATAACACATATGTACTTACATCTTTGGTCAGCAAATACGTCAATAAACCTTTCCAAACCTGTTTTCACATAACATAAAGTGTTATTTTATGAAACTCAGTATGTTTACAATTTCACAAAAACATAACAATACCTAAGCTTATGCTAATTACGATTACGAATATTTTGACGCGACGTTATTTATAATCTTCAATCAAAATATGTAACAAACAAAGATAATAATAACTCCTTCGTGTAGGATAGAATAAGGCAGAAGGAATATTTCCAACGTCATAATTTCTTTGTAAATATATCAAATCTCCTTTAATTTAATTCTTGTACAGATTTTTATTGCATACGCAGATGAATAAGGATGTTTAAAAAAATGTGATTCTAATTAGTCCGTCTGTTAGATTATCGAAAAATAAAACGAAGATAAAACGCGTCAAAGATTTGAGTGGGGGTTTGTGACGTCACTGACCGATAAAAAATGCCATACCTACTATTGTCTTAGAATATGACGTCACACGAATTTTCAAAGCACTGTATCGTCTTCATTGTTTGATTACGCGAAAATAGAAAAAATACGTGCCCAATATTTTTTGAAAATGTATCTGACGGACTAATTCGTTTTTTTTGTTAACTACCCTATTGTATAAATCAAAAATAAGTTTTGGAGATATCGGTCAACATAAAAAAATAAAAATATATACATACGCACGATTATAGAACCTCGTCGTTTTTGGAAGTATTTTTGGAAGAAGTTACAAGCTTATATAAATTTCAATAAAAGAGACTCTCTCTAAAACCACTATTCGTCATTTGCCAACCCTTTTTACCAACTATATCGGGGTCGGCTTCCGACCTAACTGGACGCAGTTGAAAAACAGATTTTAACTTGAAGCGACTGCCTATCTGACCTTCACAAACCAGTTAGCACTGGGTAGACAAGTGACAAAGTAAATTCTTTGTGTTTATTCACCTCCACTGCTCTTAAAAACGGTGAAGAAAAACATTGTGAGGAAACCGGCATGTCCCAGAACCAAAAATTCGAAGACTTGTGACATTTACCAATTCGCACTGGGCCCGCTTGCTAGATTATTGCCCAATCCCTCTCAATACAGAGGAGACCTGTGTCCCAGCAGTGAGAACATTAATAGGCTGGTGATGATAATGATGATGAATACAAGTGACTAAGTGGCACGGAGGAAAGTCGGCATGTGGGTGGTCACCCATCCTCCACCTTGGCAAGCGCGGTCGAGTGGCTGTTGTTTGCTACAAGCTCCTCAGAAACCTCCTGTAAAATCGATTTTTAATCATTTCAATTTAACTTTTTGTGCTGCATGTCATCACAGGCCTTGTTCTACGTCTAGGCCACCTCGCTTTTGTGCCATTTTTGTTTAGCTGCAAAACCAAATAGCTTTTTTTGTGAACCATGTTATGAGTGAAATTCAATTTACCTTTCTTTTTTTTTCTGGGTCGTGAAATCATCAAATAACCCCTCCCGCTCTTGAGCAGAGTGAAAGGGAGTGTCAGACTTCTACTGACTAAAAACCACCCATGTTCCTGCTTAGCCCTATATGTCAAGACCGCGGTATCTCTTACAACAGCCCGCAGCCCCAAATTCAATTAAACTGAATTTCTTATTTGAACCAGAATTGGCACTACCATTGTAAGAATTATTTGAACTTAAATATCTTTATCCTAGTTTTAATTATTAAAAAAGTTAAATTGTGGTATATTTCTAGCTTTGTTACAATCCATCAATAAAATTATAATCTCAAAACGACTCTTCAAGTCATTGAATATACTTACTTCTACTTCCGGTGAAAATAATACCTACTATTTTTGTGGATGTACATACAATCACATTAATTTTATTTAATCTTTGATTTTAGTCTAAAAAACGTATGTTTCCATTTGACAAAAGTCATAAAATTCAAATAAAATAACAAGATATCCGCATTACCATCACCTTGTATATGCGTAACAAGGACACTATGATTGGCAAACAGCCAATGCCAAAATTCAGGGTTTTAATACCCTAGATTCCCCTCCTAGATTTTATGAAGGATAAATGAATCTGTACCTAATAGGACATTAGGCCAAGTGATTCTTGCAATGCTCTTAAGGAGTAAGTCATTGCATTATTATACGCTAGCTTTTCCCCGCGGCTTCACTCGCGTTTTGGTCAGAAATTATCCTACGTTTTAAATATAGCCTATGACCTGTACCTATGACACTTGGAGATGATAATTAGTTTCCCATTATTAATAGAATTTTCAAAATCGGTGCAATTGATTCAGGGATTATCTCCTATAACCTCACAAACTTTGATTTTGAGATTGGTAAAGTCTATAAGGAAAAAAGTAGATGCTATAGAAGTCTGAAGTTAACAAGGGTTTACTAATGAAATTACGCAGGAACATTATTCTAAGTACCTGCCCTTTGGTTGGTGGTGAAGGTATTCGATTTCCGGGTCGGCCAAATTATTATTGGGTTTTTCTATCGGGTACGCGGGCCATTTTTACATGGAAATTAAACTATTTTGTTTTTTGTTCATTCAATCGCTATACCATTTACTTCACTTCACTTGAACTATGTGAGCTGGCGAACAAAAAATACAATGTTTACTTTATAACAACAGTTTCTTGTCCATAACTGCCGCACTCAGAGAGCTTTAATAATTACTTAGGCCATCACTTAGTAATGGTTTTGACAGTTTTGTCATACAAAAATATGTCAAACCTTTACTAAGTGAAGGCTTAAGTAATCATTAAATATCTCTGAGTACGGCAGTAAGACTATTAAAGCTCCAGACTATTTAGAAAATATCCTTTAAATTTCCCTATTTCTGAACCACAATTATTCACCTCGGTATAAATGTCAGTTCCTTACCTTCTAAGTTCCAATTATGTAGAATACTAATTTATTTAACAAAATATTGAATTTAAAATGATTAATTATTGATTAGATTTTTCATCTAACTACTAAATTCTACCGTGGTTTATTTTAAAGCTAAATTTTTGTGATGTTTCTGTCATTTACGGTTAATATAGGCCTTTTGCTTTCTGCTTTAAGCTGCCTTTTTGGCCACAGGCTCAACTGCTAAAAGCTTTTGGGTTCGATTTCCGCGTCGGGCAAAGTGCTAGTGCTACTGTTGCATCAAAAACTTCTCAGTAGTTACCACGGAGTCTAATTATGTGCACAGGGTATTTCACCAAAAAATATGATATTTGGAAAATATTATTATTTTATTTGGGAATTACAGACGTGACACAATCATTTTACGTGGCTACCACTGCGGCACTAATAGATAAAATATTCGCTATCGTCTGTTTCTATTATTTGTCTTCTAAAATTATTCAGTAACTTCAAATACCTTTCAATTTTCCTTTAATTGAACACTAGAGTGCTTCGCGTAAAATTTGTCAAGATAAATTCGCGAATACGATATTCTGAAGTAATAGAACCCATTTAATTTTGTACTACATCATGCAATTTAATTGCGCACACATTGTTGTAGATTGTGCTAAGGTAAATCTAAACGTCCAAAATGTTAAAATAATTGAGTTTTCTTTATCATCAATACATCGATCGTGTTATCGTTTTGATTTAAAAGTTAAATCTAGACATCATCACATTGTCTAGTCACAGACATACTTCTTCACAGCGTGCCAATCTATGTATTAATGAGCACTTCTTTTAAGATTTCAATTTCCAATATCTCCTAAAGTTTCTGTTCTCCTGGTAGTTTGTGGAACATTACTGAAATTAATATCGATATGTTTTATTATACACCCCATCACTAGCAGCTACCGCACCGTAGGTGCTCAAAAGGAATAAAGTTAAATATTTTTTATTGTTCCCATTAGAGCACAACGTCAAAATATTGATTGGTGCTCTAAAGGGGATACTTTTGGTTCTCTAAGCATAGGTGCTACAAAATAGATGCCCAGATAGGAAAACCTCCTTCTTCACACGTTTTCGAATAGGCATGATGTGGAAAATTCATTCAGCCTTGGTAGATGACAAACTCAATTTGCCGATCGACAAAAATAGGTAAAAACTGGTAAAAAAAACTATAGTGTTTTTTGATTTGACTACCAGAAACCATCTGTAGATGTTTAACAGTCGTTACAGGTAGTCAGATCTCAGCAAGAGGCATTATATTGCCCATTACTAAGTGAGTTTTGGAGGTCAGATAAGTAGTTACTCTATGTAAAATACTAGTATTCAGCTGCATCTGGTTACACAAGAAACTGACCCCAACCATAGTGGGAAAGGTTAGACTGATGATGATTAGCGTGCCACGCATAGACTTTTTATTGAGAGCTTCTTCATAGGTTTCACACATTTTCGAAATAAAATGAAATGTGTATTTGCTAAAATTGTAGTAGACGGTCGAGTTTGATTACAATATTGCTCACACGATTAGCTAACTAACTAGCATGTACAATTAAAGAATACATTAATTAAAATACAAGTGTCATGGTATAACAGTGGGCTTGATGCGACACAGCCTATCAGCAAATCAGTCGATAAAATCGAATGAAGAATGAATATATTTTGCACAATATTATTTTTTCTGTCGACTATTTCTTTCTTAACTGTACCGTTGCCACATAAAATATACACATAATGACATCACAAAGCTCCCAAAGATTATAATACCCTGAAGCAATATTTACTAAGAAAAGGTCAAATAACAGAATACATTGTCGATATTATTACAGCCAATACAGGAATAATAAACAAGTAGGAAATACTACGGTATACATAAAATACTTTGTCTTATTAGGACTCTGAAACCTGTGGGACTCGTATGAGACGGTATGGCGACTTAATTAAAGGAAAAGAAATTAATATAGTGCTCATTTTCTTGTTTAGTTACTAAGCTAAATCTTAATATGGCTGTCTTTTATTGTCGAGGTAAATAAGAGACAGAGAAAACTTATTTAGAAATGTCTGATGAGCTTCTTAGGTGTATTTTTCGAGATTTTGTTGTTGAGTTCGTCGTTTCTATTAGCTGGTACAAAATAAGTAGCAATTTAGCTTTGACAGTGATTATATATCGCTTGTTTGAGATAATGTCTAGAAAAATTATAAATACAGGACAGTGTTTCTTTTAAATAAGACTTATAATAATTATACTGCCAATGTTTTTTTCTGTATAAAAACCTTTTACCAGAATATAAAAGGTTAATTTTACGTATTTCGTTACTTACTGTCGTTCATTTTATATTCAACTACAAACACTACAACATCGAAAAATAAAAAAAATAATAGTTATTTCATCCTTGTCCCAGACAAGCGATATTTGAACATGATGTACAAAACGTTTGAATACCCAGAAACAACTTCTATTTTGTTCCTTTCCGCCGTCGTTAGGCTGCTTTTCCACCAGAGATATGCTATGCAGCTATGCTGCGAGGATGTAATAGCTAAGGTATAAAACAATGTGATCGTTTCCAATGATACTAAGCTGTGTAGCGGTGCGAGTAAGATGCGCCGCCACAAAGTAGTTACGCGAGGAAGATGCGTAACTCGACCCCCTCTCAGCTACTCTGTTCTGCGCATAGCTACATCACTCGCGACCATACATAGCAGGCATCTATAGCACGCATCCATAGCACGCATCCATAGCTGGCATCCATAGCACGCATCCTTCCATATAAAAAAACACATTTTAGTTGAATCCGTTTCCGCCAGTGCTAAGCTATGTGCACCAATGAATATGATTTGTGAATATCAAACGCATGCATAGCAGCGTAGCATAGCACATCTCTGGTGGAAAAGCACAATTATATGAGTTTCAGAATTTCACGGGGTTAGCCAAAATAAATCTACAACATTACGCAGTTTCATATTTCCGAAAGGGTTGGGCAGTGATGTGAATCCGGGTATCCGATACAAGTAGTACTTTTCATAGTGATTGTCCTCTTGGTAACTCGATAACGGTGTTGTCAACCACACCGTTCGCATTTTTGAGTAAACACATAAAACTAGCACAGTTTTCACTTTGTTATTTTCGATAGTGCTTGGCTTAAAAACATGGACATCGATCAAGAGTGAAAAAATCTTGTGAAGGATGAATCAAACTTCTAGGGACATAATATGTTTTGGACACTGACTGATCGTCATCTGCTGAGCCTTTTTACAACTAAATTAAGGTCAGCATCCAGTCAAACCTGATGCAGCTGAATACCAGTAATATGGAGCGACTGATTATTATCTGTCCTCCAATAACCCAATTACTACTGTGTATTGTACTACTGTGTAGGTACTGTGTAGGTACTCCTTGGTATGACTGGTTTAAACTTACCACTTTATAATAGTACTTATAGATAAACAAACACATAAAATCACGTCTGTAATCCACAAAGGGTTAAGCGGTGTTAGGTGGTTAAATCGCGTGTCATCATCATCATCATCATCATCAGCCTATTAACGTTCCTACTGCTGGGACTCAGGCCTCCTTTCTAGGAGGTGTGTACCTAATAGTAAATCCACATTTCGCCATTTTTGACAGGTGAACACAGGACACTAAATGTTTTCACATTGGTTGCGCGTCCTCAATTCACCTGGGTGAAACTAATATCTCCCTGGTGAATTGAGGACACTACTTTAGTGTCTAATGTTCACCTGGGTGAAACACACTAAACCGTGATTATGACACATTCAATAGCCTATCTATGACAACCAACCAATAACTTTGACCACCAATGACTTTTGCTTTAGAATTATACATATGCAGTGAGGTTTAAAATTTGTTTTTGAGAAACCAACTACAGTTTATAAGTAACAATAACATGATTACTACTTACAAATAGGGATATTTACTGACTTAAAAAAAATTGATTCAAATTACTCCGTCTGTTAGATTATCGCAAAATATTGGATACTCGTACGTATTTTTTGTTCTATCAATTCAATAAACATTTGAGCCCCCCCCCCCCCCTTGTGACGTCACTAACCGCAAAGAAATGCCATACTACGTCTTAGAATATGACGTCACACGAGTTTTTAAGGCACTGCATTTTCTTCATTGTGTGTTTATGTGAAAAAAGAGAAAATACGTGTCCAATATGACTATGACTATGACTATGACTATGACTGGCCTGTTGGTCTAGTGGTTAGTGACCCTAACTGCTATGCCGGAGGTCGTGGGTTCGATTCCCACCCAGGACAAATGTTTGTGTGATGAGCACGATCATTTGTTCTGTGTCTGGGTGTAATTTATCTATAATATGTATGTATTTAGAAATATATAAGTATGTTTATCAGTTGTCTAGTACCCAAAACACAAGCTCTGCTTAGCTTGGGACTAGATGGCGTTGTGTGATAGTTGTGGAATATTATAAAAAAAAAAAAAAGAAAAAGAATATTTTTTGGAAATCTATCTGACGGACTAATTAGTTTTTTCTAGTTAACTACCCTATTAACCGAGAGAAAAAAGATAGTGTTAATCTCACCAGAAAAGCCTCCAAGACACACGTCCTGTCCCTTAGGCATAGTTAGCATTTGATGATTACTTAGGTGGTAGTACGTGCCTCAATTAAAATAAATAAGTCTTGTACCAATGCGATACTGTTTCAAATCTCCTTCATTCCAATAAAACATAACCCTTTTCAAAAATACCGAGAGAATATATCTGGACTTAGGCCAAGTAACAGGCCGTTATCAAGTAAGTTAATATTAAGGTGATTCATAAGCCATGCTTACAACTCAATAAGTATTAGAATAGACGTCTGTCCTGCCTGTCCCTGTCTGTCTCTAAGGGCGAATGCTGAGTATGAGATCCTTTTTTTGTTTTGGTTGGTGGGAAATCATCAAATGACTCCTTTCGCTTGTCAGAGCGGTAGGGAGTGTCAGACTTCTACTGACGAAAAACCACCCATGTTCCTTCTTAGCCCTTTGTTGTCGAGGCCGTGGTATCTCTTTCGAACAACCCGCAGCGTCTTGCGGTTGATTCTAGGATCGGGAAAAGTGTTATTGGGTTTTTCGATCAAAAATTCTCAGTAGCAGCCACGGAGTCTGGATTTGTGCCCCTGTAGCGACAGCGACATCTATTGCAACAAATGCGAACTAATGGCAATTCCTACGTCGTGCTATCAAAGTTATACGCGACATCAGCCTACAAAGGGTGTAAAATAACCCTTAATGCCAACAAAGGGCTTCTCCCCACCACTGCGAACATTTCTTCGTTCTAAACCATACCTGGGAACCCCCTAGTTACGGAGATATTGGGGGTCAAAGTTCCAAATTTACAGCTGTTTTTGTAAATACTAGTTTTTCAGGTTATAACTTTACTTAAATTACCTCCATGACCCGTTTATTATTCAAAGCATCCACTAGCACAATGTTTTAAGAATGCAACTTTGAGTTTTACCGTAAAATGTGATTTTTGAGCCATAAAAATAAAGTCGTTTCCCAGCAGCGTAGGGGTACTTAGTTTGATGTCCAGAATTCCTGGTTTACGTTTGTGTAAAGGGTTAGTTTACACACTGTTTAGAAAATTCCGACTTACATATGTCGGGATGGGGGATGGAAACTTTACACCCTTCCCCCCCCCCCCCCCCGATTACATGGAATTTAAACATATCTGGCGAAATGTGGGTGTACTACTAGGTACTCAGCCTAACCCTTTGTAGATTACAAGCATGCTGTTATGTTATGTCTGGCCTGCACTAAAATTTAAGTATTATAATTTCCAGATAAAGTTAGATCGGTAACTAAAAATCAGTATGGCGAAAGGTCATTCCAATTTCTAATTACGACAGCTAAAAATTACTATTACTTATCGTTGACCCAATTTAAGTAATTACTTTACAAATGACAGGTCTTACCCTATATTTTCAGAATCCCCTACCAATTATGATTATTCTATGATTGAAAATAATTTACCAAGTCGCCATTTTATTTTAGGGGACTTATTGACCGGTCTATACTTAATCGTTTTTGTAGGGAAGTGACACAACATAACTTCACGCTAGTTATTGCCGAAAGCTTAAGGTGAAGGCGACGAGGTGGTCCGCGAAATTCGAATTTTCCTACGTTTTTTTAAATTTCCCGGTCAGTGTCAAATCGTATCTTAAATAAAATGGGATTCGCAGCAGTAACAAAAATGATTAAAATCACTAATACAACCGTCTGAGTTCATATAAGTGTCAAGAGTAACTATTTGATGTAAAATGCATTCTATTTCTATTCTATAAATAGACATTTGTAACTGCCGCGAATCCCATTTTATTTAAAACTAGTGACCCGCCCCGGCTTCGCACGGGTGCAAAAAAGACACTAAAACCTTCCTCTTGAATCACTCTATCTGTTAAAAAAACCGCATCAAAATTTATGATGATTTAAGTATACATAGGGATATAGGGACAGAGAAAGCGACTTTGTTTTATACTATGTAGTGATACGACTTGACCCTGACCGGGAAATTGCAAAAAACGTAAGAAAATTCAAATTTCACGGGCTACCTTATCGCATCAACCATAAGCAGAAGCCTACACTCTACAGTACCTAAATCACACCTAAACATTATTCACAGCCCGCATTCACCCACTGTTGGGTGGTTCCTTTTCTTGTGCCAATATCCACATTCCTTTGCCAGCGTTATACCTGTGATGGCAACTATGTGAAATATAACGTTTGCATAACTTGCCCCGGCCGACCTACATTTCATTCCCCTGTTCTTAGACGACATTTGCTGGCAACCTTAGTCTAAGCAACCAAGGCGTAGTATTCACCTCTCTTTTTTTTGGCGGGTTGAAAATCATCAAATAACCCCTCCCGCTCCTGGGCAGAGCGAAAGGGAGTGTCAGACTTCTACTGACTAAAAAACACCCATGTTCTTACTTAGCCCTTTATGTTGAAGCCGCGGTATCTCTTACAACAACCCCTCTATTACAGAATCAATCCAGAATTCGAGCGATTAAAAAAAATGACAAACTCAATAGCACTTTTAAAAATAGGTTTGTTGTCAATCCTTCGCAAATCCTGTCATCTAAAAGTCAAAGGTACCTTGTGTACATAAGAGCATCCACTTTGCGATGTAAGTAAGATAATCTAAACAAACCGACGGATCGGGAGAAAAAGTATCAAGTTACTTGGAGTTAGGTAGCGTGTGTTATAAATCTGTGTTCAAATATCAAGAATGATCGTAGTGTATTGTGTTTCAATGGTCTTGTTAGCTTGTGGGTAAGAGTGGCATTTTACCAGACTTCCAAAACGAGGAGGTTTCAGCGATATTTTTGCCAAGACAGTCATAATAGTCCGGTCAAATAAGACCAAAAAATAAATGAGATTATAAATGATATGTAAAAAGTCCCCATCGATCCGACATCTGGAAAAAAAGTTAATCAGAGTTGTTATCGTCATAATATGTTTCAATACACCACGTATATAAACTAAGATTACGACTCTTTCAACTTTTTGAATTGTTATATCTCAAAAACGGAGGATTTTAGAAATAAAAGTGATTAGACATTTTTATAGACTACTAGCGGACGTCACGCGGTTTTACCCACGTAGTTCCTGTTCCCGTAGGAATACAGGGATAAAAATGCTTATGTCACCCGCGGATAGTGTAGCTTCCCAACGGTGAAAGAATTTTTTAAATCGGTCCAGCGGTTTCGTAGCTTATTCGTTACAAACAAACAAACAAATCTTTCCTCTTTATAATATTAGTGTAGATTATCTGATCTACAATTTTGCATCGGCTAATTTTAAGATAAAACTTACCGTTTTGCTGAAAATCGCAAAATAAACGTTTTTGTGACCTTTGACCCCGAGTAACTTTTTATGTGAGGGGGACTTTTTACATCTCATATTGGTGTTTTGAATAATCCTACCAATTTTGAACTGCGTGGGAATTAATGTAAACTCAGATGCCTAAATTAACCGGACTGAAATAGTACTCACTGTACGTAAGAAGTGGGGATTTAAGTTCACTTGAATATTGTTCTACCAACCCATAACTCAACAAACTAGAAGTTGACGCAATACGTTATTTTTCCTTGTCAGCCATCATTCATTCCATTTTCAATCAAATAAACCTTGATTTTGTGAAGAAATTCAAGCGCTCATAGAATATTTGAGGATAAAAATAATGGCGTTTAAGCTTCAGCGTCGGTATTTATAATAATTCCATTTACTCAATTCTTCCGTAATAGGGTGGAAAAAAAGTAATTTACTTCACCTAAAATTCTACGAACGTACAACGAATTTAATAAAAACCGGGTTTTTAAATAATAGCTATTTACGAGTTTATATTGTAGCACCAGTTATTTCGAAGGTGAAAATTGTTTTTTTTTATGAAAGGTTAAGATAAAATTGGGATTAAAAGTATCCTATGTGTTAATCCAGATTAGAAACTATCTGTGTACCAAATTTTATCCAAATCCGTTCAGTAGTTTTTGCGTGAAGAAGTAACAAACATACTAACTCACACACTCACAAACTTTCGCTTTTATAATATTAGTGTGATTATCATAATGTTGTGAAATTGCCTTCATCATCTTCATCATCATCATCCACAGCTCGAACTCACCCACTGCTGGTTTTAAGCCTCTCTTTTCTTGTAATCTTCGCGGTCCTGTGCCAGCCTCATACAGGTTTTGCCTTACAAATAACAACTTCTACGTGAATTTGTTAATAAATGCAACTTCTTCACTTCACTTCTTCAGCTCGACTAGTGCTTAGTAATATAAATAATATATATATATAATATTCCACAACTATCACACAACGCCATCTAGTCCCAAGCTAAGCAGAGCTTGTGTTATGGGTACTAGACAAACTGATAAACATACTTATATATTTCTAAATACATACATATTATAGATAAATTACACCCAGACACAGAACAAATGATCGTGCTCATCACACAAACATTTGTCCTAGGTGGGAATCGACGACCTCCGGCATAGCAGTTAGGGTCACTAACCACTAGACCAACAGGCCGATCGAGGTACTTAAACAGCTCTGTCGTTTGCTTAATTCAAGTCCTGGAAGTTGCAATTAGTTGTTACTGACGGGCAAGAGAGGTGTGGCTTATCCTGTGTTGGGGCACCACACTTGCATTGTATCTGAGATGGGCCGAGTATACCCCATCTAGCCAAATTCAATCGGCAGCGGCCAACAAAGCACATAAAGTTGTAAAATTAGTGCACAAAACCATTTCTACTTACCCTTTTTTTTTTTTTTTTTGGCGGGTGTAAAATCATCGAATAACCCCTTCCGCTCTTGGGCAGAGCGAAAGGGAGTGCCAGACTTCTACTGACTAAAAACCACCCATGTTCCTTCTTCGCCCTCCATGTCGAGGCCGCGATAACCTGGAGGGCTAAAACAGGCGCCGTCATTTGCCTGGTAACATGTAAGCACATCACTAAGCGTCAACCCCAAAATATACGTAAAAGTAACCCTAAAATAATCACATTGTGAGGGAGCTGCCGAAAACTTTTGATAGATGGCGCCCTAAGCATATTCCTGGAGGTCGGAAGTTTTGAAGTCGCTACATCATGCTCGTTCTTGTAAACTATGTTTTATTTACTATGTACCTACTGAAAGAATATATATAAGGTACCTAACTCTTTCCTGCCTGCGCCTGCCTCGTTGGTACAATGGTTGGCAAGCACAACATGCGAGTATGCGGTGCTGTATTCCATTGCCAGGTCGGGCAAGTTTTTATTGAGTTTTCCATCAGAGCGCTCTCACTTGAAGCCATGGATATCATAGATAGATAGCAATGGGCTAGCTTCTATTTCTATGGAATTTAAATATTGCGAATTGTGGGTGTACCTACTATTAGGGACACCTCTGGTCATCCCTTCGAGAACTTCAGGCGTTCAGATGTGTGTTTACCTGCCATTCAATATTGCAATCATTTTACATATTTATAGGATAAGTATTTGTAGGTTTTCGTTTTAAGGAAAGGTTATCAGATATGTCTATAATCGAGAGATAGTGTCAGTCTTTGAAATTTAAAAGTCTCCCCATTACACGGACCCCAGCCAAGAAAGTTGCGTTTTGCGAGCGCTTAACGTTACAACTTTTACTGTTGCCAACATAAAGCATTCACTTTGAAAGCATTTACTGTTATTTGAGTAGTTCTTATTAAAGTTACAGTTAACTATTAATATTTAAATTAAAAAAAAGAAACCTTTCACCGGGTCTACGAGATAAAAATAAAACATACAGACTAAAACAACTTTTAATCATAAATAAATATTCGCAAAACAGTCTACGGCAGCACATCCAAGGGATACTCTTACTATAAGAACCTCTTTTGAAACAAATTCTCGAACCATCAGCTTGCCAACTAGGTCTTAATCGTTTTAATCCGAAACGTCCTCAAAAAGGTCCCCTATTTGAGGACGTTTTGGAGTCTTTCATTCTCCCTTACGTAGACATTATCATTGAAAACATTTTGTGATTAATCTTAAAAAGACTTATGTTTGGTACTTTTAGTATCTTTAATAACGAAAATAGCATTTTATTACATTTTTATAAAATGTAAGTTAAACTTATACTTTCACTCACGGGATTATTTCAACCAAGGATTTTCTAGTTTAGACCTTGTGTAAATACATACCTATGTTATGTTGTAAGCTTTGCGTCAGTCTCTATATATGCTTAACAAAGTTTAAAAGCAATTTTCGCCTATGTTACGTAACGAAACAAATATTTTGGAACCCATATATATATCAGCATTAGTAGACCATATTTATCTCAAAGTTGCAATCAATATTTTCACGAGACATTCGCATTTCAACATTGCCAAATATAAGTATCCATAATATTCCTAGTTATCGTGCAATGCCAATAAATGACATTCGTCACTGAAGACACAGCTATCTCTCCGCTCTAAATATTTTATTTTGCAGAAACACATGAGCACGCTTCACTGCATTTCACTCAGTATTTTATCGTGGTATGTTCAGTCTCCATTCTTTCATGACTCATGATATCTACCTTCTTGTATTTAGTACATCTTTTTATTATGTACCTATCTGTATTAAAATAGTTATCTTGATAATTATGATGCAGTTAGGTATGCCTTTTCAACTCAGTCTTTTGCTTACGTCACAGCGTTTATTTCAACATTTGCAGACTCCAACAGGTAAAGGCAATTACAGTTCCTTGAATACGCCTCGGAATCCCCTAAGGGTGAGGCAGAGGTGTGTCTAACACAACTACCTTACATTTCGTCAATTATGTTTAATATATTTTTTTAAAGAAGAGTGTATAATCGCTGACCAAATTTAAGACCTTCAGAAATAAAATGAAATATTTTTTAATTTGTGTTATTTATTGAAAAGAGTAATTTCCGGATCAACAGTAACAGCATTTGTGATCGATAGTTAGTCTATCAACACCTTATTGTTTTCTTCTACGGTAACGATGTGACAAGAAATAGTAGGTACCTCACAGTCCCATGTATTTGTAAAATCTAGAATTTCAGCAGTAACTCGCTTTTATGTGACTTCCCACAAATATTTATGCGTTCGCTGTAAGTTTTATGGTTGCCATGAGATATTATCATGTTATTCTTTATAGTTTTCTCAAGATTTGTCATAAATCGATGTTTTGATATGTGAACTATATTTTATTTTATGCTTAAAGTAGCTACAGTTCCTGAAAGGTAATTGGTTTAAGACAAGAACGTTATAACGCAAGAAGTAAAGGGTGCTTTTCCACCATAGATGCTATGTTGCTATGGATGCGTTTGATATCCACCAATCATATTCATTGGTGCACATAGCTTAGCACTGGTGGAAACGGATTCAACTAAGATATGTTTTTTATATGAAAGGATGCGTGCTATGGATGCGTGCTATGAATGCCGCTTCCGTACTATCGATGCATGTCATAGGTCGAGCTGCGCCTCAGTCTTCCTCGCGTAACTACTTTGTGGCGGCGAATCTTCATCGCACATCTTACTCGCACCGCTACATAGCTTACTATCAATGGAAATGGTCACATAGTTTCACAGCTTAGCTTTCACATTCTCGCAGCATAGCTGCATAACACTTCTCTGGTGGAAAACCAGCCTAATTCCAGACATTTAAAGAACAAAAACGTATTAAGTCTTTCTTGTATAGTTAGGTACTTTTTTGAAGGAAAACATCGCGAGGAAAAATCTTAGAACCAAAAAATTCGAAGCCATTATTATGACATCTACTAGGTAACCCACACTGGACTCGCGTGGCGGATTATAGCCCATCCCTCTCCTAGAGAGGAAGCCTGAGTCCCTGCAGTGGGAACATTATAGACTGATGATGATGATGATTTTCGTTTTTTTAAAAAGCTTTGCCCCACACTAGGAATTTCTCCTGTATAGTGGGTGCGTTTACAACCATTTAAACTCACATACACAAATATCCAGACCCGAAACAACTATCCGTAGGCCATAAAATATTTGTTCCGTGCGGGGATCGAACCCACGACACGCAGCGCAGCAGTCCAATCGCTCAGCCACTGCACCAACCGTGCCGTCAAAACCTCTGTCTTGGTGTTATGCGTCAAAACCTTTATTAGATGTCTGGTCTATTTGAAACAAAGACTAATTCTAGTTTGAGTGAATGACGCAATTACTCTGCAGATCTTCCAGTATTCTTTGACGAACCTAATAATTATAAAGCAAGCCAAAAGCCACTGACAACAACATGGCAATGGCCTTATTAAAAATACACGGATCCTTAGATTCGCTGTAAGCATGAGAACACCACAAAATTAAATTATTTCTGTGGTCTGTTTGACACAAAATAATGTTTTGTTGAATGTGATAAAATAAAATAATTTATTTGTTCTGAGTGGTAACTTATATTAGAGAATTTACTTATTTATTTTGTCTTTAGAGCCAAGTGTTTCGTAATTCTAGAACGACTTGCTAATATTTTATTAGCATAAGCTTATTTTTTTTGGTAGTTTATGTCAGACAACATATTGTTTAATAACTGCATGAGTTTTGTAGATTATAAATTGATCGTAAGTTTTGAAAACTGCACTTATTTGAAATTAGTTTTGTTACCTACATTATTGTGTAGCGAATCACTTCCATTATTGAAATTAATATTATTGACATTTTTGAATATTGCTTTTATTATTTTTCATGATTATTTTGACATTTATACAATAATACAATTTTAATGGAATTACCTGCTTAATGACTGGATGATTATGATCTTCAATTAATTAACATACAAATAAATGTGTTACTTTTATATTTTTAGAATGAGAGAGCAATTTTATATATTTACCAACCTTCTGTACCTTATTTACACAAATAAATGATTTTGATTATTTGAATTTTTGACTTGTTCGTAATAGGGGATCGGACTGAGTCAAAAAACAATGATTCTAATTAGTCCGTCAGTTAGATTCTCGAAAAATATTGGATACGTGTTTTTTGTTTTATCAAATTAATCAAAATTGACGAAGATAAGATGTGGTTGTGACGTCATTTGTAGTTAAAAATGTACTATCATTTAACGTTTTCGAAAAGTTAACGAGTTTTCAAAGCACTGTATTGACTTCAATTTTTGTATATGTGAAAAAAGAAAAAATACGTCTCCAATATTTTTTGGAAATCTATCTGACGGACTAATAATAAGGTAATTAGTTTTTTTTGTCCGATCCCCTATTGTCGTATCGCTGACATATAGGGTGTAAAAAACGTACCCTTCACAAAACCGTCAACCAAGCATAAAGTATCTACAACAGACTAACAGCCGTACTCAGAGATATTTAATGATAACTTAAGCCAACATTTAGTAAAGATTTTGACACTTTAGTGAAGGTTTTGGATGTCAAACCTTTACTAAGTGACAGATTAAGAAATCTTTAAATATCTCTGAGAACAGCAGTAAGTAACCCTACGCACAAAATGTATTGCTGGGAAAAACTCAATATAGTAAACGGTAAAGGAAATTGAAAAAGTACTTAAAGTAGTAACACTAAAATTAAAAAAAAAAACTTGTGATCGTTTAATTGTAGACCTAATTCGTCCAATACTTTGTTTATAACTTACCTATCTAGAAATCGTCTATAACATAGTTGCAAAAAAGACAAAACCTATTAATATTATTCACCTTTTATACACGTGTACAATCTAGGAGCGAGTGCCGCCATTTTGACGTCATCCGACAAGCGAAGATTCTGCATTCATATTGTAAATACGATGAGGCCCGTCTCCGGTTCATCGCTTTACAATAACCGTATCCGAACCGCTTTGTTACCAGCTGTTCTTGTATTTAGAGAAGCGATTTTGTTTTGTTTTTGCTGATAATATAAGTGAATTTTATTATTTAGCGTAGTAGGTTAGTTTGGTCATAAACTGCTTGAAAGTTTGATTAAGCCCCGTCGGGGCTGTGGGTTGTAGGAACACTAGTCACCGCGACCTCGACATATAGGGCTAAGAAGGAACATGGGTGGTTTTTAGTCAGTAGAAGTTTGACACTCCCTTTCGCTCTGCCCAAGAGGGAGGGGAGGTTATTTGATGAATTCCCACCACCCCAAATAAAAAAAAGTATGATTTAGTTTTGTGTTTGTGTCTTTAAACCAGGAAGAATAAAATCTGACATTTTTTTTAAACCCTGACACTAGGGTGTGTGGGGCCGCGGGCCTGTGGACGGTGAGTGATGGGCTAACTCGCCGTCCGTCCGTCTCACGACGAAAACAGGCCGTGTCGACGGCGCGTTCGTGTTCCACGCGCGCCTCAAAGAGATGTCAGCAACATGGGAGCAACATGTCGGGGCCGCGGGTAGTCCAACGGTTATCGCGGCCTCGACATAGAGGGCGAAGAAGGAACATGGGTGGTTTTTAGTCAGTAGAAGTCTGACACTCCCTTTCGCTCTGCCCAAGAGCGGGAGGGGTTATTCGATGATTTTACACCCACCAAAAAAAAAAAAAAAAAAGGGTGTGTGGGGTCGTTAGACCTTACTGCCCACTCGATAAGAAGAAGAATTACCTACCGCAAATTATGTTTTGAATATCGGTATTCTTGGATATTCTGCTACTACTAAGAAAAAAATAATCCTGAATTGAATCGGTTTTTTTTTGGGCGTGGGAAATCATCGAATGGGAAAGAAAGGGAGTGTCAGACTTCTACTGACTAAAAACCACGGGTATGTTCCTTGTTAGCCATTTATGTCGAAGCCGCGGTATCTCTTATAACATCCCGCAGCCCCGAGTTGAAGACACCCTTAGGTAAGACACGATGATCTTGGGGTTTTCCACCAAAAATATCAGTAGCAACTCAGATACAAGATTCGAGCTAGGCTGATGGTAATTGCCTTGCCTCATCATCATCATCATCATTCTCCTGCCCTTATCTCAATTTATTTGGGGTCGGCGCAACATGTCTTTTCCTTACATACTTCTCTATCTCTCGTCATGTCAGTAGTCACCTCCTTCCTAGCCATATCATCCATCGTTTCTTTGGTCTTCCTCTACTCTTATACCCATCTACATTTATTCTCACATAATAGCCTTGCCTATTTCTACATTTATTTATTTATTTGAACAAAAAATGCGTTAAGCATGAGATTCAATCATGGCCAACGAAACGTGGCCATTCGAGGAGTCACACCTCTGACGTACCTTCCTAGGATTACAGGCTCGATGTTATAAATCATGGTAATCGTCTGTGTAATCGTGTTTATTTCTAAATACACACACACAATTAAGTCCTTTTGAATCTGAAAGCGGGAGTTATGAATCAACCCGGTGAACGCACATTCAATTAAATTATCTTACTTGAGCGACTGTATGTATGTTTTGGTTTTTGAATTGAGACTAACATTACGACGGTAATCCCAGAAGGGTTAGGCTAAAGTGTGTCCAATAGTACACACTCATTTCGCCTGTTATGTTAAAGGGCATAACAGGAGCTAAACGCGAGTTTTATAATGCGTTAAAGTATATGATTCACTGCAGTAAACAAAATCAGAAAAACATGGTATTCTTCAGGATATACGCTAGTGAAATAGTGTGTTGAAAACATAATAGAATAGGTATGTTTTACTTGATAGAACAAAATTGCGAAGATACCTTTAAAAAAATCTTTTAACGAGTAAAAACCATACCAAATAAAATAGAACATATGATCGTTCTAATTTTTTTGCAAATCATTCTACAAGCAACTTACTAAGGGCATAGTGTTTTATTTTTTTAGTACAATCAATAGTTTTTTTGTAAATCGCATACTTATTCTTATTCCCGAACATAATTTTAAGGAGATAAAAAATCGAGCTGGACAGTCTTACTATTTGAAACGTATAGTTACCCTACGAAATTACGAGGGTGCATTGCGGGGATGCGTTTCGAGGTCGCAAGCTTCACCCACTCGCTCAAGGTCGCTGGCATTTATTGTCGCCTTTAGTCCTTATAGCAATTTTCTTTTTTTGATTTTTTGCAATTAGTCATAGTCAGGGTGTGTGCGTCTCGTAGCGGCGATCGGCGGCGGCGACCTCTCGCGCCCGGCCCTGGTGCAAGCCATGGTTCGGGGCGAGGAGGAATGGGACGCCGTCGCCTCCTTCTGCGAAGCAGTGATGCTGGCGAAGGAGGTGGCGGAACGCGAGAGGGAGAGAACCTCTCGTCCCAGCCGCCGCGGGAGGCGCTCCGGGCGTCGGGGGTCCCGTGATGACCTCCGGCCACCGTAGACGCGGGCCTGTGGACGGTGAGTGATGGGCTAACTCGCCGTCCGTCCGTCTCACAACGAAAACAGGCCGTGTCGACGGCGCGTTCGTGTTCCACGCGCGCCTCAAAGAGATGTCAGCAACATGGGAGGGGCCCGAAAGGGCCGACGCCTGTCGGGGCCGCGGGTAGTCCAACGGTTATCGCGGCCTCGACATAGAGGGCGAAGAAGGAACATGGGTGGTTTTTAGTCAGTAGAAGTCTGACACTCCCTTTCGCTCTGCCCAAGAGCGGGAGGGGTTATTCGATGATTTTACACCCACCAAAAAAAAAAAAAAAAAAAAGGGTGTGTGCGTCGAATCAAGCCCTTAATATGACTGTAAAAACCTAAAATGATTGGAAAAAGGCTAGGTTGATAAAATAATCCAAAACAGTTCACAATTGACGTTACCTTTGCGCCTAACCAGCTCAAACAACACCGAAAGCATATACATCCTTTGACACTAAAATAGCACAAAAAATATAAATGTTATTTAAACAATCTCTTTCTCGCCCATTTATTTTTATATTCAGTGAAGTTTAACAAGACCTTATTTATTTCGAAACCTGCTGCCACAAACGCTCTTTTTTGTACCTTTTGAAGATCCACTGTGTTTGCGAGAAAAAATAAATATCAAATCTCATAGTGTAATATTATTAGAACATTGTACCTGTTTATATTTTTTTGCCTCTAGCCATGCCTGTTAAATATCTCAAAGGGAAATTGTAGTATATTTACGTCTGCCAAAATACAAAAACCACCATTTTGGAAACGAACTCAAGGAAAATATCTCTTTTTTTTAGATAATTTGATTCTGAGTGAGCGGTACGTTTGCACGATACATTTTTTCATGTTAGGAATTATTTATTTAAAGAGAATTTATGAATACATAGGGTAAAAATTACTTAAAAAGGTATGAAAGGTATTTGTAACACATCATTTTAAAAGATAATTTTATTGGAGACATGACGTAAAGCTGATTTTTCTTTTTAAGTCTATTTTTAAAGTTTTTTCCTCTATAATCACAATTTTTTTTGTCAAGAGTTCAGAAAATGTAACCCTAAGTGGGAAAAAAGTTGCCTGAGCCACTGCACCAACCGTGTCGTCAAAATGATAAGGGAGATTTTCGGAATGGTTTTACATTAGAGTTCAGCCCCCCCCCCCCCCCCTCCCCGAGAATTCTCTTAGGAGGAAAAGTGGAATAACTCAAAATGCCAAGGGGACTTTCTGGACTTCTGTTACATCTGAGTCCAGTTTTACCCCCTGGAGGGGGGGGGGGGGATTCACTCAGGGGGGAGAGTGGAATAAGACTGCTACTGCTATCACTTAATCATTATAATTATTGTTACAAGGGCCTCCTTGCTTTAAATAAATGACTTCTACCGATTCATCATCATTCTCTAGCCCTTATACCTTTTTATTTGGGGTCATACCCAAAACTGAAGTTTTGAGTAAAATGTTATCTAAAGTTAAATTCAATGTTAACTATTTGACATTATGTAGATATCAGTTTAAAAAAAAAAAACTGAAAGAAACGAAATATAAAAAATAAAACCGTTTATTTGAGCTTATATTGTCGAATCTTTTTTTACACTAATCATCTTCCAGCTCTAAATGAAGTTTCGCAAGGCAACAGAGAGACAAATTTCTCATCTGTTCACTTCTTTACAAACTCAAGGTCAATATCCTAAAAGCCAAGGTCAACCAACTAAAAGGTTATTTTCTCTTCATTCTGTGTAAAGCCTACCATTACACTGATTATGTCTTTGCGTGTCAACTAAATAGCATCTCAGGAACTGCTTAAACAATCACATTAGGGGAATAAAACCTCATTCTTTTGGTAGAGGAAGGTCATGGGATTCGTTTTGGTTTACGGTAAGAACAATCTTTGAGAGCTTTTAATAAAAGCTCTGCTTATCAAGTATTTTAATTAAATCAACTAACAATGATGGCATGTTTATTGGTCAAAGAAGCAGCATTGCTAACCAACACTTTTCGTATTGATTGCGGTGTGGACGATTCGATTCCTTTCGATTTATTTTCGATGTAAATAGTGTAAATGTCTGTGACTGTATAGAGTAATAGTGTAAGACAGTAAAAAGTAAACTATCAGAACAATAAATATTTTAACAGACCTGTCGATATATTTCTTCCGTTGGTCTTCGTTAGTGAATTGTATAAAGTAAAGTTGCAAAATAGTTGGGATTTAGACCATATTTCCGTAACATAAGGTTCTCAGGTCAAATAACTGCATGACCTCGATTACCGGGAGAACAAGAGCATTAATTTAGGCTTCGTTAAGGGTATTTTTACACTCAGTATAGTCCTTCTTTCTTTATGTGGTTTAGATTTCCGCACTTAGTCTTTGAAGTCGACCATTGTGCGTGAGCCATGGTGGCCGATTACTCCAACCAGCCCACCTCCCTCTAGAAGCAGATCATACTTCCCGGTCTCTTCAGGGCATCCGCAAGGGATCATAGTGTTCCCAGGGTCTCCTCACGAATCTTGGTAACGCCTGTGCACTCAAGGAGCACATACGCCACCGTTTCGTCCGCCTCCATGCATGCTCTACACAGGGGACTGTCAGTGATTCCTAGGGTGTGGAAGTGTTTATTCAGTGAACAGTGTCCAGTGATGGTCCCTGCCACCAGACGCAGGCTATCTCAGTCCAGGCGCAGTAGGCGCCTGGTCAGCTTTATATCCAGGGATGGCATAGCTACCTTGGATTGCCTACACCCTGGTTTCGAGGTCCACCATTTCTCCGCTTGTATTTGAGTGTGATCTTTTAACCAGCTTCTTAGCTGCTTGAAAGGGATGGGCACAATGAATCCTTTTCTGGCAAGTTTCGGTATAGTACTTTCAGACCTGCTCATGCCTATTCGAATCTCACCATTAACCACTCTTTACACTTTGTCCTAAAGCCATCAAAAGAGCATAAACATCCCATTAGATTTATTTCGGGAGGCAACTATAAAACTCGCATAAAATTACCAGAAATGTTGACCCTTAAGACAAAGGGGCGTAAGTCTTTATTTGTATGACTTTTATTCCATTTAGAGATTTAGTGTCACTCTGTAGTGTTGTAAAGAAAGTAAGCTGTACGCCTCTGATCTCTTGAGAGCTTAGACCTACTTAATTTTTTATTTAGGTGACTTATATTTTACTGATCAGTTTTGTTTCTAATTATTTTTATGACTCCATTAATTCAGAAGGAAGTATTTCGAAGCATTATTCTCAAACAATCTGGGGGTCTAAAATGGCCACTTTAGCAGATCATAATATGAATTGCGTTCATATTTTGAAAATGTACCATTCATAATAGTTACTGCGTCGGTGGTCGTGTTTTCGATTCCCACGGGAAGCACTTTGTAAAGCTGTTTGTCCGTGCTTCGGAAGGCACGTATAAGCCCGTGGTCCTGGTCGCCAAAAGGCTGTCGTCAAGCCATGTCAGAGGTCCTTTTTTTGCCGGGTGGAAAAAAAACCACCCATGTTCCTTCATAGCCCTTTATGTCGAGGTCACGGTATCTCTTACAACAACCCGCAGCCCCGACGGGAATGTCAGAGGCCCTTTTTTTTTTGGCGGGTGGAAAATATTCAAATAACCCCTTCCGCTCTTGGGCAGAGCAAAATGGAGTGTCAGACTTCTACTGACCAAAAACCACCCATGTTCCTTCTGAGCCCTATATGACGAGGCCGCGGTAACATGTGAACAACCCGCAGCCCCGACGAGAATGTCAGAGGTCCTTAAAACGGTTTAGAAACTCTGAAATTATGGTGTGTGGGTTCGTTAGCCCACCACACCCAGCTCCATAACTTTCTGCACACGACAAGAAATAAATGTGACAATTTCACGAATTATGATCATAATAATGATATGATCTGCTAAAGTGGCCATCTTAGAACCAAAAATTCAACGATAATGTGACATCTACCAATCCGCACTGGGCCCGTGGATTATAGCCCATCCCTCTCCTAGAGAGGAGGCCTGAGTCCTTACAGTGGGTACAATATTATATAGGCTGATGATGATGGTGGTGATGAAAGTGGCCATTGAGCTTGTAAATAGGAATATCAAAATCACAAGTAATTATTCAAATTGACGGCACGGTTGGCGCAGTGGCTCAAGCAATTGACTGCTGCGCTGCGTGTCGCGGGTTCGATTCCCGCACGGAACAAATATTTGTATGACCTACAGATAGTTGTTCCGGGTCTGGGTATTAGTGTATGTGAGTTTAAATGTTTGTGAACGCACCCACGATACAGGAGAAATTCCTAGTGTGGGGCGACGTTCTTTTTTTTTTTAAGAAAAAAAAATAAAAAATAAAAATTAGGTCTATCATCATAATCTGCCTGGCTATGTTATTTGAGGTCTACGAAACATATTTTTTGTATTCTATTCCCTCTGTTATTCGTCACACTATCATAATATTCCCTCATTATAATTCAAATTAGGTTGATAATCTTTTTGAACATCAATGTTTACGAGAGACAGTCTCACAAAACGTATGTATTGTTGGTCATATTCTCATAAATGTTCTAACAATAATAATCCGTTCTCCGTTCCTTAGTAATATTTTCACTTTTGAGAAAAATCTTACCATAATCTACCATAAAAAAGAGGTATCCATCTGAGCACTGATTTTTAGAGCACTTAGGTTTAGAGCACCAAAGCTTTTCCCATCTCAGCACCTAAGATTTGGTAGCTGCTAGTGATGTATAAAAGAAATCGATAATAATTTAAGTAAAGTTCCACAAACTACCAGGAGAACAGAAACATTAGGAGGTATCGGAAATTGGAACGAAGTTGGAGATATGATTTTAAGAACAATATGCATTAATACTAAATTAGTGACACCAGGCATATTATTAAATTAACTAGGTAGCAGCAATGTCCCTGCCCATTGACACTTAAATTTGGAAAAGGCTTATTGATATAATTATATATATATAAATATAGACAATTCTTATCTTAATGAAGTACCTTGAACATGTTTGTCATGACGTCATAAGAAACTTTCGTTGGTTTTATTACCTCGTAATCTAAACCGTCTAAATGCCAGATTCCTTTGCCAAAACAACTGTAGGTCAATGTAACATGACGCAAAGAGTTTACGAATAAAATAGTTCCACTTAGTAAAGATATAAGCCACTACGTCGGTAGATTAACAGTAGTATAAGTTATGGTGTTACACTTCTGGACAAAGAACACCTTCCACACTTTTCAATCTCTCTCAAACTTGTCAAATTAAATCTTACATTTTCACTTTGGCCTATCATTTTAACCGACTTTTAAAAAAGATGGAGGTCCTCAATTCAGTTTTATTTCTTTTATATGTTTTTTACCTCATTACTCTGTTCCTTTTTTTTATGTGAACGAATTACGGATAAACTGAAGTTAACGCGGGTGGATGTATAAGAACACCGGTGGTCTAGTATTTCATACTTCATTCAGAATGACTATTAGAACTAATTTGATCCTCCAATATTCTCCACTCCCGAAACAAACAATTTATTCCTATTCAATCAAAGGTTTAATGTAATTTTTCAGTGAAAGGTATTTAGTTGGTGTAGGTAGGTAAAACTTATAAGTCATAACTTTTTATTTGTCTTGCAGACACAACTTTCAATCCTTTCAAATAACGCTTTATAAATCACTCCAAACTACATTTAATCCACCCTTGACATACCAAATAACCTCACTCCCACACAACCACCTAAGTACTTCTTACTACGACAAATCGTTCTATATTTACAACTATTTTCCCGACATAACTTACTGTAATGTCCTTGTACGGAGAGCCAGACGTCCACCCTCCATGGCGCCTGGATGTCTGCTGTCCCGACCTTGTGACTGTATCATAGCGTTATAGTGATTAGGTCATGCTCTTCTTGCTGCTAATCACGGGAACTGATGTGTCAGCTGGATTGGTATATCTGGTGTATTTAGGAGAAATAGGTACTTTATATCTATATGTTTTCTTGTGTGTACGTCGTCGAGAGCAAATAAATTCCAGTCTTCTGTTGTACCGTCAGTTGTTTGTTAATAAAAATATATCTAAACTGACGACCCGCAACGGCTACGCACGATTGCAATGTAGATACTGAATTTCTAGGTTTTTCTTTACTATAATATGCATGTATTACTCTTATTGTCTCTATCGAACAACTCGCAGTTCCGATGGAACAACCCGCAGCCCCGACGGAGCGGGAGCGACCTTGTTTTATATTATGTAAAGATTAAACAATATCAACATTTATGAACAGCATTACAGGGCTCGAACTTGTCGTCTTTTTTGTTGCCAGTTCATCACCTCAGCCGTTGTACCTGCCACTACTCCTTACGTAACTTATAAGAGTGTTAATAGTAGCTGTAGCGTTTAACTATATAATACATATGTAAACACTGTCTCACAGCCACAACGAGTTAGGAGAGCTGTCACCAATGACATCTGTCAGTTACACGATGGCGGGAAGTTGGAAGTGAAGTGATCCTGGAATGAGGCTTGGTGGTCTGGTGTGAGCCTGTGACATAGTTAGTTAATTGTGTTATCAACCTGTTAGGTCAGTTACAAGTGGATGTAACAGTAGCCTTATCATTAATTACGTGTCAGACAAAAGTACGAGGATTAACAGAAACTACTAATCTTCTTACTGTATTCGCTTCAATGAATTTGACACAAGGTTTTGTTGTCTGTTGGAAAGAAACTATAGTACCTAAAGCATGTGTCTATGATGTTTTTCTGTCTCCCTTTTAATCATTAACTTCACAATCTCAGTGAGACAGTGTGTTGGCACAGTTCGATTCAATAAATTGTTTTCCTTGTGTGAGCTCGTGGTTTTATGATAAAGGTCGATCTTTACTTTAACCCGTGCTTGCTGAGGTAGTTCCGTGGATGGGTGACCATCCGAAAATGAATTTGAAGATCTTTGACAGTCGTCACAGGTAGTCAGTGGTCCTAAAGTCTGAAATCCAATCTTACCAATGGGTATCCTATTTATATCAAATAGGTTGTGGAGGTCAGATAGGCAGTCGCTTCATGTAAAATACTGGTATTTAGCTGCATCCGGGTTAAGCTGACCCCAACATTGTTTGGAAAAGGCTAACGAGATGATTTAACTTCTTTGGCTGCTGTCCGTGCATTCATAAAACAGGGTTATGCCAGACGTAAAAAAAATGTGAATCACCTGTGTATGACTTTTATGTAACAACTTGTGCGGTGGCTATTACTGTGCACAGTGTGCACAGGTCAGTTACTTACCAATTAATAAGAGAGATTATTGACTTTTTAACATCATTATGTTAGGCAAATTATGTCTAACCAGTATATGCCAGCGGCTTCGCCCGCGTGGAGTTCGATATTTGTCCCACGGGATCATACTACCGGGATAAGAAGTATCCTATGTGTTAATCCAGGTTATAAACTATCTGTGTTCTAAATTTCCACATGCGTTTAGTAGTTTTTGCGTAAAAGAGTAACAAACATCCATCCATCCATACATACATCCTCACAAACTTTCGCATTTATATTACATATTATATATAGTAGGAAGTAGGATATTCAAATAGCTTCAATCTTAAAAGACTCAAACCATTAGATACCTTAACCTTTTCACAATAAAGGTAATTCTTTAATGTATTTTCCTCAGTTTAGTTTCTTTATCCCCTTGCGTATTTATTTTGTAGGTGCTTCAGTATTTTTCAAATGTTAAAACAATTTTTCTTAATTTTGCTTTTTTTTTTCTTTTTTTTTTAAAGCGTTGCCCCCACACTAGGAATTTCTCCTGTATCGTGGGTGTGTTCACAAACATTTAAACTCACATACACAAATACCCCGACCCGGTACAACTATCTGTAGGTCATACAAATATTTGTACCGTGCGGGGATCGAACCCTGTAAGGGTTCTAATCTTTAGAATTAAAACGTTTTCTATTTAACCTAGGTCTCATAATTCTAACGTTTAGTGAAAGGTTTAGATAAATTACACTTGTTTTGGAATTGAAAACCGAATACCATCTTTTACTTTATTTAATACACTTAGGTAGTTTTTGAATAAATTTTACTGACATTTCATTCTAAGCATTTAAATAAATATTTTCTTAGAAATCCTTTGCGGAGTTTTAGACAAACGAATTATAGATTGCGTACACAATGTCAAGGTTTCTAACATTTTATTCAAAACAAAGTAATACGTACAGCATCATATTTACGTTAAGATTACAGGTTACAAAATACCTATTTGAAGAATTTATTCTTCGTTTATCTTGAAAGCCATTACGCTAAGCACATAATACTTCGCATATTGAAGTCCCTGTTATCAACATATTCTTAAGAAATTGACATCCATTGTCTACCTACATAAGTTCGTTGACCGGAATATTTTTCTATGTTTTCCTTATTTCGCCCTAAAGCCCAGTTTGCAGCCAGTCCTGTGCAAAGAAATCGTTACTTATTTAAGACTAATGGCCAGCGGCTTTGCCCGCTACAACTCGAAAATTATCCCACGGGAATATAAAATCGGGATAAAACTATCATAGGTGTTAATCCAAGGTGTCAGCTAACTCCATACCAAATTTGATTAAAATCGCTACAGCCGTTTAGACGTGAAGAAGTAACAAACATACACACTCACAAACTTTCGCCTTTAAATATTAGTGTGGTGTGATTAGCTAATCTAGAATATAACATAACATCACGCCTGTAATCCCTGAAGGGTATAAAGGCAGAGATGCACCTAATAATACACCCTCATAGCGCCAGTTATACAAAAGTTCAATAGAATGAGGGGGAGGGGGCGAGCCTATTGCCATCAATCGAGTACAAATCCCGACTTTGTGACTGCTTCTGAGAATTTTCTGATAGATGAAATCAAAAAATCAGAGGTCTATTTTTTTCGCGGGTGGAAAATCATCAAATAACCCCTTCCAATCAGTCAGACTTTTACTGACTAAAAACCACCCATGTTCCTTCTGAGCCCTATATGGAGGGGAACGCGGGGAACCGAGGAGAACGCGGTCCCGAAGGGGAAAATCAGAGGTCTTGAGTTCGAATTCGAGTTCTATGACTTGACATTCTAAAGGTCACACCAAATGAATAGGCTAGCTCTACTTCTAGCTCGAATGATTTGTATTTTTGTGTGTATGTTTGTAATGAATAAACTCAAAAACTACTGCGACGATTTCAAAAATTCTTTTACCATCATTAGAAAGCTACATTCACCTTGAGTAACATAGACTATAAACATACTTTTTATCCCAATGTTCCCACGGGAACAGGAACTACGTGGATGAAACGGCGTGACGTCCGCTAATGTAAAATACTGTTATTCAGCTGCATTTGGTAACACTAGAATGTGTCTCCGAGATGAAAACTATAGGCAGATGACGACGATGTATACTACAATTGCACTTAATCACATTTTCAAGACATTACTGTATTTTTCATTACTTAGTTCAAAAAGATAAAAACATGTAAATTATATTTTTTGACGGTAAACAGATGAAAACAACGATTTCAGATTTCCGTGTTGTAACACGGCTTTAACAACCTCACTAAGTACCTCATCAGCTTAATAAAGTTACACCATTGATGTACAATGAAACCATATAATGGTCTACGATTACCTAACTATAGGTGTGTCAATTAATTAGATAACTTAGAAATTGTAGTGGTTATTTACGACCTTATTAAATATTAGTTCCGTATTTGAAACAATGGGTTTTAATTTTAATACAAAGAATATTTTTCGTATTTCTAAGATAAAAGTATGCCAGTTCCTCCACCAACCCGTGAAACTCTCGTCAATATTGGTCTAGCCGTTTCGAAAATTTTCCGAAACAAACAGACAAACAGTTAGTTATACAGTGCTAACTAAACTAAGATAACAGACAGATACTTGCCTATAAATTTAAAAAAAAAACTGATATTTTGAAATTACAAGCACACTGTTTTTTAATTTTCATCTCTTTAAAAAATATATATACATATATATATATATGTATATATATTATATTTAGAGCATGACATGTGTACTCGATAATGTGTAAACTGTGGTTACCTGTAATTGAGTGTACGTTACGGGACCAAGTATTCTGTGGTAGTTTGACATTTAAATAAGATTAAATTAAAATGTAACTCGTTGATAGTCCAAATCAAAAAATAAATTACAAATACACTAATTTCTTCAGGCTATTAAAAACATTACTGAACAGAGGAAAACTCCTGAAGCTATGCAATAAAACCATGCCTTCACTAAGTACTGGTAGGTCCTCAAATAAGCTGAAAAACGTGTTACAAAAACACTAAAGCAAACTCCACGGTTCAAATTTTCAATCTCTCTTTAAAGCAATTGGATAGTAACAAGGCTTAAAACTCCTAATTAAAACGCTGTTTTATAACAGGAAACGGGAAATCACTCCAAAAATGTCAACCTTACCTGACTCAACATTCCGAATACCTACTTAAGTTACACAGGTTATGATCAAAGCAGAATTCCTCTCATCCTGTGTTCACGTTTAGGTGTAAACGTTAATAAAACTGTAGGAATCTTCGCCCTTTTGTTATTTCCACCGTGGCAGAAGTAATCGCTGTGAAGACTTACGATGCGAAATCAACACAACCAACTGAAAATGTGTGAAAGTGAAAGTGATGCCTTTGGAAAATCATCAAAGAACCGCTCTTGGGCAGAGCGAAAGGGAGTGTCAGACTTTACTGACTAAAACCCACACATGCCATCAGTTTACCCATATTTTGAGGCTAGCCTTTTTACATCAACCTGTCACATGGTTAAATGCATTATGACTAACCCCCATATTATAATCACCCATATTTACTTACTAAATTAGAAATAGTGTTTCCTAATTAAAATCTTAAAAGATACAACTTACCTACAAAAAAAATTGTACTTGCACATGAAGGGTTACGTACCATTGTAGTAGATATTGAGAAATTTTCAACGTTATTTTAGCACAATAGACTTCTTATAGGTTTTCCTGTAATCTATAAGTGTTGAACTAATTTCTGTATTGTTTCAAATTTTTAGGCTCAGTAGTTTCGGAGGTAAGGGGAATGGTCGGACAGACAGACAGATAGACACACGAGTGATCTTTATAAGGGTTCCGCTTTTTCCTTATGTGGTACGGAACCCTAAAAAGATGAAACATCTTTGCTTTGTACAATTTTGTAACCAGAAAATACACGTGTTACAGCTCAGCCAAAAAGAAATACATAACTAAATTTTGTAAAGATAAGTATAGAAAATTTAGAATCATTTCTTCAGAGCTTCTTGAAAACATACAAAATAAACAAGCGATCTAAGTAAAAGAAACATTGGTAAAGATACATAAAAAAGGAATTTTGAACACACACGTTGAAGTAAAAGAACATCACACGTCGACTGAATGAAGATTACAACTTTAAATTAAACAAAAATTGTTTTTCATTACGATATCTTAAGCTCTCGTAGGTACTTACATTTTAACAGCCGCTCTGGTCGATCTAGAGCCGCGCTTGTCTTGATTGATCAACGGACAGGTGACCAACCATTATGTACTAAGTCTCCACCGTGCATCTGAAAGCACGTACAGCTATGGATCGCGGCTGTTATTCGAATTCGAAGATCGTCGTTACAGGTAGTCAGTGCGCCGAATGTCTGACAACCAGTCTTACCTCTCATAAATATTATTGCTAATAGGGTAGTTAACAAAAAAAAAATCTAATTAGTTCGTCAGACAGATTTCCAAAAAATATTGGACACGTATTTTTTCTTTTTTCACGTAAACAAACAATCAAATCAAAATCAAAATCAAAAATCAAAACTCATTTATTCAAACTAGGCTGTTAATCAGCACTTTTCGAACGTCAAAATTTACTTTACTTTACTTATTTACAAGAGACAGTCCCCCAAAACGCCCCCCCTTCGACACTTCCTAGTGTTTTTGCTGGAAAGAAGAAGTGGCGGAACAAACTCCCCAGCACACATCTGTCTGTTAGGTTGGTTAGAAGAACCAGACTCGATACAATAGTACAAGGCAAGTATAAAAAAGTATATAATAATAATAAAAAAAAGACATAACATATCAGTAAACTAATCTTGGAGAAAGAACATAAATAAATAACAAACATTGTCTTGTGTTCAACTCAGCGACCAACTGTTCTTATCATTTAAGTAGTCGTTAATGGAATAGTACGCTTTTAAACAAAGATTAGATTTTACTTTGGCTTTAAACGCATTAAATGGCAAGTCTAGAAAAGAAGATGGCAGTTTGTTATAAAATGTTATACCAAGCCCGACGAATGAATTATGAACTTTGTGAAGCCGGTGAAAAGGAGCGCGTAGTTTATGCTTATTTCTAGTGTTAAAGTTGTGAATATCACTGTTTTTAGTGTACAGGTGGATATTTTGTTTAATATATAAAATGTTGGCAAAGATGAACTGAGAAGCAACAGTGAGGATACCAATCTCCTTAAAAAAATCTCTAAGAGAAACTCGGGCACCCAGCTGATAAATTGCACGAACCGCTCGCTTCTGCAGAACAAATATATTTTGAATATCAGCAGCTTTGCCCCACAGCAGAATACCGTATGACATAACGCTGTGAAAATAACTGAAGTAGACTAACCGTGCTGTATCAACGTCAGTGAATTGTCTTACTTTTCTGACGGCGTATGCGGCTGAACTTAGCCTTCCCGCTAGGCTTGATATATGTAAACCCCATTGTAATTTTGGATCTACTGTAATGCCCAGAAATACAGCAGAGTCGGCAGTTTCCAGCTCCTGATTGGCGAGGATAATATTGGGACCTAGATTTCTAACATTGGGTAAAGCGAACTTAACTATTTTAGTTTTCTTGGCATTAAGAACAAGGTTGTTTATTGTGAACCAATCCGTGACCATTGATAGCGTGCTGTTTACGTCGTCAAATTTGTGTCTATTCCTATCTACTTTAAAGATAAGAGAGGTATCATCTGCAAATAGTACAACGTCACAAAAACCCTTTAAATAGTATGGTAGATCATTAATATAAACCAAGAATAAAAACGGACCCAGTATTGAACCTTGAGGTACACCTAGCCGAACCGGTAGCCCGGAAGATTTCGCGCCATTTACGTCTACACATTGGAATCTATTTTGCAAATACGAATCTATCACATTTAGGGCCTCATTTTGAACACCGTAATAACGCAGTTTCCGTAAAAGCGTGTCGTGATGTACGCAATCAAAAGCTTTAGAGAGATCGCAGAAAACACCGATTGCATTTTGCGCGTTCTCCCATGCGTCAAATATGTGCTTCAACAAAGCAACACCTGCATCCGTAGTCGAACGACCCTTTGTAAAGCCATATTGATCATTATGAAGGAGATTATTTAAATTAAAATGTAATAACAACTGTTTGAGAATTAATTTTTCAAAAATTTTGCTAAAAGCAGGTAAAATAGAAATTGGTCTAAAGTTACCGATATCGTTTTTACTGCCTGATTTAAATAGAGGGATGACTTTACTGCTCTTCATAAGGTCAGGGAAAGTCCCCAAATCGACGCATTTATTGAAAGTAACGGCAAGACAGGGGGCTACAATGTCGATTATGTTACTTAAAAGTTTAATAGAAATGCCCCAGTAATCACCTGTGTTTTTAGACTTAAGTGAATTAAAAACGTTAACTACATCACGAGGCGTTACATGTTCAAAACTAAATACTTTACCACATTTAGACACGCTGCTATGCAAAAGATCTTCGGCTTTAGACGGCGACGAACTCAGGGAACGAGTCGCGAATGAAGACGATACAGTGCTTTGAAAACTCGTGTGACGTCATTTTCTGAGACATTAGTATGACGTTCTTTAGCGGTCAGTGACGTCACAACCCCCCACTCAAAACTTTGACGAGTTTTATCTTCGTCAATTTTTATTGATTTGCTACAACAAAAAATACGTATCCAATATGTTTCGATAATCTAACAGACGGACTAATTAGAATCATATTTTTTTAAGTCAGTGAACATCCCTATTTGGTTGTGAAGGTCAGACAGGGAGTCGGTCCATGAAAAATACTAGTTAGGCTGGAAGCCGACCCCAACATATTTGGGAAAAGTCATATCACGAGGAGATAAAACAAAAATCTCAAATCCTTTTCTTTCTTTTCAGTTTTCCACCTTCCACCATGAGTTGTTCCCGGATTGTCGCGTTGCTGGCTGCGTTGTGTCTGGTGGTTGGAGCCACCTCCTCCCCTGTCAGACGGTCACCAGACCTTGAAGCTCGGCGCAGAAGTGCTATCGACAGGAGTATGATCAGGTTAGTAGAAAAAAAATATATTGAGAGTCTAATCGTGTGACGGTCGGACTGACCGCACCTCTGATTTTTCGGAGACATATTGTGTGTATTGTTTAATTATCACTTGCTTCGCTGAAGAAAAATATCGTAAAGAAACCAGTATGCCTTTTTAATTTTTGTCGGGTGGAAAATCATCAAATAACCCCCCCCCCCTCCCGCTCTTGGGCAGAGCGAAAGGGAGTGTCAGACTTCTACTGACTAAAAACCACCCATGATCCTTTATAGCCCTTTATGTCGAGGCCGCGGTATCTCTTGCGAACAACCCGCAGCCTCGACGGCTCACCCTCTACAAGCCCAAACTAGCATGCATGAGGGCTCGTTTACGGAGACGCGGGGCGTCGCGCGGCGCGTGCAGAAGGCTAGTCGCGTTCTATTTTATTCATTTACTGAGAGGCGTGTCCACCGCAACAAACGCTGCATTTTAAACCAACGAGCGAAAAATCACTTCTCGTAAAATCGTCGTTTGAAATCGTTACCGTTTTCATACATCACAATGTGCTTGAATCAAAAACGCACAACGCGCCGCGCGACGCCCCGCGTCTTCGTAAATGAGGCCTGAGAGATATTTTTCGACGGCATTAAATGCAAATTCGAATTGAGAAATTACGTGCATGAAATGTAGTCATACCGCATATTAAATGTTAGCAATCAGGTACATACTTTCTATATATTCGTTTTATATAACTTCACCAACACGCATCGGAGGCAATATGTATTATTTAGATATAAAAAATATTATAAATGCACAAGTTTGTGAGGATGATGGATAGATGGATGTTTGTCACTCTTTCACGCTAAAACTACTGAACGGATGTGGATGAAATTTAGAACACAGATAGTTTATAAACTAGTTTAACACAAAGGATACTTGTTATCCCGGTAGTATGATCCCGTGGGACAATTATTGAACTCCACGCGGGTGAAGCCGCTGGCACAAGCTAGTACCAAATAAACCTGGATAGGAACTTTGCTCAGCGATTTTGGACTTTGTCTGGGGCACACATAGCATACTTGCCCCTCGCTAATTTCTAAATTTATTTCTTCATCACTTTTTTAACAGTTAGTTTCCTTTCTCCAACAGATTTGGCCGCTCGTACCCCGCAGAACCTTCAGCAGCTGACCTCAGAGAAGCATTCGAGCGCCCAACACGGCGCGGCAACAGTTTCCTCCGCTTTGGTCGCTCCCAGCCTCTTACCCTCTCAACCGACGACCTGATATCCCTCCTCAGAGCCTACGAAGACTACGACACCCCAATGACCAAGAAATCAGCCAGCTTTGTCCGTTTTGGACGGGACCCCAACTTCATCCGCCTCGGACGTTCTGCTGAAGACGAAAAGAGCGCTTTTGAGCAGAATTCGGAGCTTATCGTCAGTGGATACCCTCAAAGGAAAAGCCGAGCGAGAGATCACTTCATCAGGCTAGGAAGGGACAGCGAAGAAGTCAATGAGAATGAATTTGAGGAAACCGAAGAAAGTAGAAGGAAGAGGTCTGCTGGAGCGTGTCACGACTGCCAGTCGTAATCTATTTGTTACGTTTACATTGCCGTGCTAACCGCTGTATGGGATTTTTATTGGGATCTTAACGGGCATTGGATAGCAGTTTTATTTTTAATATTTATATTTGCATACATGATTTTTTTTAATAATTTTCAGTATTTATTTAAAATTTTAAACTGCTGTCGGGAATGCCTGTATTTTAATCTGTCAATTTTAATACTGTAAATGTTTGTATAGAGCAGTGCGTTTCTCATGCTGCGGTTCCGCAATATATGTATTTTTTCTTCTTACCAAATATTTTCGACGGGCAAAAGTTTTCTAATGAGGCTAAACCATGTGGTGCATTGATGTTTAAAAAAATATATAAAAAAAGGAATAAGTATTTATAGGTTTTAAAATTTTAGAAAAGTACAGTTAAACATTTTAACTATATTTTAATTATAAAAATATTTATCTTAAAGCAGAATGCGCTTATAAAACTTCGATCTCAGACTATAAATATTTTATTATTTATTTCTTCATAAATTAGAACCTTTCCTCCTTACCTCTGATATAAAAACAATATTTAGTAAACTAAAAAAAACTGCTGTATTTATATCCTCAAATTCGTTTAATATTCTGAAGATATTAACAAATCTATATGAAAAAAGAAGTTACATTTTAAGTGTTAGCATCTGAAAATATAGGCTGGGTGTTACTTCAATTTCGAATGCCAACACTTACTTAAAATTACATTTAATCACTCAAAATAATATGTATTTAAAATGTTAAATTGATGTTAAAAATAGAAATGTATTGGATTGTTGCAATACTAAATAAAGCATTATTGTGTAATGATTGAACATTCATTTCATATTTTTATTTAAATAATAAAATGGAGTTTATCGATAAAGTTTTGATCACTTCATAATAACCTTTTTCCCTTTACATAATATAACATGACGCTTTTAATGCCAAAAGAGCTAAACAGAGAAGTACCTATAACAATCACATCTCACGCATTTCATGTAAAAGGGGAGAACTTATTGCCATCAAACCAGCCAAAATGAGAAAAAACACATAACCCTCCTTTTGGGATTCGCCGCAGTCGGGTAAAAGGGCATAAATGTGTTCTATAACCATTTATAACATGTCATCGTGACTTCCCCGAAGGATTAAGCATCGATGTACCAAACCACTACACTCACAATCGTCACCACGGGAAATTCCTGGTGGAAAAACCCATACATTTTTGGCACTAGCAATCACTGGTTGAACACGTCGGGGCTGTGGGTTGTTCGAAAGAGATACCGCGGCCTCGACACAAAGGGCTAAGAAGAAACATGGGTGTTTTTTAGTTAGTAACTGTAGAAGTCTGACATTCCCTTTCGCTTTGCCCAGAGCACGAGGGGTTATTTAATGATTTCTCACCCCCTCCAAAAAAAAGGGTACTACAATTTTCCCTTTATTTAATCGCAAATACCAGTGGTGGCGGCGCCGACTTACGAACAGTAAGTTGTGGGTGCGAACCCAGGCAGGCGCACTTCTTTGTGTAATTTATTACATCACCACTGCTCTCAAAACGGTGAAGGAAAACATCGCGAGGAAACCGGCATGTCTTAAAACCAAAAAATTCGAAGATATTTGACATTTATCAACCCGCACTGGGCCCGCGTGGTGGATTATAACCCATCCCTCTCTTAGAGCGGAGGCCTGAGTCCCTGCTGTGGGAACGTTATAGGCTGATGATGATGATGACCATCAATCAAGCTTTACAAAACTAGTTTATGTGGATCTCTTATTGTACGGGAAATGTATACAAGGCGAGGCCATATTATACTGCAACTGTACAGCTGTGTCACCGCATGTACTGTCAGTGCCCAGCATTACCTGGCCCCTCTTCTCACACCTCTTCCCTTCTTCTTCTTCTTCATACGAGGGGCCACGTAATGCTGGATACTGACTATACTACCGAGTTCACTGACGGTCTGCCCCTTTTCAGCTTTATACCCTAAGTAGTAAGGTCGACAGTTACTGAACCGTAAGGTCTTTAGTCGACTGATTCCACTGCGGGACCCACGGGTCCACTCGCTACATAATAACTTATTGATTAATGAGGAAATGACGTTAAAAATAATAAAATATCAAGATCGTTCGACTTTTGACGTTTAATAGGATTCCATAAATGAAAATAATGTTGAGGAAAAATAATGCCCTGGAGGACCTCATCGAGATTTTTGCATAAAAGGTTATTATATAATTGAGAGAGCTTGTTTTCACAAAATCTGTTTTGTTATGTACAGTAAAACCGAGGCTAGTCCTGTAATTTTAACAAGGTTCGCATTAATCATTCATTTTCTGTAAAAATACGTCAAATCTTAATTTGTTGACATTTGTTGTCGCTGAGATGAGACCGACGCAAACGATGGACAAATATGGCGGAGAAAAGGGAAAGCCTATTATACCTAGCAGCGGGTGATTCCTGGCTTGTATAATGATGATGATGATGATGATGATGATGATGAAATCAGACTAGTGACCCTAGCAGAAACTTAGTATAAACGCGGGTAGGTATATACTATCAATTGTTCGACGAGATTACTTTTTGTTTATATTTAAATCTATGCTGCAACCGATCTAATAAGCCCGTGAATAGATATGTTTAATGACTTAAAAAAATATGATTCTAATTAGTCCGTCTATTAGATTATCGAAAAATATTGGATACGTACTTTTTGTTATATCAAATCAATAAAATTGACGAAGATAAAACGCGTCAAAGATTTGAGAGGGGGGTTGTGACGTCACTCACCGATAAAGAATGACATTCTAATGTCTTAGAAAATGACGTCATACGAATTTTCAAAACACTGTATCATCTTCATTGTTTGGTTACGTGAAAAAATAAAAAATACGTGTCAAACATTTTTTGGAAATCTATCTGACGGACTAATTAGTTTTTTTTTTAACTACCATATTTCATTTAAATTAGAAAAGACAAAAGGTTAGGACTTGCTGTCGACGTTGGATAGATTGTCTAAGAAATGCACGTTGAATCTGACGAAAACCGATCAGATTTAATCACCGAAGGACTAAGGCAGAGTAGGTAGTGAAGGTACACCACCTTCACTACCTACACTCACATTGCACCAGATATTAAGATATTAAGTCCCATGTAGGAGACGTGCCTACTACATCATTCAAATTGGGCCCAAAGCCAGACTCCGTGAGAAACCCGGGAAACGAACTCAAGGTCTCCGATCAGATTTCTGTATTAATTTTCTACTCAATTTTAAGCTTAACCTTTACAAAAAGTGAATGTAATAATTATCCGAACAGAATCACTCGAAGTTAACATTTCACGTATAATTAAAATTCTGAGTAATTGTCTCTTAATGAACGCAGCGTTTAATGTATAATCTTATATTTCAAGTGTGAACCAGTAATGATGATAATTTTAAACATGTTTCTCCTGCCTCCATTTTTTTTTTGGGGAGGGTGGGAAATCATCAAATAACCCCTCCCGCTCTTGGGCAGAGCGAAAGGGAGTGTCAGACTTCTACTGACTAAAAACCACCCATGTTCCTTCTTAGCCCTATATGTCAAGGCCGCAGTATCTCTTACAACATCCCGCAGCCTCGACGGGATGTTTCTCCTGCCTCAATTGACTTGACTGCATCGTAGCCCAACTGCTGTACTGACTGACTGACTGTGAGGTCCTGTTTTTGATTCTCTGGGAATAAGTGTCATTGAGTTTTTCCATCGCTAATATCTCAGTAACAGCCACGGAGTCTTGATCTGTGCCCAATTGATGTCAATAGGCTTGCCCCCTAATACATGGGACTAAAATGTAACTGGCGAAATGAGGGTGTGGTTATCCGACAGAAATTAAACAGACTACCTTGAAACTATTAACAAGTTGAGAGGTAAGTAATCAATATAAAGGGTGTAAAAGTACCCTTAACGCAAACGAAGGGCAAGTGTTCTCCCCACCACTGCGATATTTTTTTTGTTCTAGACCATACTCGGGACTAGTTACAGAGATATTGGGGGTCAAAGTTCCAAATTTTTCACAGCTGTTTTTGTAAATACTAGTTTTTCTACTTTACTTGAATTACATCCATGACCGGTTTAATATCCTTAGCATCCACTAGCACAATTTTTTAACAGTGCTACATTGAGTTTTACCGTAAAATGAGATTTTTGACCCCAAAAAAAAAGTCGTTTCCCAGGAAACATTTTTGCGTAGAGGTACTTAGTTTGATGTACAGAATGCTTGGTTGACGGCTGTGTGATGGGTTAATTTACACCCTGTATATAAAAACAATGCCGCTTTTCGTTGTAATTTTATAACTCAAGAACGGCCTTACCTATCCAAACCATATGCTTAGGCTTTGTTTGGACTATTTAGTAGATGGTTTATGTGAAGTTTGCACAAAATCGGTCGAGCGGTTCTTCATTTATCACATTTTTTGTAACAAATGACGAATGATGAATCCTAATGAAGGGTCTGTGCCAATAAATGGCGAACCATTGATTGTATTCATTTGTTACAAAAAATGTTGCATTTTGTTAATGGGGATTTTGCTGTGTTGGCGCTGTTGTCCGAGCAGTACGAGGTCGGCCAGATCCTCTAGTTTTTTATATTAATTTCACGCGGATGCAGTTCGCGGGACGTTAAGTCTGAAATTAACGCTAATTTATAAATAATGATAGAGTTCCCAATTGATTTTTGTACGGCCACTTGAGTTAGATTCAAAGAGCAGTTTCTAAAGAACAATTTACCCACATACAGCATTATTTAAATATGAAACACTCGTAATTCTTAACACGTATATCTGTCTTCTTTACGTATAAGGCGTGTCGAATTTGACCACAAAGGTCCTAATGAAGGATCTGCCAAAGTGCAAAAATGTTTAGACAGATCTTTAAGTTCGTTGATTCTTTTCTAGCTACGAATGGGACCATTGAGTATTAGAATAAGAAATCCATATTTGTGACTGACGGACTTCTTATGAATTTCTGCTAGCCATATTGTTCGTTCACCCTCAGATCAACCACAAAAAAAAATATTTATTTTTGTTTCAGTTGCTAAGGGAGAACCCGATTTTTTTTTGGGGAGTTGGAATTCATCAAATAACCCGCTCTTGGGCAGAGCGAAAGGGAGAGTCAGACTTCTACTGACTAAAAACCACCCATGTTCCTTCTTAGCCCTTTATGTCGAGGCCGCGGAATTGTTGCGCGTGGTTGTTGTAAGAAATATCTTACAACAACCCGCAGCCCTTAATCTTTTTTTATTTTTATTTTTGAATGAAAATCGTAAAGCGGTTCACAGACTACATCTACCTACCTACGAAGTTTCAACTTTGTAGTCTTAATAGTTTCCGGATAAAGTGGCTGTGACATACGGATGGACAGACAGACGGACAGACAGACATGACGAAACTAAAAGGGTTCTGTTTTTTGCCATTTGGCTACGGAACCCTATAACAGAGTATTTTCTAGCATAAACTTGTTTCCACACAAGTAGTCTTTACTTCCTCATATTATTGCATTTGGAGCGGCATTTTCCCATTACCCCCTCCCCCCCTTCTATTCAAGCTAATTTTACTTCTATGCTTAGCAACCCACTTTGACATACATAAGTAATGTGCATATCAAGGAATAGTTTAGAATTTTCCACTGAAAATGAGCCTACTACTACTAAAGGTTTTTGTGGGGAATATAATCCTAGTTTTTGTATTTATGCGAAGTGAGTGAAAGGGAGCTAACCCTCTATAGATCTTTGAATAGGATGGTTTAGTATGAAAGGCAACGTAATTAGGTTTACGATTTACGAAAGGCCTATGCAGTAAATTAAAAGTACTCATTAGCTGTCTAACTTTTAACGGGTAGGACGTATTAAGTTAGAACTCTTTTATAATCTTGAGTGCAAGCTCGAGACCTTTGATTATGAAGATCAGTATAGTTTTTAAGAGAGCGTAGGGCGCATATTTTTATAAGAAAATCCCAATCTCGTCTTACATTATATTTGCGTAACTTAACGCTTTACGTTTACAACGGCAGCTCTAAATAAGAAATATTTATTCCCGTTTTTGCAACATTTTTCAATTATGCTCCGCTCCTTTTGGTTGCAGCGTTATATTATTATAAGATCGGACGTGGAATTTCAATTAAAAAAAATATTACAACACATAACCTAAACTATGAAGGACTTCAGATTTATTTTAACAAATATTAACAAATTAAGAAACAGAATCAAAACTTACAAGCTAATACACAACAATGTAAATAATGGCAACAAATAAACAATCAGTAACTTAGAAAAGTATTCTCACGATACAGATGACACCTCACGTCAAGTAGGTCCGCGCGCTGTGATGGTTGATGAACGAAAAAGAGCGCGTTCCTGGTGGCGCGCGCTTTTATAGGCTTGATACTGAGTAATACAGTTCATCTCCTACACGGCCTCTCCTGACTATGCGTCGTCCTCGGCGGCATCCGAAATGTCCGGCAAGGCCTGTGCTGGGGCGTTGACTTCTGCAGCAGCTAAACGGGATGGGCCAGCCTCGGCCTCTGCTATGGGTGTGTCAGTATGATCCGGAGTAATCTCGTGGTCGGGGATAGTGATATCCTCAGTCAATTCGGCTTCTGTAAACACATAACGTAACAGTGATTACACAGATTAATCATGCAGCACAGATGGAATAAGAGCTCATGCTCGTATTTATTCTCAAATGCTGACAGTTTCGTTTTTAATTATGAGGCCAAGTATCCCGCAGTCTACTTGCTAAAAGGAACGTCCCGCAGTCCGTCCTCTACATGAGTTTGGTACCCCGCAGTTTACCAAACATAAACCTTAGACATCCCGCAGTCTGTCTATTATAGAAAATCCCTCAATCATGTAGGCAAACATCCCGCAGTCTGTCTGCTTTTAGGAACGTCCCGCAGTCCGTCCTCTACATGAGTTTGGTACCCCGCAGTTTACCAAACATTAACCAGCCATAGACATCCCGCAGTCTGTCTATTTTAGAACACCCCGCAGTTTGTTCTATTGGCCCATCACATTTTCTTTACTAGATCATTACGGAAATGACCAAGTAAAAAAAAATAACACTACTCACGCTCAAAGAATGCAGCACAGGTTTCGGGACACCACTCTCCCTTCCACGGGACCATGTACTGGGCTGCGGCCTGTGTAGTCTTCCCGTACGAGCCGCTCAATAGCCGCAACTCGTATCGTCCGCTAGGCAGCGCACGTACGACTTTGTAGGGGCCACGCATTCCAGGATCCAGCTTGCCAGTAGACTGTGAAAACTTAATAACAAAGACCAGGTCATTAATATTGAACAACCGAGGTGGGTGTCTGTTCCGATTCACATACTCATCTTGACGGCTCTGATTGCTCCGAAGTAACTCGATAGCACGGTTTCTGCGTAGCTCTCTTCGTGCTTCACGGTTCGGTTGGGATCCTTCTAGTGCCACATCTCGAACAAGTGACCGAATCACTGGAGTAGTGGCATCAGTTCCAATCATGAGGTTCAAAGGGGAAGTCTGAGTCGTCTTTTGCTTCGTAATGTTGAGGGTTAGTTGCAGCCTCCACAGTGTTTCGGACCAGCGACCTTCTTGATGACTGGCTACTATGCGGACCATGTTGAGTACGGTGCGAGCGTATCGTTCTACCTGTCCATTTGCGTGGTGCATTTCCGGTGTTATGTAGTGGATGTCTGATCCCATCTCCTTAACGAACTCCACAAACCTTGAAGATTCGAACATGCGACCTTTATCCGTCACTACAAGGCTCGGGGCTCCGAAAAGAGACACCGCATTAGTTATGGTTCGTATTAGTTCTGTCACGTCTTGTCTATAGATGGAATACAAAAGTGTATATTTTGTAAAAGCATCTACTACTATGAGTACAAATTTGTAACCGTTAGAATCGGGTAAGGGGCCTAGTGCATCAATGTGTATTACTGAAAACGGGACCTCAGGTTTTGTCCATGAAGTGATATTCTGTTGAGGGGCTCTAGGTACACGTTTCTTTGAAATACATGTCACGCAGTGATCAATGTATTTCTTTATGAATTGTCTGAGGCCGGGAAACCAAAAGTGTTTTAATACGAGATCTAAGGTTTTATCGAAGCCTATATGATTGTGTTCGTCATGAAAGACGCGAAGGAGACTGAGTCGGTGGCCTTTGGGTATAAAACAGAGGAACTTGGGTTCCTCTCCTATCGGTGTATACTTGTAATACAAAAGGTCGTTTCGTTGGACATAACGCCCGGAGTCTAGGTCACCATCACGTAACCGCTGGAGAAGAGTCTGGGTTTCTTCGTCCGCTGCCTGCGCTATCTGAGCCCAGTTACGCGGTCTCGTGATGTTAAGAACATGTAAGGGAGGGTTCCTGCTCAAGTAGTCGGCGTGAGGCATCATGGCTCCTTTTCGATACTCAATGTCGAAGGTAAAATCCTGAAGGTAGGTCCACCAGCGCGCTACCCGCGGGAGCAGGTCCTTCTTTCTTTCTGTTGATTTGAAAGCGTTGCAGTCGGTCACTACTTTGAAGTGGATACCGATCAAGTAGTGTCTAAAGTTTTGCAGCGCTTTCACAACAGCCAGAGTTTCCAATTCATACGAATGGTACCTACTCTCCGCACCCTGTGTGACCTTACTGAAATACGCCACTACCTTCTTGTTGTTTTCGTCGTGGGTTTGTAACAAAACGGCTCCGTAGCCGATACTACTAGCGTCGGTATGGACTTCGGTCGGTAGTTTAGGGTTGAAGATAGCTAATATCGGTTCACTAGTCAACCGTGAAATGATTTGTTGGCGGACTTTTTCTTGTTCAGGTCCCCATTTAAACAAAGCGCCTTTCTTGGTGAGTTGAGAAACGCAAAACGTTTTTGTCGCATACCCCTCTATGTACTTTCGAAAGTATCCGGCTAATCCTAAGAATTGCCGAACCTGTTTGACGTTTGACGGAGGAGGTGCGTTCAACAATGCTTTTATTTTATGAGGACTCGGCCTAACCTGACCTTGTTTGACTATCCTGCCCAAGTACTCAATTTCAGTAGTCAGAAAGACACATTTACGTAAATTTATCGAAAAGCCAGCCTGAGTTAGGTCGGTGAGTACTTCGCGTAATAAGTTAATACCTTCCTCAACCGTGGTGCTCATCAATAATACGTCATCAATGTAAACGAGCACCTTACCTGCGTCAATGAATTTACGTAGTGTCTTATTTATAATGCGTTGGTATACGATCGGTGAGTTGGTGAGACCATAAGGCATTTTCAAGTATTCATAATGCCCTTCAGGGGTGATGAAGGCGGTACGATGAACTGATGATGGGCTTATCATAATCTGATGAAAACCTGTAGCCATATCGAGAGATGAGTAGCAAGTAATACTCTTATCACCCAGCCGGTCTATATGGTCGTCAATAAGTGGAAGCGGATATCGTTCCCTGACTGTAATTCTATTGAGGGCCCGATAGTCGACGCACATGCGGTCAGAGCCGTCCTTTTTCTTTACGAGAATGATCGGACTCGCGTACTCGGACTCTGACTCTCGAATAATGCCTTTACTCAGAAGTTCGTTAACTATCTCGCGGACTTTTAACTTTTCAGCGAGAGAAAGTTTGTACGGCCGGTAAGCGACCGGTGCATTGGTGGTGACGTTAATGTGCATCTCACCCGTAGTTACCGTTGTGGTGGCGGTACCGGTTATGAAAAAGTCAGTGAAATCTTTAATCACGTTCATCAAAGTGTCTCGCTCTAGGCCCTGAAGGGGTGATATTATCTCAGTGCTATCTACCACACGAGCAAAGGCTACCTTAAGTGACTTTTCTTCTGTGCGCGTGAGGTATTGTTTATCTTTTGTTCTCACGTATGTAATCCCGTCGCGGTTTAGGATGTCCGTACCTATGATTAACGGTGTGACCATAGTTTCCGCAGGGACAATGACGAAATCAGCTTCGAAGGTAATGTCACTAAATTCGACGGTGAGTGTTACGCACGATTCGGCCACTATTTTGTTGTTACCGATACCTTTAAGGGTACAATTTATAGGTTTGGTAATGCACGACAGATATCTAAGCACGTCGGACGATACTAAAGAAATATTAAGCGCTCCGCTATCGATGAGTACATCAACGGGAATACCCTGTACTACCGCGGTCACAATGTCGTTATCGCGCCCATTTCCCGAATGGTCACTGCATAGGTTTACGTTACGTTTGTTTCGTTGTGCCGATCTTTCCTTGGCAAAACATTTATCTTCCGTATGACCCGTCTTTTTACAGAATGTGCAGGTAGTTGTGCTAGATTCGGGCGTTTTAGTACTTTTTGGACACGTGTAGCTTTTATGTCCACTTTGATTGCAAACAAAGCATTTATTTGAATGCCTTGGCTTTGTACTGGGTTTGCTCTTAGAGTGATGCGGTAACGGGGGTTTTTCCCGAGTAGGTTTAGTATAAATGGACAAGAACGAAACTAAATTCTCGGATGTGAGTTCAGCGTTAGCGGCTGCCGCCCTGACTTGTGCGTTAGTGATACCTCGAATGACAATTAAAGTCATTAATTCCTCGCTAAGTCCTTTGACTATACGTAGACGTAAAAGACTACGTCGGGCGTATTCAGCGTACGAGTTATATTTGTCCGACGTTTGGTTCATTGTTTCGAATAAAATGTTTGCGTAATCTAGCTTTCTTGGACAGAGTGGCTTGAACTCACGTTTGAAACTAGTCCATGACCTATCACTAGTTACCCATTCATTCAGCCAGGTTTTGGCGTCACCTCTCAGGCAACCCGCCACGCGAGACAGGCATTCCTTGTCGTTCCAACGGTTTGTTAACTGAGCGCGGTCGACCTCCTCGCACCACGCATCGATATCGTGTATCGATGGGTCGAAGTTGGAGATGTAATAGTTATGCGATCGTATTGGATTTATAGCTTGAAGCGCGTCAACAATTGTCTGAGCGGCGGAAGGAGTTGAAATTTCGGAACGTGGTATGGGAGTAGATGTGAAATTATTCTCTATTGCTTCTAATCGCGTTAGGATAGTGTCTAACGTTTTATTGACGGTTTTACGTGATTTAGGATCCTTTGATTCCGGTCGTTTGCGTGATACTACAGGCGGTGTTCGAGACCGGGATTGAGACCGGGATCGCGGCAAGGATTGGTACCGAGGTCGCGAATGAGATCGGAGCCGAGATCGCGATCGGCAGTGTTCACGAGATTTGTTTCGAGACGATTCTCGAGACTCGTGACGTTTACGATGACGTCGGTGTGACCTGCTACGTGATCTACTTCGCGAGCTATGTGTTCTCGGCATAGTTGATTCAAAGAACGGTCAACTTAAACAAAATTTAAAAACACAAAAGAGGGTAGTTTTGAATCTGTTCCTTAAGATTTTTTTTTTCGTCAAATTTAGAATACACTCGCAATAATCTAAGCGGCCTGTGGGCTTAGGATTGAGATCCCACTTCTGATATAAGATCGGACGTGGAATTTCAATTAAAAAAAATATTACAACACATAACCTAAACTATGAAGGACTTCAGATTTATTTTAACAAATATTAACAAATTAAGAAACAGAATCAAAACTTACAAGCTAATACACAACAATGTAAATAATGGCAACAAATAAACAATCAGTAACTTAGAAAAGTATTCTCACGATACAGATGACACCTCACGTCAAGTAGGTCCGCGCGCTGTGATGGTTGATGAACGAAAAAGAGCGCGTTCCTGGTGGCGCGCGCTTTTATAGGCTTGATACTGAGTAATACAGTTCATCTCCTACATTATATAACTTTTAAAATTACTCGATAAATGGACTATCAAACACAAAACGAATTATTTAATTCCAACCAATAGTTCCTGAGATATCTCCCTCCCAAGCGGCCGTAACGTTTTTTTTCCCACACCCGTGACACAAATTGTAACAAAAAAATCCAAATATAAAAAAAGACTAATAAGTTTACTTCCAAAAAAAAAATATAGTCTAAAAGTTTGATATTAGTCTTACTTGCGGAACCCTAAAATCTTAAGATCCGTGAGAATCGCCTTTTAAGCAATCCCATGGTGTGGGATCGAATATTGTGCAATAGCAGTGATCGATATTGATTTAGTGTATTGGTGGACCACTCTTGTTTGTCATAAAAAAAAAACCGGCCAAGTGCGAGTCCTACTCGCACATGAAGGGTTCCGTACCATCGTAGTAGGGGAGTCGCTTTTTTTTTTTTTTTTGTTATAGCAGCAACAGAGAGACACATTCAGTGAAAATTTCAACTTAAAAATATTTTTATTATATGATGTAACTAAAAATTTATGCTTTTCGTAATTTTTCCTTTATCTGTGTTATAAGACGTTGCTTCGTACCAAATTTCAAGATTCTGAGTTCACGGGAAGTACCCTGTAGGTTTTGATTCCCTTGCGAGTGTCGAAAATTTGCGGCATAAACGGGAGTATCTTTTGATCGCGTTGACTTAGAAGTTTGATTTTTTCACAGCTCCAAGAGACCATAGACTTGAGTATTTGATATGAATTTCAGCTTGATACCTCCACGCGTTCCTGAGAAAAAAGGTCTTGACAGACAGACAGACAGACAGACAGACAGACGGACAACAAAGTGATCCTATAAGGGTTCCGTTTTTACCTTTTGAGGTACGGAACCCTAAAAATGAAAAAAGAATATAAAATAAATAAATAATAATAATAAAATAATACTACAATTAACAATAAAAATTTAAACACATAAAATCAATCCAATTAAATTAAAAAACCAATCAAATCAAATCAATAAAAAAAAAATAACAATAAAACCCACAAAAAAAAACAATCAATCAATTATCAATTAAAAATTAAATAATTTACACTATAATTTGCTAAATTCTTTAAGCAAATTATATCTGATTATATATCCTCCTGCAGCCGAACGTAACTTTAACCCTTTCGTTCCCATCATCTTACAAAGCATAACAACAGCAAGAAGCCGTAAAAGTAATAAATAAGCGTCAGATGACAGCAGTAACGTAAACTGCGCCGTATTATTTCCCACTTAAAGGTTTAATTGGACTATTTGTCGTATAAATATCGTATAACATGCAGTTAGGAGTTTATCTCCCTTGCTTAGACCGTTACGCTAAATTGTTGCAGGTTTTAGGAGGTATTTGGGGACTTCGACATTTTTAGAGGATTTACCACGAAACATTATATTATCCGAAAACCACAATAAATAATGAGCTCGTGGCTTAATAATAACTGCCACTCGGGTCGATCTTTAGGTAAATTCGTGCTTGACTAGGTTGGTCTGTAGATGGTCGACCACCCTGTGTATACCGAGTTTTCTCTGTGCCTCGAAAATCACGTTTGATCCAGGTTGCCATATATACAAGGCGTAAATTAACCCTTCACACATACGTCAACCAAGCATTCTGTACATCAAACTAAGTACCCCTACGCAATTTTTTTTGCTAGGAAACGACTTTTTATTTTGAAGTCAAAAATCACATTTTACGGTATTTCAATGTAGCACCCTTAAAACATTGTGCCAGTGGATACTTTGAATATTAAAAGGGTCATGGAGGTAATATAAGTAAAGTTATAACCTGAAAACTAGTATTTACAAAATACGTACTTTTTTTTATTTAATTTTTTTAAAACGTTGCCCCACACTAGAAATTTCTCCTGTATCGTGGATGCGTTCACAAACATTTAAACTCAAATACTCAGACCCGGAACAACTATCTGTAGGTCATACAAATATTTGTTCCGTGCGGGAATCGAACCCGGGACTTCAGATTTAGCAGCCGCACGTGCGACGTCTAGTAGTCTATAGTTTTAGAATTTCAACATTTTTTCCAATTTTATTTTATCGCATTTCATTTTATCTTTTAGATCCTGATTGGGAATTAGAAAATCAATTAAGTCTCATAGCGAGTCCCGTTTGTTTCGAACAGAACGCGATTCCTATGAAGATTGTTTTTAATTAACAATCGAATCAAAAGATAATGATTTTAATTTTGTGTTGAGTATTTGTTTTGTCCCATTGCGTCATTGGAAAATATTTCCATTTTTCACGTTATATAATAAAAAATATTTAAACATTATTTTTGGTCTACTGCAAAGCCATGAACGAGGCCGGAGGCTGTGTCTCCTATGTCAGCAAAATTGCAGAGGCCCGCAAGGGCCGACGCCTGCTGGAGCTGCGGGTTGATCGAAAGAGATACTGCGGCCCAGAACATAAAGGGCTAAGAAGGAACATGGGTGGTTTTTAGTCAGAAGAAGTCTGACACAGAGCGGTAGGAGTTATTACCACTGTCCAAAAAAAAGTATGTGTCTTCTTTTGTGCATGTCCTAGCATATTGATACTGATTTTTAATAGGGTATTTCACCAAAAAAAATCTAATTAGTCCGTCTGTTAAATTATCTAAAAATATTGGATAAGTGTTTTTTGTTTCATGAAATAAAACATGTCAAAGATGGGTGAGTGCGTTAGAGTTGGGGCTTTTGACGTCACACGACTTGACACGACTTCTCGAAAATTTGAGGTTTTAAAACATCTAAGAAAATAATACTGACGATGCTCGTTCACATTAACAAAATAGTTTGTGAATTTTAAACATTAATAGTTTTTGAAACAGACTCGTGTTTCGAAATTAATTTCTATGTGTTCAAATTATTAATACAATAATGTTGACAACAAAATAGGGAAATTGAAAAGGGATTCAAATAAGGGAGTTATCATTTTATTGTTAAATCATTTAACATGGACGAAACTTGTGATCAGCAGCTAAAAATAATAAAAAGTAAAAGGGAAATATTTAAATCCTGTCTTCCTCAAGGTACTTAAAAGGGACAAAACAACACTTGAAACTTGAACAAATTCAATTCATATAGAAATCCATTATTATGTAAATGAGGAAAACATTACGGGTTCATTATAATCTCGTGAAAGTTTCAATTTGTTTGAAAAGGTTATTTCTGTTAGCATATGTATATTAATCAAAGTTTTTGTTTCGAATTGATTGTACGACATAAAGGGTGTAAAAGTACCCTTAACGCAAACGAAAGGCACTTGTTATCCCCACCACTGCGATAATTATTTGTTCTAGACCCTACCTAGGAAAAATTTGGAAATTTGACCCCAAATATCTCCGTAACTAGGCGGAGATATTTGGGGTTCCAACTTCCAAATTTTGCACAGCTGTTTTTGTAAATACTCGTTTTTCAGGTTGTAACTTTACTTAAATGACCTCCTTGACCCTTTTACTATTCAAAGCATCCACTAGCACAATGTTTTAAGAGTGTTACATTGAGTTTTACCGTAAAATGTAATTTTTGACCCCAAAAAAAAAGTCGTTTCCCAGCGAAGATTTTAGCGTACTCTGGGTACTTAGCGGGATGTACAAAATGTTTGGTTGACGTATGTGTGAAGGGTTGATTTACATCCTGTATGTTCCCTCGAATTTCAGAACAAATAAATTTTAATAGAGATGTTTACTGACTTAAAAATATATAATTCTAATAAGTCTGTTAGATTATTGAAAAATATTGGATACGAACTAAACAGAATCATATTTTATTTAGGTAGTAAGGAAACATCCCTATAAATTGTACATGTGGCTACGGCGTAGCAATGCCTACTTGCTACGCCGTAGCCATAGAGGAGCTAGGATTATAGGATTGCTAGTATTACATAATTGTTTAAAATTGTTGTTATGTTGCCGTGCCCTAAACGGGTTTCATGTTGGAACTATTTTAATTGTACCTAACAACTAACTACACATGAATGCAATAAAGAGTTTGAGTTTGAGTTTTGAGTATTTCAGTAAGTTACTCGTGTTATTTTACAAATCTTTAACCAATTTTCTTCTGACAACCCGATTTCTTCTTATCTATTGATGAATTTGTTTAATGTTTAAGTATTCAATTCTGTAAATAATTAATTATTTTGACTATTTCAAAACCCTTCTGTCTCTTCGAGATATTCAAACAAGATATAATTTATGTTTCCTAATTTATGATTTCTGACATGATGTATTTTATTTTCAAACCGTTCAACATTCAGAATAATGTCATTTACCTCAGAGAATATCATAGTATTTCATACGAAAAAGACTAAGACTAATTAAAATAAGCTTGTATTTAATATACTGTCTCGTAACTATGTTCTTATAAATAAAAAAGCACAAAGGAAAAGTAAACAAATATTACAAAGAAAAGGCACCTGAAATTCACTTAATCAACTTTTCTTTTTAATAAATAATTAATTGTGACTACCTCGTTTGGTGAAAACATCGTGCGGCAACTAAATGTCTCAGATCCAAAAACCTCGAAGACATGTGACATCTACCATCCCGCATTGGACCTGCGTGGCCCATCACTCTCCTATTCGTAGAGAAGCCTGAGTCCCTGCAGTGATATCATTATAGGCTGATGACGATGATGACCCCGTTTGGTCTAGTGATTACAAGCCTGACTCCTAAGCATGAGGTTATGAAATCGATTCGGGCAAAGTGCTATTGATTAATGGAGGAATAATTTATTAGTAGCAGTCACGAGGTCTGGATTTGTTGCAAATAGGGTAGTTAACAAAAAAAACTCTAATTAGTCCGTCATATAGATTACCAAAAAATATTGGACACGTATTTTTTCTTTTTCCAAGTAAACAAACAATGAAAACGATACAGTGCTTTGAAAACTCGTGTGACGTCATTCTCTAAGACATTAGTATGACATTTTTTAGCAGTCAGTGACGTCACCAACCCCCACTCAAATCGTTGACGCGTTTTATCTTCGTAAATTTTTATTGATTTGATAAAACAAATAAAAATATAAGTTTAATAACTAATATCCGACTACAACCCGCGGTCTTAAAAGCAGAAAACAAGAAAATAATTCTTGTCTGATATTCATTTATTGAATTTGTATATTTCTATTTAAATATTTTAAAAGTAAAATGATTATAGAGGTCAGTCGTAGTCGCATACCACCTTGCTAACGGCAACAGCAGCCGACTTCTGTGCCCTCTATAATAATTTTACTTATATTTAAACAGAAATATACAAATTCAATGTATGAATATCAGACAAGAATTATTTTCTACTTTTAAGACCGCGGTTTGTAGTCGGGTTTTATTTTTTAACTTATATTTTTATATATAATATAAGTCAGTAAACATCCCTATTAGTGGCTATGTGAAACGGACACATGAGGAACGCAGAGAACAGAGAGGAGTGACAGAAGAGGAGGACCAACGGAGGGGAGGAGGAGGAGGAGGAGGAGGTTAGGTCTATACCCAACAGTGGGTGATTCCGGGCTGATGATGAATGGCAACAGGCTCTCCCATTTTTTTTATTGGTACAAGCCCCCCCACACTATTCCCAAACCACTGTAACTCCTGAAAGCCAGAATCAACAGTGGCGACCACAAGAAAAGCGATTTCACTGTCTTGAATCCCGCAACGAAATTAATCAGAAAAGAATAGCGGAGGAGTAGGAACAAATAAGTTCCACTTCCCTCCATAACAGCAGGAGACAGAACAGATTACAGATTATTAGTATAATATACAACCAGTTACCTAGCACCACGGATATTATTGTCATTAATATAATTTCATCATCAGCCTGGAACTGCGGGAACTGCAGGGACTCCGGCCTCCTCTCTCAGGAGAGGGAATTTTATTAATATAATTTACAGAACTAAAATTTATAATTAATTATTGATTGATTGCTCGCCCAACATTTGGGACTTGAATATAACTGGCTAAATGTGAGTGTGTTGTCGAACCCTTCAAGGTTTCCTAGGCATTTCGCGCTACACCAGACCTGCAGCTGTGCTAGTTCAGTGAGCAGGCAATCTAACTTTCCACCTACCACCTTTAAAATACCCTTTTTTTGGGGGTGGGAAAGGACTCCTCCCGCTTGTTCGTCAGACTTCTACTGACTAAAAACCACCCATCTTCCTTCTTAGCACTTGTGCCGAGGCCGCGGTATCTCTTTCGAACAACCCGCAGCCCCAACGGGGCCTTTAAAATACTTATGGTGCTCCCCAGATTCCTACTCATCAATAAAAGTTTAATCACTCAATCGACTAAAGCGGTACTAGTTTGTTTGACAGTTGAAATTACACTTGTTGATCAACTCGGTTATTAATAACTCCGGGATAAAGGCATTTCACATCATTGAAAGTTAACAATTTTGTAAGGCCCGAAGTCATTTAAGCAAACTACACACATCAAAAGTGTCTAGGGATCAAGCATTTTTATGCGGATTTCTTGAGATTGAGATGTGGCTTTGTAATAAATTTATGATTTTATAAATTTATATGGATCCTTTTTGGTGCATTTCATAATTTGAATCAGGAACTGTGAATCAAATTCGAGTAAAAGATGAAAATCAGCTGTCAATATTTTCCCTATAAAAACATACAACGCATTGAAGACATTATTAGTGCTACTGTTTCCCTACTACTGATTAAAACCAACGTTATTATGGAGCGGCGACGTCATTTAAGCAGGGAAGAAATGCTCAGAGCCGTGGGAATGATAGAAGCTGGTTCCCGGCAACGTACTGTGGCTTTAGCTCTGAATACAAGTCAGAGTGTTAAAAGTCGACTTTGGACACGTTACCGAAGCACTGGTACCGTGGCTGAGTGCCATGGAGGACGGTATCGCTGCACCACACGGAGACAAGACCGATACATTCAAATCTTAACTCGAAGAGCTCCAACAATAACCGCCATGATGTTAGCCGTGAGGCTTCATCACTCTTCAGGGAACTTAATTAGCGACCAAACAGTCAGAAACCGCTTGCATGAAGTGAACCTTCATTCCCGAAGACCGCTACGGGTACCACCTATAGCAATGCACAATCGTAGGATTCGATATCAATGGGCTCTTGAACACAGAAATTGGGCAGAAGAACAATGGCGTTTCGTGTGCTTTTCTGATGAGTCTCGTTTTGGTTTGAGACCGGATACAAGACGTATACGACACTGGAGAACCCCTGGACGCCAACAGCGATTAAAATCCTGCCAGGAAGTCCATCCTTATAGTGGTGGAACCATCATGGTATGGGCGGGTATTTGGATCGGCGGAAGAACTGAGTTGATTTGGATCAGAGGCAACCTCAACGCTCAAATTTATGCTGAGACGATTGTATCAGACGTCATCGTTCCTCTACAAGTGCAAATCGGTCCCTTATTTCAGTTAATGCATGATAATGCACGACCGCACACCGCAAGAGTTGTAAGACAGACTCTCGCCGCAGCTAACATCAATGTCCTGCCCTGGCCTGCTCAGTCGCCAGACTTGAACCCGATTGAGCATGCATGGGATATGCTACAGAGAAGAGCTCTGCCGAATATGGAGGGTATCCAGTCGCAAGAAGACCTTTTTTTGTTGTTGCAACGAACATGGGCGGCCATTCCACAGCGTGATTTGGATGAACTCATTTTGAGTATGCCAAACCGATGTTCTTGTGTTGTTAGTGTTCGCGGTAGAAACACGGATTATTAATTGTTTAAGTTACCCAATAAAATTTTAAAGAAAACTGTTATTTCAGTCTTTTTTTCGAACTTTAATGTTAGTGGTTCAAATGTCAAAAATCCCTTTATTAGGAAAATGGCAAATTTCTTTATTAATGCAAAGGTGACTTGGTTTATCGTTACTGTGACAAACGAAAACACTTTATTTGATGAATCCTTAAAGAAAATTTTAATTAATATCAATCAGGAGAAAAGTTATTGCAAAAATATATGTTGATCCCTAGACACTTTTGATGTGTGTATTTGAAACTATACAAGTATTCAACATCATAAAGGTTACTGACGTGAACCTAATCTGGGGAGCGAAGATTGGAATCTTAAAAGGTCTATTGTTAGAGCGTTTTAATAGACTGGTTACAAAAAAAAGTAGTTAAAAAACTAAAAAAAAACCGACTGAAAAAACTGAAAAGAAAAAAACAAACACATGGAAGCAGGCGGGGTCCATTCTATTTTCATTTCATAATTTAATATTCAAATGAACCACGCTTGATTCCAAGTTTTGTTTAATTTAAAATGTACTTGTTTTTTTTTTTCGTTTCAGTTTTTTCAGTCGGGTTTTTTAGTTTTTTAACTACTTTTTTTTATTTCCAACTTTTTTGTTATTTTGTGTTTGTTCTTTCGTTGGTTGCGTAAAATTCTTCGCAGATAATTTAACTTTTGTGTTTGATTATAGGTTTTGTGACTTTGAATTTCTTTTAAACATATTTAAGTGTAATATATTTTTGCAATCTCCTTTTAAAACCCTTCATTTTGATACCCTACTCGATGGTACTAGAATTTTTATCCGCAAATTTCTTTGTTATTTAATTTTAATATAGCCAGTGACACTTGCGCCATCAAGACGAATCTTATGACGTATATTTTTTTCAAATCCCTTCATCCGTTTAGGACATAAGAGCGAACAAAAAAAAGGACATACATAGATACATACATACACGCCAAACACATAACCCTACTTTTGGGCTCGCCGCAGTTGGGTAAAAAGATGGGTCTCATATCGTCCAGGCCGCGGCGCTTCCTGGAAAAATATAAATGGTAGTGCGGTAATGATCGATTGAACTTATTAGACAGAATACTGTTTCAAGGGAATCGTATGACCCAGTACTAACTCGGTTGTCAGATAGGCGACCACTCCATATAAAATACTGGTATTCAACTGCATCCGCGAAGATTGGAAGCCGACCCCAATATGTTTGGGTAAAAGCTAGGCAGATGTTGATTATGACTGTTTCCAGCTGTTGTACGTTTGATGGGCACATTATAAAGCTGCAGCTGTATGCAGTTAGACTGGAAGCTGCCCCAACATAGTTGAAAAAAGGGTAGGCAGATGATGTGAGTTTTTTTAAAGTTGGCTATCGAGAAATACTTAATATTGATATCCATATTCATCATCATTATTAGGCCTCTTCTTTTTTGGAAGGGCTAAAATCTACCACGCGGGCCCAGTGCGGAATGGTAGATGTCACATGTCTTCGAGATTTTTGGTTCTAAGACATGCCGGTTCCCTCACGATGTTTGCCTTCACCGTTTTGAGAACAGCGGTGATGAAATAAATTACACAAAGTAATGTGCCTGCCTAGGTTCGAACCTACGACCTAACTAACGACTACTATAACTACTACCCTAATGGGCCACTGCTGCTCTTATTGTCCATATTATGCCAGATATACCTGTGACACAATGGTCTACATACCTTTACAAACTTCCCTTATGACTACGCGACTCCATTGTAAAACATTGAGACCGGCTGATTAATGGACAGAGTTGATTCCTGAAGCCTTTGATCATCTAATGATGCGTTATGGAGGTGAACTAATCATGGTTGTTCGAGGGAGGGATGGAGCATTGTATTGGTAAGTCGATAGTGTTCTTGTAGATCAATCAAATTAGACTTATGTTATCAAAATCTTGGAAAATGTAGTTTTTGAGATTTTATTTGACGTAGATTTGTCAAGCAAACATTTTTAGACAAGGTACAGGATCCAAACCACGACAACAACTGTCTGGAAGTAGCCCTCTAGACACAACACCCATCTGGTCGGCGGAATTTTCGTTTCCTAAAGGGGATGAAGAATTTTAAGCCCCGCGTTTTTTTTTTTTTAAACGTTGCCCCACACTAGGAATTTCTCCTGTATCGTGGGTGCGTTTACAAACATTTAAACTTCACATACACAAATACCCAGACCCAAACTTAACTTGACTGAACTTTTTTACCTATATACCTTCTATATTTTTTGTGTCATTTATGACACGATCTAAAAATCTACCTAACATAGTATCCTAACATAAGGTATTAAACTTTATCGCAACTGGTCTGCACAAAATAATATATTGTTGTATCTATTAGATTACCTGTTAACTGGACGCGCCGAGCTAAGATTTATATCAGGTATCCTGTTACGTGGAGGGATGGGAAAAGGTGTATCGTTGAATCTAGACGATAGAATGATATCGTGGCTGTTGACCTATTTTATACCATCACTCGTATAATTTTACGAAGGATCCCGCAGAGTTTTACCCTTAGTATAATATTTATAAGTACAAACTAATTTCTTGAGTTATCTTCAAGTCCCATAAAATTGGGGTGAACCTATTGCTATAAACAGGCCACAAATCCGAGCTACTGTTGAGGAATTCCGGGTGGTGAAATCCTAATTACACTTTGCCTGTTTAGGACATCGAACCTAGAACCTTGTGCTCAGAAGTAGCACTTGCAACGAGACCGTCACATAACTAAATTATTATTAGCTGGATGATGCACACATAAAAATGCATTTTCTTTCGTTCTTTCTTTTCTTTAGATGTCGGTTAATTATATACCTACTAACTAAGAACCACCCTATTCATTGGTGAAAGCAGCGTGAAAATCGCTGCAGTAGTTTTTTAGTTTAAATATTGCGAACGCCGCGTCGACAGACATCGCGGCGGAAGACTTTGTTTTTCAACCAACCTCCCGAAAAGGAGGAGGTTCTCAATTAGATTGAGAATTGATATGTCGTGATAGTGATTTCTAATTACCTTATCCTTCAGTATCGATAGTGATATTCTAATTTCTGTGTCCAACCCTATGTCCTAAGCACACAAGTGTCTACTAGACTAAGTAAATGCATACAATCTCTTCGGAACAACGCCGCGACGCGAGTCGTATATCTGTGTGCTCGTAATATAAAAGGAAAGCTGGCTGACTGAGGACCAACGCACAGTGCACAGGCCAAACCCTTAGGGTTAGGAACTTAAAATTTCACAGACGTATTCCTCTTAAAACGTAGGTATCAAATGAGTAAGGATTTTTCAAAATAAACTCTCCAAGAGAGTCAAACAGAGGACGAACGTTTGTATGGAAAACTTACGACATACACGCGGGCGAAGCCGCGGACAGCTAGTTATTTATGCAGGTTAGAAGGGACACCAATCACACCGATGCACATACAGATAACCTGTTTAGTACAACATTCTAAACATCGCACATACGTTGTATTCTTTTTATCTTATTTCCACTTTTTATTGATCTGTTAGTTGAAAAGGCAGGAAAATTGTGTAAGTACGTACGTTCGTAAGTGGGTGAATTTTGATTCAGTCTGTCTCTCAGTCTGTTTGTCTATCCGTATGTCTGTCAGTGTATCTGTCAGTCTGTCTATCAGTCTGTCTGTCAGTCTGTCTGTCAGTCTGTCTGTCAGTCAGTCTGTCAGTCTGTCAGTCTGTCAGTCTGTCAGTCTGTCAGTCTGTCAGTCTGTCTGTCAGTCTGTCTGTCATTCTGTCTGTCAGCCTGTCTGTCAGTCTCTCTTTCTGTCTGTCTGTCTGTCAGTATGTCTGTCAGTCTGTCAGTTGTCTGTCAGTATGTCTGTCAGTCTGTCTGTCATTACGTCCGTCAATCTGTCTGTGAGTCTGTCAGTCTGCATCAAGCGCTTTCATTGATCACTTTCATCAAGCACTTTTATCAAGGATCAATAAATACTCAAACTTCTTAGACTACTCCCTGAAAACAAAGCAAAGCGGAAATCCGCCACTAAGTCAAATACAGTTATAGTTTTCCTCGCACCTTAAGGGCAATTTCATTGCTACTCTTCAGGGGAAAAAGGTGTTATCTGGACGAAAATCCGTGTATTTAAGAAGCAATTTGAAACCATCAATCAGAGCCATGATAAGCAACTATTTGCCAGAGATATCCACGGACAAACGACACTAGATATTAGTTATACTATGGTGAAACCGTGAAAGTACAAAATGAAAGGGCATTTGGAGTTTTGAGCAACATATTACATTGAATATAAGTTATAAAAAGAACAGCCCTAAAGGATAATGCTACTGACTAGGTTGAAATATTAAGGGGACTATATTTCTTGTCACCAAGTTGTATCACCTAATATATAGAAATATCACCACTAAATATTTTCGTTCTCAGATAAACAAAAAGTATTTCCAGAAATGAATTATCAAATTAATGTTAATATAATTATGTGTAAAATAATAGCAACAAAAAGGTAGTGCATTAGATGAATATAAACTTCGTTCTTATAATAATAGTTTTATTACATAAACAATAGTATTGTGCCCAGAATGGTAGATCTGTCACCAAATAATGCTGACAGAAACCCTAACCCTAGAGGGTCGACGTCAAGGTCACCCCGAGGTTCGGTTAGTTAGGTTCCTTTAATCCCTGCAGACAGAAATAGGAGCCCCGTGCAGCGGGGCTCCTTCGACCTGCTGACGGAAAGTTAAGTTTTTTTGAAACTTAATGAAAATTTCTGGTGACATAATATATTATTATGATACCTTTAAATTAGTTTGCTTATAAATATACTTATTAGGACAAAACTATTATAATACATACAAAAACATTTATTTGCTACTAGAGCCTATATCTCCATGATTTTAGGTGATTTATTGTGGAATTGATTTTATACTGTTTGGAGACTACGTTTTGATGACAAACCTACTATTTTGGGGACAAACCCTATTATTTAAGAAACACAATACTTATTAAATTGGCGATAGCTTAAATGATACCCAAATATTAAAGAAATATTTACCCAAACATTTCCGTTCTTGGGCAGAGCGAAAGGGAGTGTCAGACTTCAACTGACTAAAAACCACCCATGTTCCTTCTTCGCCCTCTATGTCGAAGCCGCGATAACTAGTGTACAACCCGCGGCCCCGACGGGCGTCGGCCCTTTCGGGCCCCTCCCATGTAGCTGCCATCTATTTGAGGCGCGCGTGGAACACGAACGCGCCGTCGACACGGCCTGTTTTCGTCGTAAGATGGACGGACGGCGAGTTAGCCCATCACTCACCGTCCACAGGCCCGCGTCTACGGTGACCGGAGGTCATCGCGAGACCCCCGACGCCCGGAGCGCCTCCCACGGCAGCTGGGACGAGAGGTTCTCTCCCTCTCGCGTTCCGCCACCTCCTTCGCTAGCATCACTGCTTCGCAGAAGGAGGCGACGGCGTCCCATTCCTCCTCGCCCCGGACCATGGCTTGCACCAGGGCCGGGCGCGAGAGGTCACCGCCGCCGATCGCCGCTACGAGAACACGGCGGGGCTCCGCCTAAGCGGGGCACACCTCCACTGTGTGCTTCACCGTGTCCTCCGACCGATCCTCACAATGGTGGCATCGGGCGTTTCCTCCCGCCTAATTCGGTGCAGGTACTTCCCGAAACAACCGTGTCCGGTAAGGACCTGCGTCAGACGGAAGGTGAGGGCGCCGTGGCGCCTCTCTAGCCACTCCTCAAAGAGGGGACTTACCGCCACTATCGTGGCGTGCCTTGCACGGGGTTGCGACAGTCGCTGTCTCAATGTCGCCATGAGATCGCACCGGAGGTCTGTCGGCCGCGCAGCAATTTGCCGCGGCAGCGGAGTGATCCCCCGGCGCAGCGCCTCCGCGCACCATTGATGCAGGCGCGCGAGGACTATCGCCTCTAGATCCCACGACGACAATCCGGCAAAGAGGTTCGCCGCTTCGCGGGAGATCGTTCGGTACCCCCGTACCATCCTCACGGCCATGACCTTTTGTGGCACGTTCAGGTAGTGGGCGGACCGTTTCCTCAAAGCAGGCGCCCACACCGGGGCCCCGTAAAGGGCCATGGATCGCACGATCCCTGCATTGAGCCTCCGGCAGGAGGCGTTTGGCCCCCCCAGAGAAATTCTACCCCTAAGGGGGTGAAAAAAAGGGGCATAGTTTGTATGGGACAACGTGATTCCTTGTTCCAATCTACTTCAAATTTTGCAAAAACCTTTTTTAACAGAATTTACGGAAGACATGTTTCGTATTTTATTCATATTTACCCCCTAACGGGGTTAAAAAGATGTAGAAAGTTATTTTGGGGGTGATTTGCTTCGAAGTTAATATCAATACTCCTTAATTACTATTGATTTCAATGACATTTTATTTTGACACATGTTTGAAAACTCAATCAACCTACTTAAGTCAAATGAAGTTGCTTTATTTATTGTTGGACAGCAATTTTCCAAGCTGGATACATGCGGGATATTATAGTAAAATTGGGACCCATGATAACATATTGCATCGAATAAGTGAAATCCACCGCTCATACGACGCATTGCAGGTGGGTACCCAATTTTTTTTTGCTGCGGCTTGGATGAATACTACGTTTCTATACCCCAGTGCGATCCTGTGACCAAACAACCGCTTAAAAAATGGTATCTGTTACAAGTTTTTATTCATGCCGTATTTAAATGATTAGGAAAGGAGCAGACAATAATCTGTGATATTATCGTTCACTGTTTAGGCAGTGTTTTTAGGCGAAATATTTGCGAAAATCGAGACGGAACGGTTGAGTTATATTAGGAACAATCAGCGCAGCTTAGTGCGGACAGTTATTTGGTACACAGATAATTTATAACCTGGATTAACAAATAGGATAGTTTTTATCCCGACTTTATATTCCCGTGGGTTGTAGCGGGTGAAGTCGCTGGCAGCAGCTAATAAACTATAAATTATCTACAGCGTCAACCTCAAACCGAACATTAAAGTACAATTTTAGCAGAGTGTCCGCATTGGTATAGTGACAATAATCTAATAATAAGTCCGGCGAGCAATATGCGGACATTGTGAGGAAACATCGACGGCGTGTGTCGCTCCCCCGGACACCCACGATGTGGTGCTCAAAGTTTAATGAAGGTGGATATTATTTGTTGAAAATAAGTGTTTTATCCCTTGCGGTCTGTTAGGACTGATTCCTATATTGTACTGATCTCATAATGAACTCAACTCAACTCATCTCAACTGCTTTTGTTCACTTTACGACCACTTAGATACCTAAAGCATTTCAGCCTATAATGTTATAATTATTAACTGGTTTGTGAAGTCAGATAGGTAGTCGCTCCATGTGTATTGTGCATCTGGTTAGACTGCAACCATATACTAACATAACTTGGAAAGAATAGACAGATAATGATGTAAAGAATTACACAAAGTAATACTCCTGTTTAGATTCGGAACTACAGATACTGGCCCTCGTTACTCTATACACTACAGGCACCCCTAGAAATTTATGCATTTTATAATCTTCATTCATCATTTCAGCCGAAAGACGTCCACTGCCGATATAGGGCTCCTTGTGTCCCCACACTGATTGGTCTCGCGCCTGTCGCATCCAGTGGATCCCCTTAACCTTCACCTGCAGGGCTATTGCGTATCTTTTAAATGACAGTGACTAACCTATAGTGCCTATCAATTACTGTCAAATGGTTCCATTTTGTACTAAACCATAACCAATTTGACAGTTAATCCATAGACAATATGATAACCACTGTCATTTAAAAGATTCGCAATAGCCCTGCAGGTAATTCAGGACTTTATTATTATTATAAAAATGTTACTTCCCCTATTTGAGTCGGATTTTGGTAACATTGGTCTTTAATTTTAAGTTTCTTTTATAAAATGTATGTAATTCATTTTTTTTTTAATACTCGCCACATACAGTTCAGTCTACACTGACTATATTGTCAAGTTTGAGCACCATCGTCTGTTATAATTAGCTTAAGGCACACTGGGAGGAACCTGGTCTTATGTAAACATTGTGTGGACTGTTCCCAACCAGATTAGTTTGTTCCTTTTATTTATTTACCCACCCAGTATCCTGTATTGTTGGTTGTAGTGTTGTAGGGGTATTGCATTACCCAGTACTAACTGGGTCCCTAAACAAGACCGATTTTTACCACCAAAAGCTTGACCAAATATTTTATTAACTAAACAATACCAAGACATATTTAAAAAAGTATTATGAGTCTCTGTTCTTTCCGTAGTTTCGTCACGTTCGTAAATTATTATTATTTCTGATGAGCCTATATTGTCCCACTGCAGGGCCTCCCTTCCCAGCACGATCTCCCGCGAAGCGAGGCGATAGTCCTCGCGCGCCTGCATCAATGGCGCGCGGAGGCGCTGCGCCTTGGGGTCACTCCGCTGCCGCGGCAAATTGCTGCGCGGCGGACAGACCTCCGGTGCGCTCTAATGGCGACATGGAGACAGCGACTGTCGCAACCCCGTGCAGGGCACGCCACGATAGTGGCGGTAAGTCCCCTCTTTGAGGAGTGGTTAATAGAGAGGCGCCACGGCGCCCTCACCTTCCGTCTGATACAGGTCCTCACCGGACACGGTTGTTTCGGGAGGTACCTACACCGAATCAGGCGGGAGGAAACGCCCGGATGCCACCATTGTGAGGATCGGCCGGAGGACACGGTGGAGCACACAGTGGAGGTGTGCCCCGCTTGGGCGGAGCCCCACCGTGTTCTCGTAGCGGCAATCGGCGGCGGCGCCCTCTCGCGCCCGGCCCTGGTGCAAGCCATGGTCCGGGGCGAGGAGGAATGGGACGCAGTCGCCTCCTTCTGCGAAGTAGTGATGCTAGCGAAGGAGGTGGCGGAACGCGAGAGGGAGAGAACCTCTCGTCCCAGCCGCCGCGGGAGGCGCTCCGGGCGTCGGGGGTCTCGCGATGACCTCCGGCCACCGTAGACGCGGGCCTGTGGACGGTGAGTGATGGGCTAACTCGCCGTCCGTCCGTCTTACGACGAAAACAGGCCGTGTCGACGGCGCGTTCGTGTTCCACGCGCGCCTCAAAGAGATGTCAGCAACATGGGAGAGGCCCGTCGGGGCCGCGGGTTGTACACTAGTTATCGCGGCCTCGGCTAAGAAGGAACATGGGTGGTTTTTAGTCAGTAGAAGTCTAACACTCCTTTCGCTCTGCCCAAGAGCGGGAGGGGTTATTCGATGATTTTCCACCCGCCAAAAAAAAAAAGGGCCACCCTTCCCTCCTTCCACTTTTCGCGATCCAGTGCGATAGTACCTAGGCCAATTCTTTGAAAAAGAGTCCAGCTCATTTTTTCAATTTTCATTTTCGTCCCTATCTACTTGAAAAGATAATAAAACCGATAGTAGGCTTGTTAGGGGACACAAGATAGATATCCTGACTTATTGAAGTAGGACTAAATTATTGATAAAATTTAACTAAAACTACTTACCTAGATCATTAACCACAGACGAAAAAGTAGGTAAAGCTACATACTTTTGTATCAAAAACTTGTTCAAAATCTTATCTTCATCCCAAAACTTGCTAATGATCATTAAAAATAACAGAATTTTGTTGAAATCTCTTCAAACATAATAATTATACTAAATTAACATTCTAATTGAAAGAAGATCGACTTTTCAAGAATGCTCACAACAACTTTTAACACTAACTTTAAACAAGATTGAACTTTAAACCGTTCTAATAACAGTTTTAGTAATTCAATATGGCTGATTTTTAGGGTTCCTTAGTAAACAAGGAACCTTTATAGTTCAAATACTCTTAGTACCAGAAGCCTTAATTCAGCATGAGCATGATACAAATGAGTTATGAGTAATAGTCGACAAACCTATAAAATGTGAAAGTAGGTCATAACATGCCTGCGGAGCGGGTTGTTAGTACTACTTTTTAGTCCTAGGGAGAATCGCTTTCAACTGACAGCTATCAAATTATTTAAAAAAATAGGTTTATTTTAACATCTTTATTGAAACATGTTCCAAATTTTTAAACAGCCACTTTTCCACTTTTTATTACAGCGCAATTTAAAATTAAAATATCACAAAATTAACTTATGAATATTATATGTAATATACAGTGTGATTCTTTATAATGTGCACATATCGAAATGAGGGAATCTATGCTTAATTTTATCGATGGAAAAAATATTTAAAAAAATCTAAATATTTTTTAATATTTTTTATGGAATTTTCAAAAATGTTGTCCGCTGTTGTGACCCCAATGTAAACAAAACGGTGTAACTTTTAAACTAAATTATCTATCGCGATGAAACCATTTTATGTAAAAAGTTATGAAAAAAAAAAGTTTTTTTGATCAAAAAACGTGTTTATTTTCAATTGAGGGTAGTTTTTTTCCACAATTTTCATTTTACGAGGACGCCTAATTGCTTCCAATCATTATGGAGTTTGTTTCATCGCGATAGATAATTTAGTTTAAAAGTTACACCGTTTTGTTTACACTGGGGTCACAGTAGCAGACAAAATTTTTAAAAATTCCATATAAAATATTTAGATTTTTTTTAATAATTTTTCCGTCGATAAAATTAAGTATAGATTCCCCCATTTCGATATGTGCACATTATAAAGAATCACACTGTATATAATAAGACTTTAATATAATTTAGTTTTAACTATTTCTCTAAAAGATTTCGGCAAAATCTTTGCCCTTTTTTTTAAAATTAACATGAAAAATACTTGCTGTATAGCTGGACGATTAGAGGGCAAAAAAAAACAAAATAAGCGGAAAAGCGACAATCCGATCAACACACATTTTTTGTTTAGCTGAAAATTTATGTTCTTTATTTTTTACTTTTCTCCTATCGTAATGAAAAGCACAGTGTTAACCTCGGGAAAATTACTTATTTAGTTCCTCGAACGTTACGTACGTACGTTACGGGCGCCAAACCCAGTCTCGGGACTAAATAAGTAACTTTCACCCCTTGGATAACAATGTACTATTTCTAAACAAAATGTATGGGAGCACAGGTTTTAATACTGTAAATGTAATTTTAGTTTATTATTACAGTAAAACAATCGTATGGAAGCAGGTAGGCAGGGAAGATAATCAGTTTAAGTCGACATATAATATTTTGATGGGCAACTACGGAACCCTACATTTTGCGAGGTCTGACATGCAGTTGGTTAGTTTTTATTTTTACCCTCGTATCTGGGACCTTTAGTACCAAAAACTTTGCGAAAGTTCTAGCCTTATCAAGAAAGGCGCAAATTGCATTAGAAAGTTTGACTAACCCTACTAAATTGAATCAATCGTAGTGAGAAAAACTGATCTGTGGTCACTATTTTCTATTCTACGTAGGATTTTCTTCTTAGGGTTCCGTAGCCGATTGGCAAAAAACCGAACCCTTACAGATTCACAGCAGCTACTTTATTCGGAAACTATTGAGACTACACAGTTGAAACTTGATAAGTAGATGTATTCTATGAGCCGCTTAACAATTATTGTGTGGGGTGTTTATTTAGATCTTTAAAAATGATATGATTGAGGTTACAAAACCCATTTCTACGCAGACAACAGTTTGAAAGATAAACACATCCAAAGTGGTAAAATGTGTCCCTTCCTCTAACTTAAAAACTAAGAGAGTGAAAAACCTAATAAAATATATGCTGTAGATCGCAATGAAAAGTTTCAACCAGAATTTGTTTGAACGATATCAAGTGAATAGTTTTTAAAATATTTAATAGCACATGCAAAAAAACCGCAAAAATAACTTTGTCATTCATACAAACACAATGAAAAACAAACTTACCGCTTCATGAAATACTAAAAATTAAAGGGAGCTTACTGCAATGGCACGAAATCCTTCATGTGTAAGTCCGACTTCCACTTAGCCAGTTTTTTTTTATTTTTATTGAATTAAAACGTTAGTAGACAAACAAATAAATACTTTAATTAACATAAAACACGCTTTCTCGTAGTATTCTCAATAAATCCTTCCATTTGATACCCAAAATCATGGGAATGCATAAAAATTACTAACTGTCCGCCATCTTTGGGAGAGCGCTATAATATTAGATTTGGAATAACGCCACTTATACTTACCACTGATTGTCATCTAAACTAAATATGATGGTAAATTTTAGCTTAATCTGAAACCACGTATGTCTTTTTACATTCCTAGACATAGTTACTGATGAAACTAATTACGTGCTAATGAGTCCCAGCGTGGTGATTTATAACTAAAAAATAATCGTTTTCCTGCGATATTTTTTTGCGTAAAGTTTGATAGTTATAAGTACAGTATGCTTGGTGAAAGTCCTTGTAAAGGGTCCTTTTACAACTTGTATGAAGGCTCAATAATTACGTTTCTTTTGGTATTCCCGAAAGGTTACACCCACCGCCATTTGTGTTTAAGTCCTCGATTTTATACGAGTCATTCATTTTACAGAAAAACAAGTCGAGTTGTTTTTAAAACCCTCAAATATAAGGTAGTAGATAAATGAAATATTCATCTGTTTATTTTTAAAACACACCGACCCGGAATTCCTTTTCTTAAACGAATTCGAGCAATGAAGACATTGTATTTCGCATAACGATCTTGTAGGTTGTTCTAAAATTAATATTTTAAAAAACTTTGACATTAAAACATGGATAAATAGGTAAATAATGAGTAATGATAATGAAAGCTCTCTAGGTAATTAACAAACTATCATCTGGCTAGCCTTTTCCCAACTAGTTGGGGTACTAGGTTGGGGTCGGCTTCCAATGTAACCTAATGCAGCTGAATACCATAGTTTACCTGGAGCGACTGCTTATGCGCCCTCCAATACGATAATACGATAGCCCTTGGTAAGACTAGTGGTCAGACTTTTGGACCTGTAACGCCGGTCAAAAATCTACAATTGACAGCGGGACCAACGGCTTAACGTGCTTTCCGAGGCCCCCCGCACTTTTCCGCAGATCAACTTACGCTATTCAGTTGAGAAGGAAATAAAAATAATAAATAATATAAGGCATCCTGGTTCTTCCCGTCGGGGCTACGGGTTGTTCGAAAGAGATACCGCGTCCTCGGCACAAAGGGCAAAGAAAGAACATGGGTGGTTTTTAGTCAGTAGATGTCTGACACTCCTTACCGCTCCGCCCAGATCGGAAGGAGTAATTTGATAATTTACCAACACCCAAAAAAAAATGGCGCGGACTGATTTTTTCTTCGGGGCGCGGACTGATTTTTTTATCTTTAACACTGTTTGCATGAATAACTAGCACAAACATGTAAGCTGAAATCAAAGAGATTTTAAAGATTCATAGAGCAGATTATACAAATCAATAAAATTGAAGTACCTATTTACAACAACATAAGAGAGAAAGATTTGTTACTAAGAACTAAGTAGTAACAATTATTCAATCACGATTTTCTTCGTCTTGTCCGTCTATCTATTTAAATCTCTTTTGCTGAACAGAAAAAAAACGAAAAGAGAAAACAAATTTAAAATAGGTAGATTAGTTACGAGTACTGTTGTATTCGTGGGTAGACCCCCTCGAATACAAAAGGCGCTTCGCTTCTATTGCTCGATTTCTATGAAGAAGAAGTAAGAAACATCATGTAAAAAACACATAATAAGTATAATAACCTTCCTTTTGGGCTTCGCCGCAGTCGGGTAAAAAGCACAGTACTTGGTTTTTTTGTTAAAAATATAAACACAATCGTACTCCCGATATGGCCAGTCAATAAATTTTTATTTGCCAATTGACCGAGTGCAACAGTTTGAATATTTTCCAAAAGATATTCCTTGATGAAGTCGAATTAATTTAAAATATTTTAGGTTGAAAAAATAACGTTAACCAGAAGTTTTGAATTTATCTACGAGGTTATTACCTAGACTGGCATTGATAGATTCATGTTTAGCCGTTTGGTACAGTCATGAACTCAATGTGAATATGTGTTAGACAAAACTACTTTTAGATTCATAATTTTCTTAGCCCCTTCCAAATATAACAGTCGTTTGGGTCGATCCTCAGGGTAGTTGAGTGACCACCGAGTTTCTTCTGTGCCTCGCTAAACATCACGCTGCCGCCTACCATTTGTAACAAGTAGTCGAAGTCCAATGTTTGACATCCAGTCTTAGACCGTATCCAGAAAGACAGCTGGTAGCCGGCGCCGATGTACCCGCGCTTATCGGCGCTGGTACATGTAATTCTTGCCGGCGACGTTCGGCGCATATCGGCGCTTGTTCAAAATATAAATGCCTGCGCCGGTTACCTGCATGGATCGGTTCCTATAAGCGCTGGTAGGCTGCCAGCTTTCATTCTGTATACGGCCTTACCAAGGGGCCATACATATTAGTGCTCATAACTGTACTTAGGTAGTCAAAATCAAAATCAAAATATTTGTATTTCATATAGGCCTACATGGGCACTTATAAAACGTCGACAAAAAGGTGCAACTACATAGTTATTTCTTAAGTGAGAGCTGGCAATTACTTTGACCTGTGAAAGACACGTTCTTGAGAGAGAAGCCTTGCAGTATTGCAATTCTCTGAAAGAAAGGTTTTAGGAAAAATCTATTTTTTGCATTTTGTCCACGTCCGACGAGGGAATCTAAAATAATAATAATAATCTAATTAAAATAAAAAGTGACTTGTAAAACCTATTTGCACAATAATCATTATTCATAATATTACGTTCGTTTACGTTCACTCGATTAATTCGAAATACTTTCTCAGAATCTGCATAAGGAATATTCTCAATTACTATTGTGTTCCGTACTTCGCGATAATGAATATTCTGAATACATTACTTCGTAGTAGCAAACTTTTGGAGTAACGTACATCGGAGCAACGAAAATTCTGAATACCGTACTTCGTCATAGCGTACATTCTGACTCACGTAATTCGGACTCACAAACTTTCTGTATACCGTACATCGGTGTTTCGAACTTCAAAGTAACGTAATACAGTCTTTTAATTAAGCCATGTTAATTTATCTTTTTCATCCAAAACATTTCAAGGAAACAATGTTTCCTGTGCCTCCCGCATTCCCACCAATTCCGACCTACTGAAAATTATTCCACCATAACATCACGCTTGTAACCCCTGAAGGGTTGGGCAGAGGCGTACCTTCTAAATAATAGTATACCAACATCTCGCCAGTCATGTATAAGTCCCTGGTATTAGGGGGCGAGTGTTTTGTCTTCATCACCATCATCATCAACAGCCTATTAATGTTCCCACTGCTGGGACACAGGCCTCCTCTCTCTTTGAGAGGGAATGGGCTATAATCTACCACGCGGGCCCAGTGCGGATTGGTAGATGTCACATGTCTTCGAATGTTTGGTTCTAAGCCATGCCGGTTTCCTTACGATGTTTCCCGCCAAAAAAAAAAAGAGTCCCTAGTAACTCTTTTTTTTTTTTTGAAATTCTTCAAATAACCCCTCCCGCTCTTGGGCAGAGTGAAAGGGAGTGTCAGACTTCTACTGACTAAAAACCACCCATGTTCCTTCTTAGCCCTATATGTCGAGGCCGCGGCAACTAGTGTACAACACGCAGCCCCGACGAGATAGTAGGGTCTCTGGGAACGGAATCCGGGGCCTCTTGCTCTTGCTTAGCAGTCGCTTGCGAACTTTAGACCGATGAGGCGGAGAAAATAATTCGAAAACTAACAAAAAAGGTTCCCTCCCTGAAATGACCACTTGACTTTTGTAAACCCTTACATAAAGACATTTCTTGTCTTACAAATGGTCGGATCCTATTCAAACAGACTTCGTGTTATTACAAATTAAAACGTTTCTTCTTCAGATAGAGTGATAATGTTTTCAAAGAAGTAAACTTGAGAATATTTTAACGATTCTAAGGCTGTCCAGGAAATGTGTTTTTCTGTTCTACGACCTACGCATACGTTTTGATATAAAGGAAAGGTTAGCTTACCGTTGGCGGTTTTTGAAAGGTAAGTAATTAAAAGTCTTTTAAATAATCTTAATACAAATGTCAATAAAAGAGACAGTACACATGATATTTTAATGACTTGGGTCACTAAAATATCACGAAGGGGGAAGATTTTTCATATTTAGTTAGTAAGACTGCCTCTTTGGTCGAGTATTTGCAATGGCAACTGCTGAGCCCTAGGTTCAATCAAGGTCCTAGGGTCCTTGGGCTGCTGGATGTTGTAAGAGATACTGCGGCCTTGACATATAGGGCTAAGAAGGAACATGGGTGGTTTTTAGTCAGAAAAAGTCTGACACTCCCTTTCTACCCAAGAGCGGGATATATGATAATTTTCCACCACTCAAAAAAAAAGGTCCTAGGTTCCTAGGTTCAATTCCCGGATCAGGCAAAGTTTAATTGGAGATTCCATCAGGGATTTTCACAGTAGCACCCACGGAGGAAGATTTGTAACCGGTTGATGGCAGTGAGCTGGTGGGGCACGTGGACTCGCGAAAAAACGCTAGAATAATAAAAAAGCAGTATCTTCACAGAGCAGGTATGGAAAAAACCGTTATTGTAAGGTCACTTCTGAAAATCGTTGAAAAACACCCAATAAACAATTGTAAGTGTTTCCGTTGGACTATACGCACCTCATTTTTTTCGGATTTTGTACTGTAGTGTTAGAAGAAAGAAATTAAATTTTTTTTGGGTGTATGCGAAATCATCAAATAAGGGGTTATTTGATACCCGCTCTTGGGTAGAGCAAAAGGGAGTGTCAGACTTCTACTGAATAAAACCACCCATGTTCCTTCTTAGCCCTTTATGTCGAGGCCGCGGTATCTCTAACAATATCCCGCAGCCCCGACGGGCGTCGGTCCTTGCGGGCCCCTTCTATGTTGCTGACATCTCTTTGAGGCGCGCGTGTAACACGAACGCGCCGTCGGCACTGCCTGTCGTCGTCATAAGACGGACGGACGGCGAGCTAGCCCATTACTCACCGTCCACAGGCCCGCGTCTACGGTGGCCGAAACCGGTCACGTGGCCCCCGACGCCCGGAGCGTGTCCTGCGGCGGCTGGGACGTGAGGTTCTCTCCCTCTCACAAAACCAGCACGCCTTAGAGATATTTTTCAACGGCATGTTAAGGCAAGTCAGAGGCCCGTGGATGGCTTAAAAACTCTGACACCAGGTGAGGTATATTAACCACACGATAAGCAAGAACAAATGTCGTACTAAGGAAAATTTTGAGTGTGAATGTGGATGGGTATAGGAGTAGAGGAAGACCAATGAAACGATGGATGAACTGTGTGAAGGATGATATGGCTAGATAATAGGTGACGTTATCTCATAAGTAGGAACAAGATAACATACTGCGCCGTCACCAAATAAATTGGTACATGTGCAAGAGAATTTCATCATCATCATCAGCCTATTAATGTACCCACTGGTGTTACATAGGCTTCCTCTATGTGAGATGGAATGAACTATAATCCACCACGCGGGCCCAGTGCGGGTTGGTAGATGTCACATGTCTTCGAATGTTGGTTTCGATTTTTAAGGGTTCCGTACCTCAAAAGGTAAAAACTGAACCCTTATAGGATCACTCGTGTCTGTCTGTCTGTCCGACCCCCCCCCCCTTATCTCCGAAACTACAGAGCCTAACATTTTGAAAAAATGCAGAAATTTGTTCAACACTTATGGATTACAGGAAAACCTAAAAGAAGTCTGTGGTGTTAAACTGACGTAAAAAATCTCTCAATATCTAAGTTATCACAATGGTACGGAACCCTTCATGTGCAAGTCTGACTTGCACTTGGGTTTTTTTTTGTTCTTGGACATAGGTTTCCTCACGATGTTTACCTTCACCGCTTGAGAGAATGTATTTAAAGAAAAACATCCAATAAAAATACTATTTCCGAAAAGGAAAACAAACAAGTTAATCTTAGTTAATATATCAATTAATAAGCGCTGGTGTGGATGTTCGCGATTCGTACAACTTCAACAAGCGATGTGGCGGACTTACATTAATGACATTAACTTTCTCTAGGGATGGGATTCGATGAGGTGATATTTTTTGCACGATGACATTTTATAATTTACTAGCGGACCTAGCAGACGTCGTCCTGCCCGGACAGCAACGTCCAACGACCGATATTGAATTGTAAACGTAAACCATTCCCGAATCTACTTGCAACTCATACGAAAATTTTCATCAAAATCGGTCCAGCCGTTTAGAAGGAGTTCAGTGACAAACAAACGTACAGAAGAAATAAAAATAGATAAGCACTTCGCATGCGACTTCTTCTACAAAAATGGTGATAGCTGCCGAGCTATACATGATGTAAATATAATTTAGCGCAACTATGAATTTAATTAATCTTTCAAACAATGAAAAAAATAATTGAATCCTCAAAAATTATTAGGACATTAGGAGCGACTGCCTATTTGACTTCCACAACTCAATTAGTATAAAGGGTGTAAAAGTAACCTTAACGCAAACGAGGGGTATTTGTTTTCCCCACTACTGCGATCATTTTTTGTTCTAGACCATACCTAGGCCACACCATAACCCCTAGTTACGAAGATATTGGGGGTCAAAGTTCCAAATTTTTCACATCTGTTTTTGTAAATACTAGTTTTTCAGGTTAAGACTTTACTTAAATTACCTCCATGACCCGTTTATTATATAAAGCATCCAATAGCACAATGTTTTAAGAGTGCTACATTGAGTTTTACCGTAAAATGTGATTTTTGACCCCAAAAAAAAAGTCGTTCCCTGCAAATATTTGTGTAGGGGTACTTAGTTTAATGTACAGAATGTTTGGTTGACGGCTGTGTGATAGGTTGCTTTACAGCCTGTATGCCATATACCGGTAAGACTGGTTATCAGTACAAATGGTAGCCGGGACCAACTACTGCTAAGCCAAGCTAACAGCCAGTTGGATCAATCTTCAGATTATCCTAAAAATTGATGCAACTGGCTTTTATGATTTAGTCACGAGATCTCATGACAATCAACATAGTTATGTGTATTTAAAATACAAAATGAAAAAATATTTTCAAATTTAAGTTGTATGCAATATCACCTTTGAAACATTCTGATCTAGGCAAATAGTATTAGCTGTCGGAAAAATGTTTGTTTAATTTGCAAATGCAACACTAAAAATAAACGTTTTCGACATCCGCTGATTTTCATGATTTTAAAATGTTTACGATTCAATATAAAAGTGTTATTTGTAACACATGCAACTTTTCGTTTATTGAAAGATTCCGACTTTTCATTTGTTTGGATAGTCGACGGTAAAATAAAGATTTTCGATATACATTTTTCTTGTAAATTATCGACTTGAGGATTGAGATTCAATCCAGAAGATTTGTTTTGTTTTTGGGTTTTGCTAAATGTATCATTGAAAGTGTTTAACTTCTTATCTCAATGTTAACAATAACGTTAACAATTAATTTATGTAAATAAAACAGCAAAGTTTTATATTTATCGCGTTGAAAAAAAAAAGTATCCAATAAAAGATGCATCGACATTTCATCGACAGTTTGTCCCATCACTACCGGCGAGCCCTCTTTGAAAATTCGATTAACGTGGTGTACACTTACATTATTGTCGGCCCAGTGTCCCGTTGGACTAAGCCACACGTGGACAGCCGTATACACTTACACTGTGAGTGAAAAAAACATCATGAATTTGTAGCCTGAATATCGAAAATAGACGGTGAGTTTTTTTTATCGATACCTAGTTTTCTATTTAGTTTAGAATTTAGGTACAGCTTTATTTTTCTGTTTTATTATGAAAATTTAAATTATATTTTGCCATAATTTGGTGTGCAGAATTCTAGTTATTCTGTTCATAGGTAGGTACTCAATGTTTTTGAACATTGAAGGACAGTATCTGGTTTTATCAAACTAAACACGATTTTTTTTATGAAAACTACTGATTTGTACATTAACCTTGAGCGTGCCATTAAATTGGCAGGCTTCTCATTACCGTAACAACTAGAATTAGATAATTGAAATAAATGGATAAGTTAAATAAGTTACCAACTTATCGGCTATTCTGTCCATGTCAAGTATTTAATACATTGACCACAATTATGCTTAAATGGGACAAAAACTTTCATCTCTAATAAATATTAGAAAAAGGAAGAGTTTGTATGTAGCTTGCATCTTCGGACATACTGATACGATTACAAAAAACCTGTTACTAATGGAAGATTCCTGAGTTTCATAAGATATATTTAAAACGTTTCCGTGGGATAATTCTGATCATAAAGAGAGCGAAGGCGCGGGAAAAAAGTAACAGACAAACAGTCCATGTGAAAATCGGAGTATTTCTTTCTACTTTATAATAACCCTTCCATGACTGAACAATAAAAGCCGCACGGAATAAACTACCTAAGACGATCCGTGGAAGGCTGACCATCCATTGAAAATTAATTACCAACAATATTGCGCTCACCAAATGAAATAAAGACAGAGGAAAAATGACGAAAGTTTTTCAAACAGAGAACACCGAATCGAAACTAAATGTTTTCGAAATTTGAAACGCAAAAATAAAAACTGAAAAACATAGAGAAAATTAAAAAAAAACAGTAAATAAGTCGTAGTTAATCGTAAAATGGGACTCTCCAAATTATTATGAGACAAACTGTGGAAAGCATGTTACGCATGCACTTTTGTGGGTCTTTGGTAGTCTTTGCAGAGGGATCCTCGGCAGATACTTGAACCTTACACTTTTAGTCAAAATCAAAATCAAAACTCCTTTATTCAAACTAGGCTGATAATCAGCACTTTTCGAACGTCAAAAACTTAACTTTTCTTTACTTATTAACAAGAGACAGTTTCCCAAAACGCCCACCCTTCGTCAATTACTAGTGTTTTAGCTGGAAAGAAGAAGTGGCGGAACAAACTCCCCAGCAACACACTGTCATCTGTCTGTTAGGTTGGTTAGAAGAATCAGACTCGATACAATAGTAAGGTGCAAGTTAATGACTACAGACACAAATTTTAGGCAATAATTAAAAAGTATATAATAATAAAAAAATACAGAACATATCAGTAAACTAATCTTGGAGAGAGAACATAAATAACAAACATTGTCTTGTGTTCAACTCAGCGACCAACTATTCTTATCATTTAAGTTGTCGTTAATGGAATAGTAAGCTTCATCATCATCACTCTCCTGGCCTTCTTCCATACATCTCTAAATCTTCATCTCATCAGACAACTCCTTTCTTGCCATATCATTCTCTAAGCTATCGTCATTCACAATCTAGAAAATTACTTAGTTTCCTCTATATATGCGTGAACCTTAAGCCGTAGCAATGCCACGGGCGCAAGGTCGGTCTTCAGAAAGGTCAGGTGCGTAGTACTCTGAACCAGCGTGTTTGTATGACCGGATGTTTGAACGTGGATGAAGGAAAAAGAGCGTTCTATAGTTTCTACCCGTCCTTGTCTATACGTTCTCTTTAGAATAAGGTTGCTTTTGGATTGTGACTGTCAGCCAACGGGGGGAGTTTTACACCTTTCTGCCACCATGGACTTGAGGAAGACCGAATGCTTGCCGTCAGTAGCCGGGGATCGTGGAAGGTACACTAGTAGCCATGATTCTCGGTGTCATTACGGGAACGTACCGCTGGGGTGTTCTTTAGTCAGTTAGACTTTGACAGACCCCTCTGCTCGACCCAAGGCGGATGATATTCCCCTCGATAAAAAAATAGGGGTAGCAACTGTCGGAGTTAGAAAGCTTTTCTCATGACATGATAGTAGCAGAGTGCAAATACAAACAACGCGACACATATTCTTAATGCAATTAATCCCTTAACCGCTTCGACGGAACGAGAATTTAATAGCATTTGTTGCGTAGTTCCTCGACTTTAACTTCTAAGTGTAGCCTTGAAATTGCACTGGCTATCTACCTAGTAATCATTATAACAGTTTGTTATTAACTGTTCTATAGTCTATTGATAATAAATAGAGGCAGTTTGAAAGTGGCGCCTCACCATCATCATCATCAGCCTATAAAATAATGTTCCCACTGCAGGGACTCAGGCCTCCTCTCTACGAGAGCGATGGGCTATAATCAACCACGAGGGCCCAGTGCGGATTGGTAGATGTCACTTGTCTTCGAGTTTTTTTGTTCTAAGACATGCCGGTTTCCTCACAATGTTTTCCTTCACCGTTTCGAGAGCAGTGGTGATGAAATAAATTACACAAAGTAATGCGCCTGCCTGAGTTCGAAAACACGACTTATTGTTCGCAAGTCGGGGCCGCCAAAACTGGGCCACCGCTGCTCTGAAGTGGCACCTGTGACAGGAAAATTTAAAGGAAGTCATCTATCTTGGTATGGTCATAAAATAAGGAAGGATGAAACGCATGTGACTAAAAAAGTGATGGACGGAGAGGGCAAAGAAAGCCAAAGAAAAGATGGATGGATTGCGTGAGGAATGCGAAAGGAAAAAATGCCACCGTTACGTCCAAAAGGGTTCAATGAAAGAAGGAAACGTGTTCCGCCGACCCCAAATAAAATGGAATAAGGGCAGGTCGAAGATGACGAGTCTAGTGGTAATAAAACGTATGTAACAAAAATAGTGCTGGTTATTAATGTTGATGGATGGAGACGGAGAGGAAGGCCAAAGAATGGACGGATGGATGGATGGACTGTGTGCGGAATGATATGACAGAGAAAAGACTCGAACCTCGGGCTTTATGCTCAGTAGTCGGTGATGCGACCACTAGTCTACATCATCATCATCTTCCTGTCTTTGTCCCATTCTACGCCAACGCAACATCGGGAGGTAACTCCGCTGTTGGCATATTGCTGCGCAGCAGAAAGATCTCTCGCGTCCGGCCCTGGTGCAAGGCATGGTCCGGGGCAAGATGGAATGGGACACCGTCGCCTCCTTCTGAGAAGCAGTGATGCTAGTGAAGGAGGTGGCGGAACGTGTGAGGGAGAGAACCTCTTGTCCCTGCCGCCGCGGGAGACGCTCCGTGCGTCGGGGGCCATGTGACGGCTTCCGGCCACCGTAGGCGCGGACCTGTGGACGGTGAGTAGTGGGCTAGCTCGCTGTCCGTCCGTTTTATGACGCGCCTCAAAGAGATGTCAGCAACATGGAAGGAGCCCGCAAGGGCCGACGCTCGTGGGCAAGAGATACCGCGGCCTTGGCATAAAGGGCTAAGAAGGAACCTGGGTGGTTTTTGGTCAGTAGAAGTCTGAAACTCCCTTTCGTTGGGCCCAAAAGCTGGGCTGTGGTGGGGTTATTTGATGATTACCACCCAAAAAAAAGGCCAATTCAAGATGTTTCTTTTCCATACTTGTCCGTTACTCGTTATCTCATGAGACAGCTTCTTTCTTACCATCGCGTTGATTGAACTTATTCTGGCAATGTTTTATCTACACCTGTGTACACTTCTTTGCGCATCTGGGATAAACGGAAAAGAATGTTAGTATGGAATTTGGCGTCACTTTGAGGTGCAAAAATTACGGGACACCTACCCATGGGACAAGCACACAAGGTAATATAATCGTTTACACAGCCCATGCACCGTTTCTATGGCCTTCCTCTATTCTTATACCCATTCACATTTATACTCAAAACTTACCGCACATATGTTGCTTTGAATTGTGGAATATTGTGAATCACCGCTCTGTGGGATAATGTTGGCTCTCATTAGATTACTTTATTTCATCACGTGGTTTCCCCTGCGTAGTTCCCGTTCCCGTGTGAATACAGGGATAAAATGTAGCCGTTGTCACCCGGGGATAGTGTAGCTTCCCAACGGTGAAAGATTTTTTCAAATCGGTCCCAATCGTCGATCGGAGCCAATTCGTTATAAACAAACAAACAAATATTTTCTCTTTATAATATTAGTGTAGGTTTGTTTGTCTATATTTCCGCTGTCACCAACGATTACCTTCAGATGGCAATATTCTAAATGGATACATTTTCTAATACCTAAATAACTAGGCACTGGATAAAAACCTACAAAATGACAAATGTGCGACACTAACAAAAACACCGGAGTTTGAGTGATACCTATTTGAATAATTAATTGCCTCGGTGGTAGCCATTTTCGGCAGAGCGAAAGGGAGTGTCAGACTTCTACTGACTAAAAACCACCCATGTTCCTTCTTAGCCCTATATGTCAAGGCCGCGGTCTCTTACAACATCCCGCAGCCCCGACGGGAGGTACGGAACCCTTCAAACCTAAGATTGATCAATCAGATCGTTTATACATCACACAACACTTTACCGTTAGCCATATCGTGCTAATATACTTTACCTCAATTTAAGTAATGTATTCACGCCCATTCCCTATAGACAATTTATGTTACCCTTGTGATATTATAGATTCACAAGCTTTAGCCCGCGGGTTCGCCCGCAAGAAGTGCGATACATAATCCCATGGGTCTGTCCTACGGGAATAATAGTACATTTTGATATTATTCATTTGGAAACTTTGTTACTGCATTGGTGGGGGAATTCTTAACCGAGCAGAGGACGTCGTGACTAACTGCCACACTCAGAGAGCTTTAATGATTACTTAGGCCATTACTTAGTAAAGGTTTTGACAGTTTTGTCATACAACAGTATGTCAAACCTTTACTAGGTGACGGCTTAAGTAATCATTAAATATCATTGAATACCGCAGTAAATGATACCACCGGTATCATTTAGTTACGAGTGCTACGACGTCCTCTTCTATGATTTTTCATATTATTCTAATTTCTAAAATTTTTAATCTCTCTCGATGTTTCTTAGAAAAGTATTTTAGTTCAAAATTATGCTGCATCTTGTACTAACAAACAGACAGAGAGAGAGACATTGCGTTATATAAGTAAGAAAGATAAATTAATCTAAACTCATATAATGTGCATGTTTACTCTACGTCATCGACTTTTTATTACCAAGAGCTTATTTATTTTGTTATAAATATGGATAACACATTCCAGGGTTTTTCGATTTGCGTCATTATAATGAAGTACTTATGAACATAATATTATCACGCATAGTGCAGATTTTCCCTACATGAAAGTCTCTACGCCTAAAACCTTTTGATTGATAAGTAGATTACGGTTTAAAAGAAGATGTAGTGACAAAAATTTAAAAGATATGCTATGGTGGTTCAGTTTTGTGGAGAGGATGAATGAACGTCGATTAACAAAAGGTATTTACAAGGCTGATGTGAATGACAACGCCGGGAGATGCCCTACGAAGACATACATTGATCTTAGTGGTGCCGTTCTTTAAAAAGGACAGGTGACGTTTTCGAGAGGAATTCACAAGTTTTCGAAGCACTGTATCGTCTTCATTTTTTGTTTATGTGAAAAAAGAAAAAAATTGTGTTCAATATTTTTTGGAAATTTATCTGACGGACTACTTAGTTTTTTTTCCGATCCCCTATTACTTTATTTATTATTTAACTGTTTTGAAAGAATAGGAATTAGAAAAAATACATTCTTGTGACACCGTTTGAATGTACCAGTAAGTCGATTAAAAAAGAATTTGTGGATTCTATTTCTATTTATAGATTGTTGTTTTATTTCGGTGCAATACATCTAATTTGTGTTGTTGTTATTGACTTATTGGTCTAGTGCTGATCATCAGGGCCCCGAATCTGCTAGTCAATAGTGTCAGAATGATCTATCACTGATCTCATAATTGTTGATTTTGACAAGTTTGGTGTTGTCAAAATCAACAATTATGAGATCAATGATAGACCATTCTGACACTATTGACTAGCAGACTCGGGGCCCAGATCCTGAGTTTAATTCCTGCGTCGCGCAAAGTGTTTCCATGAGGAATTTCTCAGTTGCAACCACGGAGTCTGGATTTGTGCCCGGTTGATGGGAATAGGGTCGACCCCTAATAAAGTGGACTTAAACATAACTGGTGAAAGAGTGTACCTACTTTTCGGTACTCCGTTGCGTAACCTTTCGGGGGTTAGAGGCGTGATGTTATGTTTGATACCATAAAACTTAATCATTTGTGTTAAATACTAACTAGCTTCTTAATTAATATCCATGGTGCTAGGTAACTGAGGAGTAAGGTTAACCCAGTTAATAAGCGTCCCTTGGCGCCTGTGGCCAAGGCAACCATTATTATAATCTAGATGAAAACATTAGGGTAGTAGACAAATAAATCTAATTACCAAAAATATAAATATATTTTTTTTTTAAATATATTGGACACAATTTTTCTTTTTTCACGTAAACAAAAAATTAAGACAACACACTGCTTCAAAAAGTCGTGTGATGTCACAGTTTGGTACATTTTTTATAAGATAGTAACGTCACAAGCTTCCACTCATGATCTTTGACGTTTTATTTTCGTAAATTTTTAATAATTTGATAAAACAAAAAACACGTACTTATCCAATGTTTTTCGATATTATAACTGGCAGATTAAACAGAATCATATCATTTTTTGTCAGTCAACTACCCTGGTAACCACAACGATACAATAATGAAAACAAGATACTGAAAACATTGGGTCATACAGAGGTTCAAGACAAAGTTATATTCGGACAGGCATAGCCCTAGTCGACGGCGCGTTCGTGTTCCACGCGCGCCACAAAGAGATGTCAGCAACATTACAGGGTCGAGGCTGGAATTTTTCTCCAGAAAATTTACATTTTTTAAATATTGTTTTTCGGTTCTTATTCTTTTATTTCAACGTTAAAATACGTTATCTGTATGAATTAGGTACTCCATTTATGTAAATAATAATCGAAAAATCAACGCATGAAATCAGCTGTTTACTTTCTGCCTAACTAAAGAGTTCATCGAACTCGACGTCGCGCTTTTCGTTCCCTACGTGAATTTTGTTACGGTATTTGTTTTAATTCCTCATACGCAATTTATCGTAAATTCCGTGGGACGTCATTATATTTATTTGCTTTATTTTATTCCTCTTCTTCTCAGCAAACCCTTTAAATTTATACCCACCCATATCATGGACGTACTTAAAAAGTAACTAGATATGTAGCGGTTTTTGAGAGTGCGCCTTATTGGATTTTAAATGACGTTACATCACATAACTAACCATGTACCATGATGTAGTATTTTAAAATTCAATGGCAGTATTTGACGTAAGAAACATACAAATATTGGAAATTGATAAATTAAAGTTAAAAAAAAAAAACTGGCCAAGTGCAAGTCGGCCTTGCACATGAAGTTCCGTGCTATGACTTCTGATTGGTTTTCCTGTAATGTATACGTGTTGAACTAATTTTTGTATTTTTATCAGAATGTTAGGCTAAGTAGTTTCGGAGATACGGGGGGGGGGGAGGTCGTACAGACAGACAGACAGACACACGAGTGATCCTATAATGTTCGGTTTTTTACATTTGAAGTTCGGAACCCTAAAAATAGCTTGAAATAAAAATGTATTGGATTACTATAACGACTGTGAATTGGCATCCGATACCACGACCAATCAAGCTATATAGTACCAAATTAAGCTGAACTCTTATTGTTCGTGAAGCTAATACAAAGAAAGGTCAGGTTATACTGGATATGTGTCGCTTGTGTGTACTATCTAAATTTTTGAGGATTTCACATTATGGTGCAATTGTATCTTAAGCTTTGTATGCAATTAAAACTTGGCAAAACATTTACCAACCTTATGAACATCATCGCAGTCGGGAATGCGTTATGAAGTCATGACGCAAAACCGGACATTGTCAAAACGGACAAAACAAGCAATTTGTAATACAAAACCCACTTGAGAAGTCTCCCTTCAAACAAATAACCTACATTTGGAATCCCGCCCAGCATTGATTTATGTATTTGAATGATAAATCATTGAATATTTATTACTATGGTTGCCCACACGAGATGTTACTATAACGAACCGCGTAAACTACGAAATAGAAGTTAAATATAGACATTATTTAGATTGCGATACGTCATGCAGATGGCTCATCGCGTATTTGTGTTTGAGTTGTGATTGTACGATAATTGTACGATTGCTAGGAGTAGAGAAACTCGGGCGGTTCAAATCGTTTTAGGAGAATTCGGTGTTTTGATGACTATAAAGCAGTGTAATGACTGGTTATTGGAAAAAGTTCGAAAGTACGTGTTTGGAACTAATACAATATGTATTTACAAAAAAAATACTTCGTTTGTTTATTTATGGTCGCAAACGCGACTGCTAAGCATGTGGTCCTGGGTTCGCTCCCAAGCCGGGCAACGTGTTGCTGGGCTTTTACATCACACTAATATTATAAAGGCGAAAGTTTGTGAGTGTGTATGTTTGTTACTTCTTCACGTAAAAACTAGTTAACGGATATGGATATAATTTGGTACACAGATAGATTATAACCTGGGATTAACACATAGAATAGTTTTTATACCGATTTTATCTTCCCGTGGGATAATTTTCGAATTGTAGCGGGTTAAGCCGCTGGCAACAGCTTAGTCAGAAATAAATCAGTCGCAGATACAAAGTCTTGATTTGTACCTGTTTGATGGTATTAGGCTCGCCCCCTATTACATAAGACTTGAACGTAACTGATGAAATGTTGGTGTCCTATTAGATACACTTCCACTTAACCCTTCGGGGATAACATCATGCGTGGTGTTGTTTTGTTGACAAATTCACATTGAGAATCAAAATTATTACGGGGACGAAATGAAAATGCTTATAAATACGATTTAACCAGGATAAAGTATAAACTCAAACTCAAAGCATTTATTTCAATTAAACCTTTCTATGCACTTTTGAATGTCAGAAGAACAATTCATAAAAACAAAACTACAAGTGCAAAACGTCACTCCGAAAGCCACCACGCCGAACAACACGCCGCCGAATGCCCGCAACAACGAGCTACAACGAATGCACGCCGCGCACTTTAATGGAAATAACTTGCTAGATAATTTGCCAAACAACTGAAATAACCATGCAATATAAAAAAAGAATCGCAAATTACAAAGTAACGCCGAAACTTTTACATCTCAACACATTTCGCCTCAGTTAGGACGATTCTCTGAATTTTATACGAAAAGATACATACAATTTAGGTTTATAACGTAATTCTAACGTTGTTGCTAGAACAAAAGAACTACAAAGACTATCCAACGTCCAGCTGTTTTGCCTAACATTGTTGACAAAGATGTAAGAAAATTGTACTGGAAAGTTCCCACATCAGCTGATGTAAACAGATAGTGGAAATAGGGTATTTCACCAAAAAATCTATTTAGTCCAATGACGTATTATGTCATTAACTAACATGGCGGCACTTCAAAATGTCAAAAATATTATACATATAAGTATTAACCTAGTTAACCTAGTATTTTCCTAGTATTAACTGGGTTGTGGAGGTCAGATAGGCAGTCGCTCCATGTAAAATACTGGTATTCAGCTGCATCCGATTAGACTGGAAGCCGACCCCAATATAGTTGGGAAAAAGGCTAGGTAGATGATGATGATGATTATACATATAACTACTTTTACGCGTAAAGAAAGGGAAAGAAAATATGACACCGTACAGCGGGATGCCTGTTGATGCCTGTTTTCGGAGACGTAACGTTTGTAAACGTAGCGTCGCGCGAGAGGTTGGTGCGTAACTAAGCGCGATGTGGCCAATTGGCTTCATTTCATGTTGTCAGTTTTGAGGGCGGACAACGTATCTATAGTTTTAGTATATCATTGATTTAGTCCGTCTGTTAGATTATCGAAAATTATTGGAAAATTATGTGTTTTTTTGCTGTATCAATATAATAAAAACTGACGAAAATAAACGTGTCAAAGATCATGAGTGGGGGCTTTTGACGTCACTTAGTGGGTAAAAAAGTACTAAACTTGTGACGTCACACGACTTCTCGCGACTTTTCGAAGCACTGTATCGTCTTTATCTTTTGTTTAAGTGAAAAAAAAAATACGTGTCCGTTATTTTTGAAAATCTATCTGACGGACTGGTTAGATTAATTTGGTGAAATAGCCTATTGTCAGCATTTAGTATTTCTACATCGGCTTTCAGTAAGATTGACATACGTTTTTTGTTTAAACATTTGCTTTAAATACTGAGGAGCTTGTGGCCAAATAAAAACTGCCGCTTGGGTCGATGTGGATATTCAGGTTAAAGGATGTTTACTGACTTTAAAAAATGTGATTCTAATTAGTCCGTCTGTTATATTGTGGAAAAATATCGGATACGTATTTTTGAGCAGCGGTGGCCCAGTGGTGGTGGCCCCGACTTACGAATAATAGGTCGTGGGTATGAATCCAGGCTGGCACATTACTTTGTGTAATTTATTTAATCACTGCTGCTCTCAAAACGATGAAGGAAAACATCGTGAGAAATCCGACATGTCTTAGAACCAAAAAATTCGAACACATGTTGTGACATCTACCAATCCGCACTGGGCCCGCGTGGTAGATAATAGCCCATTCTTTCTCAAAGAGAGGAGGCCTGTGTCCCAGCAGTGGGAACATTAATAGGCTGTTGATAATGATGATGATGACGTATTTTTTGTTTTATCAAATCAATAAAAAATTACGAAGATAAAACACGTCAAACAGTTGAGTAGGGGGTTGGTGACGTCACTGACCGCTAAAAAAATTTAAACCAATGTCTTAGAGTTTAACGTCACGTGAATTTTTAAAGCACTGTATCGTTTTTATTGTTTGTTTACGTGAAAAAACAAAAAATACGTGTCCAATATTTTTTTGTAATCAATATGACGGACTAATTAGATTTTTTTGTTAACTACCTTATTGGTCCTTGGACGAGTGACAGGTAGATATCGAGCTTCTTTCGTGCCTCGGTAAGCATACTAAGCCCTTGGTCATGGCCGAAATTTATAGATCTTTGACAGTTGTTACAGGTATTCAGTGGCCCGAAAGTCTGACAACCAGTCTTACCAAGTGAGTTAGGCAGACAGTCGCTACATGTAAAATTGCATGCATTATGCTGCATTCGGTTAGATTGGAAGCCAAACAACAACAGTTGGGTAAAGGCTAGGTGGATGATAGTATCGCTGATAAATCAAAATCAAAATCAAAATCAAAATCAAAATCAAAATCAAAAACTCATTTATTCAAACTAGGCTAATACTACTATGATACACTTTACCTCATGCCTCTGTATACTGAATGGGGCTGATTGTCTTGAAATAACACCTTTTGGGGGGAGGGGGGATCACCAAATAAGGGGCCTCCCGCTCTTTGGCAGAGCGAAAGGGAGTGTCAGACGTCTACTTAATAAAAACCACCCATGTTCCTTTTTAGCCCTTTATGTCGAGGCCGCGGTATCTCTTACAACATCCCGCAGCCCCGACGGGTGAAATAACACCTTGACCCAGTATTTGACACATGTAAACCGAACCCTTAGCAGAATCGGTTAACGGGGTGAAGATGATGATGATGATGACGTCTAGGTGTGTTTCATTCCTATGACAGCAGCAATTAAAATAGAAAAGTAACAGAAATCTAAAAATCTGAAAGAAAACACAACTATTGTGGTATGCTATTGTAACTCATAGGAAAACTAAAATATCTAACCCATCACTAAACAAACAAAGCTATTCGTTTCAACTGATCATATGATTAGCCGTCAGAAGCGTATAGCGTAGCGTACTATTGTAACAAAGCACAATGCAAGACCAATCACCTGGAAATCAGCAACAGGCCAGACTCAAGGATAGCTAATTTGGTAGTAAACAAATATTCATGTCAATTAACATAGTACCAATTCAGGCACACTAAACTGTTAATTTTTATGAGGCTGACAAATAAGCAAGACTTGCAGTACGTATCTCGTGGTTAATGACCACCGAAAGCTCATCGGGAACCGACTTCTAATCCGAGGTAGCTCACGCGAAGGAAATAAGTAACGGTGAAAGTTGAAAACATCGTTATTATAGAGAAAAAGCTGAAACGTCATATCTAGCAACACTCATATCTTTGAAAACACAAAAAGACTGACTCGATACTTTACTAGGACAATCTAACTCATATAGAGCTACTTTTATGCCAGTTCGATTACTGTTATCTCGCGTCGTCCAAAAGCTAGCTAGGCATCGGTTTTTTTCGATGCAGGGCTAAAATGTGGGCTGCTGGCCATTGGCAGACTTCGTAAATCACTACGCTTCCTAGCACGTATTATTTTACCATAATACGATAGACGTTGTCACTACAAATCTCAGCCGTTTTTCAAAGTAAAAAGCGAACCGTAAACTTGATCACAACTACACTCGAGACATCTTAAAAATGAGCAACTAAAAACACTTTCTTACATTTAAACCTTTAAAAGTACCTTTGAACTGATTTGACTTGCACTTTCTTTGGACGAGCTCCTAGTCCTTACCATAATGCACTTTGTGCTCGACAATTATTCTCTGCCACTTCAAGTTGCAGTATATCTTGGTGTATCGATCGGTCCAGCGATTTAAGTCGCCTTTGATCCAGACATTTGGCGATGCGCATTTGTTTATACTTTCAAAAACGGATGGCCCCGGTCTTGGCTTACGATAAATATAATTTATAGATTTAGAAGTCCTCTTTGCATGGTGATATAAAGCTTAATATATTATGTTACGAACGGTAGTTAAATTAATGGTTATAGCTAGGTTGATAAATTAATATGAGTCAATGATATGTTTAAAGGGATTTTAATAGGTTGTGTAATGTGATTAACATTGTGATCAAATATGGTTTATTATACAAAATTTTACATGACATTCTACCGAAGAATGGGGTGAGGACTTTATCTTAGATTTCATAAAATTTTGGTGTAACAACTAAGAATCATTTTACACAAGTAAAATATAATAACACTGAGATCTTTTTTAAACTTTCCAGCGAATATTCAGAGTTTTCGTAACTTTTCTAAAACACTGAACATACGAAACAGATCCATTGCATTACAGTAGTTATATCAAAACCAACAAACATTCATTCACAAATCCAGTTTTATCTAAAAATAGCATTCTGATCGCATCGAAACTTTACCCGCCATTTAGTTTGGTAGCATCCGTGAAGCGCTTTACAGCGCTCGAAGGGGCACAGCGCAACACTATTTCAGTATAAACAAAATGTCAATAATTAGTGTTGTGATTGAATGAACGATTCATTGGTGATTTAATCAATTTATGCGAAGTTTGAAATCGTTTTGCCTCTCCGTGTTCTTGCGTTAAAAATTTGAAAGAAGAATTCGGTTTTTTTAAATAGTTTTTTTTATTGAGGCTTTTTCGGCAGCCAGAATTATTTGGTTTAATTTATCTGTTAAAAGACAATTTTATGGTTTTAAATGTTTTATTTGCAGAAGTGTTGCTTGTAACAAAGGAAATGTTGATAGTTTTTGTTACTATTTTGCACACATCATGAAAAAAATACTTTAATTAAGTTAAAAACACATTAATCAGAGAAGTACAAAATAAAAAGTATTTTTTTTCTAAATTAAGTATAAATAAAACTTTCTAAATTAGAAAAAATAAGAAATGCCTCAAAATGTTTTCGTGTGAAAGTGAAAATTTATGAAAAAGCTAATGTGTGAATACAAATAATGGGTTAAAGTGAATGAGATAAAAGAGTGAACAATGAGCAAAATAAAAAGACGAAAAAAAGACAGCAAGGTTCGTGTCAGGTTCAACATTACAAATGTGGTAAGTAGAACTAATGCCACTTGAATAACATGGCAATACCTAATGAAATGGCAACACTAAATACCAGAATTTTCACACTTTGATCTGTAGCTTCTGATGAAATTCATCATCTAAAAAGTAATTCATCATATAAGTAATTAAGGAGTAACTTTGTATCTCATTATAAGTGAACTGTTATTTATTAAGTTCTTATGAGAAATAAATATCTTTAAACCTATCTCATAGAAGCTATGTACCACACTTGTACATGAAGTTTAAATAAATAAATAAAATACATCAGCTGACAGAGTAATCAGACATGGGTATGGCTTTGGTCTCTACGACAGGCACTCATATTAAATTTTTAACGCTTTGTTCAAGTCCGGGACTTTTTCCAATAAACTCCTTTTACTTGTGTCTGTGTTACTGAAAACGGGTATAAAACATTATACCTATATAACATTAAATTTAAAATAATTGATTTCTGATTCGTGTACGCAAATTACTGACAAAGCGCCTAAGCTAAAGTGGGACTGGTCTGGTATGTCTGCTGCATGCCCAATCGGCTGTGGGTCGAAACAGCCACTTGCTGGAGCCCTGGCACAGCCAAAAGGCGTCGCGGTAGACCTCTTAGAAGTTGGACGGACGATCTGGACAAGACTAGCAACCAGTAATCCATATTGGCCTTCTTTATATTTTGTAGGGTGGGAATTCAGCGAATGACTCTGGGTAGAGCGGTGTGAAACTTCTACTGACTAAAAACCACCTTTGTTCTTTCTTAGCCCTTTGTGTCGAGGCCGCGGTATCTCTTTCGAAAAATCCGCAATCCCGACGGGATCCACGTTGGCCTTGGATCGAAACAAATGTAGTCATGGGCAGAGGCCTTTGTCCCGCAGCAGGATGATGCCGGCTAACAAATACTGATACAGACTATCAGTATTTTCTGATTATCATTTGTTTGACTGCCAAGGCCAACCTCGTTTGTCTATTGTTGTTCGCAAGTTCAGCTGTTGCATAGTCCTGCGTTGAACCCACTGTTAATTCGTCCATTATCAATTTCCCAAGAGTCTCTCAGTTCCCGTTTGATGGCAATATAAAGTCTCCTTAAAAACAGGGTGTCCAGTAAATAGTACGACATAGAGTAGTGTCCATGGATTTTCTTGGCCGTTCTTCTCCATAGAGATCTTCGCTTTGGAGTGAGCAAGTATCATACTTATACGGTTCTTATTCTCATGCTTTGTGACTGGGACTAAATAATATAAATAATTATACTGTGTAAAGTCTGCGGTTTCTTGTTATACCTAGGTAACTTATGCATGAAATAATAAATAATATTTTCGCCTTAATCAGATCAGTACTTTTTGCCTAGATTTCCTAGAAATGGCTTGTACTAACTTTATTATTCAGATATTGTAGAGATTGTTTTGTAACTATGTAAACAAAATAGCAAGGTTAGATGTTTATTAGGATAAGAGACTAGCTTTTAGTCTCGACTTCACTCAAGTCAAGAGCGGATATTATCACGGGAATAAACTCAAATGGCTTATCTCGCATTCCGTCTTACTTCGATAATATTCAAAAGAAAGTGACGGCATGCGAGATAAACCAAGTCTAAGTTAAACCCAGGTTTGACTACTTTTGTAAAAAGGCCGAAAGCATTTAAATTTATTTAAATTAGACCGTTACAAGCACTTTTTGTATTATTGTTCTTTAAAAGGGTAGTTGACAAAAAAAATCTAATAAGTCCGTCAGATAAAGTCCCAAAAAAATATTGAACACATATTTTTTCTTATTTCCCTATTCTTCAGTCTTCACTGCATTTAATTTACTCAACAATACGAATTATTTCTTACTCTTCTTCCGAATACCGTGGGTTACGATAAATTAAATTAAACGTATAAAAACAAACACTTGTGTTGCTAGTGCAATAAATTGTTCAGCGGAAGACTGTTGATGACTATTAACTTTATTATTGTAGAGTTAAAATGTGTTTTACACTGCAGTCGTGGTTTTGTAATGGTTGTGGATACTCGGTGTATCTGTTGTATGTGTTAAATAAAAAGAAAATTGTGAAGGTGTTCGTAAATATGTGAGCGAAGAAACAGATATCTAGTGTCTTTCTAGCTTTCTAGGTCCAAGGGTTTGGCTGGGCCTTTATGAATTAGTCAGTCAGTAAGCCAGGGCTTTTCTTTTTTTATTATGATTTGCCATGGCAGTTAGATAGGCTTTTGGCGTAGGGTGCAACTTGCGACACCCTTGCGCTATACCATCTTTCTACCGGTAGACCTTCAATGATACTTTAAGCGCCGCGCTCTCCACCCTATATCTCGAAAACTATTCAACGTATAACAAATTTGTTAAACAAAAGTTTTAGGGAATTTAATTCTCTACAATATTGATCATAATCACAAATAACGAGAAACCCATAGGAACCGAGATAATTGCATAAAACGGTTTTTGCGACCCTTGACCTTAGATTTTTACACCCTACCGTGGGATATATATGAGACAACTTTCAGGATTTCCTTAGACAAGTTTATACGAGTTTGAAGACTAGCCAAATTCCGAGATTCTTACCTAATTTTGGCTAATTTGACTGGAATAATACGAGTAGAAGCTTTCATTGAAATAGTCAATAGGCCGCCGGGTTGTCTTAGGAGCGGTTTTCTTCTGTTTTTTGTTTACGTACTTCGTAGTACAGGATTACCTTCGAGCTATGATTTTTATCGCAATTCTTTTTGTTCTTGTGTCTCAGAAACTTTTTCAGTGGCTTAAGTTGCCTGTCAGTCAGTAAGCTTATATATATCTAGTTCTAGTTATCATAACGATATTTTACGACTCTGATGCGTCATTTTTATTTTCCCGAACATCAAAAAGCATTTTTATAGACACAGATCAATAGTGCAAATAATATTCCCGATGATTCATTTACGATTGAAGCTAGTTTATTGATATTTTTATCTAAACTAACAAAAACAATTAGGTATATAGCCTATCGCTACATATTTTAGAACGCCTTTAACCAAATTTATTGCAAAATATGCAATGCAGTATGGTAATCCTAAGACGACCTGCTGACCAATTCATGGATCAAGTAAATATTCGTGTACGTGTGTGCGTATGTGGAAATTTCCTCCATGCCTCGGAAACCACGTTAATCAAATCAAATCAAAATCATTTATTTCAAGTAGGCCAATTACAGGCTCTTTTGAATAGTCGAACAAATACTAAATGTTAATAAGCTAATAAACTAAGCTACAGCCCCACTCACAAGGCATAATAACTGTCAGTGTACTGTAGTTGCCGATTCCAAAGCGTTGATCTCATGAGAAGAATGGCAAGAAACTTCATGGACGCTCTTTTAAATCATAATCATAATCCGTTGGTCACGGCTGTGTGACAGAAACTTGAAACACTTTTTTTTTTGGGTGGGAAATCATCAAATAATGACATCTCCCGCTCTGGGCAGAGCGGTAGGGGGTGTCAGATTTCCACTGACTAAAAGCCACGCATGTTCATTCTGAGCCCTTTGTGCCGAGGCCGCGGTATCTCTTTCGAACAACCCACAGCCAAACTTGAAACACTTCTTGAGCGAGTACGACTCGTACTTGGACGGTTTTTACCCGACTACAAGGAAAGGGTTATGGTTTTGCGACTATCTTTGTTTGTAGTATTTTTATTCCGTCATATTATCTTTCGAACCACTCGATGGATTTCTTTAGGTATCGTTAAATACGTCACACTAGTCCAAGTGTTCTTAGATAGGTGACAAAATTAAAATATAGGGGCTACTAGATTTTACAATCTGTCAAAATTTAATAGATTTTCAACTTTATTGCTAAAGCTTCAAGAAGATTGGGACAGTTTCGAGTAGCTTGTTATGCTGGTGTCTGTACATCCTTATTAGTATAAATGCAAAAGTAACTCTGTCTGTCTGTATGTCGCACTTTCACGGAAAAACTACTAAACCGATTTATATGAAATTTGGTACGCAGATAGGTAGTCTAAAAGCTGAGAAAGGACATAGGCTACTTTTTTAATGCAGAAAAGGGTTGTAAGGGATTGAAAGGGAGGGATGAAAATATTACTTTTTGCCGCGATAACCGACATCCACGCAGGCGAAGTCGCGCGCATCAGCTAGCTAGTCTATTATAAATATATACAATTTGGGCCCAGTCGGTGGGCACGTTTATTGCGTCGTTAGAAACGTTAGTCAGATATCAATGTAGTGTAAATTGATGAAATAATAGTCAGTTCCTATAACCGATAACGGATCGTTATCTTTTATCAATGATATTTTATTGGGTTTTCAATTAGGCTACTGTTTCCTATTACGTAATTTGTATACAGGCTGCTTGCTCTTTTGACAAAAAAAAACTAAGTAAAACAGACAAGTCACCGACTTCAGATGCTAAAGTTGTTTTTTTTTTGTGTTTTAAATTGGGTTTTATTTTTTTGCTAAAAGTTTTTTTCATTATTGAATATGCAATGCTGCCTTTTCAAGTATTCCTAGTTTAAAACCAAATTTCGTCTTTAATATGCAAACTGATGGGTATCTCAATAATTGGACGAATATTAATTAATTTAGACCGTTTTGTTTTCCGTTCTGCAAAGTTTAGGAGTACAATGAAAGTTCCATAAGACTTTTAATTCCGTCAAAGCTTCCGAAAGCTTTATATCAGGTGGGCTGAGAAAATTACTGGGTTGTGAAGGTCAGATATAGGCAGTCACTCCATATAAAATAAAAAAGCCGAACTCAAAATGGCTTTCAAAAGAGCAGTTCAGCAGTACTTTTTAAAATTGGACTAAATTGCTCATAATCAAATCTCTGGTCACAGTGATTATTATGCGGTTTCTCGTGTGTTAGACTGCTTTAAACATATTAATATATATTAGTTAATTATATTCTATCTCTATAAGGGTGTAAAAGTACTCTTAACGCAAACGAAGAGCACTTGTTCTCCCCGCCACTTCGAACATTTTTTTGTTCTAGACCATACCTGGGAACCCCCTAGTTACGGAGATATTGGGGGTCAAATTTCCAAATTTTTCTCAGCTGTGTTGTAAAAACTAGTTTTTAGGTTATAACTTTACTTAAATTACCTTCATGACCCGTTTACTATTCAAAGCATCCATTAGCACAATTTTTTATGAGTGTTTCATTGAGTTTTACCGTAAAATGTGATTTTTGACCCCAAAAAAAAAGTCGTATCCCAGCAAAAATTTTTGCGTAGGGGTACTTAGTTTGATGTACAGAATGCTTGGTTAACGTTTGTGTGCGGGCCCTTTAAATGTATTAGTATGAACCTATATCAATTTATAAAACAAAAAAAGATTTCTCCTTCTTATTATTTTTACTGTCAGTGTTGTCCTATTTGACCTTAAGGTTGACTGGTAGAGAATGCCTTGTGACATTAAGTCCGCCTTTGTACCACTCTTGTGCATAAAATTTAAATAAATAAAATACTGGTATTCAGCTGCATTTGGTTAGACTCGAAGACGACCCCAACATAGTTGGGAAATGGCCTAGGCAGATGACAGCATACCTTCAATGAGGTATTGATGGTGGGCAGCAGCAAAAGGTCAGATAGCAAAAGACGAGTTCTCTGTTCTCATCAAAAGACATTTATTCAGTCTTCGTCAGTACGAAGACTACCTAAAGAAGACTGCTTTTTAAAGCCAGTGCTTTTGTTGAATTTTCACCTTAATAATAATATTATTTATCTGTTTCTCGTCATCTTTGAGAGACCTCCTTTCTTACAATATCATTATTCTTGATAGCGGACGTCACGCAGTTTCACCCGCGTAGTTCCCGTTCCCGTGGGAATACAGGGATAAAAAGTAGCCTATGTCACCCGGGGATAGTGTAGCTTCTCAACGGTGAAGTAATTATAAAGGCGAAATTTTGTGAGTGTGTGAGTGTGTATGTTTGTTATTTCTTTACGTAAAAACTACTGAACGGATTTGGATATAATTTGGGACACAGATAGTTTATAACCTGGATTAACACATAGGATAGTTTTTATCTCGATTTTATCTTCCCGTGGGATAATTTTCGAGTTGTAGTGGGTGAAGCCGCTGGCAACAGCTAGCATTATTATAAAAAAACAAAAAGCTATTTACCCCATCTGGGGATTGAACTCAGAACCACCAGACAATAAATACTAATTAACACAGCTAATTGTCCGAAACGCCTTCTATTTATATCTACTTCGTGACAACAGGCTTGTGTTAACCCCCATGGGACGATGCGATGGCGTGAATATATATATGGCGTCTCAACTATCGACATTGTTATTCGATAAAATCGGGGTGGTAGATTTATTATGTGGCAATTTGTTGTTATTTGAGTGTAGTTACATGTATTTAGAAACTCGCTGTGTAATGCGACCTTCGTTTCCGTGACATTATTCTAGTACTAGATTCTAGTAATTATTTTAAGGGTTTTCATTTTAAAAATTAAAGCCAAAGTGACTACTTATAATACCAGTTAACTTCCAGTAAAAGTCTCGTCGAAATCGGTCAAGCTGTTTCGAAGATTAGCCGGAATAAGCAAGCAAACTGACAGACAGACCGACACACGGACAAATTTTTAAAATACTTAAGGAAAGTATCGTCCCCGCAACGCAATAACATGTCACTAAAATAATATTTTACGACTTTGTTTCCCTGTAAAAAACCTACACCTACTGTGTTATATTAAACACAATTTATAACAAAAGATCATTGTCAAAACACTTATTAATAACTCGTAAGGTAACTATACAGGGTGTAAATCAACCCTTCACACATACGTCAACCAAGCATTCTGTACATCAAACTAAATACCTCTACGCAAAATATTTTGCTGGGAAACGACTTTATTTATTGAGGCCAAAAATTTCATTTTACGGTAAAACTCAATGTAGCACTCTTAAAACATTGTGCTAGTGGATGATTTTAATAGTAAAACGGTCATGGAGGTAATTTAAGTGAAGTTACAACCTGAAAAACTAGTATTTACACAAACAGCTGTACAAAATTTGGAACTTTGACCCCCAATATCTCCGTAACTAGGGGGTTCCCAGGTATGGTCTAAAACAAAAAAAAATATCGCAGTGGTGCGGAGGACAAGTGCCTTTCGTTTGCGTTAAGGGTACTTTTACACCCTTTATAGCAACCCCATTAGGACACGCCCAAGTCTTAGCCCTGACGGCAATCGTTGGTGCATTTTTATTTTCATCAAAGCACTTATTGCAGTAATGTAAATATTTGTAGTTATAGTGGTAGCATACATTTATGAGTATACATACAAAATGTACCTAAATGGCCCTTTCAAGAAGCCGTCAATAAAGCATTATGTTAAACAAACTAACTGCCGCACTCAGAGAGCTTTAATGATTACTTAGGCTATCACTTAGTAAAGGTTTTGACAGTTTTATCATACAAATAATGTCTCTCTGAGTGCGGCAGTAAGTAAGTTTACGCAAAAACTATTGTTGGTAAACGAAACCGCTTGGCAAAAATTTTTGGGTGGAAAATCACGGTTTATGGTTGGTTGGTTTATGGTTTATTCAAAATACTAGTTGTTGCCAGCGGCTTTACCCGCTACAACTCGAAAATTATGCTAAAATCGGGATAAAAACTATCCTATGTGTTAATCCAGGGCATAAACCATCTGTGTACCAAATTTTATTTAAATCGGTTTAGTAGTTTTAGCGTGAAGAAGTAACAAACATACACGCTCACAAAATTTCGCCTTTATAATATTAGTGTGATGTGATTAGACACCACTAGCTTATTATAATTTACTCGACCTATCAATCGTGACTCCACGAACTCTAACGAACTTGCTGAAAAGGTGGGAAGTGGAAATTGTACTTCTCCTATTCCTCTATAAATACCGCTATTCTTTTCTAAATATTTCCTTGCTGGATCCTTGAAAGTTACATAGATTTTCTGGGACTTCGTAGACCTTTATTTCTCAACGCTTTTCTGGTGATCGCCACTGTAAAAATATTCCAAGCAAACTAAAATTATTAAATCAATAATGTTGGGTCTTTTCCTCATTTAATTGATTTCTCATATTCGCTGGCAGCCGACGTTATTGGCAATTCCTAGTAAAAACTGAAAGCATCATTTCTGCGAAACATTTTTGTATCTATGGTTTGTTTACAATGTCTATAGTTTTTAAAATGGCGTTGATATTATTAATGTGTTTTATGTTTTACATCCTTTATCCGTCGAAATGTTTTTGTTGTATGTTTGCGATGCTCCCATTTATACAGTTGTTCAGCTTAATGAATTATATGACTAAAAATTAGAATGTTGAGGTGGATGTGTGGTGTGACAAGAATGGATAAAGTAAGAAACAAGTATATTAGAGGAAGTTTAGAAGTTGCACCAATTACAGAAAAGTTAAAAGGGATTCGACTGTAGTAACATGTGATAAGGAGGGATGGATCGCATGTGAGTAAAAAAGTGATGAATATAATTGTGGATGGATAGAGAGGGAGAGGAAGTCTAAAGAAAAGATAGCTGGAGTGTGTGAGGAGTGGTATGAAGGAAAAACGAATAAATGATAGCGTGACAACTGACAAGACAGAATTAAATAAAAAAACGTGTGACCCCAAGAAGATAATGATGACACGGCCTTAAATACGGCAAAAGTAAGATTGAAGTACTTTTATTCTGGGCCGCGGGTTGTACCTACACTAGTTATCGCGGCCTCGACATAGAGGGCTAAGAAGGAACATGGGTGGTTTTTAGTCAGTAGAAGTCTGACACTCCCTTTCGCTCTGCCCAAGAGCGGGAGGGGTTAATCGATGATTTTCCACCCGCCAAAAAAAAAGAAAAGTACTTTTATTCTTAGCGTGTCGAATATCGGCATCATCAAATATCAGACATCGTGAAATGTTCGGATGTTAGGGCATGCAGCGCTCAATGAAGGGTGTATAATTGTCTATCAGACGCCCCGCATACTTGTGATCTATAGAGATTGTCTTTGCTACGTCCTACTTGTTCGGAGTCTATTTAGAGATTTCTAAGTTAGCCACGGCAAACCATGCTCGGTGGAAGACTTTTAGACAAATTCTGAAAAACAATTGAATCATACGCTAACATTCTAGAAAGATTTAGTTCCTAGTATAATTTTGCCAAAATTAAATGACCAGGTGAAATGTAAAACTATACAGTAAGCACTAAAAACCATTACTCTTCTTTAGACCACAGTCGGTATAATAAGTCGCTAAAAGAATTATGCGAACTAGAAACACACCCAAAATACGCCTGTTTCTGTTTATACAATATTTGTATATCATTCGGGCTGTCCATCCATTATGTTGACATTGGTTAGTAAGTTCAAGTTACCGACGGCTTTTAGTGAGCTTTGAACTGCCGACCACGTTGACCGTGTAACTATGAGCTGAGCTTTTTTGACACCCGGTTAAATGTCCGTCAATTTAGCTATTATCAGTCTGAACTGTTTATTTGACTTTTTTTTTCAATGGTTTTTCAAATTCGCTTGAAATAGTGACGAGTTTTTTCAAAAAAACTTTTTTTTATTATAATTGGGCCAACGTGAAGATTTTTTTTTATCACTGGTTGATCATGAATATCAAAATGGAAGTACGTGTACAGCAGTGGACTTGCTCGCGCTGTAGAGTATGTATATATATCGCACGTTATTTTGTGAAAATAACTTTAAGTTTATTATTTATTTTCACGCCTGAAAATCTTACTACAAATGCTACATTGTTACTCGATCACACCAGAATGTTTGCACATTATTAAAGTATGGAATACCACATGGGCTAGACTTTTAACATTGTTTTAACTCACATAATACACATCAAATCATCGAATCATCGAATTAAATAAAGCTTATTCATTCATTCATTCAATACACATCAAAATTTAACAGGTAGGGCAACAGCTGGTCTTTACATAATACATATTGCTGAAACGTTACACCGTGATTTTTACCCAACGACGACGAAGTCCAAAAGAAGGGTTATTTAGAAATATCTCAATAGTACATTTCAATACAAGTGCGGAACGTTTGTTATTGCATCCGAGGCGGATTGAACCCAAGCCGCAAGGCGAGGGTGTTCATGGGGTCGAGAAATGCAATAACAAATTCCCACGTGTATATCAAACGACGCTTTTCAATATACTTTCGAAGAAATTAACTATTAAAACGAGAAGTAGTTTAGTCATAAATTTATACCATACCTACTCTAAAAAGCTTATTTTATTCACGCAAAACAGTGAATAAAAAGGCCTTTTATTCACTGTTTTGTTTTTATTCACTATTTTGGTGTTTGAATTTGGAACACAAAAATATATCCGGTCTCTATTTCAATTCTTACACAAACTCCTTGCGCTAAGATTCGAAATTCAAAACTCTTTGGTGCAAATAAATTCTCGAGATTTGATTGGTCGATATTTGCGACAAGGAGTTTGGCATTAGATTAAAATATTGTTTCACAAGTTGACCACCCTAATGATAATAATAAGAAAATTACGCTTAATTTCAGTCATTGCTCTAATTTTAATGTCCATTTCAATTAATGTAACAATTCTTATTTCTTGATTAAATGTCTATTTTCGCTTAAATGATGTCTTTTCTCGTAGTCATGGTATAAAGTATAGTATGCAACTCTTGAATAAAGTACGAATTTATATCGAGGGCCATGAATCACTCGCGTCGTTCAGGATTCTAACAGTAGAATCACTCGCTGCGTTCGTGATTCAATCATTAGAATCCTTCACTTGCTCGTGACTCATCTACGGCCCTCGCTTTAAATCCGTCCTTTATTCACTAGTTGCATAATATACTATTTTAGGAGACTATGATTTAATTTGTTTTTTTTTTCGCGGTTTGATTTCGCCAGGTTGAAGAAGAAACAAAGGTATGAAGCAGCTAAACCGCCTCCTAGGAAAATATAAAATTCAAATATTTTTAATTAAGAACACAAATACACATGTTTACTTGTTAATAAAAGCAAATAATTGTTTTAAATAATTATGTTTATAAGTACTCTTTTTACAAACACAATTTAATATTCAAAAATATTTATGCTCTAAAGACGCAAAATAAAATGACGAAATAAAAAAAACACCGCCGACTCTTTATTCGGTGGTGATTTTTTAAATTTTCCTATGTTTTAATCAATTTGGACTTAGTTTAAGGCATAGTTATCTGTGGTAACTTTCTTTTACGCCCTTGGTTGCGGAAAAGTAAGATTACGAAATGTAAAATACTCGTACGTTGCATGTCGAACCTAATTCTAGTGCAATAAGAGCCAGTTTTCGAGGAAGTGTATTGAAAAGGATTTTTCCAGCTGCCCAGGGTGCGTCTGGGCTAACACAGTTATTGCCTGTCCCGACTTCCTGAGTGACAAAGTAGTAACATAGTTTATGAAAATCGTAAGCTACTGTCACGTTGGTCTAGCGGTCGCAAGTACTATACTGACCATGAGATCCTGAGTTTTTTTTTTTTTTTTTTATTCTTCTTTAATTATAGAGGGTTTAATCACAAACTGATTATGCCACCCTCATCGGTACAAACAAATATGCCTTACGATCTAAATCCTATCTTAGCTAATTTATACAAGGTTTTTGCATCCTTTGATAAAGGTGATGCAAGAATACTGTTGCATTTACCAACATCCATTGAAATGGGTAAGATTAAAGGTCTTTCGGCTTCGTTCCGGACACACTCCATGAGAATATGGTAGGTGTCTTCCACAGTACTACACTCAGGACAATTTGGTGAAGTAACTTTACCCATGAGGAACGCAAAACTGTTTAATGGGATGTGTCCCGATCGTAGCCGAAGAGCCATAACAATTTCTGATCGAGTCATGTTGGCCTGGTCGAACCATGGTCCTCGCGAAAGTGTTGGTTGGATCGTCCGATACCAGATTCCCTTACTCAAAGACCTCTGGTCGAAGTGCTCTTGCCACATTTTAAAACTGTCTACTCTTACTGCATACAAAAAATCACTGTGCACGGGAAGGTATGGACAAATCAACCCATCATCACATGCATCTTTTGCCAGTCGATCAACTATTTCATTGTTCTCCAAGCCAACATGAGCCGGTATCCACTGAAGCACAATTTTAATTTTCTTAGAAATAAGCTTATTTAATAATTTAATCACACTATATGCAATCGGAGTGCCCCGGAATTTTTTGGTACAACGAATTAAATGTTGAAGGGCGCTCTTCGAATCACAGAGAATAACATAATTGCCGCTTTCAAACGAGTCAATGTACGATAATGCTTCTTCTATTGCAATAAGTTCTGTATACATTATATTACATTTTGCATTTACCTTTAATTGCACTGCAAGTTTAGTTTGTGGGTCGAAAAACGCTGCTCCGGAACCCAATTTATCTTTAGATCCATCTGTATATATTTTATAGAATTCCAAGTAGGTTTTATTTAAAATTATAGTGCACATCTCCATTAGTTTAGTGTTTTGGTAGCACTTTTTAGCCGCAACCAATCCATCTACTTGAGGGTATACAATTTGGGATAGATCTATCCTATGTACCCAGGTGTCCAGTGAAAACATTTCAAGCCTTGGGCTTATGTAAATAGGTAGCAAATCTAGGGACTCGTGCATTCTAATTAACAATGGGACTTTTCTTCTCCAGTGTGGTTGTTGACATTGTATTTGTAATAATTTTAACACAGCAATTATATTATTATCCGCGTATGATTTTATTTTGAGCCAATATTTACCCGCTAGATAATATCTACGAACTCTCAAAGGCGCCAAGTTTAATTCGTTTTCCATCACATGTATGGCTGTAGTTCTAATAAAGCCACCGATAACCCTCATGCCAATGTTTTGGACCTTGTCTAATTTACTTAGGTGAGTTTCACAACTGCTGTCGTATAGGAAACAAGCGTAGTCGATTCTACTTCGAATTGTCGAGATATACAACCGTCTCAGATGCTTGGGATGTATTCCCCATCCAGAACCAGCCAGTATTTTAAAAACATCCTGATCCTGAGTTTGATGCACAGTTCGGAAAAAGTATTATCGGGGTTTTCCATGAGAAATTTCAGTCGCCGCCCGCTATTTTGCCCGCGAGTATGTAACTGTCCCACGGTACCGTACTACCGGAATAATATATATCCCATGTGAAAATCCAGGTTAAAAACTATCTGTAGGATAAGATATCACTTTTTATGTCATAGAGCCATATTAATGAGCCTGAGTGGTGTTACCTTTCCAGCAGAACAAACGAGAATATAGCGTACGTTTGCAAAGAACTTGACAGTGAGTTCGTATGTGCGCGAATGTCAAACATCCAAGCGGCTAATCCACTTTCACGGCTCGCCTGCTACATACTCTAGTGTGGCAAACACGCGTACTTCACCTAGTGTTTTAACGTACCTACGCAAAATAAACTGTTTGTTAGGAAAGTTCTGACACTTTTTCTTATCAGTTAAAATATCAGAAAGCAAGTGAGGGTAATTTTAGGGGACTGTCATCTACACTAATATTATAAAGAGGAAAGATTTGTTTGTTTGTAACGAATTGGCTCCGAAACTACTGGAACGATTTGAAAAATTATTTCACCGTTGGGAAGCTACACTATCTCCGGGTGACTTAGGCTACTTTTTATCCCTGTATTCCCACGGCAACGGGAACTACGCGGGTGAAACCGCGTGACGTCCGCGTTGTTTAATATTTTCCGAGTAAAAAGTACTTATTCTCAGAACTTATTTACACTGCCAGCCTCATAAACTACCTTTCCCAACAATGTCACCCTCCAGTCTATGGTTGTTTTTCTGTCTTACCAGTTGCAGCTAAATACCAGTAATTTAATACATGGAGTGACTGCCTATTAGAACCTCCATAACCTAATTTACATTGAATTATAAAATACTAGCTGTTGCCAGCGGCTCCACACGCTACAACTCGAAAATTATCCCATCGGAAGATAAAATCGGGATAAAAACTATCCTATGTGTTAGTCAAGGTTATAAACTATCTTAGTACCAAATTTTATCCAAATCTGTTCAGTAGTTTTTACGTGAAGAAGTAACAAACATACGCACTCTCAAACTTTCGCCTTTATAATATGAGTGTGATGATGATGCCGTTTGATAAGACTGCTTGTCCGACTTTCGGGCGACTGACTAATTGGAACTACTGTCAAAATTTAAGACCAACGGCTTTACAAGCTTTCCGAGGCATGGAGGAAACTCGGTATATAATGGTTGGTCACCCATCCATAGACCAACCTAATCCAGCGAAGGTTAACCTGAAGCTCGATCTGAAGGGCTATTTTTATTCAACCACGATCTCCTCATCACTCAAAACACTCTAGGACCACTAAAACTAGCATCTGTGAATAACCCGTTGGTTTAAACTAAATAACGGAAGACATAAAATAGTTTAAGTAAACTTTGCTAGAACCACTATTTGGTTACCATAAAACAGTTGCTGCTAACAGAATTATGATCTGTTGGCTGTTAAATAGAAACATTTAGTTGTAAAATAGATGTATTTAGTTTTATCAGTATCTTTTATAGATCCTATAAATAATTAAACAAGTCATTATCATCTGCCTTTTCCTACTACTTATGTTAGGGCTGGCTTTTTTTTTGGGGGTGTTAAATCATTAAATAACCCCTCCCGCTCTTGGGCAGAGCGAAAGGGAGTGTCACACTTCTACTGACTATAAACCACCCATGTTCCTACTTAACCCTTGTGCCGAGGCCGCGGCATCTCTTTCGAACATCCCGCAGCCACGACGGGCATGGTTGGCCTTCAGTCTAACCAGTTTGTGAGAATGGATGTTTGTTTTTGTTTTTTCCACTTCCACGCCAGAACGGCTGAACGGATCTGTATGAAATTTGGCACAAAGATATTTTATAACCTGGATTAACGCATACTTTTTATTCCGGTAGTAAGATCCCGTGGGACAATGAACTTAACGCGGGCGAAGCCGCAGTCATGAGCTAGTCTTATATTATTAAACAAAGTATCACGAATAATTAAACAAACTTCTTTACAACACAACCTGTGTGCTGCGATAAGATTTCCTATAAGAAAAATTTTCGAACTTCCTTACAAACATTAATCCAGTAATTAACGCCTTTGGGAAAACATTTTCAAAATTCCTTAGTTTTACCTTCGATAAGGAACTTTGCGAAATTTCGTGTTTAAAAATAGACCAAGTGACTTATAGGCTCTGAATTGTGAGCCAGTAAGTGAACGATTGAATTTTGGACTAAGTAGATTAGTCCTCAGTGCATCAATTCATCTGTCTTTTCTTCTTAGCGTTTCGATGGCATTACAGGGTGTAAATTAACCCTTCCAACTTCCAACCCAGCACTCTGTACACCAAACGAAGTAGTAAGTCGTTTCCCAGCTTTTTTGCTTGAATGGGTCCGCAAAAAATGTTGCTGGGAAACGACTTTTAGTTTTGGGGTCAAAAATCACATTTTACGGTAAAACTCAATGTAGCACTCTTAAAACATTGTGCTAGTGGATGCTTTGAATAGTAAAACTAAAAAACTAGTATTTACAACAACAGCTGTAAAAAAATGGAACTTTGTCCCAGAATATCTCCTAACTAGGTGGTTCCCAGGTATAGTCTAGAACAAAAACAAATCGAAGTGATGGGGAGAACAAGTGCCCTTCGTTGGCGATAAGGGTACGTTTACACCCTTTATTGTGTCGTCCCGGATTTAAGTTACTAGTTTGACGCTTTCGGTAGCGTCCATCAGTTCCCGTGGAGAACAAGCAACAGGACTCGCAGGGCACGATATTAAGTGCACTATTGTTTGTGGAACCAACAGTACATTTACACTCAAGGGCAGAGTCATTAATAAATCACCAGCTCAGCAGGTTTTCCTTTGCACTGACCAACCTGGTTCCGGAGAATCCGGAGTCTAATGTCGGCTGGCAATTCATTTCCTAGAGGCAGATTTTTTGCTAAGTAGGTCATCATCATCAACCGCCTATTAATGTTCCCACTGCTGGTACACAGGCCTCCTCTCTCTTTGAGAGGGAATGGGCTATAATCTACCACGCGGGCCCAGTGCGGATTGGTAGATGTCACATGTCTTCGAATGTTTGATTCTAAGCCATGCCGGTTTCCTCATGATGTTTTCCTTCTCCGTTTTGAGAGCAGCTAAGTAGTACTATGATGTATTTCAAATAACGTTATAATATTAAAAACATTTACTTAATAAAAAAAATGTGAGAAAGTTGGAAATATCTCCGTAACTAGCCGCCCTAGTTTAGAACAAAAAAAATGACGGGGAGAAAAAAGTCCCTTCGGCATCGTTAAGCATTCTACACCAATTTCTTTATCTTCACGCACTAACAGGTCTAGTCTAACTCCTGGAATTGGCCACTTCTATTGGTCCAACTTCGTCCACACTTTTTCAAGAATTTTCACAATAGCCTAACGTTCTAGAACTTTTAAAATCTACCTTTAATTCGTTTACCTTATGTATATCGATCACTATGATATATTCCGACTCCCACACTAACAATTTCTGAGTAACCATGTAAACAATATCGCTTAGGACTTCTTTATGCGTCATAACATCTACGGAAATAGCTGTCTGTCTAGTGCAATAGTACTACCGATTTCCATTTAACTTGAGCGATAACAGATAATTTTACAGATGCCAGAAAAATGGAGTTACTACAATCTGTCAAACGTTAATCGCTTTTCAACATTATAATTATAGTCTGCGCCAGATAACTAGCGTATAAAGGCCATTGATCCGACTTGTGCAAAAATTGCAAAAACTTCTTTTTGCAATCGCTTATCATGCACAACTGTCACTAATTTATCCACAACGGAATAAGTAGGTATGATATACTTTGGAAAATGTTTATGATACAACAATGTGATAGTGTAATTGCTATTATTTATGTATTTTAAAATAATTTTCGCGGTGTTTATTTCTATTTGGAGATTACTTTTTTACGGTTAATTATAGAAGTGTACGTATACAATCAATGAAAGAACCGATTTTTTTTTTGTAATTATGTACGTATTGCTTCCTTCGTCTCGAATATAATTCAAAATTTGATTTGATTTTGAACTATAGTTTTAGCCAAAAGGTTTGAAACTCATGTCCAGTCTACGTGTCAAAGACGCCTCTTACCGCGATACGTTTGTTTTTCTCGTGTTAGCGACACTTCCTTGACATGTTTTCGTATCGTTTTGAAATGGATTGGTAGACGGGTGTCAGCAACCTTTAGTCTCAGCTAATCGCGCAGACTATAAAGCATTTGGTTCAAGCTTGATTGGAAAAATTTGACAGTTTCGGTACTTTAACAAAAAATCAATATTTGTTCCTTAATATTGTCTTGTAATACCTGTACTATTCGGTACATCTCTGCCGAACGATGTTATGTTTACTATGGAGCCAAACGTCCCTGTCACCCAGAACCTATCTTCTCCACATCCCAACCACAAACGACCAACCATTAAACCTCCCTCGTCTTCCAGACCGGCATGAACCGAGGCTCCAGAGAGGAGCTGCTTGGCAGTTCCCAGGAGGCGCTGAGGAACAGCCACAATGACCTGCGACAAGTCTACGAGAGACCGCTCACCAAAGAAGAGAAGACATTCCTTCTTCATGCTGATAGAGGAGACTATGTTACTGTTAAAAGGTAAGATGAATACTTATCGTAATGGAATGATTTACTTGGAATTTTGTATAGGGACTTGGTGAATTGGGTGGTTGACAAAAAAATCAAATTAGTCCGTCAGATAGATTTCCAAAAAATTTGGATACATATTTTTTTACGTAATGAAACAATGAAGACGATACAGTGCTTTGAACGCGTGTGACGTCATTTTGTAAGACATTTTTACATGTAGATGTCACAAGGCACCGCTAAAATTTTTGACGCGTTGTATCTTCATCAATTTTTATGGATTTGATAAAACAGCCAGATTTTCTTTAGCCAGGAAACATCCCTATTTAGGAGTCATTAGGGTGTTCTGGGCTCGAAATCCTTAAAGGGTTGTGGTTACATCCTATTTTCAAAGTTATCTCAAGCCACGTTCAAGCTTCGATTCGATCGAGAATTGGGCTGTACTGCACTCTTCAACGGTGCCAAATCGACTACCGGCACATCGAGGTGTTGAAGTGTTTGTACAAAAACGCCACCATGTCAGTTCGACTTCAGGACCAGACCTCGGAACCTATCCTTCTGCAGCGCGGTGTGGGACAGGGAGACGTCATATCTCCGAAACTCTTCACCGCTGCACTGGAGGATGTCTTTAAGGTTCTGGATTGGAGAGGACTCGGCATCAACGTCAACGGCGAGTACATTACTCACCTTCGGTTTGCCGACGATATATTGGTCATGGCTGTGACTATGGAAGACCTCAGTACAATGCTCGCTGACCTTAGTTGAGCTTCTGAAAGAGTGGGTCTTAAAATGAACATGAATAATCCATAAGGTTATGTTAAATGTTCATATAACACCCACTCCTATCAAGATTGGAGACTACACCCGAAGTTGTGGACGATTATGTCTACCTGGGACAAACGGTCCAGTTGGGTAGATCTAATTTAGAGAAAGAGGTCAATCGTCGAATCCACCTCGGTTGGGCAGCGTTCGGGATCTCGTCCAACTTACCAGAGTGTCTCAAGACGAAAGTTTAAGACCTGTGTGTATTGGCAGTGATTACAAACCGTGACTGAAACGTCCCGTATCGGTCCCGGTCGCTCACAGTGGGCCTCATCAGAAAGCTCAAAGCCACCCAAAGGGCAATGGACAGGGCTATACTCGGAGTTTCCTTGCGTGATCGAATCAGAAGTGAGGACATCCGCACGAGAACCAAGGTTACCGACGTAGCCCGAATAATCGCCAGACTTAAGTGGCAATGGGCAAGGCACATTGCTCGCAGTACGGATGGCCGATGGGGCCGAAAAGTTCTGAAGTGGCGACCGCGAACCGAAAGACATTGCGTTGGAAGGCCTCCCACTAGGTAGACCTGGTGAAGGTTGCGGGGACCCGCTGGACGCACGGGACCAGTCAATGTGGTGACTCCTGGAGGAGGCCTATGTCCAGCAGTGGACGTCTTTTGGCTGAAATGATGATGAATGATGACGTTCAAGCCTGAATTTTGATTTATGAAAAGATTTTATTGAGTTTTTTCCTGCGAGATGGTTTTGTTTTTGAAAGAAAATGGTTTTTGTGTCATCCGTTTTGGTTGTAGTATCCCACACAAATTCTTGTCATGAATTAATTTAGCAAATAAATTTTAACGAATCGTAGAAGTTATTAATCAACCTTTATGGTTTCTCAATAATTACTTCTTGTTGGTCCCAGACCCAATAATCACGGAGTAATCGAACGGACGCACTGAGCATTGTACTAATGATGTATGAAAGATGCCGATGGAATACGTAACCTCCTCCATTTTCAGAAGTCGGTTAACAACACAGCCTATCACAAACCTATAAATCATCACAATTACTAAGCTTATTCACGCAAATTGTTACCTAAATGTGATTTAATTAGTACAAATGTTACTACTGTCCTTCGACTTGATGTAATAGTGCAGGCCCTTAAACGACCCCCTTGAGGTGTGCGGCAGGCATAAATGACACGATATCATCGATTTATTTACTTTCCTTCATATAAGCAGTTAGAAAGTAAACAATGAAATCTGTTAGTAACTTATCATAACATCACGCCTGTTATCCCCGCAGGGTTAGGCAGAGGTGTACCTTAAAGTACGACACATTTCTTCAGACAACCATTTCGCCAGTTATGTCTAAGTCTCACGTCAAAGGGGCGACCCTATTGCCATCAACTGGGCATAAATCCTGACTCCGTGGCTGCTACTGAGAATTTCTTGATGGAAAAACCCAATAACACTTTGCCTGACCCGGGAATCGGCCACTACCTCATGGCAGCGGTGGCAGCCCCGACTTACGAACAGTAGGTCGTGGGTTCGAACCCAGACAGGCACTTTACTTTGTGTAATTTATTTCATCACCGCTGCTCTCAAAACGGTGAAGGAAAACATCGTAAGGAAACCGGCATGTCTTAGAACCAAAAATTCAAAGATATGTGACATCTACCAATCCGCACTGGGCCCGCGTGGTAGATTATAGCCCTTCCCTCTTAAAGAGAGGAGGCCTGTGTCCCAGCAGTGGGAACATTAATAGGCTGTTGATGATGACCTCATGGCATGTTAATGGACTAACGAGGCAGTCTCTTTTATATTGTTTTTCTTTTTTAAATATTTTAACACTTATAGATACATTGTACAGAAAAACCTAACATCGTACCTAAAACAGTATTGACTATAGACACATAAAATTCGCGTACTCAACAACAATATACCAGCCGTAGTGACCTCAAAACCAAAAAGTATCAATCTGCACTATATTTAGGACGCGCCGATCTAATAAATAGGATTACTGGAGTTTAGAGCCGGCACTACTATAGTTTCCCTATAATAAACTACTTAAAGAGGATAGGCCGAGGCTTTCGGACGATTTCTGCAATTTTGAAGGTTTTAGGGCAATCACGTTTGTTTTGACATAAAATGTATTTTGTGTAGCATTTTGCTAGGGACTTTGTTTTTTTTTATTTTCTTTTGTTTTGTGTTACTATAATTATCTAAAATATTTAATTGTACAAAAACACTAACTGCCGCACTCAGAGAGCATTAATGATTACTTAGGCCATCACAAATTGTGCAATAAAGTATTTTCATTTCATTTCATTTCATTTGTTCTGTATTAATACGAGTATGATTGTAAACTTAGTTTTAATTACACGTTACACGTTTCAACTTCGGATGGCTGTGGGACGAGGTTACTTACTTATTAATTTTATTGTAGTTGTTTTGTTGCTTTTTTTGTGTACCTACTGTGTAAACATTTCGACACAAATGTTTTTTTGTTATGAAATAAATAACTTGAACTTAACTTTGTTTTATTTTTGCCTGTTGGTGGCTCAAACCCTAGACGGGACTTTAAGACATGTGGTGAACTGTAGGTTTGCTATAAGATACACTTGGTCAGCTACCTGACCCTTAGGGGATTAGAGGTGTGATGTTATGTTAGGTGTTGTTTTAGAACGAATTCCAATTTTGTTTTGTATTTCGTCTTTAGGCTTCAATGATGATGGCTGCGGTTTGTTCACAAGTTACCGCGGTCTCGACATATAGGGCGAAGAAGGAACATGGGTGATTTTTAGTCAGTAGAAGTCTGACACTCCCTTTCGCTCTGCCCAAGAGCGGGAGGGTTTATTTAATAATTATCCAACCGCCAAAAAAAAAAGGCTTCAATGATGTTGATTTATGAGATAAGCCCATGTCTAAATAATAATAGTCACCAGGGTCAATCTCCAGGTTAAGCCGCCGTTGCCTAGGTTGGTCCGTGGATTGTAGAGGCTAGGCAGATGATGATGATGTTTGATCTTTAAGTAAGTAAGTAAGTGTTTTTGAGTTTTTTCATTATGAATGTCTCAGTTGCAGTTCGGAGTCTGGATTTATGCCTGGTAAATTACTTTATGCTCGCTTTTATATTATTACTATTTATATAATATAATAATAATATAATATATAATAATATTCCACAACTATCACACAACGCCATCTAGTCCCAAGCTAAGCAGAGCTTGTGTTTTGGGTACTAGACAACTGATAAACATACTTATATATTTCTAAATACATACATATTATAGATAAAATATATATTATATTGGTATAATAACTTTTTTAACCCACTTCCAAAAAGGAGGAAGTTCTAAATTCGTGATCATAATGTTTTTTTTCTTGTATGTATGGTATCGTATATCGATCTCCATCATTAATGAACCGATTTTCAAAATTATTTTTGTATTCGAAAGAGTATACTCCTGAGGAATCCTGAATCTGATAATGGGATTCCAGAGGAAACGAGGGCAACAGCTCTCAAATCTTATAGGCACTTGTTACATTTTCCATATTATAATATTTTCTAAAGCTGTTCTTGTATTGCGTCTGGTAATCATTATCTCTTGTGGATGCGCTGATGATGGAAAATACAACTCCTCAACGATTAGGAGTTAAAAGAAAATTCTTTCAATATTATACCTACTTATGGACCAATAGTTGTATTCTTTCAGGCTATCATGTAAACCTGATGATGATGGCATCCCAGAGAAATCTAGGGCAACCATCAAATTTTATAGGCACGTGTTACGTGTTTCAGGCTTTTTCTAAAGCTTTTCAAGTATTCGCATCTAGCAGTTATCAATTCATGTTGATGAGCTGATGATGGAAGGTACTATTCCTCAAGAGTTTAAAGCAATAATAAGGGAATCTTGAATGTTAAAGGTTTGGTTTCCTTGGTTGAATGTAATAATGTAATTAAATATTTGTATAGGATACCTACATATTACAACTAAATATGGAAAAAATAAAAACCTTTTTTTTTCAAAATAAAAGCGACTTCAAGAACACAAAAAGTAATAAATAAACTTAAGAAAAACAATCAACTTCTGAAGTCTGTGAACAAAAAAACGAAATCAAACAAACAATAATTGTCACCTGAAGTCGGTGACATTACTTTGTTTGATTTCGTATTTTTATTTGTTTGTTTGATTTCGTTTTTTTTTTGTTTTTATTTTCAAGCTGATTTTTTATCTGAAGTTTATGTTCTCTTTTTTGTGATTTTGTTTTATTCACCTTTTTGTGTTTTTGAAGTCGGTTTTTCTTTGCTTACAAACTTACATTTTTGTCACAAAAAAAAGGTTTTGGTCTATTTACCTCTCACCTTCTAACTGCGCATTTTATACACAAACCATTCTTTAGAAAGAACATGTAAACAATATATAAACGTTTTCTCATTTTCCACAGATTAATAGAACAGTTCATACCACAACCAGACGTCCTAGACATCAACTGCGTGGATCCTCTCAACCGGTCAGCCCTGGTCGCAGCCATCGAGAATGAGAACATCGAGCTCATAAAGCTACTCCTCCTCTCTGGGATCAAAGTCAAGGTAGGTTGAAGGAAGGTATCTGAGCGATGTCGGAGTCGAGAATGATTGGTCTTCTAACGTTTCGGGAAGGGCTGGATCAGTATATCATAGTCAAACAGGGGCAGTCAACAGCCAGTAGTGGTTTTTTGGATTAGCCACGAAGCTTGAATTTGAGCCTAGGTGATGGCAATAGGCTTGCTCCCTATTACTTAAGAATTAAATATAACAGGCGTAATGTGGGTGTACTATAATGTAAACCTTTACGTTAAATCCATTGGGGATTCAAGAAACACAGTGTTTTATTTTCAACATATTATGTTTGCGAATTCTCTGATGTTAGTAATGATCAAAATCCTACTAATATTATAAATGTGAAAGTTTGTGAGAATGGATGTGTGGATGTTTGTTACTCTTTCACGCATAAACGGCTGGACCGATTTGGTTGAAATTTGGTATGTAGATAGGTTATACCCTGGATTAACATATAGGCTACTTTTTATCCCGATTTTATCTTCCCGTGGGATCATTTTCGAGTTGTAGCGGGTGAAGCCGCTGGCAACAGCTAGTTAAATATATAACAATTCTATTACTCTACTAAATAAACTCGAAAGCTGTAGCTACAAAAATCTAATTTCAACAATGTCTGGTAAAAAGTAAACTTATTCTCCAGTCAGTTATATCGGAAATAATTTTAATAGAAACATTTCATCATCATCATCATCAACAGCCTATTAATGTTCCCACTTCTGGGACACAGGCCTCTTCTCTTTAAGAAGGAATGGGCTATAATCTACCACGCGGGCCCAGTGCGGATTGGAAGATGGATGGATGGATGTATTGGTTGAAACATTTAAATTATTAGAATTTATATATATTTTTTAATTTTTACAAGCACTAGAAACAAAATTCTTTAGGTACTAAAATATAGCACTCTCATCATCAAACCCATTTTTCTTCCAAAATACGACAAACTTCACCACATAAAAAACTTCGCGAGCGACACCGCATTGTTTAAAAAAAATCTATGAGAAAGAATACCTTAACTCCCCTCGGGAAATCATAGCTCCAATAGTTTGCATGATCACATTGAAAGTATATTTTCATAAAGAGGGTAGTTTCAGTAAGACGTACCAAATGGAAATAATGGGCAAGTTTCCAGTGAAGGTCGTTGGGTAATGGAGGCGGTGACAAGGTGGTAAGTTTTGGACTTATCCGATACTTTGTTTATTCATTTAGATAAACAAATAAAATCGAAGTGCCAAATGACAGCTTTTTACTGAATGCATATGCAAATATTTTCAGCACTTGTTACAAAAACACATAAAAAAAAATATTGTCTTGTTGTTCCGGTCAATCTGTGAAACGGCTGAACTGATTTTGATCTCTTACTCGCAGGTAGCTGATGTTACTTTTATTTTAGAAAACTAAATCAACACTAAAAAACAAAATCAAAACTAAAATTAAATCTTTGAAAATGTTAACAACTACTGCGTTTGTTTTACAACTACGATGGATTGCCAAAGGTTTAGAAAAATTTAAAAAATACAGAAGATATCTTGATGTCTGTACTTACTTAGGTACCTATATTCTGAAAACTAAACAATCGATTTTTACTGCACAACTAAAGTAGATGGAAATAATAGGCCACAGCTCTACATTTACGATTATGGGTTATAAAAACTAAAATCCATCGATGGCTTAAAACGTTTACATGTTTTAGTGATATTTTATAGGATAGTAGGTAGTAACTACTGCGAAAACAATAACTTTGTAATGTCTTGATTCTTAAATGCCGTCCCCGATGAACAAATTAGCAATCGATAAATTGTTGTCTGAACAAAATACCAATAAAACAAAGCAATATAAAGTAGTCTTCAAAAGTTAGTTGTAAGTAATATTTTCACTTCACATGTTTTGTTACATTTTTTTATATATGTAGGTACATCAACTTTAGTACCTATTTACACAGAAATGATTGCCTGAAAGCGACTTTTTATGGGGTTGAAGCAGCAGTACCTACTCAATGTAACGCCCACGAAACATTGTCCTGACCTATGAAAGTAAACGTTTACATTATCATTTTTTTCACCTTTGAAACAGTTGAAAATTGAACCTCAAATATCTTCAGAACAAAAAAAAAAACATCGCACTGACAGAAAGAAGAAGTTCCTCCCCTATTAATAATGAATAGGTGTAAAAATGGAGGATCTTCTTCTAACCTAACCTCACCTAAAAATTCATTCGACTTATTTCGGCTGAATGTGCTTATAAATATACCTTAACTATCCTAAAGTCAACACAGGCCAAAATATTATAAAAGCTTATAGAGTCACTTTGTACGTAGTGGACAAGAAAACTTACCCGGTACCAACATAATCGGGATAACGAACTTACGTGTTCAACACGACCGCATACGTACGAATTTAATTTGCGTAGTTTAGAGACAACAGTGGAAAATTTAGCTTGATACTTTTAACTTAAGTACTACCATACAATTACATAGCAACATACTTCCTTAACATGTCTCATTTAATATAAAAACCATTATAAACTGGCAGCAGTTCACAAAAATAAACACCATCGTTGCTTATAATTTATCACGTAATCCACTAATCATAGAAACCACACGTTTATAACGAAAATAATATCAATCCGGCAGATTTCAGAAGACAGGTTTACGATCTAAAAAAACACAGGTTATTGCAATAGCCTAAATCATTCGAGTCATCTCAAAACAGACGTGAGAAATATAGGTAAACACTCAGAAGTTTTGAAAGATTCGGAAATATGGCTGGAAGATTCAGATTTATCGGTTTTGAGTATTTGGTCTAATGGATTTTTGGATGGCGCGATGAAGGATTTACTAGGTGAAAATATCAAGGTGATAAATATAAGGAGCGAAAGGTATTCGTACCTAGTCTTTTGTTTCTATGGGAGTATTAAATGTGTGGAAAAAGTCACACGTTCTTGAATGTTACATAATTTTATTGAGAATACATATTTTGCCTTGCGGTCAAATGGAATTACACAATCGAAACCTGGAAAATATTACAATAATTATAATAGACAGTAAGCTGCAAACAAGCGTGTTATATACATTTCCGTCATAGGTTACTGTTCAAGCAATCGGATAATTCAAAGACACAATTGATCCTGGCGACGTGGTTCGACCGCATATTTCGATCAATAAATCGATAAATGAATAATAAGACACATGAAGGAATGTATATTGTTAATAGGAATCCCATAAATTCATAATCAAATCTATACTATACACATTTCTCATCAGATGTAATCAACATTGCAGGGGCCTGCAAGGGCTGACACCTGTCCAGGCTACCGGTTGTTCGAAAGAGATACTGTGGCCTCAGACACAAAGGGCTAAGAAGGAACATGGGTGGCTTTTAGTTAGTAGAAGTCTGACACTCCCTGGCCCTAGGAGAAGGAGTCATTTGATGGTTTCTCACCCTCCAAAAAAATCCCCTTAGGTGGCAAGCCTATTGCCATGAACAGGAAACAAAACTAGACTCTTGGCTGTTACTGGAGAATAGGGTACTTAACAAAAAAATCTAATTAGTCCGACAGGTGGATTTCCAAAAAATATTGCACACGCATTTTTTTCTTTTTCACGTAAACAATCAATGAAGACGATAAAGAGCTTTGAAAACTCGTGGGACGTCATATTCTAAGACATTAGTATGGTGTTTTTTACCGGTCAGTGTAAACTTTGACGCGTTTTATCTTCGTAAATTTTTATTGATTTGATAAAACAAAAAATACGTATCCAATATTTTTCGATAATCTAACAGACGGACTTATTAGAATCACATTTGTTATTGTCAGTAAACATCCCTATTTATCGACTATCAATAAGTTTCTCCTGAGGCTCACCTCCTATTTGATGAACTTAAAACATGGCTGCCGAAATGTCGGTACCTATAGTAGGTACTAAGAGGTACTACGCCTCTGCCTTCCTGATACGATTATATGCGTGCTTGTTGTCAGGAAACATCTCAATTACCATGTGGAAGCAAGTTAATCTTAATAAATTATCTACTCTAATTATGTACTTACTTGGTATAATTTGTTATGAATATTATAATATTATGTTTTATCGTGAAATAATATATCATCCATACTAATGTTACAAATGCGAAGGGAAGTCTGTTTTTCTGTTACATATGTCTTATAACGGCGTTTATTAAATGCCTGAACGGATTTTGATTAATTTTGGCACATAGCTCATAGGTATCTTGTGATATGATATGTGACATTGGATAGTTTTTATCTTAGTAGGTAGTATTCCCGTGGAATACTTTACAATTTTCACGTGGGTGTTGTCGCAGGGTATACTAAGTCATAGATTAACAGATTTAGATCAGTAAGTAACACTTAATGAAAGTTGTTCTTGTGTAGGTACCTACATATATTATAGTCTTACCAGTGTAACATAACAACACGTGTGTATGCCCTGAAGAGTTAGGCTAAGTTGTAGAAATACACGTCAGTAGTACACCCACGTTTAAATTCAAATACATAAAATATAACCTTAATACTCCAAAGGGTTAGACAGATAATTATGCACCTAATAATAGGCCCACATTTCGCCAATAATGTTACTAGTTAAATCCTATGTAGCGGACTTATCACGTGGATTCCCAAAACAAAATGCTGGACATACTTAGATGGCTAAAATAATAAATCAGGTAATCTTCCTTGTGGCCAAAAAAAGTACCAGAACACAATTTATACACTGCGGACGCTATTTTAGAGCGTACATAATTGGCTATTCGACTACTGTTGAAAATTCAAGAAAATATTATACTATTTCAAAGACCTAACAGAAATAACACGATCTGTGAAAAAAGTAATAAATCCACTCGAGATCGCACACAGAGCAGTACTGAAAGTAGCTACCTCAAGACCTTTCATGTTCCCTACTGATCTATTGTATAGTAATTGTAATGTGCTTAACGTTCGACAACATTTTATCCTCCAAACAGTTCTCCTTCAACACCGTATAACCCCATATAAAACAATAACAAAGCGTAGGAAAGACTTAGTTTGCACTCCTCCACAAGTTCGCACCTCATTTGCAAGTAGATTTTGCTACTGCTTAGGCCCGAGTCTGTACAATAAATTTAACAAAATCTGCTTGATCTATGGATTATCTTACTTTAAGTGTAAAAAAAAACTTCTACGTTCATTTCTTCAAAATAAATCCTATGATGAAACAGAAAATTATCTAATTAAGCTACAGTGACAGTAATCAAATATTACCTCACTCGAGTTCATTCAAATCAAACACACATTCTCTCTTTCACTCCATCGCACACTCAGTCGTACACACGCATACCACTTACTCACGTACAACCACACACACACAACACACACACAAACACACACACACTCTCACACGAACATTTTCAATTATAAACATTGTTGAAAAATGTACTATTTTATTGTAAATTTTTTAAAGGGACAGGGACTGTTATTCCTTAATACAGGTTATTCTATAACCTAGCTAGGAATAGCAGAACTTCACCCACTAGATTGTGTTTTACATGGCACAAACTTAGATGTTACATAACTTGTGTATGCCTTGTGTACTACAATCTCCTTTTTATGAAATAAATTTATTATTATATTATTATAAAATCGATCAAAAAATAGAGTAGTTACATGCTTTAGAAGTTTTTGGTGAGAGCACTTTCTTATCCTTGTCTCGCGAAATGGCCATTTGTACTACGTAACTATGGCGGTATGATATATGACGTCACGTTTTTATAGCGCTGTCTTTGTCTAACACGTCATTTAAAATCAGTTAAAAATAAGCCATTTTTGGTCGATGTTAATACTTTTTTCAAACATTTTCGTGATTTTTTTTATCACATTATGAATCCGAAAAATCAGAGGTGCATGACCCTCTATACAGGGTGTAAATTAACCCGCCACACAGTCGTCAATCAAGCATTCTTTACATCAAACTAAGTACCCCTACGGAAAACATTTTTGCCGGAAAACGACTTTTTTTGGGGTAAAATATCACATTTTACCGTAAAAAACAATTCAGCACTCTTAAAACATTGTGCTAGTGCACAGAACAGATAAAAGAGGTCCTCTTTTATTTGTTCTGTGTGCTAGTGGATGCTTTGAATAGTAACCGGGTCATGGAGGTAATTTAAGTAAAGTTATAACCTGAAATTGATTTGATCCCCAATATCTCCGTAGGCAGGGGGTTCCTAGGTATGCTCTAGAACAAAAAAAATATCACAGTGGTGGAGAAAACAAGTGACCTTCGTTTGCGTTAAGGGTACTTTTACACCCTTTAATAATTATTTTGATGATTGACAAATAGGTTAGAGGCAAACAAAGACAAACTCCAACAAGATGTTTCACAACTTGATGCCCACAACCAAGTTAATGAATAAACGACTGCTTGTTTTCAAAATTGTGACAATTACACATGACTGCAATGGTTTTAGTATTAAGTAATTAACTGTAATAACAATAGTTTTCGATTTTTTTATTTACGTTTTTATTTACATAAAAACTACAGCGCCATCTGTTATCTTCGTGTAAACATTATTTTTTTGTATGCCTTGCAAGGCAGCACGTCATAGTAATACATTACTACTTCTTAATAACACCGTGTACTCTTTTACCGTTTTTTTGTGACACAAATAAAGATTTTTGATTATGAATTTGAATTTAATTGAAAATAGCTATAATTAACTTTCTCATTTTTATCACAGGACGCTCTTCTCCACGCCATCAAAGAAGAGTACGTAGAAGCTGTAGAACTACTCCTGCAATGGGAAGAAGACAACCATGTGCCAGGGGAACCTTACGTAAGTCAACATTACGTAAAAGGAAACATGGCCTACGAAGAATTTGTCGAAATTATTGACCGGCGCGCTGCGTCCTTTTTATTTGTGGATGGGAAATCATTCACCCCTCCCGCTCTGGGTGGAGTGAATACATAAGTGTATGACTTCTACTAACTAAAACCCACACATGTTCTTTCTTAGCCCTTTGTGTCCGGGGCCGCGGTATCTCTTTTAAACAGTCCCGTAGACCAGGTCCTGCGTCAAGTCTGCGCTTTTTGCTGAAAACACCAAGGTTTTTTGTCTTTATACATATTTCCACATAATAGCAAAAACCAAGCGCGGGTGACAAACTATACATTCTCTTACCATGATATTGATGATACAACCACACATAATTAATAGTCCCTACCCGATTTTCTTCCGACTTGCTGAAACAATGTTAATTTGTCCTATATAATATAAATAATGTGACGAATTTATTAAGGTCAGTGACCCATAGTATGAATGCGATTTTACATGAAAGCGATTATTTACAAGTGATATCAGATTTGGGATGAAAGTCAATTATTTACCAGTTGCATTTTTGTTTGTTTTATTTTCCTTTTTTTGACAATTTTATAATAACAAACATCGTCGTAAAGATATATTAGTAATTCCTCAAAGTAACCCTAGCTTGTATCGTCTGCTAGATCTTCTTTTTTTCTTTTATTTCTTGAGACAAGCCCGCCACGCTATTCCCAAGCCACTTGTACTCCTGAAAGCCAGAATAAAACAGTGGCGACCACAAGAAAAGCACCGAGGCAATGAAGCTCGACGAAGTCCCTTTTTTTGTTTTTTGGGGGGGGTGGGAAATCATCAAATAACCCCTCCTGCTCTTGGGCAGAGCGAAGCGAGTGTCAGACTTCTACTGACTAAAAACCACCCATGTTCCTTCCAAGCCCTTTATGTCGAAGCCGCGGTATCTCTTACAAACAATTTAACTGTCTTGGATCCCGCCAAGAAATTACAATATTCAACTTACATCATCATTAAATCTTTTCCTTTCCATTAGAGCTGGGAATCCGTGGACCCATCATCAGCGACCTTCACGCCCGACATCACGCCCCTCATCCTGGCTGCCCACAGGAACCACTACGAGATCCTGAAGATCTTGCTGGACAGGGGGGCCACCCTACCAGTGCCACACGACGTCAAGTAGGTAGAGTACTTCATCACGATTTAGTAGGTAATATAATAACGCATGACTGCAGCGGTGGCCCAGTGGTGGTGACGAACAGTAAGTCGTGGGTTCGAACCCAGGCAGGCGCATTACTTTGTGTAAGGTATTTCATCACTACTGCTCTCAAAAATGGTGAAGGATCAATCGTGAGGATATCGGCAGGTCCTAGAACCAAACATTCGAAGACTTGTGACATCTACCAATCCGCACTGTGCCCGCGTGGAGATTATAGCCCACTCCCTTTTGAAGAGAGGAGGCCTGTTTCCCAGCAGTGGGAACATTAATAGGCTGTTGATGATGATGATTGTCTGAATTTGTCCCCAGTTGATGGCAATAGGGTCACCTCCAATAGGGTATTTCACCAAAAAAATCTAATTAGTCCGTCTGTTAGATAATCGAAAAATATTGGATACTTGTTTTTTGTTTTATCAGCTTCATAAAAATTGACGAAAATAAAACGTGTCAAAGATCATGAGTGGGGCTTTGACGTCACTTTGTGGGTCAAAAAATACTAACCTTGTGAACTCACACGACTTGACACGGCTTTTCGAAGCACTGTATCGTCTTCATCTTTTGTTTACGTGAAAAAAGAAAAAAAACCGTCCATTATTTTTTGGAAATCTATCTGACGGACTAATTAATTTTTTTTTGGGTTTTACATATTAGTTATTACTGCCTTGTGACTGGGACTGTAGCTTAATCTTATTGTTGTCTTTGTCAACGACTCAAAATTGCCTGAAACTTGAAAATAAAAGATTTGATTTCAGATTGTTTATAGTTCTTTGAAAGTCATCTTCCACACATTAAAAAAAAAAACACTAACTTGGACTCTTATTTTTTTTCCTCTCAGATGCGGTTGCGATGAGTGCGTGAAGTCTTCTCAAGAGGACTCACTCCGTCACTCCCAAGCCCGCATCAACGCGTACCGAGCCCTCTCCTCTCCTTCCCTTATCGCCCTCTCTTCTGCTGATCCCCTTCTGACTGCCTTCCAGCTGTCCTGGGAACTAGGAAGGCTAAGCAGGATGGAGACCGAGTTCAGAGTAGAGTATAAGGTGAGGAAAATATCGTGAGTAAACGTAATCTTAGAAACAAAAAAAAAACTAAAACATGTGACATCTACTCGTACGAACCCAAACTGGACCCGCGTGGTGGATTATAGCCCATCCCTCTCCTAGAGAGGAGGTCTGAGTCCCAGCAGTGGGAACTTTGAAGACTGATGATGATGATGATATGGTGAGGATTGGAACTAGGCTCAAAATTTAATATTATTATTATAGTTAGCCTTTGTTGTCCCACTGCTGAGCAAAGGCCTCCCTCCATTCTTTCCAACTTCCAACGGTCACGATTCAGTGCAACGTCTCTCCAATTCTCAAGGAAGACATCCAGTTCATCCCGCCAACTCCTTCGTGGCTCAAAATTTAGAGATTAAAATCTTTAACTACTAAGATATACAGACGCTGACACAATCAAGCTACTTCAGTTTGTCAAAATTATGTAATAGGTTTCCAGCTTTATCGCTAAGGTCATTTGGTTGATGGTTGACTGGGAAAATTGACAGTTTCAGGTAGCTTTATGTGCGCCCGTCTGTATTTAAAGAAATTAAAACACAAAGCTTACAAAAGTAAGAATCTACTAAAAATCGACTCCAACCAGAATTATCGATTAACGTTAAACAGACGTTAACCTGTCTGAACACTTGTCTCTGAATAAATAAAATAAAATAAAACACTTGAGGGCAGATGTGACTCAAATAAAATGTTGATAACTTTTCTGAACGTAAACCGAAGGTACTAAATTACCGCTTAAATGGAAGTTCATAATAATAACGATCCCCCCAATTATGCTGACGAGAATCTATTTTTCCAAATCGGAACATTGTAATCTAAGCTAGGATTAGAAAAAGGTATTGGTTTGTGGTAGTTTTTTGAAGGAACCCGGCGAGGATTTCTTGCAAGGAACTCTAATGATTTTTTTTTAAATACGTAGCCTAAGTTACTTATAATAATATCAGCTACCTGCCCGAAGAAGTCCCGTTAAAATCAGACCAGCAGTTTCGGAGATTGGCCGGAACAAATAGACAAAGAGACTGACAAAAATTAAGTTAAATATTTAGTCATTATGAGTATATATGTACTATAATATGCATTCATAAAAAAGCTGTTATTATGATTACAAACGAACACTTCAACATTATTGATTTGTTTTACAAACGCCTTGAATTTTCCTCTCCCACCAGGCATTACGCACACAAACTCAAGAGTTCGCGACCTCCTTGCTGGACCACACCAGGACCTCCAAAGAGTTGGAGATCATGTTGAACTATAACCCCTGGGACGTCGACTGCTGGGAGCCAGGGGAGAGACAGACTCTTGGCAGACTGAAGCTAGCTATCAAGTACAAGCAGAAGATGGTGAGTCTTTCATAGATTCCGTTTAGTGTTGTTATATCCTCATGCTTGACACGCGTGTTGTACCTAAATAGATTGACGTCTTTTTAGGGTTCCGTAGTCAAATGGCAAAAAACGGAACCCTTATAGATTCGTCATGTCTGTCTGTCTGTCTGTCCGTCTGTCCGTCTGTCCGTCTGTCCGTCCGTATGTCACAGCCATTTTATTCCGAGACTATAAGGATTACACAGTTGAAATTTGGCAGGTAGATGTATTCTGTAAACCGCTTTTTGATTTTTATATAAAAATAAAAAAATATAAGACTAAGAGGGGGCTCTCCATACATGGAATTGAAACTAAAAAAACTTTTTTTCATCAAACCTACACATGAGGGCTATCTATGGATAGGTCTTCAAAAATGACATTGAGTTTTTTGAAATCATTTTTTCTCAAAGTCAATCGTTTCAAAGATAGACACATCCAAAGTGGTAAAATGTGTGTCCCCCCCCCCCCCTCTAACTTTTAAAGTAAGAGAGCGACAATTCTAAAAAAAAAATATAATGTAGATCTCAACAAAAACTACCAACCAAAATTGGTTTGAACGAGATCTAGTATTTTTTTTTAATACGTCATAAATCGTAAATCGCAATTCACCGTTCATTCAATCAACTCAATTATAAAAATTATGTTAACATTATGTTACTTGCTGCTACGGAACCCTTTATGGGCGAGTCTGACTCGCACTTGGCCGGTTTTTAATATTAAATAATATATTATTCTTGGCCTTAATTTGGTCCTGAGGACTTAGACGACAGACGAGGTTGATGTTGGAACGAGCTAAGCGTAAAACAGCCTGGTAGCTACCAGGCTTCTTAAGGGACTTAAATAGATTGGGGTTATATTGCAAGCTAAATAAAAGCTTTTAATAAAAATGTAGCAATGCGCTTCGTGCAAATGTGTGGAACAAAGACAGGCTGCGGGATGTTGTAAGAGAGTAGAAGTCTGACACTCCCTTTCGCTCTGCCCAAGAGCGGCGGTTATTTGATGATTTCCCACCCCCCATAAAAAAAGGTATGAATCACAGTTAGACTTAGACCAGTTAGACTCGAGACTGCGTCAGTTCTTATTTTTTGTTGATTTTGATCTTCACATGATCACGTCTAATCTGACCAAGACAAATAATTATTGTACAGTCGATCAAGCTAATAAGTATACAGGTAGAGTTTTTTATAATTCTACGACACTGGAAATATTCATTGCAATTTTGTTTTATAAAGCCTTTCGCATTAAGCGACTGATATCAAACGCTGTATCGTTTGTCATCAGTCTCTAAATGTATCTGTATAATCTTAAAAGTAAATGCAAGTTAGCTGGCTGCATACTTATTAGCTTGTTTGACTGTACATTAAAGTGGACTGTGTCTGACTCATAGAGTGTGTCTTAGATTAGTCACAAAGAAAATAATTTAAAATCCTTCTCAACCCAAGTAGCATGGGACGAGGTCAGGAAGATTACGATGATGACAAAGAAACACCGGACTCTCCTTCAATTTGCAGTGAATTAATTAGTTTTTGAAATCACAATGAACACAATTTTCAGAAATAAAAACAACAAAATCTAACTGCCGTACTCAGAGAGCTTTAATGATTGCTTGGACTTTCACTTAGTAAAGGTTTTGTACCGCAGTTAAACACTCAAATTGCTTATTTTATGTCTTACTGCGGTACCCAGAGATATTTAATGATAACTTAAGCCGTCACTAGATTCGAAATACTTTTTTATGACAAAACTGTGAAAATCTTTACTAAGTGATGGCCTAAGTAATTATTAAAGCTCTCTGAGTGCGGCAGTAAAACACTCAAATTGCTTATTTGAAGTCTAATGCCGCACTTAGAGACCTAGTCTGGGAAATGATTGCATGCAATATCGCGCCATAATCTGGGAATGCAGTTTAGCCCTCTACGTCTTCACGTCTAACGTCATGCGGTCACTTCATTTCATTACCGCGGACGGAGCGAGCGCGGTGGAAAAATTGAGTGAACTATAATTTCAAGGATCATTGACTTTATGCTTATTTTTGGAAGGTTAAAGATTTAGAAGCACGTGCCTAAATTAAACCAGCCGGTCGGATCAATCTTCAGTTTTATCCGGGCTTGTCTAGGTTGGTCTGTGGATGTTTGACTACCCAACCAAAACCATTACGTGAATGAATATTAAGTTAAATTATTATAATTAATGATAAGTAATTGTTGTTAAGCTGTTGGCCCCGGGTGCCATATATAGATCTTTGGCCGACGTTACGGGTAGTCAGTGACCTGAAAGTCTGACATCCAGTCTTACCAAAGGGTATCGTATTACCTAGTATTAACTGGGCTGTGGAGGTCAGATAGCCAGTCGCTCCATGTAAAATACTGGTATTCAGCTGCATCCGGTTAGACTGGAAGCCGACCCCAATATAGTTGGGAAAAGGCTAGGCAGATGATGATGATGAATTGTTGCTAATAATGCTGGGACCAATGTAAATACAGTACTTATGTATTTTCTCAGCCATATACTGATTATTTAATAAATTTTTATGTAAAAACCAATGTTTGACACAAATGTAATTTGTTGAAAAATAAATAAATAAAAAATATGTCTCATGGCTATGCCACACGGATCATTTCAAATGAACAGTAAAATATCTTGTCAAACTTTCTACCACTAAAACCCGCAGTAACACACACTTTTATAATTCTGGCATAATAAAAAGACACATAAATAAACCTTTTACGTTCACATCTCAACATGTTCAAGACTCAAGTCCACGCATACAGTCAGCCTGCATTGGAAGTGATAATTTCACGTTATGATTTTTTTTATTTATTGTGGAGATTGCCCGAACATACGCTTAACAGGTATTGGGTTCGAATTCAGATAGTCGCGTTCATCATCATCGTCATCAACCTACAGTAGTCCACTACTGAACATAGGCCTTCGTAATGGCGCATCACTCAACTTGATTTTCAGCAAGTCCGTCAGATAAGTAGATTTCAAAAAAATATTGGACACGTATTTTTTCTTTTTTTACTTAAACAAACAATGAAGACGATACAGTGCTTTGAAAACTCGTCAGACGTCATTTTCCAAGACATTAGTATGACATTCTTTACCGGTGAGTGACGTCACAACCGACTCAAATCTTTGACGCGTTTAATCTTCGTCAATTTTTATTGATTTGATAATACAAAAAATACGTATCCAATATTTTTCGATAATCTAACAGACGGACTCATTAGAATCATATTTTTTTTAAGTCAGTAAAGATCCCTATTGCTATACGGGGGGCAAAGAAATTTCACTTTTTTTTTAAATACGTTTTTTTTTTTAAACAACAGATTATACACTACTTTCCAACTATTCAGTGCAATCATCAGCACAGTTTGGTGAGTGCAAAATCATATTTTACGATAGGACTCGATGTAGAGTCTTATTGTAAAACGTGATTTATCACAATAAAATAATGTTGTCTCTTAGCAATATTTTTTGCGTGGAATTTCTTACATAAGTACTTATTTTATTGTACAGAATACTTTGTTGACGTTTTTGTAATGGATCCGTTTACACATTGTATAGTTTTGGTAACTTAAAGGTCAATTCAATACATTTTGCCTTTACCGTCATAGTTATCACAGATAGAACGCCACTTTTTTAAGAGTATCGTAGGGTCGGTTTTCGCACAGCAACTCACCTAGTTGACGGTACATTATTCGTGTAAGTACCTGGTCCGGTACTTGTCTCGTCACTCCTCGTTCTCATAACTACCGTAGACATGTGAGGACGGGGCCACATTACCGTACGTCTGCGTGAATACAAGATATTGTCGGTACAAATAGTGGATGGGGTAATCGGAGTATCTATAAGTGTAAGATTGAGATAAGTGAAGTGTAAGTGAAGCCTTATTAATCTCGCGTCGGGGCTGCGGGTTGTTCGCAAAAGATACGGCGGCCTCGACATAAAGGGCTAAGATTGAACAGGGATTGTTTTTAGTCAGTAGAAGTCTGACACTCGCTCTGCTCTTTCGCTCTGCCCAGAGCGTGACCCTATTTGATGATATCCCACCCCAAAAAAAAAAGGCCTTAGTAATCTTTGTTAAGTAAAACGTATTCCGTAAATTGTACAGAGGGAACTGTTAGACTAAATACCACTTTGAATTCATGCTAGCCTAGTCTTTTCGAGGTGAAAATCCTTAATCCGTTACACTTATAAGGAATCTAAAAATCATATTGTCTGTCTTACTGCCGTACAGAGATAAAGATTTAACATACAAAACCTTTACTAAAATGTCAAAATCTTTACTAAGTGATGGGTTAAGTAATCATAAAACGTCTCTCAGTGCGGCAGATAGTCCAGTGTTCGCATATTTTACTGCTTACTTAAACACAGGCGAGTAGGTATAAGTAATATGGTAAGAAGTAATAATGTTTTGCTCAAATAATGAACTTTTATAGACATACTTTATTTCATACTTTATAGCTTTCGAATAAAGCTTGAGATTGCTACGTGACTCTAAGCAAAGTGAACAACCAAAATAATATAGTCCTTATTTAGAACGCCATGTACATACTACAATCCTTGCAAACTTCTTTCGCTTCGTCTAATTTATATTTGGAGCCACATACGCGGTTAAAAATAATACAAATTGACCATTTTACGAATTTGTTACGTAATCTAAATTATAATTCTGGTGAAGTGACCATTTTAGATATACTACGCACCAGAAAGTATCTATTATTGTGTCATTCTAGGGCGATGTCGGGGACAAGGGATCGCTACAAAAATATACATATTAATAATCAGCCTACAATATTCTCACAACAGGGACTTAGATCGCCTTTCTATGAGAGGAAGTGGGCTATAAATCCACCAGGTGGGCCCAGTGCAGTTTGGTAGATGTCACAAAACTTCGATTTTTTCACCGTTTTCAGATAATACAAGATATATAAAATCAAAATGAGAGAAAAGCACCTCCTAGTGTGTCCTTGCCATTACAGCATCTTAGCGTGTGATCATTTGTACATATTTGGTGCGGAATAAAGTCTGTACGTTCGCACTCTCCGTGAATAAATAAATATAAAAACAAAGATGGTGTCTCAAGAAAATACACGGAATAACTGATGGACGTCGTAATGAACAAAAATAACTGACATTTCTTATGAAATGCATCTGGAAAAATAATATTTGCAAGAGATAGAACAACATCACGCTTGTAGGTGCTCCCCGCAGGGTTAGGCGGAGGTACCTAAAGTCTACAAACTCATTGCGATTGATCGGACACAGTTTCCGGTGTACTACTGAGAATTATCTGATGGTAAAACCCAACAACACTTTTCTCACCCCAGGAATCGAACTCAGAAACTTTTAATCAACAGTAGTGCTTGCAAACGTTAAACAGACAGACAAACCAACATACACTGACAAGTGATTACACAGCGATTAGCGGCGATTTTAGCGGTTTTGCGATTTAGACAGTCCAAGACAGGCTAAAAATATTTTTTCATAATTTTGAAATAATTAATGTTATCCTCCAAATACTCTTCCACTTCTTGCAAAAATATTGCTACCCGTTGATTTCCTGCACCTGTTATTTTAACATACAAATATTTAACTTCAATCACACAGCGACCACTTACCTCAGATCCGTTTCAAAATAAAAATATCAAAATCAAACACTTTACTGTTTTAATAAATCACCGGGTATCTTCATTATTTTCTGCTAAAGAAAATATTTTGATCATTCAAGAGAACGAAAATAAGTTCATAAGATTATGCTTAAAATACTAAAGTAAACCTGTTCGTAACAAAAAAAACCCAATGTTGGGAATCGAACTTAACTTCTTGCTTAGCAGTTGCGCTTGCAACCACTGGCTGGACCAACGTGTGAAAATATTCATTTAGTTTTCAGCAAGCTTACGCGACTTACAACAACAAAAACTGTGCTAATACAGTAATTCAATCGTCAAATTCACTCAACACAGTTCTCAAGCCATCAACATTGGAACTAAAACGCAAGCGAGACAAGACAGAGTGTATTAATGGTCTATTTACACGGATTTGCTTTCATCTGCCACCTGGACTAGTAGTCTAAACAGTTTAGAGTGTGACTTTGAATTATTTTGGTAATGACTGTGTAATTGAATGTTGTTTGTCGACATACGGAAGGTCTTCTCATGTATTTGAACGAACTATCGTCATCATCATAATCGTCAGCCTATACAGTATGTTAGTTTAATGAGGGACCTATTGAAATCCGCAATAGGGTACTTAACAAAAAAATCTAATTAGTCCGTCAGATAGATTTCCAAAAAATATTAGAAACGTATTTTTTCTTTTTTTACGTAAACAAACAATGAAGATGATACAGTGATTTAAAAACTCGTGTCACGTCATTTTCTAAGACATTAGTATGACATTATTTACCGATAAGTGACGTCACAAGCCCACACCCATACCCAGCCCATATTTGACGCGTTTTATCTTCGTCTATGTTTATTGATTTGATAAAACAAAAAATTCGTATCCAATATTTTCCGATAATCTAAAAGATGGACTAATTTGAATCATTTTTTTAAGTCAATAATCATCCCTATTGTACAAGCTTACATGATACTAAAAAAATATGAAAAAATAAACTAATAATTAACAGGCAGAGAACCATACCAGATATTTCGCAAAAGTTCCGCAACCCATGCGCTTATCGCAGGACATGTACGCAGGTGGACATGTAGGCAGTACTTTTAGTTATAATCCATTTTAAAACTGACGGAGGACAATTTCGAAAAAGAGAAGTCAAGTAAGATCTGGAGAGCGTGCGGGCCATGGCACAATTATACATATATTTTTACATATTTACAACGAGAATTGAATACTGAATACCTTCCCTCAATAAGTTCCCCGATAAACCTAACATACTGTATAATGTTCCCATGCTGGGACACAGGCCTCCTCTCTGTGAGAGGAAATAGGCTATAATTCACCACGCAGGCCCAGTGCGGGTTGGCTGAACTATGGGAGCATGATTAAGGGAAAATAATAATCATTACACACCTGGAATCTCTGAACGGTTACGTAGAGGTGTACTCAATAATAGTACACCCACATTTAAGTTCCGTGTAATAGGGGGCGATCCTTTTGATATCAACCAGAATTCCAGACTCCGTGGGTGCCACTGAGAACTTCCTGATGGACACAACACTTACACAACGAATGCTCTTAAATGATAAATGATATTTATTTCCGTAAATAGGTTTTAATGGAAGAATCGTAGCAGGTGGCGATCTGTAGTTTCTACCTACCCTCATGGGGAATAGGCATGTAGATGTTGGTTTTAAAAGCACGTTTGCGGGTAAAAAAAGTATTTCTTTTGTGAAATAATATTAAAAGATGCTTCAATACAATCTGGCTCTGTGAAAACGTTTCAATGTTGCTTTATTTTATCGTGTGGTTATTGCCTTTTTTGTGTGCGTGGGAAATCATCAAATAACCCCTCCTGAATTGGCTTTAATATTAATATTGATGAACACAGGCTTGATATTGTTCATGGTTTTTAAAGGTCAGTTTATTCTAATGAACCTCGGCCACCTAGTTTAACTATCGGCCTGCTTATGTTTTTCCGTAACATTATTTTCAAGAGTAACCTTTTTTTTCAAGAGTAACCTTTTTTTTCAAGAGTAACCTGTTTTTTCAAGAGTAACCTTTTTTTTCAAGAGTAACCTGTTTTTTCAAGAGTAACCTTTTTTTTCAAGAGTAACCTTTTTTTCAAGAGTAACCTTTTTCTTTTGGTGAGTGTAAAAGCATTAAGTGACTTGTCCCGCTCTGGGTGGAGCGGAGGTTAGTGTCAGGTTTCTACTGATTTAAAACCACCAATGTTCAAAATCAAAATCAAAATCAAAACTCATCTATTCAAACTAGGCTGATAATCAGAACTTTTCGAACGTCAAAATTTACTTTACTTTACTTATTTACAAGAGACAGTCCCCCAAAACGCCCCCCCTTCGACACTTCCTAGTGTTTTTGCTGGAAAGAAGAAGTGGCGGAACAAACTCCCCAGCACACATCGGTCTGTTAGGTTAGTTAGAAGAACCAGACTCGATATAAGTTCCTTCTTTTTCCCTTTGTATTCCGGGACCGCGGTATCTATTTTAAGCACTCCTGAAGCCCCGGTAGGCGTAAGCCCTTGCGCGTTTGGAACACAAACACACCGTGGACAGGCCTCTTGTCATAAAACGAACGAACAGCAAGCTCACCGTCCACAGGCCCGTTCAGGGGTAGCCTAAAGTTTGGTTATAACATGGGACTTGACAGAATGAGAGGTCTACTTTTTTTACATTAATATCTTTTATTTTTTTCAGTTCGTCGCCCACCCGAACGTTCAACAATTACTAGGAGCTATATGGTATGAAGGTCTACCTGGATTCAAAAGAAAAAACATCGTTGGACAGTGTATACAGGTATTTTGTACTTTCTTACGCAATGACGCAGAAGCGTGAAACAGACCGGGAGTGCTAACTACCGGTCTGGTTCATGTTCTAGAAATCATTGGTCTGGCAGTCCAACGGTAAAGGATCATCATCAGCCTTAATATTCCCACTGCAGGGACTAAGGCCTCCTCGGTAGGAAAGAGGATAGAGGTAGATGTCACATGCCTTCGAATGTTTTGGTTCTAAGACATGCCGCTTTCCGCACGATTTTTCCTTTCACCGTTTTGAGAGCTATGAGAAATAAATTACACAAAGTTATACGATGGCACGGAGAAGGCAATTAGCAAACAAACTTGGAAAACCACGGGGGAGGCCTTTGCCCAGCTGTGGGACAGATTGGGACCGCTGCTCTGATGGAAAAGGATCATTCAAAAATACGACTTCAAGCTCAACCTTCAAAAGGCACCAGCCAAACTTCAAACGTTTTATTTATGTTAATAACTAAATGAGAGAAAGTTAAACTTTCAATAGGTGGCGAAACTCGGAGTGATGTTTCCAGTATACTGCACTATCTACATGCTGGCACCAAATTCGGAGTACGGCAGATTTATGAAGAAACCTTTCGTCAAGTTTATATGTCACAGTTCCTCTTACATGTTATTTTTAAGTAAGTACCATTTTATCTTTCTCTAATTGTTTTGGGGCCTCTCCATTTACTGAAGATTGTCCAATAACTCCGAGAATTTCTCTCCATACTTTGCCAGATGGAACAGCTCAGCAGAGCTGAAGTACTTAGGCATCCTTTTGACCCTTATATTTTGTAAGTGACAACAAATTTCACTTCTTCGCATCCCCTAAACTCTGGGGTATTCGGTAAAATAAACCTCGATCTGCAGTGAGCGTTATTTGATTGTATAAAGCGGTTAGTGGGCGAATAATCACGTTTAAAAGAAATGGAACTCGTCGATAAAACACACACCGCACAGTTCAATCTTCATTGTTTTTTGATCCGTTTATGAGTGGTCATCTATTACATTCTGTTTCCTGCGTCCCCAGAAAGCCGTCATTTATAGATACTTTACACTTGCCTGCATAAGTAGCCAGTGGCCTGATATTCCAGTCTTACCAAGGGAGTATCGTGTTACCCAGAACAGAGTTCAGATAGACAGTCACTCCATTTTAAATATTGGTATTCTGCTACATCCGGTTAAATTGGAAGCCGACCCTAGTATAATCGACTAAAGGCCACTTAATTTTCCCGGTGAAATATTTCACAAGGTTTTATGGCGAAATTCTTGCGACACTTATATTACTACTCGTTCGTCCATATAAAACAAGCCAGAATCTGTGGTGAAAAATACTGTGACCATAATAGCTACCTAATTACCAAAAAAATGTTTATCTCAAGTTATCAGTCCCATTATTTTTCTACACTCGTTTTTTTTTTTTTTTGTAAAACGGAACGCAACACACAACACGTTTCCAGGATTAATGTTGACACCAGGCTTTGCTTGTCTTAAGGATAAACGTGGAATACACACATTTACACATTTATAAGTACTAGCGCATGTGGCCTTCACTTAATTTGAATGGCTTTCGCCGGAACTTTCTTCTAAGATAAGGATTTTGAACTCGGTACCATTTGAAAATACCTTTTTTACAAGGGGTGTAAAAATGCCAATTAAATAATAACTGGTATTTGTTTATCCCGTCATTGCAATATTTTTTCTTTTGCACCATACCTATAAACGTCCTAGTTACGGCGATATTGGAGGTCAAAGGTCCAACTTTTCAATAAGCGACCAATCTGGGTCAGGAGACTATTAAAATACTCTGCACCCGGTTAAACACACTCCTACAGTTCTAGTTAAACACTACAAACATACTACCTACCATTACCTATCATTTACATATCTCAAGATTAGTCTCTCCCGTGGTCTTGCCAGTTAATTAAATTTGAGTATATCATAGTAACAACGTCCTTTTCTTCCAGCTCTTTTATCCCTGGCATCTCAACGCGCAGACTACCTCGTCCTGGAATGGTCTGGTATAACCTGGCTCCAGGAGTTGGTAGACCACTGGAAGGAACGGGAACGAGGCTCATTGCCCAGCATCATCGAATTCAGTGTCATCATCTACATAGCAAGTAAATTTGCGTTTGTTAGCATGCTTTTCTATATTTTCTGGTGTCTTTATAATAACTAGGCCGATATACTTAAAGGGGAACTTTAATATCTTCATCCCTTTCTTTAATAATACTTTCAGAAATCTGCCTTGCATTTTCTTCAACTTTTCTCCGATTACCCTCACAATTTAAAATGTTGCTAAAAAACTATATTATAGTACCCATTATTTTACTAATATTGTTTTTTTTTTATTGACTCATAATATTTTATTCAATAACACGCGTCCTAACTAAATCACGTTGTTGTCGTACGAACATGCGATCGTCACCCAAAAACGCGATCGTCGCCCGACGCGAGCTTGGTGTTCATTTTGAAAACCCGAACGCATGGGCGTACCGACAGACTATTCGCACGCGCGTCCGATCGCTTTGGTTGTGACGTGAGGTTATTCTCACTTGTTTATCATTTCTAACACGACAGGCTATAATCGTTCACACGTTTGATAGTATCTAACGTTTAACTTAACTATACGAGTATTATACGCAGAGCTTAAAGTGCATTTGGTAATATTTCCATTAACCTCAAACCACTTTGCTTTCTACTCGAGCATTACCGGTAGACTGCCAAATATTTCAAATTATCACATTTATTTCAATACCGCTTGCTAAAATATTCCATTTCAATTTAAAGCACTCTTTTTTGTCTACATTTTAAAATTCACCATTATTTTCAACTAAAGTCACTGGTTGATAGAGCATCAAGAAAAGGCATCAGGCCAGTCGATCCCGAGTAAATTGGTAGGAATATTTAATCATGACAATGTGAAGACCAGCATTTGTCATCTAACCAAAACTTCGAAGACCTTTGTGGCACCTTTTTTTTTGGCGTGTGGAAAATCATCAAATAACCCCTCCCGCACTTGGGCAGAGCAAAAGGGAGTGTCAAACTTCTACTGACTAAAAACCACCCTAGTTCCTTCTTAGCCCTTTATGGCGAGGCCGCGATATCTCTTACAACAACCCGCAGCCCCCGAGGAGGCCATTATTCCAGTAGGGAAAACAGTATGTATATCACACTATTAATATGAAGGCGAAAGTTTGTGAGTGTGTATGTTTGTGTCTAAACGGCTGGAGTGCTTTTTATAAAATTGTATGGAGTTAGCTGACACACTGGATTAATACATAGGATAGTTTTAATTCCGATTTTATCTTCCCGCGGGATAATTTTCGAGTTGTAGCGGGTGAAGCCGCTGACAACAGCTATTAAAATCATAAATTACACCCGTGAACATAACATCACGCCTGGAATCCGAAACAGGTAAGGCAGAGGTGTAGGCTATCAACCGGGCACAAATCCAGGCTCCTGAGAAACTCCTGATGGAAAAATCCAATAATGATTTGCCCGACCCAGGATTCGTACCCTGGACCTCATGCACAGTACCTGCTCATAATTTATTATGCTTTTGTTAAAAACAATATCCTTTTTTTCAGGTCTCATTTGGGCAGAAATAAGATCACTATGGACAGGTGGTATAACGGAATATATCAGTGATCTATGGAACATCGTAGATTTCATCACTAATGCCTTTTACATTGCCTGGATTAGCTTACGATTCTCTTCTTGGTATATTGTTCAGGTATGTTGATCTTAATCATCGTCATCATCAACAGCATATTAATATTTCCACTGCTAGAACACAGGCCTCCTCTCTTTGAGAGGGAATGGGCTATAATCTACCACCCGGGCCCAGTGCGGATTGGTAGATGTCACATGTCTTCGATTTTTTTGGTTCTAAGACATGCCGGTTTCCTCATGATGTTTTCCTTCGCCGTTTTGAGAGCAGCGGTGATGAAATAATTTACACAAAGTAATGTGCCTGCCTGGGTTCGAACCCACGACCTACTGTTCGTAAGTCGAGGCCACCACCACTGGGCCACCGCTGCTCTCCACTGGGCCACCGCTGCTCTATATCTGAATCACTTTGAATCAATATCAAAGATGGGTTATGCTTATTTTTGCCAACAAATTAACCAGCTAGGCAAGACAGCAATTAAAATGCTCAGGTGTCAGTAACAATCAAAGCAGCCGTTTCGTTCAAAATACTGGTGGTCAACTGCATTCGGTTGGATTGGAAGCCGACCTCCTAAAATAGTTCTAAAAAGACTGGACAGACTTTGATTTCTAGTAAGACGCCCCCAAATAGATGGACCAACGACCTTGAAAAAGTGGCTGATCAGACTTGATATATAGTCCTCCTTACCGATTTCGGTAACGGCGACCCTTACAAGCTATTTCCTAGCGTGTGCTCTTATATGGCTGGCCAGGCCGAAGCGCTTCGCACAAAGTGAAGCACACAGTTGCCACACAAGTTGGGGAGGCGTATCTCCAGCAGAGGTCTGCTAAAGGTTGAGATAACCATTTTCAATTGGTTGTATAGCAAAATAATATCGAATATACTCGATGACGAAGTAGAATATGTGATAGGGTGGAACGTACAATCTCCACCTTATTATAAAGAAAAATAAACTCATCTTAATTGTTAAACCGAATTCGGTTAACTTGCCTCATAATTAAAACAAAACTGCCGAAATGGGAGCTTTACTAATTTTAACATTTCTTGTGATGGAAATTATCATAATATTATTCTCATTTTTGAATACAACACTGAAACCTTATTCCTTCCCTTGAGTGTTATGCGAAGTAACGCGTATATAATTAAATATCATAGTGCGGCTAATGGCCTACTTTGTGTCTAAGAAGTTTTTTTTGTGTTTTGTATGTACTGGTTAAGGCGTTCACATAGACCGACTCGGAGAGGAGAGCATATTTTTATCACGTTTAAAACAGAGTTTTGAATCATTGTAATAAGATTTATTTTTACATGTCACTTTTTTGTTATTGAGAACTCTTGAGAGCAAACAAAACGCGCTTGATGTGAAATAATAAGTGAAGCCGACCGGCTCCGATTACGTGCTCGCGCGGGTCTGTGTGAAAAGTTTTCGATCGTGTCGGCTTAGCAAAGACTGGCCTAAATATTAGAGAATATAAATGTTTGCGTAAATTAATTCGCCCAGGTGAATTGGTACTAGTAACACTGTAACTAGTTAATTTAGTGTCTAATGTTGTGAATTGAGGACACTAAACCAAACTAAGGTACCCTTTTTTAGGGTTCCGTACCTCAAAAGGAAAAAACAGAACCCTTATAGGATCACTCGTGTGTCTGTCTGTCTGTCTGTCTGTCTGTCCGACCAGTCCTTTATTTCCGAAACTACTGAAACTAAAATTCTGAAAAAAATACAGAAATTAGTTCAACACTTATAGATAACAGGAAAACCTATAAGAAGTCATGGTACGGAACCCTTCATGTGAAAGTCCGACTTGCGCTTGGCCGTTTCTTTCCTTATCCATATACGTAAATGCAATTAATTATGTAAAAGCTCTTAAATTCCCTTTGTAAGTGATTGAACTAGCTTAATTTGATGTTTTCTTTACCTTTGTAGACTATATCCCATTTCTCGCTGTATATTATCTCAATAATCCTTCTGTTGGATCTATGTTTTAGTGAAGATTATTCTCTAAATGGTTTCTCTCTAAAATATCTACGTCTTACTATACCTGCCCATTTCGATTCCATGCCTCTGAAAGCACGTTAAGCCGTTGGCCCTGGCTGTACTTCTTCTTATATATAAAATTCTCGTGTCACAATTGTCGTTCCCATACTCCTCCGAAACGGCTTGACCGATTCTCATGAAATTTTTTGAGCATATTGAGTAGGTCTGAGAATCGGCCAACATCTATTTTTCATCCCCCTAAATGTTAAGGGTAGTCCACCCCTCCGGGTCAGCTAGTTTTTTTATAAAAAATTTGCAGATCCTTGACAGTCGTTCAGGTGGTCAGTGGCTGCGGAATGTTGTAAGAGATACCGCGGCCCTGACATATAGGGATAAGAAGGAACATGGGTGGTTTTTAGTCAGTAGAACTCTGACACTCCCTTTCGCTCTGCCCAAGAGCGGGAGGGGTTATTTTATGAATTCACACACCCAAAAAAAGAAGAAAAATAGAAAAGTTGGCCCAGTTTTTTTTTTTGCCGGAAAGTCTGACAACTAGTCGTATAAAGGTTTATCATATTACCCACTACTAAGTTTAGATAGGCGGTAGCTCCTTGAAAAATATTGGTATTCAGATGCATCCGGTTAGACTGGAAGCTGACCACAACATAGTTGGGAAAAGGCTAGGCAGATGATGACTCTGCCTGCCTATTGAACATTTTGTCACCTTTTAGCGCGACTACACCATTGGAGATGATCCCTGGTATCCTCGAGAGAGATGGGACTCATACGATCCTATGCTGCTGTCTGAAGGAGCCTTTGCAGCGGGCATGATCTTCTCTTTCCTGAAGCTGGTGCATATCTTCTCCATCAACCCATACCTCGGACCTCTGCAAGTATCTCTTGGAAGAATGATACTGGATATTCTAAAATTCTTCTTCGTCTATATGCTGGTGCTGTTTGCTTTTGGATGTGGTAAGTTACAAAAAATTACGAAGCTGTTTTCAAAGCTGTGATTCCAATGGTTAATGCTGCAGAGGGAAATCTCCTTTGATGCCTTGTGATCGATGTGTCAATATTGGAATCTGTATCTTGTTACCATTTGCTACGTACTATTTTCCGTTAGGTTAAGATAAAATTCTCAGACGTTCAGTAGACCTTTAACTACTATTAAAGTAAAGCCCTGATGTTACAGTAAAGTGATCTTTAATACCCTTGCCATAAGGTCCATGTCAAAGATAATGCATCGTCACAAGACCTTTAAGATTAAACCCTTTTTTTATTCAGGTTTAAACCAACTGATGTGGTACTACGCTGAGTTGGAGAAGAATAAATGTTACCATCTCCCAAATGGCACTCCTGATTTTGATGGTCAAGAACGAGCTTGCACGATTTGGAGAAGATATGCTAAGTAAGTATTTCAACTGTGTTTAAATTGCAATTTTTGTGGGTTGGGCTGGGTGGTCGTCAGATTGGCAGTCGCTCCATGTAAAATACTGGAATTCAGCTGATATATACTGGAAGACGACCCTAAAATAGTTGAAATCTAAGCAGGTGATGAATCATTCGTGGCAATGAATTGAGAACATTTACAGAAAAAATATCCGTTGAGAGGCATTTATATGATATTTCACTAAATCTCATACCTTCGTTTTTGTTACCTACATGCCTTTGAATAGACACATATTGAAAATAACATATTGAAATGCCCAAGGCATTTAGTCCGCCTTTGTACAGTTTGTTAACTAGTGCATAAAGTTTTAATAAATAAATAAATATGTGCCGAAGCAAGGAAAATCTGTTCAGGTGGAGATTTATAAACGTTTCTGCCGTGGAGTGTAAATGTGGTGTTGCACAACAAACTATGAGGTACCTGATATCGTGTCCTGGCTGTCCTGTTGCTTGCACATAACAGGAACTATGAACGCTACTGAAAGTGCCAAACTCGTTGCCAAATATTGGGATGTCTCGATATAAAATGTCATAGACACACGTTTTAAAGAAGAAGATCCATTCACCTTCTAAAAACATATTTCTTTCTTTCTAGTTTATTTGAAACATCCCAATCTCTGTTCTGGGCGTCTTTTGGCCTGGTAGACCTGACCACCTTCGAACTGACTGGCATCAAGAGCTTCACCAGGTTCTGGGCTCTCCTGACCTTCGGGTCTTACTCGGTGATCAATATTATCGTACTCCTGAACATGCTGATTGCCATGATGTCTAGTTCTTATCAGATAATATCGGTAAGTATTATTAATGGTAGGTATGTTATTTCATAGCCCTAAAAAACTGTTTTGTTGAACCAAGATTTTTACTTATCACCAGCAGAGTTGCACTAGCTAATTTAATTTTACTTTGAAGACCCAAATATGCCAGCTTTTCCAAGTTCAATCGTTGGAGTAATCGAAGGCAGTTTAAATGTTAAAATCCTTTTTATTTGTCAGTAACACAATAAATTATTAGTGTATCCCGTAACAGCCACTCGGTTCGATCTTCAAGCCAAACCAAGCTTGCCTAGGTTGTTCCGTGAACCGTTTATCTTACCAAGATATCTCACCGTAATTATTAACCAATAGGTACCAATTCTATAGGTAGTCGTTCCATGTAAAATATTGGTATATTTTCAGCTGCCTTCGGTTAGCCATGCTGCCGATCCCTCCATACAAAGTTAAGAAGAGGCAGTTGACCAAAAAATCTAAATAATCCGTCAATTGCGTTAAAAATCGTTAAATGAACTTTTTACCATAGTAACTGCATCTGTGAACATTTTACGAATTAAAACGCAATTCATAATATGTATTTTCCTACTATGATCTATTTTCCTAAATGTTCACAGACGCATTACTAATAGGATAGGTCTATTTAACGCTGTTTAACGCAATTCATAATTATTATCATCTACTAAAGTGGCCATTTTAGACCCCCAGATAGATTTCCAAAAAATAATAAACACATATATTTTTTTTATTTTTTCACGTAAACACAAAATGAAGACGATAGGTACTGTGCTTTGAAAACTTATGTGACATCACATTGCAGTACAATTTGATAAAGCAAAAAACATGTATCCAATATTTTTCGATAATCTAACTGACGGGGTAAACAGAATCATATTTTTTTAGTTAGGAAATATCCCGAAAATTGAGCCGGTGATTTAGTATTAAATTCTACACGCAATATTACGCCATTATTTTAATCTTCTGCAATCTACGGCCAACTAGGTTCTATGTGTGTACCTACTTACTTTCTTTCAATTTCCAAATTATCAAATATTTTCACTAATTAAAACTTATTTTCTAAAGACAGTAAAACATGAAGCTACAATATTATCTATATTTCTCAGGAACGTGCCGACACGGAGTGGAAATTCGCCCGAAGCAACTTGTGGATGTCTTACTTTGAGGATGGGGACACGGTGCCACCCCCTTTCAACATCATTCCTACCCCCAAGCATTTCATGTGCTGGGTCAGACGGTTGTGCTATAACAGGGATCGGGGATCCATTATTGTAAGATACGCTATTATTTTGTTGTTCTTGTTAATTATGTATTTTTATTTACTACTTACTAGCTTTTGCCCGCGGCTTCGCCCGCATGGTTTACGAAAAAATATTCCAACAAGCTTTCATCCCCTATTTAACTATGTGCGAAAACTTTTGTATACTAAAACCTTCCTCAAGAACCACGTTATCCATTGGTGACAGCATGAAAATCGGTGAAGTAGTTTGTGAGTTTGTCGCAAACAGACAGACGTGGTGGAGGACTTTGTTTTATAATAATATAGGGATAAGTTGTGCACCAAAATCATCGACTATATAATTCGAACAGTTAAAAGTATCTTAAGTTGTAATATAAAATTAGAAACAACAACAAACATATCAAGTATGAAGTGAAATATTTATTCCATTTATTGCTTTCTGTTTTTTTATTGCCCGAAGCAATCTGAACTTTAGGTGGTTATTACAAATCGGAAGGAGTTCCTATCGTTTTATCGTTCGTCGTTTTTGTTTTGTAAACTATTATAGTTTTGTATCGATTAATTAATGTGTTGTTGATCCGACATATAGGGGATCACTGTCTTTTTGGACATGAAAAACGATAATACAGTATACATTAAAATTCAGCACATTTTAAAAATAAATAACATGAGACAGTTGCCCCAAATAGCCTACACCACATCCACCAATCTTCCTCCTACATTGGATCAATTCTACATCTACATTAAACATGCACAAAGATCCCTTCCACCAAACTCAATGGATTGTTCTTCTCCAGAACAAATCCCGCGAGAAAGCTCGTCAAGAACACGAAGCTGTCATGAGGGTCCTAGTCCGGAGATACGTCACAGCAGAACAGAGGGCCAGAGACGAGACAGGAGTCACGGAGGATGACGTCATGGAGATCAGACAAGACATCTCCACGTTACGATACGAGCTGATCGATATACTGCATAATAATGGGATGAAGACGCCCAGGGTTAGCATGCAGGATGCTACGGGTAAGATGCCGTAACATACTCGTTTTGGGATGGGTAATTCTAATTTTGGTATGGTAACTTCTGATTCGTACGACTTGAACAAAAACAAAGCATAGTTTACAGGTTTTGTGAAGATGCCATTCTTTGTTATATTTATTCTAAACTAGATTACCTACGTTACAAATAAAACATGTATCTAAAGTCACTTGGATAAACCAACTGAGTCGTATTAGAAAGCAAGAAGTTGTTTAAGAAAATTTTATAGTGTGAGGCTACTCCAAAGATGCTCAGACGATCCTACACATTTTGTTGGCTACCAAAATCAACGGAGTCTAGACGCAAGAAATACCTTTTCTATTTATAAGTGCAAATACGAGTGCGCGCTCTCTTACCTCACTGTATAATATAATTATACTGATTAAAAGGGCCACCGACACACATCATTCTGAACAACAACAAATTTTTCATCTGAAATTCTTCTAAAAATTTAGCTGTTTCATACATTTTGGCATTGCAGTTTTGTCGGAATCAACTGTTTTAAAAACTGACGAATATATTCAGTTTTAGCGTCGGTGTTTACCAATTGCAAATCATCATTTTACCATTTTTTTACAGTCGCTGGTAAAAAAGGAAAAGTGATGGAGAGAAGGATTCTGAAAGACTTCCACATTGGTATAGTGGAAGGCATCATCAAAGACGTTATCTCCAAGGAGAACAAACCGAAGGATGTCTTTAGCCAGATCGCTAAAGCTATTGTCAGGAGAGGAAGTACTGATAGGTATGCATTATATCCTGGTTCTATACCTGTTGGTAGTGTTATGTAACTGAAACGGAGATGGCCAGGAAACCAAGCAAGGCAAATGGTGATAGTAAGTGAGATTGAGTAAAGCAGTGATCGAGTGGCTTCCAAGGACTGGGAATCGAAGGTGTTGGTTTTGTAGTAAAGCAGTGCTATTCTAGTGGTGTGACCGTCGGGCTGCCAAAACACTGGTCTCGAGTTGAAACCTAAGACCTCTGATTTTTCAAATTCGTGTGCGTTTTGCTTTGGTGAAAGTAAACATCGTGAGTAAAACATCCCTGAGAGATATTGTCATGTAAAGCTAACTGTGCTGTGGTGGCCCAGTGGTGACAACCCCGACTTACGAACAGTTGGTTGTGGGTTCGAACCAGACAGGTGCATTACTTTGTATAATTTATTTCATTACCACTGCTCTCAAAACGGTGAAAGGAAATATCGTGAAGACGGCATATCTTAGAACCAAAAATTCGAAGATATGTGACATCTACCAATCCGCACTGGGCCCGCGTTGTGGATTATAGCTCATTCCTCTTCTAGAGAGGAGGCCTGAGTCCTTGCAGTAGGTACAATATAGGCTGATGATGATGAAAGCCAAGTCAGAAGTCCATAGGCAGCATAAAATCTCTGAAACCAGGTTAAGCAAGAACCACACGATAGAGACGACAATATTGTTGCCAGTGCGGGGTCTAGTGGATAAAATCTGGACGAGTCTTAGCACATAAGTTTTTATGCAAATTTAAATTACTCGTCTGATGCCCAAAGACATTTATTTAAATAAAACATTATTTTTTAGCTGTTCGTCGACCCGTAGTAGTTGTAGCAGATGTGAATAGTATGTACCTTCAATGTTTTTGCTGGATTAACTGTCAGATTAATGTTTTAATACTCTAACTGCCGCACTCAGAGAGCTTTAATGATTACTTAGGCCATTACTTAGTAAAGGTTTTGACAGTTTTGTCATATAAAAGTATGTCAAACCTTTACTAAGTGACGGCTTAAGTAATCTTTAAATATCTCTGAGCACCGCGGTTACTGCCGCACTCAAAGACCTTTAGTGAATACTTAGGCTATCACTTAGTAAAGGCTTTGACAGTTTTATCGTACAATAATATGTCAAATCTTAACTAAGTGACGGCTTAAGTAATCATTAAATATCTCTGAGTACCGCAGTTAGAATAACATGCCTACCTTGTAATATTCGCACAATGCATTGGTTTCAGCACAATTATTTATTCTTGCTCCTCGTCCTAACCAAAGCTTGCGGTCAAGCGAATTCGTGATCCTGTCTTCGTATGTCAGGCGCACTCTATAAGCGTAATGTCGTCCTCAGGTTCACCGAACAAAATGATTGCGTGTTCACGAGATAATTGTGTTGGTTGGGACACAGCCTTATAATGCTTTGTTGATACATAATGTTACTACAGCATCATCGGATAATAGATGATGTCGTTAAAATGTTTTGCTGCAAAACAATTTACATGCACTAAGTCATTGTTAGCCCAGCCTTATCCCAGTTAAATTGAGATTGGCTTTCAGTGTAACCAGCTGCAGCTTTTTAAATATCAATTGTAGACAAAAAATGACGTTATGTATTGGTTTCAGCAAAAAACGCGACTGGAACGCCCTGGTGAGAACTAACACAGTGCGCAAGGATCCTATAGGCACCACTGCAGAAGCCGAGACCAGGAGGAGCCGACAGTCACTCAGGGCTCACATCCTGGAGAATATTGGTTCCAGGACTATTGATCCGCAGAAATTGTTAGGTATGTGTGTAACCAGGGATGCGTGCGAAAAGATCTATTCGTATCTCTCAGGCGTCTTACACATAATAATCTTTTTCTGATGGCTTATAGCCCAAGTAGTTTCCCAGATAGAACTAACGTAAAATTGCGAATTATTTAAAGCCAAACGTTGTTAAAGCCAAATTACTTGAAACCCTACTAAAGTGTGTACCTCATTACTAAAACCCAATCCCTTTTCAGAATACAACCCTCAACTCGCGGGAGTGTCTCCATGCACGAGGGTAGCCTACGCGAAGTTCATGAGGAGCAAGATCAAGTCGGACTTCAACGAGAGAGAGAAGAAAGGCAGGAGGCTCTCCGAGATCAGCTTAGAGGACGAGGTGTTTGATGCACCCAAGAAACGGCAGCGGGACAGCTGTAGGAGATGTAGTGGTAAGATTTGAGGATATATTCTGTATATTTCAAAGGTTTCTGGGTACATGAATGTTATGGTAATCGAGCAACAATGTAGATCGCTGTAATAGTAGAGAAAGAACAAGTAAACTACAGATGGACTGTGTGAAAGATGATATGGATAGAGAAAATGTAACCACTGAGATGACGAGTAACTAATAGAAAAGTTTGGAAGAACAAAGCATTCTGCGCCGACCTGAAATCAGAATAAAGGCAGGAGATTGATGATGATGATAGAAATCACCAGATTAGGGTGACGATGAAAGAGGTGATGGCCTGTGCCCCAGTTGTGGGAACACAATAACATTACATCACTCACACTTTCAGCGTCCAGACGTAGGTAACTGCTTTGCACTTTGATTCTTCCGTTAAATGCAAATAATAGTTATTTGACTTAATTAAATACGAAATATAGTAAATATGGCGGCCGCGAATCACGAACATTACTTTGTGTCATTTATTTCATCATCACTGCTCTGAAAATTGTTAAGGAAAACATTGTGATGAAACTGGCATGTCTTAGAACCAAAAGACATGTGACATCTACCAACCCACACTGGGCCCGCGTTGTGGGAACATTATAGGCTGATTAACGATTATGTTTATTCTATAAAATTATAGTTATACGGTGTATGAAGAAGCTTGTCAGAAGATTTTTTCATTCATATTAATAATATTATATGTGCAGATCATTGTCAAAATTCTGCACGCAATATTTTCATTCCCAAAATTGTAAATTAATTACAATCAATCATCAATACTTTTTTCGCAATCGTGGTTATTAGAATCCAATATGAAATGCATAGGTTTACACGAACCAATTCAATTATGAGTCGTGAAATGATTGGCTGGATGAATTATTTACATAATCGATCCAGCCAATTCAATTATTTCAAAAAGTACGTAGTTATGAAACATAGACTACAATAAAATATAATATAGGACCTTTGTACATTGACCGCGTTAGTTTGTAGGTTATTGCTATAAGAAACTTTTTCGTGAAAGCGCCAAGATAGCCCGCGAAATTCAAATCTTAGATTTTTTTTTTGCAATTGTAGGTCAGTATCAGGCTAGATATGAAACAATCCTACTTTAATGAGTTTTACAGCTTACACCGAAACTATTAATGCTCTAAGCGTGAAGCATAATCTTTATAACATAAAATATCTTATATTTTTATTCAAACAATTTAAAGAAGCAGAGCGTTGTTTTAAAAAAGTTTAGCAAAAGACGAGATCTTGTGATTTGTGGTGTAATAAAAAGATCTAAAACCTACAAACAAAAAACAAGAAGTCAAAACCACATTCATTTGTTACGTGGTTTGGAGACGCAAATCTCACATGCAGAGTAACCCATTTCGCCGTACGTCAGTGACCCACACGTTAATACCACTTCCAGTAATTACACAACCACACTCATTACAATAACAGCTCAGCCCGCCATTTTAAGCTCAAACTTATATTGGGTCAGGTTAGTTCTGTGTACCAACTTTGAGTTTGAGTTCTTCCGTGACACGTGAGGGTTCATGAGTTAAGTTTAAACTGTTTTCTTCCGGGCTATGTTTAACTGTTAAGTTAAGGATGATTCAGTTTAACGATTATTTCGATTAGTGCCTTCCTTGCTTTCCTGTTTGATCAAAAAAGTTAAAGTATTTATTTTATTTAAGTATTATTTATTCTAGAAAGTACTCGTATGTCAAAAAGTAGGTATATACAGGATGTAAATGAACCCTTCACGCAGCCGTCAACTAAGCATTCTGTACATCGAACTAAGCAACGTTGCGCAAATTTTTTTGCTGGGAAACTACTTTTTTTGGGTCAAAAATCACATTTTACGGTAAACTCAATGCAGCACTCTTAAAATATTGTGCTAGTGGATGCTTTGAATTGTAAACAGGTCATGGAACTAATTTAAGTAAAGTTATAACCTGAAAAACTAGTATTTACAAAAACAGCTGTGAAAAATTTGGAACTTTGACCCCAATATCTCCGTAACTCCGGTTCCCAGCAGGGCTATTGCGTATCTTTTAAATCACAGTGCTATCATGTTGTCTATGGATTAACTGTCAAATTGGTTATGGATTAGTACAAAATGGAACCATTTGACAGTAATTGAAAGGCACTATAGGTTAGCCACTGTCATTTAAAAGATACGCAATAGCCCTGCTGGTATAGTCTAAAACAAAAAAATATTGCAGTGGTGGGAAGAACAAGTTCCCTTCGTTTGCGTTAAGGGTATTTTTACACCCTTTATATCAAAGAATGTAAAGCAGAACCTTAAAGGCCTGTTATTTCCTTTATATTTATTTTGCTCCCGAGAATTTATCCTGTTCACTGCCGTCGGTTGGTCTAGCGATCGCAAGTTCGACAACTTAGCATGAGGAGCAGGGTTCGATTTTCGATTCCCAGGTCAGAAAATTATAGAACCAGTTGATGGCATAGCTTACTTCGTGTATCACTGCCTATCCCCACAAATATTGCTAACGTGATGCTATGTATGTTATTCACCTGTTTTCCTCAACAGGTCGAACATTCCGAAACAGGACACCGATCCCTGAAAATGAAACCGATGACGATGAAGGCAACGAAATACAAGTCGAAGCCGATATTGAGGACAAAGGTAATGTAACATTGTAATAAGCATTTTTTTTCTTCTTTAAAAAACGTTGCCCCACACTAGGAATTTCGTGAGTGCGTTCGACAAACATTTAAACTCACATCCTACTTAAATACCCAGACCCGGAACAACTGTAGGCCATGCAAATATTTGTTCCGTGCGGGGATCGAACCTGCGACACGGAGAGCAGTAGTCGATATTGCTTAATCCACTGCGCCAACCGTGTCACTTATACATGCAGCAACTTTTAAAATTCTCTCTTACTGGATTGCTAAAACATTTACGTTTTCACGAGCATATGGTGTAGTAGTTTTTTAGAAGCCATTCTATTACTAAATTTATTATATTACGGTTTAATTTTATAAAAGTAGAAACTACTTTTGAACTTTTCTAAGTGTATTCATATTACTGCCGCACTCAGGGTGTTTAATGATTACTTAAGTGACAGCTTAAGTAATCATTAAACGTCTCTGGCACGGCAGTTAGTGCTTGAAGTGTGAAAAGATTGGGTTATATTAAATACTGATGAGCTACAGCAATCATTATTCGCGCATCAATATATCATACCTCATTCTCACTAATATGCCATTGCAACTAGATCAAGATCTAATAAGTTTTTTCTGTTCTGTACCACTGCGGTGTCCTATTTGAACCAAAGGTTGACTGATAGACAATGTCTCGTGGCATTAAGTCCGCATAAGTAACACTCTTGTACATGAAGTTTTTAAATAAGAGATATTACCCCTTCTGATAACTTTGAAATTAATTACAGCCTGAAACAAATGAAAACTCGACTTCAAGATTTGAATGTGTCGCAGTTAAAGCAGAATTTAGGTAAACCTCGAATGTTAAACATAGTTTACTAAACATAAACTAATAAATGTTTGTAACTTACTGTTATCAATTGAGTCTACTAATATGCTTTGACTAATCAGACTATTCGTCCTAGTTTTTTCTTGGTACCAGCAAACCTCAGGCCCGTAACACACGGCACATTCTAAAAGCGCAGACGACCCGATGATGACGCGCGTGAACGCACTTCAAACGAGATTTGAATGCAACCTTGTAATCTAAGAACACGGGTCGATCGTGAAACGCGCGTAGACAGCGCGTTTACGCAGATACAGCTATCCCAAACCGACCCATTGTATGCACTTCAAACGAGTTTCGAACGCGCGTTTGTATGGTGTTTTTACACTGGGTTTGAATCTATAAAATAAAAAAAAAGTGGCGTCTATGGCGTCGACGACAATCGTTCCTGAAACGCGCGGCGTTTATAATACGCCGTGTGCTAGGGGCCTAACCTACAAATCACTGTTAGACGTCGAACTCCAACAATGACTATTTTTCCAACATAATCATCACTTCACATTCACTTGCCGTTATCCCAATTTATTTGTGGTCAGCGCACCATGTCTTCTTCCGTAGTTGTTTGTTACTCATCATTGTAGCAGACACTTCTTTTCTAGCCATATCATACTTCACAGTCACACAGTCCATCCATCGTTTCTTTGGTCTGCCTCTTCCTCTCCATACCCCAACCAGCAGCATTTGCATTCTTCACTTTTTCAGTCACATGCGTTCTATTCCGCCTCAAACGACTCATTTTCAAGTTTCCTCTCATTTGCTACTTTCTTACTTTAATCTCAACATTCTCATCTCTGCTGCATGCAATATGTTTTCATTTGTCTTCTTCACTACCCTGCAATCTGATGTTTACGGTACGGCTGTCTAGATCATAGGCCCCTCTATTCATGGTCTATCGATTTCGATATTGTCGGAAGTTTATAAAGACTTTAGTAAAAATCAAATGTTCCCAAAATAAAAGCAAAAAATGTAGTGGACTCTCATCCTTGGATAGACTGGTCTGGTACAGTCAACAGCAGAAGTAGATGCTCACTATTTAAAGTTTGAAAGCAGGTTTTAAACAAAAAAACTTTGTAGAAATAACACGTTACTAACAAGTTATTGACGAGTTAGGAATATTTTAATGAATAATCTTCTGAAAAATTAAAAAATATAGCTGGAGTTCTGTACATACAATAAAATAAAATACGAAATGTTATGCTACTTCTGCTGTTGACTGTACTTAGCAACATAATTTAATCCGGCTATAACACTTGACTGATTACCCTTGAACTATATTTAGAATTTTATGAATGTGCTATTATAATAACTTTCAGAAGTTGAAAGTGTAGTCAAACCGTTACAAATTTCTAAAAGCTATGCCCTTTCGCTTTCAAAAGCTCAAGAAATAAACAAATAGACATTGTTTTGAGTGATGAAATTAAATGATTCCGTGAATTTCGTTTTAATTTTGTTATTATTGAATTTAATCAACGGTTTGACCTTAAAGAGGTGAATATAATTAAGGTGAATTCTCTCTCAGTTTGCCATAAGATATGACCCTATATTAATTTCATGCTATTGACGGATGAATAAATTAAAGAAGGATGCAAATTAATGTTGTTTGTTTATTATTCCTGTTGCTTTTGTTATGTTGTGAAATATGTTGTGAGTATAGATAGGCTTAATACCTAATTAAGTCTGCCTCTGTACTTTGTGCTTGTGAGTGTGTACACTTATTGCAAATTTAAAATACTTAAGATCTGATATTTATTTTCGTTTGTTTGTTAAGTTGTTGATTCTGGCTTACAGGAGTTACAGTGGTTTGGGAATAGTGTGGCGGGCTTGTCCCAAAAAAAAAATATTTTCGTTTTGCTAAAGTTTTTTTTGAGGTGGCCTAAAAAGATATTATTAAGCGATATGACAACCATTTAATAAACTTACCTAACATTACCTAACAAGGTATGGTGTGCGTACACAAATAAAAAAAGTTTTTTTTTATTTTATTTTATTAAGTGGTTGTCAAAGAGCATTACAAAATAATATAAAAACCCAAAGTCAAAGTCAAAGTTTATTTATTTGTCAGAATAAATGAATTATTTTTGTCCAATATTGTAAAAGACTTACCGAATTTTCTCTTCTTTGTTTCTGGAAATCAATATTTTATAAATACCCCTAGTCTATTCTTTCATCTCCGATGCTAAAATTTCATTGAAGCAAGAAAGATAAACATTCAGTATTGAAGGGTAAACAGAAAAAGAATCGTCTATTAGTTTACTCACAATTTCCGGTAGTAAACGCCTTACAAACGTGATAACAATAGAATTTCTATTACATCTCGTTTGTACGGTCAGCACCAGAAATAGCTTAACATCTCGGAACTTTAATTGTTTGATGTACAGGACTCCAGCTATCAAATTTCAGAAGATTATTCTTTAAAATATTCCTTACTCTTCAATAACTTGTTAGTAACGAGAATTAAGTAACAAGTGTTTATAAAAACATGGTATGAAACTTTGAGTGGTGTTGATCTACTTCTGATGCTGACTGTACCTCTAGAGTTTATTCAAAGACTTTTAGTAGGCCTATACTCTCAATATAGACGGAGCAAATGTTATCGTAATCTACTTGCAATAAAGAACTGAAAATCGTATAACACAGCTTCATTTGTTTGCTAGACAACATAAAGTGATTGTACAAACCAGTCATTCTTCCATACAAACGTAGTATGGTGATTACTCCTCTGTTTGACGGTGTAGGTTCAAAATTAGAATTTGTATCAACTGGTCTTGTCATTATCTAGCTCTGTAAGGAAGAAGAATTGGAAAATAAATATTGGTTTGGAAGTTATGAGCGTCGAAACTTTCATATTTTAGCACTAATTTTAACTCATCTTAGGGCGTAAATAAGTAACGTATATAGTATGTAAATGAAAAAAGTAAAAACCATACAGGGATAGATTAGTTATTAAAAATTCAAATAATTTTATTATGAACAGATACATTCAATAGATTTTTCGTGACATCCATAGGTACTACCAAAGGTCTGCATAGAAAATATCGCGCGCCTGTTTTAGTTGTGTCCCTTTCGCTCTATCCCTTTCGCTCGTGATGTCGGATGTAATAGCATGCATTCCCGATCACCAACTATTTCGTGCCGTTAACTTGTTTACTCTTATGAATAACCGCCACTCGGGTCGATCTTTAGGTAAAACCGTGTTTGCGTAGGTTGGTCCGTTGACCACACCTTTTTTTTGGCGGGTGGAAAATCATCGAATAACCCCTCTCGCTCTTGGGCAGAGCGAAAGGGAGTGTCAGACTACTGACTAAAAATCACCCATGTTCCTTCTTAGCCATGTCGAGGCTGCGGTATCTCTTACAACATCCCGCAGCCCCGACGGGGCCACCCCTTACTTAAATTTGGTTTGAGTTTCCTTCGTACATCGAAAAACGCGGCAAGTAGCAAAACAGGGCCAAAGACTTCCATCATTGATCTTTGCCATATCTTTGACTTTTTGTATGTAGAGATGACTTCAGTAGCGTAAGCTCGTTACGATGCGCGTGTAAATATGGCACGTCATTTCCCCCTCGCGCAACTTCTTGTCCTCGAGACTTTTCCGCGCACCCTCTAACCCGGTGCGAATACGCAGGAAAAATGAACCTTTGGTAGGTTCATTTTTCACTTGGAAACCATGCTGTAAGCCTTCCTCACTCAATGCGATCACCGTTTTTCAGTAACATTTCTTCTTAACTTATCTATTAGATATCTTTTTTCTCTTCATAATAGGGGATCGGACTGAGTCAAAAAATAATTATTCTGATTAGTCCGTCAGTTAGATTATCGAAAAATATTGGATACGTGTTTTTTGTTTTATCAAATTAATACAAATTGACGAAGATAAAAAACCCTTCAAAGATCATGAGTGGTGAGGTTGTGACGTCAGTAGGTAAAAAATCTAGTAGCATGTGACGTTTTCAAGAGTTTTCGAAGTACTGTATTTATTTTTTGTTTAGGTGAAAAAAGAAAAAATATGTGCTTTATATTTTTTGGAAATCTGTCGGACTAATTAGTTTTTTTTGTCCGATCCCCTATTGGGTGCATTCTTTGAAATGGGTAATGCTATATCGATTTTATGTTAACTACAAAATTATCTTTCTCTCCAGGTTCAGAAGGTGGATCAGAACAAACTCGTCCACTGAAATCCTCATCCCAAGAACCATCGGAGCCAAGCACACCAGCTTTCGACCCTGTCGACGGCAGCCGACTGCCCCCTCCAACAGAATTCCAGACCACAGACCATGTCATCACCATAGAACCGGATACACCAACCAAAACCCTGTACATCACTCAAGAAGAGGATTTGAACCTTCAGAAGCCCATTACTCCAACTCCTAGTATCCACTCGCAGTCAGAACAGATCCTGTCAGCTTCAAGCTTAGAGGCCCAGTATATGCAGATGACTTCAGAACCACCTACTGTTGTTATTACTCCTGACGAGAGTGAACCTGAGAAGCCTCCAGTGCCTTCAGCTAGTACTCCTAGTAAGCCTGCGCCCAGTACTCCTAGATCAGCTAGGGTCAGTCCTGCCCCCTCTCCTAGTTACGGCAGGGATAAAGGCAAGTCAAAAGCCACTGGAAGAGTCGTTTCAGGATGGCTTTGAGCTGAATGTAGACCTACTATGGAAATAGAATAAACATTTTTTTGGGATTTGAGAAAGTAATTCTAGGTTTCTAATGTTTGTGTTCTTATTTCCGAATCGACGTATTAGTGAGATATGCTGTTGTTATAATATTATAGCAATAACTAGTTTTTATCGATAAGCTGTCATTGTCATCGATTATCCTAGGTCACGAATTAATGTCGAAAGTTTATTCACTGCCACATATCACAGTTTACATATCGTAATCAAATTGAATAAGACAGCGAAATTCCGAATATCATACATTACACTCATAACTAAATACATCTTATAATATAATATCTTAGTCGTATACTCATATATTTCTATTCAAAATCTAAAAGCGTTATAAGATTTTTGTATTTGGCCTGACCAACCTAACTTCTGGCGTTTTATTTTAATTTAAAAATGGTGGCCACTCCTATAAGCACTCATACAAACCTGTTTGTATTGATACTAGCTATCGATAAATACACACATCAAAAGTGTCTAGGGATCAACATATATTTTTGCAATAACTTTTCTCCTGATTGATATTAATTAAAATTTTCTTTAAGGATTCATCAAATAAAGTGTTTTCGTTTGTCACAGTAACGATAAACCAAGTCACCTTTGCATTAATAAAGAAATTTGCCATTTTCCTAATAAAGGGATTTTTGACATTTGAACCACTAACATTAAAGTTCGAAAAAAAGACTGAAATAACAGTTTTCTTTAAAATTTTATTGGGTAACTTAAACAATTAATAATCCGTGTTTCTACCGCGAACACTAACAACACAAGAACATCGGTTTGGCATACTCAAAATGAGTTCATCCAAATCACGCTGTGGAATGGCCGCCCATGTTCGTTGCAACAACAAAAAAAGGTCTTCTTGCGACTGGATACCCTCCATATTCGGCAGAGCTCTTCTCTGTAGCATATCCCATGCATGCTCAATCGGGTTCAAGTCTGGCGACTGAGCAGGCCAGGGCAGGGCATTGATGTTAGCTGCGGCGAGAGTCTGTCTTACAACTCTTGCGGTGTGCGGTCGTGCATTATCATGCATTAACTGAAATAAGGGACCGATTTGCACTTGTAGAGGAACGATGACGTCTGATACAATCGTCTCAGCATAAATTTGAGCGTTGAGGTTGCCTCTAATCCAAATCAACTCAGTTCTTCCGCCGATCCAAATACCCGCCCATACCATGATGGTTCCACCACTATAAGGATGGACTTCCTGGCAGGATTTTAATCGCTGTTGGCGTCCAGGGGTTCTCCAGTGTCGTATACGTCTTGTATCCGGTCTCATACCAAAACGAGACTCATCAGAAAAGCACACGAAACGCCATTGTTCTTCTGCCCAATTTCTGTGTTCAAGAGCCCATTGATATCGAATCCTACGATTGTGCATTGCTATAGGTGGTACCCTTAGCGGTCTTCGGGAATGAAGGTTCACTTCATGCAAGCGGTTTCTGACTGTTTGGTCGCTAATTAAGTTCCCTGAAGAGTGATGAAGCCTCACGGCTAACATCATGGCGGTTATTGTTGGAGCTCTTCGAGTTAAGATTTGAATGTATCGGTCTTGTCTCCGTGTGGTGCAGCGATACCGTCCTCCATGGCGCTCAGCCACGGTACCAGTGCTTCGGTAACGTATCCAAAGTCGACTGATAACACTCTGACTTGTTTTCAGAGCTAAAGCCACAGTACGTTGCCGGGAACCAGCTTCTATCATTCCCACGGCTCTGAGCATTTCTTCCCTGCTTAAATGACGTCGCCGCTCCATAATAACGTTGGTTTTAATCAGTAGTAGGGAAACAGTAGCACTAATAATGTCTTCAATGCGTTGTATGTTTTTATAGGGAAAATATGGACAGCTGATTTTCATCTTTTACTCGAATTTGATTCACAGTTCCTGATTTAAATTATGAAATGCACCAAAAAGGATCCATATAAATTTATAAAATCATAAATTTATTACAAAGCCACATCTCAATCTCAAGAAATCCGCATAAAAATGCTTGATCCCTAGACACTTTTGATGTGTGTATATTGCTACAGCGATTAATATAGGATTAATCAGTGGTAACACCATGAAAAAATAATGGCGTAAGTTAAGCAGGCCATTTAATTCAAACCTCTATTCGAACTAGTTTTACATTATTTTGCTTTTACTTTTTTATGTGATGAATGTATATGAATAAGTTTAAATAAATGGTATTTAACAACCGACTAACGACTATTGACCCCGTAGTACCTAAACTAAATTTACTTGATATTAAGTTGTTAGATATCGACACCTATCACATCTGCGGGTTCCGCTAGCTAATTCAATTACACCCTTATAGGTAAGTATTCAAAGTGACCTCGTTTCGTATCTTGTATGACGTATTAATTTAATTACTAAAGTTCGTGACCTAGAAATATTTAGCCTTTAATAGGTACTGTTGGTAATGTCACTGAGTAACAAAGGTTTAAGTCTAAGATCATCTCAATGAATTTAAAATACATTTTAGAATAGTTCAGATTCATTAACGGCGTGCCTTATTGTGATCCTTGTCTCTTATCTTCTAGGAAATTAAACGAAAAATCTCATTCTGCCTGGATTTTGATGAACCTTACTAGATGGATGATTCTCAATGTATTTGGGGTTGGCGCAACATTCTTGTCTATTTCTCGTCCCTGAGTCATACTTCAACTGAAAAAGCGACCCTAAAATGTAATTGTTCTGGACTTTCAACAACGCCATAAGATATCATTTTGTGTTTTAACGTAGGTAGTTCTATCGCTAAGAATTTGGATTTTAGGAAATAAATTGATATTCTGTAACATCTGGAGGTAACTAGAAAATGTTAATTTAGTAAAATACTATTAAAATTTGTAGTTATTTTAGTTTTGAACTTATACAGAGAGCAAGTGGCTTCTTGACGGGCGCCCAATATATTGGACCCATATTAGGTGTAATCTGATATTTAAAAAAATATAATATATTATAATATAATATTATATAATTACTTCAAATGACGTAGATAGTTAGATACTATAAAGGGTATAAAAGTAACCTTAACGTAGCCGAAAGGCACTTGTTCTCCCCATCATTGCGATATTTTTTGTTCAAGACCATACCTGGGAACCCCCTAGTTTTGGAGATATTGGGGGTCAAGGTACCAAATTTTTCACACCTGTTTTTTTTTAAATAGTTTTTCAGGTTATAACTTTTCTTAAACTGCTTGTATGATCCGTTTTAAGAGTGTTTTACCGTAAACTGTGATATTTCACCACAAAAACAAAAGTGGTTTCCCAGGAATAGTTTTTAAATAATTGTTTTTTTTTATCTATAAGTTTGAAGCACATAATGCTTGGTTGACGCTTTAGTGAAGGGTTTGTTTATACTCTGTATAGTGCTAATTGCCGTTTGGATAATATAACGCATGAATCAAAACTATCGAATATCGCCATCTGATTTTAAAAATATTTACATTATTATCGGTGAACTTCTAACAGTACGTAAGTCAAAAATAGTAACTTTTACAGGAGAGTGAAGAAACCGTTTAATTAAATTATACTGATAACCATTTTCAATTTATTTGATTAGTTTACTTCAAATTAGATAGAGAGTTGCTTGTTTATGATGGGCAGAAAGAAATCATCTTCCGATTCTTTAGAAAATGACATCAAAATGTCAAAACCGCCAAAAAATTACTTACGTGGTTGTTAGAACTTCAACGACGATATGGCACGTAGGAATTTTGAATAAGCAAAAAATTTTAAAGTAATTTAAGTCCTAAATGAGAAAATTTTAAGCAGAATTTGTAACAAGAATGCCTTAGATACATATTAATTACAAGACCAAACACTCAGCCATGTAATAAGCACACAAATCCAATAACAAAAAGCCTTTATAAAGGTTTGTCCACATCGCAGTTACTTCTTGTAGACCAACATTTTATAACTTACTAGATGATCTTACTTACTCATGCCCGCGGCTTTGTCTGCGTGGATGTCGGTTATCGCGACCGATGTCGGTTTTCGCCACCAAATGTAATATTTTCATCTCCCCCTTTCAGCTTCTTTACAACCCATTTTTCTTATAAATAAAAAGTAGCCTATGTCCTTTCTCAGGTTCGACTATCTGTATACCAAATTTCATTTAAATCGGTTCAGTAGTTTTGGTGTGAAAGCGCGACAGACAGACAGAGTTATTTTTGCATTCATAATATGAATATAATATAGTAAGGATATAATAATACAACTTAGGTAACCCTAATGTATTTCTCTAGCGGCCATTAATTGCTATTAATTTGTTGGATGTTGGTCGTCGCTCATACCGATGTTCATAATTATGTTGGCTGTTTCGCTGAATTTTTTGTTGATTTAAAAGTTGGTAAATGTTATGTACCTATAGCCGCGTAGACATTAACTGAACGTCAATTTGAAACGTTTTGACGGCACGGCTCCATGTCGCAGGTTCGATCCCCGCGCGAAACAAATATTTGTTTGACCTACAGATAGTTATTCCGGGTCTGGGTATTTGTGTATAAGTACATGTGAGTTTAATAAATGTTTGTAAACGGACCCACGATACAAGAGAAATTCCTAGTGTAGGGCAAAGTTTAAAAAAACATGTTTCTTATCATACTGCCGCACTCAGAGAGCTTTAATGATTACTTAGGCCATCACTTAATAATAATAATAATAATAAGACATTTATTTCAGACTTAGGTCCACATACTGTTAGTAACACAAAAAAAATCTTATAAAACTATGGTTAGTATGGCATGAAACCCATCCACGCTTTTCACCGCAAACATAGCCGAAGCGCTGCAGTGGCGCGGCAGCCCAAACAGCATCCTTCCATTACTCAGCATCATTACTTAGTGATGGTTTTGACAGTTTTGTCATACAAAAATATGTCAAAACTTTACTAAGTGACGGCTTAAGTAATCATTATCTTTGAGTACGGCAGATAATGTGTTAAGTGTTAATGTGTTGCAATTTGACATTGTAATATGATTATTGTAAGCTTTTAAGCGTTTTGGTGAAAAACTGTAAGCTTCAAATGTATTTCTGAATAAATAAATATACACTAATGAGCCGTCTTGTTGTGTTAAATTTCGACTGGCCTGTTGGTCTAGTGGTTAGTGACCCTAACTGCTATGCCGGAGGTCGTGGGTTCGATTCCCACCCAGGACAAATGTTTGTTTGATGAGCACGATCATTTGTTCTGTGTCTGGGTGTAATTTATCTATAATATGTATGTTTTTAGAAATATATAAGTATGTTTATCAGTTGTCTAGTACCCATAACACAAGCTCTGCTTAGCTTGGGACTAGATGGCGTTGTGTGATAGTTGTGGAATATATATTATATATTATTAATGGGTGTAATATTTTCATTTCACTTTTCACCAAACTGTACTTTAACACAATAATAATAAATAACGTTTTGTTAGCCATTGTTGCAACCAATACTTGCAAATGTTACGCAGAAAGTAACTTCGGTATGGACACACCTTAAGACCAAATTGTACTGTAACTTGTTGACTTAGTCTTAAGCGTATGTTTAATAAAGAAAATAAAACCTTTGGTTTATGTTCGTTACTATTTTATTAACTAACCTTTCTTTGTAAACGTAGGACAAGGTAGGCAATGAAAGATCAAATGAAATCTTATTCTTTTTTTATTTTCTTTTCTTGTCTGACTATACTAAGGACATGGACGATTTTATTTACTTTTGGGGCCAGAGAAATAATATACAGAAAATTATAGGGTGTATTTTACTAGCTTTTATGCAGGAAAATGTCCCTAGAATATAGTTACATTGTACGTAAGAGTGTTGATGGCTAATTATTAAAGACTCTGACACCAGAATACTAACCATACGATAAAGAATTTTCTTAACTTTTACCTGCGGTTTTACCCGCGTGTATTTCGGAAATATCAAAAATGACTAGTCTCCTTACCAACTTTTATCCCCTATTTTACCTACTTGGGGATTGTTTGATAAATCCTTCCTTAGTGAATGCCTGTCATTAAGAGGAATACGTTGCGAAATTTTTAGTATCTAGCCTTACGGGTTTGGACTGTGCGTTGATCTTCAGTCAATCAGTTTTGCCTTTTATATACCTTTAAATAGATAGATAGATTATTATTTCAGTCATAAGATTGTCAAGAGCACAGGTGTCAGGGCAAGCAGTGTACGATGAAAGGTTGGCCATTGTCTGAGGAGAAACACCGCATACACACTTTAGCACTTTGAGTTGTGGAAACCGATTTGGCGCTCAGTCGACAAAACCGTCTAAACTAAATCTTTTTCTAAACTTACCTTATGACGTTGAGTGGACTAAGTAAAGTCATAAAATAGTTATAGTTCTTTAAAAAATCTAATTTGTACTAAACCGCAAGATTTACAAGATACAACAACAAGATTTGCCAAGATTTGCATTTTGGGTTTACAAGATTTTGCCTGTGGGTCATCCCTAGTGGAATTGTAAGGTATGAAAATAATTTAAAGCCCGTGGCGTTGTATATTTTCCTGTCTAGACTTACGAACAGCTCATCAACATAATATCACGCCGGCATGCGGCAGTCTCGAAGAGTTAGGTAGAGATGTGTCCTAATAGAACAACCACATCTCGCCAGATATATTTTAAGTCCATGTCGTAGAGGACGAGCCTATTGACATCAAAACATAACATCGCACCTTTAAAACCCGATAGATTAGGCAGAGGTGTACCTAATAGCACGCTCACTTTTGGCCTAGTTCTTATTTTAAGTGCATAAAGGGTGTAAATTAACCCTTCACATAGCCTTCAACCAAGCATTCTGTACATCAAACTAAGTACCCCTACGCAAAAAATATTGCTTGGAAACGACGTTTTTGGGGTCAAAAATCACAAGTCTCGGTAAAATTCAATGCAGCACTCCTAAAACATTGTGCTAGTTTATGCTTTGAATAGTAAACGGGTCATGGAGGTAATTTAAGTAAAGTTATAACCTGAAAATCTATTATTTACAAAAACAGCTGTGTAAAATTTGGGACTTTGACCGTAACATCTCCGTAACTAGGGGGTTCCCAGGTATGGTCTGGAACAAAACAAATATCGCAGTGGTGGGGAAAACAAGTGCCCTTCGTTTGCGTTACACCCTTAATAGTAGAGGCGATCGAGTCTATCGATATTATCCCGGTAAATATTCAGCGCATTAAGCTGCCTCCGAAAATATTGTAACGAAAATCTACGTCATCTTCCCAGATCTAGAAATCAAACATTGAACCTCATGTTCAGGTTACAACCACTAGATTACCGTATGAGGCATGTTCATTCCCGTGGAAGACGCTCCGGGCGTTGGGGGCCACGTGATGGCTTCCGGCCACCGTAGACACGGGCCTGTGGACAGTGAGTGATGGGCTAGCTCGCCGTCCGTCCTTAATAAAAAATACATATTGAAAAACATTGTTAGGTTTGAAATGTACCTAAAGGGGCTGCGAGTTGTTTTAAGAGATACCGCGGCCTAGATCTAAAGGGCTAAGAAGGAACATGTGTGGTTTTTGGTCAGTAGAAGTCTGACACTCCCTTTCGCTCTGCCACAGAGCGGAAAGGGTTATTCGATGATTTACCACCCGCCAAAAAAAAGGCATGTTGAATCAGGTTACAACTTCATCATGTTTCTAACTTAACCTTCAAAAGTAACATCGTAACTTTGAACAAACTATGTAAATTGTTACAGTTTACATCATAACATAATAATGTGAAATTCTGAAAATTGTTCTCGAAGGTGAACAGCAAAACAAGATGGTTGACATGAGAAAGGCTGTAAGGTAGGTACATTGAGCGTCTATTGTATTTTCAACTTTCACCCTGAGCCTAACGTTTCTAATCCAACAGCGTGATTGATGCTGTTACGGAATTTATAGTTTTTACTACCGAAATTTTACCCGGTTGAAATCTGTGCATTTTCCTACTGCTAAATAAATTGATAATTTTGTATTTATACCCGGGGAATATTTAAAAGGTTACAGGAAAGGTTACAATAAATCATATTGTGATACGCGGATATGAAATCTACCTACGTCTTCTCTTGTTTTTAAATATAGGTACATGCATCAAACTCTACCCCAAAATATTGCTAGAAAACGTTTCTTTTTTGGGGTGTATAATCACACTTTACGTTAAGACTGCACTTAAAAGATTGCACTGATGGGTGCATTGAACAGCACAAGAGGTATTTTAAGTCTTACGACTGCTAACTTGGGAACCTTCTATAGAGAGTTATAATATTATTATTAAACTCTTGTGTTGAAAAATTTATGTTATATTTTCGGAAAAGGTGTGAAGATCGTGATTATTTTTGGTAGCATTTTTTTTTAATCTTTTGCGATGGGATTGAATGATTGATGGGACTGTCTTGTGGGTAGGTTCCATCATTGTTAAGAAAACTATTTGCAAGCTTTTACTTAGACAACTTGAGTTCTCTTTAAATTAATAATACAAACATAATAATTTGGCAAACAGATAGAAACACCTGGATTAACGCAAAAGATCCTTTTGTTTCGGTCATACGATCCTGTGAGGCAATTTCCTAACTAGCATATTCATATCAAAGCATACAGGTGCTTTGATTTTTTTACTAACTTGTTTATGGGTGGTTTTTCCCGTATGTAGGTAGTATAAAAAGTAATAAATTATACAGTCTGTTAATGAACCCTTTACGAAGCCATCAACTAAGCATTATGTACAATCTAACTAAGTATCCCTATGCATTTTTATTTTACTGGGAAACGACTTTTTTTTGGGATGAAAAATCTTATTTCATGGTAAAACTCAATGTAGCACTGCTAAAACATTGTGCTAGTGGATGGTTTGAATAGTGAACAGGTTACGGAGGTAATTTAGGTAAAGTTATAATCTAAGAAACTAGTAATTAAAAAAAACAGCTGTGAAAAATTTGGAACATTGGCCCCGTATATCTTCGTAACTAGGGGGTCCCAGGTATGGTCTAGCTCTAGAACAAATGATTGCAGAGACGGGGATCGGTTTCGTTAAGGGTACTTTAACACCCTTTAGATTGATACAACCTCGGCGGCGAACTCTCGCGGGGTTGGTATCAGAATGACTGGATCGCAAATTGACCACGTCGCTCTTAGTCCAAATCTCAAAATGTCTTAATCTCAAAATACCCAAGTCGCAAAATGACTACATCGCTTTTAGTCCACGTCTCATAATGTCTAAATCTCAAAATACCTAAGTCGCAAAATGACTACATCGCTTTTAGTCCACGTCTCATAATGTCTAAATCTCAAAATACCTAAGTCGCAAAATGACTACATCGCTTTTAGTCCACGTCTCATAATGTCTAAATCTCAAAATACCTAAGTCGCAAAATGACTACATCGCTTTTAGTCCACGTCTCATAATGTCTAAATCTCAAAATACCCAAGTCGCAAAATGACTACATCGCTTTTAGTCCACGTCTCATAATGTCTAAATCTCAAAATACCTAAGTCGCAAAATGACTACATCGCTTTTAGTCCACGTCTCATAATGTCTAAATCTCAAAATACCTAAGTCGCAAAATGACTACATCGCAAAAAGTCCGAACAGTTGTGTAGGTACCTATACAGGGTTGATATCAGAATGTCTGGATAAATATATGTATACACCGTGTTCTTCACGTTATCCATAAACTTTAGCAAACGCTTCTATAGCTTTAACAAATCAAATCTAACAAAGGAAGTAGTACTTAAAAAGGCTTCGGTACAAAGATATTTAATTTCATTTAATGAAGTTTAATCGAGCTATGCAGTATGAAAGGGTCTTAATTTGGCCTATGTTGCCGCTCAGTGCAATTAAAATGACAAATCTATCAAATACTACTTGCATTTCATTTGCACGTACGAGAGGAACCCGAGAGATAGCGAAGAAGTAAAAAAAAAAGTAAAAAATAAAAAATAAGAATTCATTAATGTGTCCATAATGATAAATGCTTATTTCCGTGGTCTGAATATGAGGTCGAAGTTTATGTATATCGTCCGGAACACGGTGTATATACAATATACATATATTTATCCAGACATTCTGATATCAACCCTGTATAGGTACCTACACAACTGTTCGGACTTTTTGCGATGTAGTCATTTTGCGACTTAGGTATTTTGAGATTTAGACATTATGAGACGTGGACTAAAAGCGATGTAGTCATTTTGCGACTTAGGTATTTTGAGATTTAGACATTATGAGACGTGGACTAAAAGCGATGTAGTCATTTTGCGACTTGGGTATTTTGAGATTTAGACATTATGAGACGTGGACTAAAAGCGATGTAGTCATTTTGCGACTTAGGTATTTTGAGATTTAGACATTATGAGACGTGGACTAAAAGCGATGTAGTCATTTTGCGACTTAGGTATTTTGAGATTTAGACATTATGAGACGTGGACTAAAAGCGATGTAGTCATTTTGCGACTTAGGTATTTTGAGATTTAGACATTATGAGACGTGGACTAAAAGCGATGTAGTCATTTTGCGACTTGGGTATTTTGAGATTAAGACATTTTGAGATTTGGACTAAGAGCGACGTGGTCAATTTGCGATCCAGTCATTCTGATACCAACCCCTCTCGCGTCCGGCCCTGGTGCAAGCCATGGTCCAGGGCGAGGAGGAATGGGATGCCGTCGCCTCCTTCTGCGAAGCAGTGATGCTAGCGAAGGAGGTGGCGGAACGTGAGAGGTATAGAACCTCACGTCTCAGCCACCGCGGGAGACGCTCGGGGCGTCGGGGGCCACGTGACGGCTTCCGGCCACCGTAGACGCGGGCCTGTGGACGGCGAGTGATGGGCTAGCTCGCCGCCCGTCCGTCTTATGACGACGACAGGCCGTGTCGACGACGGCGCGTTCGTGTTTCACGCGAGCCTCAAAGAGATTTCAACAACATGGAAGGGTCGACGCCTGTCGGGGCTGCGGGATGTTGTAAGAGATACCGCGGCCTCGACATATAGGGCTAAGAAGGAACATGGGTGACTTTTAGTCAGTAGAAGTCTGATACTCCCTTTCGCTCTGCCCAAGAGCGGGTTTTGGGTACTGAGAAATCGTCAAATAACCCCTGTTATTTGACGATTTCTCAGTACCCAAAAAAAAAATTACAACCAAAGCAAGTCAGTGTCCCGCAGTCCCGCTTACTAAGACACCACACCTCACGCCTCAGGGAGTAACCAATCGACGGAGTTGTTTCAAGGGGATTCTTACTTTGACATAATACACAGTAAGAAGTCTCGTATTAATTTGGCTACAATGGAACGGGCAAAACATAATTTGTTATATTTGAGGTAGGTAGATAATATCGTAATATCAAGGTAAAAGGGAATAGGCATCTTATGGGCACACTCGCTCCATTTTGACCTCATCCATCGCTTTCCACCAGGCGTGATCGAAAGTCAACAGCATCTTTGTTATAACATAATATTAAAAAAAGAAAAAATGTTTGTCTTTTTATGGAAGTGTAGCTTAAATAAAACAATAATAACACAGTTACTGGTATTTATATTTTTTCTCGTATTACAATTTTTTACAAAATATTTTGGGATTGAATTTTTCAAAACTTTAGGCATTTTCACTAATTTTACTTATCACCCGTCAAGCAAAAAAAATGTAATTGTTTTTTGTTTGCTTTTTTATCAAAAACACATCAAGTAGGATAGTTAATTTGCAAATGAAGTTGATTTTATTACAATTTCATGAAACTTAAAACTAGGACAGATAATAAAAAGTTGGATTCAGTCCAAATGTTATGTCGATTCTTGAATTTCAATTTCTTCGTTTTGTGGTTTCCTATTATTTTATAAGTTGGGAAGTGTCATTCAATTAGGTCAAGGAAATGTGCAAGAAAAGTGGACAAATTTATTCAAATAGGCACTTTCATTCAATAATAAATGAGAAAATATAGTACCTAGGTAAGTACGCAAATAGCACAAGCGAAAATGATTAGCAGATCTTTATTCAAATAAATTCAACCAAACAGAAAAAATTGCAAAAAAAAATGTGAAAAAAAAAAATACTAACATACTAACTAAAATACTAACTAAAAGAAACATTAACACCAAATAATAAATTCCACAAAACAACTCAACAAGATTTCAAAAGACAAAACAAATTATCTACTATTTTAACAACTAAGTAGGCTATAAGAAGTGCCCATTGTTTTCAAACCGTTCTGTATATTTACGTCTGGAAATGGAATTTACATAAAACATACATTTCGACATTTTCAATAGCATATCAATCTAAGCTTTATATATTTTTGTAACTTGTTTTGAAGCAAGTATTCGTCAAATCATGCAACTGAATTTCAAAGCAGTTCCCCCCAACCGATTAAGCTGAAATTTACACATTTTTACGACAGACATTGACCAACTCTTGATACTGCAACCGAGCCTCCTCACGAACTCCTTAACGGTCAACAACACGGATACGAAACGCTTTGTATGAGTTCAATGTTGATAGAAAAATCTAATTTTTGCGTTTTTAATTAACAAAAAAGCTTGTGTAATAAAAAGTTTTTGCATCATATAATGACGCTAACAGATTGTAACTTTTTCTTGGTCCTGAGTGGTTTACAATAACACACCAAATCAATTAGGATTTGTATAAGGCTAGCGACTACCGCGGTCTATCAGACATTCATATTAGTCATGAATTTGACGCTCTGAAACTACACACGAGCTCGCAGCGAAAATATACGACAAACCATTGATTGTGGCGTGGTAAAGGTTAAAAATAAAATATACAGCGTATCTTCTTTTAGGACATATCTTTTTAAGTTAAAAGCATGAGAACGTTTTGAGATAAATCATAATTTAAAACAAATGTAATCTGTACTTTAAAGCAAACAATAAATTGAAACAGAGATTAAACCAACTCAAAATGAAAAAAACAATGGCAGGAAAATAATATTTTAAAAAATGCTTCGAGTGAATTTTGAAATATTTTTTTTTTTTTTTATATTTTCATTGACGACACGTTATAAGATACTTCACTTCAACCATCTGCCAACCAACCCTTACCAAAGTAAATAAGATAGTAGTAATATTTAAACTTAGACAGCAATAAGGACAATATATTGAACCGCATAACCCATCTACAACTATTATGATTTGCTATTAGGTTTGGACTAACTAAATGACTAAACCAGTGGTTCACATAAACACTGGATCGAAATAACTGGAACTCATGGACCTAAGCCAAGGCTTTTTCGAAGCTGCAAACTGATGCAGACAATTAGCAATCAGTAATTAGGATAGGTTTTGTCGTTCGTGTACCTTAATAAAGGTCGTTTCATGTAAAAAGATCACTTGATAGCGAAGGTGTGTGTTATTCTAGCCTAATTTAAAATTTAACGTTGTTAGAAAAGTATCTATTAGGCTTCAGCAATGTAACAATAACACAATCACAATAGATTATTAATTCAGGAAGCGACTGTATACCACCAAATCCTCTCCATTGCGCTAAGCGTTCTTTTTACGTGACGGGACTTGTACCTACAATTAAGGTTGTTTTTTGCTTCTCAACCAGACTTACTGAACAGTGATATGTTGATGACTGGCCAGAGTTCTGGAAAATTGGTATTTATTTGAGATAAATACCAATTTTCAACACCAACACACTTCAAACAAGGAGCCTATCTTCTGCAGTATACTAAAGCCAGCCAGTCTTCTGTTGTCTCTTGATGGTCTTGATTTCCTCCAGCTTCTTGACTGGTCGAAGAGGCTCCGGCGACGGTGGTGGTATGAGCTGTTCCGTGCTAGATGTAGAAGTTAGCCGCTTTGGTGGAGATGGTGGCTCTTTAGCGGGCTGGTGGAGAAAAATGTATTAGATATTAATGATATAATAGCTAATGATCTCGATCAACATCAAAAATCGACCACTACACTGCCTAGCCTTTACCCCAGTTTGAAGAGGTCGGTTTCCTGTCTAACTGGATGCAGCTGCATAATCAGCCTATAATGTTCCCAATGTCCACGCCTCGTCTCTATGAGAGGGAATGGGCTATAGTCCATTACGCGGGCCCAGTGCGGGTTGGCAGATGTCACATATGTCTTCAAATATTTTGTTTCCACACCACCAGTTTCCTCACGATGTTTTCCTTCGCCATTTTGAGAGCAGTGGTGATGAAATAAATTACACAAAGTAATGTACCGAATGCGGAGAATCCACGACTTACTGCTTGTAAGTCGGGGCTGCCACCACCAGGCCCCCGCTGCTCAACGGATGCAGCTGAATACCTACCAGAATTTTACATGTCCTTCGTAACCGGCAAGACCGGTTGAGCGACTTTCGTATTATTGTTTGATATCAAAGTACGAGTAAGAAGACATGCACCGTCGAATCCAAATAATTTAGGATGATTTTGGTCAGAAAAGTTTGTGTTGAGTTACCATAAGGTTTTTGTGGCAAGTGTGGCAACTGAGTCTATTCCTATTCGTACACTTGATGGTCATGGACTCGCCTTATGAGCCAGCGAAATAAGTAAGCGAAGTATTTTAAAGTATAACAAATAGGAATATCGACTAGAATAATTGGAAACCAGTAATGTTAGGTTCTCAGAAATGAAGACATAATTCATAATGTAAATATTTAATAATATTTCAATAATGAATTTTGATACATGTTATTCCTGCGTTCCCACGCAGGAATAACATGTATAAAAATTCTCCTTCCTCCAAAATTCTTCTTTTCTTCGCCTTGCGGCATTTTAGAACATTCTCCAATTAAAATATAACCTAAATATATTATATCGAAGCGAAATGGTAGGTGTACTATAGACTCAATGTTGTTCCTAGATAGTTTTTGCTCAGATAAGACCGATGGATGTTTCCCCAAATGCCCTAAGGAACTAAGTTGTTGCTGTGTTCACTGTTTTTAATCTTTTCAAAGTTTCGGGATAAACAGGCATAACGGGACGCCTGAAATCCTCTAAAGCCGGCAGAAGTATACCTATAGAACAGCTATAAATTGCCGTAGCTTTTTTATTTCGACCGCATACAACTTTACTGATGGCCTGATGAGTTTGTGATGTAAAAACCCAGTATTACTTTGCCTGACTTGGAAATCAGACCCAAGTTCTCATAAATCGAATTAAGAAGCAATAGAGTACTTAAGTATTTCACCAAAAAAATCTAATCAGTCCGTCAGATAGATTTTCAAAAAATTATTAATTGGCACGTACCTATTTTTTTTTCACTTAAACAAAAGATGAAGACGAACCAGTGCTTCGAAAAGTCGCGTCAAGTCGTGTGACGTCACAATATTAGTACTTTTTTCACTCACAAAGTGACGTCAAAGCCACTCGTGATCGTTGACACGTTTTATTTTCGTCAATGTTTATTAATATGATAAAACAAAAAATACGTGTCCATTATCTTTTGAAAATCTAACAGACGGACTAATTAGATTTTTTTGGTGAAGTACCCTAAGTATTGTTACGACTAAAGAGTCCGAAGACGATTAACTATCGAAATTCACAGACCATTGTTTAAGGCCGTACCCTGACCAATTAACCTTGAGCATTCGTTCCCTCTGTACTGTACAGTAGTGAATACGCCCATATTTTAGAATAAAATCTATATAAAATAAAATTTTGGTCTTTTGGAATTTTTATTTGTGTCAAAATGTTCATTATTAAATTGTCTATCCATTAGTGTCAGTAGCAAAATTAAATAATGTTTACGTTACGAGGAGATGCGTGTTATTATTCACTATTTCTCATTTCGGGGGTTGTGTTGGAAGGAGATTTATTAAAGATATACTCAATAAAAAATAAAAATAAATCTGCAATTATGGAATCAAGATTATGTAGAAATTTAATATGTTTTTTATTAGTTGATATTTCTTTTAAATAACAAGTAGATAGCTCCAAAAAACTGCACAAAAACGGTTTGCGTGGCGTTTTGGTCGGGGAGGCGCCTTAATGTATTTTCTAGCAATCACCGTCATTATCGTTTACAAAATTCTATCTGATCTTTATTGTGCATTTTTATTTAGTATGTACTTTAACAAGTATCAGAAACAAATTAAAGACCTCATGCTGTGATTTTTCATTACAAAAAGCAGTAAATAACTAAACTTGACGAAGACATTCAATATGTGCACAAAGCCGTGTAGGAGTAATTACTCCGTGTCCCGTGGTATTATTAACCGATTTATTTCATTTTCTCATGGAAATATTGTAAAGTCGTCGACATGAAACTAATACGAGTTGAAAGTAGGAAAATAACGGTAGACAGAGTGTACGAGACTCTAGGAAGAGCTCGTGGAATCTTAAGGTTAAGCCGCACTTGCCGAGGTTGGTTTGCGGATGGTTGCCATCCGATTACATACAGAGTTTCCTCCGTGCCTTGGAAAGCACTTAAAGCGGTTGGTCCTGGCTGTCATGTATAGGTACATCTTTGACAGTCGTACGTAACAGATAGTCATATGCACGAAAGTCTGACAACTAGTCTTACCCAGGGGGATTCAGATACATGTATACAGCTGCATCCGGTTAGACTAGAAGCTGAAAAGACAAGGCAGATGGTGTGTGTGTGGAATACAGTTTCTTTTATGCAAGCGTACTTCCCAAGTCATATCATCATGTAAAAAACAACAAACTAAAAGCCAAAAAAATGTTGAGCGTCTAACTGCCGTACTCAGAGAGCTTTAATGAGTACTTAGGCCATCACTTAGTAAACGTTTTGACAGTTTTGTCATACAAAAGTATGTCAAACCTTTACTAAGTGACGGCTTAAGTATTCATTAAATATCTCTGTGTACCGCAGTAAGACTGTTTTCACATTAGGACGTTAGCAGCGCGACAATCGCGCAACTAAAATCAAATACTAACGGGTTGTTACGGCTGTTCTCATAAAATGTGAAAGAATGTGCTTTCGCCGCGCGTCTGTCGAGCGGCTAAAGTCCTAATTTGAACTCGGCCTACATCCATTTTTATGTATGTGTACTTACACATACATAAAAATGGCCGATTCGATGTGGCCGACCTATTGCCACAGCGTTGTTAGGCCTCCCACCATGTGGTCCGATGAGTCAGGGGCAACCGGTGGATGCAAGCGGCTTGTTGACATTCGTTATGGCGTTTTTTGGGCAAGGCCTTTGCCAAGCAATGGACGTTTTCTGGTTGATAATAACACAGCACTCACAGCATCAGTAGCAGAAGTAGAAGGCTGTGGTGACGCGACCCTGGGCGGTGGTGGAGCCACCTTGGGTGGTGAGGGCGGCTTGAGTGCCTCGGGGTGAGGCGCGGGTGTGTGCGCCGGAGGTGTGCTGGGGGTCACCTCCATGGTCGGTGCTGCTGGAGCCTGTAGGAAAAGGTTTATGGAGACAGAAAAGTAGATAATAATTTCTCAGAAGCAGGCACGGAGTCTGGATTTGTGGCCAGTTGATGGCAATAAGCTTGACGCTTGTTACATGGGACGTAAACATAAGTACAGTACGATCAAATTATCTTGGCAGGTCTGAACATAGGCTCTGCGAACTTTTGCGCATGTATACTCGCGAAGAAAACTGTTATTGCCAGATAAACACATATACGATCAGAAAATACCTAATACAGTGAGAAAATACAAATGAAATAAATATCAAAACACTTTTAGATACCTAGTCTACATTTTTAACTCCATTTTCTTTTTCCCCTTTCATATACTGAGTTAAATCGTAAATAATTTTTCTCGCCTGGCGATTTAAAATACTCCTATACTTTGGTGGCATATTTGACGAAATAAGTGCCCACTAACTTATCTAACAAATAATAAAAAATAACAGTAATATTAAAAACAACAAACAAAAACACAACGAAAACTTTTCTAATCGAATGTGCTCAAGACAGAGATAGCAACACAAACACCAAACAAATGCTGTCGTGTGACTGAGATATAATACCTCGTACCGAATATTGCCGAACTTGCACGAAGGTCACGAAGTTAACAAAAAGAGATGTGCATGTGCATGTGCAATGGGTGTCGTTTAATCGATATTATTCTTCGAATCGATTGAAATTAAGTAATAAAAAGATGTTTCTATTTAATTTTATATTGAGGTTTTAAATATTCGTAAACATTCGTTATTCAAGAAGTCTGTAATAGATTTCTAAAATATAAGTAAATCATGTCTTTTAACAGAGGAAACATAAAGTTACTATACATTTTTTTTTAATAAAGACGAAAACTCAATTATTAATGATTAAATTCACTTTATTAGTTAATGTATTCACTTAAATATCTTCTAAACACTAATAATAACGTATTCCAAATAAAATTAATCGATTACGATATTTGATCGTATAAAGGATTGATTGTGTTTATGTAAGGTGCATCTCTAGCCTATACTCCGCCCCCCGAACTTCACCTCATGTCACCATTTGGTTCCTAATAAATGTTACTGCGCAGCGTTCTGCACGAAGTTCGGACCTGCCAAGATAATTTGTTCGAACTGTACCGAAATGTGGATGTGCTATTAGGTATATATACCTCTACCTATCCCTTCGGAGATTTCAGGCGTGATGTTTTTGAGCACATTAGAGTAATTTCCCTCGTTTATTTAAAACTAGGTTTTTCCCGCGGCTTTGCCCGCGTGTTTGTCGGAAATATCAAAAATTACGATTTTCCATACAAACTGTCATATCCTATTTCACCCCCGGGGGGTTGTATTTTGAAAAACCCTTCCTTAGTGGATGCCTACGTCATAAAAGGAATAAGTACTTACGTGTGCGAAATAATTTTTTACCTCTAATGGTTTGGTCTGTGCGTTGGGCCTCAGTCAATCAGCTTTGCCTTTTATAAATATGGATTGCAATAATATCGACGAGATCTTCGTAAAGAAGTTTCAGTTTAGTGTAAGTTTTTTATTTTTATTAGTGTGATGTTTTCGATTGTTTATACAGTATGTTAACTAACAGAGGCGTTCCCGTCAACCAAGCATTCTGTACATCAAACTAAGTACCCCTACTCAAAATTTTTTGCTGGGAAACAACTTTTTTTTTTGGTGTCAAAAATCACATTTTACGGTAAAACTCAAAGTACCACTCTTAAAACATTGTGCTAGTGGATGCTTTAAATAATTAATGGGTCATGGAGGTAATTTAAGTAACGTTATAGCCTGAAAAACTAGAATTTACGAAAACAGCTGTGAAAAATTTGGAACTTTGACCCCCAATATCTCCGTAACCAAGGGGTTTCCAGGTTGGTAATTTTTTTTTTGCATGTATGGATGCTATACTACTGCGGGTTAATGGAAACGCCCTCTGTTAGTTAACATACTGTATATTTAGGTTAAGGTATTTATCTATGGCTAACTGTTACCTGAAAGTAAACGGTTTAAATAGATCTTGATAGTTTTTTTTTCTTACCTTAGCCTTAGCAGGCGGTGGAGGAGGAGGAATAGCTCCGTCTGCCGGTTTTATTTCTGGAGCCACTGGTCTAGGTACAGCGGTGACTTCGGCTGGCTTAGCTTCAGCATCTTCAGGTTTGTCTGGTCCCTATTTCATACAAAAAGCAATGTGACATGAGATTGCATATACCTAAAATGTGTTTTTATCCTTACACAATATTATAAATGCGCAAGTAACTCTGTCTGTCTGTCGCGCTTACACGCCAAAACTGCTTAACCCATTTAAATGAAATTTGGCACATACAGGGTGTAAATTAATTAACTAAGTACCCCTAAGCAAACATTTTGTCTGGGAAACGACTTTTTTATTTGGGGTCAAAAATCACATTTTACGGTAAAACTCAACGTACCACTCTTAAAACATTGTGCAATTGGATGCTTTGAACAGTAAACGGGTCATGGAGGTAATTTAAGTAAAGTTATAACCAGAAAAACTGCTAGTAGGTACTTACAAAAACAGCTGTGAAATATTTGGAACTTTGACCCCCAATATCTCTGTAACTAGGGGGTTCCCAGGTATGGTCTAGAACCACAAAAATATCGCAGTGGTGGGGAGAATAAGTGCCCTTCGTTTGCGTCAAGGGTACTTTTACACCCTTTATAGTCTAGAGCCTGAGAAAGGTCTTAAGCTACTTTTTAATGCGAAAAAGGGTTATAACAGGATGGACAGATTACTTTTGGTCGCGATAAACGACATCCACGAGGACGAAGCCGCGGGCTTATCTCATATCTAGTTTTCAATAGTTTATTAACACAGCCTGGACAAATGTTTATTTCCAACAGTTTTGGGTAGCGAAGAGCTAATACAATCAAATAAATGACTGATTCTTACCAGTTCGTCTCCTGACCCTGATGGTGGTCCTGGTGATTTCCTCTTGATCACCTTTGGTGGAGATGATTCTCCTGGCACTCGTTTCGCTTTTAAGGGACTTGGATCTGCACAATATAACCATTTTAGAGTAATAAAATATCTTATTTTGTGTTGTAAAAACACATACTTCAATGGAGGATCAAGTATGTAGAAATAACTTTTTAATAGGTTTAGGTCATAGGACTAAAGTTCAACCCCAATGATCTGCTAAAGTGGCCATTTTAGACCCCCTGGTTAGGCTCAAACCATGCGATAAAGAAAAAGAAGAATGGGTTCAGGACAATATTGATAATGCAAAATCATTTTAAAAATGGGGCATAGTCTGGTTAGGAACTCCGCATTCACAAAAAGTATCTAAAGGAACTAATAATCTTGAATTCTAAATTTTTCCAAATCTTTTATCCATCTGCGAAGGCGATTAGCTATTAGGATAGGCTGTTTAACATTGGCGAATGCGATGCGATGGCAAAGTCAATCTATTTATTAAAAAACATCAAAGATTTTTAAGTAGGGGCTGAATAAATTAACTGACTTGGTATTACATGGATCTCACTACTTTTACGGTAAAAGAACTGAGTTGAGCGACTTGGCTTTTTTTACAAATTTTGTTTTTAGTGGTTTAACGTGTAAGATCGTTGAACTCTCTCCAGATCAATGAACTCTTGAAACAAACGCCCTAACTACATACATCATAACCCAATTTGCAGTGGCGACAGGCGACGGGCAATAACCATTAATCTTGCATAGACAAGCAACGCCAGATACCACAACTAGTTACATAGTAATTAACAAATGATATTAAAGTAGGAAACCGAATTATTATCAATTTATGATCGATTTCGCATCGTCAACAGCAAGAAGATATTTCTAATCTGTATTTTGTGAACAATTGTTTGTCTTTTGAGCGTTGTTAACTCAATCAATTGATGGATAGACAACATAAAGTTGGTATTTAAAACTTTATTTCTGTGTGAGTTGTGAAGATAATAAAGAGTGAAATATGACTTTGAAACCTAAAATAACTCCGGCCTGTAACCGAAAATAAAATAATGAAAGCACTATCATCACCAACGCAAAGCTTTCTTATTATTTTTAGGGTTTCGTTTTTGCGGAACTTAGGCACTTGTAGGATTACTTTGTTGTCCGTCTGTCAAAAGACTTTTCTCAGAAATTCGTAGAGGTATCAAGCTAAAATACGCAGGTTGCTACGCCTTGAATGGAACAGTAAAAAAAAAAACTTGCAAGTCAACACTATCAAAAGATATGACAGTTTATCTCGCATATTTTGAGATTTTACAAGGGGCTCAAAACCTAAACTTACTACGGGCACAAGAACACTTCCCGTTGACCTAGAATAACGAAATTCGGCAACAAGCAATGCCTTTCAGTACATGTTAAGGAATTGTTCACTGCTCTAAGGGGAAGCGTACCTGAGTACCAATGAAACTTATGATATGTATATGAGAAAAACGGCCATGACAGAATTGACAGACGAACAGGCAGACAATAAAGTGATCCTAAAGGCGAAGCGTATTTGCCGACTGAGGTACGGAACCCTGTAACGTCTGTGACTGTTACGGTCTAAAGCTCGATGAAACCCTAATAAATTCTGCTCGAACATTAATTATCACACTTGGTAATGTAATGACTCAGAAGGATTCAATAACTCATTCCACAGAATAACTTCCTAAGTGGTCTCTCAGGACGCCCACACAGGATCAGATATCCTGGCAACTTGCCAAAACAAAAAACATCTTTGAGAATGGAAAACATAGCGTGAATATGCGTTTCATTGCCACATCCTGGACGTCGTTAATCAAAGAAAATATTAATGGAAAGAAGATGGTAACAATCTGTTTTTGTTTAGTTTCTACAATAAGATGTATATGAAGATACGTAACGTGTTAACAGGGTGTTTGGAAGTCGAATCGACAAACTGTAGGTATGGTCAGAAAATATGGACAATAGTTATAAGTGACTCTTTTTTGTCATGCTCAAAAAGAGAGATGAAGAAACTTAAAAAAAAATACATATTGAAAAACATTGTCAGGTTTGAAATGTACCTAACGGGGCTGCGAGTTGTTTTAAGAGATACCGCGGCCTAGATATAAAGGGCTAAGAAGGAACATGTGTGGTTTTTAATCAGTAGAAGTCTGACACTCCCTTTCTCTCTGCCCAAGAGCGGGAGGGGTTATTTGATGATTTCTCAACCCCCAAAAAAAGATTTGAAATGTAAAATAATAGCAGTGTAGTCTAAGGGTGTAACCGTCGGACTGCCAAAGCATAGGTCACACACGCACACGCACTTCTGGTTTTTAGAAAATATGAGCGTATTGTATAACTATCACTTGCTTCGGTGTAGCGAAACCAGTATGCCTGAGATATGTCTCGAAGACAATATGTCAAGCCAAGTCACAGGATGGACGGCGTAAAAATACTGACACGACCTTCGCCGCTAACCACACGATAAAGAAGTTTACTAACAAGCAGCTGTAGCTCGTGGCTAAATAATAACTGTCCTGTGACCTTTAGGTTAAGCCGCGCTTGCCTAGGTTGGTCTGTGGATGGGTGACCACACTGACCACCCATTATATCCCGAGCTTTGTCCGTGCCTCGGAAAGCACGTTAAGCTGTTGGTTTCTATTGCCATTTATAGATCTTTAGTAGTCGTTACAGGTGTTCAGTGACCTGAAAGTCAGACAACCAGTCTTACCAAAGGGTATCGTATTACCCAGTATTAAATGGGTTGTGGAGGTCAGATAGGCAGTCGCTCTATACCGCTGGTATTCAGCTGCATTCAGTTAGACTGGAAGCCATCCCCAACATAGTTGGGAAAAGGCTAGGCTGATGATGACTCTTACAAGTGGATTACGATTGTATTCTATCAGACCCGTGAATTGTAACTACCTATATTTTATTGTATTTAGGCTTACTCATGCGCGAGCCACGTTACTTGGGGACAGCAGTACGAACGCCAATACACCGCCAATTTGGACACATTTTTTTTTTATTTTTTTACGTAAACATGAAATGAAGACGATACAGGTGGTTCGAAAAGTCGTGTGACGTCACAGCGTTGTAAATTTTTCACCACGAAGTGACGTTACAAGCGCGTCAAAGATCAAGAGCCCTTGATCTTTGACGTTTTATTTTCGTAAATTTTTATTAATTTTATAAAAAAAAAACGTATTTTTCTTAGTCAGGAAACATCTCTATTATGTTGCAATCACAAACAGGAAGCTGCTACGACATACCATGGAGCCATCTTATTAAACCAAACTACTGTTTTAATTGGTATTAGTCCGACATAATCTAACAAGAAAACCTTTTGTTAAATAAAATAGACAAAGGCTAGATAGAGAGGGTTGTTTCTGATTTAAATATTCAAACTTTCAGTGTAGGACTAGGAACTTTACTATACAATTTATACAACTAATCTAAAACAAGACAATGGCCAAAAATCTGTTTTGTGCAAAAGGCAACTTGACAAAAAATTGAGATAAACGTTTCGAAAACTTATGTCAGAGAGTATAGAATATTCACTTTTTGTCACAACGCCCACGCGTTATTGCTATAAATCACAAGGTGTAAAAGGTCAAATAAAATCGACCACCGTGCTTGCAAAATTTTGCCTGCCATCCGTGGATAAACTTACGTATATCTTGAAAGGTAGTAACTACAAATAACAAGATACGAGTGAATAAGTAACATATTATTATATTATTTACCTGATTGTGGTGACGTAGTTCTTTCACCTGGAGGACTGGTCGTTGACGGTACAGGACTGGCGACCCTTGATGCACCGGGCACCGGTGTCGGTCCCTTGGGTGGAGTCTGGATAAAATAGACGTCATTACACCAAGGCACGATAGTTTTATAGCAAATTTTGTAAAAAAGTCTTCGCTTAAGAGCTACGGCGTAGGTCGTCGTCGAGGCGTAGCATGATTTCGTAGCCCGTTGTAGCGGTTGATTGACGTCATTGATCATCGTGGCGTGACTTCATCAGTCGACGTTTGGGTAAAGTTTTTGACCCAGAATAGTGGTATACAGGGTGAAGGGGACACCGACGCACAAACGGTGACCACGTATTCGACACACATGGAAATTTTTCATAGGTAATTTAAAAAACACTATTCAAATGTGTGTCATACCAGCTCTGTATATGTGTATTAGAGATAAGTCCTGTGATTTATTTGTTATCGATGAACTAGAACTTTTTTTTAACTTTTTTTTTTATGGTTGGTATATTATCAATTAACTCTTCCTCCTGGGTGGAGCAGAAGGGAGTGTCAGAGTCTTCCTGACTAAAACCCAACCGTGTTTTTTGCTTTCCACGGCCGCGGTGACTCTTTGAAACAAATCCCGTAACCCTGGCCAAAAAGCGACTTTGACCTTCTTTAAAAGATATCTAGATAATAAAATCCAATAATATGACTTTGTGTCCTTGTATACATAACCAGGAACAATAAACAATCCTCCACAGAAACCTTCATCAAAACCGGGAAAGTCACTTCCATGAGTTAAAAAGTAAATTAGACAGTACGAACTTCAATTCACACAAGTTTCTACTGCCATGCATTTCAAATTATATGTCTGCTACTGAAAGTGTCACTGAAAAACTAATAAAAATTAAAAAAAAAGTCTTTTATTCTACAACAGCTCATAATTAAAATGTCAGACACGTGAACTTACAAAAGGCAAATTAAAGTTATGTGAATAGCTTTATTTTAGTACTGCATAATGAACGTATGCTTGTTTTCTATGTTAGAAATGTGTTTGTACATAAGTATTGCCACATACTGTTTTTTACTTTTTGCCTTGCGATCCTTTGTACGTGTAAATAAAATAATAAAATAAAATAAAATAAAAATAAAAAAGCCTTATATTTCCTAATATTACAATTTTCTTACAAGTACTACAGGTAATTATTTACAAAGATTAAATACAATTTTTGCATATGGTTTCACACTTAGATTTATTTTTAAATTGTTTAGTCTAATTGACTGGTAGTACTCTGTTCTTTATATTTATTTGTAGATCGCTATTTACTTAGGAACCCCTTTCGGGTGAAGGCCTCTTCCAAAGATTGCCACTTCTGGCGGTCTTGAGCTATCTGATTCCATTGTGCCAATTATCTTTCTGATGTCATCCTCCCAGCGCGCATAAAGTCTACCTTTTTGGCGTTTACCAAATGGTCCGTTCCATGATGTGACCGTTTTTGTCCATCTGTGGTCTTTAAGTCTCGCTACGTGCCCGGCCCACTTCCATTTTAACTTTTGTGCATGGTTAAGGGCATCAGTGGTTTTTATTTTTGCTCTTTTATCTGCATGTCTTATTTTTTGCACTTTTTTATGTTCAACATACTACGCTCCATTCCCCGTTGGCATGTAGTTATTTTATTTTTTGTTCTAATAGAAAACTTCCAGGTTTGGCACGCGTATGTTAAACATGGAATCAGGCACGAGTCCATAACTTTCTTTTTTAGGATTTTAGGAAAAATATACTTATTTGGGAAAACAAATTGGGTTCAACAGAGATAGTAATGAGCTAGAAGTGGAAAGAAGAGTCAAAAACACATGGACTAAGTACTGGAGCTTCAAAGAAATATTCTCTTTCCACTTCTAGCTCATTACTATCTCTGTTGAACCCAATTTGTTTTCCCAAATAAGTATATTTTTCTACATATTCTAGTGTTTCACAGTCTATTTTTATGTTTGTTTTTATGTAGTTGGACATAGTTTTCGTTTTAGTAAGGTTCATTTCGATGCCCACATGTCTGCTAGCTATGTGTAGAGCCTCAATCATGTGTTGAAGTTGAGAGCTTGTTTCGGATAGCAAAACCAGGTCATCTGCAAATCTGAGGTGACTTAAGTATTTACCTTTGATGTATAGTCCTTGATTGCTCCAGTTTAATTTATTTATTATTGACTCTAGTAGCGCAATGAATATTTTTGAGGAGATGGGGTCCCCTTGTCCAACACCTCTTTTGACAAGAAAGCTTGGCCCGACATTTTCCAGCTTAACTCTACTTGAGCATTTATTGTATATGTTTCTTAGTATATTAATATATCCTTCTTCAACGTTATGCTCTTTATGCTCTTTCATAGTGTTTTCCAAATACTCTCATGTGAAACCGTGTCAAATGCTTTTTGATAATCGACAAAAGCGATATATAATGGTCTCTGATATTTTTCTATTATCAACTCTAGGGTATGTATGTGGTCTACCAGTTGAGAAACCCTTTCTATAACCCGCTTGTTCAATAGGCTGTTTTAGTTCTAGTTTTGTGCTTATTCTCTGGTTTATAATTGTAGCGAAGACTTTATATATTGTTGACATTAAGCTTATGGGCCTATAGGTTCCTATATCTTTTGGATCTCCTTTTTTATAAATTAAAATTATGTTGGATTCAGACCACTGGGAAGGTGTTTCAAACGTTCCTAGAACCATGTTGAACAGTTTTGCTAAAGGAGCAGCTAGTAAGACATAGGTTGATTTTAAGGCATCATTTGTAATCTTGTCTGAGCCTGGGCTCTTGTCAGGTTTTAGCTTCTTTATGGTTTCTACTATTTCACCACAGTCTACTGGTTCTATGGAGCGTTGGGGTGTTGTGTGCGTCACTGAATCGTTATATGTATTGTTGGACTTATTTGCGGCGCCATATAGTTTTTTGTAAAAGTCTGTGGCAATGCTTACAATATCTTTACGACCATACTCAGTTTTACCCGCAACTTTTAGACCTTCAATCCATGTTTTTTTAGTACGTAATTCTTTATATCCTTTTTTTAAGCTTCCTTTGTTTTCTAGATATTTTTTAAAGATTGTTATTCTGTGTTTCTTGTAGTCTGTTTTTATATATTTGCTAATTAACTTATATAGAGCCTTTAATTCGTTTTTCATGGCACGAGATTTATTGCTGGTTTTCTGTAATTCTTGTCTTCTTTTTATGAGGTTTTTTGTGCGTTCTGGTAATACATTGCGATCCTTTCTTTGTTGATTTCCATCCCATGCCCTGCACACGCTAGTTTGGATAGAGTTTATTAATTTATCGTGGTATTCTTGTACTGTATCTTCAGGGCTTGTGTTTAGTAGTGCAGGTATATATTTTTTTAACATCTCTGTGTACAATGATATTTCTTCTTCGGTTTTGAGTGTGCTATATTTGTTATTATTATTAAAATTAGCTCTGCTTTTTATTGGCTTCGCAAGTGTTAATACTGCTCTAATTGGTCTGTGATCTGATGGGTAGTTTTTACTTAAGGTTTCTATATTTTTAATCATTTTTGGTCGGTTTGTCAGTATGAAATCTATTTCATTTTTATATTGACCATTTGGGGGGCGCCATGTCCATCTTTTTTTCAGGTTCTTTTTGTAGAAGGTGTTGATAATTGCTAATTTCTTCTCCAAGGCGAAGTCTATGAGTCTTTGACCTCTGGCGTTCCTCTCTCCATAACCGTTCTCTTTCATTACCAGGTATTCGTCGGTTTGTGGTTTACCTATTTTTGCGTTAAAGTCTCCCATTAGAATGAAATCGTTATACGCTATATCCAGAGCCTTGTAGATATTTTCATAAACACCAGTTATCAGTTTTTCCTTTGTACGTGTACTGTACACTAAAACTTGGTATGTAAAAAGCAGAGGTGAACAAAATAATACGGTAGTTGCGACACCAATTGATATACTCTCTTTGACCTGTCAAAACGGTAATCCCTATAGTTTGTATCCACATCAGGACCCTGGTGACCACACGTTATTAATTTACCAACTCAGTGACTTGACTTTTTATTGATTTCAAAGTAAATAAAAACTAATTTTACAGTAAATTGGTGTTGTTAGATCTACAATAAAATGGTATTTTAGAAAGTTGGAATCATAATAATGCTGAGTTAATGGTGAAACTACCGATTTTAAGGCGAAACAAGGATCATGCAACACTGCACTGATTGAACTTCAAAGAAATGACTGAAACTAGCAAAAATGGCTAGAATCATTTGTGATATTTTGACGCCTGAGATTAAAAATGTTCCTCGTTTATAAAAATAACTCTGCTGTTTTACAAGAAAGAGCAATTCCCACAAGGTTAAAATTAACGGAAGAGCGTGTTATTATTTTATTGTCAAAATCATAGAGTACAAAAAAAAACATTAAAATAGTTTGGTTTTTGATTCCTTCACAACTTGTAGATTTGAGGAGAGACAAGAATCATCTCCTAGAAAGCCTACCTTAGTAGGTCCCGGTGTTGGCGATGCAGCAGGAACAGGTGATGTTGCAGGAGTGGGTGATGGTTTAGGTGACACTGGTCTACTGCGAGCGTCCGTAGCTGATAACAATGCTCCTGCTGCTAAACTTGCTGCGCCTTCGTCTCCTGTGTGGAATGAAGGTTATGGTAAGATACTAACTTGTGGTAAGACTGGCATTGCTTTTGAACGTCTAAATCGAAAGCTGTGTGCCCAAGTTTTCTATCAGAAATCTTCTTAATTTCTATCAGAAAATTTAAATTAACTGTGACAACCTTTTAGGAACCACTCGTTACCTGGTGGTTTCCAAGGTGCCTTTGGAGGAGAAGTTGGTCGGTCAGGTTCTGTCTGCTCAACCTCCGTGGAAATATCCTTGATCAGCTCTAGGAGAGTGTGTCCCGGACTGATTGGCATCTCGATTGGAGTTCCTGCTCTCGAACCTAATGACCAATTTTATTAACAGACCAATTTACAGATCAATAATTATAATAAAATATTGACAAGTATCAAAAGGGTAAAGGAATTACAAGGGGTCAACGCTACATTGCTATCAGTAGAAAGATGTTAGATTGCCGAAACACATCGATGAAGTATATTTACTTAACCATTTATTATAAGTTGCAAAGCAGATTTTTTAATAAAAACTTGTTAGTTATTACTCGTTACTAACAAGTTATTGAAGAGTAAGGAATAATTAAAAGAATAATCTTCTAAAACATTAATAATAATAGCTGGAGTCCTGTATATTCAAATAATTGAAATTTCTAAATGTTAAGCTACTTCTGTTGTTGACTGTACCTAAAAATACTCATCATGTTTCACTTTGAGTTAAAGATGCTAAATGAAATAATAAATACAAAAGAGGAAGAATTTATGACGATGCAACTGGAAGAATTTTTGGCATCCAGAATTTATGAAACAGATTATGAAAAAGCATAACAAATGAATTAAAAAATCGCTACTAAATACACTTGAGTGCTTTAACTGAAACATTTAAAGCACTCAGTGAACTATTTCCTAGAGAAGAATATTATTATAAAACTTTTTAACAGAAACAACATAGAAATTGAAAGAATACTAGTTAATTTTAGTCAGTGCCAAATGAATGTAGTTGGCAGCTGCACTGGACTTCATGGCACCAATTTCAAGTGCTTTCGTGTTTCTATTTCTTTCATTTTTGACAGTTTATTTGTAAAGCTTTTAGTGGAATATTGAGAGACCTTTGGAGAAAGATTTAAATCTATGCTATATCTATCACTGCCTTTTCAAAATAATTTAACTTCCAAACGATATCTCACCTGGCAGCGGCGATCGAAGCACCAACTTCCTAGCTTCTTCCATAGCTCGTTGTAGGTTCTGCTGGTTCTTGAACGACTCTCTACTGCGACAGCGGCCGATCTGAGACCTGCACAACAGCACAATCATGATATCAACCTATACGTTTTTTGCAAATGATTGCCTTCTGCTGTTATAAGTAGGGGGAGAATAGAAATTTCTCCAGTATCGTGGGTAGGTTTACAAATATTTAAAGAAACATACACAAATCAAACAACCTGACCCGGAACAACTATTTGCAGGCCATGCAAATGTTTATTGCGTACGGGGATCGAACCCGCGACACGTAGTGCCGCAGTCAATGGCACAGCCCCTGAACAGCCCCCAACCGTGCCGTCCACAAATAATGTTCATAGAGATATTTATTTTTATCGTAGGTTATTTTTTACGTAACATTTGTCTCCTAAAATGGCATATCACTGTCAGAGGAAAAACAATCGTATAAGCTGCCAAAAATAACGAAAACTCTTAACCAATACCAAAATAATGAAATATCTCTAAAATACTTACGATATTCCAGTACTTGCAAGCGTCTGATCCCACTTAGCGTTAGAGGTGCTTGCGACTGCCAACTTAGCGATCCTTCTGAACCGAGACAGTCCATCTTCATCGGCTGGCTTCTCGTCATCCAGAGCCACTGGAGCCACGTGGAAGTCCTTCATGAGCCGTCGCTCCCATACCTTCATGCGTTTGCCAAGGACCACTGAAAGAAAAAGGATTATGTCCTCATCATCTGCCTAGTTTTTTCCTAACTACGTTTGGAGCGGGTTCTTGGTGGACGCAGCTAAATATCAATACTTTACATTGAGTAGCTGACTACGTGACCTATACATCCCAGTTAGGTATTAGGTAAAACGATGATATCCCTTGGTAAGCATCATTTTATCCTCAGATGGAGATGCATGATAAGCAAAAATCTGAAGTCTTATGGCTGCAAAAAGTTCAGGTTTAATTTAGTATTTGAAAAACGCTATTAAATCCTACATCTATACTAAAAGTATAAACTCCACCTACGACCACTACCAGATCAAACAGTATTCTTCGTGTTCACTATAATAACGCGTTTAGGATGCTAGCGGGTCTACCCTGGATGTTGGCAGATACGCATATGGATTGTTTTTATACAAAAAAGCGTAGTAGAAGGTGCGTTTTACTGGTGCGTATGGCGTGGGGCAGCACCGACAGTATCCTAAGCATGATTGCAAGTCGCTTGGACTGTGTTTTTCGCAGCAATGTTTCACCGTTTTCTGTTGTGTTGTTCACTTTATGAGTGCTTACTATAGCGATAAGTTTAACTAGCAGTTTTCGAGTTATGGACACACGAATAAAGAGAAATTCCACTATATTCCATACTAACTTACTCATGCGGGATTGGTTTGGTGCCAGAAGATTTAAGACACATGAATTTAATTTGTTTCTGCCAATCTTATCTGGTGCCGTTGGCAACTCTTGTGACAATTCTAAACATTTCCGTGTTTTCGTTGCTTTCGGCTTTGCTTTGTGATACAAATTATATTTAGTTTTGTGCCAATGCAATTGCTCAATGCGGAAGTAAGTGTATTCAAATCTACTTATCTAAATCTCTAAAGAAAACTCACCCTGTTCCTTCCTATCCGTAAAGCTAACATCCATGCCGTTCTTCTCAAACACCTCCAGCAGTTCGTATCTGAGTGCTGACACGTCTCCCTTCAGTTCATTGATATCATCCTCGGTAACTTCCTCCTCGTCCATCTTCCTATGCATGGCGGATACGTAGCGCCAGACAAGAGCTCGCATGACGGCGGTGTAGCGAACGTCGGTTTCTTTCTCTTTTTGTTCCTGGGATTAAAAGTTGGAAATTGGGAATTAATGTCATCAATTTTGCAGACAAAGCTTGTTCGTTACTGGATATTTTCTTAGAGTATAAGATTCCTGCATAGAACGACCTTCGCCGAGCTGGTTAATGTATGAAAAGAATTTAATATTCAATTAAATTAAGGAAAGTATCGTTTATGTTAAAAAATAGAAACGTAAGAATATTTCCATTTTTAACCGACTTCCGAAGTCTATAGTCTAAAAATCAACTTCTGAAGTTGGTGGCAAACAAAAACGAAATCAATCAAACAAATGTCAGTGACTGCAGAACCTGATTTTTCTTCTGAAGTTTATTTTTCACTTTTTTGTGTTTTTGAAGTCGGTTTTTTTTTGCAAAATTGTTATTGTATCATGAAAGTTTCTAGTTCTATGATATTGTTATTCTCTATTTATTTAGTTAAGTGGGTTGCGTATGGTAAATGTTCAATTCTTATGATTATTATACTATCAAAAACGTCTCAGAAATTTTAGATAGCTATATTTAGAAAATACAAGTACGTACCTATTAAGCAAAGTTCATTTCTAAATGCTCGTTAGTTTAAACTGCCAGCGGGATAACAAGAGACCTTGTCGTGAATCAATGATGACACAGTTAATGACTACTTCAGGACAAGGTATAAGGACGATAGTAAGCCTGTTTTTTCTAGTAGAAAAGGTTTTTTCCAATTAATAAAATACCAAGATAAGTAGATACTTTTAAAGAATTTTCATGTACTTATATAAAAGCTTTTTTAACGATGTCCCTAGGGAAGTAGGTAATGAGGAGCTTGTAGCCACCCTGGTCGATCTTCTTCCTTGACTATGATGTAATATTTAAATACATATGATCTAGTGAGTGAGTGACAAAGTGCAAAAGTTATCACTTTCACTTGAGTAGTAACGTTTCCTGACTTAAAAAAAAAGATTCTGTTTACTCCGTCAGTTAGATCATTGAAAAATATTGAATAAGTGTTTTTTGTTTTATAAGATAAAACGCGTCAAAGATCATGAGTGAGGCTTGTGACGTCACTTTCCGGTATAAAATGTCATGCAATATGACGTCACACGAGTTTTCAAAGCACTGTATCGTCTTCGTTGTTTGGTTAAGTGAAAAAAGAAAAAATATGTAAGTGTCCAATATTTGTTTGGAAATCTAAAGGACTAATTAGATTTATTTTGTCGACTGACCTATGATAGACGTTCCTAATTCAATGTGACCGTTGTTACTTATGACACCCGGCCATGGAATTAAAATGATATTTTTGGTAGATAAGGCAATACGGCCAATTTAATACCTGCCCAGAATTCTTTAATTTACAGTTTTCCTAAGGTATTTCTTTAAAGAAAATATTCATTATGACTTTTATAATCTTACAAAAAAAAATTTTTTAATAAGTTAAGTTTTCATTAAAATGTTCCGGATCTTTTAATTAAGTAGGAAAGAGGCGTGAAAATATTATAAATACCTTTGTGAACATTTTACCGGATGTTAAGCTATGGAGTCACGCTGAATACGATATTTTAATAAGAAATTGTAAGGCCAGGGCCAAGGCTGTTTTGAACACTTATTTATTAAATTATTTATTTATTACAGTTTTCACCAACGCGTGCAGCAAGTCAACATCACACACTAACTTAGAAATCGTATGCAATAATTAAGCATAGCTTTATTGCTACTCATAAACAGACCTAGATCAGGCTCGTGAGCAATCAGAGCGTTTACTTAAAATAATGTTTACCTATATTAATAAGTTTATGGTGGTTTAACTTTATATCTGCTAGCCTTTCCCCCACTATATTAGGGTTGGCCTCCAATTTAACCGGATGCAGTTAAATACCAGTATTTTACATGGAGCAATCTGCTGCCTATCGGACCTCCACAACCCAATTAGTATTGGTCTTTGAGGCCACTGACTACCTGTAACGACTGACAAAGATCTTTAAATGATAGCCTGGATCAACGGCTTAACCTGCTTTCCGAGGCACGGAGGAAACTCGGTGTGTACTGGGTCACCCATCCACGGGCCAACCTTACCTAGGTTGGAAGGGCGGCTTAACCTGAAGATAGCCACCAGCTCTAAGGCTTTTTTTTTTTTTGGCGGGTGTAAAATCATCAAATACCTAACCCGTCTCGCTCTTGGGCAGAGCGAAAGGGAGTGACAGACTTCTACTGACTAAAAACCGAGGCCGCGGTAACGTGAACAACCCGCAGCCCCGACGTGACCAGCTCCATGCCTTAACTTATTATAATGGTATTGTTGTATGTGTATTGTTTATTAGCAGACAACCAGTAGATATTTTCTTTGTTCATTAAATATACTGTGAGTAGAACAAGACTGAGGGTGCCAACGGTGATGTGGAAATCCAGTAAAAAGTATTTATTACTCGACTTGGCGGGGGCACTACCGTGCGCCCAGATTCAGTTGCCAGTAACACACACACTTTGATTCGAATTTTGCAGTTACGGATACGATTCACGAGGTTAGCGTACTTTCAATGGCTTCTAATTGAGTGCTTTCAAACTTTTGCTGTTTGTATGTTTAGATAGTTCATATGCGACACTTGGTTTGATCCACCATTTCAAAAGACCTATCATTAAGGTCAACAGATATGAAATTTTGGAGCAGATTTTCTGATTGTAATAAAGATTAGGTCGTTTTGAAACCCAATAAGTTGATATTGGTTTTAGTTCTTAACAAGGAGAAAACGAATCCAGACACTTTCATTTTGTTATTTCGTTGACTGCCTTTCTGTGAGACAAATACACCATACATAACAGACACAAAAGTATTTATTTATTTTTATGTTGTATTTTAGTATGCAGGTAGCTTGCGTGTTGTCAAGCTATTACAATATCAATTTCTTATTGGTCTATGACACGCAACGTACAAGAGTATCAACTTGATTGACAAATGCTTGCACTGACTGAACCGGACCACTCGTGTCTGTGGTGTTTTCTTCAAAAGACTATCTCTGACTAGTGTCTGAGATGGTATTTCTCTTGCAGATTAGTATCTGCATCCGTTGGGGCTGCGGGTTGTTCAAAAGAGATACCGCGGCCTCGACGCAAGGGGAAGGCACATGGGTGGTTTTTCGTCAGTGAGACAGAAAGAAAAATTATTTAGTCTGACACTTCCTACCGCTCTGCCCAGAGCGGGAGGAGTCACTTGATGACTTCCCACAAGCCAAAAAAAGGACACTAATCTGCATAGTCCTCATGTGAGTAAGTAGGTATATCAAGATTGTGAAATAAAGTGACTTATTGTTTATTATTATTATTATAGCTAGCCTATGGCGTCCCACTGCTGAGCAAAGGCCTCCTTCCATTCCTTTCAACGGTCACGATTCTGTGCAACGTCTCTCCAATTCTCAAGGAAGACATCCAGTTCATCCCGCCATCTCTTTCGTGGTCTACCACGACCTCATGTCACTGCTTCAGGGCAACAATCCTGAGCTTTACGGGCCCACAGCTCGATCGGCATGCGACAGGTATGGCAGCCTTTTGAGCAACGTCAACAACTTGCGTTTTGGAGCGCAGTGTAGTGTTTCGAACCCGATCGGTTGATTTTACACTTAAGATACTGCGCTCCGTAGCATGTTGGCAAACCTTGAATTTGAACTTTTGGATGTTAGTCAATGACCAAGTTTGTGCCACTTTGTTTGTGTCACTTGTTTAAGTATTTGTTAAAACCTATTTGCAAAAATACATTACCCTTCGCAGTCGGGTAATAAACATCATATAATATCATTTAATGTTACCCACTTACCTTCATCTTCATCTTCCTTATTTTATCCTTCTTCCTTAGACCCAGCATCTTGAGAAGCAGCTTGGGTGTCGGAAGAATATTGAATGGAGGAGGAAGAGTAGCGCTCTCTTCAAAGTAGCTCATCCATAGCCGTGTACGGGCGAACTTCCATTCTACATCTGAGTGTTCCTAGAAATAGAATATTAGTATTATTAGGTATACCTAAATTCACACCTTTATCCTATGGGGGTGTTAAAGCATCAGTCCCACGGTTCCAGTTAATTCGGCGCAACTCATAGTCGGTACAATTTAGCTATAAGTATTTTATCAGGCGTTTAACTTACTGCCCATGCTGTCTTTTTCAACGTCACTACTGTAAATCAAGGTTAGTTCATGGTGCTACATAATGAGTTTTTTAATTCCCTAAAATCCTGCAAAATTCCTTCAGTTCTATAAATGCACAGAACACGTACCGCCAGTTCCGAGTACTACGCACCTGATATTTCCGAACAAAATCAACACCAGTAAGGTCACATATCTTCTTAGGGCTTCCTCCCCCCGCGTTTCGTATTTGAATTATAGTAAGTTATTCCGTGTTTAGACTTGTGTTAGTTAAGCCTTATATTTTTAAACGCACCGACGAGAAATATTTGGAAGAAGGGTAATAGATTTTTTAAATTTATAGATGAACTAAGTTAATAAGGTTCCTACTGACTCTGACTTGTGAGTTGCGACCACAGCCCACAAGTCAGAGTCAAGTCTTAACTACTTATGTGCAGATCAAAGATATTGACAGTGTATCCCTAATTTGATTTATGTAGCGCCTGCGCTCGATGACATAGCAACGAAACCCTACACAGCACATTCGCTTTACGAGTATAACCTACAAATTACTGCAAGGTCGCCTAAAAATTTCAAGGTGTTTTTGTAAACAAGTTAATTTTATCAACATCAAAGTCAGTACTTACGTAGCTAGTTAGTAAATAGAAAAAAAGTAGCGTAGTTTAAGTAAATGTGGACAATCTACCTATAAATCTACGACCACATACATTTTACACATATATCCAGGGAGACAGGCAGAAACGGAGAAACCACAGAACGCCATCTGCTATGACCCTTACACACTCCTTTTGCTTCGTTCACGTTTATACATCTGATTGTGATTATACAAATACCGGTTAATAGCGAGTACTACGAATGATATTTTTGAAGAACCTCATTTACAAGTATGATATTGAGTCTAACAAAATCCCGGAGCCGTTTTGTCTTAGATAGAAAAATATTAATAATTCACTATATTTACCCGGCATTTTATCCATTCACAATGATAAGATTATCAATTTCGAAAATTAGGTATCAATGAAAAGTAGGCACATAGATACTGTTAATTTCAATGAGATCATCACAGCCGAAATAGCTCAGTTGGGAGAGCGTTAGACTGAAGATCTAAAGGTCCCTGGTTCAATCCCTGGTTTCGGCAGAACCTTCTTTTTGCTGTTATGCAATATTTTATAAAAAAAAAATCATCTTTCTTTTATCAAACGACGACAAAATACGATATTAGAAAATTTTATGAAATCGAATTCAAGACCATAATGCATTTATTATGATTTACTTTGAGCTTTAAAAGTATGTAAAGTGCTACAGAGTAGGAAAAATAAAATATTATCAAGTATTTATTTATTCAACAAATATTTATTAACATGTTTTGTATTTTGATTTAAAAACAACAGCATTTCGCACAACGACCATCAAGCGCAGAAACCAAATTAAGCTGAACTCTCATCGTGCGGACAGTCACACAATGCTAGGCCGGACTATACTGGATATGTGTGTCGTGATGTTTGGTCATGTGTACCTACTTGTTTATTAATCACACATGTAAAATTAAATTATGCGAGTGTGTGACCTATCTAGAACATGAAGTTTGATCTCATTATTGCGTTAAGTAGAAGGGAAAGGCGAATCTATTATCGTTTTTATTTTTTTTTGGTGGGTGGAAAATCATCAAATAACCCCTCCCGCTCTTGGTGTCTAACCTGGTGTCACAATTTTTTGCCTGTAGGCCTCTGACTCGGCTTAAATGCCAGCCGTGGAGAAATGTCTCTTAGGCATGCTGGTTTCCCGTCGGGGCTGCGGGATGTTCGAAAGAGATACCGCGGCCTCGGCACAAGGGCTATGAAGGAACATGAGTAGTTTTTAGTCAGTAGAAACCTGTCACTACCTTTCGCTCTGCCCAAGAGCGGGTTGATGATTTCGCAACCAGAAAAAAAGGCAAGCTATAGTTTCCTCACGATGCGATATTTTCCAACACCTATACAAAACGCACATGAATTTGATAAATCAGAGGTGCGTGTCTTGAGTTCGAACTCGAGAGTTGAGACTAGCCATTCTGACGGTCACACCAGATTGCACTACTACATACGATATAGGTACGCTGATTCCATAGTTCTAGTTCCATTTTGTCTTTTGCCTAAAGTCTTTTGAAGATAGTCCTCTGTCCGTATCTTTTGTACACAAACTCCTTGCAGTTAACACTCTTTGACAGAGCCAGTTAAACAGTTCTAATTAAATCCCAGCGAAATGGGACATTTTCAAGACGTTAGCGTAATACTATTTTTAACTTCAGTTTGACTTTATGAGACTGATGAAGTTAAGTACATAATTGTTAATGAAGTGACTGTTGCCTGCTTCAGTAAACTATATTACTTGTACACGCCACGAAAAACGTTGCCTCACACTAGACATTTCTCCTGTATCGCGGGTGCGTTTACAAACATTTAAACTCGCATTCACAAACATCCAGACCCGGAACAACTATCTGTAGGTCATACAAATGTTTCCTCCGTGCGGGATTCGAACCCACGGCACGCAGCGCAGCATGAATCACCTCAACCACTGCGCCAACCGTACCGTTAGCATTCCGGATAGACCCAGTATGAAATGTTCATAGGAACATTGAAACTATTTAGGGAGTCTTACACCAAATATAGGTGTAATAGGGTATTTTACCAAAAAAATATAATTACCTAGTTCGTCTGTTAGATTATCGAAAAATATTGGATACATGTTTTTTTGTTTTGTCAAAATAGTAAAAAATTACGAAAATAAAAAGTGTCAAAGATCATGAGTGAGGCTTTTGACGTAACTTTGTGGGTAAAAAAGTACTAACCTTGTTACGTCACACGACTTGATACGACTTTGCGAAGCACTGTATCGTCTTCCATCTTTTGTTTTCGTGAAGAAGGAAAAAAAATACGAGTCCATAATTTTTTGGAAATCTATCTGACGGAATAATTAGTTTTTTTTTGGTAAAAATATACCCTATTAGCACAGTAAAATATGGACTATTGGGCTGCGGATAGTGACGATTTAGAGGACCACACGAGCTAAACGCGAGTTTTATAATGCGTTAAAATATATGATTCATTGCAGTAAAAAAATCTGAATAGGATATACGCTAGTGACATAGTGTGTTGAAAACATAATACAACAAATTTTACTCGATAGAAAAAAATCGTAAAGATACCTCTAAAAATTTCTTTTAACGATTAAAAATCATACTAAACATGTGTACGTTCTGATTTTTTAGCAAATAATTCTACAAGCAACATACTAAGGTAAAAGTGCTTTATTTTTTTAGTCCAATCAGTAGTTTTTTTTTTTTGTAAATCACATATTCTTATTCCCGAACATAATTTTGTATGGTGATAAAAAATCAGGCTGGACAGTTCTTAATATTTGAAACGTAATAGTTACTCTACGAATTTACGAGGGTGCGGGGAGGTGCATTGCGGGAATGCGTTTCGCGGTCGCGGGGTGTGACGTATGCTCCACCCACTCGCTCGAGGTCGCTGGCATTTATTGTCGCCATAATCTTGAAAATGAGGTACGCTATAATAATCCCTTCTGTTTCAACCTATAGCCTTCGATGCGAAAGTGAGCCGATCTTCGGGGTACACTCGTTCAATAGCGCCTATAATAGTAGACTATAGAACGAGCGTACCCAGAAGAAACCTGCTTCCTCTCCATGATCCATCTCTTTCCATCAGGCGTGATCGGGTCAAGAGCATGCCCATCAGCCAAAGAACAGTAGGTAACCGATAAAATGAGAAGGTGCTAAATATCGGAAATCCTCGTAAAAATAGAAAATTGAGATATTTACAGCCCTTTGATCCCGAGTGCGTGCTTCGAAATAAATCTATCTCGAAAAACTTTGAACAGATTTCTGTCTCGGGAGAACTCCTTCCTTATTGCAAGTTATAGCAAGCGATTTATTTCAATAACTATAAAGCTTGTGCGAGATATTTTACTTGCACGTGCAAGGTAGGTTAGATCTTTAAATTATTGTCCTTTGGAACTTAAGACCTACATGAAACTTTAAACATGAAAAGAGGTACCTAATACTTCTTCTTGCCCTTATTGAGCATAATCGACCTTTAATGTTTCTCCTGCTACTACGGAATACTGTACTGGTCTTCTGTCTATGGGATGAGCTACGACGAGGGTCCGGTACTGGTTGGTTAGATAGTGTCAACTTGCTAATTTTCTACCCTTATTTCACTTTTGTTAGTCAGTGTTAGTCCCAGTATTCACACCCCTTTTCGACATAATATTTTGTTTCATATAATCCAACCCCTGAAATGTTTCTTCGGTCTTCTCCTACGTTTATATTGCACAGAATTTGATCAAGATCATCATTCTCTTGTGTGCTTCTTCCATATAATTTTCTATTAATCATCAACTCATCCAGACACGTCCAATTTTGCCATATCATCCTTTACAGAGTTCATTCATCGTTTCTTTGGTCGATATAAGACATGGACAATTTGATTGAAGCTTAACTTTTAAAGAATAATATTACAAACAAATCCATAAACAGCATAAAAGATGAATGAAAAGATGACAACTGTTTGAGTAAAGAAGCAAAAGAAATCTGTATTAATAATTGCGACTTCATCTTCGCTTCTACAATTAAGTTGACCGTCTCGTCTACCCACACATCCGTTGTTTGCGTTCCATGTTTAAACTACACTCTTTGGCCTTTATTAAATAGCGAATGAACAGCGTTATTCCTTTCGTGAGATGATAATTAAAGGACATAAAAAGGATAAAACTTTTCTGCTATTATGGTTCTAATTTCTATAGCGATGGAGTGTTTTTTGGTAATGTCCCTTACATTACATGCACTAACGCTACACTTTTCTCATTGAGTTTATTTGCACTGAAACGGTGTTCAAACACATTGCTGCCAAAATCTTACTAAAAAACTATGGTAAATTCACGATAATTCTACATCACGCCTGTAATTCCCGAATGATTAGGGAGAGGTGTACCTAATGGCACCCACATTTCGCCAGTTTTGTTAAAGTTCCATGTAATAGGGAGACGGACCGACCCTGTTGCCATCAACCGGGCACAGATCCAGACTCCGTGGCAGCTATTAATGAAAAACCCAATAACACTTTGCTCGACTCAGTTCCCGGGTCAGTAGTTGCACTTGCGACCACTATATTACCGAGGAAGTCAACGGTACAACGAGCCGTTAAAGGTAATTGACTACTTTCCTGAATAAAAAAAATATAATTCTGTTAAGTCCTGCAGTCAGATCATCAAAACAATATTGGATAAGTGTTTTTTTTTACCAAATTAATAAAAACATAAGAAGTTAAATCGCGTCAAAGATGGCGGCGGTAGAAATGTACTGAAATGTGCCGTCACACGAGTTTTCGAAGCACGAAAAAAATATGTGTCAATATTATTTGTAATAATATAATCTAACTGACGGAATAAACAGATTTTTTCTGTCTGGTAACTTTCCTATTCTAATATTTAATCAAGCCAAGACGCAAACAACAGTAACCCAAGAAGTAACAATATTGTTACATAATGACCGCATTTGTCTTCACTAAGAATTTATTATCGTAAAACTTTATGGAACTTATCTTGCATTCGTTGCACCAGACGAAGAAAGTCGTGTTATTGTGTTCTAAAACTAGGTTTTTCTTGTAAAAAAAAACTATTTTCTTATTAAAAGTTATTACCTAGTATTAATTGGGTTATAGAAGTCAGATTGGTATTTAGCTACATATTATCTATACTACTATTATAAAGCTGAAGAGTTTAGCTGTAGAGTGTTTGTATGTTTGTTTATTTGTTTGAACGCGATAATCTCAGGTACTATTAATTTACACGATTATAAGTATACAGAATACGTCAAAGAAATAAATTTCATTTAATTAACTCAAATCGACCTTAGAACGTAAATTTCCTTAGGTGCCCGTTTTTTTTGTAAAAGAGTGTAGTTTGAAAAAGACTAGGTTCATGATAACACGATATCTCGATCAATGATAACTATGATAAGATACACTAAGCGGCACTAGGAAATTTGACCTACAGACAATTGCCCATGTGTGGCTGTTTGTGTTCGAATGTTCGTAAGAGCACCCACTTTACAGAAGGAATCAAATCCTAGGGTGGGGCACGGAACGCGTCCTGCTACGATCCTTACATTATACTTTATTTCGCCTCATCCATGGTCATACACGCACGCAAATAGGGGATCGGACAAAAAATAATTAGTCCGCCAGATAGATTTCCAAAAAATATTGAACACCTATTTTCTTTTTTCACATAACCAAAAAATGAAGACAATACAGTGCTTCGAAAACTCGTGAACTCCTCGAAAACGTCACATGCCAGTACATTTATAACCTACAAATGACTAATCTAACTGACGAATAATTACCTACAATCATATTTTTTTGACCCAGTCCGATCCCTTATTGCGAGTACTACAGAAGGTAGAACATTGTCACCCACGTGCATGAAATACTAACAACATAAACCAAGACTACTTACATCAATCATTGCATAAGAGTTGGACATCATAGCGATGAGTAGATTCAGCAGCACGATGACATTGATAACGGAGTATGATCCGAACATCAGCAGGCCCCAGAACCGGGTGTAACTCTTGATGCCGGCCAGCTCGAAGTTTTCCAGACCAACCATGCCGAAAGAGGCCCAGAAAAGGGATTGCGAAGCTTCGAAGACGCTGGAGGAAAAATGTTAGGATGAAATGGTGTTGACCGGTTAGTCTTAGCAAGTGTTATTACCGTACCATCTGGGTTGTGGAGCCTAGAGTGGTTTGATGAATCTTCTAGTGGGCGCAGATAGCCAAACCAAAAATATGAGGCATAGCGAAAAATACTCGAAGGACCCTTGGGCCCGACTCTGATGAAAACAAAAACACCGTGTCTTGTAGATATACAGGGTGTGTCGTGAAAACGTGTGGGTCAGAATGACGGGTGTATTGTTGCAGAAATGAACATAACATACTTAACACATTCATTTCTGCAGCAATACACCCGTCATTCTGACCCACACGTGAAAACTGATCTTTTACCAATGACTTGATGCAGAAATGAATGGAAGTATTTCCTATGATGTGTAATTCGTAAATTGTTTCAGTATGTTGTTGTCATAGATATCATAAACAAGGTTGTTGTACGTACTAGGTACATGGATCTTTTTTAAAAGACTTCTTATGCGAATTGCATTTTTATTTTAGGTGTTTTTCTTCTCTATTTTCAGAAATCTTGTGTCGTGAAAACAATATGATCTATGCTATATTTTAGGGATAATGATAATGCCGTTACCAGGTTTGTTTAAGCTTTATGGACTAGGAAAAACAAACAGATGAAATGTAATTCAAGCACAATCAATTTATTTAAATATCAGTACAAACAAAACCAAACACACTAGGTAAATTTTAAATAAAATTTAGCTGCATACACACACTAACAAATATTTTATAATAATTTGTTGAAATCGCACCCCTTAATAATTTCATACAGGGGTACCTATCATTTCACTCTCGCCATACACAAGACAAACCCATACTTAATTTGTTTTGAATACATTATGGTTACTACAAAAACAGGAAGCTATTTCAGTATCTTAATTCTACAAACAATATAATTAAAGGCCATCTATCGAATACAAACCTACATTAAATACGTTACGGTACGTATTATTAAATTGCATCGTGAGCACATTGTTCTCTAGTACATAATAATATTTGTGGCTGCGATATTCTACGCATAACTAAAGCAGCCTCCTAGTACGCGTGATAGTCCATAGTCTGTCTCAGAGTCATGCAGTCTACCTCATCAATCTTCAGGGTGTTCATCTTCACGTTTATATCCTCTTCCAACTGGATCTGTGTTTGCAGTAAGTAACGCAGAGAAGCTGACGCCTCTTGCAGCATCTGTTGCAGTTGCTCCGTGCTGCGACGTAACATCTCACATTCATAGTACAAAGCCTGTCCTGGAGGGTCTCTCACCAACTCAGCCCCTACTCTTTGAGCACGCTTACCGAGCCTCGTATGCGCCAAAGCTATATGACCTTCTTTATCAGATAGAGATTTTTGCAGCTGCAAGATATTGTCCTGCATGTCACTGATCTTTTGAGTAGTATCCTTGTGCATTTCCTCAAGTTTCGCTTTAGTACGTTTTGTTTCTACAATACGCTCGGAGAACGCGTGGTTGCATCTCTTGTAGGCGCCCCACAGGTCGTCGATCACTTGTTTCAGGATTGTATCCACAAACACTCGGATGGGACGCGCGCTCGTTACTTCCCTCGCTGCCATTTGAATGTTTTTCGCTGAATAAGCGTTGTACTCTTCGGCAGATATATTTGCTGGGTCAAGGTTAGAATAACCTTCATACATTGAAAGGCATAAATCAGTGTGTTTGAGGGAAAGATTGCCTTTATCTAGATCAATAGCTGCTTGCTTGTATTGCAAGTCGCGATCGAGAAGATAACGCGTGGAACGTAAACGCCGCATCTGTTCGTTTAGCTGTTCCAACACTCGTCTTAAAAGGCTTTGTCCCCCAAGAATCGTGGTTAATTCTTGCTGCAGAGCACTTTCAACTTCGTCGACGACCAAGTCGATACCAAGGCGTCCATCTCTGAGCATGAGACATTTGCGGACAATCGACAAAGCATTTGCTTGAAGAGATGCGAGGCAGTCCAAGACACGGGTCTTATACATTGATAAATTTTCTAATTCTATATATATTTCATTGCGTTGTACTTGCAACTCATTCTTGTTGAATTCGACATCACCAATGCGTTCCTCAATACGCCTGTCAGTGGTAGATTTCATGATGTCCGCTCGTTCGCCGGTCTCTTCTCGGATACGGTGGGACTCGCCGAGAACCCTGTCTGCGAGTTGCTGTTGGTCTACCGTGTTCCTGCATCTTTGATCGTTGCTTAACCTCCATTCTGAGAGAGAGAACTTGGCTGTTCTAGGCGGCATACATACTATGGCCTGCTCCGACAGCCTGGTGGTGGCTATAGGAGCTCCGATTACATGGCGCACCCCGAACTGCTCTTCACCCATGATAACTAACAGATAAATAAATAATTTCGAAAAATAAACTATTTAAAACTCGATCACACACGAAATTGACAAGACTGTTTTTGGGTTGTCTTGGTTACGCCAATCGTTTTGATGACATGCGCAGATGTTTTGGTATGAAAAGGTCGAAAAGATTGCATGCAAACTCTCCGGACTATTGCTGCGATTTTGGATACTAATAGCGGTGCTCAAAACCACAGCTCAAAACCGAAACTCAATACGCAAATCAGTAAGTAGTAGTAGTATTCAACAAACTAACACACGAGCTTCATTAATATTTTCTTTACTTACTTTACTACAAAACATTACAGCACACGAAACTTTGATCTAGCGCTACTAAGGTCCAGTGAGGACTGACTTTCCGAAGCTCCTCCATTTCATGCAGGAGTCCCCAGCATTGTCCCAATCAGGTAGACCACCAGGTAAGACGTAACATTTGCGTTTCTCCAAGTCCGCGAAGTACCAGAGCAGTTGGTTTAATCCTAAATTTAATGTTTAAAATCAGGTTTTTAATACCGGTTTTTGATATTAAAAACGAAATCACGGTCAAGTAAATATAAAAAAGTAGGTACATCGAAAAGTAGACTAGAAAATTGTATATTATAAGATTAAAAACGTACCGCATGCAAAAGCGAAGAGCACCAAACTATAGATGAAGAAGAACTTTACGATGTCAATAACCATGCGGCCCAGAGAGATCTGCAGCGGCCCCAAGTGAGGATTGATGGAGAACAAGTGCACCAACTTGAGAGCACTGGGGAAAAATATATTTTTATGTACACAGGGCCACATAGACGAGTCATATAGATGCACTAATAAAGTTAATATTATTTACAGAGTTTTAGAACGTCACACATCCACATACTATGAAAATGCTCTGGAATACCATTTTTTTCTGAGACTTAATACAGTAACGCGGGCTGCGTTAACTCTGTCCAAAATACAGATAGACAAATAATTTGTGCTGCTGAGTCTATGTTTTTTTTTTTTGTAGAAATTATGAAAGTATAACAAAAGTAATGCTCGTTGCCTTATTGTAATTTCGTGAAATAGCAAATAAAATCATAAATCCGGTTCCTTCACCGTTCAAATTCTTTCACCGTTGGGAAGCTACACTATCCCAGGGCTATAAGCTATAGGCTACTTTTTATCTCTGTATTCCCAAAGGTACGGGAACTACACGGGTGAAACCGCGTGACGTCCGCTAGTTAAGTATATTCTTACACATCTACACTATCTTGTTATGCATCAATGTCTATTTTTTTTTTATTAATTTCCCGACATACCTGAAAATATTCGCCGCAGCAAACAATCCCTCAGCAATTAACTGAGGGTCGAAGGCATCCCAGTTCTCCCTCGGAATGAACTTGGTCTGAGGGTCTCTCCTTATCTCAGTGGTCTGCTGGATATAGGCTGCGAATCTAAGCACAGCCACGGCCACGTAGAGAGAGTTCCTGGTAAAATCGATGAAGTTCCACATGTTTCTGAGATAGGAGCGGATACCTTCGATGTAGATCTCTTGGGTCTCTTCCCAGATGAAACCTAGGAAAGAAAATAAACATTTTGACATAACAGCAACTAATTCCCACAGGAAGCTGTAGTACACCCACATCTCGACAGTTACGACTAGTTATTTAATAACTCCAAGTCAGTAAGTATTGAAATTATATCTAGTCATTGAATAACAGGGGTAGGAAAGTAATTTCACCAACGTAACTGATGTAGGTGCCCTGTGTCCTAGCAGTGGGGACATTAATAATATAGACTGATGTTGATGATGATGAAAATGTAAATCTTGTGTAGATCAGAAATCTTAGGGACCATAACTTGGTTACCCATTTTTAAGTATAGAGGTACTCCAAGAGTTGGAGTAAAATAAACTGAGCCTTAAAAAAGAATTGGCACTTGTAAGAAAACAAAAATTACTCAGGACCTACTAGGTACCCTTAAAGATATCAAACTCACTGAAGAAAAGTTCAATACTGTTAAAAAATTACAGTAACTTTTAATATTTTGGAATGGTTTACTTACTAAGGGATGCTTTACCAAGAGTTATCATATAATATTACCTAGAACTGGGCTGTGGAAGTCAGATAGGCAGTCGCTCCATGTAAAATACTGGTATTCTGCTGCATCTGGTTAGACTTGAAACCCACCCCAACATAGATGGGAAAGGTTAGATGATGATGATATTATACCTTCTTACCTAAAACATAAATCACAACGACCAGTTCCAAGTAAGTAGGACCGCTTCCTCTCTGCTTGAGGAGTTCTTTCTCTAACTCCTTCACCATCCACTCTGGACCAAACAGTTGTATCGCCTGCACCTCCGCTCTTTGTGATACCAGGATTAAAATCACTGTGGACAACTGACTTGTTGAAAGTGGAATAAAATTACGACGTTTTTACGACAAAAATTGTTTGTTTTTTTGTACAAAATTTTGTGTCCAGACTTTGTACACGCGCCAAAAATATCAGCTTGAGTCGGTAGGGGAAAATGGTTTGAAAATCACCTGCACGATTTGACCACTAACGAATATTTTGTTAGTACAAGTCAAGTCAAATAAAAGCTTCCTCCTTATTGTGTGGTTACCAAACCTGGTGTCAGAGTTTCATACCGCTCTGAATGGGCTTCTGACTTCGGTTTACTATGCCGTTGAGAAATATCTCTCATGCATGGTGGTGTCTCTCATGTATATTTTCTTTTACCGAAGGGAAATAATAAAGGCCAAGTGCAAGTCGGACTTGCACATGAAGGGTTCCGTACCATCGTAGTAGAAAAACCCCCTTTGTATTATTTCTTGTTTTAGCGGCGACAGCAATACTCATTTTGTGATAATTTTGTTTTACATAGTGTTTTTATGAATGACCAAGAAATATTTGCAGTTTTTTTAATGTGCTATATCTAAAAACTACTTACTACATCTCGTTCAAACCAAAATTGGTTCAAATTTTTAATTGCGATCTACAGCATAATTATATTTTTTTAAGATTTTTCACTCTCTTAGTTTAGAAGTTCCCCCTGACACTTTTACTACTTTGGAAGTGTCTATCTTTCAAACGATTGAATTTGAGAAAAAATGGTTTCAGGAACCTAAATGTCATTTTTAAAGACCTATTAAATTTTTTTCATCGAACTGAAAAATCGATGAAAATTTTTTTTTAGATTCAGGGCCATGTATGGAGAGCTCCGTTAATATTTTTTTTGTTTTTGGTATAAAAATCGTAAAGCGGTTTACAGAATACATCTACCTAGCAAGTTTCAACTGAGTAGTCTTCATAGTTTCCGAATAAAGTGGCTGTGACAGACGGACGGACAGACATAACGAAGCTATAAGGGTTTTGTCTTTTGCCATTCGGCTACGGAACCCTAAAAAAGTAATACATAGACTTACTTACACAAAAAGAACAAGTAACTAGAAGCATGTATCAAGAACTTCATGAAAGGTTTCCTCATCAGTTTGCCAGTGGAACAGTTCGGGGCCACCATATACAGGGAACAGTAGAAGGGGAACAGTAAGGCGACGCGACAGATGATCATTATCTTCTCCATGGCAGTCTTGCGACGGAAACCAGGAACGCCTTCGTACCAGATGGAAGCGAGCAGCTGTTGGATGTTAGGGTGAGCCACGAACTGGAGAGAAGAAAGAAGATTATCTTTACAGACATTTTTTTATATATTTTCATAGAAATTTCTTTAAAATAAATTGTCGGGACCAGGGTCCAAGCTACCGGTGGTAAGGGCTCCAAAGACTGGAACCTTCTAACAATGCGAGCCGTTTAAAGAAGTACTGCCTTTTGAATCAGGCCCTTGATTCAATTGCCCAGTGAGAGCCTCGCGGAAGGTGTTCGTCGAGGCTCTTGGCCATAGGTCGTAACGACAATCGACAAAATGCTATCAGAGTTCCACATGTCAACATGTCGACAACCTCGTGTGCCGTGTCGGTTTTTTTTTTTTTCTTTTAAAGGCTTCACGAAATACGAGAGATAATTAAAAGTTACGAGAAACGTGTAGTAACATCTTTCAAAATTATAAGAAATTTCGTCATATTTACACGAACTTTCTTCACTTCACCAATAGGGTATTTCACCAAAAAAATCTAATTTATACGATACCTACTCTAAAAAGCTTATTTTATTCACGCAAAACAGTGAATAAAAAGGCCTTTTATTCACTGTTTTGTTTTTATTCACTATTTTGGTGTTTGAATTTGGAACACAAAAATATATCCAGTCTCTATTTCAATGCTTACACCAACTCCTTGCGCTAAGATTCGAAATTCAAAACTCTTTGGTGCAAATATATTCTCGAGATTTGATTGGTCGATATTTGCGACAAGGAGTTTGGCATTAGATTAATAAGAAAATTACGCTTAATTTCAGTCATTGCTCTAATTTTAATGTCCATTTCAATTAATGTAAGAATTCTTAAGATTTCTTGATTATATTTCTATTTTCGCTTAAGTTATGTCTTTTCTCGTAGTCGTGGTATAAAGTATAGTATGCAACTCCTGAATAAAGTACGAATTTATTTCGAGGTCGACTCGCATCGTTCAGGATTCTAACAGTTGAATCCTTCACTTGCTCGTGACTCATCTACGGCCCTCGCTTTAAATCCGTCCTTTATTCACTAGTTGCATAATATACTATAGTCCGTCAGATAGGTAGTTAATAATGAACACGTATTTTTTCTTTTTTCACGTAAATAAAAGATGAAAACGATACAGTGCTTCGAAAAGTCGTGTCAAGTCGTGTGACGTTACAAGGTTACTACTTTTTTACACACAAAGTGACGTCAAAAGCTCCCACTATCCATCCATCCACCATTCATCCATTCCATTTGTTCTGTCTCTAACTATCTGTGTCTATCTTCGACACGTTTTGTTTTCGTCCATTTTTATTAATTTGATAAAACAAAAAACACGCATCCAACATTTTTCGATAATCTAACAGACGGACTAATTCGATTTTTTTGGTAAAATACCTATAATAACTAAAACGAAAGAAAGAAAACATTTATTTAGCACATGCCACAAGTGCACTGCTATAATCTTAAGCCACTGGCTTTCATATTTAAATTAATAATTAATTACAAACAAAACATCACCTTCTTCTGCTTAAAATCGATAGCCAGTTCCAGCCTTGCCAACTTCATGTGGTCTCCATCCACGAAGGCCGGTTCGTCAGGGTCATGGTTCAGAATGATAGCCAGCTCCTGAGAGCTCCGGGACTGGTCCAGTAGGTCTACAGCGAACATTTGTGATTGGCGACGAAGTTCCAGGTATTCTGATTTACTTTCCTGGTAGACAGAAAACGATGTTGAGGGTCTTAGGGTTTTTTTATACCTAGTATGAGTTATAGATTCAAAATGATTGTCAATAGTGCTATAGAGTGAGACGATCAAATGTTTGCCAGAAAATACGTAAGGCCTGAATTCCTGTACTCCTCCGGATATGAGTAAGGACTCAAAAAAATAAAGGCCTCATTTACGGAGACGCAGGGCGTCGCGCGGCGCGTTGTACCTTTTAAATTCAAGCACATGGTGATGTATGAAAACGGTAACGATTTCAAACGACGATTTTACGAGAAGCGATTTTTCGCTCGTTAGTTTGAAATGCAGCGTTTGTTGCGGTGGACCTGCCGCTCAGTGAGAGCCTTATGCACGCGCCGCGCGACGCCCCGCTTCTCCGTAAAGAAGCCTTTAGCAGTGGGTCCCAGCAGTAGTTTCAGGCTGTTGATGGTGATGATGATGAGGGACTCAGACAGAAGTAGTAAACTGAAAAAATCGATACTCATAACACTCATAATCGAAGCAGATTCGTCATCTGATAAGATCCGGGGATCTTATTTTGCAATTTTTTTTATTGATATTCTAATTTAGGTACGTAGTCTGCTTTTCCGGATATTATAAAACAGACTCTGCAGTGTATGGTTCATGCCCGAAATTACTGACTGACTTCTACGCACAATAATGCTTTCACAAGATCCTTACCTGTTCAGCAAAGGCCAAGTTCCTTAGTTCCCACGACAACTGAAAGGCAGTCAGGATAGGGTCGGTTGAAGACAAGGCTATGAGCGATGGTGACGCCAACGCCCTGTATTCGTTAAGTCGGGCCAGTGAGTGTCGGAGGGAGTCCTCTGTTGACTCGCGGATACATTCCTCACAACCACACCTGGAAGAAACAACATCTTTTACACCTTCTTGAAAATAAATAGAATATTATAAAGATGTGGTCAAGGACAACTGCTGATATTTAAAGGTGTGGTTTAGACTACGTAAAAGTGTTTAGACATATTGATAGATTATTATTCGATCAACAATTGTGTTTCAGCAAATTTTATGAGAAAACTAACCGTTTTGCTTAAAATCGCGAAAACCCTGTTTTTGTGACCTTTGACCCCGAGTAACTTTTTTTTTATTTGACCGGACTATATTATTTAACTTCTGAACGGATGAACCGATTTTGTTCCTTTTTTTGTTAAGTTTCATAAATAAATCCAGTGTGTTCTTAGCTATGCTTCAAGAAAATCTGCTCAGCCGTTGTTATAGAGTTCAAAGCCGCAGATTGAGATGGTTTACCTACTGAAAAATTAACATATCGAAAGTGAAGTCTTACTTAACGTCATGAGGGTTGGGTAACGTGGCGCCGCGGTCGAGCAGTATCTTGATGATCTCGTAGTTGTTCTTGTGAGCCGCCAGCATCAGTGGTGTTATGTCTGGCGTGAACATTGCCGTGTTGGGATCCACTTTTTGCCAACTCTGCAGTAGGAAAATGAAACGCTAGACAAAGTAACTTTAAAGACGGCTTATGACTATGGGATGTATATTACATCTTGAGATGTAATATTTTATCGCCCGTCATACATTTTGTACGTGACCGTTCACACTGTGGAATAATATATATCTTACAGTTTGAACAGCAATAGCGGGATGTAATATATATATAATCTAGCTATAGATTGTACCCTAATTTAGTCTAAAACGTGCAAACACGTACGGTTGAGCTATTTTATTTTCATAAAAATCAATCAAAATTAAATACGGCCAAAACTCACGTAAGGTTCCCCATCCTTATGAATCAGCTCCTCATGCTCCAGCAGCAGTTCTACAGCCTCCACGAACTCCGCATTGATGGCCTGCAGCAGAGCATCCTTGGTATCCACTCCCATGATGACGAGAAGTTCCACCATCTCCAAGTTCTCTCCATCGATGGCTAAAGTTAGAGCTCCGCGACCAAGGGAATCTACGCAGTTTATCTCTATATGTTTCTTGCGATGGGCTTTTTGGAGGATTCTAGAAGCAATAAATAAGTTCAAATATAAAAGTCATAGTCATACTATACAACTGTTTGGGTTACACACCTATCATCCCATGTAATGTTATTTATTTTCCGGGCCGGTACTGAGAACTTTTTATGGAAAAAACATACTAACACTCTGCTCGACCTATGAATCAAATCCAAGACAGGCCTGATCAATAGTAATGCTTGCAGCCACTTTATTAACGAGGCAGAAATGCTTTCCGAAATAACATACACCAGACAACCCCGCACACACAAAAAAGACATCTGCAAAACTTCGAGACCCAAAGCCCAGTCCGTGCGTATAATTCTACGTACCTATTCAATGCTAGCAATTGACGCATTCATAGGATCATGGATACAGACCAGTTCGTCAAAGATAATACCTAACGTAGGTAATCCGATTATACTGGAAGCAGTAATTAAGTTTACAGACTGTAGACAGCGGCCATTTTTTTAAATATTTCTTTCATCAAGACAGTAATCGCCGAAGGTTTAGGTTGAGGTGTCTCCTAATAGAACAGCCCCATTTTACTGCAGATATGATTTAGTCCCATGAAATAGGGAGCGAGCCTGTTGCCATTAAACGGGCACAGATAGAAACTCACTAAGAAATAGGGATGTTTACTGACTTAAAAAAAATAATTCTAATTAGTCCGTCTGTTAGATTATCGAAAAATATTGGAGACGTATATTATTTTGTTTTATCAAATCAATAAAAAATTACGAAGATAAAACGCGTCAAAGATTTGAGTGGGGTTGGTATCGTCACTGAGCGCTAAAAAATGACATACCTACTAAGGCTGAGAGTATGACGTCACACGAGTTTTTAAAGCATTGTAACATCGTCTGTTCATTGTCCATCGTGTTTTTGTTCATTGTCTGTTTACATTAAAAAAGAAAAAATACAATATTTTTTTGTTTTTTTGGTATATGACGGACTAATTAGATTTTTTTTGTTAACTACCCTAATCCCTGATGGAAAAAGCCAATAACACTTTGCGTGACCCGGGAATCGAACGACAGATGCGACCACCTGACCAACGAGGCAGTTAAATTACTTTCATAGACTATTTAACCGACTTCCAAAAAGAAGGAAGATGAGTATGTTTTTCTTTTCTTTTTTGCATTTTTTTAAGTCCCTCAAAAGACTAAAACTAGGTAAATGCAGACTCTTCTATACTGTTTTGATTTTTGTCCCGTTGCAGTGCTGGATTTACCAACTGGCTGGAACCCAGGGCGGCAGATTTTAGAGGATTGACAAATTTTGTCATAAGCACGTATAAAACGAGGCTTTTGTGTGTCATAATTACGTGTGAAAATTAATTACCACAAAATAAGAACAGTGATGTTCTTATTTTGTGGTAATTAATTTTTGTTTGGTTGGGCATTTTTCTTAGCTAAGAAATTCAATTTTCTATACACTTCCTCGGAAACTGGCTCTTATCACACTATGATTAGGTCCGACATGCAATTTATTTCACACGTTTGTTTTTTTTAATATCCCGCAACCAAGGGCGGAAAAAAGCCACCGATATGGCATCAAGATGATGACACAGCGGCGTAATTCTATTAAATCTCGTCAAGGAGATAAATAGTTTTTGCGGCCTAAATATACCTATGTATTTGGAATAGTTATAATGTGTTTATAATGTATTAAATTGTGTAACGTGGTGGGGGCCGGGAAGACCCTGGGCCCCCAGCGGCAGAGAGCCAGACAGCGTCAGGTGAGAGTTCAAATCAGTCAATGACTATTGTCATCGGGACTATGTTGCGAAAATAAGGACAAGCAGCCAGCACCAAGCAGTGACAGTATTTAAAATGAAATTTAAATCATTTGAATTTGTAAATATTTCGGTCTGCTGCATGCCATAAAATGTTTGAGCTCGCTTCGTTCGCTCTTGAAATCTCCTGACTCTTCAGAGTTTTACCATAGACTGTCTAAGTACTTACTTACATAACTCCTGTCTAAACCTCCAACCTCTGCCCTCCCAACCAAACTCCCCCAAAATCGTACACTAAGGTCGCGCCTGTCCGGAGCCCCGCCGTGTTCTCGTAGCGGCGATCGGCGGCGGCGACCTCTCGCGCCCGGCCCTGGTGCAAGCCATGGTCCGGGGCGAGGAGGAATGGGACGCCGTCGCCTCCTTCTGCGAAGCAGTGATGCTGGCGAAGGAGGTGGCGGAACGCGAGAGGGAGAGAACCTCTCGTCCCAGCCGCCGCGGGAGGCGCTCCGGGCGTCGGGGGTCCCGCGATGACCTCCGGCCACCGTAGACGCGGGCCTGTGGACGGTGAGTGATGGGCTAACTCGCCGTCCGTCCGTCTCACGACGAAAACAGGCCGTGTCGACGGCGCGTTCGTGTTCCACGCGCGCCTCAAAGAGATGTCAGCAACATGGGAGGGGCCCGAAAGGGCCGACGCCTGTCGGGGCTGCGGGTAGTCCTCTGGTTATCGCGGCCTCGACATAGAGGGCGAAGAAGGAACATGGGTGGTTTTTAGTCAGTAGAAGTCTGACACTCCCTTTCGCTCTGCCCAAGAGCGGGAGGGGTTATTCGATGATTTTACACCCACCAAAAAAAAAAAAAAAAAAAAAAAGGTCGCGCCTGTCACATAAATGAACTATTATTGCGTAATCTTCACTAAATCGTGGGTTTTTAAAGAATTTAGGGACTTCCACAGCGATCCCTTGTGCACATTCGTACTAATAATGTGGCCAATAGTAAACAAATGAAAAAAAAAAACATTTTTTCTGACAAAAAAAGCGTATGACAGTGTACTAGGGTATCGAATTGCTGACCAGTAGAAGCGGCTGTCCCGTTGTCTGTTTTAGTGTATAGGGAATTTAAACATAGGTAGCGAAATGTGGGTACCTACCTATCTAAGTATACTATGGTTAGTTCACCCGACGGGGATGACCAGTATGGTTGTGATGTTATTGGTACCTCGAGTCATTATTGGTTTTTGTAGAAATATCGTTTGCACAGTATTTTGTGATATAGTATTTTCCGTGTTGGGATATTTGATATATCCCAACACGGAAAACGTAATCGAAAACAATTTCCCGTCGCCGTCAATTAAATTACATCATTGAATAAAATCAGACGCGAGTTATTTTCGCCACCAAATATTATTATCACATAAGCTGTTTTATTTTTAACAAAAGTCACCCTATTTACTTCGGCTTCTAAATATAATTGGATTTTAAGTGTTTTGTTTGCAAACAAACAAGAAATATACGTTTTTAAGTACATTTGTGTACACAAAACATTAGTTTTTTATTTTTTATTTATATTTTAACAGAAATAGACATTTCATGGAGTAAGCTACTTGTTGAGTTGAAAAGGTTTCCAATAATAGGATCCTAATAATTTATTGGCCATCCATTATTTTTCTAGGACCTTATCAAATGCTTAAAAAGAAATTGTAGCCAGTTTTATCTCAAGGATCTTTGGACCAAAGAATGCTTACTACGTTGTATATAATTAGGTAGGTATCTTCAAAAGAATTTGTAAGTAAGTAAGTTGGTCGTAACTTTTTTAATAATAGGTATCTACCAAAGTTAAACTCTTTCTCGATAAAAATAAAGGCTTTTCGAAGTTAAGTTTTGGCTCGTTTATTAAGTCTTTAAGAACTGAAGAATACTCAGATGAGATTTTTCATGGTAAATCCAGTGACAGATTGTGCCAAGTTCAGGAAAAAAGTTTTTCTACTACAATTGACCTTTAAATTGCCGGCGAATAGTGTATACAGTGTGAGTCTTTATAATGTGCACATACCGAAATGAGAGAATCTATGCTTAATTTTATCGATGGAAAAAATATTTAAAAAATTTAAATATTTTTTTTTATAATTTTTATGGAATTTTTAAAAATTTTGTCCACTACTGTGACCCCAGTGTAAACAAAACGGTGTAACTTTTAAACAGAATTATCTATCGCGATGACATCGACAGCTAGTAATACCGTCTCTAGTGAATGTCGCTTCGTCCATCCATAGTATCGACGGTAAAAAGGAAGTATAAATGGCGCGTTCGGAGTGCCATCTTTTAACATTTGATATAAAATGTTATGTTTGAGTTATAAACATGCCATTTTTACTATTAGGTAGCTAATACGATGAAAAATACGTAAAAGTAATAAAAAAGGTAGGTAATGGGCCCGTCTTATTGAGAAATTTTACAATTATTGTAAAAATTGATGACAAAAAAACAGATTTTTGCCAAAAAAAGATGTTTATTTTCAATTGAGGGTAGTTTTTTTCCAGAATTTGAATTTTATTAGGAAGCTTAATTACTTGCAATCATTATGGAGTTTGTTTCATCACAAAATTTTTAAAAATTCCATAAAAAATATAAAAAAAAATATTTAAATTTATTAAATATTTTTTCCATCGATAAAATTAAGCATAGATTCTCTCATTTCGGTATGTGCACATTATAAAGACTCACATTGTATAGTTAGTAGTAGATACTAACAGACAGGTTTACAATGAGACGAGTCGTCTAAGGCCAAGCACATTGTGATGTATGAAAACGTTAACGATTTCTAATGACGATTTTTCGAGAAGCGATTTTTCGCTCGTTACTTTAAAACGCAGCGATCATTGCGATGGACGCGTGCTTTTTGATTAATTTACTGAGAGGCGGCCTCAGTAAATTAATAAAAAAGCATGCAACGAGCCTTCTGCTCGCGCCGCGCGACGCCCCAAGTCTCTGTAAACGAGCCCTAAGACGGTAGCAGGTACTATTCCACGACTTAGGGAAATTGCATTTTTAACAAAAAGTTAAGATTTTGTGCCGACCCCAAGTAATTGGTATGAGGCAAAAGCAGAAAGATGAACAGTAATAAATAATAATGTCTTACCGTTTCACATTGCCCATATCTCCTCGCTCTACAGCCAGGAGATACTTCTTCTCTTCCAGGGTCAGGGGTTTGGGCAGGGTTGGAAGCTCCATCGGTTTCCGGACACATTCTAGCTCGGGGTCACCCTGTCGAATTTTGTGCGTAAGTTTTAGTTATAGTACGTAGTACTATTATGTCTTCTGTGGTTATAGTTACAATCACCATCCAAAAAAATTAAAACAAGTCGTGTAAAAAAGACTGGATTTTAAGTCAACTGCAACCGCTGGTTATCCTCAACGTCATAATTTTAGACTAATTAAAATTGATTGGTCAACATTAAAAAACAAAATGCGATTTTAAAACTTCGAGAATCCCGCTTTTTTATTCCAAACGTCTAAATCTATTTTTAAGAACATTCTAATGGCATCACTTCGAATAAATTATTCTAATTTTAATTTGGAGCAAAGAGGTTTAATCTCAAGTAGCATTCTATGTTTTTTTTTGTGCGGAAAAGTAGGGACAAAACAAAACTGAAAAGGGCTTATTTTAGGAATATAGACATTTTTTTTTTGGTTTTCTTTCAAACGAGGCTTCATCTCCGAATGTTAAACACTAGTGGTTGTTTTTCCGATGTAATTTGTCCGCTAATGCCGATATCGGTTGCACAATAATCATAATAAGGTTCATACTCACGGACTCCAGGTCCTTCTTCTCGGACATATTGTCGATTTACCCCACCGTGAACTAGAGTGGCGTCCGCCCCCTCAGGCAGACTGCTTATCTACAACTAGAAACAATCAGTATTCACCAATAGTTACGGCTAATCAGCCAATCCTGGTTTCAGATTGGCTGTTTTAGTTCACTCATCATTAACAACATAATTTTTGTTTTGATAGGTACTTAGCAGATTCACTGGTGAAAGTTTCGCAAACTGCGTGCTAAGCTGTCTCTCAAGTGATAGTTAAACACGGTTGAGAAAATACCCGTGTCCATCGAGAAAGCTGAGTGCCTGCTGAGTGAAAAGCCTGGTGAATGTTGCATGAATCGCGAGACGTATGGTACCGGTCAATGTGACGACACTTGGGAGAGGCCTATGTCCATCAGTAGAAGTCTTTCGGTGGAAATGACGATGATGATGACGACCCACTGGATATTGTGACTTACCTACACTACCACAGATATCCCCCCTCAACTGTTTCCACACCAAAAACTGCGGAATCGGCCGTACAAGCCCGGTTCCGACTTCCGACCAGCTCCACAAGTCCATCAACAATGCCGCAGATCAACACAAAGGCCACGCGAACGCACGAAGCCTCACGACTTCATACAAATACACTGAAGATAATCAGCTTGACATGCCGATTACGACCGTCACCTACTTGCCTGACATAACCTTACTGAATAGTAATTCAATTGATGAGCATGTTCATGTTCTACTTTTGAAGTGTGTTGATAGCGAACTGGGCTTAGCGGGTATTAACAGACGGCGGGTATCTGAAATGCGTGGACCGTGGATATAAAGGGTGTATAGAGTGTTATCGAAGCCCAAAGGCACTTTTCTCCCCATCATTGTATTTTTTTTTGTTTTAGACCTTACCTAGAAACTTTTTAGTTACGAAGATATTGGAAAAAAGGGTTTTTTTACTATCTATTAAATGTTTTGAGTCGCTACATAGTTGCACAGGAAAACGTGGGTAAAAAAATAGTTAGTTTCCCAACAAATAATTGTTGCGTAGGGTTACTTAGTTTGATGTAGAGCAAACTTAGTTAACGGCTTCATGACGGGTCCGTTTAGACTTTGTATTTATGTTAAAATCGTAAAGGGTTAGTTTCGAATAAAGATAACATGGGCTGCACAGGTACTATGTAGGTATTTAATTTATGTTATTTACCTAAATATACAGTAAAAATAATGAATTGCTATTAAGTTTAACTATAGAAGCAACAGATTAAAAAATTAAGATGAAACAGTTGTAGTTATATTATAACTTATATCTTAATTGCCTCTCCCATCGTGTTACTTGATACTCAACTACTCTAATCCAACAGGGATATTAACTAACTAAAAAAATATATTCTAATTAGTCGGTCTGTTAGATTATAGAAAAATATTGAATACCTACGCATTTTTTGTTTTATCACATCAATAAAAATTTAATTAAAATTTACGAAGATAAAACGCGTCAAAGATTTGAGTGGGGGTTTGTGACGTGACTCACCGGTAAAAAATGTCATACTAATGTCTAAGAATATGACGTCACACGAGTTTTCAAAGCACTGTATCGTCTTCATTGTTTTTTTAAGTGAAAAAAGAAAAAATACGTGTCCGATATTTTTTGGTAATGGACTAATTAGTTTTTTTTGTTAACCACCCTACTGCTACCTTGCCAAAATAAAGACAGTCGTAACCTCGTATTACTCGTAGCTCACCCTACTCCAGATTTCCAGAACTCTATCGTAGTGCATCCACGCCACATTTTATTTAAGTCGCAAACAAAACAACAAAGCCATCAACCGGACACAAACCGAAATTCCGAACTACTCACTATCCTGATTTGTGCCCTCCAGCTATGAAAGTACAGGGTGTTAGCCGGTTCGATTCCGAAGTGTGGGAAAGGGTTTCTTAATAAAAATTAGGAAATGTTTCCTTAGAATTACATTTTGCTAATTTACAGTACTTAGAGTAGCTTCCTCCCTGTCTCTAAAACAGCTGGACCGATTTTATTGGGACTTTTACTGGCAGATAGCTGATGTTATAATGTACTCAAAAGTAGCCTTTGTTACTGCTTAGTCTACTTTTATGTACACAGATAAGAAGAAGAAGAAGACGATACAGTGCTTTGAAAACTCGTGTGACGTCATATTCTTAGACATTAATAGGTATACTTATAAATCCACAATATTTGTATGTTTACTTGTAATCACGATTTCGAAAACGGCTCTAACGAATTCGATAAAAGATGCAATACGGTGGGCCGGTGGCTAGCGGGGGCGAAAAGTATATCTGGCTTGGTCTCATATTTGGAAAAATCGTTTGCTTTATTTGCACTCTAACAGAGCATAGTCAACCTGGTAATTTCAATTAAAAGGCTCAAATCGACCTACAATTACGAGTAAACTAAACATTTCGTTTGTAATTTAAGTAGCTGTCATATTCACAAAGCATTCCTGGAAACATTCAATTATTCAGTGGGTCAACTTCTGTTTAATTTATTTTCTTTTCCTTGTATTACACAATACTGATGACCCAAAAAACTCAAAACTCAAAGCATTTATTTAAATTAAACCTTTATAGGCACTTTTGAATGTCAGAAGAACAATTCATAAAAACAATACTACGAGTGCAATACGTCATTCCGAAAGCCACCACGCCGAACTACACGCCGCCGAATGCCCGCAACAACGAGCGCCGCGAGCACGAAAGCACGCAGCGACGCACACCGCTACAACGAATACACGAGACTCCGAATCACGGAACAACGAATGCACGCCGCAACGGGCAACCGCCGCCCCGCGACCGGTTTTGGAAAAGCTAATTAGAGTAATAAATGTCAATTCGAAAATACAGAGAAAACAGAAACTTTTTTTCCCGAAGGATTAGGCAGCGGTGTACCTACCATTAGAACACCCACGTTTCGCCAGTTAGTCACATGTAATTGGAGCGAGCTGTTTGCTATCAACCGGTCATAAATCCACGTGGTCAATGGTCAATCTACGTGGTCTATAAAAAGAAAAAAATCATATCACACTATCACACTAAAATAACAAAGGCGAAAGTTTGTGAGTGTGTATGTTTGTTACTTCTTCACGCGAAAACTACTGCACGGATTTGGATGAAATTTGGTACACAGATAGTATAACCTGGTTTAACAAATAGGATAGTTTTTATCCCGATTTTATATTCCCGTGGGTTGTAGCGGCTGCAGCCGCTGGCAACGGCTAGTAAAAAAATAACCAAATAACCGTCCGCTAGAGTCTAGTGGAGGAGGTAATTTGGTTTTTCAATTAATTTTCCAAACTAGACCAACGAAGCAGTTGATAAAAATAACCAAGCTATTTTTTATTTTATTTCAGAATAATTTCACTCCTGATTCTGATATTCATCTCTAGAGATCCGACAAAGAGTATGGCCAAGGTCAAGGTCAGTAGTAAAATCGGTGGAGGTATGTATTGCCTGTCTGATTACTTTTTTTCTACCTTTAAGAAGTTATCAAAACTATAAAACAAAAATCATTTCTTCAAATTAGGCTGATAATCATACATTTTTGGACGTCAAATTTTACAAAAGACAGGCCCCCAAAACGACCACCCTTCGACACTTCCTGCCGTGGTTGCCTCGGTTGGTCTGTGTATGGGTGACCACCCATTACATGACGAATTTCTACCGTGCTTCGAAGAGCTCGTAAAGTCGAGCACGTGGTACCGTACACGGTTGTTTCGGGAGGTACCTGCACCGAATCAGGCGGGAGGAAACGCCCGGGTGTCACCACTGTGAGGATCTGCCGGAGGACACGGTGGAGCACACCGTGGAGGTCTGCCCCGCTTGGGCTGAGCTCCGCCGTGTTCTCGTAGCGGCGATCGGCGGCGGCGACCTATCGCGTCCGGCCCTGGTGCAAGCCATGGTCCTGGGCGAGGAGGAATGGGACGCCGTCGCCTCCTTCTGCGAAGCAATGATGCTAGCGAAAGGAGGTGGCGGAACGCGAGAGGGAGAGAACCTCTCGTCCCAGCCGCCGTGGGAGGACGCTCCGGGCGTCGGGGGCTACGTGACGGCTTCGCCACCGTAGACGCGGGCCTGTGGACGGTGAGTAATGGGCTAGCTCGCCGTCCGTCCGTCTTATGACGACGACAGGCCGTGTCGACGGCGCGTTCGTGTTCCACGTGCGCCTCAAAGAGATGTCAGCAACATGGGAGGGGCCCGTAAGGGCCGACGCCCGTTAAGGCTGCGGGATGTTGTAAGAGATACCGCGGCCTTGACATATAGGGTTAAGAAGAAACATGGGTGGTTATTAGTCAGTAGACGTCTGACACTCCCATTCGCTCTGCCCAAGAGCGGGAGGGGTTATTTGATGATTTCCCACCCCCCACCCCCAAAAAAAAAAAGTCGAGCACGTGGTTCCGGGAGTCATTTGTCAATCGTAACAAGTAGTGGTTTCGTATTACGCAGTACTACCTGGGTTGTGGAGGTCAGATAGGCAGTCGCTCCATGTAAAATACTGGTATTCAGCTGCATACGGTTAGACTGGAAACTAAATCCAACATAGTTCTGAAAAGACTAGGTACATGATGATTAATTTAAAAGAAACTAATAGTTCAGAGATGAAACTTCGTGTTCCATATCCTTTAGAACGATAATGAGGAAAAAACACAACATCAGTTTGAAAATATCACAGAATTTCATATGAAAACTAACACAAGGTTCCGACTGAAGGTTTAACAATAAAAACACTCCCTACAAATGTTAATTAACAAATGTGGAAACCGAACAAAATACGGCACTTTTTGATTCAAACGATAGTTCGCAAAAGCGCTGAAACTTTTTTTAAACTGGTGTTTTCCGTCACGAGTTTTGTAGCGGGAATTCATATGAAAATGAGTTTCTAAATAAATAGGTACCCCGTACCTTCATGATATTTTTATTTAATTTGTGACCTTTATTTCGTGACTGCTAAGCATGAGCTCGTGGGTTCGATTCCTGTCTTGCGCATAAAATGACATGAACTACATACCTATGCGGCTATGACATCATTTCATTTTTTTTTTTTTGTGACTTGTACAATAGGATATTTCTCCAAAAACATCTAATTAGTCCTTCTGTTACATTATCGAAAAATATTGGTGACCATTTTTTATTAAAAAAAAACGTTTATTAAAAATTGGCGAAAATAAAACGTGTCAAAGATCACGAGTTTGGGGGCTCGTGTCGTTACTTTGTGGGTAAAAACGTACTAACAAAAAAAAGATTTTTTTGGTGTTTTTTTTTGGTCTTTTTCTTTTTTCACGTACGTCACAAGGTTAGTACGTTTAACCTCTAGGTTAAAGTATAGAATAAAGGTTGACTGGAAGAGAATGCCTACACCGATGTACCACTCTTGTACTAATAAATAAGTATTGCCTAACCAGACAGATGTGTTGCTGGGGAATTTGTATAATAGAATGTGGCGGGAGACGGGCATTTTGGGCGACTGTGTCTTTTATAAATATTTTGAGGAAACCAATTTAAAAAGTGCCGATTACATAAGCTTAATTTGAATTAGTTGATTTTGATTTTGATAGCATCGGATAATGTTTAATGTTTAGGCTATACCAATTTTGTTTTAATTGGCATAGCCCGCCACACTATCCCCAAACCACGGCAACACCTAAACACCAGAATAAACAGTAGCGACTACCAGAAAAGCATCGAGACAATGAACACTCGACGAAGTCCCAGAGAAGCAATTTAACTGTCTTGGATCCCAAAACAAAATTAATCAGAAAAGAATTACGGAGGAGTAGGTAACCATTATGTCCACTTCCCTCCATATCAACAGGAAAACAAAACAAGGTCAATAGCCACAAAGGGACTTATCTAAGTGGGATATATGCATAGTTGTCTAGCACGAAGAATAAATATAATCATTCATTATAATGGGTCTTAAGTTGTGAGCTGATGCAGTGAGTTGATTTCAATAAAAGTTTATTTTTATTTTTTTAAACGTTGCTCCACACTAGGAACTTCTACTGTATCGTGGGTGCGTTTACAAACATTGAAACTTCACATACACAAATACACCCAGACCCGAAAGAAATACCTGTAGGCCATACAAATATTTGTTCCGTGCGGGAATCGTTCCCGCGATACTCAGCGCAACAGTCCAAATCGGACTGAGTCAAAAAAATATGATTCTAATTAGTCCGTCAGTTAGATTATCGAAAAATATTGGATACGTGTTTTTTGTTTTATCAAATTAATCAAAATTGACGAAGATAAGATGTGGTTGTGACGTCATATGTAGGTAAAAAATGTACTATCATATGACGTTTTCGAAGAGTTCACGAGTTTTCGAAGCACTGTATTGTGAAGTATTGTCTTCATTTTTTGTTTATGTTAAAAAAGAAAAAATACGTGTCTAATATTTTTTGGAAATTTATCTGTCGGACCAATTAGTTTTTTTTTGTCCGATCCCCTATTGCTCAGCCAATGCGCCAACCGTGCCGCAGTTAGGTAGGTATACCTATCAATTTTTTTTGAATGAACGGTGTTAGTTTCTACAAGGTTAATAACTCCGGATGTAAACCAAAACTTATTCAACACAAACGTAACATTTCAAAACTTGTTGCGTGTGAGGATCGAACGCGAGCACTCAGCCAGCTGCGTCAATAAGATCCATTTCTTCGGTTGCCTAGTCAACTAGTCGTCTAGGTCCACTCTAATACATTTCACCTTCACCCACATATGTATAATGAGAGACAGTTAAAGCCTTTGAAATGCGTGTAAGTACACACAATCCCTCTGGCATTACACGCATTTCGAATTTAAAATCATTTAGTTTAAACAATAGCTTATGTTTAGATCTAACTGCTGAAGACGGACCTAAATGAGTGTATCTCTTTATTTTCTGTTAGCCCGCGAAATTTATTTTTATTATAGCTATGAACTTAGATTGTTGTATTGATGATTTTAACCACAAAACTGTCTTGGGCCATATATTTGTTTCGATCGCGAATCATATTTGAATCATCTGACGTAAACGAGTAAAACCTGAGTCTGACCTACAAATTAAAAAATGAAGTCCGCGGACTACCTTAGCAAATCCTCGAGCCAAAACTTTGAGCACTCCCAAAGAACAGTCTTAAAATCAACATCTGAAAATCTGTTTCGACTTTGGATTGCACTTCCTAATGCATTTCTGGGAATTTCACTTCAGTTGTAATGTAGATAGGTTAGTAAAGCCAGGGGGTCTAAAATGGCCACTTTAGCAGATCATAATATGAATTGCGTTAACGCTTTACCTGCTGAATTATTTCCGAGAAAATCGCAGGTCCTTTGTAAATAGCTGTTACCAATGCGGTTCGCCGCTTCTGTGCGGCTTATAAATAATAATAATAATAATATTCCACAACTATCACACAACGCCATCTAGTCCCAAGCTAAGCAGAGCTTGTGTTATGGGTACTAGACAACTGATAAACATACTTATATATTTCTAAATACATACATATTATAGATAAATTACACCCAGACACAGAACAAATGATCGTGCTCATCACACAAACATTTGTCCTGGGTGGGAATCGAACCCACGACCTCCGGCATAGCAGTTAGGGTCACTAACCACTAGACCAACAGGCCAGTCATAATACTTATGTTTAGTGGTGCGGCAGGCCTCACTATAGTAATTCTGGCCCTTCAGCTTTGCGGTACGGCGCGGCGGCGCTTATATGCGCGGCGCAAAATTTTCGAGTTTTATGACGGTCATAAAGCTATTATATATTTAATACACTACTTTTAATAAGCGTAAAATGGACCTTACATAATAGTAACTGCGTGTGTGACCATTTTACGAATTTTAACGCAAATCATGTTATTTTTCTACTATGATCTATTTTCAGAAGCAGTTACTATGAAAGGTCCATTTTAAATGTTTTTACGCAATTCATTTTATGATCTACTAAAGTGACCATTTTAGACCCGCTCGAGTCCTTATGATTTCACCAATTCTGTCCATAGTGTTTGGGCACATAATTGAAAACTATTATTTTCTCGACTCTTCTCAGGCTTTTTTTTAAGGATTAGAAATCATGAAATGACTCGTCCCGCTCTGGGTGAAGCAAAAGGTAGTTTCAGACTCTTAGGTACTGACTAAAACCCATCCGTGTTCCTTCTCCCTTCCTTTCTTTCCCTTTGCGTCCCAAGGTCACGGTAACTCTTTCGAACAAATTCCGCAACACACTTCTCGGGCTAGCATTCCAGAATTAGTAAACAAAAAATAAACAAAATCTACTTACGAGATCAAACGAACGCTGTGGCTGACACGACGCCACTCCCGACGCGAGACCATCCCCTCTCGCTCTTATACCAACCCACCTGACGCCACCTGATCCAATTAGACATGTCAGCTGCCAAATGAACCGGTTCGATGCCGATCTGTACCACGTGGTGCTTTGTTTACGAGTTTTGTAGATTTCAAGGGCGTCTAGAGTTGAGTGTCGTGACGAGTGAGTCACGAAGTAGAAGGTAAAATGATCATACTAAATATTTTTAGAGCGAAACGTGTAACAAACTAGTCATACATAACAATTTAATGGCAACACCAAACCCATAGAGTAATCACCAAAGTTACAGAACATTTATAGTCTGTGGGACTTGCTTTGCCGCTTCATTTTAGTAATTTAGGCGCGCAAGACGCAAGCTATGAAAGTAGTTATTTCAATGAGTGTAAAGTAAAGTGATTAGTGTCCTGATGGAGGCGTCCAACCTGGTGGCGACTCATCTAGGAGAAATATAAGCTAAGTGGTATCACTAAAGTAGTGGTTTAGAGGTTCCCCACCTAAATGCCTAGACTCTAGATTCCCTAACTTCGTAGGTAGGAGATCTTGGGTGTCGTTAACTTATGCGATCTTCGATGAAGTCGAGGAGCTTGGCATCTGTTAAATTAAGAGGTTTTCGTGGAAGGCGAGAACCTCATGAAAATGAGACTGGGCGAAAGGCCGTGATCAGTCTGGTAGGAGAACTTCGGTGCTGCAATACGAAGTCTCTACCAATGGCTCTAGTTGGGTGTACACGAAGGTACATTGCAATAGTGATATGCCATGAGCAATAGTTCTAAGAGGTTTCGTGGAAGGCGAGAACCTCATGAAAATGAGACTGGGCGAAAGGCCGTGATCAGTCTGGTAGGAGAACTTCGGTGCTACAATACGAAGTCTCTACCAATGGCGCTAGTTGAGTGTATAGATAGTACATTGCAATAGTGACATGCCATGAGTTCTGATGTGCACACAGATACCTACAATGAGATGTTATCTGCAAAGAGGCTGCGGAAATTAACTCTCTAATAACCAATCTTCTACGATGATGAATTCGTAGTTGTATTTAACTAATTAAGCAAATGTGAAGTATAGGTATGACGTTGCTGTTGTATTATGACTTCACACACAAGACACCGGAAATGTTTAGGTATTTATGCATGTTGAAACACAGTGTATAAAATGGTGGGAATCAATTTATTTTTAACTACAGATGGTGAGCTGAATCATGGTACGAGCTAGTAAGAACTGTAAGCAGATTTAAGCGAAGCAAACAATCCCAGACAACTGAAGATTCCTCTCGGAGTAAACCCCAGGTACATCTCACTCTCCCAACAATTATCTGTTCTAAATAATCCCGTCGCCGCGCCGCTGCGGATGCCGTGGCGGTAGATATCGTGGTGGCGCGGCGGCGGCGACATTGAGTGTGTGGTGCGCGACAGGTTGGATTTGTTTGTGTGATTCGGATTTAGAAAGGTTGGGGTTTGAAGGAGGCTTTCAGAGTTTTTAATAAAACATCACGGTTGTTATTCCTGATGTGTCAGGCAGAGGTGTAGGTACATAACATAGCATGACAGGTGTTCATAATCATAGGTAATAAAACAATGAAAATGTATTGTTTTGCCTTTTTATGACTTTCACGTCTGCTCTGAAGAGCAGACGCATGTCGCCAGATGTTTGACATTATCATACCTACCCTCAATGATGTTAACTGAAATTCAGTGATCCGCAAACTAAGTGACTATCCAATTTGACTGTGTTGCGGTAATCACCACATATATAATATATATGTGGTGATTACAACAGACAGGCAGACGCGGCGGTTGACTTTGTTATTATATATTATATAATAACAAAGTCAACCGCTGATAAAATCAAAACTTACCGCACCGATTTTCACGATATTTTCACCAGTGAATAGAGTGGTTAAATAATAAAAAATAAATTAAGTCCAATATTGCTTGGAGTTGTCGCGTTATGGTTTACGCGACAACTCCAAGCAATATTGGACTAGGTCTTGCCCTTGTCGATGATGACTTGCCATATAAAACCCGTTTCGGGTGTTTGACATCTCGGCAGCGTGGACTTCGGACGTCGAACGGAACACATAATACACAATTACTGTGATCCTTTATTGATGTTTTTTACCGTAGCTCTCTATTACCCACGACCGTAACCGATAGTAATAAAACTTCATGACTTTATCAGCGATCATAATATTGCCTGTAGGTAAACCTACTTATATGAATACTTAGTTTCATGAAAAATGGCGTCAATTTTAATTTTCATTACGTATACCTACATACTTACAAATAAATAAAATTCAAATATCTATTTGTAATTTCGAAACAATTGCTTTTTACTGAATACTAAAACAACATGTTTAAACCAACATTTTTGTCTTTCTGTGTCTGTTTGTTCAGATTAATCTCCGAAACGGTTTAACCAATTTTGACCCAGATTTGCAGATGGCTGCTGATGTTACTTATAAAAATTACCTTTTTTTTTATGGCTGGTGGAAAATCATCGAATAACCCCTCCCGCTCTTGGGCAGAGCGAAAAGGAGTGTCAGACTTGTACTCACTAAAAACCACCCATGTTCCTTCTTAAGTCGAGGCCGCGATAACGAGTGTACATAAATATTTTGGTATCCCCTTGTTTCGCAGACAGAAATTTACAAAGAATTTCGTTTGTCAGAAAATAATACAAGCGAGTGTTCCGATCGAAACGAATCGTATAGTTGTTTATCTCGCTCACTTATATACGATATTAGGTATTGAAAATATAAAAAGCAGGAAAACAGTTTTTCGTGCCACCTAACTACGGGTGAAAAGTGTTTACGGAATTAGGATGCGGGTCAAGATCTAAATAAAACACCAACATAAAAATGTAAAACTTTATTACATCTGACAATTCAACATAAGGTACTGTACACACCGGACTACCTAACATCTCGACTAGTGCAATTCCAGATATGTTAAGATATAACCTACACAACATACAGCTAGACAATTATTTTTGTTATTCTATAGTACAAAAATACAATCAGGGAAATAGTTCGAAGCTATTGGCTAATTTTAGTAACTAAAGGACGACTCATAAATAGGAAAATCCCGCGGCGGGTTTGAAAGACTAGTCATGTAAGTTATGGATATTCTACCATCTGAGCGCGTTGAGAGCAGCCCCACCCCCGCGCGGGATCTTGGTAGTTTGTTGATTTTAAGATTTACAGATACAGGGTGCTAAAACGTCGTCAACTGCAATCGTGGAGAGGGACCAGTCCATAAGAAAAAAAATCCTTATGAAATCAATACTCGATTCTTGAAATATTTTAGAAAATTCCAAACATTCTTACAAAGTTATTGAAGTTAATACAGGGTGCAAGCGACGCCGATGCACAAACGGTTACCACGTATTCAGTACATCATTCTAACCCTCCACATAGAAATCTTTCATAGCTAATTAAAATAAAAAAAAACATCAGTTCTTATACATTTTGACGTGCAGGTTGTGGTAGATTTTGAGGTGCACTTTTGTAGGACATACAGTATTTTTTCTTTTTAAATTAAGAATTATACTGAATACCTACTTTGTAACCGTTTCTGCATTGGCCTTCCATCCAACAGACAACTTTGTAAGTATGTTTGAAAACTCACGAATCCGATAATAGAAAATGTGGTATAAATATTGTGTCATAAAATATTGTAATACCAAGCCATAATTTTCTAGTCAACTCTTCCTAGTCAACAATATCAAAAATAAATTATAGAATAATTTCCCTGATTATAAAAAAGCTACGGTATTAAAATTCTACTATATTATTGCTGATTTATTGTATCTAAATAACGATATTTACAGTAATATCAACAAACGAGTAAACATATGAGCTTAAAATACAGCTATTTAAAAACTGAACACGCCATCCATTTGACTGCAAATTAGGCACTTAACCACTGCAAGCAATTTCGACCTTACGAGCTATTTTATTGTTAAAAGTCGTAAAACAAATAACTTGAACATTATTATGCCAAAAGCAGTTAAAGTTCGCGTTCATTTTAGGTATTATTTTCAAAAACAATCTAATAACCAACTTTAGTTGCTGACCATACCTACAGAAAATATTTTTTTATTTAACACTGATGTACGCTAGTACTTTTAATATCATTATAAATATCATCGGTGAATAATAATTGTTATAATGTTTTGGGTCAAAAATTAAAACAATGAAATATTGGTATTCCATCACTGTTGCTCCAACACCAAAAAACTCGAGTTCAACTCAGGAGACCTACCTTCCTTTGATCGATAAATATTGTTCTGTATTGAAATATTTAACCCTAGACCCCTAACCTTCGTCGAATCGACGGATACGCGCAAAAGAGACAATGAATTTTATATCGCGTATCCGTCGATTCGACGAAAGTTATTTGTCTACTGTTAAATATTATATAACCTTACAACTATTAACTTTAATAAGGCTCAATTAAATAAACTTAAACGCCTATATAACTACAGGATGGCAATAAAAGCACTCTGGCAACCATTTTAGTAACAATTTATTTTTTTACTCAAGAAAATCATAGTTCCCAATGTAAAAAATTGACAAAATAGTACCTGCATAGATAGCGCTACATGTTTCTTCCTTTTTTTTGTTCTGCATGGCAACCTCTGAAGCTGGCTACTGCTTAACTCGACAATCCTGTGGATGCCTAGAGTGTTAGGTCTCCAGCCAGGTACCTACATCTTTCCTAAATATGTTTTCTTTCTATCTTTCTTACATTCATTTAACTGCTATGGAGTTCCTGGCTAAAAGCTTTGCCGCAAGAGGGCGCTAAATGTTTTGTGCTGTCGCCAATTCCCTTACAAGCATTCAGCGCTCTCAGTTTTCAGCAAACCACCTCCTTTGCAGTTTTTTGTATTAGACAAGGACCCTTACACACGAACAGCACTTTACTGTCGACAACAGGCAACTGCGTTTTCCGTTGCCTCTGTCGACAGCTGATAGTGCCTCTGTTGACAGCGTACTGCTCGTCTGTTTGACGACTTACATTGTTAATTATGTTGGTAACATTAATCGAGTATTATTCAAAATATTATTTTTATTTGAGTCTTTGTCAAAGTTTTTTTTTCTTTCAGGCTGTTTCCGTCACCATACAGTTAAATGCAAAAAACGCCTTAATTTTAATAAAAACAACATTTTTTTTTAAATAAACCTGTGCAACAAAATGCAACAAGTGAAATTATAATAAAGTAAATACGAGTACCTTCATACCTTGACTAAATTGCATTTTTTTTTTGCAAAACATATTACACTTGAAAAAATAAAAGCTAAAAGTATTTAGTATCACAGGATGGTGGATTGACCAGCACACATAATATATTTTTATCCAAAACAATCAAACATAAAATAGATAAATTTAAAATTTTGATTACACAACTTAATACTGACGACACAACCATATAAAATAATTCTGGAATAATATTGTAAATAATTTCAATAAGACCTGTCCCAATGCCGATGAAAAAGCGACTAGTTAGTAGAAATGTACAAAAGACTATAGGCCCCGTGTCAGTAAAACAGATATGACATAACATAACATCTCGCCTCTAATCCCTAAGGATTAGGCAGAGGTGTACCTAATAGTACACCCACATTTCGCCAGTTATGTTTAAGTCCCATGTTATTTTGGGCGAGCATATTGCCATCAACCGGGCACAAATTCAGACTTCGTGACTGCTACTGAGAAATTCCGGATGTCAATTCAATCATATTTAGCCTTTTTTTTGGCGGGTGGAAAATCATCAAATAACCCCTTCCGCTCTTGGGCAGAGCGAAAGGGAGTGTCAGACTTCTACTGACTAAAAACCACCGATGTTCCTTCTTAGCCCTTTATACCGAGGCCACGGTATCTCTTAAAACTTTTTTTTTTGACGGCACGGTTGGCGCAGTGGCTCAAGCAATGGACTGCTGCGCTGCGTGTCGCGGGTTCGATCCCCGCACGGATCAAATATTTGTATGACCTACAGATAGTTGCTCCGGGTCTGGGTATTAGTGTATGTGAGTTTAAATGTTTGTGAACGCACCCACGATACAGGAGAAATTCCTAGTGTGGGCAACGTTTTAAAAAAATAAATAAACAAAAACAGCCATAATATTTAGCCTGACCTGGGACTCGAACACGTTGTGCTTGTGACTACACGCTAATCGTCAATACTGGGACAGGTGTCTAAAACATAAAATTATTTAATTAATTAAAAAGATTCGTCGTCAACCAAATATTTTTTTTTTGTTGTTTAAAAGCTTAATATACCTAAAGAGGATAATTTAATAAAAAAAAAACACAAGTTTGGGCCAACCCTGAGGAACTAGTAGGTAGGTATAGTAATGGGGACGACCTGTCAAAACTCATTGTAGATGGCAGCACCATAGCGAAGTCTAAATCTGACCAATAGGGTCAAGCTATTTTGTTTAAAAAACAGTTACTATCAGAAATGTGAGGTCATGTTTTTAAGCGACTTCTAAAAAGGAGGAGGTTCTCAATATGGATGTTTACTGACTTAAAAAAATATGATTCTAATTAGTCCGTCTGTTAGATTATCGAAAAATATTGGATACGTATTTTTTGTTTTATCAAATCAATAAAAATTGACGAAGATAAAACGAGTCATAGATTTATGTGGGGGGTTGTGACGGCACTGACCGCTAAAGAATGTCATACTAATGTCTTAGAAAATGACGTCACACGAATTTTCAAAGCATTGTATCGTCTTCGTTGTTCATCACCATCATCATTTCAGCCGAAAGACGTCCACTGCTGGACATAGGCCTCCCCTATGTGTCGCCACATTGACCGGTCCCGTGCGTCTCGCATCCAGCGGATCCCCGCAACCTTCACCAGGTCATCGGTCCACCTAGTGGGAGGCCTTCCAACGCAACGTCTTCCAGTTCGCGGTCGCCACTCCAGAACTTTTCGACCCCATCGGCCATCCGTTCTGCGAGCAATGTGCCCTGCCCACTGCCACTTAAGTTTGGCAATTCTTCGGGCTATGTCGGTAACCTTGGTTCCGTTGCTTCGTTGTTAGTTTTCGTGAAAAAAGAAAAATACGTGTCCAATATTTTTTGGAAATCTATCTGACGGACTAATTAGATTTTTTTAGTTAACATCCCTATTCGTATGTATGTTTTTTTTTGTATGTTTGATTTCGGATATCTCCGACATGAACGAACCGATTTTGAAAATTATTTTTGTATTCGAAAGAGTATACTTTCCGAGGTGCGCTTAACGGTTAGGAGTTGGAGGATAATTCTTTGTTCTACGGTCGCGAACCCTATTTTATTTAATATACAAGCTGATACTTTCGAAAAACGAATTTCGCGAGCCACCTTGAAGGTTTAAATGTCCTCACATTTCTGACACACACTATAAAATGATAATTCATTATCAACCAACGATGGCGCTTGGAACTAGCTACGCTAATGCATTTGTTTCACAGAAAAAAAACAGTGTTGCCATCCCCAAAAAACGCAAGCAAACAAATAAATTCCTGAAACTGCGACCTAAATAAATGCTTGAAAATCAATTAACATATCACCAAAACAAAGTCAAACATTAACAAATTTCTTAAAACAAAAATATTTCCCGAATTCACTAACACTGTATTTTCAACTCTCGGTACTAAGTCGAATGTTGAAATTACAAGAATGTTTTTAATTCAGGAATAGCCTAGTTTTAGTGAAAACGAGTATGTGTAAAATCTAATAGTAATGCTTTGCATAATATGGCAAAATACGAATAATAATAAATTGTGATACATCGAAAAAATAATAAATAAACTATATTTGTTCTTTAAAATAATAATTTTTTTGAACAATATAAATATTTGTAAAATATGTGTCAACGGTGTAAAATAACTTCTTTAAAACCTTTTAATGAAAATAGTGACATAACGATGGCAAGTCTAGACCTTTATGACAAGCATCATCATCATCATGACGTATTTGATGTATTTAGACCCTCAAAATACATCAAATACGGCATGATGTTTAATTTAGGTAATTTAGCCGCGTCCTAACCAAAGCGATCGTCGCTCGAGCGCGCGTCCGCCGCGTTCATTGCATGCTCGCGCCGACAGATGGCGCCAGCTGTGATAATTATACATTGTATTAGCTATTATAATTGTATAACTGTATTAGCTATTATAATTCACGCTACGGGTACCTTAGGGCCACAGCACACTTGCTACTTCCAGCATTAGCAATTTTTAAATTTTGCGACTGTATCGTTGCTTTAACTTCTAAAAAGTGGCTAGCTAGCCGATTGCTGATGCTAAAAGTAGTGTGTGTGCTGTGGCCCACAAATAAGAAGGGTAATATCATTATCATAATATATAACGTGGCTAATTCAGAATGTAACGCTAGATTTTCACGGTTCACGCTGCCTTTTAACTTGGTTAAAGAAACTAAACTGAAGGTTCAGTCAATGACGGTCCGGCTCCAGTCATATATTTGACGTAGACAAATACTTCATTATGGAGATTTCCGTTCCCGGAACCGCTATGGCGACTTTTCCACACTGGTGTAGCAGAGCCTTAAATTTTGTATGCATAATTTATAGACGGTGTAACATAATAAACGCAAGACCACCCATGTTGTCTCTCGGTTCATAAAACTGAATATTTTTGTTCAACAAAGTCCCAAAAATCCCACCAAAATGAAAAACTAGACTTTCTATAGGAACTGACCTGAAATTATCTGATTAACATGGTAAGTAAGAAATTATGAATTTCCAAAAGTCACCATACGAACTCTTGCGTTTATTATTTTGTGCCGTGTATATAATATTTTCTGCGTTTCAATCAAATAGAATCAATCTAGTTAAACCGTGTACCAGAACCTTAACAAAGTCGAGACTAGCCTACTTCACCATTTTATATAACTTCAAAAATCCACCTAACTGCAAACATCACAAAAAACAATGTGCAATAGAACCAGTAGGGCTATTGCGTATCTTTTAAATTACAGTGGCTAACCTATAGTGCCTATCAATTACTGTCAAATGGTACCATTTTGTACTAAACCATAACCAATTTGATAGTTTATTCATGGACAATATGATAGCCACTGACATATAAAAGATACGCAATAGCCCTACAGAACGGCTTAAATTCATATTTTATCGTTACACAATTTGCACTTTAAATTATAATCGATAGAGTTCAACACCGCTAACCTATGTATGTACACACATTTACAGGAGAAAAGTACTAAGATATTATTACTTCACTTTAGGTCTTCTTCTTCATCTTCGACGTACAATAGGTCTTCCATTTTCGTCATGAATTTGCTGTTTAGTTCCTCTACGGCGAGTGGTGGGGTCTGAAAAGGTTGTGAAAGAATTTGGCGTAAGTATGTGTCTAATTTGAATGTCATGGTAGAAGCATGATCAACAAGTCCCAACGTTGCTTCCAAACCAAAACAATCGTCTCGTTCGCGTTCATGTTACTTTAGTTTTAAGGGCCCACTATCAGAGCGATCACGCCCGTCGCTTGTTCACGCGATGATCGCCTGAGTTAGGACGCAGCTTAGTAATAAAATTGTGCGCAAACTATTATTACATTAATATTCGTTACCACAGTATTATTTCGTTACCTGTTAAAATTTTCCACCAATTGTCACAAGTTGATTTGAGCACAATGTACAGAATGTTGTTTTTTTTTTGTGATATGTAATTTTATTGTGTAACAAGCAACAGAATAGAAAAACTGATTTAGCCAAATTAAAATGAAACGATTATTAACGAAACAGTATAAAAGCAATTTCGTTTATTGTATGTTATTTTAGCCTCCTTCAATACATTTACATTTGTAATAATTCAAGTAGTTTAATTTAATTATGAACCATTTTCAGATAAAAATCACGCTCAACTATTAACATACCCGTACGTATCGTATATAATAAAATATCGTATATTGTAGGTATATACTTTGTGTCTCCTACAAAAAGTGTGAGGTTTACGAAGCATAAATTCACATATTATAGTATTAGAAGTTAAGTATGTAGTATTAAAATTTAAGGTCACCTTTTACTAGATAATTTTAACATTTGTATTTTATAACAAGTGCCTTTAAACTAAAAATTTTGGCGAGTAAATAGGAATGTCTCCTGACTAACAAAAATATGTTTCTGGTTAGTCCGTCAGTTAGATTATCAAAAAATATTGGATAGGTTCGTGTTTCTTGTTTAATCAAATTAATAAAAATTTACGAAAATAAGACGGTGTCAAAGTGTGCTTGTGTGTGACGTCACTTCGTAGTAAAAAAATAGTTTTCGAAGCACTATATCGTTTTAATTTTTTTCTTTACTTGCTTAAAAAAATAAAAAACTGTCCAATATTTAGTGGAATTTTGACGGACTAATAAGTTTTTTTTGTCAATTACCCCATTGTAAAAAAAAAATTGTGTTTGTGAACAATAAATAATTAAATAAATGTTCGAACCCCATAGGTCTCTTATGGAATATAGAAAAATAAATAAAAACTAGCATGCTTTCCAATGACTTTATTAAGCAACACATAGTGAGTAGACAAACAACAGGTGGTGTTAACTAGAATTTTAAATACATATATGTATATAAATGAAAATTCTATCACATTTTTGACAATATTCCAACTTGGCATAGGTTACTTCGAAAGTTGGAGATCCGATAACGTCCGATAACGTGATTCGTGTATAAATGTTGATGGATGGAGAGGAATACCAAAGAAAATATGGATGGATTCTAAGAGGAATAGGAGTCGGGCAGAGTAAAAAAATATGATTCCAATTAGTCCGTCAGTTAGATTATCGAAAAATATTGGATACGTGTTTTTTCTATTATCAAATTAATAAAAATTGACGATGATAAGACGCGTCAAGGATCATGAGTTTGGTTGTGACGTCATTTGTAGGTAAAAAATGTTCTAATATGTGACGTTTTCGAGGAGTTCACGAGTTTTCGAAGCACTGTATCGTCTTATTCTTTTGTTTACGTGAAAAAGAAAAATACGTAAGTATCCAATATTTTTTGGAAATCTATCTGGCGGACTAATTAGTTTTTTTTTGGTCCGATCCCCTATTATGTGAAGAAAAAACGGAGTAAATGATAACGTGGCGAATAACGGAAGAATGGAAGAAAAAAGTAAAATGGGACAATGTCAGGGGAAAAGGAAGATGATAATGTTGATTCCGGTATTAGGCAACTGTATTTTGTTCATAAAAGCAAATTTAAAAATTAATGAAGTTCTATTTCACAGGGAACAAAAGTTATGTAAGTATGCTTTGGAATATTGTCAACAATAACATAAATATAAGCGAATGGTACAAACAAAAAGATGTACATGCAAAAATGAAGCTTTAATTACTCAAAAAATAACTCGATGACTGTAAAAAACGTTAAAAATATCATATGTCGGTAAAAAAATACATAAAATATCATGCAAGTACTGTACAGTCACGAGCAATAATATGTATACAATTGGCAAAGTTCAAATGCGAATATCGCACGAAATAACGATTACAGCTTTGAGATATGACCTACTCGATGATAATATGGGTTCCAAAATATTAGTTTCGTAATGAAACATGAAAAATAAATCAATACAGTAGACATAACTTGCTTCTTTACGTTGCCTAGTGTATACATATTGATGCTGCTGACTATACACAACCGTAAATATGGCGCGTCTATTTTTAAAAAGAGAATGCTATGAGTGGCAGAGACAACACCTAGTAAAGCTTTTTTTCTTACATTCTGTGACATATTTACGGCCGGGTACTTTTGTGTAAGCAGTCAGCCTGATTCAGCTCGATTCGACAGAGCAGGTAGCAAATATCCGACCACCCTTTTTCGGATATGGCCGACCCGGACATATGTGTGGCTCTCTTGATATTTCATGCGTTATATTAGTAAAAAAATGCAGAATTTTGACATGCATAGAGACATTACAAAACTAAGTCCGGCTCAGTATAAAAAGTTTATAATTCATTTTAACAACAAGAACAGACAACGACAAAAACATTAAAACATGATTTAAACACACACAAACCAAACAATATTTAAAATACAAAAGTAACACACAAACTTTAAAAGCAAACAGTTAACATTCATGATTAAAAAAATACAACCATGTCGACACACATGGTAACACTGAAAAAATGTTACCAGTTCACAAAAATGGTATAGCAATGGTAGAAAATTCAGTGTTGCCATTTTTTATTTGGATCCAGAAAAAGTGTGATAAAATGATAATTATAAATGTGTTTTAAATTAAAAAAAACGGATATTTATAGGTTACGTAATTTTATACCAGTACCGTTAGTGAAAATATAGCACATTTGTGGCTAAACTATTGAACATTATTCTATGTCATACCGTCGCGAGTATAGAAAACATTTCCTGACACACTTACTGTATAAAATATTTCTTTTTATTAAAAAATAGGTAATTGAAACTTCAGAGAGACTTCAAGCTTTTAAAAATGACTCGAATTTTGTTCACCTTTATGGATTGAATTTCAATTCATTGGCCAAACTGAGCCCTTATTTAGGAAACAAATCAGAATAGCTATTTCTTCGCCAACAGGGTCTAAACAAGTATGACACAAACATCACATCAGGCATTTAACCCCCGAAGGAATAGGCAGAGGCCCTTACGACCACTGGACCAACGAGGCCAAACCAGTATTAACACCCCAAAAAATTTTAGACGGAATGTTTCTAGTTTGTGTTTGTAGTTTTTATACGGGGTGTTCCTAAATTTGCGTACACATTAAACGCCAGCGCGGCCAATTTGTCATCTAAATTAGGGTCCAGTATGGCATAAACTGTAAGCCACATATTTATATTATTTAACTGTTTCGTTGTATATTCTCATGGCACACAACAGTCTTACAGGACATTTAAAATTAACGCCTGAATAACATACTTAACAATTTAAATTCATAAAATCACAGAAACATTACGCAGACTATTTTTAGTTTTATAACTCGGTTGATTTATTTATTTAAATATAAACGTATCTTACTTTGGCATTAACACTAAAAACAACACAAACCATGTAGTATTACTTTGTCTATTTTAGAATGTTCTCACGCAAATAAATTATGATAAGGTGTATAAATTAATCAACAACATCGTTAAAATATTTCTAGAGGTAAAATCTTGATATCAAAAATTGCTGCAAAGATTTATCTTATCTTTGTTCCATTATCTTTGGCATAAATTGTTATGCTAACGAGATGTTGATTGTGAAAATATGAAGAAGCAGAAAAAACATAAGATCATGTTGTTGGATTTTACAACACTGATTCGAAATATGCAAACCCCTAGCGCATTTTTTTATTGCATTTAAAATGATCACCACTATTTACTCGCAAAATTTGGTTTTAACTAAAAAAAAGTTACTTTTAAATATCAACCAAGTCACAAAACTAATGACCGAATTCTCAAACGGGACTCAATTTTCAGTCTTAAGCCTCGTTTAGAACATAGGCAGCACGACTTGCGTCAAGACACGCGTGCGATGCAACGATCCGTCAGTCGGTCCAAAGTTCTAAAGTCGTGTTAAAGGCGCTAGGAAATCATCTGTTTTTGTCGCGCGAGTAATATATGCTACACTATTTGTACGGTCGAACAAGTCATTCACTACCGTACTCTGTGATATTTAATGATTACTAAAGCCGTCACTTAGTAAAGATTTGACAAACAAAACCGTTACTAAATTATACACTCAGAGAGCTTTAATGATTACTTAGGCCATTACTTAGTAAAGGTTGTGACGGTTTTGTCAAGTATCTCAAACCTTTACTAAGTGACGACTTAAGTCTCTCATTAAATATCTCTGACTATACATACTATACATGACAGTTAAGTGTCACAATCTTTACTAAATGATGGCTTAAGTAATCAATAAACGTCTCTGAGTGCGGCAGTAAGTATACAGCCAGCTATCTTGCTTTTATTTTAAGATTACACAGAAACATTTAGGGACATATATCAAACGATATAGCGTTTGCCATCAGTCGCTGAGTGCCAAAAGTTGAAAAAAAAAAATTGACATTTTATTAGAAATATAAATATTACCCAGTATTAACTGGGTTGTGGAGGTCAGATAGGCAGTCGCTCCATGTTAAATACTGATATTCAGCTGCATCCGGTTGAACTGGAAACCGACCCCAACATAGTTGAGAAAAGGCTAGGCAGATGATGATAATTAGAATTATAAATATTTCTGAGTGTAAACTAAATAGCTTGTTCGGCTATACATCTGATGATATATCTTTCATTCAGACATTTTTACGTCCATTATCGTTTGAGAATCCGGAGGTGGGGGACACAGATCACAGTAATAGAGACACACTAGAAGTATTAAAGCTTGTGCAAAGGGGTCAGGCAGTGGTTTAAGTTAAGAGAACCGCCGTGATGGAGTACATGTCCAATACTTGGCCGGACGAGCCATGTCGTAGGCGTGGCACTTGAAAGCGGACTGTGGAATAAATTTTATTGGTTACTTGATCTCTGAGGTTATGAACATAAAGTCTACAATGGCATGTAGCTATTAAATTGAGGGTAGGAGCTACCTATGTTTGTTAAATTGGTTACTATGACCTTTGAAGGTATAAACATAGAGTCTACAATGACTTGTTATTAAAGTTTTTTTCTCAATTCTTGACTAAAATGACTTTATGAAGATATATTCCGTATTTATAACGACTTTTTGACCTCGGGACCAGTTTCAGGTCAGGAGAAGGCCCATTTTTTTTTTAACTAAATTGATTTGACTTTATCAACACTCATGTTATTATCTGTACATTTAAGATTTGAGATTGAAATTACTTCATAACCATGATTTAATTTGATTCTGAAATAACTTTTTGTAAACCATTTCATGTATCATCATTTACCAAGAATACATATAAATCGACATGCAACATAAACAAACATGCAAGCAGGCAGCATAAAATTAATTTAGAGCAAAACGAGCATTGTACTCAGGAATCTAACATTACCTACAACATCAAAATAACATACATTCGAAAAAAAAACCAAAATAGCAGGATTTTTCTTGTGTCTTTTTGGTAAACAAATAAAACTTAATTATACTCTCTTTTATTAATCGTGTAGTTAGTGCCTTTTTTTTGAGGGGGTGTGGGATATCATCAAATAAGCCCTACCGCTCTTGGGCAGGGCGAAAGGGAGTGTCAGACTTCTACTGACTAAAAACCACCCACGTTCCTTTTTAGCCCTTTATGTCGAGGCTGCGGTATCTCTTACAACATCCCGCAGCCTGTAGTTAGTGCTAAATTGGTGTCAGGGTTTGAATGTGGTATATGGGCCTCTGACTTGGCTGTCGAGTAAAATCTCTAAGGCATGCTGGTTTCAGCACTATGTTTGATTTCACCGAAGTAAGTTATAAATATACATTACGTACATGATTCCCCACTTCTGTATTGCAATGGATAAATCGGGACGTTTAGTGACTAAAAAAAATATTATTCTAATTAGTCCGTCTGTTAGATTATCGAAAAATATTGGAGGTACGTATTTTTTGTTTTATCAAATCAATAAAAAATTACGAAGATTAAACGCGTCAAAAAATTAAGTGGGGGTTTGTCACTCACGTAAAAAATTTCATAGAATATGACGTCACACTAGTTTCCAAAGCCCTCTATCGTCTTCGTTGTTTGCTTATAGGAAAAAAGAAAAATACGTGTCTAATATTTTTTGAAAAATACGTGTCTAATATTTTTTGAAAACCTATCTGACGGACGAATTAGATTTTTTTTTGTTAACCTCATCCTTCATCTTGTTCGTTTACCAAATAAGACTAGCAAGAAAAATCACTACAATATGTAACGAAATAGTGTATATGTGTGTGTGTAGTGAATATGTGTATAATATGGTACCATTAAAATAGATGGACAAATTCTAACAGTTTACGTCTAACCAAAAAAATCCAAAAAAAAAAAAAAAAACATGTTGACATGTTGGGTAGGGTAGTTTTTCTTGTAAGTATATTTGCATTATTTCTTATTATTATGTTTACCATACGATATTTTACCAAAAACATCGAATAAGTCCGTCTGTTAGATTATCGAAATATATTGGATACGTGTTTTTTGTTTTATCAAATTAATATTAATTGACGAAGTAAAACGTGTCAAAGATCATGAGGGAGAGGCTTGTGACATCACTTTGTGGGTAAAACTGTGTACTAACCGTGTGACGTCACACGACTTGACACGACTTTTCGAAGCACTGTATCGTCTTCATCTTTTGTTTACGTGAAAAAAGAAAAAATATGTGTCCATTATTTTTTGAAAATCCATCTGACAGACTAATTAATAAGACTTTTTTGGTAAAATACCCTATTGTCCTTATTTTGGTAATCTGAATAATTTCAAAAAAATTGTCCATTCATTTGAAGGGACCTTATGTGTGTGTATGTATGTCCATTTTGTATTAAAAGTAATAAAATACTCACAGCAGGATCAATACGCGGGAAGGGCGCGAGGCATATGATGAGCACAGTCATGTTGTCGCAGCCGAGCCCACCGGTGGCGCAGTTGGGTGCCAAGCAGCGTTGCATGAGGGCTTCGCACACGGCTGCCGGCTCCCAGCCAGATAGCAGGCGTACGCGGCAGAATGATACCACCTCCTTTATAGCAGGCGGGTTAGAAAACCATAGGATAATTATAAAGGGTGTAAAAGTACCCTTAACGCAAACGAAGGGCACTTGTTCTACCCACCACTGCGAACATTTTATTGTTCTAGACCATACCTGGGAAACCCCCTAGTTCACATTTGGGGTCAACGTTCAAAATTTTGCACAGCTGTTTATGTAAATACAAGTTTTTCAGGTTATAACTTTACTTAAATTACCTCCATGACCCTTTTACTATTCAAAGCATCCACTAGCACAATGTTTTAAGAGTGCTACATTGAGTTTTACCGTAAAATGAGACCCCAAAAAAAATCATTTCCCAGCAAAGAAAAAGTTTGCGTAGGGGTACTTAGTTTGATGTACAGAATGCTTGGTTGACGTGTGTGTGAAGGGTTAATTTACACCCTGTATGTGAAACTACCAAGAAATATTCCTAGTATCTAAAAACATGAAAACTTTAGCTATCCCTCTAATATTATAATCCAAAGTGTACTTTTTAACAATCACATCCATAAGTACTGTGTTAAAACGAATCACAACATCACGCCTGTAATCCCCGAATAGTAAGACAGAAGTGTTCCATAACACCCACATTTTGCCAACTACGTTTAAGCCCCATGTAATAGGGGACGAGCCTATTACCATCAATTGGGCTCAGATCCAAACTCCGTGGCTGCTAGTGAGAAATTCCTGATGGTAAAACCCAGTAGAGAGCAGCGGTAGCCCAGTGGTGGCGGCCCCGACTTACGAACAGTTGGTCGTGGGTTCGAACCCAGGCCTGCCTGGGTTCGAACCCACGCATTACTTTGTATAATTTTTTTCATCACCACTGCTCTCAAAAACGGTGAAGGAAAACATCGTGAGGAAACCGGCATGTCCTAGAACTAAAAATTCGAAGACTTGTGACATCTACCAATACGCACTGGACCCGCGTGGTAGGTTATAGAACATTCCCTCTCAAAAACAGAGAGGAGGCCTGTGTCCCAGCAGTGGGTACATTAGTAGGCTGATGTAGTAACACTTTCCTCGACCTGGAAGTCGAAGTCAGGACGTCGAGCGCCAGTCGCACTTGCGTCCACTAGACCACCGAGGCAGTCACCTTATTTACAGAATTTAATTATAATTTACCTCGTTAGATAAGACCTCCCATATTCCGTCACACGCGATCACTATGAATTCCCAGTCTTCGTTCAGCTGCCTCACTTGCACGTCTGGGAATGCTGGAAATGTAAACAGGCATTTCGATTATTTATTCCTAACGGGTATAAGAGTAACACAGTAGAGGTGTGCCCCGCTTGGGCGGAGCCCCGCCGTGTTCTCGTAGCGGCGATCGGCGGCGGCGACCTCTCGCGCCCGGCCCTGGTGCAAGCCATGGTCCGGGGCGAGGAGGAATGGGACGCCGTCGCCTCCTTCTGCGAAGCAGTGATGCTGGCGAAGGAGGTGGCGGAACGCGAGAGGGAGAGAACCTCTCGTCCCAGCCGCCGCGGGAGGCGCTCCGGGCGTCGGAGGTCCCGCGATGACCTCCGGCCACCGTAGACGCGGGCCTGTGGACGGTGAGTGATGGGCTAACTCGCCGTCCGTCCGTCTCACGACGAAAACAGGCCGTGTCGACGGCGCGTTCGTGTTCCACGCGCGCCTCAAAGAGATGTCAGCAACATGGCAGGGGCTCGAAAGGGCCGACGCCTGTCGGGGCCGCGGGTAGTCCAACGGTTATCGCAGCCTCGACATAGAGGGCGAAGAAGGAACGTGGGTGGTTTTTAGTCAGTAGAAGTCTGACACTCCCTTTCGCTCTGCCCAAGAGCGAAAGGGGTTATTCGATGATTTTACACCCACCAAAAAAAAAAGGGGTATAAGAGTAGAGTAAGATCAAAGAAACAGTGGATGGACTGAGTAATACTGATGATATGGAACTACTTTTTTGTGAATTCGTGGACAATGTTGTTGGTTACATAAATATGTGAGACTAGCGGCCCGGTATTGCATTAACAAAATGATCCGCCATTTATTGAATTCATTTGTTACAAAAAATGTGATAATTGAAGAACCGCTCGACCGATTTTGTGCAAACTTCACATAAACCATCTACTAAATAGTCCAAACAAAGCGTAAACATTCGTTTTGGATTGGTAAGCCCGTTCTTGAGTTATAAAATTACAACAAAAAGTGGCATTGATTTTTATATATTTAGATTGTGTATAAATGTATTGCTAAGTTGTACTAATTTAAGAATCTTTAGTTAAGCTTGGCATGTAACTATTTAACAATATTTTTTGTCATATTGTTGTATTGTTTTATAATGCTTTTTGTCCCTAACAAATAAAAAAAAACTATACATCAATAAAAAAAGAAGTGGCATGTAAAAATAAATCTTATTACAATGATTAAAAACTTTGTTTTGAACGTGATACAAAATCTGCTCTCCTCTCCGAGCCGGTCTGTGTGAACGAACCTCTAAACGTCTGGAAACGAAAAATAAATCTCTAGCGAAAATAACACAAAAATTAACGTTCACTCAAGTGAAGCATCTGATATTTTTCGATCCAATACCTGTGACAATCTGTTCCTGCGGCGAGAGCCTGTAGTTCCTCTTGAACACATAGTCTCCAAGCGCCCTGGACAGCGCCAGGTTACCGTTGACCCTGTTCAGCTGCACCCAGCCCCCTCCCGCCGTGATCCTGCGCAGTTCCTCCTCGTTGTTGGGTTTGTGGTCGTAGGATAGCATCTCCACCTAGGCAGACAAATGTGAGTTCTAATAGGAGGTTCGTGTGAAAAGGAAGAAAAATATTTATTTGTCGCAGATACATGACGCGAATAAAAAATGACAAAAAAGACAATAAATAAGCATACAACGAACAACAGAGGAAGTATATTTATAATCTGGGATTCCTTGTGTTTTACAGAGAAAAGGCACTTGCTAAGCAAGTGAGCTCCGTCGGTGACTGGATCATCGTTTACTATCAGATAGGACAAACACAAGTCAATCAATTATATATTTTGTTGCAATAGAATAGGACAGACAATGCTGTGTACTGGTTAAAAGGTCTTACCTTGACTATACCTATAGTCTGTACGTAAATGTAGTGTGTGTTGTATCCCAGCTAGATCGACCGATGGTCCTTAAAAAGCACCTGGGACGGACTGGATGCGGATGGCAGATAATTGTGGAGCAGATAGAGGCCAAAGTCTGACACAGCCAGTAGGCAGCCAGCTAGCTAGTCTGTGGCCTAGCCTGTCTTCGTGCGTGATACCGGTGGCACACGTACTCCTCGAGTGCACCGGCGACACCCAGATCCACGAGAAAACTTTTGGAACACCAAGATCGCTTAGTGCCCTGTGAAGACTGGGAAGTTTGATGTGATTATGGAGGGCGGTGGGCTGGTTGGAGGGACGGCCGCCCTGGCTCACGTACAATTGGCCACTTAAAGGACCGAGTGTGGAAACTAAATCCCTAACATTATCTATCTATATAAATAAAAAGAGAAGGCCTGAATGACTGACTGACTCATCAACGCCCAGCCCAAACTCTTGGACCTAGAAAGCTGAAATTTTGCACAGAGGTTTCCTTCATAATGTAGACAAGAAACAAGGAAGGATTTTTCGAAATTCAACCCCTAAGGGAGTTAAATAGCGAATGAAAGTTTGTTGGGATATTTTTTGACATCCACGCGAGCGAAGCCGCCGGGGCAAAAGCTAGTAGAACATAGAGGCAAAAATGCCGGGAACCGACTGGATACGGATGACAAAAATGTGTAGAGCAGATTAAGAGAGGCCAATGTACGACACAGTTCCGCGATAGACTACATATCGGTGGCGCATATACTCTTCGAATGCACCCCCGTCACCCAAATCCACGAGGAAACTCTTGAAACACCAAGATCCCTTGCGGTTGCCCTGAGAAGCCTGGGAAGTCGGATATGCTTCTAGAGGGAGGTGGGCTGGTTAGAGTAAGGGTCAACATGGTTCACGTATAATGCGCTAAAGACTAAGTACGAAATCTAAATCCCTAACATAGGCTGCATGCACCAATATACTCCATTTTTTGTGGATGGGCTCTGGGCGGAACGGAAAGGAGTGTCAGACTTCTACTGACTAAAACCCACCTATGTTTCTTCTTAGCCCTTTGTGTTCCGGGGCCGCGGTATGTCTTTCAAACAATCCCACACCCCGGACCAATATACTCCTGATGTTCTCTTCCTTTCTGCCACTTCTGAGGACCACTCACCCCGCCTCTGACGCTGGCGATGGCACGGGAGTCGCCCACGTTGGCGCAGTATAAAGTGTTTTCTTTAATCAGCACCGCGACCGCCGTGCTGCCGGCTACCTTCTCTTGCAGCATGTCTTCTTCCAGCATAGCCTGGTCCAGATCTAGGAAACCCTGGAGACAAACGATTATTACTATTGATGGGGTAACTTCTACTCCATCGGGTTAGGTCGTAGCAGCCAACACAGAGGACCTGTGTACCAGCATTATAGGCTGATGATGATGACCTCCTATTGGAACGTATTTTAATATTGTAATTGAAAGATTATGGATTATTAAATAAAGAAGACCTTATCGCATTGTTATTTCATTTTGTGAATATATGTGTTTCGCGGTTTGTCAGCGACACTGGTCAAGAAAACAAGTTTTAGAGGCAAAAAATCAAATTACATGCAATTGGCTATTTTACTGCTGTTAAAAACTCATGAAAATGTTATGTTATTTCATACTAGCAGACGTCACGCGGGTTCACCCGCGTAGTTCCCGTTCCCGTGGGAATACAGGGATAAAAAGTAGCCTATGTCACCAGGGGATAGTATAGCTTTCCAACGGTGAAAGAATTTTTCAAATCGGTCCTGTAGTTTCGGAGCCTATTCGTTACAAACAAACAAACAAATCTTTCCTCTTTATAATATTAGTGTATAAAACTAACAGAAATAACACAAACAAAATCAAATAAAATTGATAAATAAATGGAGTAGCTAACATGTTTTACAAGTTTTTAATAGGGTAGTTTTATACTTTCTATTCTTGTCGCGCGAAACGGCCATTTGTTCTCCGTTACTATGTCGTGGCGGTATGAAATATGACGTCACATTTCTGCTGCGCTGTATTTTGTCTTCTTCTTCAACCTTTCACCACCCAATGCTGAGTGTAGGTCTCTTCCTGTGCACGCCATTCTTCCCGGTTTTTCGCCTTTCGCATTCAGTTCTTTCCGTATTTTATCTAGCACGTCTTTTAGAATAAATTACAACTAGCCGTTATTTGATCGATTTTATTACTTTTTCGAACATCTTATTATTTCTGTTAATTCTTTGAAATAACATATAATTTTTGTGAATTTTGAACAGTAGTCCAATAGCCAATTCAGATAAAGCTGTATCAGACATGAATATTTTGTAGTGTATTTACTACTGAAGCTGCCTTTAAAAACACCCACGTACAATAAAACACCGCACCTAAGAAGATGACAAAGCAAAATATTTAGTTATTAAATAAACACTGAAACACCTACTATAAGTTTCAGACGTCACAAGGCCAGGGTTGGCACAAGCTAAACTAACGTATTAGCATTCAAAAGATACATTTTAACCGACTACAAAAAGGAGAAGGTTCTCAATTCGGTAGTATTTTGTAATGTTTGATACCACAGTATGCCGTCCGTGCTTTCTGCGAAAATTTTAACTGTCTGCCTATTTAGGATTATGTTCATGAGATACCTGTTAACAGACAGACGGACGGACAGCAGAGGCTTAGTAAAACGGGCCTGTTGGTACAGGACCCTAAAATGACCGCAATGACGGAGAGAACAAGTGCCTTTCGGCTTCCTTAGGGGTCTTTTTGTTTTTTTTTTACCCATTATTTTAACAAACACTATAAATCTGACAAAACTTTTTTTTTTTTGGAGGTGGGAAATCATCAAATAACCCCTCCCGCTCTTGGGTAGAGCGAAAGGGAGTGTCAGACTTCTACTGACTAAAAACTACCCTTGTTCCTTCTTAGCCCTATATGTCAAGGCCGCGGTATCTCTTACAACATCCCGCAGCCCCAACGGGCGTCGGCCCTTGCCATCCATTTTTTCTTAGGGGTCTGTTTAATAAATCTGACAACCCTACCACTAGCTATTTAACCTACACGTGTGAGGTTTTACGTAATGAGATTTTTACATAAAATGAATCACATACTAACATGCTATAACACAAATATATGCATATGTTTTTATAAGGTCACATTCAGGAGTAACTGCTGAAAATATTATTATTATTATTGTTCCTAGGAAAAGTTAAAGTTGGACTACTGACGATGATGCATTTAATGTTAAATCTACGAATAGTCACGCTATGTATTTTTGCATTTAGCACGAAATACGGTAATTTGCAATGGCACATACCTAAGTAGAATGGAAGAGAGGTGGCCGATACCACTACAGATTTAGTTTGCTGGTTCAAACCTTACCTGGCATTACTTTGTGTACTTTATTTCATATCGGAGGCCCTAGCACGAGCGTGAGGTGTAAACGTATTACGGTACATACGATTTTTTAAACGAAAATACAACTATCCTAAAGTATTTTAGTTAAAGTACACAATCAGTAGCATCATTTATATGAATAAATTCCTAAAATTATCGAAGTACATTAATAATAATGCAGACTGAGCAATTTTACTTTTAAATCGACGTATTTATAAGTGACTTAAGGGTGTTATTTTGGATATATGTATGAATGTAAACATATTTCGTAATCTATACAATTATACTTTGACCAGGTGTTTTCGCAGATCATTAACACGGAAACAAATACAAACAAGTTTGTCAACATAATAATTATAATAGACTGACGTCTTTTGACTCTTATCCGTTCTGGCGGTCCGAATTCGTGGGAAAATTATCTGAACTACGAACTGGATTTTGAAAAACAAGATTGACTAGTTAAAATTCCTCATTAACCACTGTATGCTACTGTGTGCCACTGTATTTTAAACATCAAAGTCATTATTAGAATACGTAATAACATCGGCTGAACGGAACCGGATTGAATTCAGCACGGAGATAGATAATAAACATACACACACATACATAGCATATAGGCTACTTTTTACGTATTTAAAGGAGAAGTTGCAAAAATGTACCACCTCCGACTGCAAAGATCAGTATCTCAAAATAAACGATAAAAATACGCATAAAAAAATTATACAATGTGGAGCAGGACGATTGACATTCCTCTAAACCACGTAAAGAAAGGCATGCTCTTGACCCGTATACAAAAAATCAATCAAATCCAATGACTACTTTAGCCACAGGAAATTATTTTTCATTTTCTTATTTTTCAACATGATGTAGATCGGAGTCCGTAATAATAGGTAAACATTGTAAGGTCAGGAACCTGTGCAAAAACCTACGATTCTATTCTCAACGTCTCAATACGCTTGAAAGACAGAGAAAGGTGTCATACGATCCCACTCTGACGCGCCCCGCACACTCCCACAAAATACTACAATTATAAAGAAAAAGTAATATTACTTACGCAAATAATGCATTAGTGGTGCATAGAAAATTGCGAGTGTGTGTGTGAGCGGAATTTTTTTCGGCAAAAAGTCCTTGACTCGGTAACTATGTCAGTCAGTGCATAGCGGCGCCCTTTGAGGAGAGCACACGCCTACTTTTTTTATCACAAGACGAGCCGCGCGCGCATTGTCGTGATTTTATGAAAAGTTTGTTGTTATTGTGATTAAAGACGATTTATGATATTTGGATTAGTGCATAGGTTACTGTGACTTATTGGTGTTAGTGTAATATTAGTTATTTAGGCATTTATTAGGTAGCTAGTTTTGTGATTTAGGTTAAGTTAGTAAGTTTTTTAGTTTAATTATGCCTCAAATAAGGTTTTAAGTGATTAATTATTCAATCAGTGATCTTTTATTAATTAACAACTCGCAACTTAGTGAGTTTATGCCGCTGATTTGTTGTTCTCCGATAAAAAGTACCTACGCCCAACATCGCCGCCGCTCGCTGCACCCCGCGCACTAGGTCAGTGACTTTTCGTAGTTAAAGCGTGTTTACTTTTTATGCAGTTGATTCTGCTATTTATTTTGTTTGAAAATTGCAATTTTTAAATTTTCTACTAACTACTAATCTTCGTGTTTTAAAATGTTTCGATGGACTAGTACAGTGCTAGTTTTAATTTAATGTCGTAGTTCCAGATCCACATTGTATAGTTCCGGTGGTCATCCTTTCTGGTCAGCACATCTAAAAATTGCTCTAAATATTAATTCAGAGGCAGAATGTCTAAAATATACAACTTATAATTTTAGTTTTAGAACAAGATTAAAAAACAATTAAACACTGTATTAACTCACTAGCGGATGTCACGCGGTTTCGCCTGCAAAGTTCCCGTTCCCGTGGAAATACAGGGATAAAAAGTAGCCATGTTTCTCAGCGGGAATGTAGCTTTCTAATGGTGAAAGAATTTGAGAGAAATTTGAAAATCGGCGCAGTAGTTTTTGAGTTTATTCATTATAAACATACACACACAAAAATACAAATCTTTTCACTTTATAATATTAGTGTAGATTGGGATTGTTTGGTAATAGTTTTAATACCTACTAGGTTAATAATAACATATTTAAAAAGTATTATTTAAAGTAACGCTTACTGTGGCCCGGCCTTATCACAGTTTCGGTCGAATAAAATAAACTTCTTCGTAACAAAAAAGCAATAGTTCAACATATTAGTCACCTTTATTTCACTTTTTTATGGTCGTTAAAGTAGTAGGTATTGGATGATTGAAAGTAAAACAAAAAAAAAACAAATACTGCGCCTGAAAGAAAATTTGGAGCAAATTCTAAGTATGATAGCCAGTAAGGATTGCAGTCGGAAGTATGCAATTTATCAATACTCATTTTAATTTATTTTTTTAGATAGGGAGGTTTGATGAATAAAAAATATATCAATATAGACTGCCTCTTTGGTCGAGTGTTCGCATGCACGACTGCTAAGCTTTTTTTTTTTTAATAAACCTTGCCCCACACTAAAGCCCTGGATTCGATTCCCGGGTAAGGAAAAGTGTTATTTAGTGCGACCATCAAGAATTTATCAGTAGCATTCACGAAGACTTCATTTGTGTGTTTTTTAGGCCTTATTACGTGGGAGTAAAAATAACTGCGAAATGTGGGTACTGTTACGTGTACGTAACAGTACCCACATTTCCCACCAACCTCTGCCTAACCATAAAAACTTAACGCATAACGACCAGAGACCGTACAACCCCGAATATAAGTTAATTCTTTCGAAAGTGTTACAGATTGTGCGCCTACAGTAACGGAAAATGTTACCTCTTGGTAGTGGTAGCCCTTTCATAACACTAATGTTAGGGTAACCCTATCAATAAGTTAACCAGTACAAGATGTTACCGGCTCTTGTATAATTTCCATTTGAAGAAGATAACCCTTTGAAAGGGTTTGTCGGGGTAATCGAAGGGTTTTAAATCAAATCATTTTAAATTACGCTGGAGTGGAGGAATAGGCATTGGCCTTGAAAGTTTGGAATCATATAGAATCGTTCATTAGTGTTTCTTGCTCGGTTTGATAGGACGGTGCTTTCTTTTTAAGTTATAAATAACATTTGAATATTGAAGATGAACAAAGGTAAATATGTGTATTTTAATTAAGTATCACATATAATAAAACTGTAAATAACCTTTGTCTGTACATTGAATATATTATTTTAAAACTTTTAATGGGGGTGTAATAAGTAATCATAATCAATATAGATACTAAATCACCGATTTTTGAACATTTTGTCTGTCTGTGTGTATGTTTGTGCACGCATCGCGCAAAAAGTATGGTGATAGCTGAACATCCTTGAGAACATTTAAGGTAACTTTTACTGCGGGAAAATATCTAATACCACGCGAACGACGTCGCGGGCGCAGCTATTTTTAATAAATATAGAGACAGACAAACAAAATTTTTGTTTTTGTTCCTCTTATTAAGACTATATACCATATTAAATATCAGATCTATACCGACGAGGATTAGTTACAGTTTTATAGCCCAGACAATATGCCACTAAATTGTTCATTACTAGTTATAAAATAATAATTCTTATTTTTTTTAGAGCATATATATATTTCAGACAGCGAAAAAAGCTCAGCCGAAAGTGAATCAATATATTTTGAGGAATTAAGGACAACCGATGCTACATGCGTGTCAAAGCCGACATTGCAACCGACATTAGACGATAATGCGTCTACTCCCGATTTGTCTTTTGAAAACGACTCTAAAGAAATGGAAGATAAGGCTATAAATACTGATAACTCAGACAATAGCAAGGAAGATTATATTCATGAGTGTTATTCTTTTTCTTTGTTAGTTGCAAAATATCTAAGCAAGTTAGAAGAAGGGCGACGTAACAAATGTATGCATCAAATAGTTCATAGAGTCATGCATAGTGTTTAAGAACAACAATCAAAACAAAACCAGTAATACTGAAAAATTATGTTTTTTTAAAATTAAATACCATGTTTTTTTGAAGATGTTTATTTATTCAATAACGACATCATTATTTAAAATTATAAAGGAAGAGGATCAAATAGTAGGCGCCGCTACTGCCAGAATTATTACACAAGAATTTGAAATCAACAATTAACAAAATTAAATCTCGGTTTAAAAAAAATACAATTGGCTCAAAAAGCGTTTAAAAAGTAAAAATGTAAGCACCTATTTATTGAACGTTGGGAGACTGCTAAGTATAATAAAGATGAAACAGCAAAAAAAAAAAAAATTTTCCTAAGTTCCGGTCGAATAACTGAAAAAAAAATCTCGCTATTTCGACGGTCGAACTAATAAGAGCAAACCATATTTTTTTACTGTTTCACCTTTAATATACTTAGTGGTCTCCCAACGATAAAAAAATAGGTACTTACATTTTATTTTTACTTTTGAAACTAGTGAGAACAAAGGAAAATTATTACTTAGCGGTCCCTCGATAGTAAATAAGTAGGTACATATTATTTTTCACATTTTAAAAGTATTTCTCTCATTCGAATAAATCTTGATTTGAACGGATCAACATTATATCCTGTAACAAACTTCCAACCATATTACTTCTTAGAGGGTTTAATATAAATTTTACTGATGAAAATAACCGCTCCACTGATACCTGCGTTGCAGGAGCTGCCAACACTACATTAACTACTTTTATTAGATAGGGATCAATTGATGCTCCTTTGTTTGCCCAGTGGGCTAATATATTGGTATTCAAGGGTAGTCTGGGTTCAAATCTTAATTTACTTAACATTCCATCAAATGTATTTAATGACGACCTCTCAGCTAACCCACGAGTTGCCTCAGTTTCTTTTAAATAATTTTGTAATGGTAATGTTGTTTGAACATGCTGCCTGGCGCTAGAGTCATCTGGTAATTCAGAAATTTCCGTTGGAGACTCAGATAATGTGAGAGATTGCAACTGTTGGAAAGTCTGCGCTATTAATGTTTTTGCCTTCTCACATTCTTGATCAGACAAAATGATGTTGAGGCTTGCTTGCTAGCTTGCTCCTTTTCCCTTCGTGCACTAAATGATGAGTGAGACGATCGAAGGACATTTATGATTCCGTAAAAAAGACAAGATTATACATGAAACAATCCCAACTATTCCAGAAAAAAAATACATTGAACTTTAAAATCACTGCAATAATAACTATAATCGTATGTGAGTGGAGTCGCTAGGGTCTAGACTGCGTGTTGCGACTTGACGCATATATGCCGAATGCATGCAGTTTAGTACTTTAAAGTAAAGGCACGAGAAATAAAATTACAATACTTATAGTCCGAATGGGTAACTCTGTTACAGTCGTTGAAGGGGTAACCCGTTCAAAACGACTTACCATTAAAAAGTATAACCCACCAAGAATGGGTTTTTGAATATACAGGTAATCAAATCGAAAGGGTTTGGAAGCGGTTATCCATTGATGAGGGTTTTCGTAAAAGAGTGTAATAAATATGAAATTGGTTTTAAAACAACACTTTGACAAAACCCTATCAAGAACCCTTTCAATGGGTAACCAAAATGGTCCCTGATAACGACTACTGTCTTCTTCTTTTCGTCAATAAAGAGAATCACACCACAAGACGCGTCAAAAAGTAAGAAATTAATAAATAGCTACCTGTTTCAATGCCTCTTCGATGTTGCCGAGATGGTATTCTGGTCGCGCTGTTATGAACTTGTGCAGGTGTTTGCCAGCATATTCTGCTATGTTCGCGCCTGGAACCAAAGTAGGAGGTATAATGATACAATTTGACACAATCACCATTATTTATAGTCCATTTTTGAACTTGCGTCGTCTGTCGTTGTCATGACAATAGAGAGACATCGTCCACCAAATCAATCCTAGAAATACTTGGCCGCCATTTGTGGACCTTCGAAAAAGGAAAACACCAGCAAAGAAAAGAAAAAAAAGGAAAAGAAAGAAAGGTCTACACCATTTTTCTACTTACAAATAAAAAAAATATTGTTAAGGTGCTGGGATAAGTACTTGAGATATTTCGTAATTTGAGAGAGGGCACACACAAATCAACTGAAGTTAGTTGAGTTCCTTGGGTTATGAGTCAAGCTACATAATCACTGACAAATGCTTGCACTGACTGGACAGTCCACTCAAATCTGTGTGATTCTTTCTTCAAAAGACCATCTGTCGTGACCCCTGAGTTTGTTTCGGATGTTTCTCTTTAGAATAGTCGCAAGACCAGTCTTTTCTAATTTTAAAGCAAAATGTCCAAAAATGTTTTGTGAACCATTAATTGGTTTACAATAATAATTAATATGTTTTAATTGAACTACAAGCTTGATTGGTGTTAAATAAATGTAAAAGGTAAATACCTCCATGTCCATCATAAACTGCAAAGTACGCTGTCCCCGGATCCTCAGGCAGCGAGAGTATGTGTGTGTGGGAGTCATCCATGGAGACCCGCCATCCTTGCATGCAGGACGAGCCGACCAGGTATCGACCATCCTGCACTGTGGATGACTGCTTTTCTGTCACCGGTTCTGATAGGGTCTGACCCATTACTCTGGAATGGCATTGAAATGAAATCAGTGTTGGTACTCATGAGAAATCTATGCTTTGGAATGTGCAACTGCAGTACTTTCACAAGTTATTATGCTTTGTGAGTGTAACTTTCTCTTAATAAAATGCACTTGTGAAGGTTTTATTAACAAGAATTCTTTCATATGTTCGTCTTTATTTATGTTAATCTTCTTCATATCTCTAGTTGTATCCCTTGTCACACATAACATTAATTCATTTGTTGAAATGAAATAATTAATTAGAAACCAATCAAAAGTAATCTAATAGAATTTTAAAGCAAAGTATTTAATATTATGGGATTACAGAATACAGGTGTCATGTTGTTATCTATATTAATACTGTGTTTACTCAAGTACTACACACCCATAAAACTATGTTTCCTGCCAGAAAGTGCAAACAAATCAAGTTACTTCCATATATCATTAAATCAAGTTACTTCCATATATCATTAAATTGCAATCCTTCTCCTTTCAAACAAAAATATTCCTATAGCTTATTTACTACTCAAGATGCCAAAATAATGGTATGAAAATGTATGAAATCATAAAACTGCAGAAGAATGTAACGAATATATCGGAAATCGTAAACTGGCTGTCTTCAATCACCAGTATCGATAGTACAGCCAGATATGAATAACAACTGATGTCATTTTCGTTTTTATAAAAATCACCTTTGACAAGACCTTTTCTTACAACAGTACAATAATAATGCACCCAATAAACTCACAGACTGTTTGAACAACACCTTTATCTTTTACTTAGCACAGAATAAACTATAATTATCAAATTTAAAACAACAAAAAACGATAAGAGATAGAACTTTTACATAAACTACGATGTTATTCCTCACACATTGAAAAAACGTACAAATAATACACTCACGGTTTTGTCGAACTATAGGAAAACGTTTATTGTTCACTATTGTTATATTTTGTAACAATTCAAATTCTTAATTTTCAATATTTTCACGAAAATGCGTAGGTAAATAATATCCGAGTCAAGATTCAGAAACGTCAATGTGACAAATGACGCTGGAGTTGCCAACTTATATTCTCATTTTAAAATAGTAGAATATCTAGCAAAACTACCATGAAGAAATGTTGAAAAATATAACAAGAAATTGACTGTGTTTGAAAACGATTTCAAATTTATCATTTTCCATAGCAACCTGAAGCCCTAAAGTTCTGTTTGACGAGGATAAAATAAAAATAAATATTTTAGGGAATCTGTAGTTAGTATTATTTTTGTAGTACAATATAAGTAAAAAAACGGAGAAATACCTCAAAGAAAGTTGAAAAAGTTATAATAACTTATATCTGCATTCTGCATTAACCTATAGCCCAACTTGCTGTTTAAACTACTAGCTAGTAGCGAGCTAGTCTGAGCTAGTAGCATACTTGCCAGCCAAAATACAAAGATTAAAATTAGTGGTCTATGTAATAGACTGGACATTCATTTAAAAAAACAGCGTGCGTATTATAAATGAGTTTATAAGTACCGAACTACCGACGTAATAAATAATTAAAACACTTGCCTCCTTACTATTTGTGACGCTCCGAACATTATTTTGTGGCTTGTACTTTGTAAATGTATTGGAAATGTATAAACATCAATATTATACCATTTGCAAGGATTATTTATTGACAAAAATGTGAAATTTAGTTGAATTTAGTGAGAAACTAAAAAATAAACATGCTAAGGCACGTCAAAGTTACGTTATAAATAATAATGACAGATGAAAGGTTTTTTTTCTCAGTATACTCCACCACCAAGAAGGAAAAGGTTTTGGTTCCCAAAGTCCTCCCCTCTGTTCATGGAGGTTCGTACTGTATGTACGGTCATCGCGGACGGACTAATTGCAAGCGTTGTCTTCAAGACCGGAAATTAACAGCCACTCCACTGAAATATCTAACTCTAACAGTATCCGGCCTGTGGACCTAGGCACGATTTTGACAAACGAGTGCTATCACTATCACTATCTGACAAGTGGACGTAAACACAATACGAAGACTTGTTACAAAGCAGAACCTACTGAAAATTTCAATTTCAATTTTCTTCGGCTTGTCTCGTCTATCAGGCGTTATTATTAAGCTGACGATGATGATGCCTAGAGTCCTTAATCTTCCTGTACCAGCACAGTATGACTGATCTCCGTTCCATCCACGTTGGGTTACTTATGACATTCTTCATCTATAACAATCTATCACATAGCCAGATATTTTATTGATTGACTTCTTTGGCTCTTAGAACTTTACATTGTTTTTACAAGCAACATCCTGTAAGTCTACCAATATAATTTCGCAAATAGGATCATAATTAACCACTCCACTAACCTACCCTACCCTACCCTGCTAGTGTGCTACACTAGCACACAATTTTGGCAGTTCAATAATCGGGAAGAAAATGTGTCTAAAATTCTAAATCAAGCATCACCAACGTCCGTCCATAGAAAATGAAATAACGTTATTATAGCGTAAATAATGTATTTCGTCACATGCTCGTGGCGTGCGTAATTGCCTATACGTAATCATAATATTAAATTAGCTGATTCTAGTATGCTAGCTGTGTCATCAGTTTTTGGCTGAGGCAATCGTAATGTTGTTTTGCGTAGTCTTTTTTAGTATTTACTGTGCAAATATTATGAGGTTGGTTACCATGTCTGACTTTTTATCAATTTGAAACGTATGGCCGTCCCATACGTTTCAAATTGATAAGGTGTAAAGTTCCTTCAGAAAGAGGGTAAATCGAGCGATAAGACTAGTACCTATCTACACTCTAAGGCTGAGATCTCTGAACATTATTTAGCACGTAGGGTGTTACTTCCACTTATTATACCTGTATTCATTTAATTACTGTCTTAAATCTGTCTGATCTTATAGTGCCAGACAAAGACGAGAACGTGTATATGCAAAGTTCTAGGTACGCACGAGCACGATGGCCAATAAAGCTTTGAAAACCAAATTAAGCTGATCTCACATCGTACGTAAAGCTCATAAAAAGCGAGGTCAGGTTGTACTGGATGTTTGGCTCCCAGACTGGAGCGGGCCGGGGCTGCCTTCAGGTGGCTCTTGACCAATCTGGGGGGGGGGGTCAAACGCCTCCTACCGGAGGCTCTATGCGGGAATCATGTGGTCCATCCATGGCCCTTTACGGGGCCCCCCGGTGTGGGCGCGTTCTATGAGGAAGCGGGCCGCTCACTACTTAAACGTGCCCTTAAAGTTCATGGCCGTAATGCTAGTCCGCCCAAAAAAAAAAGGGTTATACTGGATATAAACTTAAAGTGTCACCGTGTGGGCCGCGGGTTGTGCACTAGTTATCGCGGCCTCGACATAGAGGGCGAAAAGGAACATGGGTGGTTTTTAGTCAGTAGAAGTCTGACACTCCCTTTCGCTCTGCCCAAGAGCGGGAGAGGTTATTCGATGATTTTCCACCCGCCAAAAAAAAAAAAAAGTGTCACAGTGTGTCCTTTTTTTTAAACTTTCGGCTAGAAAACAGTTTTTTTTTCAATGGGTTGTTTACTTTATACGTCCTTTCTTACCCACAAACCCACTCGATGGGTTCCGAACTTCACAATCATCATCTGCCCAGCCTTTTTCTAATTTAGTTGGGGTCGGCTTCCAGTCTAACCGGATGCAGCTGAATACCAGTATTTAACATGGAGCGACTGCCTAGATCTGACCTCCACAGTCCAGTTAATAATAGATAATACGATAGCCTTTGGTAAGACTGGATGTCAGACTTTCAGGTCACTGACTACATGTAACGACTGCCCAAGATCTATATGTATATCCCAGAGCGGGAGGAGTCATTTGATGATATCCAAGCCTTCAAATAAAAAGGGTAAGGGTGAAGTAGCCTACCATATCCAAGTTTGAGGTCATCTGATCTGCAAGTTCAACCAACTGCAGCTGTCCGCATCTACTACATAAATTACCTACACGCTTTCCAAGCCAGCTGACTTCCTGAACCCAAAGTGTAGGGTTACTGGCAGTCTATTTCGGGCTTCCGGCTACTAACGGAGTACGGGCATCTCGCTAATTATTATTGTCACAGGAAGCACGTTTCATTAAACAATTTCCCACATTAAGTAGCCGACGCAGCACCACATTGGATTTACTTAGCCATTGGAAAATCGATATCAAATAGTTTTAAGTTACATTATGAAGCGAATGACGAAATCGATTCCAATGTGCACTCAGTATCGAATCGTCGCGCGACGCGAAAGCGCGTCTGTCTTGAGTTTTACGTTTAGTTTTTTTGTGTGAAAAAAAGTTAACGACACCGCTTTTGAAAATGGCATGCCCTATGAGGTAAGCTTTTGTTTTGTGTTTTTTTTTCCATTTTTATTTCATAAAATTGACATACCTACTTACTATTTTTTTTTTGTTCATCTTTGGAGATCTTGTGTTCTTTTGAACTGTTTTAGTTTCCTATCTAATAACGTCTTCAATTTTATTAGTTAATAATTATTAATTTGTCAACAATTATTTTAATAAATTGAGTGAGCTTCCTTGATAGAAAGCAGGAAATAATGATGATTTGATGATGATTTTTTTCTTTAAACGTTGTTGCTTTCATGTGTTATTTTTTAATCAACGCGAGTAAAAGTACGTATTAGAACGGACTACCCGCTTCGACAATAGATAATTAGTATTCACTGTCAAATAATTATTTTTATTTCGAAACTGTAAATTATAAGTTTAAATTGCGCTAACAAAAGAAACTTTTTTTTTGGGGGTGGAAATCATCAAATAACCCCTCCCGCTCTTGGGCAGAGCGAAAGGGAGTGTCAGACTTCTACTGACTAAAAACCACCCATGTTCTTTCTTAGCCCTATATGTCAAGGCCGCGGTATCTCTTACAGCATTCCGCAGCCCCGACGCCGGGACAAAAGGAACCCTTACCTATGAACGGTGAACCCTGTGAACTTCTATTAACAATAAAAATAATATTAAACTTTTTTTAAAAGAATGTTGCCTAATTTTTACTTCTTGAATTCTACCCTACTAATAAAAGTGGCGCGTTTTTCTACTTCCATAGTTCACTTTTGTTTAAGTTTATTTAATTGAATTCAAACGGACGTAAATCGTAAAGGTGTGGGTAAATTAAAAGTAACTAAAACAATGTAGGTACCTAGTAGTATAATAAAACAACATCTTTAAAATGGTTTATTAAAAGAAAAGTAATTGGCCTCACGGACCACGGTGTGCAATTAGAAGTAAGTAGTTAATATTTGATAGCAAAAAAACTATCTAAAAACACGAAACTCGACTCAGTAACTACTCAAGTAATACAGTAGAACTTATTGTATCGTGTTTCATGATTGGGTACATAATAAGTACGTTTATTATACCTGAATTTAATCATTTTGTTGCGAAACAGGTTCATCATTATCAACATTCAGGTCTAGCAATGGTAATAATGGTAGTATGTACTTAGGTAGGTATATATATAGTAACTACGAGTACAACTTGTACGTAACTACAGGAGGCTACACGTCCGTGGCTTTAAAACCAGGTAGTTAGCAGATCATTTAAATATAAATTTTAAAGAACGACCTTTCATAATAGTAAAAAAACTTTTTAACAAAAAATTAAACCGCCTTCGACAAAAAATAAAACACATTCACAAAAAAGTGAAAAATAAACTTTAGAAAAAAAGTTAGTTTCTGAAGGCGGTGGCAAAAAAAAAAAAAATCAAACAAACAAAAGTCACTGACTTCAGAAACTAATTTTTGGTCGGTTTCATTTTTTGTTAAAAAGTTTTTGTTTTTCACTTTTTAGTGATTTACATGTGCTTACCCCTTCACAACTTACCGGCGTGATGTTATGTTATGAACTGGTAATAATAGACAGACATGGGATTTCAGCAATCCCAATACATTTGCTATTATTTAGACATCAATACGACCTCGCTAGAATAACAAAACATCACGCCTGTAATTCCCAAAGTTTGTGAGGTCGTATTGATGTCGGTTTCATAAGAACCATTCTACCATCAGATCAGCTTGATAAAGAGAAAATACCAAAATCGCTACCTACTGTACATTTTTCTGAGTTCTCTCGATTTCGCCAAGATTACATCATCAGATCCCGACCTGGTGACTATGAGAGCAATAGGAAAGCATAGGCTTTCGAATAAAAGAAGAATTTTCTAAATCGGTACATAAGCGACGGAGACGGAAAGATCGATAATGTAGACAATGTATTTTTTTTTAGCATTGTTGATATTTCAAAAACCGCTTGCCCGATTTCGATAAAAAATTATGGGATCAGAAAGATTTTTTCAAATAGATTAGCGACGGAGTTATGCCCGAACAATTATAAAAAGAAAAATATGTAAAGGGTGTAAAAGTACCCTTAACGCAAACGAAGGGGATTTGTTCTCCCCACTACTGCGATCATTTTTTGGTTCTTGACCATACCTGGGAACCCTAGTTACGGAGATATTGGGGGTCAAAGTTCCAAATTTGCACAGCTGTTTTTGTAAATACTAGTTTTTCAGGTTATGACGTTGCTTAAATTATATCCATGACTGACTATTCAAAGCATCCACGAGCACAATGTTATAAGAGTGCTACATTGAGTTTTATCGTAAAATGAGATTTTTGACCCCAAAAAAAAAGTCGGTGCCCAGCAAAAATTTTTGCGTAGTGGTACTTAGTTTTATGTACAGAATGCTTGGTTTCATATGTGAGAAGGGTTAATTTACTGCCTGTATAAACATCCGAATTGAGAACCTCCTTCTTTTTTTAGATGTCGGTTAATAATATGAATTGCGTCAAAATTCGTCAAATGGTCACAGACGCAGTAACTAGGTACTCGTACTTTGAAAAGTCCATTTTACGCTTTTTAACGCAAGTCATATCATGATCTGCTAAAGTGGCCATTTTAGACCCCCTTTACAAGTTGTCCCCAAAAAGTTGGTATTTTCGTCCAAGGGTAACGAAAAAAAATTAACGGTTTAAAATTTTTGTCTGTCTGTTTGTTTCGGCTATTCTTCGACTGGACTGATTATAATGGGACTGAGTTTTTACTGGCAGAGGGAAGGTCTAAGTTAGATTACTTTTGTTTTAGAAAAATGGAGGACAGACCATGATGATGAATGTTATGTACTTAGAAAACTATATCTTATGTTGAAATAAAATGAGAGAAAACCATTGACATTATTGATCATGTTATAGGTAAGGGCAATATTAATCTTGAGGTTATGTTCGAGTTTTAATCGAACACTCAGCGAAAACGCATAATTGCATCGAATGCAAGTATGCGCGTTCGCTCGTTCACCTAAACGTGAGCCAGTTCGCGATTAGATCTCATTAGAGACACCTCGTACTCAACCATTACCATTTACCATTACTATCTACCATAACCATTTACCATTACTTTTACCAGTTGTGTTGTCTTATTTATAAGTCTTTTAGTGACTTAATATATAGCTATTTCGCATACAATACAAGACTTTAACTTCTACCATAAACCACGTACTACCAATACGGAAAAGGAGTGTCGGGTCACCATAGCGCCCACAGTACTTTTTACATGGTCCTTCGAGCATTTAATTACCAGTGACTACCAAGTGAAACAGTGCCACGCGAATCAGAAGATCGCTGCAATTTGAAGAACCTGAGATTGCAGAGGCGGTTAGTTGGAGCACATAAGGTCAGATTGAACCATTTATTTATACTTACCATTACCAAATATATTAAAAAAAAACTTAAAACATGGATTCCGATTCTCTGTTCATGAACCAAACTGAACTCTATGAAATCCTGAACAAATTTTTGACCAATCTCAAAAAAGATGGATCTGAGAGGAAGACCGTCGATAATTACAAACGCAAGGCTAGCATGTTAGAAGCATACTGGCACGATTACCAGGAAAACCATAAGAAAATATGCGAGTTTGCAAATTACGACCATATTTACTTCAAAAAGAGTTGTTTCGAAACAGCCCAGGAAGTGTATTTTCAAATTAAGGAAATTATAGACAAAACCATGGCGCAGCTAGGTGCGACGCAGCTGAAAGACGAAAGTCCCCGTAGACACAAAGCCGAAGAGGTTCAAACATTACCAAGTAAACGGGCTACACAACAGCTAGGCGCAGACCAGGAAGGAGAAGCGGCGCAGCCCCAACCAGGTATGTCGTCGTCCCGCTATGAGGAGCTCTCACGGCGAGACACTTTTCCTTATATAGATAGAGACTCCAGCAAGCTAAACGGGTTGAAAAAGAAGCAGAATATCAATTTCAAAGCGTTCATGAGAACCGTGAGTAATATCGACGTGGATAGCTTTGAGAATCAATGGCAATTCGAGAACGCTCTTAAATCACTGGATAGCCGATGGGGGGAGATCGACAAGCTTCATTGGGAAATTGAAGGTGAGGATGGAGGCGACGATATTACGTACCAAAGCGAATTCTGCAAGCACGAGGAAAATTACAACGAGCTGACAAACGACATCAACCAAAAGATGTGGGCAGTAAGGCACCGTGAAAAGTCAGCTCCGAAAATGGACATCCCCGTGTTCAATGGGACTTATAACCAATGGGTTCCGTTCAAAGACTTGTTTAGCGAAGCAGTCGATAAAAACCCGTCAATGTCTAATGCACAAAAAATGCAGGTTCTTAAAAGTAAGGTGACTGGAGAAGCAGAGCGTCTGATTCACCATTTACAGATTAGCTCCGGCAATTATCATGTGTGTTGGAAGATTTTAAACCACAGGTATGATAACAAGAAATTAATTTTCACAACCCATGTTAAAATACTGCTCGGATTGCCCAACAAACAACAACAGTCGCTAAGCACGATTAAAAAACTGCATGACACAACCAAGGAGACGTTGCACGCTATACAGAATCTGGGAGTGGATATAACAACTTGGGATCCACTTTTAGTGCACCTCTTAGCGCAAAAGCTAGATGACGATACCTTCACCGATTATATAGAATCGGTCAAAAATCCTAGAGAGCTACCCGAACTACAAGAGTTCCTGGAATTTTTGGACACGAAATTCACAGCCTTAGAAGCTTCTCGTCGCAAGCAGGAACCAGCTAACCAAAATACCACGCCGCAAAATGCAAGAAAACGCGAGCACCCTCCAACGCGAAATACAAAACATGTCATACGTCAATGACTTCACAATGTCAGCGATGTCCGGAAACAGCTTGCTGCAAGGATTAAGACGACTTCAAGACACGTTGCTCAATGCACTAACAGACATCTACCATGGTCAAATTAACATACATTTACTGCCACCAACGCAACTTAAACGTGAGCTCCAAACCATATATGGACAGATGCCAAGCGAACTCACTTTACCAATCACCAATTTAGACACGGATCTGCAGTATCTTTACAAACTACTGAAAGTCAAAGCCAGAGCGACTCAAAAATTTGTCATAATTGAAGTTACAATACCACTAGTATCCAGAGACAATTTCAAATTGTACAAGATAATACCTGTACCGCACCAAACAAACACCATTAAGACCACCATCCTACCGGTCTCCGAATACGTAGCCGTCAATCTAAAGAAGGATTCTTTCTTCAGCATGTCCACACAGGAACTAACGGCATGTCTGAACCACGGAACTACTTACATGTGTCAGCTGCTAAAGCCAATAACAGACCTGCAAAATGACGAAAGTTTTTGCAACAAGAACTCAGCAACAAATAAATGTAAAATAGAAAAAACCAACTGCACCAACGTATGGCTTGAATTAAATCTGAGTTCTCAGCTTTTTTACTTTTGTTGTAACACCTACACAATAAAAATAATATGCGGCGATCATGTAACAGTACCTCTACCATGAGTTTACACAGCCAAATCTCGCAAGCGTCTACGTAAATTATTTGTATGAAATATCGTACAGCGCCTCTAGCGGTCACGGAAAGAATTACAATCGGTAACATGAGCACTATAGATGACGATAGGTTAAAAACCTAACGTAATCTATTCTATAGTTACTAACGTTTTTCAGCTGTCACCATACAAAACGGTACCATGAGTCACTAATTTCACTGAACCTATCGAATAATTCGCTTACTATAGTGGTTACGTAGCTCACTAGCATTTTGGCGGGTGAAACATATGTTTACAACAAAATTATGTACGTTTTTGAGTCTAATGCAGTCAAAATAATGTTTGCAAAGCTTATTTGGTATGAAATATGTTAGTGGCCGCTGAATTTGAAGACCAACGACGTGAATAACGTGAATTTCGAGAAATGATTTTCCGAAATGAGAATTCATGTTAGACACCAATTGCAAAATATAAATGAATGAAGGTTTATTAAACATTATAGACTCTTTAAAGAATACTTTAAAGGTTTGTGCTTATGTATGAATAATGTTACGGATTTGATGTCAACACAACGAGTTTCATTAGAACTAAAGGTACCATGCAGTTCTCTCAAAACAAAACACAATAATTTTGAAGAAAGTTTAAACATACCTTTCTATAAACTCTACCAACTATTGAAACTGAGGCACAGGGTCCTCATTGTTTTAAATAATCTGTTTGAATCTACTAAGGTAAACTGTTAAACAACACAACACAGCTTTGTGACACAAGGTCAACAAACAAAATTACAAATTGAATACACGACAGTGACATATTATAAGGAATAAAAATTCAAAAACCACTAAATACTATAAGTAGTCTAATAACCGTCAACTTTTCTATTTTGTCGGTTTATTTGTGATATATCGATCTCTCCTCTTATTAGTGGGAAAGAAAGAAACAAAACATGAGTAGAGTGAAGTTAGCTAGACGACACAATCTATCGAGCTTACATTAGCGCCTGCGTAAGACTCCGTAAATCTCATGGTGCAAGCATTATCGAAATCTATTTGATACACGTTAGCACGCTAGCGAGTTCAACGTTAGCGAGTAAGTTTTCTATGACAACTCATGGTAGAGCTACAGTTCGTCAGCTGAGCCAAGCCGGAGTCATTACCATAGGTCAAGAGTGCGTCATCAAAGGAAAGGATTTCTCGTTATATTCAATACGGCAACAATCCAACCAAATGAACATTACACCAACCATTTATATGCCTGAATTCGACCAAATTAACCACTTGATTAACATCGAAATCCCTGATGAAAGACAGACTGGTGACGACGGAAACCTAACCATACCCATGACCAGTCTGAGGGAAGCGATAGAAGAACTGAAGAAAAGTAATTCAGAAATAGACGATATATCGCCACACGATATCCACCAATACGCAATATGTTACGTATTGATGACGATCGCTCTATGCGTAGTAGTAGTCTGGTTGTGGCAGACCAGGCGGTGTCGCCTGTGCTGCAAAACCGCAGCTGGGCAGCGTGGCGAAGGATCTCACCGCCATCGCCAGCAGACGGTGACTCCACCGCCTCCGAGACCTCAACGCCGCAGCGTGAGCTGCTGGAAACAGGAGCTTGCAGCAGCTCCGCTGACACCGACACCAACCAGAAGGCACGAGTTATATAGTGAAGTGCTGAGTGCCAGTGATCTTAAAGATAAAAGTGAAACCAGTATTCGTTTACATCATTATGCTAAACGCTGGCCTAGCGCAAACTATAATGCAATCAAACGGGACAAAAATACGAGTACGAACACAGGCAATGACAATATTGCTTTTACTGTGAAAGACTCAATAGTGTAACCGTAAATCGATGTTAATATTGTAATAATATTCAAGTAGACCAATAAGCCTTTAATATATAGATTATACTTTGTTTGATCATTATTTTGTATACTCACCAGTAAAGATTGCTAGAAACGAATATGTTTAACGTAGTTTTATAATTTGTACGCACCATATTATGTATCATTGTGTAGTTTTTAGCTATCATCCCGCATTTCTCATCGCTCTCGGGAATATGTTCGAGTTTTAATCGAACACTCAGCGAAAACGCATAATTGCATCGAATGCAAGTATGCGCGTTCGCTCGTTCACCTAAACGTGAGCCAGTTCGCGATTAGATCTCATTAGAGACACCTCGTACTCAACCATTACCATTTACCATTACTATCTACCATAACCATTTACCATTACTTTTACCAGTTGTGTTGTCTTATTTATAAGTCTTTTAGTGACTTAATATATAGCTATTTCGCATACAATACAAGACTTTAACTTCTACCATAAACCACGTACTACCAATACGGAAAAGGAGTGTCGGGTCACCATAGCGCCCACAGTACTTTTTACAGGTTATAAAACAGGATTAGCAGTATCACCTTTCCTGCCATTTTATATCTAAGTAATAGGCCCATAAATATAAATTAGCAATAATCTTGTTTACACCCTGTATAAGTTGACTATTCATAAACTACTGCTTATCAAAATGTTTTTAGATGTCTGCGACGCGTAATAAATGGTGAGGTCGGTCGTGGTGATGTTACGAAAATATTATTGTTAGGAACTTTTATCATTTTTGTGACTTCAGTAATTGTTGGATTTAGGTACATAACCAAATGGTTATAGAACTTGTATGCCTAGCATTTAAAACCATGTCAATACCGTAGAATAACCGAGGTTACACACTATATTTGCGATTAGAATGCATTATTTTATAACGACATTTGTATAATGTGGTACATTTTATTACAATGTGTTACGGAAGCTGTGGCGAATTGTTAAAAGTTAGTATTTAATAAATTATAATTATATTAACAAGTTATTTGAAAGATTCCTCGTTACATTACTTATATTATTTACTATGCTGTTGCCCGCTACAACTCGAAAATTATCCCTCGGCAAGATAAAATCGGAATAAAAATTATCCTATGTGTTAATCCCGGTTATAAACTGTCTGTACCTACCTATACCAAATTTTATCCAAATCCCTTCAGTAGTTTTTGCGTGAAAGAGTAACAAACATCCTCACAAAGTTTCGCATTTATAATAGGTATTAGTAGGATATTATTAGGATTACCTATAACTGCCACGTTGGTCCCGTGGCTTTTTTTTTCTCCTGTATCGTGAGTGCGTTTACAAACATTTAAAACTTCACATACACAAATACCCAGACCCAGAACTACTATCTGTAGGTCATACAAATATTTGTTCCGTGCGGGAATCGAACCCGCGACTCGCAGCGCAGCAGTCCATTGCTTGAGCAACTGCGCCAACCGTGCCGTCAAATGTGACTGCTGTGCACGGCGTCCTGGGTTTGGGTCTTATTATTATTATTATTAGCCTATTGTCCCACTACAGGGCCAACTCGGCCACGCTTCCCTCCTTCCACATTTCACGATCTAATTCGAGTCTTAGGTCGAGCATTATGTTATTGGGTGCCTGTATTTGTGCCCGGCTGATGGTAATAGGGTCGCCCTGTATTACATGAATCATGGATATAACTGGAAAAATGTGGATACACTCACACCCCTCGTAGATACGCCTCTGACTAACCCTTTGCGTATTACAAGTTCGAACAAATTATCTTGGCAGGTCCGAACTTCGTGCAGAACGCTGCGCAGTAACATTTAGGAACCAAATGAAGTTCGGGGGGCGGTAGTCTAGGCTAGAGATGCACCTTATATAAACACAATCAATCCTTTAAGTAAGTATACGATCAAATATTGTAATCGATTAGTTTTTTTTGAAATACGTTATTATTAGTGTTTAGAAGATATTTAAGTGAAAACATTAACTAATAAAGTGAATTTAATCATTAATAATTGAGTTTTCGTCTTTATTACAAAAAAAATGTATAGTAACATTATGTTTCCTCTGTTAAAAGACATGATTTACTTATATTTTAGAAATCTATTACAGTCTTCTTGAATAACGAATTTTTACGAACATTTAAAACCTCAATATAAAATTAAATAGAAACATCTTTTTATTACCTAATTTCAATCGATTCAAAGAATAACGAAACCCATTGCACATGCACATGCACATGCACATCTCTTTTTGTTAACTTCGTGACCTTCGTGCAAGTTCGGCAATATTCGGTACGAGGTATTATATCTCAGTCACACGACAGCATTTGTTTGGTGTTTGTGTTGCTATCTCTGTCTTGAGCACATTCGATTAGAAAAGTTTTCGTTGTGGTTTTGTTTGTTGTTTTTAATAGGTATTACCTTTATTTGTTATTATTGGTTAGAAAAGTTTGTGGGCACTTATTTCGTCAAATATGCCACCAAAGCATAGTAGCCTTAAATCGCCAGGCGAGAAAAAATATTTACGATTTAACTCAGTACATGAAAGGGGAAAAAGAAAATGGTTAAAAATGTAGATTACGTATCTAAAAGTGTTTTGATATTTATTTCATTTGTATTTTCTCACTGTATTAGATATTTTCTGATCGTATATTTGTTTATGTGCAATAACAATTTTCTTCGCGAGTATACATGCGTAAAAGTTCGCAGAGCCTATGTTCAGACCTGTCAAGATAATTTGATCGTACTTGTACATTACATTTTTTTTGTACGGGTGAAACATGTACGGACAAAAAATCTTATTGTAACATCTTGCATGCCTCATTTGCATGTATACGCATGTTTTGACAAATAAAATTATCTTTATCTTTACAATCGTGATAATATGTGAAACCTTTGCTGCCCAAGCCTCGCTTGGTGGTAACCGTAATTACCAAACTTCCTTTTCTTAGTTGACGGAGTATGAGGCCACTAAACAGGCTTTCGACAGGTGTAACATATTTCGGTAACCGATGGACAGGTATATCAGGTTCTACTCTCAGAGAATGCTAATTATCTGTCAAGCATCATGAGCGGGATACCGGTTGAGTGGTTGTCTGAGACATATTACTGCCATTGTGTACACTTAAGTTAGTAGTACGCAACGACCACCAATCAATAAAAACAAAACCAGTTTAAACGGATCATTTTTGTCATACATCGGGTTCGGGGCTTAGTCGGCCTTATTATAAAAGTGCTTAAACCTGGATTTAACTTAGACTTGGTTTATCTCGCATGCCGTCACTTACTTTTGAATATTATCGAAGTGAGACGGCATACGATTTGCTGTTGAACTGGTTTTACCACATTTAAGAGCAGACGAGATTATATCTGTATATTTTTGTTTTCCTAGACAGAAACCTAGACATGATGAGCAAAAAAACTAGATTTCGAGATGAACTTTTATGTCCGCATAACTCGATATTCAATCATATTTTAACCAACATAAAACCTGACACTGACCTGCAAGTTCCAAATTTAAATTTCGCGGGCTACCTTGGAGGTTCCACCATGAAGTACTGTTTTAGAGTTCCGTATCTCAAAAGGAAAAACTTAACCGTTGCAACATCATCTTACCCCCCACCCCCCTCTCACCTACCTTCACTCGAGCCAACCCGCGTCTGTAGTACAAAATCAGTATCTAAATAATGATACCTACCACTAAGATCCAACCTGTCCCTTGACGCCCCAAGCCGAGGCTCGTACCCCACAGGAGGTAACCCTACCCTTTGCGAGTAGTCGCTTAATTTGTATGTGGTTTACCTTGGCTGGAAGCCATACACCCAAGGCATCCACAGAAGTCCAGTAAAGCAGTCACCAACCTCCTAGGTTGATCACAAAAAAAAAGTTGTCATTCGGAGGAATAAAAAGAGGACAGGACCTCGACAGGTTTTAATCCCTTATTCAACAATCCCATCTTTGTCCCCAGGTCTATGATGGACGAGAGCATGGCTCAAGAAGGTGACACCCTGGGTAATGAGGCTGGCATGCTATATGGAGAATATCTTATGCTGGACAAGCTGCTATCAGCACAGAGGATGCTCAGCGCCGAGTCTTCGAAGCCAGTGCACGATGAGCATTTGTTTATTGTCACTCATCAAGGTAAGAGTATTATCGGTGATATTATGGTTTTCGGAGATGAAAATCATAAAAAAAAACTTAACTTCCAAAAACACACTTCATAACAATAGTTCCAATATTTTGTCACCGATTTTCAAAAGTTAAGTTATTTTAAACTTTGTATTTTTTTTTGGAAGTTGGTTCCTTTGATGTAAAAATTTTTAAGAAGGTACTAGAGATAATGCATGTCATGTGATAATCGTCAACCTAGATTGTTTTCGCGTGGTGAAAAGGGCCACTCGACTCTTCACACAAGAGGCTTAAGTCTCTCAGCAATAGAAACATTACAGGCTGAGTATATGCATGGTTTAAAGTCTGGTCTGGTTACTCTGGTGCATCTTTTTCTTATCGTGTGAGTAGCAAGGTCTAACGACCCTACACACCCTAGTGTCAGTTTCTAAATCAAGGACCTCTGTCTGACATGGTCTGACGAGACCACCAGCTTATGCGTGGATTCCGAAGCACGAAATCATCTTTTTAGCCTGCAATGTCCTAGTCAAACTGAAAACCACTTTACAAAGTATGTTTCCCGTGGGAATCGAACTCACGACCACCGGGTCACAAAGCAAGCGCCTAAACCACTCGGCCACGGAGTCACTCTAGTTCTGAAACGTCACAATACGTACACAAACTGTCCCCAAAAACTAAGAGATATCAAACACGTTTTTTACAGTGTCACCCAAAACATTTATCTAAAATATGGGTACCTACGCAGTCTGCAAAAGACGTTATCTTTACGAAGGCCGGATGTAACCTCTTACACTTGAACCGACAGTATTTAATCAATTATTTATCGAGTTCTTTAAAACACCGCATTGGATAATTTTGAAACTAAAAAAAAATATTGCAGTCTTGCATCATTCTGAGCTTAAAGATGGGTTGGAAAACTTGGAAAGCAAGGTAGTCATTGCCTGTTCAGCATTCCTAATTAAAGTCCAGAAGTAAGGACGCGAAATAAAAGACAAAAACAAATTTTCTTAAAGTTCGTTGTATTTTTCTTAACGACACTAAATTAAAATACAACTGCCATCCAACTCTAAAGCTCTATCGACAATGCAGACATACAGACAAGAGAAACTTCCACAGACAAACCAAAAATCAACTGACATGAAATTGTCACAGATAAAATTAATAGGTATAACACTTTTGATCAAACATAAGTTGTATTAGTTTTTCTTGATTTACTTTCATAACTTTTTATATTTTATGTATACAGGGTGTAAATTAACCCTTCACACGTACGTCAACCAAGCGTTCTGTACATCAAACTAAGTAACCCTACGCAAAAATGTTTGCTGGGAAACGATGAATGTATTTATTCTTATATTTTAGGTATTATATTATTTTCTAACTTGTTTTCTGTTATTGCACCTACTGTGTATTGTCTCTGCATCACCCTAAGGTAGACTGGTAGAAAATGCCCAATTTAAGGCATTAAGTCCGCCTTTGTACAGTTTGAATACTAGTACATAAAGTTTTAATAAATATTAAATGAAGAATAACTTAAATATAATACTAACTATTTAGGGTTCATTCGATATATCTTTTTTAAACTGACATGTTCACTAACACTATCATTAACACTGAAAACAGGATATTTAGCATGTTTATTTATTTATTTAACTATTTATGTACACACAGTAGACAACACAGGAAAATTATAAAATATAACATTAGAGTACAAAGGTACTGCTTATTTCTCAAGAAATTTCTGCCAGCAGACCTGCAAAAGGAGAAATGAAAAAAAAATGTAGACTATAGTGTGTGTGAAGCGGAAAAGAATTCAGTGATTATGTGTCGTAACTAACTTAACCTAAATAACAATATATACACATATAAGAAAATAATAATATATACTTATATAAATACACAAAGTTAATATATATAAACAAGTAAAATATATACTTATGTACATAAAAATTCACACTTTTTACTCGCACATTTTTTTCGCGCAAAAAAGTTCGCGAGAGGACACATTGCGTTTTCTGTATCCGTAACAGAATCAAGTTGTGAGTGGGTAGTGGTACCGAACGCAAAAATCCAACAAGAAAGAGGGTAGATCGTTTTGTCTGCTCATAAAAATGAGTCCCTATAATGCACGTCACTGTAATGCACATACCAGCAATGCGCGACACTGGATTGCACAACACGGGTGTGTACGCCCTTGTGAAAGGAACCATCACAATGTCTCCAAATACTCGGCTGTACCTTGCTTGTCCGACCCAAGAATGTACGGCACTTTAAATGGCGACATCGCGTGATTGGCCGATTGGTTGGCCAATCAGGTGACTCGGAATTTTGGGACTTTGATATGTTTTGAATTGCAATGACGTACATTCCAATGTCGCGCATTCTCGGCCTGGACCAAGATTGTCCGGCTTGTTAATGTACAGCATGACAAATGAAACCAAAACAAACATACTTAGAAGAATTTCGCGACCAATTTCGAGGTACCGCTCGCCGGCCGCTGCCGCGGCACCGCTCGCTTCGCTCGCTCGGCTCGCGCGTAGTTGGTCACAGTTCTAACCTAACCTAACCTATGGATCCCTTCGACATCGTTTTTACAATCGTCTTTCGGAACAGCACTACCTAGTATCCAAGTCCCAAAATTCCGAGTCACCTGATTGGCCAACCAATCGGCCAATCACGCGATGTCGCCATTTATCGTGCCGTACATTCTTGGATCGGGCAAGCAAGGTACAGCCGAGTATTTGGAGACATTGTGATGGTTCCTTTTCCAAGGGCGTACACACCCGTGTTGTGCAATCCAGTGTCGCGCATTGCTGGTATGTGCATTGTCGTGCTGTACAATATCAAGCCGGACAATCTTGGTTCAGGCCGAGAATGCGCGACATCGGAATGTACGTGTTTTGAATTCCAATGACGTACATTCCTATGTCGCGCATTCTCGTGCCGTGCATTGTTGATGTTGAGCATTGCTGGCTCCCATAAAAATTATCCACGCGAAATAACTTCAGTTTAGCCGTGATCATGTATTATTCGCTTGTAAAGCCGCTGGGAAAGCGGGAGATCGAAGTTCAAGGTATAAAACGAGGTAAATATCCCATTTTTAGTGCTAATGATTATGTAGTTCGGATTCTTCGGATACTAATTTCATCTGGTGCAACTGAATCTGTATAACTCCGTATCCGTATAAATTATAGCGATATCAATGATAAAAGGTTGAAGAAAATCTTACTATGGCAAATTAATGAAGTCGATTTGAATATTTGAACGCTATAGAAATGTTTACCAATTGTCTACTTCCTCAGGCTTCTCATTTCCAACTCCTCTTATTTAAATGAATAGAATCTGGAAGGTTATGTTTTTTTTTTGTTAAGTAATGTTCTTCAACATAACTGTTTACTTCCACCACCAATCGTTCTGATATCTTGGTCAATGTGTGGGTAATAAGATTGCTGCTCGGTAGGTACTTAAATAGTCATTGACGTCAAATTACGATTCGAATACCAAAACATTAATGAAACTATGATAAACATTCTTTTCGCTTCAGGATAAGCTGCGGTTGCTTAGATTGGTACGTGGATGGGTAACCCACTCATTTTATATCGAGTTTTTCATCCGTAAAAGCTCGGAAAACACGTTAAGCTGTTGGTCCCGGCTGCCATTTGTAAATCTTTGGCAGTTATTACAGCTTGCTGAAATTCGAAATCAATTCGATTTTTTTTTAGCCTGCTGTGTGACCAATAAATCCTTTTTCTTTATTTCTTTCTTTACCAACGCAAAGACTCTTCTGCTGTGTTTCTCAAACAACCCTCACAACATTTTTCTCGTGTCATTTGAGTATGAAGATCGCTATTCCTTTGTTTACAGCATACGAGCTATGGTTCAAGCAGATAATCTTCGAGGTGGACTCGGTACGGGCACTCCTCGACGTGGAAGGTTTAGATGAGAGCCACACCATGGAAATACTGAAGAGGCTCAACAGAATCGTGCTTATATTGAAGGTAGGAACGTAGCATTTAAGTACAGCTTACCAAACTAGCCGAAACTAACGTTGAAAATCTATTAAATAAAGACACAGTATAAGTAGCTTGATGTGCTGGTGTCAGTACTTTGGTTACTTTAAAGACTTTCTTGAACATCCCGCTTTGAATAAGTATAATTAGTGGGTTTCAATATAATTTTACATTAAGCTATTAAATGTGTAGCACCGTTGGAAATTGGTAAAGGCGACAAAACAAACTTTGTATAGGTGAGCAGGCTGTAAATCTATCAAAGTAGATAAAACTGACGGGCTGGCGGACAAACAGGACGAATCTATAAGCCGACCTAAATATAGTTTTACAGTATAAATACGCAAGAAAAATAGTAGTCTATGCACATTTTCCTCTGAACCATAATTTGCAACCGGGAAATACCCGCCTGAAAAACCCATTATAAGCTAAACGCTGAAGCCTTATCATTCGACATACTGGTTTTCTAGTGGCTCCGTTCAATCAGTTGTCACCTACGGTAGCAGCGACTTTAGCCGTATCTTCACTACCCCTACTGAGGGCATTCACTACGGTGGAAATTTCTACCAGCCAGCAGTCCCTGCGAAGATTGCCACTCCACCGAGCCTGGGGGCGTCGCTCTCGCAGCATACGCCTGCCGATTAGCAGTCTTCACTTAAGACTACGTCTACCCCAAGTACCCATCGATCATTACTATGTATTAAATAGCGGACGTCACGCGGTTTCTCGTTCCCGAGGGAATACAGGGATAAAAAGTAGTTTGTCACTCGGGGATGGTGTAGCTCTCCAACAGTAAAAGAATTTTTGAAATCGGTCCAGTAGTTTTCAAACATACAAAAACACAAATCTTTCCTCTTTATAATATTAGTATAGTTAATAGTAGTTTCTCCTTAACGTAGATTCTGCGATTCCCGAAAACTCATCCTTATTCGGAGATAAATCGGTGATATTACACGTCACATCAACATGTTATGTTACTATACAATTACGCATATTAAGCGCGATAGTGAGGAACCCTGACTTCTGACCTGTATCGACATTTATACGTAATTTTTATCGACAATCTGGCTCTAACTGGTGACGCGCTGTTTTTGCTGATTTTTTCGTCTCTTGCCACAAGGTTTAGATATCATCTTCACTATTTGATTGGCCACCTTGGCCCTTCAACAGAGTAGGGATCCTCCCTTTTTTAGCAAGCTCTCTTATTCTGGTCAAGTCGCAACGAATCTACTTAATCTTCTAAACTAATATTATGAAGATAAAAGATTTTTTTATTACGATTTAATTCCAAAACTACTGGACCGATTTCAAAAACTCTTCCACTACTGGAAAGCTACATTATCAGGAAATAACATTAGCTATATTTTATTTATACCCGTATTCTCACTGAAACGGGAACTACGCGTGTGAAACTGCGGGACGCTGCTAGTGGGCGACACATTTAGAGGGACTTTTTTTGGCTAAGGTATTTTTGACAGAAGATAGCGTGAATCGTGTGAACCTATCATGGTATTATTGTTCAGTATAGTTCGATATTTCATCATAGAGAGACTTATTAGCCCGGAGCAGCGTTTGCAAATTATTCAGTACGAAAATCGGTGTTCTACTTAGGGTCACGAGGCACGGAAAAACTCGATAAGTTTTTCCGTGTAAAGTATGCTATATATAATCTTTCAAATACAGCTCTTTAGTATATTTTCATGCAATCTAACACGAGTCAGTCGCGTCGAGATGAAATCACTCTTGACCAAAATACCTAGAAGATTATCGTAAGATCGCGTGATATCTTAACCCATGCATAAAACATATTCTTCGATCATAATCTCGGCCTATTTTAAACTTTAATAAATGCAGTTTTCAATACTTAATTGCCGAGCAATACTTATCATCGCTTTATCGGTAGTTTTTCTCGGGGAATTATAAAACGAGCGAATAAAAAAAACTAAGCGACTACTGATGAGATAGGTACTAGCTGTTTTAATAACTTGAGTGGTACGAATTTGAGTAAGCGAAAAAATAATTAAACTTACGACGAATATTGATTAATAATAAAATCCAGAACGAGCTTACAAAAAGTGACTTGTGATTAATTAATTTTGAATAGGTATTAAAAGTGTAGTAATAAGTGAGCGACTAAATTACTAAATAAGCGACTAGAAATACAGAAAGTGCAACTAACATAGTTTTACATAACGATATTTACTTGGATTCGACTTGGGGCATCCCGACTCGGACGGTACAATATTTTTTTAAACCACCTAGAAGTATGGAGGCCCGCGGAGCGGGGCTCCGTCGACTAGGCCTGGTGAAGCCAAGTGGTTTTCTATTCGAAACACTTCATTTAAGATAAAATATATAAAACTAAAAATAAATCATTTATTAATATTGAAAAAAATGCAGGTCCATTTTGTATTTTAAGTACTTAACTCAAATTTTTGTTTGTTAGTTGCTGTTCTGTTGATTACTCGTCGCTTGCAGTCAGTCGCTCACTTAGTACCTAATTCTATGGCCCAACTAAATATTTTTTGTCACTCAAAACTTTAATTTACAGTCACTCATTTAAATACTACCCATTTTTCTCTGTGTGAGCGGAACGACTCTATTGTTATTGTGATTCGAATTAATCGTGTCGAATTCGATTAAAAATCGATATGATTAAAGGTAATGGCAGCTCAAATGGGCAGATGTACCTACCACCAGTAAGGACAATGTGAAATTCCCACTACTTCCCTACCTGTAACGTAGAACTAAATGTCCAGTAGAGGTAGTGGGAACAAACCGTTTCTTCATATTCGTGACGCCTACTGGCACAATTAATATTTTCTACTTCCATGGCGTCTGTTTTCGGCGGTTGTTTCGACTCTCCGAAATCCCAAAACAACCCGCAAAAACATTAGTTAATCCGTGGTCATGTGCTTGCAACAGCACCGAAAAACATTAGTTATCCTTGATCATGTGCTTGCAACAGCACCGAAATATATAAAACAAATAGTAAACATGGTAATTATCCCGTTACAACTTACAAGTGTTAACAATAGTGAATAAAAGCTTATAGAAAACCAATAACATCGTTTTTTAAATATTCTGTAAACTTGTTAGTTATCTAATAATTATTAGCAGGTGTTCTTTTAGGCTGTGGGCACACCTGAGTCGCCATCAAATCATTAAAACTTTATGTAACCAATGGCGCGAAAAACCGAATCGTCGTATAGACAATGCCGAACAATGCCTACCCACACAAAAAAAAAACAATATTGTTCTGTCTTTGCTTTGGCCTTTGATAGACAAAAGAGTTTCGTCTATCTATACAGTTGTGCTTGGTGGTTTTGACGCGTGGGAATAGCGATACAGTCATTTTGATTTTCAATAGTTTCCAAAGACAACACCACAATTTGAGAATGTTACAGACGCTAGAAGAAATACGCTGTACGGTCACGTACGGTACTATAGTCAGACTTTTTATACCACCCTTCGTCCTCTGACTTGGCTTTTCATGCCGTTGATAAATAATATGTCTCATTCATGCTGGTTTCCTCAAGATGTTTTCCTTCACCGTAACAAGTGATAGGTAATTATGCTATACGCACATGAATTCGAAAAGTCCGGATGCTCGTGTCTTGCGCTCATGTGGGCCGAACACGAGTATGTAGTTGCTACACCAGTAAACTCGTTGCTTTGCTGTGTCACTGACTCTGGCAGGGCCACCATCAGGGATTTTAATTTTGAAAACACATAAATTTTGTCGCTAATTTGTCCAAATTTTGTCACCAAATATCATAATTTGTCGGTCACGGGTTCAAAAGATATAAGGGTTCGAAGGTGGCCGAACTGGAGAGAGTCTCCCCAGCAGGGCCAAATTTATATCTCAAAAACTAAGGCACCTAGCGAAAATCTGTTTTCTCCTTTATTTTGTCGTCAATTTGTCCAAATTTGTTGACAAATATCAGAATTTTACGGTATCTGGCACAAAAGATATTAGGGTTTATAGGTGGCCGATCTCGAGAGTCTCCCAGCAGGGCCAAATTTCAAAAACTAGGGCACCCAGCGAAGATCTGTTTTCTCCTATATTTTGTCGCCAATTTGACAAAATTAGCGATAAAAAATTTGTGTTATCAAAATAAAAATCCCTGATGGTGGCCCTGCCAGAGTCAGTGTCACTGCTTAGCTTGCTATAGCTAATATTGTGTGCACTCCGTCTTATTATGTTGTCTTGTCTATATATCAGTAATATAAACAAGTATTATTAATATTGCCTTGTCTATGCATAAGTAATAATAACAAGTTATTATGTCAACTGACATAACTATTTCGTATGATGTAACATAACAAGTAAGTATCATGCGATTCGTGTTGGTGGGTCATTAAATTAATCACATCAAATTAAATTATCAATTTATTATGTTATTATTGCTGTTATGAATCAAAACAACGTGCTTGAAATTATTTTTCAATACATTTACTCGAAAACTGGCTCTTATTGCACTACAATTAGGTTCGACATGCAACGTAATTCGCACGCATGCGGTAATCTTATTTTTCCGCAATTTGATGACAAAAATACTTCTTGTTTTATTAGTTAATTTCTTCAATGTGGAATGTGTTATTGCATTTCTCGACCCCGTGAACACCCTCACTTTACGCCCCGGGTGTTCAATCCGCCTCGAATGCAAAAACAAACATTCCGCACTTGTATCAAAATGTACATTTTGTAATGTTCTTATTTCAAAACTGTTTATGTTGTATTCTTTTCACTTCTCTAAGTTTTAACTGACTCGTTGGTTTAGTGGTTGCAAGCACGACTGCTCTTCATGAGGTCTTGGGTTCAATTGCCAGGTCACAAAGTTTGTTTTGGGTTTTTGAAATTTCTCAAAAGCAGCCTCAGTACCTCCGCTTAAATAGGTACCTACACCTCCGCCGAGCCCTTGGAACTGGGAATCCACTATCTTCGTAACAAGGAGGTTCTACGATGGTCCTGAACAAACAAGTAATCATAATGACGAGGAAAACAATAGGGATGTTTACTGACTTCAAAAAATGTGATTCTAATTAGTCCGTCTGTTAGATTATCGAAAAATATTGGATACGTATTTTTTGTTTTATCAAGTCAATAGAAATTATGAAGATACAACGCGTCAAAGATTTGAGAGGGGGTTGATGACGTCACTGACCGCTGAAAAATGTCATACTAATGTCTTAGAGTATGACGTCACACGAGTTTTCAAAGCACTGTATAGTCCTGATTGTTTGCTTACGTGAAAAAAGAAAAAATACGTGTCCAATATTTTTTGGTAATCTAAATGACGGACTAATTATATTTTTTTTTGGTAACTACCCTATTAGAGCCTTTCGGTTTCTTTTATAATGTAAGTAAACTGAAAAGTGAAGTAGCTGGTAATATTTGAATGTATAATATTTGTGTAGGTGTGTTTCTCGAATTACAGATCGCCTAAAATGGTCACTTTAGCAGATCCTAATATGAATTGCGTAAAATGGACCTTTCATAATAGTGTGTCTCTGTCTGTGGCCATTTTTTTAAACTTTAACGCAATTCATACTAGGATCTGCTAAAGTGGCATTTTAGACCCTCAGTTAGTACCTACAGTTTAAGTTTAGTTAGTTACTACTTCTATGTATGTATTAATATCTAAGATGGCTTACAATGTCGCCATGTGAACGATGTGAAAGTGTCAGGGAAAGTTGATATCCGATCCATCTGACGATGATTTAACAACCGCAAGCGAAGAGACTGATAGGTACTTCGTAATGCGGTAGTCATAGATTCTAGAGTAATCATCAAGCATTGAAGATTTGAACTGGGGGTCTAAAATGGCCACTTTAGCAGATCATAATATGAATTGCGTCAAAAAGTGTAAAATGGACCATTCATATTATTGTCCTAGATGATCTAATTTCCTAAACAGTCACAGATGCATTACTAATATGAATAAAGGTCCATTTTAAGCTTTTTAACGCAATTCATATTATGATCTGCTAAAGTGGCCATTTTAGACCCCCTGAGATAAGCACGAAATCTGGTTAGCATTGTTTCTAGAACAGCAATATTCTAGTTGACTTTTAAGTTGTATGTTAAATAAATGGGATTCGCGGCGATAACTATTGATCAAATGCAGCTCATTGCATATAGTTTTTCTATGCAACTAGCTGCATTTGATCCTACTACACTCATTTTTCTATTTACTGAGTAATAATGATTAAAACCACCAAAACAACCGTCTCAGTTCATACAAGTGTCAGGAATGCCGATATAATTAAAGATTTATAAATAAGAAAAGTTAAGGTACAGACAATGATATCATGATAGTACACAAGATATGTTGTATCACATTATCACACTATCACATCACACTAATATTATAAAGGCGAAACTTTGTGAGTGTGTTGTGTATGTTTGTTACTCTTTCACGCAAAAACTACTGACCGCATTTGGATAAAATTTGGTCTCTAAACAGATCTGGATTAACACATAGGATAGTTTTTATCTCGATTTTATCGTCCCGTGTGATAATTCCGAGTTGTATCGAGCCAAGCCGCTGCCAACAGCTAGTTGCTCATAGTCGTACGGGGTTGTACGTTGTGTTGGAAAAAAGTTAAAATGGGCAGCAGCCTGTTTCTGACTCCGTGACAATGTGGACTATTTCCTCCTTCGATAAATAAATAAATTAATAACTGTTTTTATAGAAGGTTGAAGGGATACCGCCACTCCCATCCTGCATCCCTACTACATTTGTTTTGCGATGCAGGTGGCGTTCGTTAATTATAAGTGTGTTTTAAAGTTTCCACTCACTGTCAACAATGGTGATGATTATTCTCGTGTGTATTTCTTACGATAGGTAGGTACAATTATAAGCAATTGTGGTGGTCAGTAAAACGGCAACTACCTACTTCAACAACCAGTTAATTGATACCAATGTTAAACGACAGCAGCTGATAAAACCAACATAGGTACCTATTGGTCGGCACGGCAATAACTTTCATGCAATGCAATGCTTGTCCACCAAATTATTAATTATGTCAAGCAAAATAGGTACCTGCCGGTCTTGTGGCGAAGCTATCGGAGGCCTGACCTGTGTGTAACTGTTGATGTTTTCTTGGCTAAAATAATGCACATCAAGTTTTTCTTTTTCAATATAACCTGACTTCCTTTTGTACGCGCTTTCCGTACAATGCGAGATCAGCTTAATTTGGTTATTGATCATATTATTGATTGGTCGATACCGAGTTCACTGACGGTCGATCATTTTTAACTCATATCAATTTAGTAATTGGGTTGAAAAGGGGTCGTTAGTTTGGAGAAAGCCATCCAAAACAACTCTCATGCGGTATTCAAAAACCAACCTTAGCTAAACCAGTTACGTCTTTCTTTCCAGCTGCTGGTAGATCAAGTGATGATCTTGGAGACAATGACTCCGCTGGACTTCATGGACTTCCGTCATTACCTGCGACCTGCTTCCGGCTTCCAGAGCTTACAGTTTCGTCTGCTCGAAAATAAGGTAGGTACCTACCTACCTATGTGCCAGCGGTGACGGCAAAGCAGAATATTTTATCTTTACAAAACGTAACTACCGTCCAGCCATTTCGGAGATTAGACGGAACAAACACACAGTCAGTCACACACGAGCAGTGAAATGCAGTTAGTAATATTCAAAAGCATTTTTTTTGTGTTTGTAGTTTAAACAGTTTTCTTTTTTGAGAACCCACATCGTTACATTGTGTATACTAAAATACTATGTTCGTGAAAACTTCGCTTCTAGAGAAATTCACTTTTGATTTTGGCCAAGTGTTTAAATATCAAAGAGCTATTAAAAGAAATGTGGGTAGCCCGGTAGTGAGATAAGCAGACGACATAGTTGTGGAAAAGTGAAAATTATGTTTTTCCTACTCCTCCGCTATTATTTTCTGATTAATTTCGTTGCGGGATCCAAGACAGTTAAATCGTTTCTCTGGGACTTCGTCGAGCTTCATTGTCTCGGCGCTTTTCTTGTGGTCGCCACTGTCGGGGGGCTCAGAATAATGTAGTAAATACATTGTTACTGTTTTAGTGCTGGTGTCCCTTCCACTTTCTATAGGGGGCTAAGGGGCTTGTAGTATGAAGTAATGGTTTGGGTTTTTGGATCAACCTGTTTTGTTTTTTTAATCTTCTTTTTTTTTTAATGCGTTGCCCCACACTAGAAATTTCTCGTGTATCGTGGGTGCGTGCACAGACGTTAAACTCACATACACAAATACCCAGACCCGAAACAACTATCTGTAGGTCATACAAAATAATTTAGTTTTCACTATCGTATCATGTAATTTCTGTTTACAGCTGGGTTTAAAGCAAGCGCTGCGTGTGAAGTACAACCAGAGCTACCATACGGTGTTCGGAGACGATCCTCAGGCTATGGAAAATCTACAAAAGTAAGTATCCTACTGTTATCCTCTTTTTTAAATCATTACATGACCCCCTCCTACTCTTACTGCTAGTGACTTAAACCCATCTGTGTTCCTCCTAATGCCCTTTGCATTCCAAGGTCAAGGTAACTCTTTTGAACAGAGTCCGCAACCCTGGGAGGCACTGTCCCTAGCTGCCCCCGTCCACTATGCTGACATCTCTGTCCTAAGATGATCCCTAGATTAACCCCGTTATATTAAAATAACATATTTCTAGTATACCTTCAATTAAAACGTGTGTAACTGCTTAGCGAGTGATCTCTAGTTTGATTTCCAAGTTTAGCAAAGTATTATTGGGTTTATCTATGAGGAATTAACTGCTACTACATCCATTCACATTATTACACCTGTGACTGGACTACGCAAAAGCGCCTGTCACGGGTCTCTTTAAATTACATAAATGCTTTGAGTTTGAGTTGGATCATTTCCAACCATACCAGGAGGTTAACCACGGGAAATCTAATGAAATCCATGCGTTCTTCAGGTCCGAACAAGAGCAATCTCTCCTAGCTCTGATCGAACGGTGGCTGGAACGAACTCCTGGCCTCACAACCCATGGGTTCAACTTCTGGGGCAAATTCCAGGCCGCCGTTGACAAACAGATCAAGGAAGATATAGATGCTGCTGCAGTGAGTATAAGCTTTTATTCGGCTTAAGTCTAGGGTCCAAACCATAAAATTGCCAAACTTAAATGGCAGTGAGCAGGACACATTCCTCGCAGAACGGGTGGCCGAAAAGTTCTGGACTGACGCCTGCAAACCGGAAGACATTGCGTTTAAAGCCCTACTTTTTATCCCTGTATTCCATCGTGAAACCACGTGACGTCCGCTAGTATAGTATAAAATAGAATATTCGTCTGATTCGCAGCTCGAGACAAACGAAACGGTCCGTCGTCACAGACTGCAGGATGCTGAGAACCGTCGCGAAATTTACCGCTCTATCTTCGACCCAGCCATCCACGACGTGCTCAGGTCCAGGGGAGAAAGGAGGTGTGTAATCGCTTCTATATACGGTTCAGTTTAGGTCGTTCTGGAGCCGTCTGTAAGACGCAGAAAGGCAACAGATATGTTAATTAGCACATCCATAAATTTTGCCAGGGCTAAAAAAACAACAAAACATAACATAACAATGTTAGAATTAAAATCATAATATGGATCATAATATGGATCATAATATGAATCATAATATGTATCAAAATATGAATGTTCATAGAAAAATCATATAAATGACGTTTGTGTTAAATTAAATCATTTTTAATACCCTTTGAGACGTATTCGCTGCGAGGTATCTAGAAATGCGGCAATAACGGCTTTTCATGGCTATATAACCTTCACTCTAAGGTATGGTGTTATCCTGTGGGGTCGTTGTGTGGAGATAGATCAAGCATTCGTAACGCAAAAAAAAGTGTCTAAGAGCTACATTTGGGTTGAAACAAGTAGAATCATGTCGTCCGTTCTTTTGGAAATATAAAATATTAACGCTACCATGTATGTTTTTATACATGTATAATCCTGTATATTTGTTTTCAAACATAGGAGACCAACAAACGACAAGCTACTATGCCCCACGGTCTATGTATACCAATAAGTTGTTTAAACCGAGAACGAATGTCACACTTACAGGTAACAACAGCTATATTATGTGCATAAAACTATTTAACAAAATACCAATATCTAAAAAAAAAATACCATTTTCTATATTCAAAAATAAATTGACGAGGTTTTTAATTGAAAAATGCTTTTATAGTGTACATGCATTCTGGGATTATTAATTGTAAGTTTTATTAAATGCACGGTCATTTTGAATTCTAATGTATCGTTTGTATGTAGCGTCTCCCAATGTTGACATTGTTGTTATTGACACATAAGCTTATTTTATTTTTCTTTATAATTTACACATTTAATACTATAATACAATTTTAATGCTTAATTATAATTAATAATTAATTTAAGTGAAATTTTAGTGTACATGAGTTTATAGATTTTAAATTGTAAGTTTTGAAAATTGCACGGTCATTTTCAATTATTTATGTTACTGTATTATTGTGTGGCAAATATCTACCATTATTGAAATTAATATTATTGACATTTATGAGTATTATTTTTATTACATTACATTTATACAATTTTAATGGGATTATCTACTTAATTAAGGATTTAGGGTAGGCCTTTGCCCAGCAGTGGAACTCCACTACGGGAACAACTTGTGGAAACGCTAGTTCTATCTAGGTTGAACTACGCCGACACTGTGTATGGCCCGCGCCTCTTAGCTCGTACGGATCGGCTCATACAAAGGGTACAAAACGCGTGCGCTCGATTTTGTTATAACATTCCCCGTAGAAGTCATGTCACACCTTTCCTTAACAAGCATTTCACTCTTAAGATGAAATCCAGACGCAAACTACACTTGGCATGCCTTCTGTTTGGTGTGGTCAAATACCAAAAACCGGAGTACCTGTTTGATAAACTGAGTTGGATAGCTAGTAGACGGGAATGTGGGAGAAGACAATGTTCGCAACAACTCTCGACTCACTCGCATAGTTCAGCAGCTTTCAGAGGCAGCTTTCGTTATGCGGCTTCCAAAATATGGAATAACCTGCCACCACCGATAAGACTAATCAAGACGATAGACACATTTAGAAGTAATTTACGGCAGTTCCTCATAGAAGCACAATGTAAGCTGGATATGGTTGCTCTAAATGTCTCAGTTATATGACGTTCCTACCTAAATAATTGCTGCTATACAGGATGAATTTTTAGTCACCGTCCAAATTTTGATATATTAATCTTTGGCAAAAATCATTGAATACGTGTTTTTTCTTTTAGTATCACTCAATACAAAAATATTGAGATATCACTTCACAAAGTTATCTATAAAAAGTTTATGTTTCTGGACACTGCCGCGCCGTGCGTACGCGCTAGGTGAAGCTACGCGAGCCGGGCCGCCCCGCGCGCCGCGCGCCGCCGGAATTCATTGATAACACAATACAAACAAAGTTGCAAATTTTCCCTTCATACTTTCACGGGCTTAGGACCGTCAATAAGCAAAAGGTTTGTGCTATGTTCACTATGATTAGAATCTAACCCTTAATTAATCAATTAAGTACGTATAAATAAAGTAAAAATCAATTAATTAGATAAGAACTTGAGACCTTAATAAAAGCTGAGCCAAAACGTTTTGCTATTAGGCGTATTTAAAAAATTTGAATCAACTTATGTACAAATAATAAAAATTTAATCAAAATCATCAACAATCAAATTAACAGTACTTTAATAAATGTTCAAAATGCATACCGTTTCTCTCTAAACAGAGTCTTGCACGTTTTTGCACATTGTTTTTAATTTTATTGAGCACTACAGTGTCACTTTTAACTTCGTCGAATGCACGTACAATTTGCTGTTTTAATTGGTCTAGGTTTTGGGCTTCCTCCACATACACTCGTCGTTTTATTTCACCCCACAAAAAAAAGTCACATGGAGTAAGATCTGGTGACCGGGGTGGCCAGACGACGGGCCCCCCGCGACCGATCCAACGATCACCGTGTTCGATGTTTAAATAATTACGAACGGCGGCGGAGTAATGAGGCGGTGCACCGTCCTGTTGAAAATAAAAATCTCGATAGGAGATTACCGGCACGTCATCCATGAAGTCAGCAATTACTGTGCGTAACATATCTAGGTACGTGCCCCCGGTCAACCGTCCCTCAATGAAATATGGCCCCAGTATTTTGTTGCCGACAATTCCAGCCCACACATTTGCACTGAACCGCACTTGGTGATACGTTTCTCGTATCATGTGTGGGTTTCGAAATGACCACCAATGTTCATTATGATGATTATACAGCCCCACTCGAGTAAACAAGGCCTCGTCAGTCCACAAAATGTTAGCATCGGGGTGTGCAATCAGCCACTCACAGAAGGCTCGACGGGGAACTGCATCTGCGTCGTTCAAGGCCTGTGCCTTTTGAAAATGGTACGCGTGCAACCCGGCAGAATGGAGAAGTTTCCACACGGCATATTGGCTTACGCCGAAGCGCCGCGCTGCATCTCGCGTACTGGATCTAGGGCTCCGTTCAAAGAAATCGAAGATATCTTCTTCGATCTCCACTGCGAGTCTCGGCCTGCCCCGTCCTTGAGCGTGTGTAGGTACTATAAATTGGCCATGGTCTAATAGCCTCTGATTTGCGGCCAAAATCGTTTGGCGATTTGGTAATGAGGGATTTATTCCTTGATTGCGAAGGCGAGGAATACTTTCGGTTTCGTACAGTCTCCGGGCACCGTTCAAGCTTTCACCACTCAGTATGTAGGATCGCACCATTTCGTAATACTCGCGGTGGGAATACGACGACATTGTAAATAAATTCACGATACGCACGGGGCGCCGTCGCGCCGGCGCCGGCGGGTTGCGTGGGAACGCCGGGAACACGGAAGTAAGCGCTTGCGTCGCGAAAGGGTGCGCGCGCGAGACCGACTAACGATAGATGATAGATGTCATAAATGTGTCGCGCAGGTGTAGCGGGGTGGGGGTGAGCGGGGTGAGCGCTGCCTTTTTCATTGAATATTTGCGCGGCAAGTGTAGTATTATTAACGTTTAACTTGTGACCACGCAGAGCGGATAATTTTTTCGAGAAAATGATTTAATATGAAAATTTTATGTATCGATTTTTTTTCAAAAATGGACTAAGTGAATGATACCTAATGCCTAGAAAAAATTTGGACGGTGACTAAAAATTCATCCTGTATAACTACTTGTGGACGAAATAAAGATATTAGCTATCGTGCCAAACAGGTTTTTTATCTTGCGCCCGTGCGTACGTATATGTTATATATTGTGTATGGTCTGCTTTACACACTCACGATATTTGTTGTTTCTTAGTTTGTTTGTTTTTTTATTTTTTTTTTAATGTTATTTATATTTTTATTATTATTTTAGTGTACACATACATCTCGATTTACATATTCGCCCCCCACATTGACACAACATATAAAACTGTTTTACATCCGTAACCACTCTAACTTCAGGTTCAGTCGAAAACCAGCGTCGGGCATCCGCATTAGTTGCCCGGCATTTTGCTGAACTGGGCCTTTTTGGCGCAGCCGTGAGGCACACAGTGGCACGATTTGTTTAGTTTTAAGTTTTTTTCTAAGCTAAATATATTTTTTTTTTTACATTGTGTGTACTTGTGGCATGAGCCAAATAAATGCATTTTCTTTCTTTCTTTTCAGTGGGACAGTACAGGCTACTAAAAATAAAAAAATCTACTTAACGACACAATCATGCCATTGTGATCTATAATTAATTCAAATAAATATGTAACTTTTATATTTGCACGCCGAAATTAAAGGCTGAAAAAGAGACTAATTTTATATGTTGTACCAACCTTCTGTACCTTTTTACGCAAATAAATGATTTTGATTTTTTGATTTTGATCATAATATGAATCAGAATATAGATCATAATATGAATCATAACATGGATCATAATATGAATCATATCATGGATCATAATATGAATCAGTACCACTGTTGTACATGAAGATTAAATGAATAAATAAAATTTAAAAAGCCACAAAAAATATTTGGTCTTTTTGCTACCTTTCTTGACTATTGATGAAAATAGAGGGGGCGGCCAAATAAGGGTTGACCCCCAGCGGAAACAACTCACGCTACGCCACTGATTGGGGTTTGACAGTTTGTGGTAACTTGACTTTGTACCCGTACCCATTCCATTTTGACCGTGTGCTTACTAGGGGGCGCTAGGGTTTATATTTGCACACGGGCGCTACATGGGCTAGAGACGCCTCTGATGCGATAGATAGTCACGGCAACTTGTACGCGTATTTGCGGCATTACAAGAATGGTCTCCTACAAACGTTTTTCTAACTAAAACGTTGAAAGGAGTACTGTCATATTCACACACACAGCCCGAGTTCATCCATTACTGTACCAAGCTGTACGCTCTTGTGCCAGCCTAATCCAAGATATTCTCTCGATTGCAACAATGTCGTCTGTACATCTCGCCGCTGGAGGATCAACCCTTCTCTTTCCAGTCCTACCGTCACCGCACCTTCCTAAGTGTCCTACCCAACCCCATTTGAGTTCCATAACTCGATTTCCAATATCGAAGCTTCAATAATAAATTTCATTTAACACTTCAAACTAAAACAATAGGGATGTTTACTGACTTAAAAAAATGTGATTCTTATTAGTCCGTCTGTTAGATTATGAAAAATATTGGATACGTATTTTTTGTTTTATCCAATCAATAAAAATTGACGAAGATAAAACGCGTCAAAGATTTAAATGGGGGTTGGTGACGTCAGTGACCGCTAAAAAATGTCACACTAATGTCTTAGAGTATAACGTCACACTAGTTTTCAAAGCACTATATCGCCTTCATTGTTTGTTTACGGGAAAAAAGAAAAAATACGTGTCCAATATTTTTTGATAATCTATATGACGGACTAATTATGTAGATTTTTTTTGTTAACTACCCTATTATTGAATACACAACATTTTTTCTCCAGGCAACTGGTCCATACCTTACAGACTAGCATACATATGCTATCACATAATTTATGTTAGTAAATAGAACCTTAAAACTATATTACTAACACTTCATATCAAACGAATGTTTTCCCTCGTTTCAGGTTGTCCCACAAGGCGCTACAGGGAGCCATCATGATTACATTCTACAGAGACGAGCCTCGGTTCTCGCAGCCGCACCAGCTTCTCACGCTGCTCATGGACATGGACAGTCTCATTACCAAGTGGCGCTGTGAGTATTTTATACCTACCTACCATCAAATCCCACAGGACGCCATCACCACCACAACCTAGGCGCAGACCTATATAATATGCATCTTGCGAAGTTCAACACGTGCCTTTTGACTTTGTTAGAAAAAAGGGTCCTTACCCTTTTACACCCTTTATAAAGTGTAAATCTCGTTGGAGCGCCTTTCGTTTTCTCGCGGCAATGACAGTGGAATACACAGTTAACTGCCTATTCATAATCAGCCTAATGTTCCCACTGCAGGGACTCAGGCCTCCTCTCTAGGAGAGGGATGGGCTACAATTTACCACACGGGTCCAGTTGGTTGGTAGATGTCACGCCATGCAGTCTTTGAACTTTTTGGTTCTAATTTATGACAGGTTTCCTCACGATGTTTTCCTTCACCGTTTTAGCAGCGGTGATGAAATAAGTTACACAAAGTAATGGGCCTACCTGGGTTTGAACGGCTTACTGTTCGAAAGTCGGGGCTACCACCACTAGGCCACAGCTGTTCGTCACATTAGCTTGTACGAAAGCTGATACTTAACATTAGCTCGTACGAAAGCTGATACTTAACAATGTACAACTGCCTATTAGCCGGTAGAAGCAACCAATCTATACTAATATTTTAAAGCTGAAGAGTTTGTTTGTTTGTTTGTTTGAACGCTAAGATCTCAGGATCTACCGGTTAGAAATGAAAAAATCTTTTTGTGTCGGATAGTCCATTTATCGAGAAAGCACGCACACCAATAGGACGCTACGTCCAATAGGAGTGGAGCATAAATGAAAAATGTTGCAAAAACGGGAAACCATATTCCTTATTGAGAGCTTTCGATGCGTGCGCTGCGAAAATGGTTTAAGTTATGCAAATAATTATGTGAGAAAGAAATGTTCCTTTTTAAAAGTTCTACAAATAAGTCCGCGACAGCATATATCTATCTACTAAGATTGACTCACTGTAACCATTTTTTACAATCGAAATGTTAGGTTAAATAGAATTATTTTTTTCGAAGCTTATTTAACCCACATGGTATTAATCTATATCTAAATAAATATGTTTGTTAGAAAGGAAATTTAATATAAAATATTTGTTCCTTTTACTCTATATGGTTTAAACAAACATCTTAGAAGATATCGCAATGTTAAAATGTACGCGCGACAAAATAATTACGCGGTCCGCCGGCCCTCGCGTCCCGATGTAGATACGTGGAGATTCTGGCCTCCGGGAAATTCAAATTCAAAATATTGATTGCACCATAATATTTACAAGGTGTTATTGTATATTGTTTTGTTAGCAGTAGTAGCCCAGTGGTGGCGGCTCCGACTTACGAACAGTTGGTCGTGGGTTCGAACCCAGGCAGGCGCATAACTTTGTGTAATTTATTTCATCACCTGCACTGCTCTCAAAACGGTAAAGGTAAACATCGTAAGGAAACCGGCATATCTTAGAACCAAAAATTTGAAGATTGTTACATCTACCAATCCGCACTGGGCCCGCGTGGTGGATTATAGCCCATCCCACTCCTAGAGAGGAGGCCTGAGTCTCTGCAGTGGGAACAATATAGGCTGATGATGATGATGATTGTATATTTAACAGTGAGAGATAGGTAGATACCTATAGTAATTCTCAATTTAATAATGTAATCTAAGGTTTTATCAAATATTATAGAGAGGAAAGATTAGCTCTTTTGTTTGTTACGATTTAACTCTTGGAAAATTCTTTCAACATTAGAAAGCTAATTGAAAAAATATTACTATGTTGGATAGTCGATCTATCGAGGAAGGTTGTAAGTTATATATTATTGTGACGCATACGAAGTTGCGTGGGTCAGCTAGTCAATTAATAAATTAGGACGACAATACACACATAAGACAGTTCCCAACAATGCCCACCCCTCACCATGTCCTAGTATTTGAGCTTAGAAGAAATGCCGCAACCCAGCCAATTAAAAAATTATGTAACTCATGATTTTTTTTTCAGATAACCACGTGATCATGGTTCAGCGTATGATAGGATCGCAGCAGCTCGGTACAGGTGGCTCTTCCGGGTACCAGTACCTGCGCTCTACGCTGAGGTAAAACTCATTGATCACTTATCACAAATCACCAGGTTAGGTTAGGTTAAGGTGAAGTAGAGGACTTGCAAAAAATTGAAGCTAAGCACTTTCGATGATTCTATATTAATCTCACGCAAAAAATAAAATCGAATGCTACCAATCACTAACGTAAACTTCGTCAAATTCTGAATTCAGAAACCATGATAATAATTTACGAACAGTAATAGGGATGTTTACTGACTTAAAAAAAAACTTATTAGTCCGTCTGTTAGATTATCGAAAAATATTGTAGACGTATTTTTTGTTTTATCAAATCAATAAAAATTGACGAAGATAAAACTTGCAAAGATTTGGGGGGGGGGGGGGGTTGTGATGTCACTGACCGCTAAAGAATGTAATGTCTCAGAAAATGACGTCACACGAGTTTTCATTGTTTGTTTACGTGAAAAAATAAAAAATACGTGTCCTATATTTTTTGTAAATCTATCTGATCTGAATTTGACTCATAATGGTTGAATACACGAACGGGCGTTTTTACCCGACTGCGGCGAAGCCCAAAAGGAGGGTTATTAACGTTAATAAATAAACAAATGTGTTTGTATTAGATTAGACCACTTACAGGCATGATTTTAATAGGTTCTGTGTTCAGCTGTATGTTTTTTTTAACGTGTGTATATTTCCATCAATTATTTCATGGGACGATTTGCGAGGTTTACATTGAACATTTTGATTTTGCAGAAATCTGTACACAAAGGATTAAACTCTATTTTCATCAAACTTATCAATGAACCTACATGAAAAACCTTGCTTTATTTATTTTATTTATTTATTTATTTATTTGGATCTCCAACAAAAGATACACAGATACAATATAAGTCACAGTTATACAAAGGTTCTTTTAGGTGTGTTTCTTCAATTACAGGAGACCACAGCATGCACATAAAAATAGGTGATAACACAAAGAAAAATTAAAAATTAAAATATTTCAAAAACAAAACATTAACCAAAATAATAAAGCTTTTGAACATAATAAATCACAAGTATTAAAATTAAAATTGATAAAAAGTCAAAATAAAATAACAATAATAAAATAAAATTATATTAAAATTATCATAAAGTTAAAATTAGTAAAATTAAGTACATTAAATAAAAAATTGATTAAAGTTAAAATTATTAAAATTGTTTTACATAAAAATTATACTTATTATTTTACACTTATTGTAGTGGTCAATTTTTTTTTGTATTTTGAGTTTTGTACTTTCCTGATCATTGGTAGTTTAAGCTCGCGCTGTGGTTCCATGCATTTTTTTAACTTTGCTTGGGTAGTTTATGAGTTAACTTAAACATATTTTATTGGTGATTTTAATATATCATATTGTCAACAAATCATCGACTTCCGAATGTAAAGTTATTTTTCATTACTCATACTCTGAAAGTAGGTCATAACATGCCTGCGGAGCGGGTTGAAAGTACTACTTTTCAGCCATAAGGAGAATCGCTTTCAACTGACAGCTGTCAAATTATTAGAAAAAAAACTTGGGTCTATTTTACATTTTTATTGAACCATGTCCAACTTTTTATACAGCCACTCAATTACAGCGCGAATTAAAATAACACAAAGTTCTTACGAATAAAATTATAATAAGACTTTAATATAGTTTAGTTTTAACTATTTCTCTAAAATGACATAGATTTTGACAAAATCTTTGCATTTTTTTAATGATGAACATGAAAAATACTGGCTGTATAGCTGGACGACCAGAGGCCAAAAAAAAACAAAATAAGCGAGAAAGCGACAACATCCGATCAACACACATTTTTTCTTTATTTAATAATTTATGTTCTTATTTCCCTCGTATTCGTAATGAAAAGCACAGTGTTTACCTCGGGTAAATTACTTATTTAGTCCCTCGAACTATTAACGCCCTTGTTACGTAACGGGCGCCAAACCCCGCCTCGGGACTAAATAAGTTACTTCCACCCCTTGGGTAACTATGTACTATTGTGCTAGAAGTTATTTTACTTACATATTTTTTATGTTTTCTTTTAATTTTACAGTGACCGCTACAAAGTGTTCTTGGATCTGTTCAACCTATCAACATTCCTCTTGCCTCGCTCCCTAATTCCGCCATTGGATGAAGGCATGAAGAGGAGCCTTAACCTGACTTGGGGGGACACGGTCAGGGAGAATGGGGAGACCAGTCAGAATGGGGAGTCGAGTCAGAACGGAGACAGCGACCAAACCGTTGCCGATCTAGCAAACAGTATCGAGTCGACGTTATAGGATTGATTTTACTTTTAGTTTTAATTTTTTTTTGTGTAAAATGACTTTCCTTTTTAACGCCACTGACAGCAATACTGCCCTCGTATTATAAAATGCAGTAATCGATTTTTTAAGATGAGATATCCGCATTTGTCAAAAATGGATTTAAGCTGTGTAAATCAAAATCAAAATCAAAATATTTTTATTTCACATAGGCCTACATGGGCACTTATAAAACGTCGGTAAAAAGAGGCACGGTTCGGTGCATTGGTTCCTAAGGAGAAGAACCGGCAAGAAACTCCAAAGGTTACTCTTTTAATCTTTTAAAATCGTTTGGGTTAACAATAAGGTATAATACACACATGAAGACCATGCAGATTAATGTCTGAGATTATTATAAATTAGATATTTAGATTTTTATCTTGTTGATTGACTGAAACTTACTTAGCCGGGTTTTTTCTCGAAACTGCCATTTTGCTAGTAGGTACTCAACGAGGGCAGAAAACCTGTCAAGAAAAACGGTTTTATAAGAAAAACCTTGTAGCTTTCTCAGTTATTTCCTCTGACATCATTAAGTTTATTAAAACGATTTTTTTTACAATGTAATGAAATCTTAGAAGTTTAATTTGACCCACATCCCGGTTTCCTATTGAACTGAAATTTTGCGGACATGTTTAGGGTGGATGACAATGCATGGTTAGTTAAATAACGAATTTCTGAATCCAATATGGCTGACTCCCAAAGACGGCGGAGTAGTTCATTTTTATACTGTCCTATGATATCATGGGTATCAAATCAGAGGGTTTGCTGAGAAGAATACGAAAATCGTGTTAAACTAGAATATTATTTTAATGTCAATTTAATGTTGGCAATAGGGGATCGGACAAAAAAAAACTAATTAGTCCGTCAGATAGATTTTCAAAAAATATTGAAAACGTAATTTTTCTTTTTTCACATAAACAAAAATGAAGACGATACAGAGCTTCGAAAACTCGTGAACTCCTCGAAAACAAATGACGTCACAACCCATCCAACTCATGATCTTTGACGCGTCTTAACTTCGTCAATTTTTATTAATTTGATAAATCAAAAAACACGTATCCAATATTTTTCGATAATCTAACTGACGGACTACTTAGAATCATATTTTTTTGACTCAGTCCAATCTCTTATTGGTTAGTGATGTAAATTCTGAAGAAAATAACTGTTTCTTTTTTTTTAAATACTTCTAAGGCGTTCTAAAGGAATATAATTAGGTACCCATCTCGAATAAAAATTTAATACATTTTAAAAAATAACTGCTTCGTTGGTGCGGTTGCTAGCGCGGCTACCGAGCATGACGACCTGGGTTCAATTCCCGGATTGGGGAACGTGTTATTGAGATTTTCCATCAGGAACTTCTTAATAGCAGACTAGCCCCCTTTGACATAGGAGATTCACATAAGTTCACATAACAGACAAAAAAAACTGGGTGTATTTGTACATCTGCCTGACTTTCCAAGAATTACAAGGCGTGATGTTATATTATGTAATCTGAAGCTAAACAGTCTAATAATTAAAATATAGAACCGATTATATTCACTTTGTCCTGAAAATAAACCTGTGTTAGTAGAACAGAGAATTCATTTTTAGAGAAAACTTAAAATTCGGTATAAAAGTATACCTACCTATATTGATTTTATTTTTGTTTTGTGGATTTATTTAAATACGCCTTTAATACATAATGTATTAGTTTAAATAGAAATTAAGATTTTTGTTTTTAAGCCATGACACAAAATGAAAGATTTTTAAACAAAATGTCGAATATTCCAAGCAAAAACGCCAATTAGCTAATTTAATCTTTAAGTTATACGATAAATTTTGTCAATGTCTAATTAATTATTGTAACAAAAATAAAACAATGTTGGTAATACATAATCTTATTTTTTTTATTACAAAAAGTAAACAATATAAAAATTTAATAAATATTTTAATTTCATAATATTATTTACCTACTTATCTGGGTAAGTATATAAAATATGGTAACAAAATAATTGTACATTATGATCGATAATATTTTAAGGTATACAAGTAAATACCAAATAAAATGAAAAGTTTCTCGACCTTAGAATATTTTCGCTATAGCATAATTATTATCAATTAATAATTTGTCCCAATTTCTAAAAGATGTTATCATTTTGCAGTTGTAGTATCTGCATTAACTGCCATATTTTCCATTCTTCAAGTACCTACTTATATAAAGTGACCTTACTTATACAAAATTATTTTTAGTATATGCGAAACCTGAATATAGTTTGTTCATAATAAGTTACTAAATCGATTCCATCAATTTATACACCACATTATTACTTATATTATATTTTGTCCCAAAAATATTTAAGAAGGGTTACAAGCTGGACACCGCGCGGGAAACTAAATACCTATCGAAATCATACGCAGGAAAAATGTTAAATACAATACAATCGCCGAGGAATATTTTATTTTATTTTGGAGGGTGTGAAATCATCAAATGACTCCTCCCGCTCTGGGCAGAGCGGTAGGGAGTGTCAGACTTCTACTGACTAAAAACCACCTATGTTCCTTCTTAGCCCTTTGTGCCGAGGCCGCGGTATCTCTTTCAAACAACCCGCAGCCATCGCCCAGGTACCTAACTTCCAAATTATAATCAATGAGCGCAAGACGATGCTTATATCTTTGTGATTTTTCATGAAACAGATTTAAATTTTGTATAAATATACTAGACACGTGTTTCGGGTTTCGCTTATACTAAAACTAGTGTTGCAGACATGGTTTCGGCTAGAGCAGATCACTTATCCCCTTATCACCCTTCGGTTCGTCCTGCCATTTAAATCGTTTTAATCGCACAGACAAAACGTTCCTTTAGCCCCCCTCTAGTCGATTCTACATCCATATCTGCGTCCCCTCCCTCATAATTTCTCTTTCTAAGCCGACATCACAGAAGGAGCTTCAACAACTTTATCAGGATTGTACACCCCAAACTTATACAGCACACGATGGACATACTCCTCACCAGGCACCAAGATCGAAGTTGGGAAGTTGGTATGATGGACAGCATCCGGGTAAGTCTGTGTCTCCAGGCAGAAGGCGCCGTGGCGACGGTACCCAACCCCATTCTTGCCTACCAAGGCTGGTTCGGTAGGGGATGGTAGGAAGTTGGCAGTGTAGAACTGAACTCCTGGCTGGTCGGTGTGAACTTCGAGGTAGCGGCCTGATGGTGGATGGGTTACGGTCGACGCTAGGGTTAGGACCTGAAAACGGAAATTGAGGTAATTTCTTAAAAGATAACTTTAAATATGGACAAGGCAAAAGGAGTAGGTATGCAAGGATCGTAGCAGGTGGCGTTCTATGATTTCTGCCTACCGCGCTAGGAAATGGGCGCGAGTTTGTGTGAGTTTGTGTGTTTATGTGTAACTTTAAGCCTCGTTGTGGTAGTGGTCGCAAGTGCGACTGGTGTGAATGAGGTCCATTCCCAGGCCGGGTAAAGTGAAGAAAGTGTTATTGGGTTTCTGCATCTCGAATTTCTCAGTTGCAGCCACGGAGTCTGGATTTGTGCCCGATTGATGACAATATGGTCCGTATAAATCTTACATCTTACTTATATTATAATAGCGAAAGTTTGTGCGGATGGATGGATGTTTTTTACTCCTTCACGCAAAAACGACTGAATTGTTTCCAGGCACACAGATAGTTTATAACCTTAACAGGTATACAATACTTTTTACGCCTTCTATTACATGGCAATAAAACACAAATCGGCGAGATGTTGCTGATGTATAGGTACACTTCTGGAAGTAACCCATCGAAGATTACAGGTGTGAATGTTTTGTGAAATGGGAAGGTTTAAAAATCTGAATATAACTCCTCACTTGTTTCCCAAGCGTCTCAATGCAGTAGTTGTCATCAAAAAGATCAGCCCCAGCTGACATCGCGTCACCTAAGTTCTTCTGCACTGTGAAGTCGAATGGAGTGTTCCGAACGGCGCAGAATTCACCGGTTGGAATCGAGTTGGAGTCCGTCTTCGTAATTCTGGAATGAAATAGCATAATATTTTTGAGAAACTGCCTCTTTAGGGCCCGTTCACACAGTCCGGCTCGGCCTCGGAGAGAACATCAGATTTTTTATCACATTTAAAACAGAGTTTTTAATCATTATAATAAGATTTATTTTTACAATGATTTTGTGAATTCTTGATAGCAAACCTAACGTTACTCTTTCACGCAAAAACTACTGAATGGATTTCAATGAAATTTAATTATAGTTTATAACCTGGATAATTTATCCTTTAAGTTAATCACACTAATATTATAAAGGCGAAAGTTTGTGAGTGTGTGAGTTTGTATGTTTGTTACTTCTTCTCGTCTAAACGGCTGAAGCGATTTTAATAAAATTTGGTATGGAGTTAGCTGACACCCTGGATAAACACATAGGATACGAGTTTTTATCCCGATTGTATCTTCCCGTGGGATAATTTTTGAGTTGTAGCGGGCGGTAACAGCTAGTATTGGATAAATTTTAACCTGGTAGTATGATTCCGTGGGACCACCAAACACATCGCGAGCAAAGCCGGAGGCGTAAGCTAGTCTTGTATATCTCATCACTTACTTATCAGCATTGATGATCACATAGTGTTTATACAGTTCCTCCGCTCCACCATCATGTCCCGCCAAGTTGAAATACGAGTGGTTGGTAAGATTAACCACAGTTTTTTTAGTTGTGGAAGCCTTGAAGTCAACCAGGAGTTTACTGTCGTCAGTTACTTCGTATGCCACGGTGGTGACCAGGTCCCCAGGGTAACCTTCCTCCAAGTCCTTGCTCAAGTAGCTGAAGACGACTTTGGAGCCTACTATGGTGTGATCCCACACAGCCTGGAAAATGAGTAAGTGTTTTTATATAAAAAGAAATTGTTACAGTTGCAGATCATGACGTAAGCGTCAGAACCCCTGAACCAATATAGATATTTGATAAAGAACATATCAAAACTCGCTACCTTTTCGCTAAAATTTGATACCTGATACCTCAACGAAAAACGAACAACGCGTAAAGAAAGTGGTCAGACATTCTGGTATCAGGATATCTGGACCACTTCTTTTTGCTCTTCTTTAGTGCGAGGCAACGCAATTAATTTATCTCTTCCTTAGTATTAACTACCTTCGAAGTATACATTAATTAACAAAGGCAGACTGAAGGTTCAGGCGCCTACTCCGAGTTGCAACTAAGAAACTCATAATAAAAATTGTGAGCCGTCACGGGACCCCTGCCAGATGTGAAACATCGAAATTATTTGCACACAGTATAATACTACATAATTACATATAGACTGCATAAATGTATTACATATATAGATGCGTGGGGTCGGAATCTGGGTTCTGGATCCCTTATGACATGGGACATAAACAAACCTAATTAGCGCACTGAGTGTTAACTGTACTCCGCTGCCAAACAAACGTAATATTATCGTCCAAACCTTGTCAAATCCAACGATCCCCCCGTGCAAGTGATCCTTGCCAATATTCTTGGCAAGATCATAAGTCTGTCCGTCAATCTCGAAGGTCGCGTTGCCAATGCGGTTGGCACACCTTCCGACGGTTGCCCCAAGGTACGGAGTGTTCCTCTTCACGTAACCATCCAGGTCATCGAAGCCGAGGACTAGGTCTTCCTTGACTCCTAGTCTGTCTGGAATCTGGAATGTTTGTGGAGATGATTTGCATCTAACTTTGTCATACTGTTAGCTACAAAAGTCGATTGCCACCGACGGATTTTACATTAGTTACATTAGTGTCTTAAATCTAAACTGAGGAGCTCGTGGCTATATAATTCCAGCAGCTCGGGTAGATCTTTAGTTGAAGCTGCGCTTACCTAGGTTGTTCCATGGATGGGTGACCGCCCATTACATACCGACTTTCCTACGTGCCTCGGAAAGCACGTTAGGCCGGTGGCCGCCGTCTATTAATATGGCCACTTGTCCATCCCAACTGAAGTCAAAGTGACGGTTCCTTTTATTCTGACGTATAATTACGTACACAGAGGCACCGTCTCACCTTAATAGACTGAATAATAGCACCGAAAGAGATCACAGATATCTCAGCTCCGCCAGTGGTTCTCCATGTGAACTTCTTCACCTTCTTCTCCTTGTACACTCCGAAGTCTTCTTGCACCAGCGACACCATTTCTGCAATACTGTCATTCAAAAATTATCAGCTTGACACCGGGTTAGGCAAGAACCACACGATGAAGAAGAAAGATAGCCAATAGGGGATCAGACTGATTCAAAAAATGAAAAATCTGTTCAGTCCGTCAGTTAGATTATCGAAAAATATTGGATACGTACGTGTTTTTTTGTTTTATCAAATTAATAAAAATTCATGATCTGTCTAGCCTTTTCCCAACTATGTTGGGGTCGGCTTCCAGTCTTACCTGATGCAGCTGAAAACCAGTATTTTACATGGAGCGACTGCCTATCTGACCTCTAAAACCCAGTTAATACTAGGTAATACGACTCACTCTTTGCTATGACTGGATGTCAGAATTTCAGGTCACTGACTACCTGTAACGACTGCCAAAGATCTATATATAGCAGCCGGGACCAACAACAGCTTAACGTGCTTACCGAGGCACGGAAGAAACTCGGTATGTCAGGCGTTCACCCATCCACCATTAGATAAAACGCGTCAAACATCATGAGTGGGGGCTTTGACGTCACTGACCGCTAAAGAATGTAATGTCTCAGAAAATGACGTCACCCGAGTTTTCGAAACACTGTATCGTCTTCATTTTTTGTTTACGAGAAAAAAGAAAAAATATATGTCCAATATTTTTTAGAAATCTATCTGATGGACTATTTAGATGTTTTTGTCAACTACACTATTAATTGAGACTCGCCTCCTTGTTTCTTTATCGTGAAGTTAAAACCTAAACTGGTATCATACCTTTTATGCCACCCTGACTTGGTGTCGTAACCCGTCAGTATGCTGCTTTGGTTTTCTCACAACGTTTTTCTTCACTGTGATGATTATACAATACGTACTTCATTCGAAATTTCGAAAACCAAAGAAGCATGTCTTGGGTTCGAACTCGAACTCGCCAAGTGGACTTGGCAGTCTGACGGTCACATCACTAGGCTATCACTGCTAATTTACGCTGATGAGGACTCATAAAGTTAAACATATTTGCTTATTAATTGATACTCACAGTTCGTTCGGCTTTTTGCTATTTCGACGATAGCCTTTGGAGCTGCTAAGTCGAGTAATAAGACAGTTACCCATTCCAAGACAGTTTGTGTTGCGAACGAATGCATATTATTCACTAGAGGAGTCTTATCTGATACTCCACGAGTTTGTTATCAGAGATAATTATTAGTAACTATGCAAGAATTTTAAGTACCTATCTAATTTGAAACTAACATGGCCAGAGATCCAGAGATCGCATATAATAGAAACGTAATGGAAGGAAAAAGTGAAGCCTTTTCTAAGAATCAAAAAAAACGATTCGTTGATCTATGGTTTAATGGTTGCTAATAGGCCTTGGGCTCTATGCCCACGTCGGGTAAAATATTGGAGTTGCTGCTGTTATTGTTGCTGTTGTTGCTGCGGTTGGTGCAGTGGCTGAGCGATTGGACTGCTGCACTGCGTGTCGCGGGTTCGGTCCCCGCACGGAACAAATATTTGTATGGCCTACAGATAGTTGTTTCGGGTCTGCGTATTTGTGTATGTGAGTTTAAATGTTTGTGAACGCACCCACGGTACAGGAGAAATTCCTAGCGTGGGGCAACGTATTTTAAAAAAGAAAAGTAGGTAAGAAGAAATTTTGAAGTAGGTAATAGACCGGACTTAGGAAGTGACTGCCGAGATGACGAGTAGAAGAACAGGAAAAAGAAGACATGATGCGCCGATCCCATTGAGATGAGTGCAGGAGAATGGTGATGATGACCCGGACTTCTAGATGATGTTGACGACACAGGGCTCGCTTCCTTATGTGAGACATAACGGGAGAAAAATTGATACCTAACTACTATACATGCTACAACTCTGCCTAAATCTTTGGGGATTACAGCCGTGATGTAAATCGAAACAAAATTTTCTAATTTATAAACAGCTTTTCTGCAGAAATGCAGAATGCTCTTTGCACAAAACCATAAAATTGAATAATTTACTAACTATCTAATACAACAAGGAGTACTAGTTTCAAGAAACATGTGCAAAGTCTGATAGACTATACAATGATGACTCCGTTTGAATAATGAAGACAGCTATTTAAACAGACATCATTAGGTTCTCAAGCAAGACTACTTTGTCAATGTTATACACTCTGAAACCGCTTATCATATCAACAATATGAGTTATTTAACCACTCCGTTTTCTAATTTAAAGGCTTATCGGTCGCAAAATAACAATTCATAATAAATATACGAACTAATCGTGTATTTATCATTTACAATTACCACACAAAGTCGTCAGATAAGTAGCGATCACATAAAATAATAAAGTTAATAAACAAAAACATACCAAGAGATAAGAGTATGACGCGTCCGTTTTCCTCGGCGGTCGGTTTGCAACTGAAGCGAAGTTCGTAATTCGAATTTATAGTGTTGCGAAGTTCGTGCGGTTGAATCGGAGTGTGGGATAGGTCGAACAACCGCAGTACAAGGTTCATTGGTCTATTTAGTTGGTAACAAAAGCAGCTAATAGTAATACCTACCTATAACGTTCTTTTAGCGAGTGCCTAGACGGCAAACGCATTCAATACAAATCAAGCTTGTACTTGTTCCAGAACGTTCCTAATGTTGCATTTGATTGAGTAAGTACCTTACTTTTATAGTCTGATGGGACGACCATCAGGCCGTTTCCTTAAACTGTATGTTTCTTCCTTAGCCTATATTGTCCCGCAACTGGGCAAAGGCCTCCCCCATACCATAGCCTTCCACATACTTTCCTTTCTCGCCGTGCAGTTTTCTAGCTTTCCTTTCTCGCCGTGCAGTTTTCTTCGCTCAAACTAGCACAAACGCCTGTAAATCGTGACGCCAGCGTTTTCTCCTCCGGAAACGACGCCCATCTTCTGGCACCCACTGCGTGAAGACCCTGGTACACCGGTCCTGAAGCATTCTAGAGAGATGGCCCGCCCAATCACACTTCGACCCTGCATCTTATTGCCCATAATCAGCGATTCCAAGTTTTTGAACGTATCGTGATATTGCAAATTTAGACTATTGGGACGGGGGTATAATCCCAATAAAAGCCAAGGAACTCCAGCCAATCTTGTCTGCTCATGGTATACCATGCTTCTCATCAAAGAAGCTCTGGCGACACGTACTGGAACTGGACCAGCGAGGCGGAAAATGGTCCAAACCCAACGAAAACCTCAACGACAACATCTATCTATCTATAAAGGGTGTAAAAGTACCCTTAACGCAAACGATAGGCACTTGTTCTCCCCACCACTGCGATAATTTTTTTGTTCTGGTCCATACATGGGAACCCCCTAGTTATGGATATATTGGGGGTCAAAGTTCCAAATTTTCACAGCTGTTTTGTAAATACTTACTAGTTTTTCAGGTTATAACTTTACTTAAATTACCTCCTTGACCCTTTTACTATTCAAAGCATCCACTAGCACAATGGTTTAAGAGTGCTACATTGAGTTTTATCGTAAAATGCGATTTTTGACCCCAAAAAAAATGTCGTTTCCCAGCAAAAACTTTTGCGTAGGGTTACTTAGTTTGATGTACAGAATGCTTGGTTGACGTATGTGTGAAGGGTTAACCCTGTATAAATAAAAAGAGAAGAGTTGACTGACTGACTGATTAATCAACGCCCAGCCCAAACCCTTGGACCTAGAAAGCTGAAATTTTGCACAGAGGTTCCCTTTATAATGTATTAAGGATTAATAAGGATTTTCGAAATTCAACCCCTAAGGGAGTTAAATAGGGGATAAAAGTTTATATGAAAAATCGTATTCCTTACTTGAAACTTGGCACAGATAAATTATAAAGTTTGTCACTTTTATTTTTCCTAAACTACCCCCTAAGGGGGTATTGGGGGGGTGTAAAAGTTTGTATGGAAGCATTTTAACGCGCGGTTCGATTAACTCGAAACTCAGTATTTATGCTTGAGAACAAAAATAAAGAATAACGTGTATCAGAATTTTTCTAAAATCGAACCCTAACGGGTTAAAAGGGGATAGTCATTTTTACAGGGGAGGATTTTATCACGGGGCTTGATTAACTCGAAAATTCGTGTATGAGTCAAGTTATGGAAGCATCACAAATGATTTTTTAACACCCCTGTGGGGCCGAAAACAGGCAATACAGTTTATATGAAAAAAATATTTGAAGCTTGACACAAATACTTGCCTATGTAATAAAGTTTGTCATTAAGGGGTTTAGGTGGATTGGTGGTGGGTTAACGGGGATTATTTACGTAACAATTTTTTTCTAATTCTCACAGGATAGAGAATAAAGAGGATTTTCTTTTAACTTTTAATAACGGTAGTACGTTCCCGTGGGAAATTTTTCGACATCCACGCGGGCGAAGTCGCGGGCAAAAGCTAGTCTGTAATATCATTCAAGAATTAAATACTACACTATAAAATATAATAATGTTTCATTGTGGTACCAATGGCAGAATATTATACACAATAAAATACAAGATCATTATTATAAAATTTATTTAACGACAATACCTACCTACATAAATGCACAAGCAATTAACATCTCAGCTCTATGTTTAATAAGTATAAAATCAAAAATTAATTTAAAAAAAACATTAGATCCTATAGATAACTGTAAGATTAAATATTATTTAGATTTAAGTATTATCTAAGGACTCACCAATTCCGCAGTCAGACCTTTGCAACGGTTTTGTGGGACTTACTGTTTATAGGTATATCTACCTACGTTATTTACCTTTTTTAGTATTATTATCACTTCAAACTGGATGCCTCCTTAGCCCCTAGTGTCTGTATTTTTTTATTTACATGACGTCCATAGCAGTGACCTGTTCAGCAATTCCACATACGTCTTGAATTACTCTGCCGGCGGAATCATCGTGCTTCATAGCAATCTTCACGTACCCGTTCTCTCCAAAGTCTTCACCGAAGGAGTTCCTCACGATATAATATGGTATGGGGGTGTTCACATCGGGGCCACCATAACCTTCGTAGCCAACGATCTGGATAACATGGTTGGATATACCGCGGCTGCGGAGGAAAGAAAGTTTGGATCATCTTTTGATATTCAAAATCTACAAAACTCTAGAAAAAAATGTCTATACCAAATTGTAGGGTAGTATTAAAAAGTGCAAGTGGGTGGGATTTGCACATAGGGGGTTCCGTAACATCGACCAAACTTAACATTGTAATTGAAAAACATGTTTACTCATACATTCCAACTGCAAAATGTAAGTTTGTACGCATAATATTGAGAGATTATCCATGTTATTTTAGCACCCATAGACTTCTTATAGGTTTTCCTGTAACTTAGGTAAGTTTTGAAAAAAAAATTGTGTCGGGGGATTTTTAAATTTTTATTTTTTGCATCGGGGGTTAAAAATACACATGTGTACCAAATTTCAACTTAATCGGTCCATTAGATACGGAGCAAATTGGCTGTGACAGACGGAAAGACAGACACACGAGTTATCCTATAAGGATTACATTTTTTCCTTTCGAGATACGGAACCCTACAAACACGAACGCGCCGTCGACACGGCCTGTTTTGTCGTTCGGCGACTGCCTATCAGACCTCTAAAATCCAGCTATTACTGGCAAGGGAAAACGGGCTGGTATTGGTAATATAAATGTATAACTTGAAAATATATGTCTAGGTAGGTACCACGTTACTTATTAAGTAAGTACCTAAGAAGGTATATAAAGGTTGATTGTTTATTACATCGACGCGGTTTGCAAAGGATGTTGCGGTAGATATCCCAAAATAGAATTCTATCAGTTATGTTAAGATTGGCAACTCTGATAACATAGTTACCGTAAAACAGGGTGAGTAGAAACGCAGTGGTGAATAGAGACAAATATTTAGAAAGTATATAAGTAGTAATCACACTTATAAAAACGAAAGTTAGTGAGTGTGTGAGTGTGTATGTTTGTTACTTCTTCACGCAAAAACTACTGAACGGATTTAGATAAAATTTGGTACACAGATAGTTTATAACCTGGATTAACACATAGGATAGTTTTATCCCGATTTTATTTTCCCGTGGGATAATTTACGAGTTGTAGCGGGTGAAGCCGCTGGTAACAGTTAGTATAATATAAAGGGGTTGTCATGTTAAATTTTAAAATTGATTCTCAGTTCGGGAAAAACCTAATAACCCTTGTTAGTGAGTTTTTTTCATCAGGAATTTCTCAGTAATAGCTACGAGTTTGGATTCGTGCCCTGTTAAGGTGAAGGCGACAAGGTAACCCGCGAAATTCGTATTTCCTTACGTTTTTTGCAATTTCCCGGCGGTGTCAAGTCGTATGTTGGCCTGTTGGTCTAGTGGTTAGTGACCCTAACTGCTATGCCGGAGGTCGTGGGTTCGATTCCCACCCAGGACAAATGTTTGTGTGATGAGCACGATCATTTGTTCTGTGTCTGGGTGTAATTTATCTATAATATGTATGTATTTAGAAATATATAAGTATGTTTATCAGTTGTCTAGTACCCATAACACAAGCTCTGCTTAGCTTGGGACTAGATGGCGTTGTGTGATAGTTGTGGAATATTATTATTATTATTATTATAAAATAGGATTTGCGGCAGTAACAAATGTCTATTTACTGAGATATATTAATTAAAACCACCAAAACAACCGTCTCAGTTCATACAAGTGTCAAGAATGCCATGAAAAAGGCATTCTTGACACTTGTATGAACTGAGACGGCTTGTTTGTTTGTTACTGCCGCGAATCCCATTAAAATTCGTAAGGAAATTCGAATTTCCTTCATTCGCTTGCTGCCTCGTTGGCTATAAGCTTACAACAGCTTACATGGGGAATATATTTGGCAAAATATGGGATGGGTATACATTGGGCTAACCTCTGCCTGATTCTTTGGGGATTACAGGTTTGATGTTATGATATGTTTCAGTAGGCGAAAATTGGTTCTAAACGTTGATAAGTGTAGGTATAGGTACATATTGACTGGTGACTTTGCTCCTGTACCAATGTTTCTTATCTTCATTATGTCCACTAGTCAAAAAAATATTCATGGAAATGAAACTGTATCACTTACGTGCAAGCCCTTGTAATAACGCCTCCGATGTAGTTCTGCCAGTTCGAAGAGTCCACCGCAGCGATGAGAGGACCGTGTCTTGCTACCTCTGCCACCATTGCATCTTCGTTCATTTGACTGAAACATTACAAGGGGAAATAGTAAGTACGTACGACCACCAATCAAGTACCTAATAAATACCCTTTTACTCAGATCTTCCGCTTTCGCAGAATCATTTCAAGAAACTTAATCATAATATGATTCACGTTAAAATGGTCACAGACGCAGTTAATATAATAAATTGTCACTTTGTAATAATTTTATTTTACGACAAATAACATAATTAATTATTTATTTACTACTTACATTTACCATTATCACTAATTTAAATTATCATTATCTTATTATGATTGTAAGGTGACTGCAAAGATGACGAGTATTAGAGAGTAAGAGAGACAGTGGTGGCCTAGTGGTTGGCCTGCCCCGACTTACGAACAGTGAGTTGTGGGTTCGAACCCAGTCAGGCGCTTGGACTTTGTGTAATTTATTTCATCACCACTGCTCTCAATACGGTGAAGGAGCCATCGTGAGGAAACCGGCATGTCTTAGAATCAATAAATTCGAAGACGTGTGACATCTACCAATTCGCACTGGGCCCGCGTGGTGGATTATAGCCCACCCCTCTCCTATGGAGGAGGCCTGAGTCCCTGCAGTGGGAACATTATAGGCTGATGATGATGATTAGAAAAGTTTGGAAGAAAAAGTCATGCTGCGCCGACAAATAAATTAGGATAAAGGCAGGTCGCAGGAGAATGATGGTGATGAGGACCGGCAGCAACTTAGTGATGGCTTAAAATCTTACCAATTATGTACAAACGCTCTAACCCTCCTTCCACTATAACCAGTTCTTGGTAGCTGACAGTTTTTATCGATGGACAGCGTCAAGGGGTATTGCTCTTCGGTAACAAACTGTAGTTTTTCGCTACAAATAAACTTCATCGCGATGGTAACACTGCCATTAAAGCAACCATTGTTGTCTGGTGAACAGTCTAGAAGTTCCTGTGGAAGTGAGAAGATTTGAAAGGAAAAGAGCTACTTATAGAAGAAAATATCAAATTAGTATGTATAACCAAAGTGTCTCTCGTCTGGCATCACTGTACTGTGCTCTCTACGACATTTCATTTCATTTGAAAAGTTGAAAGTCTTACCTAGCAACGAATTTTTATGTTGGCTATCTAGGTAAATCCATTTGATTTTCTGTGACTTTTCAGTGGTATATGTTATTTTTTGATCTATTAAATGGACAGGGTCACCTCACAAAGAGTGGTGTAATAATGATAAATCACAATTTATGTATACTACAACTGAAAAGGGCCAACGGTCCAACGGTAGGTCGTTGGCAAAAAAGTTCAATGACTAAAACAAAATCACCGGCTTACGAGAGTAAAATTATTTACTTTTTTGGAAAGTTGGTTGTATTTCATACGAAAAGTTTCCCTTTGTTTATTTTTTCTTCGAAAGTGTTCGAAGCCATGTGGCATCTACCATTAACCCGCACTGGGCCCGCGTGGTGAATTATAGCCCATCCCTCTCCTAGAGAGGAGGCTTGAGTACCTGCAGTGGGAACATTAGGCTGATGATGATGATGTACCTAATCCGTTTAAATAAACGTCAATCCGGTTTCAATATTTTACGTGTACATCGCTTTTGAATTTAGCTAAGTGTGTAATAAAGGGTGTAAAAGTACCCTTAACGCAAACGAAGGGCATTTTTCTCCCCATTACTGAGATCTTTTTTTAGTTCTAGACCATACCTGGGATCCCCCTAGTTACAGAGATATTGTGGGTCAAAGTTCCAAATTTTGCACAGCTGTTTTTGTAAATACTATCTATAGTTTTTCAGGTTATAACTTTACTTAAAGTACCTCCATGACCCGTTTACTATTCAAAGCACAATGTTTTAAGAGTGCTACATTGAGTTTTACCGTAAAATCAATCACCCCAAAAAAAAAGTCGTTTCCCAGCATAAATTTTTGCTTATGGGTACTTAGTTTGATGTACAGAATGCTTAATTGATGTGTGAAGGGTTAATTTACACCCTGTATGTACGTACCTGTATGCTCCTACTGCTATAATCTTTTAACTCAATTGCTGACATCGACTCCATGACTCCGACGATGCTGAAAGCCCAACATCCTTCGCAACGCTTTTGATTTAACACTGGCTTTACAACACCAGGTCGTGACCGCCTGATACAGAAAAAAAAACATTTTACCTAAATAGGGTATTTCACCAAAAAAATCGAATTAGTCCGTCAGATATATTTTCAAAAACTAATGGACACGTATTTTTTCTTTTTTCACTTAAACAAAAGATGAAGACGATACAGTGCTTCGAAAAGTCGCGTCAACTCGTGTGACGTCACAAGGTTAGTACTTTTTTACCTACAGTGACGTCAAAAGTCCCCACTTATGATCTTTGACACGTTTTATTTTCGACATTTTTTATTAATTTGATAAAACAAAAAACACGTATCCAATTTTTTTCGATAATCTAACAGACGGAGTAATTAGATTTTTTTGGTGAAATACCCTATTTAAAATAATGAAAAAGAGATTACAGGGCTGCCTCGTTGGTCTAGTGGTCGTTATCGCGACTGCTGAGTATGAGGTCCTGGGTTCCGTTCCCGGGTCAGGCAGTGTTGTTGGGTTTTTCCATCAGGAATTTATCAGCATCAGCCACTAAGTCTAGATTTGTGCCCGGTTGATGGCAATAGGCTCGACCCCTATTACATGGGACTTAAACATAACTGTCGAAATGTGGGTGTACTATTAGGTACACCTCTACCTAATCCTTCGGGATTACAGGCGTGATGTTATGTTATGTTAAATCAACCACACAATGAAAATTAACGAAAAATAAAATAATGCGGAATTCTCCATCTTGCTATAACCATAACTTATAAACCTGCAAATAATAAATTCTAATTTGGAACATTTTGACTGCAATAGTCGGGACCCTTAGACTTAGTCCATTGAAATGAAATGTTACATTTGGAAGACTCAATTTTATTAAATTCAAGTTTGTGGGGTTGTAACCCTTGTCCCATGTCCGCCATCTTAGAAAAAGGGGATGTTCAAATGGTTTTTTCATTACTCATGCTCTGAAAGTAGGTTATAAAATGCCTGCGGAGCGGGTTGAAAGTACTACTTTTCAGCCCTAGGAAGAATCGCTTTCAACTGACAGCGTTCAATTTAAAAAAAAAAATACTTATGTCTATTTTTATTGAAACAAGTTCCACCTTTATTGCAACCACTGAATTTCAGCGCAATATAAATTAAAAATAACTTATAGTTAACTTATGAATATAATCATTATGACTTTAATATAGTTTTAACTATTTTTCTAAAATAAAATCGATTTCGGCAAAATTTTGGCCAATTTTTTTAATGATGAACATAAAAATACTGGCTGTATAGCTGGAGGACCAGAGAACAAAAAAAAGCGGGACAGCTACAATTCAATCAACACTCATTTTTTTTTAGCTAATAATTTATGTTCTTATTTTAACTTTCCTCGTATTCGTTAAGAATGCACAGTGTTTACCTCGGGTAAATTACTTATTTAGTCCCTCGAACTATTAGCGCCCTCACTACGTTACGGGCGCCAAACCCAGTCTCGGGACTAAATAAGTAATTTTCGCCCCTTGGATAACAATGTACTATTGTCTGACGAACGTTTTTGGTCTCACAACAAGAACTTGTGAACATTTTTTGTTGTAAGATTATCTACAACTTTTGTTAAGTTACCTACTTTTAGTCGTAGAAAAAATTAGGAGCTATGAGCCAATGTAGCATGTGTACTCCAGCCATAATGTAACGATAGTAAATGGATTGCTTAATAACTTACCAATCAAACGACCTTGGTGTTTTGTTCCCATAGTTGTTGTTGATCCTTAGTTTATACTGTGTCGGTGTCTGCAACTCACAGTCTAATGTAATACTTTGGCACGGAGGCGGATTGTTAGCTATCGGCCTTGGTTTTGAAAACATACGATTTACGAATTCCTCTTTCGACATATCGGAGAACTTTGTCAAACCAAATACTGTGTTGTTTTCTAGCTCATTTAATCTGTCTATTTCCTTAAGAGATGCCTGAAATTAGTAAATTCTAGAGGGTTTTAAAATAGTATATACATGCTCTTCACGTCATTGTGATCATTTTTTATTCTGGACCATAGGTACATGCGATTGTTCTAGTCGCGGCCTCGCCGGTATATTGGTCGGCAAAGTTACAAGTAGGTACACTAGTACAAGTACTTACTTTCACTTTTGGAATAAAACTTTAAAAATATTCGTTTTGAAGTTTTAACAAGCATTCGGTACTTGTCTACTTACATCAAAAGTAACTCGACACAAAAATAATTACGTTCGAGAAAACATTTCTTTTTGCATTGTGTTCATGGAGGTAAAACAGGTAGGTAGTAGGTAAAACTAACTATAGGTAAATCATAACAATAGAAACTTGTATAATTTTCAAACCTCTAAAACAAGTTGGATCTTTCACCTATATTGGTATAAGAGTTTCCCAGAACAAAAAAAACGCAACAACTGTAACAACAAAAGAATGCCTATAGGTACCTATTTTTTGCACCCCTTATTAAATCTCAAAAGCAAAAGTATTTAAGGAATCTTACCTGAAAGTTCTCGATCCTTCTCGCATATTCCTCATGGTTGTAAGTCTTATTAAAATCCCTCAAGTAACTGTCGAATTGTAACTTAGCATAGTTAGAAACTTCATATCTATTGACGTTACCCGAATTGTTACTCAAATTGGTGTAATCGGCCGTATTCTTCCAAGTTTTGTACAATTCCCAGACCACGAATAATAGTATTATTATGACGGGGACGAATATTAAAATTAATACAGTTTTCCAATACATTTTGACACCTTTAATTTCTTTTAGACTGCGTTTCCCACTTTGATGGAGAAGTTCTACCTTCTCCTTTTCTTCCACTAACATTTTAATGATTAAAAGACTAAAACTGGGAATTAGAAATGTTTTACACTGGTGAGGTTACAAACTAAGTATTAATAATATTTTTCCTGTCGAACGGTTTCAACCGTACACATAAGTACCTAAGTAGGTACGTAATGTAATGTTATCCTTATTTCCATAAGGTTCCCAATGTTTGCAAATTGGCAATTTGGATACGTAGGTAGGTAGGTACTGTACATTTCAACCGCTTGATGAGCTCATAAAATTAAATTAAACTTTGCCAGGAATTTGTAGTAATTTGTCTCCTCTCTCCCTGAATTTGTTACAAAATAAACTAAGACTCTATGATCAAAAATAGTTGGCCGCTAGAACCGCCACTTGCCGTAGTCATCGCATGTGAATACAAAAAAAAAACTTAATAATACAGAACGGTGAATGATGCATCAAAAGAAAAATCTTAATTTGTTGTATTTGTTGCAAAACGTCAAAACGTAAATTAACAAAAAGTTAGGCTATCTATAGTTCCAGGTTATGGGTAGGTAGGTATCTCAAAATAACTATCAATTTAATGGAGGTTGGTGTGTGTGTTGTGGACAATTTGTTGCTAATTTGTTACAGCGAATAAACAAGAAAAATATGAGAAAACAGTTTCAATCATTTGTAGAGAGTCGATTTTAATTGGCCGCTCAGACGGCAATGTTCAAATCGACAATAACGTAAGATAGTAAGTATGTATAAATGTGTCGAAAATAACTGCAGCGTAGGTACATATTTTGAAGATATGAAAAATTTAAAAAACAGTAGTGTAAAACTGTATTAGAATAGGGTGTAGTGCCCTGGTGTCTGAGAGTATGTCATGCTCACTTAAATGTCTCGCTGATGGTGGCGCATGTGTCGGATCATTAAATTCCCTTCAAAATGGTTGAGTTGAATGGTGCTGATCCAGGCGTCATGTTCGTGAACGGGCGCTGTCAGTGGAGACTGGTCATCTCTTAGTTGCCATGGTTTATTTATTTATTTTTATTTATTATATGTTTTTACTCTGGACGCTCTTAACTTGCACGTCTTGCTACATAGTTCTCACATAATATACCATCTCAACATGAATGATGTAATGTACCAAGATTTTGTAATAATATTCTGATTGAAAAGAGTGTCCATGGAGTTTCTTGCCCTTTCTTCTCCATAGAGATCTACGCTAGGGAATGGGCAACTACAGTACTTTCACAAGTTATTATGCCTTGTGTCTGTGACTGTAGCTTTAGAGTGCAATGCGTCGTTCCGGGGGTTACTGCGTCGAGTTGCGCGGCGCCGTATGTTTGCGGCGGCGAGTGCTGCGGGTGCGGGGGCGTGCGGCGGCGTGTGCCGTGGCGGCGGGTGCGCGAGGCTCCGGGTTGCGGGGCGACGGTTGCGCATTGCATTCGTTGTTCCGTGATTCGTGGTCTCGTGCATTCGTTGTAGCGGTGTGCGTCGTTGCGTGCTTTCGTGCTCGCGGTGCTCGTTGTTGCTGGCATTCGGCGGCGTGTGATTCGGCGTGGTGGCTTTCGGAATGACGTATTGCACTCGTAGATTTGTTTTTATGAATTGTTCTTCTGACATTCAAAAGTGCCTATAAAGGTTTAATTGAAATAAATGCTTTGAGTTTGAGTTTGAGTTTGAGTTTGGGTGAATTGAAAACGGGTGACCATGAATTTTCACAATTAAATGAGACTGGATCGTGATTATTAAAAAAAAAATATTGGAATGTTCATAGTCATATCTTAATTTTGTTGATACTTCATAAAAGTCAAAGTCGCAAATCGATTAATTTATTTTATTTCAAATCAACACAAATGCAAAAAAAACAAATACTTAATAAAAGTCAACAATATAAATACAAAATCCTTATAAACTAACTTAACAATTATAAATTAATTGACACAAATGGGGAATTGGGGACATATTTATTATATCTCAACTCTACGTAGGTACCTATAATATAATTTTTGGTTAGTTTGTTCGCATGACTTAAAATATAATTATACAGTTTTACAGGGTAACCTATAAATATAAACCATAGAACCTACATATGCCATAGAAACTACAACAAGCATATTTTGTAATATATTTTAATGTATCGCTGTTGGTTACCTACCTAAATAAGAAAATAAAAAAAATAAGTAAAAGCAAAAAAATACAGGTGCTATCGAAAAAAAATATATATTGAGAGGGTTTGTCTAATTCATTGAGGCCTGCCTATTTTCGACCATTTTATGATATTTTCAAAATAGGAGGCACGCATAAAATGTCTATGATAAAATTATCACTTCGAACCCTGCTTCTGAACGCATCCAACGTACGTAATCCAATTACCTACCGTATTTTTTATTTACATGACGTCCATAGCAGTGACCTGTTCAGCAATTCCACATACGTCTTGAATTACTCTGCCGGCGGAATCATCGTGCTTCATAGCAATCTTCACGTACCCGTTCTCTCCAAAGTCTTCACCGAAGGAGTTCCTCACGATATAATATGGTATGGGGGTGTTCTCATCGGGGCCACCATAACCTTCGTAGCCAACGATCTGGACCACGTGATTGGATATACCTCGGCTGCGGAGGAAATAAACTTTGATCATTCTTCACAGTAAAAATCTAAAAAGACAAGGAAAAATTGCCTATAAATACCAAAATTTCCTGAATAAAAAAATATAATTCTGTTTAGTCCATCAGATAGATTATCGAAAAATATATGTTTTTGTTTTACCAAATAAATATAAAAATGACGCAAGATAAAATGCGTCAAAGATCATGATCGGAAAGTGACGTCAGAAGTCGGTACGTCACTTTCCGGTAAAAATAAACTACAATGTCACGGGAGTTTTCGAAGCATTGTATCGTCTTTAATTTTTGGAAATCTATCATTTTTTTTTGGGAGGTGGGAAATCATCAGATGACTCCTCCCGAACAACCCGCAGCCCCGATGAAAAACTATATTTAGGACTAATTAGATTGTTTTGTCTACTACCCTATAGTTAAAACGGTCATTCAAAACATTGCATCACGCCTGCCATCCGGCAGAGCTGTAAGTAAACCCACTTTTCGCCAGTGTACTCGTACTGACAGGGCTCACCCGTTACAACTAAATATTTCAGTTAAGCTTGGTTATATGATCACCGAAAAGTATTGCCTCAACAAGGTTAAGGACTTGTAATTACTTATTTTCCTTAACAATTTGCTTTTTACTTTTTACACTGACAGCTCTCGCAATTTAGTCTTTTGTCTCCTGTATCGGGTGAGCATTTACAAATATTTAAACTCAAAAGCTTATACAGCCAGATGCGGTCATGTCATTTTCCGTATAAATCAATCATGTATCACTTACGTGCAAGCTCTTGTAATAACGCCTCCGATGTAGTTTTGCCAGTTCGAAGAGTCCACCGCAGCGATGAGAGGACCGTGTCTTGCTACCTCTGCCACCATTGCATCTTCGTTCATTTGACTGAAACATTACACCAGGGGAAATAGTAATGGCCACGTCCCGCCGCCGTAGATGCGGGCCTGTGGACGGTGAGTAATGGGCTGGCTGACCGTCCGTGACGATGACAGACCGTGTCGACGGCGCGTTCGTGTTCCACTTGCGCCTCGAAGAAGAAATGTCAGCAAAATTGCGAGGGTCGCCGCCGCCTGTCGGGGCTGCGGTTTGTTCGAAAGAGATACCGCGGCCTTGACACAAAGGGCTAAGAAGGAACATGGGTGGTTTTTAGTCAGTAGAAGTCTGAAACTCTCTTCCGCTCTGCCCAGAGCGGGAGTCATTTGATGATTTCTCAACCTCCAAAAAAGAAAATGAAGTAGTAATTGAGAAGTACGCACAACTACCATCATCGGCTTCGTACCCTTGGCCCATTATCGGGTCGGTGAAACACATTTTCGTAATACTTAAGTCGTTTATTAATCAGAGTAGAAACCGTTATTACACGAGAAAATCGCTTTTAAACTTAGGTCAGTGTATTCAAATAAATGTTTGTGACTCGTACTCTGAACTCGGAAAAAGTCGTTACACTGCTAACGACTTTTTCCGCTTTTCCAAGCGATCATCTACAATAGAACTTCATGAATGTTCTCGCACTTTCTCACGTAATATTCTTAATGGTTTTAAGTCTTATTACTGACCCGTCGGGGATTACAGGCGTAGTATAAAAGAAAGAAGTCTCACCAATTATGTACAAACGCCTCAACCGTCCTTCCAGCTTTTGGTCGTTGCTTACAGATTTGGTCTATGGACAGTGTCAACGGGTACTGTTCTTCAGTGACAAACATGAGTTTTTCGTTACAAATATATCTCATTGCTATGGTGACACTGCCTCTAGAGCAACCGAAGGTGTATGGCGAACAGTCTAGAAGTTCCTGAGAGAAAAGAAAAAAAATATTTTAAAACAAAAAAGAAAACGGCCAAGTGCATGTTGGACCACGCACAATGTAGGGTTCCGTAGTTGCCAGTCAAGATATGTCAACTTACTAAACTTATTAAACCACACATTGCCTAGATGCCTCCGAACGATGATTTTTATTGTAAAATTAAACAAAAATACATTTGCAATTCTAAGACCGGAGCTCCCATACATTATATTTAGGAAAATATTTTATACAAGTACGAGTACATTTTATAAGTTGGTCGACTCATCATCATCATCATCAAGAGCCTATTAATGTTCCCACTGCTGGGGCACAGGCCTCCTCTCTTTGAGAGGGAATGGGCTACAATCTACCACGCGGGCCTAGTACATGTCACATGTCTTCAATTTTTTTTTTTGTAGTTGGTCGACTATTGCCATAGAAATGTAAATCCCACCAAAAACAAAACTTGTAAAAAAGCCAAGCCGCGCAACGGTAGAGAGATCCATGTAATACCAAGTCAGTTAATATATTTAATCCCTACTTAAAAACCTTTGATGTTCTAAATAAAAGATTGACTTGGCCATCGCCACGCATCGCATTCGCCAATGTTAAACAGGCCCTTGTAATAGCTAATCGCCATCGCATTGGCCAATGTGATGCAGTGGCCAAGTCAATCTTTTTATTGTTGTTATTAAATGAAACATACTTCTTAGTATGTTTCATTTAATCACTCATAAAATTCATTCACTGAAAATGTAAGTTTAACTTTGTAATCCTATACAATTATATGGGATTAATGATTAATTAATTAATTATTTATGCAGTTAATGTATCTAGAAAACTAGACTGAAATTGTATACTTTTTTAGTTTTTTTATGGTCTATACACTAAACACTAACTGTATTCTAAATTTGAAGCTTGTATGTCTGCTAGAAGTGCCTTAGACTTTTGATGATCGGTCAATCAGTGAGTCAGTCAGTCAGTCAGTCAGTGACAAAACTAAGGAACTTTGATTAGTTATAATTCTTAAACGACTGGTTCAAATTGAATGAAATTTTAAATATGTGTTTATACAATGCAAATTCAGGCTTCTAGTTTTATCCACAACGAAGTTATAAGAGGTTGAAAATGGCCTGAACTGGTTCGAGAAAAGGATGGTACGGCCGTGCCGCTTTTTGCTCGACTTGGCGGGGGCACTGCCGTGCCCCCAGATATATCTTTGACTATTCTTCGTAAACTTGTAAAGCCTACTTAGCTATGATAGATTTCCTTTTAATTTATTTATAATTATGTACTAGTACCATGCATTTTTTAGTGGTTCAGCCATACTTGAGTCTTAGAAAAATATGCACTTAAAAAAAACCTTTATTAGTTTCTGTCCGCACTAAGACTCAAAGACTCATAGTAATAGAAAGCTGTAATTTACGCCGACAAAGTAGTAGAATAAAGACTGTAAATCGATTGAAATGATTGCAATGTGTACTGGAGATTGTGTACTGGAGATACTGTACTTTATGTCATAAAGTGGGGATATTTTCATTTGTTCTCGCGAAGCCCTTAGTGTGGGATGTCGTTGGATAGGTCTTGCGGGGTTATTTAAATAGTTTTTCGATTAAGGGATTCGTTTGTGAAATATTAAGCTATTAAGAACATTTTTTTTGTTAGACTCAAGTGTGTGTCCCTATCAGCTAAACGGTTGTTTGAGTGTGTGATAATGTTCATGGTAGTGATAGAAAACTATCAGAACTAAGTAGAGTTACAAGTTTACGAGTAATAGCCGACCAATTTATAAATTGTACTTTTATAAATGGCAGTACCTACGTTATAAATATAAAACAGGCTGATATGCCAGAGACAAACATTAAAAATTATATCTATATTTAGAATCCACCTTTATCCAAAACTTTTAAATCGGTTTCGGTTACGCTTACGGAGCTCCAAACATCCCTTTTTTGTTGGAGGGTGGGAAGTCATCAAAAATGACTCCTCCCGCTCCAGGTAGGCTGACTGACTGACTGACTAAAAACCACCCATGTTTCATCTTAGCCCTTTGTGTCGAGGCTACGGTATCTCTTTCAAACAACCCGCAGCCTCGACGGGCGTCGGCCTTTGGGGCCCCTTCAATGTTGCTGACATCTCTTTGAGGCGCAAGTGGAACACAAACGCGCTGTCTACACGGTCCGTCGTCGTCATAAGACAGACGGACGGTGAGCTAGCCCATTACTCACCGTCCACAGGCCCGCGCCTACGGTGGCCGGCGGTGGACATCCCTGGTTTCGAGCACCTTTGATTTTTCGGATTCATATCGTATTACCACTAGCTTCGGTGAAGGAAAACATTATGAGGAAACCAGCACGCCTGAAAGATATTTTTCAAGCATGTACAGCGAAGTCAGAGGCCCATAGGTGGTATATAAAGTCTGACACCAGCAGGGCTATTACGTATCTTTTAAATTATGTCAGTGGCTATCATATTGTCCATGGATTAACTGTCAAATTGGTTATGGTTTAGTACAAAATGGAACCATTTGACAGTTAATTGATGGACACTATATGATAGCCACTGCACACATTTAAAAGATAGGCAATAGCCCTGCAGATTAGGAATTAACCAGACGAAAAAGAAAGAAGGATTGCTAATGGAGACTGTACCTGTATGCTCAAACTGCTATAATCCTGTAACTCTATTGCTGACATCGACTCCATGACTCCGATGATGCTGAAGGCCCAACATCCTTGACAAAGCCTCTGGTTTAACACTGGCTTTACAACACCAGCTCGCGATCGCCTGAAACATACACAGATGCTGTTTTTGTCATAGGTAGGTATTATAATTATTGGAATCGCAATTTAGGACCAATTAAGTGTTAATGATAATATTTATCAACTGGCCTTATCCCTTATTCTCTTTGTACCTATTGGCCTTGTTCTGTTCTGTCTCCTGCTTATATGGAAGGAAGTGGAAATTATGTTTAAAAAGATGTTAAAATAATATTTTTTTAGGGTTCCGTACACAAAGAGTAAAAACGGGACCCTATTACTAAAGACTTCGCTGTCCGTCCGTCTGTCCGTGTGTCCGTTCGTCCGTCCGTGTGTTTGGCACCACTCACCAGGCTGTATCTCAAGAACCGCGAACGGTAAGCAGTTGAAATTTTTACAAATTATGTATATCTGTTGCCGCTATAACAAAAAATAGTAAAAACAAAATAAAATAAATATTTAAGGGAGGCTCCCATACAACAAACGCGATTTGTCTGCCCTTTTTGCCCGATATCAATAATGGCAACAGGTACCTAGGCACTTGAAATATTCACAAAATACTCAGTTGTATTTATACTTTAATAATAAAATTATATAATTTAAGGGGGCATCCATACTACAGACATTTACTGTTTTTATAGATAATCAAATCAAATCAAAACTCATTTATTTTCGAAAGTCAAAATTTACTATACTTTACTGTACCTACTTATTTACAAGAGACAGTCCCCCAAAACGCCAACCCTTCGACACTTCCTAGTGTTTTAGCTGGAAAGAAGAAGTGGCAGAATAAACTCCCCAGCAACACATCTGTCTGGTGTCATCAGGTACGGAATCCTTCATGAGCGAGTCGAACTCGCACTTTGCCGGATTTTTTCTGATTCATTTCGTTGCGAGATCTGTTGTTTCTTCGGGACTTCGTCGAGCTTCATTGTTGGGGCACTTTTCTGGTGGCCACAGCTCAGTTAGTACCCACTGAGTAATATGATACCCCTTGGTATGACTGGTTGTCAGACTTTTGGGCCACTAGGTACCTGTTACGACTGCCAAAAAGATGCAAATGACAGCCATGACTGCTTTCAGAGGCACGGAGGATTCTCGGGCTGCGGGATGTTGTAAGAGATACCGCGGCCTTGACATATTGGGCTAAGAAGGAAAATGGGTGGTTATTAGTCAGTAGAAGTCTGACACTCCCTTTCGCTCTGCCCAAGAGCGGGAGGGGTTATTTGATGATTTCCCAACGCCCAAACCAAAGAAAAAGGGACGGAGGCAACTTGGTTTGTAATGGGTGGTCATGCATCCACAGACAAACCTGCAGATTGATTTAGCCACGAGCTCTTCGTAGAATAGCATACTTATAAGTATTAATGATGGTAAAAAGATTAATAACTTACCAATCAAACGATGTTGGTGGTTTGTTCCCATAGTTATTGTTGATCCTTACTTTGTACTGTGTCGGTGTCTGCAAGTATCTACATTCCAACGTAAAATTTTGGCACGGAGGCGGATTGTTGGCTACAGGCCTTGATAACATACGATTTACGAATTCCTCTTTCGACATATCAGAGAACTTTGTCAAACCAAATACTGTGTTGTTTTCTAGCTTATTTAATCTGTCTATTTCCTTTAGAGATGCCTGAAATTAGTAAATAAAGGGTTCACGTCATGCGATATTTTTTTTGTTCTGGACCATTCATGAAAATCTTCTATAACAGCCACGGAGATATTGGTGGTCATAGTGGCAACAACCTAACTTTAAAAAAATACAAGTTTCTAATATTATTACATGACTTTAAATAACTTCCATGATCCCTGTACTGTACTATTCCATGCAACCATAAACCATTGCAAGCATTTTGTACAAGTGTAGGATCTACCTAAGTCATCATCTTCACCCACACACAGGGCACATTTTGCACCAGCATACAGGGTGTAAATCAACCCACCACACAGCCGTCAACCAAGCATTCTATATATACCTACATCAAACTAAGTACCCCTGTTCAAAAATCACATTTTACGGTAAAACTCAATTTAGAACTGTTAAAACATTGTGCTAGTGGATGCTTTGAATAGTAGGTAAACGGGTTATAGAGGTTATGTAAGTAAAGTTATCACCGAAAAATAAAGTAGGTAAGTACCTATTTCCAAAAAAAACAGCTGTGAACAATTTGGAACTTTGACCCCCTATAATTATCACCATAACTAGGGGGTTCCCAGGAATGGTCTAGAATCGATCTTTGACCAATATCTCCGTAGAAGTGTAACTGCCTCGTTATGGTTCAGAACAAAAAAATAACAAACAACCGGGACAAAATAATGCCTTTCGGCTTTGTTAAGTCCTTTTTTACACCCATTATTAAATCACTATTAGGCTGTACTTATAGAAAATTGGATCATGGTTCAATAGAAATGTGAAAATAGAGATAGCTTGTTTTCATAATTTGACATCTATCAGTTTAAAATGATTCTCCCTAGGGCTGAAAAGTATTACTTTCAACCCGCTCCAAAAGCAACTGAGTAATGAAAATCTTACCTGAAAGTTCTCGAATCTTCTCGCATATTCTTCATGTTTGTAAGTCTTATTAAAATCTCTCAAGTAACTGTCGAATTGTAACTTAGCATAGGAAGAAACTTCATATCGTTTGACTTTACCCGAATGTATACTCAAATTGATGTAATCGGCCATATTCTTCAAATTTTTGTACAATCCCCAGGCCGCGAATAATTGAATAACTATGACTGGGATGAATATTAAAATAAATAAGGTTTTCCAAGACATTTTGACAGCTCTACTTGCTTTTAGACTGTGTGTCCCAGTTTCTTGTTGATGTTCTTCCTTCTTCTGTTCTTCCACTAACATTTTAAATGATTTAAAATCTAAAACTGAGAATCAGAAGTGTTTGATACTGGGTACTGGGCTACAGACAAGTTACAATTTATATTTTTCCTGTAGGACGGCTTCGACAGTACCTACATATACCATGTACCATCAATATATTGTACGAGGTAAATATAAACGAACAGCTACTATCCTTACTAATATTATTAATGTTAAAGTAACTCTGTCTGTCTGTCTGTCTGTCTCGATTTCACGCCAAAACTACTGATCTGATTTAATCGAGATTTGGTACACAGATCTAGTTCTAGGGTCTAGACTAGTCAAGAGTCTGAGAAAGGACATAGGGTACTTTTAATTGCGAAAAAAGGGGTTGAAAGTGGGGATGAAAAGATTATTAAGTCGCGATACCCGACATCCACGCTAACGAAGAATCAGAATCATTTATTCGTAAACATAAGTAATAATTACATAAATAAGGTCTTAAAAATAAGGTAGTGCGCTATGTTTTGCAAATAGGGAATTTCTTCAAAAAAATAATTTAATTATTCGGATAGATTCTCAAAAAATAATAGATACTTACGTATTTAGTCATTTTTCACTTAAACAAAATCAAAATCAAAAGTCATTTATTCAAATTAGGCAGATAATCAGCACTTTTCGAACGTCAAAATTTACTTTACTCTACTTATTTACAAGAGACAGTCCCCCAAAACGCCCACCCTTCGGCACTTCCTAGTGTTTTAGCTGGAAAGAAGAAGTGACGGAACAAACTCCCCAGCGACACATTCTGTCTGTTATGTTGGTTAGAAGAACCAAAAGATGAAGACGATACAGTGCTTCGAAAAGTCGCGTCAAGTCGTGTGACGTCACACGGTTAGTACGTTTGTTTTTACCCACAAAGTGACGTCAAAAATCGCACACTCGTGATCTTTGACACGTTTTATTTTGTAATTTTTTTTTAATTTGATAAAACAAAAAACACATAGTTATCCAATATTTTTCGATAATGTAACAGACGGACCATAGTCTTTGAGACGGACTGATTAGATTTTTTTCGTGAAATAAGTACCCTATTCACATACAAGCCGCGGGCATCAGCTAGTTGTTCATATTTCCTTAGGGTACTCAGTGTTTTAGGTAATTAACTTGGCAATTTAGATTAGTTAATATTATAACATTATACTTTAATGACCAACTACACTTTATTGTTATTTTTTTTGTGTATTTTTATCTGTGTTTACTTTGATTGTTTTGTATATACCTATGTAGGTATAGGAGTCTACTAAAGCTGTGATATTTTCTTGAAATTTTGGGTTGTGGATGTCAGTTGGTCAGCCACTCCATGTAAAATACTGGTATTCAGCTGCATCCGGTTAGACTGGAAGCCGACCCCTAAAGGCTAACCAGATTATGTATGCAGTATTAAAAGTGGTCGACTGCCAACTTTGCAATCTGCACAAACACATATTTCAAAATAATCTCATAAAATATTCAAAACGAAATTTTATCAGTTATATATTTTGTATCCGCATAGTTTCCAATATTTTAGGTAAGTACATGTGAATTAATAATCATTATAAATTTAAATGAAACTAATTCAAATTGTATCGGCATTTTTTCCTGAATGCAACTGAATATTTGACACGGAGCAACATGGGAATCATGCGTAAGCACTCATCTTTTTCGTATTTATTAACCTAATTATTCAAAGTCAAAGTCAAAGTCAAAATATTTTATTTCACATAGGCCTACATGGGCACTTGTAAAACGTCGACATAAAAAAGGGGCACGGTTCGGTGCATTGGTCGATTCCTAAGGAGAAGAACCGGCTTGAAACTCCAAAGGTTACTCTTTTAATCTTATGAATGTTAATAAAGACCATAAATATGTGTTGTTACATTTGTGTTTACCAGTCCTAACCCTTTTCTTTCACATAACAGCCTTTAAATTATTACTAAATAATTGAAAATGCCGAAATAGGTTTTTAGCCGAAACCGAAACCGTGTTTTCAGCCTTGGTGTCAGTTTCGGCCATAACTGAATGTTGCTTTAAACATATTGAATAATTTCTATTGTTTATTGAAATCTAGTTTGCTTATACAAAATGAAAGTTGAATGGCACTAGTACCATAATAATAATGGTGTTAAATAAATGAAAACAAACATTGAAGTATATAACAAATATAATTATTTATTTTTTATGTCTTGAATATGTATAAATATATACAGTAAACTTTTCAAAAATTAACATTTACATACAATTAGACATAAACTACAGACTCACAATAATTGAATATTTTAACTGTTCTTTGCCTCAACTTAATACAATCTACAATCGACGGTTGTGAACCGAGCCGTCGTCGTCGCGGCAGCGTGGCGACTCGAGTTAGCCGAACCACGCAAAGGAATTCACGAACAATGAGCTTCGGTGCGGCCGAATTTTTCGCCGAAAATGAAACAAAGACCGAAACCAGATCTTTGGCCGAAACCGAACCTTTAGTCGGTCACTATTAATAAAATAGATATTAAATTAAGGCACGCTGTCCAAAGGGGTCTACAATATGTTGTAACATTAACAAAAATAGTTTTGGCAAAATATAACCATGTTTTACAATATCGCTCTTACTAGCTTAATGACTTAAAAATCATAAAAAAATGCTCACGTATTGCGATAAACATTAAAAACTGCTCTAAAGAAAGAAGTATTTCTATCAAAGACTAAAGGGTGAGGAAACTTGAACTTGAAAAAATAATTCTGATATCACCAACACGCCTTGTGCAGGTGTGTGATCAATGCTCTTGCTTTCTCTGTGTGAGAAGAAGCCTATGCCCAGCATTGGGACAGTTATAGGCTGAAATTTTTCTTAACAAATTTTATGAACTTTACACATTAAAAAACTTAATAAGAACGGTTAAAAAAATATTATCGGTATCGGGAACAGGGTTCAAACTATCGGCGGTCAGGACAACAGAGAAAGGAACCTCATAACAGTATGAGCCGTGTCCAGGAATACCGTTTTCTGTATCAAGGCCTTGTTACACCTGCCCACCGAGAGCCACCTTAGGTATTTAAAGAGGCTCTTGGCAATTCTTATTCATTATTTTACGCTGTTTACAAATGATTTTCTTAAAGCTTGATTTAAAATAATTCTTTGCTTTTGTCCTTTATAATTTTTAACACTATGAATAACATAATTACTTTGTGTTGTATTGTGTAATTTTGTAACAATAAAAGAAACATAATTATGAACCCATCACCTTATATTTTTCTAAGCGACATTGTTATTACTCGTATAGCACTGGTTCTTTGTATACATCATAATTGGACCCTCTTTATGTTATCGTTTTAAAGTGGAAGCGTCGGGGTAACAATGATAATTATATTAAAACTATAGATACGTTGTCTGCCCTCAAAAATGACAACATGAAATGAAGCCAATTGGCCACATCGCGCTTACTGTTACGCACCAACCTCTCGCGCGACGCTACGTTTGTTCTTAATTTAAATCATGTGTGTAAACCTGCGCAAAACATAAAGACAACAGGCATCATCAAAATAAATTAATAAATTGAAAAGCATTATTTTAAATAATGCTTTTCAATTTATTAATTTATTTTCAATTGAATCTCGTTTATTTTATTATTATTTGACACAATATTACGAAGATTGTTTTACTTTTTTTATTTTATTGTTAATTCAATTTTAATTTAATTTAATTTTATACTTAGTTTTGTTTTTTTTTTAATCGATTTTATAATGTAGATTTATTGCTCACCTTATATTGTGAATGTTGTGCATGCCTGTAAGTGATATATTTACACAGCACAGAAGACTTACGATTAATTGAGACAATCATTGTAAATATTTCGTTGGCTTGCCTTAATAAATAAATAAATAAATAAATAAATCAACAGGCATCCCGCTGTACGGTGTCATATTTTCTTTCCCTTTCTTTACGCGTAAAAGTAGTTATATAATATTTTTGCCGTTTTGAAGCGCCGCCATGTTAGTTCATGACGTGTCTATATAAAATACGTCATTGGGGTAGCCCGCTTTTACGATTATATTTTTTTCAAAAGGGTAGTTTCCCGACAAAAAAAAATATGGTTCCGTTTAGTCCGTCTAGTAAATTATCGAAAACTATTGGAAACGTGTTTTTTGTTTTATCAAATTAATAAAAAAATGGCGAAAATAAAACGTGTCAAATCAGAGTCACTTTATGGTAAAAATGTACCAAACTGTGACGTCACACGACTTTTTGAAGCACTGTACGAGTATCATCTTCATTTTTTATTTACGTGAAAAAAGAAAAAATATGTGTCCAATGTTTTTTGGAAATCTATCTGACGGACTAATTAGTTTTTTTTTGTCAACTACCCAATTTGGAGCCAAGTATTATGTTATAATTACAAAGTAGGTACTTCAGTATCATCTATAAGTCTGGTGGACTCCTTACAGATCGTGTTGTGATCCAATTTTTTTATATGAAACCGAATGTAGCATAAATTACGAACATTAACAACGTTCGTAATTGATGTAGGTACATCCAGCAGCACATCAAGCTACCACAAATCTGTCAAATTGCTTTGATAAATTTTCAACTTTATTACTAAACCATTACGTTAAAGGTCAATTGGGAAAATATTACAGTTTTAGGTACGGTAGCTAAATGTGACGTCTGTACTTGAAAAGTGTCGCAACTGAAAGTCATCCTTTTTTATTATGAGTATTTATATTTCATCAATACATATTTTGTTCAAGTACTTATACTAAATTATACCTACAGTAGACCTTACGTTGATCGTATCAAGACTAGTCTAAATTGGCCCCTTATTATACTAAAGCTCCGCTTTACGCTAGACCAACTCATGGTCAAAGTATTACTTTAGACTTGGAGCATATATCATAATTGTACTATACTTCTCTACCGGTCGACCAATTTTCAACCTTATTACTTAGGGTAGTAGGGTGAAAAGTGGCAGACTGTCAGTGTAGATAATCACAGTAATCTAAGGTTTATTTCAACAACAATATTGCTTGTTCGGTAATATATCTAAGGCACATGAGTTTCAATTACTTTAATATTCGAGTATTTTTTATCAATGGGGAAGGCCAATAGAAAACGTGACGTGACGTTAACATGGTTTGTTCCAAGCAGAGACCGGAAGGTTTACCCATCCAGAGATTTCAATCGGGTTATCGTAGGTCTCGAGTTCAAACTTCTGGTTTTTCGGACTCCTGTGCTTATTGTATAATTATCACTTGTTTAGGTGAAGACAACCATCGTGACGTAACCAGCAGGCTTAAGAGATATTTCTCGATGGCTTGTAAAACCAAGTGAGAGGCCAATGGGCACCAGGGTAGGCGATTTAACACACGATAAAGAAAGAATCCGGTTATTTTCCAGGGCTAAGTGATAAACCCTTACCCGAAAGGTTAACCAGTCAATAATAACCGGTTCATGCACAGAGTTCATGTTTGTATATAAAAATCACTACATAATCACACTAATATTATAAAGGCGGAAGTTTGTGAGTGTTTGAGTGTGTATGTTTGTTACTTCTTCACACAAAAACTACTAAACGGATTTGGATAAAATTTGGTACACAAATAGTTTATAACCTGGATTAACACATAGGATAGTTTTTATCCCGATTTTTTCTTCTCGTGGGATAATTTTCGAGTTGTAGCGGGTGAAGCCGCTGGCAACAGCTAGCAATATTGTAAAACAAAGTCCTCCGCCGCGGCGGTCTGTCTGTCTGTTCGCCATAAATTCGAAATACAGCAATACAGGTGAAAGCATCAAAATCGGTGCTTCTGCACCGATTTTCATGCTGCTTTCACCAATGGAAGGTTTTAGTAAATCATTTGTGCAGGCGAAGCCGCGGGCATCAGCTAGTCTACACTAATATTATAAAGAGGAAAGATTTGTTTTTTTGTTTGTGACGAACAGGCCCCGAAACTACTGGACCGATTTGAATAATTCTTTCACCGTTAGGAAGCTACACTATCCCCGGGTGACATAGACTAACCTAATTTAACCCATGTTTGATTAACAATTATACGGGTTAACCCTTATTTAAATATGTCTGATTTATTACTTTAAATATCACTGTCATTTTATCCACGGGAACAGGAACTACGCGGGTAGCATGCAATAAAATGACAGTGATATTTAAAGTAATAAATCAGACATATTTAAATAAGGGTTAACCCGTATAATTGTTAATCAAACATGGGTTAAATTTCGAACCTGTTAACCCGATTAATCGCTCCCTGGTTTCAAGTACCTTCATTGAAAATGTTTAATGCCGTTTTGTAGTACAAAAAATATTGTTCTTGCTTAGATTGAGGCTTTATAGTGACGTCATCTACAAACAACTTCGACAAGCCTTGCCCATTGAGACATTAATATTTCTTAAGATCTAGTTTATAGCTGCTATACTTACGTATAAAACTTATACAATTAAAAACATTATTAAAATACATATTTACTCGTATTGGCTCTGCAATACATGTTTAACAGTTATAATAAAATCTCGAAGTACGTGTAAAAGTAATGAAGAGTACAATAACTACATATAATATTTTATTTTAATGAGTTAAACAAATAAAATTGCTTATATATACAAAAATAACACAACGTAAAATGAATAAAAAATCTAACATAACTAATTATTATATCCAAAGCTTTGCACCTTTAGGTCCTTTGCCCCGGCTTTCTCGTGTAGGCTACACGAGAAAGCCGGGGCAAGGGACCGAAGAGGTTACCCGTTTAAAGGTTTTATTCGGGTTACTTTTAAGGGTTCGGTAAAAACCTTAGAGTAAAAGGTATTATAGAGTTAATCAGTTTACGCACAGAGTTCATAAAAATATGCAAGAAAGTGATGGATTTAGCCCGATATTGGTGATTTGGCTGTTTCATTCTGATTAATCATCAATATTGAAATTGTTAACCCGTATATTATAGAGGTTAACCCGCATAATGGTGAATCAACATATGGGTAACCGTTTAACCTGATTAATCGGTCCTTGCGCCAGACATGCCAGCAACTTTCGTACGCGTTCGTTGACACGCCTTTAATATGCACGACGGTTATGGTGTAATAGTGTATTTGCTTTTGAACGAATGAAAGGCGCACCCAAAGATTTAATGTGTTACAAGGGATAAGTATGTGACTTATCCCTTGTAGGTCCAATTAAATGCAGTAAAACTATGCAACTTGCATAAAAAAAAAGTATACAATATTATTAGTACATTACCCTGTTACAACAGTTTGGCTCATATAAAATGTGTATCAAAAAACTTAAAATAACATATCACGATTGTAAAGGCAAGATATAGGTACATATATACATGGCTAATCCTTCTGATTTTTCAGAATCTTCTGTACAAAATCCGTACAGTGATATAAAACTAAAGTATATCTTGCATCCGTCTTTTCATCTAAACACCCTTTTCCAAATTATGTTACTAGGTGGAAAAACTTAATCATCAGACCTTTCATAAATCTCAATGACAACTCTGACCAAGTTAGATGAGACACAAAAAAAAAGGTAAAAAAAAATTAAAAAACCTCAATCAATATTTCTACAAAAAAAAACAATGTATACAGGGTGTCGACAACAATTCGACAATAAATTAAATACCTCAATACCTCACGACGTTACCAGTCAGCATATAAAAAATGAATCGAATACATCCAGTAGTTTAGGCACAGATAGTTAATTTTTATTGTTAGCATTTACTATAAGATGTAGATTTATGGGTAGCGCTGACCGGTTAACGACCCCCCATCGGTATAAACACCAAACACATGTTTTCAATTTGCTAATTTACAAAGGATTGCCAAAAACGTTCTCTTATTTTTATTTCCAGATGCGAATTAATGAACTAGATAATAAATAATTTTATAAGAAACTGTTCTATTTCGGTGACACTTTTATACCACTTTACTAGGATAGTTTATTTTTTTAATATTTCGATGTTATGATTTATTTCATGGTTTAAAATATTTCTATGTACCAGTACTACCAATGTTTTCAATTTATTGTCGTTTTGTCACAGCCACCTTGTATAATGGCAATACCAATAAACAAAAATGGCACAATTTCAGATCAATTGATTAACTATTATACATTAATACGTCAATCACTCATTTAATATATACATAACCTCTTTTAACATCCACAGCAGTCGGTAAAAAGTCCCATCACTACCACTTTTCACTACTTGACATCAACAGAGGCAACTTCGTTTGCCAGGCCGCAGATATTAGTGCCAATTGCCAGGTTAAGGTAGCCATGGTTGCCAAAATCTTTGCCCCAAGAGTTCTTGGCTATGTAGAATGGCACATCAGCTGAAAGGTCGTAGCCGACTAGCTCTACTGCGTGGTTTAGTTCCATTGGAGAGCCACTGGAATGGAAGAAATAGAGTTACATATAAGATGAAAATTATTTCGATCGGTGACATGATCCGACAAAGTTACTGTGGATTATTTGTTCGTAAATCAGCCATCAAAGCGTGTTTTGTCGAGCTTATCGTATAAACATTTCAGTTTTCGAGTCTTACTGTGAAATTGTGAATCACTAATGCAATCGCGGATGTTAACAAAATTTAGATTCGCAACATCGCTGCATCCAAATAAGTAACATTGCGTAAAAATGATTGCTGGAAACTACTTTTTGTTTTGGGGTCAAAAATCATGGTTCAAAAATCAAATATTGTATTAAAATGGGTGTATTGAATAGAACAGATATCGATATACTTAGGTCATGGAGCATTTAAAAATAAAAGTTGCAACTTTAACATTCAATATATCTTTAAAGAGAATGTTTTCAGGTATTTAACAATAGGGCTCAGACCAAGTAAAAAGTAAAGACGGAACTCTGCGAACAGCAAAGTGAGGCCGGTCAAACTACGCCTCGCCGTGTACACACAATACACGCACACACGTACACATAAACTACGCCTTGGTCTTAAACTTTTTATTTGGTCTGAGCAATAGGGTAGTTAAAAAATCTAATTAGTCCGTCAGATTTCCAAAAAATATTGTACACGTACTTTTTCTTTTTTCACGTAAACAAACAATGAAGACGATACATTGAGGTATTCCATGAAGCACACCCAAACGAAGCACACCTAAAGTATTCCACTTAGCGCAACCATAGGTGGGCTTCAAATAAAAATTTATATCACTCGCATAGTGCGAGGACTAATAAACAAAAATGTCGATAGAAGAAAATATTTAAGGACTAACTTAATAACTAACATCTTTCAGTTTCATTATAATAATGCGATACAATACTTGTAATTTTCATAATGTTCATATATAAATCCCATAGACAATACATATATAGACTAATAGACAACGCGTGCGCCCACCACTGCATTCCCGAGCCAACCCGAATTTAGCCGAGCGTTTCCGGAACTTGTTTACATGCTTAGCTCTCATTACACTATCGCAACGTCACAAGATGAGTGTATGCAATTGTGCGGCGGTCTTGTTGTTGTTATTTTTTCTGTTTTTCGTGCAATTTATTCAATCAAAATAATGGAGCCGATGGCAGGTCCAAGTAGTAGAAATTTTAACCCATCTATTAATTACGTACTTGAGATAAGATAAGATAAGATAAGATAAGATAATATTTATTTGCATAAACATGTGGTCATACATGCAAGAAAATGCATGCAAGATGATAATAATAGTATTAGGTCCAGACATGTTTGCCACATGATGTGACGTGCAAATATGTAGAGAAAAAAAAACATAATTAATGGAAACAGTCCCTCATGTCCATAATAACTATAAATTGAACAAATAAGGAATAAAAATAACACTGTCATAAATTAAAAATAACAAAAATCGAATACACATTAGCAGCATTAATACATTCTTAAGACTGTTATTTATACAAATCATGTCAACAATAAAATATAACATAAATAAAAAAGCATTCAAAATTAATCAATCAATCCGGCCGGAACAAGTGTTAGTGTATAATAACAAACAATATAGTAAACACAAGATTTATAAAAACGGTAATGATTTGTGGCGGTGTAGTAAAAAAGGGTGTAATGGCTTACTCACATTAAGTAACTTGGAAGAAGTTGTTAAAATAAAGGAACATAAATGTGCATCAAACGTTTTGGAGACCCAAATTAAGGAAGCAATGCATGAACTCGAGCTGCAAGTGATATGCCACAATTTAAAAATGTCAAGTTCGCGAGTAATTCCACTTTGCCCCACCAAGCCCGCCACCCTGGTGTGGCAAAGTGGACTGCCTAAAATTTTGCAGTGGAATATGCCCCACTATTCTGATTTGATGGGGCGGATAACACTAGCATAAACACTTTGTGGATTCTGCCCCACTAGGGTTGGCACCTCAGGATTTGTGTACTAAGATAGTTTTTCCAAGAAATCTATTTTAGTTTTTCCAAAAAATGTGAACTAAACAAATACAAAATCTATGATTTTAGATGATTTTAATTCTTATAAATAGTCAGTACTCAAACTAATATAGTGGCTGTTTGTTATGATAATTATTTTGTCAACAGTCAGTATTTACCTACTTTCGTTAGGATGTTTCTTATTTGTATTAATAAGACTTTTTGCTATGTAAAATTTTATCATTCTATAATTTTAGTTTTTGTTTTTTAGCCGGAAGTAATTTCGTGGCTGTTTTTTTTGCATATAAATTGTTTTTATTCATAAGGTAATACATAAGACTGTTTTATACCATGTCGATCAATGTGTGATTCTATAATCTGTGACTCTATAATCTGTGATTCTATTTTTTGTAACAAGTAATTTAGTGGCTGTTTGTATGTATATAGTTTAAATTTATTTTTTTTATTTATAACGTAATCAGTAAGAAAATACCTATATCTACACAAACCATACAAAATGATGACGAATCTGTGATTTTGAATAGTTATGTAGTAAATATGTTTCGTTTTAAGAACATATACAGCGTGAAATCCATCACCCAATGGATCCCGTAGGTATGTGGCCCATAGATTATAAAGTTACAGGAAAAGGGTTAAAATATGCAGAAATAAAATTAGGTACTTACTAAGACTAATTTCAATAGAAAAATAAAATAGACAGCCTCATTTATCTTTAACTTTAATTAACTTATCCGAAAGTTAGATCTAGTTATAACTATGAGAATGATAAAATTTTACATAGCAAAAAGTCTTATTAATACAAATAAGAAACATCCTAACGAAAGTAGGTAAATACTGACTGTTGACAAAATAATTATCATAACAAACAGCCACTATATTAGTTTGAGTACTGACTATTTATAAGAATTAAAATCATCTAAAATCATAGATTTTGTATTTGTTTAGTTCACATTTTTTGGAAAAACTAAAATAGATTTCTTGGAAAAACTATCTTAGTACACAAATCCTGAGGTGCCAACCCTAGTGGGGCAGAATCCACAAAGTGTTTATGCTAGTGTTATCCGCCCCATCAAATCAGAATAGTGGGGCATATTCCACTGCAAAATTTTAGGCAGTCCACTTTGCCACACCAGGGTGGCGGGCTTGGTGGGGCAAAGTGGAATTACTCAAGTTCGCGGCCTCTACAATAAGAGAAACAAATCTCTCGGTGTTAATAGATTGTTTGCAAAGTCACCTATAGATGTACAAGTAAGAAGAGTTAATATTTCCTTAGAATATTATGAAAATATTGAGACATGGAATCCATGTATTTTTTTTTTAATTTGAACGTTATTGTAATAAAATAAAACTCATGTAAGAGTTTGCTAATATCTTAGCAAAGAAATTCGTGCATGCCATTTTCAATTCTATTTTAATAATAATTGATAATAATTTTTGATTTCACTTTGATGGGACTTTTGTTAAAAAGACATTTATTTTTTTTATTCACTAAACAGGTAGCTATAAGAAAACTTCAACATAGATCTCTATGTCAAACAATATTTACAATGTTTTTGTTATTTGTCTAATTTTTTTTTCGCATAATTATGAAACAATCTGTGATTTTAAATCTTACGATTACAAAAATGACAAATATCGTGTCACATTATTTTAATAAAACTGAATGTTGTTTAAGTTATTCATTTAAATGTTAATATTTTCTTCTATCGACATTTTTATTTCTTAGTCCCCGCAGTATGCGAGTGATATTCGTAGATGTGCATCGTGGAATAGGAAATTAATTATTTAAAATTTTTATTTGAAGCCCACCTATGGGTGTGCTAAGTGGAATACTTTAGGTGTGCTTCGTCTGGGTGTGCTTCGTTTGGGTGTGCTTCATGGAATACGTCGATACATTGCTTTGAAAACTCGTGTGACGTCATATTCTAAGACATTAGTATGGTATTTTTCACCTCAGTCACAAACCCCCGCTCAAATCTTTGACGCGTTTTATCTTCGTATTTTTTTATTGATTTGATAAAACAAAAAATACGTATTCAATATTTTTCAATAATCTAACAGACGGACTTATTAGACTCACATTTTTTTTAGTCAGTAAACATCCCTATTTAAGTTCACACTTATTAAAGAAAACAAAAGTCAACGCATGTGACTAGTGATGGATGGATGTAGTAATGAATAATGTTGATGGATTGAGAAGGAGAGGAAATCAAACAGAAGATGCATTTTATATTTATTTATTATTTAATTATGAAAATGAAATGTTGCAGCACCATGCTGAGATAGTGGCCTTTTGGCCTCGTGCGGGACTTATTTTAATTATGTATTATATATTTTTTGTTTTTATAGTTTTTTCTTGTTTTCATTCTTATGTCAATTTTTATTTTATTATTTATTTCCTGTCCTTTAAAAGACCAATACAGAAGGAAATAAAAAACCCGCTGAAAAAACTGAAAAGCAAAAAACTTGTAAGCAGGCGGGGTCCATTCTATTTTCATTTCATAATTTAATATTCAAATGAACCCCGCCTGCTTCCGTCTTTGAATTTCTTTTAAACATTTAAGTGTCATATATTTTTGTAGTCTATGGTAACTTGAATCCTACTCGATGGTAACGAGAATTTTTTTTTTCAATCCGCGATATGGCCCCCAAAATCCGCAATTATTCTTTGTATTTTAATGTAGCCAGTGACACTCGCGCCAAATCTAACGACGTATATTTTATTTAAATCCCTTCATCACCTTGGAGTTATGAGCGAACAAAGAGACACATACATACATACACGCCAAACACATAACCCGGCTTCGCCGCAGTCGGCTAAGAAACGGGTAAATGATAGCGTTATGACATGACAGAAGAGAATAGAAATGGAAGAAAAAAACGTGTTGCGTCGGCAGAAAATAAATGTTAGCAATATTGGCATCTTACCCGCAGTGAAACTGTATGACTCCTCCAAGGTAGTTCTGCCAAGTGATCGCGTTGACGGCCACTGTGACCGGTCCATGTGTAGCCAATGCTGACAGGATCTTGTCTTCAGCGCCCACGAATCTGGAAAACATTTTTTTATATGTTACTAGCGGACCTGGCAGACGTCGTCCTGCCCGGACTGCAGCGCCACCTATCGAGTTCAATTGTGAATCCAACTAAACCATTCTAGAACCCACTGGATCACACACAAAAAAAAAATTCAAATCAGTCCAGTCCTTTAAGAGTTACACGTACAGAAAAATCTTTTCAATGGTAATATAATTCTACTACTACAGTGGATTTGAGAATGGTTTAGATTTACCAATGGACCCGGTAGGTGGCGCTGCTGTCGGGGCAGGACGATGTCTGCCAAGTCCGCTAAGTATACGTGATGAATAATCAGGCACGACACGTGAAGGTGAGAGGTCGATATTCATATAGGACGTCTCGAATAAAAGTAACTACGAAGCCAAGACTACTAATTGTAACATTATAAAAAACTAGCGGATGTCACGCGGTTTCACCCGCGTAGTTCCCGTTTCCGTGGGAATACAGGGATAAAAAGCGTATGTCCCCCGGGGATAGTGTAGCTTCCCAACTATGGATTTTTTTTTCAAATCGGTCCCGTAGTTTCGGACCCTATTCGTTACAAACAAACAAACAAATCTTTTCTCTCTATAATATTAGTGTAGAAGTGTAGATGTAGATACGTCAGACGCTCGGATCGATCTTTAGGTTAAGTCGCGCATGTCTAAGTTGGTCTCATGGATGGGTGACCACCCATTTCATACCAAGCTTCCTCCGTGCTACGGGCCACGTGAAGCCAGGCTCCATGCTGTCATTTGTAGATCTTCAGTCTTACCAAAGGTTATCATTATTACCTAGTATTAACTGGGTTGTGGAGATCAGATAGGTACCTAATCGCTCCATGTAAAATGGTATTCAGTTGAATCTGGAAGCCAACCCCAACATTGTCTAAAATTTGAGTCAAAGAACTACCTTTCCTCTCCAGTATGATTCATTATATTATACATACAGGGTGTAAATCAACCCTTTACACATACGTCAACCAAGCATTCTGTACATCAAACTAAGAACCCCTACGCAAAAATTTTTGCTGGGAAACGACTTTTTTTAGGGTCAAAAATTTAATTTTTCGGTAAAACTCAATGTAGCACTCTTTAAAACATTGTGCTAGTGGATGCTTTATAGTAAAAGGGTCATGGAGGTAATATAAGTAAAGTTATAACCTGAAAAACTAGTATTTACAAAAACAGCTGTGCAAAATTTGGAACTTTGACCCCCAATATCTCCGTAACTAGGGGGTTCCCAGGTATGGTCTAAAACAAAAAAATGATCGCAGTGGTGGGGAGAACAAGTGCCTTTCGTTTGCGTTAAGGGTACTTTTACACCCTTTACATATTTTATTTGTTTATGCATCTTAGGATTATGTATAATCTATATTTATTATTTTAGGTTAAGTTAGTTAAAGCACATTTACACATTATTCTTTTCCATTTCTCACACACTATTGTCTACATTTCACCTTTAGCAGGTCTGCTGGCAGAAATTTCTTGAGAAATAAGCTTTACCTTTGTACACATATATCATTTTATATTATTTTCCTGTGCTGTCTACTGTGTGTACATAAATAGTAAAATAATATATATAAATAAAAATTCGAAAAATACTAGGCAGTTGTTGAGATAATCTGTGTCCGAATTCTGAGTGTTCCAAAAGATGTTTTTGCCTTATTCGCAACCATCGTTGTACGACTGTTTGTTGACACTATTTTGTTGATTTGCATAAGTACAAACTTTGCAAGAGGTTTCAGCCACTACAATAATAAAAAATCTTTTGACGTTACCGGTTACGAAACTTACGAGTAATCATCGAGATGCTTAGTTGCAGTTAGGATTGAAGTTTTCTAGATTCTAAAATGGTTGCGCATCGCAGTTGTGAAAACGGCCGGAGGGGAAATAAAGCTGAAAATTCCTTGTCACAGCATCAGTTCGTGATTCCACTACAATATAAAATGGTGTTTTTAACTGAAACACCAAGCAATAAAGTTTAAACTTACTCATCACAAGTAAAAGACTTCACTTTGACTCCCGTAGTATTCTTCTTCGCCTTACAAGCACCATCGGTGAGACGGAGAGGGTATTCCGTCTCTTTCTCCACCACCGCGTCGGTCATCGTCAGCCAATCGAGGAGCAGACATATGTCACCACCTGCGCACCCACTGTTGCCCAGACCGGCGCAGTCTATTACTTCCTGAAAGTATTAAACTATAATAAAAACTGGATATTGGATTGGGAACATAATAATAGTATATTATGCAACTAGTGAATAAAGGACGGATTTAAAGCGAGGGCCGTAGATGAGTCACGAGCAAGTGAAGGATTCTGCGAGTGATTCAACTGTTAGAATCCTGAACGACGCGAGTGATTCATGGCCCTCGATATAAATTCGTACTTTATTCAGGAGTTGCATACTATACTTTATACCATGACTACGAGAAAAGACATAATTTAAGCGAAAATAGAATTTTAATCAAGAAATAAGAATTGTTACATTAATTGAAATGGACATTAAAATTAGAGCAATGACTGAAATTAAGCGTAATTTTCTTATTAATCTAATGCCAAACTCCTTGTCGCAAATATCGACCAATCAAATCTCGAGAATGGCCTTTTTATTCACTGTTTTGCGTGAATAAAATAAGCTTTTTAGAGTAGGTATGGTATAAATAAATGTTTTCTGTGTACTTATATTAATTAATAGTTATTTTTTCTCAGATTAAAACATTTTAAATCTAAAGTAAGTCAATAAAATGAAACATCACTTCAATGGAATAAATAACACGGACATAGTGAGAAGGCTAAAAAGGACAAAAACTTTCGAGCTTATTTAGTGAAGTGTTAGTGTAATGTAGTGAAGTGAGTGCTACCCATAAGAAACACAAGAACAAAGTGTCTTCCCCTTAATAGAGACAATAAGAAAAGTGTTATTGGACACATTCTTAGACGTATTCTCCCTAGCAAATTAAGTCAAATTAGAATTACTCATTAGCTTTAGTATTAATGCAACCGTATTAGGACACATCATTCAAAAAAAAAAAAAACACTTCAATGGAAAGACATCTACTGCTGGGTTTATGCCTGGGATCAAGTGTCGCCACAAATAAAACGAATATTGAAATGAAAAACCGGTCACATGTGTTTCAGACCACGCAGGAAAAGGATTCCGTAGTCAGTCTTGATTATATCAGTCGCAAGAATTAGGTTCATACCTACATACGATGTACTTTTTGAAACTATACAGGTGGAATTTTTCACCCTCACCTGGAGGGAAAGTACCTAGGGAGATTGCAAAGGATACATTTCATTATTTTAACTGGTGTTTCGTCTTCTCCTGTTTAATTACCGCTATGAATAAAAGCAAGTAAGAACTTAGTAATGAGGAGGACCCTTTTAGAGTCCAGACACTTTCGCTATCCATCAAACGACAGGAATCAGACATAGACGAAACGATACAAAAGATCTAGATTTACAAAGCTATAACAGGATAATAAGCGATTTCCTGCAACGAATTTGGCAAGTGGAACAGTTCCATTTTGTTTCTCGGTAGGTAGAATTGAGTCTTAAATTATTTCGCGAATGTGAACTATACAGATTACAAGGTGTAAGGCAGATCCACGTGCAAACTTACCATGAATTCGGTAAGTATATGGGTATTAGACCCTCCAGCATATTAAATTTAAGGACAGTTTTTAAAAGGAAATCAGATGGTCCGTAGACACTTTTGTATGTAGCAGATGTCTAAATCTAAACACCAGACAGACGACAAAAATCTGCTGTTCCAGAAGAATGCAAACACGCACCATGCAAGTCGGAAGGTAATTGCGTAACTCACTCAGAATTCCTTAATCTTATTTCCGGTGACATAAAATACTGTGAGCGGAACCAGAATATCCGAGAGATATTTCTCGACGGTAGGTATGTAAAGTCAGAGGTCCATGGGGAGTATAAAAACTGTGATATCAGGGTAGGCAGTACCACGAGAAAGAAAAAAAAAATTACGTTTCAGGTAGGATTCCCAACTATACTGATAAAAAAAACAAAAAAACCCGAATTAAAAAACTGAAAAGCAAAAAAACAAGCACATTTTAAATTAAACAAAACTTGGAAGCAGGCGGGGTCCATTCTATTTTAATTTGCTTTTCAGTTTTTTAAGTCGGGTTTTTTAGTTTTTTAACTACCTACTTTTTTTATTTCAAACTTTTTAGTTGTTTAGTGTTTGTTCTTTCGTTGGTCGTGTTGAGACGTTCCGCTCAACATCGCCGCGAGCCAGCGGCAGTGAACGAGGGACGCGGGGAAGCGGGTGTCAACCGGCCGCCGCACGATGACCACGGCAGACACGGGCCCCGCACCTCGGCAGTCAGCTGTTGCACGCCTCCACGCACGGCTGCGCTTACGCATTTCCTAAATATCTTTGTTTTTCATAGTCCAACCGAACGTTGTATTTTATTCCATTTTCTAATTTGCTATTATTATAATTTATACAGTCCACTACACGTTTGATTTTACTCCACCACGACCTATCGTCGCGAGCAGTCGCGTAAAATTCTTCGCAGATGATTTAACTTTTGTGTTTTTGTTTATTGGTTTTGTGACTTTTAATGTATTTTAAACATATAAGTGTCATATATTTTTGTATTCTCCTTTTAAAACGCTTCATTTTGATACCCAACTCGATGGTACTGGATTTTTTTATTTTTCCAAATACGCGATATGGCCCCTAAAATTCGCAATTGTTCTTTGATTTTTAATTTTAATGTAGCCAGTGGCACTCGCGCCATCAAGACGAATCTAACGCCGTATGTTTTATTCAAATCTCTTCATTCGTTTAGGAGTTATGAGGGAACAAAGAAACGGACATACATACACGCCAAACACATAACCCTCCTTTTGGGCTTCGCCGTGGTCGGGTAAAAACAGCATTAAACTGTTTTTCACTACGTTATACTTTTTACTGTCGGGCAAAAAAAACAGTATAAAAAATACTGTTTTTAACATCACTGGGTACATCTTTGTTTTTTCTGTCATTAATGCAGAAATAGATCTTCTACAAATTTAATAATAAAAAATGAGCTCCATAATTACTTTAATTTTGATTACACTAGTAGTGAAGCTCAGGAAACCTTTAAAATTACACTTGATTTTCTTTCTCTAACGTGAATATACTGTTTTTCTTGCAAAAAAAGTTGGCCTCCCTAATTTCAGGTGATCTCGGCACCCCAAATAATTGCGAAACGGTTAGATACACCGCATTTTATACACCGTGAAATCGAAATCGTTGTTATCCCGCAGCAAAATGGTTTTGGCTTCGTAATACAATTGTTTTATTAACAAATAAAATATTAGAAAACAAAAATGGCAGATTAACCATTGTGAAAAATAAAACTCGAAAGCTACCACGAACCAATAGTAGGTACCACCCGATACTTAGGCGCAAGCCGGGTGCCTAATGGCTGCGCGGCTGTTAACTAGTGGTGGTTAATATATCATATAGCAAAATAAAGCACCGTGCTTAATACAGATATCATAAAGCAAATGCTATCGTGGCTCCCACCCACAAGTTGCTATTTGCTTATTGCTTTTACATCGCACTCTCTGTCTCTGGCGGTCGCGCGAAAAGCAACGTTGTGTGCGTAATCGTTATAAGCACCGCGGACGATTTTGCGATCTCGGGCGGCTCACATTAATAAATACGTAATATTAACTATATAACACAATATTAACTATACTACAGTTTTGCTTCGTGCATTTTAAGTGTAAATACGCCTATAATTGCTTTAAATACTAACTTATTTTATTTCATAATATAACATAATATAACATTTGCTCAATTATAGACAGTCCTAAGCCTGAAAAGTATGAAGGAAAGTTCATTGTATTTTCAACGGTTCTGTTTTATCGTAATTCATAAACGCGATGTAATATTCTTTTATAGCATGCTGCCACTCACCGCGCTTGCTTTAAGTCACTTGACTTAAAGCAAGCGCGGTGAGTGGTATCATGATTATGCCTACGCGTTTAAAAATGACGTGCTTTAATAATGCATATAAAATCACGTGCTTAATATATTAATCATTAAGCAAGTGATTGCCTTAAAGCAACTTTGAACACCACTACTGTTAACCCGCGTGCTTTTCAATCATCTGATAACTTATTCTTGATAATAAAAAGCTTTAACCCTACAAGTCATTCAAATTTTTCCCTTCATACTTTTACGTGCGATTCGAGTACTACCTACAAGTTACGTTTAGTGTTACTATTGATTCTCACGTAGTCGAGTTCATGAATATTTTAAAATAAAAACATCCTTATTTTTTTACTTTTACTCCATACTTCGAAAGTACGGAGTTAAGTTGTTCAGCCGCGGGAAAACAACGATTTAGATTTCACGGTGTATTTTGTCTGATTTTTCTGGCGAATTTATGTCTATCAAGACTTACATAAAAGTCGAGAGAAAACAACGTGAATTAGGTACGTACAGAACCGGGAAGTGAAGCAGAAAAACGAGAGGCCTATAATCAGCAGTGGGTGATTCCGGGCTTATATGATGATGATGACGATAAAGACTTACCTGTACACTAAGTTTCTCAAGCGTGCCAGTTTTGATGGCAGCCATAGCTTCGATGGTGCCAACGGTGCTGAAAGCCCAGCACGCTCCACACATACCCTGGTCCTGTACTGGACCAATCACTCCTTGTGTTCTCCTGAAATATTTTTTTTCATGAGTTGAGGAAGAACTGGGTTGGTTAGACTGCAGCGTGAATGTGAAAGAGGGTATGGCTAAACAGGGACTAGCTATTGAGGTGACAAAGAATTGAAATATGAAAGAAGAGATGCTACACTCTCAAAATAAATAGGGTATTTCACCAAAAAAATCTAATTAGTCCGTCTGTTAGATTATCGAAAAATATTGGATACGTGTTTTTCGTTTTATCAAATTAATAAAAATTGATGAAAATAAAACGTGTCAAAGATCATGAGTGGGGGGGGGGGGGTTGTGACGTCACTTTGTGGGTAAACAAGCACTAACCTTGTGACGTCACACGACTTTTCGAAGCACTGTATCGTCTTTCTTTTTTATTTACGTAAAAAAGAAAAAATACGTGTCCATTATTTTTTGGAAATCTATCTGATTAATTCTAATTCGACTTTTTTGGTGAAATACCTTATTGTTTACAGGTAGTCAGTGGCCTGAAAGTCTGACAGCCAGTCTAACATTAAGGGGTAGCCGCCGCGGGAGGCGCTCCGGGCGTCGGGGGTCCCGCGATGACCTCCGGCCACCGTAGACGCGGGCCTGTGGACGGTGAGTGATGGGCTAACTCGCCGTCCGTCCGTCTCACGACGAAAACAGGCCGTGTCGACGGCGGCGCGTTCGTGTTCCACGCGCGCCTCAAAGAGATGTCAGCAACATGGGAGGGGCCCGAAAGGGCCGACGCCTGTCGGGGCCGCGGGTAGTCCTCTGGTTATCGCGGCCTCGACATAGAGGGCGAAGAAGGAACATGGGCGGTTTTTAGTCAGTAGAAGTCTGACACTCCCTTTCGCTCTGCCCAAGAGCGGGAGGGGTTATACGATGATTTTACACCCACAAAAAAAAAAAAAAAAATAAATGGGTATCGAATTGCCATTTGGGCCTCAGGATGTTGTAAGAGATGCCGCGGCCTCGACATAAAGGGCTAAGAAGGAACATGGGTGGTTTTTAGTCAGTAGAAGTCTGACACCTTTCGCTCTGCCCAAGAGCGGGAGGGGCTTCGTCCGCGTGGAATTATTAAGAAAATTTATACCTATTTATATATACTAGTTTAATTTATGTTATTTTCATTAATTTATTTTTTATTTCAAGGGTTTTAATTTGTTGCGGAACCCTTATCCTTTTTGTAATAAAAGTAGACTAGTACTCTTTATAACATCAAATAGCTGTCAGTGAATGTCCTGCCAAAATCTGTTCAGCCGTTTCGGAGATTAACACGGAACAAAGAAACACTTTAATTTAATTTATTTGTATAGATGAGAACCTTCTCCGGTCACCTGCATATAGTTACATAATATTACTTAAGAAACGTGTCTACCTAAAATAAAAGAATTTGACAGAAACCGGTTCTATAATGGGCCGCAGTGTGAGCGATGGATTTATAATATGTATCATTAGAAAATACTAGCTTGTAAGCCTTTTGGAGTAAATATTTTATATTTTCTTAATGTGTAACTACTGGTGCAATACATACTTTATTCAATTAGGTATGTGATAAGTAGTTTAGAGAAGTTCGTGGCTAAATATTAACAGACACACGGGCCGATCTTTGAGGTAAACTCGCGCTGCCAAGGTCGGTCTCTGGGTGACCATCATTACATATCGAATTTCCTCAATGCCTCGGAATACACGCTAGGCCGTTGGTCTCAGCTATCATTTGGAGATCTTCGACAGTCGTTAGGTATTCAGTGACCCGAAAGTCTGACAACCAGTCTTATCTAAAGGTCGTAATATCCAGTACTAACTGGGTTGTGGAGGCCAGTTAAGCATACAGTAAATGTATCACACTGGTATTCAGCGTCATCGGTAAGACTCGGAGCCGTCCCCAAGGTAGTTAAGAAAAGGGTAGGCAGATGATGATTGAAGGTTACGTATTATGCTTTCAAAGTTACGTTAGCCCACAAACAATGCCGTAACGCTGCACTGTTACAACATGATAAACAAAATCTGTAGTGAAGTGAACATAGAATATTGTATTACCAACCGGTTACCAAGAGCATTAACTTGTTTGTGATTAACCTTCGTTACCAAACTGATTGACGAATAGAAAAATGTATAAACATAATATCTCGTCTAGTTATGTTTAAGTTCCACATTGTAATAGGTGTCGAGCGGTTGATATCTTAAGTACTAATTACGCGTTTTTCGAGCTGTTTTCAGCGGATATTGACTGGAGTAGTGTTCCGCCTACTCCCTGAACATTTTTTATTGACCGCACACGCGAAAAAATTTTCTCCCTCCTACACTTTGAAAAATTTTCCAAATTTTTATAACAAATTAATTAATATCTAACCTAACTTACAGTTTTATTCAGTTCTATAAAAAGTATATAGTTTCAGGCATACTTACCCTCCATCCCTGCGCTTTTGGCTGCGTTCCGTGGTCCTGGGCACAGATTGGGGGTTGTTTTCCAAATTTTTTACCCCAAAAAACTGTTTTTTTCGGGATAACCCAAAATTTTTCTTCCTGCACACCTACTTTTTATTCCATAAACGGCTAGCTCGCGCGGAGCCGCGTCTCTGGACATATCGCACGTGCGGCTAGCTCGCAAAAAATTTTGCCCACCCTCCCACCCTCTGTTCTATAGCTATAGGTAGAGGGAAAACGGAGAGAGATCGGCAAAATTTCTGAATTCTTTTTTTGCTACGTTTAGGTCTTCCGAGTTGTCTTGAGGGGGAATTGCGCTTTTAAATTTATCTCTGACCAAGTTTTGACAATAAAGCGCAGTGCTTGGAATTTTATTATTTTTATTATTTTTTTGTGATATTTTAACCTATTGACAGTCATTTTGACCTTGCTGTATATTATTTTACAACAATTGTTTACAGTAAATTATTCAATTTTATAAGTGTATTTATTTGATTATTAGATTTTATTTCTTTGGCCCCCCTTTACAGGGCCACAGTCCAGTGTCCCTTACCTCTCCTCTCGAGCGGATATAATTGTCCCGACCTCCTCTTTACAGGGGTCTGTGTACATTCTATCTGCTCCAGACCATCATTATGTTCCGCACCCCATCAAGCACCGTGAGGCCACAGTGCTCCAGTGGCTCGCCGCGATCGGCGGAGAAAGCGAGGCCCACGACTCTTGACGCGAGGAGACAAATTGATTTCGGAGATGATACACCCCTCGCGTCCAAGGAGAGCCTTGTTACCCCGTCGACGCGCCGCGCTTCTGTCAATGATCCAAGACTGCTCAAGAAGCCGGAGGCCGGGCGCCCCAGTCGCATTGCGGAAGCGAGAGCTTGCCTGAATAAGGCTAAGCTCAATTTGGGCAACTCCCGCAACCTCAAGGCCGAAATAAAGACTGCAGTGCTCGAAGCCATAAACCGGCTTTATGAGTTGGTCAAGGAGTCAGAGCTGGACAAGACCCCTGCCGCACCCGTAGCCGTACCGGTATCTGCACCCACTGTTGACCACTGCCCCCCATCCTCTTCTGCCGAAGTTTTTGCTGGCCAGACCGAGCTCCTCAACACCATAAAGGAGCATATCTCGGAGTTGAAAGACAACTCCGAGAAACTCGAGAGACTCCGAGACGGTCTGGCGATCAGGGACAGGGTGGAGGAGACGACCTACGCTAGTGTGGTGGCCGTCAATAAGTGCCACACCGGGGCACAAGCTCTGGAGCATACGACGCTACACTCCGTGGTCGTCTCTTCTACACAGGAGGCGGACACGGGAACCGAAATCCTCGAAAGAGTGAGGAAGGCAGTGGATGCGAAGGAGGGCTGGGTGCGCGTAGAAAGGGTCAGAAAGGCTAAGGACCGGAAGGTGATTATGGGGTGCGCAACAATGGAGGAGAGACAAAAACTCAAGGCGCGATTGGAGGCGGCCGGAGAGAACCTCGTCGTCGAGGAAGTGAAGAACAGAGACCCGCTTCTGATTCTTAGGGACGTGTTGCTGATCCACACTGATGAGGAAGTATTGCATGCCCAGGAATCAGAACCGGGAGTTATTTCACGGCCTCGGCGACGGGGAACAGAAAGTAGCTGTCAAGTTCCGCAAGAAGACTCGAAACCCTCACATGAACAGCATTGTGTTGTGTGTTTCCCCAGCAATTTGGAAGAGGGCACTCGATTTGGGCAAGCTTCGCATTGATCTCCAGAGAGTGCGCGTCGAAGACCAGACGCCCCTGGTGCAGTGCACCCGTTGCTTGGCGTACGGACACGGCAAACGCCAGTGCACGGAGCCAGCCGACCTGTGTAGTCACTGCGGCGGTACCCACCTCAGAGTGGAGTGCCCTGACAAACAGGAAGGCAAAACAGCGGTGTGCGTTAACTGCACCAGAGCCAAGCTAGGGGAACACTCGCACAATGCGTTCAGCGATGACTGCCCGATACGGAGGAAGTGGGACGCATTCGCGCGAGCAACAATTGCGTATTGCTAAAGTGGTCGATGCTTCCACTTCCGCGTACACAGAAGCGACTGGTTCGACACAACCAGATGGCAGACACATCAATCGACCCACTAGGGGCGGCTTAGTGGATGATGATAATTGCAGCCACCTTCTTGAGGAAGTGGCCCAAGTTATGCTAGACAGTAGGCCGGCCCTAGTGGAATCGTCAAGTTGTGTCGAATCGGTCGAAAATCTGTTAGGTCATTGTCTGTGTCACAATCCAATATGTTTGCTATATAGTTGGCGCCGACATTGTGATAAGCAATTATATTATAATAATATAGTGTTGATATCGCAAAAGCAGAAAGCGAAATAGGGTAAAACATGGTGGGAGACAACAATGGCATAACAAAAAAGGGTCAGTCACGAAGAACAAAAATAGTAAGAATTATAAACAAAGATTAAAAGTAGTACATCACATTAAAATAAAACAGAGTCAATTTTAGTTAATTTGTATGTAGCAAGCAAATAAATCGCCAAAACTCGACAGTATTGAGCGTGGTCTCTTCGGCCACATAAAAATCGCCCGAAAGCCAAGACAAAAGCAGAGTATCCAAGAGCTCTGACCACGTCAGAGGGACACTGGTGGGGCAGGAGTGTGGTTTTAGCCGGTTCGAGTCCGGCACTACCTCGACTATCTCACCGCCGGTGAGGTAGTCGAGGTGTCCGTGGGGATTTCCCACTCCTGCCAAAACAAAAAAAAAAAAAAAAAAAAAATAGGTGTCGAGCCTATTGCCATCAACTGGGCACAAACCCAGGCTCCGTGGCTGGTACGTGAACTGGTACTGACGTGGTAATGAGAAATTCCTAATGGAAAATTCCAACAACACTTTGCCGACCTGTGAATCGTACCCAAGACCGGGCACAACACGATAGTGGCAGTAAGTCCCCTCTTTGAGGAGTGGCTGGAGAGGAGCCATTGCGCTCTCACCTTCCGTCTGACGCAGGTCCTCACCGGACACGATGTTTCGGGAGGTACCTGTACCGAATCAGGCGGGAGGAAACGCCCGGATGCCACCATTGTGAGGATCGGGGACACGGTGGAGCACAACGCGGAGGTCTGCCCTTGGTCTGCGCTTGGGCGGAGCCCCGCCGTGTTCTCGTAGCGGCGATCGGCGGCGGCGACCTCTCGCGCCCGGCCTTGGTGCAAGCCATGGTCCGGGGCGAGAGGGAATGGGACGGCGTCCTTCTGCGAAGCAGTGATGCTAGCGAAGGAGGTGGCGGAACGTGAGCGGGAGAGAACCTCTCGACCCAGCCGCCGCAGGAGACGCTCCGGGCGTCGGGGGCCACGAAATGACTTCCGGCCACCGTTGACGTGGGCCTGTGGACGGTGAATAATGGGCTAGCAGGCCGTGTCGACGGCGCGTTCGTGTTCCACGCGCGCTTCAAAGAGTTGTCAGCAACATGGAAGGGGCCCGCAAGCGTCAACGCCCGTCGGGCTGCGGGATGTTCGAAAGAGATACCGCGGCCTCGGCACAAGGGCTAAGAAGGAACATGGGTGGCTTTTAGTCAGTAGAAGTCTGAAACTCCCTTCCGCTTTGCCCGAGAGCGGGAGGGTTATTTGACTAGACCATCGAGGCAGAGAATGTTTGAAACTAATTTGAAATGGCAAAAATCATCTCATCTATCGATATCTATTTGTAACCTGTTTAGATATGATATGACATCTGAATAACCGGTAAAAAATTCACTAGAAAAATCAAATAAATACTATAATGATTTCTTTAGAAATAAGCAGTACCTTTGTGCTCTTCATTTTTTATATATTTTCCTTTTTTTGTATTTTGTGTGTACATAAATAAATAAATAAATAAATAAATGAATAATATCTATTATTATAACAGAAGAAATAATTATAAAACATTAAATTATCCAACGTCGCACTTCCGCTGATGTTGGAACAATTTTATGATTTACCTAAAAATAGATTATTGGTCTGAATAAGTTAACCAAACATGCAGTCTTCCTAGGTCAACTGGTTTCATCTACGTCACTAATTTAGTATTACTATACTAAATATAGAAACTTACACACGTTTTAAAAACACTTGAAATCTACACCATATAGGATACGTTTTTTTAATTAAGTTGTCGCTCTAGCGTTTTCTAAGCCTCCATCGGCGATGACGCCCGTCTTCTGGCATCCACTGCGTTACCACTCTGGCCCATCGGTCATGACGTATTCTACAGACATGGTCCGGCCAGGACACGTACACACGCCAGCACGTTAAGCTTGGCCCCCAACATACCCATAACTACTCTACATTCAATGTAGAGAATCGTCGGAAAGGGACTAAGCATCGTGGCATCGGCCAATTACAGTGCGGTATAGCGTGTGATGTTTTGCACTTACACACACCGACGCACTTATTTGCATTGTGTTGCATCGTTAACCGTTTCGAGGCAACAGTTCCCAAATATCTTTCGACTGGGATTCACGGTAATTAAAATATTTTTTGTTGTCGAAGTGTGTGAAGTGTGTGAAGTAATTCATATTTATGGCGCCACAACAGCGGCAGCTGATAGTGGTGTTGCGAAATGGTGGATATGCAATTAGAGAGATTGAAAGGAGGACGGGGATATCGGTGAGTGTTATTTTGTAATACCTACTGTAAATAAAGTCTCCATAACATAGTGAAGTGTTTGCCTCTATAAAATCAAATGTCCACTTTTTCATAAAAAAAACTGACTATAAATTGACTCCTCACCTGATGGTTAAGTGAAGATAAGATCGAGGATTTAGTTTGCTGATTCAGCAATAGCCTATTCACTTTTGCCATGAAGAGATCAAAGTTATATTCAATAATGAGTAATCTAAGTATTTATTTATTATTTGGAGACAAATTAGATAAACTTATACCTACAGGAAAATTTAAAACCAGTTAGCAAATTTTATTTGAAATAAGCAAATAGAGAACAGAACATATTCTCAAAGAGGCCGCGCAGGCGGCGGCAGCGCGCGCGGCGGCGGGGTTGCAGGTGCGCCGCCGCGGGGTATGCGGAAACGGAAATGTAATGGACTCAAAGGGTGAGCAGGACCACCGCCACCAACGATAACGATGTTCCAATTTACTAGCCATGACTCGCGAGTATCATGAAATTTTATCTCTGGGGTGTAAAAACGGTGTGGTATGTAAAATCATTTCAAACGTGTAGTGAAGTCCATTTCTTTAAGAGCATTTATACATAAAGTGGGCAACGTCGCAAATAACTAAATACTGTATGGAAATAAGAAATAAGGCTAACTAGTGAACTAAAATATTGATTATGAAATCCAATAATAATATCGTAACACCGAATATTGAGTTTTAGATGTAAAAAAAAGTATTTGGTAACTTTCGAAATACCTTTTTACACCTAAAACAGTAACAACATCATATTCAGTGTTTTAATTCCAGTTCATTATTAATATTCTAGCTCACTAGTTATCCATATTTCTTATTTCCATACAGTAATATTGCCAAATTAATCAAAACAGGTAAATATTTAACAGCTATTTGCGACTTAGATTTAAAGAAATGCATTTCACTTCAACAATTGTTAAAATACAGTGAATAGTGACAATAAGTAGAACAAAATTGATAGTAGGTATCATAAAATAAGCGGTAAGGTGCGTTGCGTCGAGCACACGGTAGCTGATAAGGACTGGCCATTATGATCTGTTAAAAACGAAACATCTTTCGTAAACACTAACAATGAAAACGGGATATCTACCATGTTTGCTGTTTGTTTTGAGTTCCCGATACTTCTTTTTTAAAATTTTTGGTAATCTGTGATGATGGTTCTTGCAATAATATTATGAATATTATGTCAGTTTAAAAAATAAAAACCTAAGTATATCTTTTTTTTTTTTTTTGGTGGGTGTAAAATCATCGAATAACCCCTCCCGCTCTTGGGCAGAGCGAAAGGGAGTGTCAGACTTCTACTGACTAAAAACCACCCGTGTTCCTTCTTCGCCCTCTATGTCGAGGCCGCGATAACCGTTGGACTACCCGCGGCCCAACCTAAGTATATCTTTCGTAAACGTTAATTTTACAATTTTTTGTAAAACATAAAATAAAGCTTATTAAACATCAAAATTTGCGCACTGGTTCTTTTTTATTTCCTGTAGGTATACAGACCTACGGTTTTGTGCAACAATATTTAGGTAACAGCTGATAAAAAATTAAGTGAAATACCTCTCATTATTTTAGAGGACAACAATCAAGTTTTGGTTGCGACGCAATGAGGAGACTGGGGGTGACCTGTCGGCTCATCACCGGCAGCTCTACCAGCGCGCCACCACCGCTGAGCTAGATGCTGAGATTGTAGCGGCGCATAATAATGAACCTTTTTTGAACACGCAGGTTACTGCCACACGGTATAGCGTAAGTTCACTACTTCTTTTGAATATATGTATTTTAGCTATCTAAGTAAAACAAAACTGAAGCCGTGTCCGCAGCGCCCTTATTCCTAACAAAACATTTCATCTTAACAGGTTATCCGTTCGTTACGGTGAACATTTTATGTTAGGCCACGCCCGCTTTATGTTAGCAAATCATGTTATGTGTTATTAAAACACGATAACATGGCGCTGCCGCAACTGCAGTCTTCCAACAGTATTACAGTTAATTGCTAACAAATCAATTTTAACGCAACCATAATAATATGTTATTACAACTTAGTATTATTTAGTCGATTACTTAACAATTAAGTCAAGCATTCGCATGTAGTATGCAAAAAAAAAACAGATAATAATATTGTCTGTTATGCGTTATCATAACACTCATTTTAACATAAAACACCACCAATGGCTTTGGTCAGTAGGTCGTCGTTCTAAAGAGTAATTATTATTATTGTAGTTCTGATCCCTTATTCTTTCCCGGGTTTCAGTTCGGTTCACCTGTCTGTGTCAAGTTTCAACAAATTTGATTCAGTAGTTAAGGCGGAAAGAAGTAATAGAATACACTTTCGGATTTATAAGTAACTAGCTGACCTTCGCAACTTCGTCTGCGTCACATTTTTCATTTATGCTCCGCTCCTATTGGTCGTAGCGTGATGTTATATATACCTTCTTTGATAAATGGACTATCCAACACAAAAATAATTTTTCAATTCCAACCAGATACTTCCGTACAGCTCTTGGGCGGTAGCGTAATTTTAGATAGTTTATACCTTCCTCAATAGATAGGCTATAAAAAGTTAAAAGATTTTTTTTAAATCTGACTTGTAGTCTCCAGACATTAGCGCGTTCAAACAAACAAACTAACAATCTCGTCAGCTTTATAATATTATACTAGCTGTTGCCCGCGACCTTGAAACCGACCTTGAAATTATAAAAAAAATGTAACTTCCCTTTTGAATCGGATTATGTTAACAATTTCAAGGGTTTTAATTTTTTCCACGGAACCCTAATTCTTTTTCTATACAAATAAATAAAATTGAAGTGTCTGTTTGTAATTTCAAAATAATTTGCTGAATGCATAATGCATTAATTTGTTATAGCGAGACAACCTTAAAAGATAGACTTATTATATTATCGCACGCAAAATAATGTTTCAACTCGAACCAGTAGTTCTTGAGATTAGAGATTGAGATTCGTGATCAACCAAACAGACAAACGATGCCTATAGATAATAAGGTAATAGCTGTAGATTATTTGGAGTGATAAATGTTTTGTGGAATGATAAATTATTCGAAAACGTATCATAAGAGTATTGAAAAATATGTAAGGCCAAAAATTTTTAACATTGAATGACTTAGTTTTAATTGTTTTTTTTACCGTTGTTTCAGGTATCAACCGACACAATCCGGCGTAGACTGAAGGCTGCTGGAATGAAGACCAGGGTCCCGGCAAAAAAAATAGTTTTTTCTACTGCCCATGCTCAAGCTAGGGTTAGTTTTTGTTTAGAATATTATAATTTTGATTGGGAGAATAATGTAGTTATATTTGTAGATGAAAAGACATTTAAGTCTGATAAAGATGGGAGAAAAATATTAAAGCGGAGAGACAACGAAAGATATTTAATTAATAACGTCATACCAAACAGGTCGAGTGGTCGGTTGAGCTTAGGATTCTGGGGATGGATGAGTTCTGCTGGTCCTGGCGAACTTGTGGAAATATCTGGCCGCATGAATGCCGAAGAGTAGGTACGTCGATATTCTTAGAGATGTGATGGTGCCGACTGTGCGACTGCACCATCCCATAGGCACTATTTATTTATGTCAGGACAACAGTTCCGTCCATAGTGCCAGAGTTGTACAGAGGTGGATCCAAGCTCAGCCGGACATTCAGTTAATGCCATGGCCTGCGAAGAGCCCAGACCTCAACCCAATTGAGAACCTCTGTGGTCAGATGGTTCTCAATTGGGATGTATCAGAAGTGCGCAACATAGATAACTTGCGGCAAACGGCAATCCAAACGTGGGAGTTGATGAGGGGGGATCCTCGTGACATGTGCTGGAACATGGTTACTGGAATGAAAGCCAGGTTGGATGCAGTGCTAGCCGCTAATGGTGGTCCCACCAGATATTAGCGATCTAGCATGAGATCACTTGTGAAATTCTTTCTAGTAACCAATTTCCATCCTAACGCGTATTTTCCGTATTTCGTTAGAACACCAAAGCCATTTACCATCTTGCACACTTCTGATATAGTTAAGGTTACTTCGTAGGTGATGGTAAACTAATTAGGTTAACAACTGTCTGTCTGTTTTGAAATATTGATTTTTTTTGCTTATATTTAAAACTATGTGATACATATTCTTATCGTTGGTTGTGATTTCCTAGAGACTCATATTTTTATGATTAGTTACTAATATTATAACTACTACTACGAGCTAATATTATAACTACTACGTCGAGCTCCTTGAGTTAAAAGTCGAGCTCGACAATAACTGACAAATGCTTGCACTGACTGGACGGGTCCACTCAAATCTGTGTGGTGCTTTCTTCAAAAGACCATCTCAGACACTAATCTGCATAGCCCTCATGTGTGTCCCAAGATTATGTCTGGACCTTAAACTTATTGTTAACCATTTAAAACCATTTTAAAAGATTAAAAGAGTAACCTTTGGAGTTTCTTGCCGGTTCTTCTCCTTAGGAATCGACCAATGCACCGAACCGTGCCCCTTTTTTATGTCGACGTTTTACAAGTGCCCATGTAGGCCTATGTGAAATAAAATATTTTGACTTTTTGACTTTTGACTTGACTTTTGACTAAAGAAGACTGATTCAATTTACTACCTGTTAATTTCTAAGTCATGATTATAATAAGCTAATTACACTTTGTGTAAGTGTTGTTCAATAGATATAAACTGTTTTGTTACACTATTTTTTTATATTTGTTACTACTGTTAGCTCCCTAGATTTATTGATTAAAGATAATTATTCTATATTCGTTGTTAATACTTTACAAAGGTTTAGGTTAGTTACTATTTACAGATCTAACTATTTACACAAAATAACTCTAGCTTGAGCATATTTCTCTATAAGTAGTAGTTAAGTTTTATTTACCGTAGTTGACTATAGGAGCTTGTAATTTTTTATTTTTTTTTTATGATTTTTAACTGTTCTTGGCTCCTAAGACAACTTATGATTTTGTTTAGATTTTGATAACTAAGTAGATCTCTTTAAATGTTACACTTAAGCCTGATTTCGTTTCATGTCGGGTAGATTCAAAAACACATTGGTGATCCAATCAAAGAATGACTGTAGCTTGGGCAACATGCATTAGCAGTTTCAGTATTATGTAATTACTAGCTGTTGCCCGCGACCTTCGTTCGCGTGAAATTATAATTAAAAAAATTACCCATTTTACCTACCTATCTACATATACCCTACCTACCTACCTACCCTACCCTACCTACTTAATAATAGAACAAATGAGGTTATTATGTGTTTTTATTTTAGAATAAAGAGTTGTCTTTTTGATACTTGTTTTATTGTTTAACCTAAGAAGAATAAGTAATGAATGTTCCTCCATTTTACTGGAAACGATCCTATGGGTTCAAATTAGGTTCAGTACTTTTCTATGAATGTATATCAAACAGACATACTTAGGGTCCGTTTCCACCAAGCTGAACAATCCTCTCGATTTTTGCGATGTCATTGAATAAAGGAATTACACGCAGGCAAAGCGTCACTACTCTACCCGTGTGCTCAAGGATTCGCGAGCGCTCAATTTTATACTTACTTAATTTAAAGGCCTAGTCTTTATTCAGTGGAAACGGACCCTTTGACATACATACATTTCAAATATTAGTGAAGAGAGATAATAATATTTTCCCAGAGTTCCAACTACGCTTGTTGAAAATCTCGTTGATTGTTGTGACGAAAAGAAATCGCAAACAAACACAGTTTAGCATTTTTTTGAGACAAGTTTTAAGATTTAAATGATTAAGTAGGTAATGCAGGTCTTAGATGAGAATCGCAAGCAAGCACTGTCATTCAAGAATCACAAAGGCAACATTCGGGGACAGCTATCAGTATCAATCAGGAATTCTCCTGGATGGTGCGTGCGTTTACTAACTTTAATATTACCTACGAGTATATACACAAGCAGCCAGACCTGGAACAGTTATACAAAATTTGTTCTCTCCAGGAACGAACCCGCGACACGTAGCGCAGCATCCAATCGCTCAGTCACTGCGCCAACCGTGCCGTCTTTTCATCCAGTTTATAGGTAGCTCCAGCTTTCTATTTTGTCTAAACTGCTTGTCACCAATCATGTGCCTCACGTAATTGTAAAACTGAAATGCCTTTTTCTATATTATCAAAAACCATACTTAATAGTAATATGATTAAATTTCACAGTAGGCACTTATATGGTCAGTGCGAATGGAATAAAACATTTATTTTTTATTTAATAATTCTAATAGCTTCAACTTTTTCATTTAATTTTATAAGTAAAAACTAAAACATGATTTCTTTTTTTTTATACTCTATTAACACACATTTTCTTCAATAGTTATCGTTGTTAAAAACACTATTAAAATAATAACTTTAAAAATAGATGTATTAGTGCACAGGTGCAGCGCAAAATAGAAAAACAATCTACCTTTAACCATCATTATGCGATGAACTCAACTCGCTTACAAAATAATATTAGTAAATTACCAAACGTGTAGCTATGGTTAGAATGCGGCGCGCGCGGCGCTTCCATACCATACGGTCTGCGCGTGAGAGAGACGAAATAACAAAAACATATCGGACCCTCTCGCACGATTCGCAGCGTTCGACTTCTAATAGTCCAAAGTCCAAACGGCCAAGCTTGATGAGCGGCCGTGTGTACAATAACATAATAACATCACGCCTGTAATCCCTAAAGGGTTAGGTTAGTGTTACCTACCCATAAAGAGGGGTGAAATATTTCACTAGTTACTAAGTCCCATGTAAAAGGGGTTATAGGGGGCGGGCCTAATACCATCAAACAAGAGTACAAAGAGTGAAGAAGAAATAGAGTAATTAACAAAAAAAATCTATCGTCAGATAGATTTCCAAAAAATATTGGACACATATTTTTTCTTTTTTCACGAAAACAAACAATGAATACGATACAGTGCTTTGAAAACTCGTGTGAAGTCATATTCTAAGACATTAGTATGGCATTTTTAACCGGTCAGTGACGTCACAAACCCCCACTCAAATCTTTGACGCGTTTTATCTTCCTTCAATTTTTATTGATTTGATAAAACAAAAAATACGTATCCAATATTTTTCGATAATCTAAACGACGGACTAATTACCTACCTACATTTTTTTGGTAAAATACCCTATTGTCATACTAATAAGGCATTCATTTAGATGTCGCTTTGCGTTCATGTAAACGGATAAAAATACAAATTAGTTACAAGTCTAAGGCTACTACGTTATGGTAACAGGTTTTCCAATTATGGACTAGTTTTAAAGAATTTTTATTTTAGGCACAGCTTAAGCGTACTACGAGTATTAAATGAAAAGAAGCCTTTTATGTAAGCTTAATAAAGTTTTAAGTCATCATTCTCTTGCCCAATTAATTTGCGGTTCCTCCTCCTCCATAACTTCCCGATTACTCTATTAATACTAATAAACCTCCTGACCGCTTTCGGTCTCGGCGGTCAACTTTAGCGGAGATTAGCCATTGGCGCGGGTGATATTATCACACTAATATTATAAAGGCGAAAGTTTGTGAGTGTGTGAGTATGTATGTTTGTTACTTCTTCACGCAAAAATTACTGAACGGATTTAGATAAAATTTGGTACACAGATAGTTTATAACCTGGATTAACACATAGGATAGTTTTATCCCAATTTTATCTTCCCGTGTGATAATTTTCGAGTTGTAGCGGGTGAAGCCGCTGGCAACATTCTAGTAGGTACCTACTTAATAATATTCTAAAGGCGAAAGTTTGTGTGTATGTTTGTTATTTCATTCCAATAAATAAATAAATAATTAATTGAATAATGTATTACCATAATTTTAATTTTAATATACTTTGTACTTAAATTTTAATCTTTATTTAGATTCCATCCATTATTATTTCAAAGGGACTTCACTATTTCATTTGATTCGATTTGACTTCGTACTGAAATATATGTGGGTATATTCTGACATTTTAATCTTTAGATGTTTGGTAGCTTATAATTATTTTAATTGTATGTACTCTTAATTTTAATTTCTATTATATTTATACATTTAGAGCATGTGTACTCGATAATGTGTAAGCTGTGGTTACCTGTAATTGAGTGTACGTTACGGGACCATGTATCCTGTGTTAGTTTGACATTTAAATAAGATTAAAGTGTAATGTAACTCGTTGGTAATCCAAATAAATAAATAAATAAATTTCTTCAAGTAAAAACTACCGAATGGATAAAACTTGGTACACAGATAGTTTATAACCTGGATTAACACATAATGATAGTTTTTATACCGATTTTATCTTCCCGTGTGATAATTTTCGAGTTGTAGCGGGTAAAGTCGCTGGCAAGAGCTAGTTATACTATAGTGCACAAGTGTGTGTTTATGTCGAGGCCGTGGTATCTCTTACAACAACCCGCAGCCCCGACGGAATCCGCAGCCCCGACGGGTACAAACAGACCCTTCAATTTTATTTATTTGTAGGTTTAGATTTACAAGAACTTTAGTCTTAAAAACTGCAAAACGTAGAGCGATGACATTTTATCTCGTATCTACTTGTACTATTCGATTATGCATTTGCACAGTTTATTGACACACTGCAATCAAGGGCAAATAATGAGATAAGTAATACTTATGACTTAGTCACTATTTTATGATGTTTTGATCTACCACGCTTATTATTATCCCAAAGACATTAAAATATTACTGTCTTAAATCTCATTGTTAAAATACTGTAATCACTCTATTACAGTAATCACGCAATTAAAACCAGCTTTTGACTATAAATGTAGCAATGAAAATGAAATGAATATTATAATACACTGTAACCAAAATTATCACCTCCTGCTTCCACCTCTACGCTGACGATTTGCAGCTGTATCGGCACTTCTTGCTGGCTGATGCGGAATCCGCGATCATTGCCATGAATCATGACCTGGAAAGAATTTTTCAATGGGCAAAATCGTACGGATTAGAGATAAACCCTGCTAAGTCACAGGCCATGATCATTGGCAGCAGATATTATCGCAATGCCTGTCATCATTGCCTCCTTTGTCTCTGGGCTGCTCGACAATTGCCTATGCCGAAACAGCTAAGGATCTTGGTGTCTTAATCGACAGCAATCTCTCTTGGCGAGCTCAAGTGAATGAGGTTAGTCGTAAGGTGCACTTTTCTTTTCACTCGCTTAAATCCTTACAGAGCTTCTTACCTTTTAAAACCAAAATTTACTTGGCTCAAACTCTGATACAGCCGATCATTGATTACGCTGATGCCTGCTATTTGGATGCCACCGAGGAGCTATTAAATAAACTTGAGCGCCTGCAAAATCTTTGTATCCGTTTTGTGTTTGGTCTGAGGAAATATGACCATGTCTCTCACTTCCGCAAGGAACTCAAGTGGCTTCCTATCCGTCTTCGCCGGAACACTCGGATATTATGTCTCCTTTACAACATCCTTCATAACTCTGCATATCAAAGCTACCTTCGCGATCGTTTTTCCTTTACCCGTCCCTCTGATGCTCTGTGTAGATCCCACCTTAGGCATCATCTTAATTTCCCATCCCATAAAACTGAATCCTTTTCTTACTGTTTCTCTGTTCACGCAGTACGTCTGTGGAACTCACTTCCGCCTAACATTCTAGACTCTAAATCTTTGTATATTTTCAAAAAACAAGTTAGAGAACATTACCTCTCCTCTATACTGTAATATTCTGTATATATGTATGTTTATACATTATTACTATGTATATATTCATATTATAAGTGTTCTTTTTTATATGTGTTTATATTTGTATGTATGTTTATTTTATATCGATACATTTTTTTTTTCTCTCTTAATTCTAGTTTCTGTTTTTCTTTTCTACACACTGTGTCTATATTTCTAATCCAACTCTCCTCTCGCAGGTCTGCTGGAAGAAATTTCTTTAGAAATAAGCAGTACCTACCTTTGTGCTCTTCTATTTTTTATATATTTTCCTTTTTTTGTATTTTGTGTGTACATAAATAAATAAATAAATAAATAAATAAAATAAATGAATGAATGATGAAGTGAAATGTAATGTGTGTAATGTATGTGTAATGTACATATTACATCCCGCGTTTGAGATGTAATAATTAAGATGATTTTTTAGTCACCGTCCAAATTTTTCTAGGCTTTAGATATCATTCACTAGCACCATTTTTAAAAAAAAATCGATAAGTAAAATTTTCACATTAAATCATTTTCTCGAAAGAATTATCCGCACTCCGTGAAACGTTAAAACTTTGTGATGTGATATCTCAATAGTTTTGTTTTGGTTGATACCAAAAGAAAAAACACGTATTCAATGGTTTTCGCCAAAGATTAATAAATCAGAGTTTGGACGTCATCTTGAGCTATTTATTACATCCCGCGTTTGAGATGTAATAGTACATTATGATATAAGTGCGGTAAGTTGAAAATTACAGCCGAGGCGATATTGCTTGCCCGAGCCGTAGGCGAGGGCTAAAAGAAAGCAGAGGCTGTAATTATCAAAGCGCACGTATGTCATACGACGTTTTATAACATATTTGCGAGGAAATAAATAAAACTCGGACTTTCTTAAACGAATAAATCTTTAATTAAAGCAGTTATGAAAATTTGAGCAATTAGTAAAATTGATTATTATTTCTTAACAAATAAGCGATGCGATTTTTTTTCAGGCATAGGCACAAAACAGCCAATATTATTAATAAAGTACATTAATATTTTTGTTTTTGCTACAGATATTAATGGTTGTAATTTATTGTCGAAATTAATAAAATTAAAGAATTAAATCTTTATTTATTATATTTTATCTCCCAAAGTTAATTTTGTTCACAAAATGTTGACCACTTTTCTGAAATAAAAACTCTTTGCTAAGATTTAAAAAAGTAGGTACCGTTCGTTTTGACAGAGCATCTTCCTAAACCGTGCGATTTACATTACATTACCGCACAAGTACGTAATGAGATACATTACGATATTGAAATTGGTGAAATAAGAGACCCTTTACGAGCAAATGTGTTATAATATATATTATAGCACCGTGTGAACGGTCGCGTACAAAATGTATGACAAGTGATAAAATATTATATCTCAAGATGTAATATACATCCCATAGTCAAAAGCCGGCTTAATGTAGGTACCTCTTCATTTTCATGACCTTATCCTAATTCATTTGGGGTTGCTGCAGCATTTGTTCTTCTTCGATACCTCTCTCTCTATCTCGCGCAATTAACGTACCTACTTATCTAATTAAATTACTACACATTTATAGCATTCACTGTTCTTACTACCTACAACATAACAACGTCCATTGATTCATGGTTTTAAGGCTCTAAAAGGTAGCAACAAAGACTGCAGAATGATGCAGGGAAGAAAACGTTGATGGACATTGTGATAGCATTTTCGACTAGTGACCCGGATCTGGCTTGGCCCCACCTCCTAGCTACCTTGCAATTTATTTTTTACCCTGTCCATTAAACCTTTTACTCACACTTGGTGTTTTTCTCGAAAACCACATCTGTAATCCCTGAAGGTTTAGGTAGAGGTGTCTCAAAAACACACACCCCTCGGATGAGGGTGGGTTCAGAAAGGAAGACTAAGAACTAAACAGAGTAAAAAACTTACCAATCAACTTGCAATGGCAATGCAGCCCTCTTCTTCCTGATAGTAATAAAAATATTATCATGGGGTTCATTAGCACAGTCCCTATCATGATCATGTCTTGCTGCCCTGTCAGTCCTGCTCCTCCCCCTGCTATGCGTGTCAACAGGCTTCGGAAGCCTCTCATCAGCAAGGTGGAGCTCCTTAAACTCAGTTTTAGACATGTCTGATAGCTTTGTCAGACCATATTTGGCTTTGCAATGGTCTGGTCCTCTTGATCCAGCGTTGAGCTCGTCTATTTCTCGTACTGATGCCTGTGAAAGAGGTGTTTATAGGGTTAATAGCATTTAAGAAAAAAACATGGAGTTGGATTGAATTGGCAAATATATTTTCATCAAATCATTGTTTTTTGGTCAGTTGCTAAATTATAAGAACTTGGTACAAATTAGATAATAATAATATAATTACTTAATCATCTTTATTTGACATGATTTATAAAAGAAATTAAACAACACATTCATTCATAAAAATTTAAAAGTATATTTTTATCAGATGAATGGAAAGAACACCACTAGTTGTTGAAAGATTAACTTTAAAATAAACCCAATAAGTCTTCTTTTAAAAGCTTGAAGATACCTATCCATCTTTTTAAAAGTGCTACACAGCATTCATTCATAACATTAGACATTGCCAAAATAATGAAACACTGTTCTACTGCAGATATTTGGAAATGAGTGAATTCTTGTTTTTTTATCTAAAATATTGAGTGCCATTTTGTAGTAAATGGCCATAAATAATAATTTTGTTTTTTATTTGACTTTAATCTTTGTAAATTTTAATCATCAATTAATAGGTCTTACTGCGGTACTCAGAGATATTTAATGATTACTGAAGCGGTCACTTAGTACAGATTTGACATAGTTTTGTATGACAAAACTGTCAAAACCTTTACTTAGTGATGGCCTAAGTAATCATTAAAGTTCTCTGAGTGTGGCAGTTAGTAATTGATTTGATCTTATACCAATCTACTAATTTAATCATAGTGGGAGGCATATTTGAGTAAAGATAAGATGTTGAAAAAAGGAAAATAAATATAATATTTTTGACTCATTGGCTTAATTAAAATCAAAAAATATTTATTCACATTAGGCATACCTTTAGTTTGGCAAGTCAAAATTTAAAAGAGAAAGCACACTGTCACAAGCTATTGAGTGAGGTTTTGAGTTTGATTCTGGTTATTGGGTTTTAAATCAGGATTTGACAGTTGCAGCCCGGTGACTGATTGTGTGTCCAATGATGGCAATGGGCTGCCCTTTCACTTTTACTTGGGACATTAAGATAAATGGGAAAATGTGAGTGTAGGTACTAAAGGTACTCCTCTGCTAAATATTTCAGGGAAATAGAGTGCAGATATTTTTTCTTGAAAAACATTTGTTTTATTCAGACTTACTTAGCTTCCACTTAGGCTGATAAGTAATCAAGAGAACTGTCCAGTGTGCCAAAAATGGTGATTATAAGCCTATTATGAATAAGTATATCACAGAAAAAATATTGACAAAAAGAGTAACATTGAATATTTAATTATAGATTTTACAATGATTCATTTAACTTGCCCTTGATATGCATTGAGATAAAATGTATGAGGTAGTCTCTCGATACGGTAATAAACAAACAAAAAGATAAAGCTTTTTAACTTTCAAGATGGAAAGAGAAATGTTTTAGAGAGCAATGCAAACTTTTTATAAAACCTCCCATTGCAACACTGTCTTCCCTAATAAAGCTTTAATTTTATTTGAAAAGGAACTCACCACAAAATGTTGAAATCTTGCTGCATATTCATCAGGATTTGGATAACTTTTATTGAACTTTGCAATATAATCATCGAATACTGGTTTCAATTCTTCCACAGATTTTTCCCGAGTCAATGTTAAAGGTATAGCGACAAATAGTAAACAGAATAACGCGAAACCGAGCACCCAATTCCACCATTTAGTCATTTTAGCGATACAAGTTAATGTAAACAAAACAACAGCCACTCCACAACACAAATCTCAGTAAACTAATTTTTGACAGTAGCTTTTGGTGTTGCCAGGTCCAGTTTTATTTACATTGACAGTTTTGTATTACTACTATGTTGCTAACAAAAAAAAATCTAGGCTTATTGTCAATTGTGTGGTTAATAATATTTAATACCCCACACGTGTTCACAACTACGAAAAGATTTGCTTTGGAGTTCGATAATAGTTAGTTGTTTAACTTATTATCTTGTATTCTTCAAAACTACACAGAGCTACAGAATATGATTTCTCACGATTTTCTTTAAAAAGGGGATGGTTTTGATTATGTATTGTTTGTCAACAGCGTATGGACAAGTAATAAAACTCAAATTCCAGTAAATAAATATTAAAATTCTTTATTCATGATAATTACACACAATTAAACCTAAATCTACCGAGCAGACATAATTACTTGATTTTCATACCATCAAAAATTACAATACACCACTTATGCTCAATCCGCGCTCCAACACCAGTTGTCTTACGACTGAAAACATCACTATACTTCTTCAGAACATCGTGAACTGCTGATTGGGTCACATTTGGGGTCAAAGACTTGACGTAGGAGACTAGGTAGTCTAGCGTAGCTCCTAGCGGGTGCACCATGAGGAAAGCTGATATTATGCTGATGAGTTTGGCTTCAGAAGCCTTGACTTCGACTCCTGATGATGTGGCGTCGCCGGGGAGTGGGGGTGGCGGCTGTGGCTTGACCTTATCCGTGTCCATGGAGAGGATCGGCATCGGTGGTGGTGGTAGTGGCGGATAGAGCTGTAAATTGAAAGTTATATTCAATCAGTTTATGAAAAAACTTAATTCAAAGACAACTTACGAACTTATTTTACATTCAAAGACTAGAATATAGAAATAATTTAAATCAAAATAGTTTATTTGGCATAGAGAAAAGAACAATCAGTTACATTTTAGCCACTTTCCAGTTGGTCAACCTCTATTCTTTTCACGGCTACTTCTTGCCAAGTCCTTACACATTCAAGACGCCATTTTATGGTACCAATCATAATATTGTCGAAATTGTGTCGCTATTCACGCGGGAGACACGTCGAGCGATAGTGTCAAAAATGCTGCTAAAAGGCCTATAGCCCTCCTGACTTTTCGGTCACGGCGGCCAATCTTAGCGGAGATTAGGTCATCGGCGTGGGAGATATTATAGTCCTTTACTCTCAGTCTGATAGGACGCCAATCTGGCACGACCGGAGCGGAATCAGGCAAAATATTATACCGTCAACTTCCAGAGTCCGAAATATTGCTGAGAAATTTCTACTGGAAAAACCCAATAGCACATTCTGCCTGGAATCGAGCCTAGGACCCCACATTCAATGGGGCAGTTGACACTAGTTTAGCATCAAGTGTGAAAACTTTATGACTATTGGACAGATTTGAATATTTTATTTACCTGTTTATGACGCTGCAACGCCTGTTCAGCAATGTAGTGCGCCTTAAACTTCTCGAACTTTCTTTCAGCCTCATCTTTGGCCAAATGAGCCTCGTTCCTGTAACCTTCCAACTCATACGCAAGGTTCTCGTTTTCAGCCTGTAAATTATGAGCATTAATGTTATTTGTGTGAACGTGGTAAACATAGATCGCCAGGTTGTGAGAAACTTAGCTTAAAGAGACACGGAGGAAACTTAGTATGATTTGGGTGTCACTCATCCACAGACCAGCCTAGGCTGGCGCGGTTTAACCTGAACATCGAACCGAGCGGCTGTTATTATTTAGGCATGAGCTCCTCAAAATTTAGATGTACCTCACCAAATCGAAATAAAGATAATGTTATTTCGTTGACCAGTGTAAAAACTAAAAAGTACTTACTCTGAGCTGCTCATATTTCTCCAAAGGCACTGAAGGCTTGCCTGCCGTCTTTTCATTCTCTTCTTCATCAAATATAGCATTGAACTCTTCCCTTATATTGTCCAATTCCTGTAAAATTCGAACGATTAGCACTTTCTAACATTACACTGTTTTTTTCTAAACAAGGTTTGATATCGCCGTTTTTACCAGGGAATTTTATATGTTAGTTTCCATCTGTGAACAGCTTCAGCCTGCTGCTCTCGACCTTGAATTCTGCATCTCCGTCAAAAACAAAAATAAAGATTTCGCAATCTGTCAAAGTATCGCCATCAAAAACTGAACTTTGAAACAAAAAACTGTAGTTTGAAAAAAAAAAGTGAGGAATTCATGTTATTGGTCCAATGGCGATGACGCATGTAGCTCAGGATTCAGGCAGTCAGGAGTTCCGGTTCCGATGGGTCGCTCAGCAATATGATGTTAGAGAAGACTCGGAGATGAAACTGTAGTCCCCGAAGATCTGGTGAGTTGGCTCCCCATAACATGAACTCTTCACTTATTGGATTACTTCGACTGATTGGAAATAAATACTTTACCAGAGTAGTTAGATGGTGTGGACGCTTTATCTTTGTTGGGACTGCAGCTGATGCTCACGAAACACCTATTGAAGTACCTTGGACCTCGAAACCTACTGAACGGCTTACTCACCTAGAATTACCTTGGATTTAGATGGTAGAGGTTCTATCAGGTCGTGATGTAATATTTACGTTGGTTCTATAATTACCAATTCCTTGTTGAACCATTAATATTGGGCAGAAACACTCATGGGTTTTTGAAATCGTCAAGTTGTAAACGTTGTAGGTAATGCATCTACATATTTATTAGATGAAGTGTTAATCAAACCGAAAAGTATTTTCACTTATCTCACAATTTAACAAAAATTGTTTATAATTACGATTTTATAGGCACATTGATAACCTTGTACGGTACCCTAGTCTTTTTGTTTTAATTGAAAATTATACCGAGGCTATTGTATGTTCAAGTCGTACTGGACTGCAGCTCATAGTAAAATGCATTGCCCTACAGCGCGATGCACGATAGACTTGAAAGCGGTATTACTGTGAGAATAATAAGTTATTTGAAACTGACTTCAATATTTTTAAAGTAAGGCGCGCGGCGCGTTTTCGTTTCTGTACAGATTCTTGAGAACCAGTTGGCTGAGTTACTACGGTTTCTGTCATTTGTTATACTGCCGTCACGTCAATATGTCGTCTTCGAATCGAATGGTTCAGTAGCAGGTAGTACTCGGTACGTAGACGTGTGTATGCGCTCTGTGCCGAAACTACTCGGTGGGAAGCTCTCATTTAATTAGATGCACTCGGTAAAGAGAGCAGTGGTGGTGGCCCCGACTTACGAACATTGAGTCGTGGGTTCGAACACAGTCAGGCAGGCGCATTAGTGTGTGTAATTTATTTCATAACCACTGCTCTCAAAACGGTGAAGGAAAACATCGTGAGGAAACCGGACTGTCTATGTGTAGAACCAAAAAATTCGAAGACATGTGACATCTTCCAATCCGCACTGGGTCCGCGTGATGGGTTATAGCCCATCCCTCTCTTCGAGAGGAGGCCTTAGTCTCTGGAGTAGGAAGATTATAGGCTGATGATGATGATGAACTCGGTAAATAATCTGTACAGAAAGGAAAACACCCCAATCCGGTGAGGAAGGCGCCTAAGACCTGTATGCATCATTACGTACCTCAGTCATTTTGAGCCACATCTCGATGTTCCGCCGCTGCTGTTTCGAGAAATGGTCAGAGACCCGCTGAAGTTTGGCCGCCGTCAGAATTTTCGCTACCTGCTCGACTGGTGTTGACAAATGTTTTTCGTTAAAAATAACATTGACATTTTATATTTTGAGAAACATTAATAAAGCAGAAGATCTGGTAAAAACCATGTACATGTTACTGAACTGTTTTTAGAATGTATATGTTTTAATGGTATTCGGCGGTTGTCAACTGTGAAACAAAATATAAAATGTCATAGAAATTAAATCATAAACAGGTTGCTTTTCTCTTTCTCTATTGTTCTCCCGTTCAAATGATGTAATAATGTGATAAATCGTATATTTTAGGTTATACCAGGCTAGACAGGAGTGAAATAGTACCTACAGGTTAACACAAAAGCACAGCAAGTAGGCAGCAGATGAAGTTGAAAAACGAAGCGATAGGAGGCGCTTCATTGATCTCACCGCTCGGACACTTTCAAGTTGGTACATTCTTCTTGAGCCGGTTAGCTGGTAAGGGTCGCGGTAATACGCTAGATGTGCGAAGAACAGTCGATGTGGCGACGCCTGGGAACTCTACATCCAGCGGCTGCGGTAGACGTCTTCGGAAGATTGATGGCTCTTCTTCCTCTATTTCGATTATTACTCTCTCGTTTCTTTCGCCTTATAGAAGCATACTCACCTTTCTTTTATGGGATAGTACAGACCCCAGCACATAAAGCCTACAATCTATTTTTAACTTTATCGGTAAAGCATTAGGTTCAAGGTAGATTGGGAAAATTTTACAGTCGCGGTTAGCTTAATGTGCTGGTGTTTGTACTATTAATATGGGTAGGTACCTATTTTTGCCGCCAAGTAATGTTGTTTGCTCCGATTTGCAACATGCATGTGTAATTAAGTAGATGACTGTAGAAATTCTTAAACTGGCAAATATAGTTTACCGAATGCGGTATGGAAATAAGAAGAACTTGACACCAACTCTTTGGTGGTCTCCAAAGTATTTAGATCACTAATCCTCTTGGGTCTCCTCTTTCACCATTCCGATTAACTCTGTTACTCTAGAATTTTCAAACAATACGTAAGGTCATTTACACACTGCGTTTGATCCGAATCTGGGCAAATGTGGTTGCCACGAATATACTTACTACAGAATGAGTGCTCCATCCGCCCCACCGCAGTCGCCACCATACGACGCAGTCATACGTATATTGTCAATATGTGATCAAACGCAGTTTGAAAACAATTCAAGACGTTTACTAAAGATTTGTCAAGTGACGAGAGTCCTGCGCATAAGTCTTACTAAGGAATTGAAATTAAATTGCGTTTGAAAATTACCAGTAACCATACTACCACTAGATGTATAATAAAATAACGGCGGATACCGATACATAAAGGAACGTGAACATAAGAGGCCAGAAACTCGATAGTCTTCAATTCAGCTCAGCTGCTCGGTTGAGTTTATCGACGTAATATTCAGCAAGACATCCCTTAAATAGACTTACATTCCAAGATATGTTTTGCCGAGTCTGGTCAGGAGTTGGACGACTAGCCATTTTACCAAAACGCCACCGTAATGCAGAGCCGCCGCAGTATGCCGCTAGTCCAAAATGTCTTTAGAAGATCAGCAGCTGGGAATTGTGACAACCAGTCTTACCAAGGTTATGGTGTTACCCAACAACGGTTGTTGAAGTTAGGCAGGCCATCACTCGATTCCAATTCAGCTGCATCCGCTTGCTTGAAAGCCCATCACAACATAGTTGGGAAAAGGCAGATGATGGCTAAAAATTCTTTAGTCTACTTACATTGCTTGATGATGTGTCCGAATTTGTCTCTCATAGTAGTCCTCAAAGACTGGTATTCATCATCGATCTGCATCTTTTCGTTGAACAGTCTTCGGAGTTGGTTGTTGGTAGCTTGGATTAAGGCGTAGAATGTGCTGGAGTTCTTCTTGTTGCATTCGCCGCGTTCAAGCCAAGCTGCCAGGGTCTGGATGCAAGGGTCCAAGTTAGCAGGAGAAAAGTTATTGTATGGTGGTCAGAATTTGGGCCCACATTCATGGCATGACACTGAGGACATTGCAAATCTTGGGTACATTTAAAGCGAGTAACTGCGAGAAATGGGAATAAGGTAGTTGACAAAAAAAAAGTAATTATTCCGTCTGATAGTTTCCAAAAATTAATATACACATATTTTTTCTTTTTGCACGTAAACCAAAAATAAAGGCGATACAGTGCTTCGAAAGCTCGTGTGACGTCACATCGCACAACATTTTATAACACGTAGTGACGTCAAAAGCCCCCACTCATGATGTCGACTGACGATGACGCGTTATATCTTCGTCAACTTTTTCATTTGATAAAACAAAAAACACGTATCACGTAATCTAACTAACGGACTAAACGGAATCATATTTTTTTTACTCAGGACACATCCCTATTGATGGAAACCTGTGGTAGAAATTTCCCTTGGTGATCCCTTCTAGAGACGGTATTGTCAACAGTTCCTCGCAAGCGATGCGTCATATTCATAGTTCAGTGTAGAAACAGACAATGCTTGTGAAGGGCTAGCACTAATTGTGCGACAGGTTTTTTTATTTCTTGTAAACAACAATGGTCCACAGTAAGGCCTTATTGGAGGAAACCAATCCTGTTATCATAGAACCACCTGAAAGTTAGTTTATACATGTGACTCACCGGTGCCGCTTCAGCAAATTCATTGTCACTCTTGATCTTCTCTGCGATGATCACAAGTGTGGTTGCACTGAACTGCTCATGGCGGGCAGGTGTTGGAGATGAATGCCTACGCTGGTTTTTCTCAAACTCATTTTGGTCTTCACGGTTCTGGTTGAAAATACAGTCATGATCAGCCTATAATATTGTCTTTGAAAATGGTAATAAAAATGACATAGAATGCAGTACTAAGCATGAATCAACTTTGTGGCCTGGCTCTTTCTTGATTGATGTCTCATGTTAACATACATACTGTTAATTAAGTTGAGCTAGAAATGTCAGCACTGGGGTAAAGCAGATATTAATTTGCCCACAAGTCTACCATAATAGTTAAAGTTGTGAAAAAAAGTTAAGACAGATAATAGAAGAAAATGACTAGATTCATAATGTATAACAAAAAATGTAAGTATTCTTCTTCTTCTTTATGGGGTTCAGGTTTCCGCACTTAGTCCTTGAAGTGGACCATTGTGCGTGTATTTTTTGTAAGTATTATTTAGCACTCACCAAAGAATAATCTACGAAAAGAGTTGTTGCCTCACTCTCCATTTGGTCCTGAAACTTAATGCGGCTACCGGTTACTAAGAACGACTGCTCCACACTTTCCTGCTGTTCATACCGCACATGACAAATCCCTTGTTTGTGCATCTTCACATCATCAATGGCCCCAAAACGTTGGAAAATCTCTCTTATATTATCTTCACTGATTCCATTTGGCAGACCTCCAACGAAGATGGTACGGCATCCGGGAGGCTTTTCCCTCCGTTGTGGTGTTGTCGTACCCGGGAGGGCCGGTTGGACAACACCGTTGCTAAAGTAGATGGTTTGGTTGGAAATTTGCATTTGTTGGTTCATCATCATCATGTTATTGGGCATCATGTTCATGCTGAGCATATTTGGCATGTCCATCTGTTGGTTCAGCATATTATTTTGCATGTTTGATAAATCCATCTGTTGGTTTATTTGGTTTTGCATGTTTGGCATCATATTGCCATATTGCATCATATTATGTTGCCCTGAAAAGAGGAATTTTCTGTTGTTTTTATGTCTGTTGTGTAACTTCAGTTATAAATATCTAACACATAAAAAATTTACTCCAAAATAAAATCACAATTTCTTTAAATTTCCTGTCATTGTCTTGTTTAGGGAGGAGCTCGTGGCTTAATAAGAACTGCTACTTGGGTCGATCTTTAGGTTAAGCAGCGCTTGCCTAGGTCGATCTGTGGATGGGTGACCGCCCATTATCATACCGAGTTTCCTCCGTGCCTTGGAAAGCACGTTAAGCTGTTGGTCCCGGGTGCCAATATAGATCTTTGGCAGTCTTTACGGGTAGTCAGTGACCTGAAAGTCTGACATCCAGTCTTACCAAAGGGTATTGTATTACCTAGTATTAACTGGGTTGTGGAGGTCAGATAGGCAGTCGCTCCATGTTAAATACTGGTGTTCAGCTGCATCTGGTTAGACTGGAAGCCGACCCCAATATAGTTGGGAAAAGGCTAGGCAGATGATGATGTCTTGTTTAGACTTGTGGAGAACACACATTTACTTAGAGCTTAAGGGTAAAAAAAGCATAGTGAGTATTTATCTCACCTGGCATCATCATATTATGATTGTGGTATTGCATGTGGTCTTGCTGTTGCATGGATCTACTATTTCCATCTTCCTTGTCCCACTTGGACTGTCTTTCCCGGTCACGGTGATCACTACGGTTTCGGTCCCCTCGGTTGTTCCTGTCTCTGTTGTGGTAGTCACGGTTGCGGGACCTGGAGCGTCGTCGTCCTCCTCTTTCTAAAAAGATATTAATTTTTACCAAATATTTGTATTCATAATTGTAAGTAAATATTTGTATGTACCCAGGGCAAGCAACTCAGATATGGGCCCGGCCTTAGATGACCCTCTCTGAAAGGCTTCATATTTTTTGCATCTACCAGAACAGAGAGGCTGATTCAAACAGCAAACAAACTAAAAGATGGATAGTTATTCATCTTCAAGTCTGTACAATCAAAAAGATTATTCACATGCCACAAAACTTTATAAAATCAATAGGTACCTACCTCGTTCACGCTCTCTGTCGCGAGTGTCGCGACGATCATTCCTGTCTCTACTCTGGTGTTTTTCTTGCATAATATGGTCTTGCTCATTGCCTTTTTCTTGCGATTGGTCTTGCCTATTTTCTACTACAGTTTCAACCTGTGTATGAACGTTTTCAGGAATGACAGGTCCTATAAACTGGGTAGTGGGCTGTGGAGGGTTCACATGATGTGTCACCATTGGCTGCATTTGCATTTGATTAATTTCTGGCATGCTAGTCACCATCAATGTCGGCATTAAAGGTTGTGTCACTGCTCCCGGTGGCATCATGTTCGGCATCAAATTAGTATGCATCATATTTTGCATGGCATATTGCTCATTTGCCCACGAATTCATAATGCGAGTAATAAAAATAACTCTTTGACCAATACAATGGGCTGTCACTTTGTAGCACGGTAGAGTAATTTATCACTTTCACTGAAACACACGAACACAGGAAATCTCAATCCGGAGAGATGCGTGTAATATAATGTACTCTGTGGTTTGCACACAATCAGTATTATATAGTGCTCTGTGCACACAATCCGCTCAGCGGTTTTACTGGTTTTTTTTTTTTTTTTTTTTTTTTTCCTGGCTTCGCACGGTTTGTGCATTTAGCCAATGTCAGGTTATTTAATTTATTGTAGGAGACAAAGGTAGGGAAACTGGAATTTATTAAAATTATTCATTATTTAAAACGGAATTTGGGATTTAGGATCAGTAATATTACTAACTATATTGAAAATGTATGATGAGATTCAAAAATATATTACAATTTAATATTATTAATGGAGATGAATGAAGCTATACATTTATATACAGGTAAACTATTTGTACATAATAAAGAAAGAACTGAAGTAGGAAAAGGAATACGGAGAGATAATAGATCACTGAAAAAGGATGAACGGTCATACAGGGGACAGGAGAAAAGAATGTGGTTCATGTCGCCCACATCTGTGCCACAGGAACAACTGGGATCACTTATAATTTTAAGTTTGGCAAGATGAGCAGGAGAGCAGACGTGACCAATTCTCATTCGTATGAGAACGGAGGTCTCCATCTTGCCAAACTTAGCCCTGCCAAACCACGGTTTTTCAGAAACATCGGGGTGGATGAAAGAAAAATACCGACCCTTTTGTCTACTACTGATTTCCCAGGCCTGCTTCCAGGTGTCCAAGAGAAAAGTTTTAGGTAAGTTCACAATATCATAGTTGAAATTTATGTATGGAACAATGTCCCCACACTGCACCGCTTCACCAGCGAGAGAATTCGCCACTTCATTGCCCTCGATTCCAGCATGGGCTGGAACCCACGCGAAATGCAAGGCATTACCTTCAGTTAAAGTTCTGTACGCAAATTCTCTTATCAAAGAAATTATCGGAGACTGGGATTTATGTATCAGTGGAGATTTGTTGATGGCTAGAAGAGCACTTTGACAATCTGAAAAAATTATAACGTTCTTAAGCTTAAAAACCCGACTATATTCAATAGCTTTTAAAATACCAAAACATTCTCCTGTGAACACGGAAGTCTCCGGAGGAAGTTTAATTTTTTGAACAATGTTGTATTGTGAGTGGTACGTGCCAATTCCGACACAACCCGTCGGAGAACGCTTGGAAGCATCCGTAAAAATGTGGTGATATTCCGAGTGTTCGGATAGAAAATTGTTGAAACTTAGATGACAAACGGGGTCAGATTTACTAGTACAGTGAAATTTTATTATGGGATTGAAATGTAAACTGTCATAACTATTGCTAAATATGGGAAGTTTGTTTGAACGGTGAATTGGAGAAGATAGAGAAAGGTATTTTTTATAGCTTATAACCAAACAAGGAGCAGGTTTATGGGACCAGTAATCTGAAGAATCAATCAGCGACACTAAAGTGTTCAGTTTAGAAATGAGAGGATGAGTTGAGAACTGAATAATTCTGAACAAGTAATTATCAGAAAGGAACTGTCTTCTAAGATATAAAGGAGCTTCCCCGCATTCAACCTGTAAGGCATTTATGGGACTCGACTTCATAGCACCCGCAATAATTCGTAATGCTTTAGACTGGACACGGTCCAATTTTTTAAAAGCCGTAACACTGCCCGGTTCAAGAATAAATAACCCATAATCTAATGTGCTTCTAATTATAGCATTGTATATTAATTTTAAAGAAAAAGGATGTGCACCCCACCACACACCTGACAAACATCTAAGCATGTTTAAATGATTTTCGCATTTACTAACAATAAAATCGCAATGGGGAACACTGCTTAATTTAGAGTCTAAAATTACACCCAAATATCGGAAATTGTCTTTGACTGGAATAGGTGTATCTTTGTAGTAAAGATTAACTCTGGGAATGTTTCTCTTCCGGGTGAAGAAAACAGCCGCGCTTTTAGATGTTGATAACTCCAAACCGTTTACATGTAACCATGAATCCAAAGCACCTAGAGCAGAATTAATAGAACAACTAGCTTGCTCAATAGACTGACTTGTAGCATATAATAATAAATCATCGGCATATTGAAGAACTTTCACAGGATTAGGCAAGGACGAGTCTAAATCAAAAGTGTAAATATTGTATAAAAGGGGGCTGAGCACAGAACCTTGTGGGAGACCTCTCCATACAGTATGCGATACCTCACGATCCCCTATTATCATGATAACAGAGCGTTCAGTCAGGATATTAATGATGAAATTCAACAAGTTCATTGGAACTTGTAAGGCTTTTAATTTATTTTGTAAAACTGATAATACAACATTATCATAAGCTGAATTAATGTCAAGGAAAACCGCGACTGTGGATTGATTATTAGAAAATGAAATCCGAATATCCGATGTTAAAATGCTTAAACAGTCACTGGTACTTCTACCTTTTCTAAAGCCATATTGTGATTCTGCCAGGAGACCTTTACTTTCAACAAACCATTCTAGGCGATTTTTAATTAAGTGTTCTGCTAATTTTATCAGAATTGACGACAAAACAATGGGACGGTATGAAGAAACATCAGAAGGAGTTTTATTTGGTTTAAGGAATGGCAACACCATTTGACGTTTCCATTCTACAGGAACGTTTCCTGTAACCATAATAGAATTAATGAGCTTTAGGTAGTAATTGAGAACGTCGTCATTTAAATGAGAAAAGAAGGAATATGGTATGCCATCAATGCCTGGGGCTGAATCCTGCGTTTTACTAATAACAACCTTCAATTCAGTGAGAGTGAAGGGACGATCTAGCGACGAATGAATATTTTGGGTATTGGGTATGAAAGCTAGGTTAGCCTCGGGAACCCATGGAGGAGCTAATTTATTTAAAAATTCGCTGGCTAACGAATCAGGGATAGGAGAATGGTTATTATAGATGGATCTAAATCTACGAATGTTGCGCCAGACAATCGTAGGGTGAGTATTCGGTGAAATAGTTAAACAAAAGTTACGCCAAGATTCAAATTTTTTCTTTTTAAATAGTTTGCGGGTTTCTAAAATTATGCTAGTAAGAATTTCAAAGTTAATATCTGACATTTCAACGTTATAATTATATTCAGCCTTTTTACGTTTCTTAATCATTTCTGTGCACTCTGAATCCCACCAGGGAGGCGACGGAATTGAACTAATATTATTCTTTTTTACAGGAAAAACCTCATCCGCCGCTGCAATTAATAAGCGTGCTAAAGCTTCAGCACAACTGTTTTCATCACCATCAGAAATAACTGGCAAAGAACAAAGCTTTCTGTCAACAATGTCCTTAAATTTGTCCCAGTCACTACTATTACCATGGGGTAATTTATGTTTTAGATTTGATCTCCTAATTGGTGCATTTGGTTTACAAAGAGGATAAGAGATGACTATTGGAAAATGGTCACTACCAAAGGTAGAGGACAGAGTGTACCAAGTTAGGGAAGACGCAAGGTTAGGAGAACAGATAGTAAGGTCAATTGCGCTTTGGTTTTGGTTAGGATCAGAACGTCGAGTGGGTGCTCCTGAATTCAAGATGCATAAGTTATGAACATCTATTATATCGAGTAATTCATCCCCATAACTATTCGAAATTGAACAACCCCATGATTGGTGATGGCAATTAAAGTCCCCCAGTATTAAGAATGGTTTTGGTAGAGAAGAAAGGAGATTATTCATCTCTTGAAGTACAGAAGAAGAAGGGTGAGGAATGTATATAGAGACAAAACAAGTATTATACACTTTTATAGCTACAATTGAAATTTCCTCATTATGAGGTGGTAATGTAATTATGGAAAAAGGGATAGAATTCTTAATAAGTATAGCTACTCCACCATACCCATCAGATCTATCCTCTCTAATGGTTAAATAACCATTGATTTTAAAAATATGATGAGCTTTGAGCCATGTCTCTGCTAAAGCAAAGACAATAGGTTCAAATTTATTTAACAAATATATAATATCACTCTTTTTGTTTATTAGACTGCGGCAGTTCCACTGGATTATTTTGGATGTGTGGTCCATTATGAATGAATTGAGGTACATTAAAAGAAGAGGCAACGTTGGACGGTGAAATGTTGAACTGAGAGAGAAGACTGTGTAATGCAGAAAGAAAATCATTTATAGAAAAATTTACATCTTTATCTGAAATATTGTTATTATTGGAAAAAGCACAACCATCTGATGGTTGAGGAATATTAAAATCTTTAATAATAGCATTGTGAGCTTCTTTATTATATCCTGGTACAGATTTAGGAGGGGAACGTGGTTTGAAGAAGACAGTCTTTTTATAACTTGGTGACGTTTTATTAGGTAAAGACGTTGATGGAGTATCATGCAAGTTTTTGGATGGTGGAGCCATGAGTGTGTCTGCGTAAGATTTTGATATTGGAGGATGTATTTTTGCTGCTTCAGCATATGATACAGCGCTTTGTGCCATATATGTTTTAATTAATTTTTGCCTAGAAAATTCTGGGCAAGACTTATTTGTTGCAAAATGGTACCCAGAACAAAGACAGCAAGATGCATTTTCTGGGGCAGTTTCACAACTATCCCCAGTATGTCCTTGACCACATTTATAACATTTAGGCTTCGACCTACACTGGAGTTTTGTGTGCCCAAAACGACAGCAGTTGAAGCACTGAACTGTGGGGAAAATATACAATTCTACAGGTAATGCATTATAACACATAAAAATTCTTTTTGGTAAAATCTGTCCATCGAAAGTAACCACAATCGATTGGGAAGGTTTCCATATGGTACTGCCATCCACGACAGTTTTAAAATTAAGGCGCCTCACCTTTAAAATGGGCCCGCAGCCAATTGGTACAGAAATATTCTCAATGATTTCCTCCGGAGACCATTCCGCAGGAACTCCACGCACTAAGCCCATTCTGGTTACATTATAAGTGGGTATGTAAGCTTTGTAATCATATTTCGCAAGACTACTACTATTAATAAACGAATTTGCGTCCAAGAAATTGGAAAATGAAATACTAATTCTATTACGCCCGATTTTTTTGACACTGCCATTAATAATGTTATGGAAGGCATTAATTTTTAAAAACTTCCCAAATGTGATGGGATGCAGTGTGGTTCCATCATTTTCCGAAATAGAACTTTTAGAAACGTGAATTATAAATGGCGCGATGTCCGACTTTTCGTAAACTTTACGCCCAATTTGAGCGGGAACTGAAGGCGCTGGAGTAATCGGTACTAAGTTGGTGGGTGCGTTTATGGTAGAGGTAGTAACTATAGAAGATATTTGTTCCGCGCTTATGGTGGAGTCTACTACACAACCACAACCCGAAGATTCGGATCCATGGCCTTTGCGGGTACGACGACGTTTATTACAGTGCTTACAGACATGCACGCGAGTTCTTTTTAAAGATTTGGTCGTAGACGACCCATCGGTATCCATACCCGATTCATTTGAAATGGTTATATAGCTGCCTACCGGGGGGACAAAGCCCCCCGGATCAGGCGGATCATTCATTGTCACCACCTATCTATATTAGTAAAAAAAACTTACCCCTACCGAAGAATATACCTACACAACTAAATTAAGATTAAATATAAAGAAACTACGACACTAAAACTACGATTACTGATACTATTATATAATTAAAAATATTTTTTATGAAAGATCAAAAAGGACGCGTCCACCAAGTTAGAAGTTTCCCGCGCTTTTTTTCGTTTTACTGGTTGTGGTTATAGCAAGCAAAACTCTATACTCTATGCTGTTGACGAATGACGAGTTGACGACAAGTACAACTGATTTGAACTGATGAATCTGATGATTAGTATATTACTATACTCTATGTGATTAGTGATGATTTGATGAACTGTCAAGGTCAACTGACTGACGGACGGACGACCATCTATATTATTATTTAGACTCTTTGCTTTGACTCTTTGCGGACGACACGGACTGAATTTTTTTTTTTTTTTTTTTTTTTTTTTTTTTTTTTTTTTTTTTTTTTTTTTTTTTATGGCAATTTGCCGAAGGCTACGGCAATTTCTGCCAGTGTCGCGTAGTGACTTTACATGAGTATTTTATTGCATAAATATTTACAGGGAGGATAATTATGAACTTAAAAACTTTTTGTGGCAGTCCTTTTAGCCCAGAAACAAACACAAAACATAGGAGTTAGTTATAATTAGTAACACAAAATATATACGTCTAAACAATATATTTAATAATTAGGTTTTAGATGTCTAAATATTAGAGTTTAATATTGTTATTAGAAATAAATTTAATAAAAGCACGTATAATTTGGGGATTAGGAAAATATGAAAGGAGGTGACGGACATTAATGGATTTTTGGATGTTCAATTTTGTAATAACTTTATCAAAAGAGGAAAGATTTTTCAAAGGGCAATTTAAAAATATGTGATCCAACGTACCATCATCCAGCCCACACTCACACAAAGAACTGTCGCGGACCCTAATTTTATGGAGGAAAACTGGGGTACAGCAGTGGCCAATTCGGATTCTGCATATAACAGATGTGACAGTTTTGGAAGCTTCTTTGAATTTATAAAACCAAGGCTTGGGGGGAATGGTTGGTTGAATGGATGCAAACAAGCTAGCCTTTGACTTGGAAGATTGAGACCAGTGGAGTTGCCAAAATTTAAAGAGATCTACTTTGGCCTTGTGAATCAAGTCATAGACCTGAACGGCATAATGTTTTTTATCTGCCAGATTGCTGTTGACCGCATTCTTAGCTGCTATATCTACCAGCTCATTACCTTTAATATTCATATGACTAGGAATCCATACTAATATTATCTCAATGTTTTTTTTAAAACAAGAATATAGGACAGTTTTGATTTCGACTATGATTGGACTACGTAGGTTATCTTTAAATGAATTTTTAACTATTGCCTCCAGAGCACTCCTAGAATCAGAAAAGATGACTGCTTTTGTAATACCTGAATGAGAGGAAATAAATATGCACGCCTCCAAAATTCCAATGCACTCCCCAGTAAAAACCGAAGACTCGGGAGGGCACTGGAACTGAAGGAATATCTGGGAGTTGGAATTATATACTGCAATGCCTGTTTTACCGTCGGGAGTCAATTTAGAAGCGTCTGTATAAAATTTATAGTGATCAGGCCAATTTTTATTAACAGTCGAAAGAAAATGGTCATTAGCATTGGTGGTGTCCTTATTTATTCCAATATAAGTGATCTTTGGCACAAAGTTAAGAATTTCATACGGACATGTGTAGAGTGGGAATTTATTACACTGAGGGATGGGAGAATTATCTTCCACATTCCGGATATTCCTAAATGAATTAAGAATCAAAGGAGGGTCTTTATGTTTCCAATAGTCGCTTTGTCTACATAAGTTATCCAGTGTGGAAAGCTTAGAAAGAAGCATGTGATCACTAAGAAGATATGCCTTGTACATATATTTATCGGCTAGGTATTGTCTACGGAGAAGAAGGGGAGGGTCACCACTCTCAACTTGCAGAGCATTGGTTGGAGTGGATCTCATACAACCTAGCACAATGCGGAGGGATTTCGCCTGAATGGTTTCCAGCTTGGCCAATGCAACCTTACCACAGGGTTCCAGCAGGAAAGACCCATAGTCCAGTAAACTTCTTATTGTAGCATTGTATATGAGTTTGAGAGAAAAGGGATGAGCACCCCACCAAACACCCGCTAGAGCACGTAGCATATTAAGGTTCTTCTCACATTTATTGATTATATAATTGAGATGGAAGACACCAGATAATTTAGAGTCCAAAATTACCCCAAGGAATTTCACATTATCCTCGACATTGATTGGGGATCCTTCAATTACAAGGTGGACATATGGGGTTAAGCGTTTCCGTGAGAAAACTACAACGGAGCTTTTAGGAGCTGACAAGCTAAGACCATGCGAGATTAACCATTGGTTTAGGGAGTTAAGGGATATTTGCATGGATTCCATAGCAATTTCCACAGACGAGGTAGGAATATATAAACATAGGTCATCTGCGTATTGTAAAATCTGGCAGTCGTTATTAAGGGACTTGTGGAGATCAGAGGTGTAAATACTGTATAAAAGAGGACTTAGAACTGAACCCTGGGGTAACCCACGCCAAACAGTTCTGGGGTCATATGATTCCCCTGGAACATGGAGTTTAATACTGCGTCCAGCCATCAAGTTACAGATACAGTTAACTATCTTTACCGGGATACTCAGCTGGCGTAATTTACTTCTGAGTACGGAAAGAAGGACATTGTCGTAAGCTGCTGAAATGTCAAGAAAGACCGCTAGAACTGACTCATTTTTGCTGAAGGCAATCCGGAGATCGGACATAAATATACTAATGTTCGGTAGAATTCTATGATCGTCTGTCTTGCTCATTAAAGTAGTGCGGAATAAACTATCAAGCAGTAAAGACGTGTGTTATTTTTTACGAAGTCCTACAATCAATACAGAACCTTAATCACTTCATCATATGGTCCAAACGAGCCGAATTATTAAAAAAATAGAAAAGGACGACCCGGCGACCGGAGAACAAAAGGCCGCATTCCTGAGCCGGTTTTTTGTGCACCTTTTTCGCAAGTCATTAGTGAGTACTACGTGAATGACTAGTAAACAAACGATTGACTTTAAAAACGTAAATAGTGAGTGTTTTAAAACTGTCATATCACGAAAAACATCGTGATAGTTATACATAACAGTGACTGCTACGTGGAAAACTAGTACCTAAACAAGTTAAACGATTGACTGAGAATTGTGAGTGCTTTAAAACTACTTTATCAAGAAGAACAGAGTTATAGCTATACATAACAATGAGTGTTACGTTAACTAGTGAACAACAAAGATTAGTCAACTCGTTAGAAGATGTTTTTAGACTGTTACAAAAGATACAAAGTAATTTAAAGAAATGTCCGAAGCAAAGGTTATCAAGAGGTTATGTGGAAACTAAGTTACAAACCATCGAAGAATATTGGCGAACGTTTAATACGACACATCAAGACTTAGTGAAATGTACACCTAAGACCAAACGGAACGAGGTTCCATATTTTGAGAACGAAGATTACTTTGTTGTGGAAGATTTATACTCGTGTTTATTAGGCGATTTAAAGGATATGTTGTCGATGCTTTTAAGTTCTACACACACTCAGAGACAATCATATGATGCCTCGACGCCACCACGGGTTAACTTACCGCGCATCGAGTTACCTACTTTTAACGGAAGCTATGATGACTGGCCTATGTTTCGAGATATGTTCTCGTCGCTGGTACATACAAACACGTCTTTATGTAACGTCGAAAGGTTACATTACTTGAAGTTGAGCCTTGTTGGTGAACCTAAAGAATTATTGAAGCATGTCAATATCACGGATGATAATTATGAACAGGCATGGAATACACTTGCCCAACGGTATGGAAACAAACGTTTAATAGTATATTCTCTACTCCACAAGTTAAATACTCAGAAGAAAATTACCTCTCCATCAGCTGTCCAAATTAAGAATTTGTTAGATACAACCTCTCAGTGCTTAAATAACTTGAAAAATCAAGAAATACCCGTCGAGTCCTGGGATCAGATGATTATTTATACACTAATACAAAAGTTAGATGTGGAGACACACACGGCCTGGGAAGAAGATTCTTACAAGGGAAACTCTGACACACTATCATCCTGGAACGAACTAAAGGCGTTCCTGGAAACAAAATATAGGACACTGGAGATGGTTAACCCTACCGCTAAAAAGGAGCAGACAAGTGTTAAGGCGAAGTCATTCCATTCCACATTACCGGAAGATAAGACAGATACATCACCAACCAAGTCATGCAGTATGTGCAACGCGGAGCACTCCTTGTGTCACTGCAAAGAATTTTGTAAGTTAGAACCGAATGAACGCACTGAGTTTATTAAGAAAAACAAGTTATGCTTCAATTGTCTGACGTCAGGACATTCTGTCAGAAGATGCCGCAATCGAATGTCCTGCCGAAGATGCAACCGTCGCCATCATACATTGTTACATCAGCCCAGCGGCGGTCAGTCAGTCAATGTGAAAACGAATCAAGGTCAAATAGAGGACGAACAAAAGAAAGCGGAACACAGTGACAATCCTGAGGTGGCATTATCTACGCACTTTGTGTCAGAGAGGTCAACAGCGTTGCTTGCTACAGCATTAGTGCAAGTCAGAGATGAAGAGGGACACAGTACAGTACTGCGAGCGCTGGTAGACCAGGGCTCGCAAGCAAACTTTATTAGTGAGCGAGCAGCGCAACTGTTAAAGGTCAAGAGATCGCGAATAAAGGGAACAATCACTGGAGTCGGAGCAACGCAGACTACAGTCAGTCACGTGATACAAATCGAACTTCATTCGAGATATGAGAAGGACGTCAAGCTTACTATCAATGCCTATGTAATGCCAACGCGATTAACATCACACTTGCCATCTGAAACAATTACTGGTTCAATGCACACCTGGCCGCACTTAAAAGGACTCACCCTGGCAGACCCGAGTTTCCATTCACCAGGGCGAGTAGACATGCTGTTAGGCGTAGAAGTTTGTGCACAGATTTTAAAGGCTGAGATAATCAAGGGTCCACCTGGCTCCCCATGTGCACAAAATACAAGCTTGGGTTGGATCTTATTTGGAAAGATAAAAGCACAAACTTCAGAACAACCAATACTGGTAATGCATCATAAGCTTGATCTAGATGACATGTTGAAATCTATGTGGGAGGTTGAAACAGATATACAAGGAAAACTTACCAAAGAAGAAGAAGACTGCGAGAGAATCTATAAAGAAACTTACATGCGAAATAGTGAAGGGCGTTACATAGTCAAGCTGCCTTTTAAAACGGAGACCCCACAATCGCCGCATGGCGGTACGAAAGAGGGGGCTGTGAGCAGGTTGTTGCACTTGGAAAGACGTTTTAAAAAGAATGACCATCTGAAAAAAGAGTACATGAAAGCCATTAACGAATACAAGGAAATGAAACACATGGAGGAGGTGCCAAGTGGTGAAAGGAATAAGCCGGCTGTCTATCTACCCCACCATGCAGTGGTCAAGGAGGAGAGCGAGACAACAAAGATCAGGCCAGTATTTGATGCCTCTCACAGGGGCTCAAATAACATAGCACTCAATGACGAATTACTAGTAGGACCGCAACTACAAGAAGATATGAGATCACTCGTCATGAGATGGCGCCTGAAAAGGATAGCATTTGTAGCCGACATTCAGAAAATGTATAGACAAATTCTCGTGTCGAAGGAAGACGCAGATTATCAACGAATTGTCTGGCGTAACAGCCCTAACGAACCTGTGAAAGAATACCGGCTTCTGCGAGTCACCTTTGGCACGGCATGTGCACCATACCTTGCCGTCAAGACTCTACAGCAGGTGGCTAAAGATGAAGGCGAGAGTCATCCTCAAGCAGCAGACACTATTAGGCAAGACTTTTACATGGATGATTTAATGTCCGGTCAAGATACTGTACCCGAGGCAGTTGGTGTTGCTAAGGAAGTAAAAGCTATTCTTGACAGAGGTGGGTTCATCCTACAAAAATGGGCGTCGAACAATTCAGATTTCCTAAGAGAATTTCATCCAGCTGAGCTCAGCTCTCATGTTAACATTGATATCAAGTTAGACGGCTTGATAAAAACACTGGGCTTATCCTGGAACATGGGAGAAGATGTACTTAAATACAATCTCAAGCTACCACCCTTAACAGAAACAGTCACAAAGAGGAAAATATTGGCTGAGGTTCAACGACTTTTTGATCCTCTGGGATGGTTAGCTCCAGCACTGGTACCTGCAAAAATAATGATCCAGAAATTATGGCTTCAACGGGTCCATTGGGATGAAAAACTTTCACCTGAAACAAAAAACGAATGGTTAAATATTAGACACAGTTTTGAAGATATCAAATTTATGAAATTAAAGAGATGGCTGTTTACGACACAAGAAACGTTGAAAGATGTAACTATTCACGGTTATTGTGACGCTTCAACTAAAGCGTATGGAGCTGTTGCTTACCTGAGGGTTCGAGGAGTCAATGGAGGCTATGAGACAGGAATTATCGCTGCCAAGACAAAGGTAGCTCCTATCAAGGCATTGTCCCTTCCACGGCTGGAATTGTGCGGTGCAGTGCTCCTCTCTAAATTACTGAAGCATATAAGTGAAGCGACACGCATCCCAAAGAGTCAGATATTTTGTTGGACTGATTCCACGATAGTGTTGTCATGGCTGCAAGGAGATCCAAATAGATGGCAAACATTCGTAAGAAACAGAGTAATAACCATACTTGACAATGTTGGAAACAAATGGTACCACATACAGTCACAACAAAATCCAGCTGATGTCGCATCGAGAGGAATGTTGGCTCCTGAATTGATAAAATACACACTCTGGTGGCACGGTCCGGAACACCTGAAACAAGACAAAATACACATGGAAACATTAATTAATGGAGAAACAGATCTAGAAAGTAAGAAAACTATTGATACTTACCTTACAAGAGAAAGCGAAGAAAATTCCTTGTACAGAAAACTGGAATCTTTCAAAAACTTACCTGAGTTACTGAAGACTGTCACGTATGTTAAAAGATTTCTAAGGTTAAGACAAACTCGACCTGTAGATTCGCCGATCACTACTGAAGAACTCGAAGACTCGCTGCAGACCTGCATAAAAATCACACAAGATGTTATATTCCAAGAAGACATCAGAGACCTATTAGAAAGGAATCAAGTAAGAAGTACAAGCCGGTTGAAGACCCTAAATCCATATCTGGATACTAAAACGATACTAAGGGTGGGCGGAAGATTACAAAACGCTAACTATTTAGAACATGACCGTCTGCATCCTATAGTCTTAGACCACAAAAATCCACTCACCTCCTTACTCGTAGCTGATGCTCACAAACAAACGTTGCACGGAGGAGTGCAACTGATGCTAAATTACCTGAGGTCAAGATACTGGATTTTAAAGGTTAAAGGTTTAGTAAAGACTTACCTGCATAATTGCTATGTATGTGCCAAGCTGAATGCACGATCTCGGACGCAACAAATGGGCGAGTTACCGAAGGTGCGGGTGACCCCTGCACGGCCATTCCTCCACAGTGGCGTTGATTTTGCTGGGCCTTATGATGTCCTTATGTCCAAAGGCAGAGGTGCAAGAACCAACAAATCCTATATCTCCATCTTCATATGCATGTCGACAAGGGCAGTTCACTTAGAGCTGGTAGGAGATCTGACGTCGGAAGCATTTATCGCAGCTTTTCGGCGCTTTGTATCACGTCGTGGAAGATGTAGTGATTTATGGAGTGACCAGGGACGAAATTTCGTCGGAGCTAACAAGTTACTTGCTGAGGCATTCAAGGAAGCAAACTTCGAATTTGGAGATCACATGTCTAATTTACTTGCAACTGACGGCACTCAGTGGCACTTCATACCGGCCTATAGCCCAAATTTTGGAGGCCTCTGGGAGGCGGGAGTAAAATCAATGAAGTTCCACCTCAAACGCATCATGAATACGAATCTGACATACGAGGAGATGACCACAGTATTATGTCAAGTTGAAGCATGTCTTAATTCTCGTCCTATTTGCCCACTTATTGAGTCAGATTTGAACAACTTGGATGTACTTACACCTGGCCACTTCCTCATTGGAGAGTCTCCAGTTACTATACCCTCGCCGAGCCTGAAAGATATCTCCCAATCAAGCTTATCACGGTGGCAACACTGTCAACGGGTACTGTCGAATTTTTGGCATCGCTGGCAGTGTGAGTATCTCTCCAGACTTCAGCAAAGACCAAAGTGGCAAAAAATACAAAAGGAGTTTGACATAGGCCAGATTGTTCTTATCAAAACAGAAGGATTGCCACCTGGCAAGTGGCCTTTAGGACGGATTGTGGACAAACACCCAGGACCGGATGGAATCACTAGGGTATATAGCGTAAGGATTGGTACGAATACTGTTAGAAGATCAATCTCCAAACTCTGTTTTCTACCAATCGACAATCGATAATAGCATGTGTAATCATTATGAGTTTTATGTTGATTGTCTCTCAAATTTGTTTATATAATGTTGTTTTTCTCACGAATTTGTGTAATAAGTATGTTGCTTACTCTCAAAATTTATCATTATGTTATTTTCTCTCAAATTGTAATAATAATGTAAATCTTTTCGCTCATTTTTGTTAACTTGATGATATATTCTATTTGATAAATGCAGGATTAATAACAATCGTTAGAAAGACTCCCAATTTGTTTTGATGAAACTTATGTTGTAGTCTATCTTGAATGTCAAATTGTTTATCTGTTAGTTACTTGCTACAATAATTAATATTTGATGAACATAATGTCTGCATGATGTATGTGTTAATTGATTTAATTTGTGTATAAGTTCAAAATTGTAAAAGGTATCAAAAATCCCTTTTGGTGGGCGGTATGTTCGGTAGAATTCTATGATCGTCTGTCTTGCTCATTAAAGTAGTGCGGAATAAACTATCAAGCAGTAAAGACGTGTGTTATTTTTTACGAAGTCCTACAATCAATACAGAACCTTAATCACTTCAACAACTAATGCTATCCATTGTGCTAGCTCCCTTTCGGAAACCAAATTGAGTTTTTGCTAGAAGACCTCGGCTTTCAACTAACCACTCCAACCTGTTTTTTAGAAGATGTTCCAGGATTTTACCTATAACAGGTGATAGGGCAATAGGACAAAAGTTTTCAGGGCAATCAGGTGGTTTCCCTGGTTTTAGAATGGGAATTATTAGTTGCGTTTTCCAAGGATCAGGGATATGGGAGAGAATAAAACATGCGTTGATTACTGATAAAAGGTATTGGCGACTGCGGGACCCCAATTTTTTGAAAAACGAATATGGATGGCCATCTATGCCTGGGGCGGAATCGTGAACGTGTTTGAGCACTGCATCCAGTTCGCTTAACGAGAAGGGAGCATCTAAAGGGTCATTGGAAATTTCCTCCCCCGCAGAAGGCGAGGGGCATTCTCCCAAAAAAGGAGCGAAAGGGGGAGCAAGTTTCATCAAGAGAGGTTCTTCAAGGTCACCAGGCATAGATGAGGAGTTTCGGACGGAGCAGCCACGTTTAAATCGTTTGAAATTTTGCCAAACAAGCGAGGAAGGGGTTGAAGGGGAAAGTGAAGAGCAGAATTTCTTCCATCCTTCAAATTTTTTTTTTTTAGAAGACGCCTGGATTTCGCACAAATCCGGTTGTACTCGATCAGGTTTTCAGTGGACATATTTTGAATATACTTAAGTTCCGCTTCATTTCGGGATTTAACCATGCTGGTACATTCCCGATCCCACCAGGGGGGAGATGATATTTTTCCAGATGCTGAATTTTTAAGCGGCATGCTGTCATCCGCGGCAGAAGAGATTGCTCCAGAAAATTTCAATATACAGTCCTCTAAGTTGGCTGGGAGAACCCGGGGCAAAGTAGAAATTATATCCTCAAGAGTTTGAGTGTATAATTCCCAGTCCGCGCCAGTGAGTCTATATTTTAAAAGAGGAGGGTTATCCCTATGAGGTAAGGACCTATTGACCAGAGTAGTGCATATTGGGTAATGGTCGCTACCATACGTGAGGTTTAGGCGTTTCCACTCCAACTGGGCGGACAAACTAGCTGAACACAGGGTAAGGTCTACACAGCTTCTACTCTGGCCAGGTCTAGGCAGGCGAGTGACGGAACCATCGTTGACAACACATAAACCCAAGTCTTCCAACAGATTTACCAACTCAAAACCAGCGGGATCAGAATGATCAGAGCCCCATAGGGAATGATGGCAATTAAAATCTCCCAAAAGTATAACAGGATTCAGTGAGGAACATATATTGTGAATGTATTGAAAGCAAGAGGGATTGGGGGAGGGAATATAGACAGATATAAAGTTAATGCCAAGGATATTAACACCTACAGCATTAATCTCATCTCCGTGGGGAGGCAGGGCTAGAGGGGAGGAAGAAAGAAGATTGTTCACTAGCATAGCAGCCCCGCCATAACCGTCAGAGCGGTCATCACGGAGAGAGCTATAACCAGGGAAATTAAAATGGAGTCGTGGAGTTTACCACGATTCTGAGATTGCAAAAATTGCAGGTTTATACAAATTAATAAGGTGGCAGATTTCATGTTTTTTGGGGAGTGCGCTTCTGGTGTTCCACTGCATAAGATGGAATGTTACGGGTTTTAATTTTATTGACTATGTTGTCCGCTACGTGGTCTGGTAATGAGTAATTTGAAAGTAAGGTGGAAAGCAAGGTAATAATAGTGTTGATAGTCTCTTCATTCTCATTATGAGTGGGAGAGTGGTCCATCAGAGCACAACCATTAGGAGAGGGGGGGAAAGAATAACTGTTGACAATATCCTGATGGGCCCTACGGTCATAACCAGCATGAGGGGGAGTGTGGGGTTTTGGGCGGGTAGTAACAATTTTTTTGCTGGAGGAAGAAGTTGGGGGTTGGGAATGGGAAGTGTAGGTAGGAATTGGGACACGGGGAGGACGGGAATCCTGGTTCAGAGTCTGGTGGATAGTTAGTACTGGGGGAGCAGACGCCGTAACGTCTGCAAAGGATCGGTAGGACGGGGTATAACGTTTGGCTGCTTCAGAATAAGATACATTATCCTTAGCCATGGTGGACTTAATGTTCCGTTGACGCAGGAATTCCGGGCATTGACGACTGTTCGCAGGGTGGGCACCCGTACAATAAAAGCACTTAGGATCTTCAATGGAACACCCTTCCCCAAAGTGGTCACCACCACAGCGGTAACAACGTGGCTTTGACCGGCATTGAGTCCTGGTGTGTCCGTATTTGCAGCACCCGAAACACTGGACAGTGGGAAAATTATAGATCTCAACTGGAAGGGAATTAAAACAACAAAAAACTCGATCCGGGAGGATCTGACCATCAAATGTGATTACAACGCTCGATGTAGCAATCCATTCCGATTTCCCATCATTGGAAACTCTGCGGTTCAATCGCCTCACCTTCAACACCTTGCCAAGTGGGGACTTTAGGGCATCCAAGACTTCAATGTCAGTCCAATCAGTAGGGACGCCCCTCACAACACCCATCCTAGTGATATTGAAAGTGGGTATCATTAGCGAGAGAAGCCTTTTTGTTTCATTGACTCATTGTCGATAAATGCATTGGCATCTTCTGGGCCCTTGAACTCTACTGATACTCTGTTTCTTCCTATTCTCTTTATACCCCCATCTACAATATTCACAATATTCAGTTTCTGTAATAATTGACCGAATTTGATAGGGTGGAGGGTAGTACCTGAGCCTGGATCGGATTCGATAAGAGATGCGTAGACTAAAAATGGATGACTATCTAAATGCGAGTATTTGGTGCGTGAGATCAACGACGGAGCCGTGACCCGGTCGCGTTTAGTCGCTGGAGCATTTTCGTCCGTGACATTCGTAAGGTCATTGGGGACGTGATTTTCAATAAGTTTCCTCTTTTGAGAAGTTACTTCAACTTCCATTGTCTCAAATTGAGACAGCGGAGCCGTCAGAATAGGCGCATGTGAAAATAAGTCTTGCGATTGTAGCTGATCGGGATGAGGGGGGTCTGGCGGGCGACCAGGAGGCCGCTCGTCATTCGCCATTGTCAGACAGCTTATGCCAGTAGAATAAAATATATAAGATAAAAACTTACCAAATGAAAGATCACATATACAAACAAAAACAAAGACAGGACGAGCACAAACACGTAAAATAAACCCAAAAACCACCACAAAAAGCAGAGAAAGAGCCTAAAATTAGTGCGAGGACCAAAACTACATGTACCCGCCACAAACGCTTTTTTGACACTCCGGACTGAAATAATGAATGAAATGTAATGTACTGTCATTATATAGTGCTCTGTGGTACTGTCGTCTACTCAAGAACTTTATATGGACTGGACGTGCCACTCAAACGCGTTCCGAGCGAGATTACCTCGAAAGTGGATGTCATCTCTTTCTAGTAGGGTGACCAACCATTTTGTACTTACATTTGGGACAGTTACAAATAAGTTGCTCCTGGCTTGGCAAATGTAATAATTAAAAAAAACCGACAAAGAAAGACTTATTTATTCATAGGATACGGTAGGCACAAAGTTGTTCCAAAAAAATGGTATGGTTCATAAATCATGACATTCTACCGCTATACGAATATAAACACACCTAACTTAAATATAGGTACCTACTCTAATGAAACTTACTAATTCTAGTAAAAACATAACAAATATCTATTTATAAACTCTACAATGTCTCTATAACACTGATAACTCTTTTAGGGGTAAACTCCTCGTAATTTTCTCACAAATCGCAATAAAACAAACAGTAAACAACCATTAGACAGCAGAACTAGGTACCACGAAACTTGTCGCATAGGTATGGCGAATACTGCACCAACCTACCTTAATCATCAAATGTTGCCATTATGAGCAAAAACTGAAATGTTGTTGTCTCTTTCATCAAATACGATTACTGCATTAGAAAGAACGAAACAAAACGATATTTCACATTCTGTATCCTATTTCACTCATATTTGTATATGCAATAGCGGCGCCTACGCCTCCATGTTTTTCTAGCTCAAATGAGCGATGGGCGATTCCGAGATGTTTTAACAATCGAATCGAGTCAAACATCGACTCGCCGTTCTACAAAACAATCGAGAGGTTTTTTGATTGTTTCGAGTCAATGGAACCACTCTTACTCACCGAGTCTCGCTCGGTCACCGAGGTCAGTCGATTCAGCAAGCATCAAGCCTAGGCTCGAGGCGAGCGAACCGCGTGTACTTTGTGAATGTTTACCAGTTTACCTACACTTGCGATTACTTTGCACTGTTTTATTTGTAACTAAATAGTTTTTATTAAAAAGATTGTTAATTATCGCGTGTCAGGCTGATTTTACCTTTAAATTTAAATAGGTAGATAACTAAAAACATTAAAAAACTATGCTACCTAAATATTTAATTAATAAAAAAAAACAGATTAAATAAGAACCCTAGATATGTTTTATTTATTTTCACGATTCCTTCTATCTTGTTATTCGTACGTAAGTTAACTACTTACATGTTATTCCCGTCGCGTTATTGATTATTATCAATTGCTCTTGTTGAAAGAATTAGTTTAGATTCGCAATCACAACGCAAGTCAAGAACTCGTGAAACTAAACCATCGAGGAATAACTCTCGAATGAACGCGCCATGCGCCAGTCCATATATTACTTTACTCTATGCGCCAGTCGCAATAACAGCGTCGGACTCGAGTCCTATACTTACTATACTCTAGGCTCGAGTCCAAGTCGAAACAATCGAAAACCATCGAGATGTTTAAACAATCGAAACAATCGAATAAAACCTCTCGCCAATACTCGCCATCGCGCATCAATGGTTTGAAAGGTTTGTATACGCTTGTTGTAACGCTATTATAAGGTACCTATAACTTGTACTTACTTGCTTACTATAGTAGACTCTATGATTGGAACATTTGGAACTTTGAAAGCACAGAGTACTATAATATTTTGAAAGCTTCGTATCCGTAATTCCGTATCGTTCGTGTTTCGTGTGGTTATTTATTTATTTTCAAGGAATTCATTGTGTTGTTTTGAGAAAATGTCAGATTATGAAGATTTTGCTGATTTCGTTGATTTTGTGCACTATACAAGAAGATTTAGAAAACCAGGGCCAAGACGTTATTTGCGTGATTATTCAGACCCGTTTCAGAAGTATACTGTTCAAGAATTTCACTCACGATATCGGTTTACCCCCCAAGCAATTAAAAATACCATAGTCCCACTGTTAGAATCGCATTTAAAAAAACCTAGCTATAGAGGTCTGCCGTTTGCTCCAGAAATAATGATTCTCGTTACGTTGAGATACTATGCTACTGGGAGTTTCCAAGTAAGTAAAAAAACTGTCTTAGGTATTGTAAAGTGATATTTTAGCTGGGTGCGCAGCTTCTGTGAATGAATTAAACAAATATATCACTTTAAACAAGTCCATAACAGTTTTCATAACATTTTTTCAGAAGCTAGATAGGGATGTCATGAATATATGCCAACAGTCAGTATCAAGAATTATAAGTACTGTGTCTAATGCTATAGCTCTACAAATGAAAATGTTTGTAAAATTTCCGTCTACAGAGGAAGATATCAATCAAGTAAAGTATGTTCATGATAATATATGTATAAACATATCCAATTTAAAATTAAGTAAATACTAAGTATTTAATCAAAATTCAACATACTTTTACTGATAACATACTAAACTTGTGAATATTTCTTCCAGACAAAAGTTTTTTGAAGTGGCACGATTTCCTGGAGTGATAGGATGTATTGACTGTACACATATTAAAATAAAAAGTCCTGGTGGAAGGTCTTCTGAAGTGTATAAGAATAGAAAAGGGTGGTTTTCCATCAATGTCCAGGCAGTATCAGGACCTAATTTGGAATTTTTTGATTTGGTTGCTAGATGGCCTGGTAGCACACATGACAGCTTTATATATAATAGCAGTTCTGTAAAACAACGGTTAAAGAGTGGAAATTTACAAGGACAGGGTATGCTACTTGGAGACAGTGAATACGCAGTCAGCAGTGTGTTGCTAACACCATTTTTGTCACCTAAAGGTATTGAACAAGAACTGTATAATAAAAGTCATAGTCAAACAAGGAATATTGTTGAGAGAACATTTGAAAGTTGGAAACGGAGGTTTCCTTGTCTCAAAGTGGGAATGGGGATTAAAAAGGAAACAGTTGTGGCAGTGATATGTGCATGTGCCACACTGCACAATATATCAATAATGTTGGATGATGTCATGATGCCTGCTAGTGAAGACACTGATGACAATATATTAATCAGTAATGTATATAATGTTCCTGTACAAGAAAACCCAAACAGTACTGGTTTCTGGGTCAGACAATCTGTTGTTGATCGATTTTTTTCAGAATAATTAAAAAAATATACAAAAAACAAGGTTAACCTTTTAAACGCCAGAGCGTAAACGAATTGGAGCCCCTCCCACACCAAGGGACAAATACCTACAAAATAATTATTTTATTTGACATTAGTTTAACAGCAGTTAATTAAAAAGTAAAAAAAAACTTTTTTGTTGGCTGTGGTTGACGGTAGTGTGTTGGGCGCATTTATATTTGTCAGCTTTATCTGGGCCCTGTTTAATAAAACTTACAAATTGTAATTGTAGTTTACAAGTTACAATTCTACAAGTTTCTGTTTAATAAAGATTAGAACTTACAATTTTACCATGATGGAAAACTGTCTAATTTGTAGACTTGTAGCTGCAAATCTACATATTTCTGTTTAAAAAATATTATTAATTTAATTATTATTATTATTTATTTTTGTTTACAAATTTGTGAGGAAAACTGTTTTATTGAACGCATAATTGTAATTACAAGTTTACATAATTTGTAAATTGTAGAATAATTTCGACAGGTGGACTCACAGTGTGTCAACTTACAATTTTGTACCACACTAAAATTATTGAAGAAATTTTATTGTTATACTTAAAAAAATGGTTCACAAAACTAATAGTGAAAGTACTGATGATTAATATACAATATTTATGAGTGTAAGGTAACGGCGAGTTTTTTGTAAAACGATTAACTTAATTTTTTGCCTGACTACGGCGAAGCCAAAAGGAAGGGTAATGATTTTGGCAGTCTATGTATGTATGTATGTTTGTATGTTCCACCGTAGCGCCTACACTACTGAACGTATTTTAATAAATGAGGTGCCAATAGAATCGTAAGAATAGCCCGGGTGACATAGGCTATATAAATTTTAACAATTCTTTTTATGACGGGATTTAAATATCAAATTCTATTAAAAAAAAAAAAAAATATTGAGATAATCATAACATGTTTGGTATCAAATGAAAGGTCTTGGCGAGTACATCACAAATATGTACCTATATTATATTATAGTTCAAGTCACCATAAACTTTTAGATTACAAATCAACATTAAGTAGAATATTACATTATAAAAGTATAATAGTAGTAGTAGTATAGTGGTAGTAGTTATAATCATGTATTTATTAAAAAACACAAAAAAAAAATAAGTTTAAAAACTAAAACCCGACTAAAAACGGTGCCTTAAAAATATTAAACAAGAAAAATCGTCTAGTAAGTAGATAATTTGATAAATTATAGAGGACAGTCGTAGTCGCATGCCACCTTGCTAATGGCAATTAGCAGCTGACTTCTGTGTCAATGAGAACGCCATGAAGAAGCATCAGGTATCAGTGGTATGCATGCAACTACGGCTGTCTTCTTTTCAAATTATCTACCCTTGACGATTTTTCTTGTTTATTAAACAAGAAAAATCGTCAGGGGTAGATAATTTGAAAAAGTTTAAGACCGCGTTTTTAGTCGGGTTTTAGTTTTTAAACTTATGTTTTTATTAAGGGACAATTTTCAAAAAAAACTTACAATCTAGGTAACTTATAACTTACAAAATTGTCATAAAAATCTACAGCCGTTTTCTACAATTTTATTGTAAACCTTTATTAAACAGCATTTACAATTGTAAAATTTGTACATTTTATACTATAGATTAATATTCAGTTGTATATTACAACAGCTACGTGCATAGGGCTAAATAAATCATTAAGATGAATAATTTATTTATTTATTTAGCAGGAATCTGAAAGTTGAATACTTAAAAATACTACGCGAATACATGAAAAGTTAGCTAGGTAGGTACTTGATTTACTTCCAAATCTATATTCTAACTAGTTGTACCCGGCATACGTTGCAATGCCCTTTTACCTACCTGCCTACTACCCTACCTATTACCCTACTTATTACCCTACCTACTACCCTACCTACTACCCAACCTACTACCCTACCTACTACCCTACCTAGTACCCTACCTACTACCCTACCTATTACCCTACCTACTACCCTACCTACTATCTTACCTACTACCCTACCTACTACCTTACCTACTACCCTACCAACTACCCTATTTACCTTCCTACTACTTTCTCACCGTTTAAACCTTCCCTGTACTACCACAGTAATTCAAAACCAAAATGAGCCAAATCGGTCCAGCCGTTCTCGAGTTTTAGCGAGACTTACGAACAGCAATTCATTTTTATATATAGATTAAAGATATAAAATTCTCGTGTCAGACAGACGGGGCGGAGGACTTTTTTTTTAACTTTGTTTTATAATAATGTATTTTAGTGATTAGCACTATAAATAAAAACCTTTCTGCTAATGGTAATGTTTCCTAGAAGCTGGCATAATAGCTGCTAGTAATTATTAGTTATACTTAATAAAATATATTGATTATTATTATATATTTATTTATTATATATGTATACCTTTGAGTTTTATATTTTGTCTCAATTCGTATTCTCATTTCAAATTTTTTTTACCTTCTGTTCTTACGTAATCTACAGGCTTTCGCGGAACACGATCAGTGTAATGTTTCATTTTGAAGTTCAGTGGTTGCTGGTTCATTGTCATCATCTGAAATAATCAAGTTATGTCAAAACATGTTATCACAATACTTTCGTTAGGTATTGGCCTCTTCCAGCAACAACTTATTGATGAATTAAGCTAAGCAAACCTTTAGTAGACTAATCAGTAAGGAGTGGCAGACAAAAAAAAAGGGAAGCCTATTGGGAACGTGCACGACACCAGGGCCATTTTTTTGCAAACGCAACTGTGGGTGATTCCCTGCTGAACTTTGGTACCTAGTAAGTACCGGGTACCTAAAACGTTGCCGCGTTGGTTTGAAAATTCACAATTCACTCACTGACAAAGTGACAACTGATATCGCGTGTGGTAGATTGGGGTTCCTAATAGTTCGAAATAGTTTTTACCTGACTACGGCGAAGCCAAAAGGAAGGGTAAGGGTCAGCTCACACCGAGACGCAACGATACTAGAAGAGGCCAGTGATTTCGGGCTGCGCCGCGCGCCGCCGCGAGACGCACCGCGACGTCGCGAGGCGCATCGTAAAATCGTTGGCAACACGACGCCTCGCTACGCAGCGAGACGCCGCCCCACTTCCACCCGCAGTCTACCATTTGCTAGCGCATGACCGACGCGAGCACTCGACCGAACTGCATCAATTCTACACGAAGTCTGGACGGAAATAGCAAAGACATGTCGCCACGGTCACGGCGCCTTGCGGCGTCGCCGTCGCGAGGCGTCACGAGGCGCAACGCTGCATGGTGCAACGTTTTCTGAATACTCACAATGAAATGTATATTTTTTCGTGTAGAAAATAAAGTTGTATTTTGAGTCGCTCTTTTAAAGTGTGCGCGCAGCGTCGCGTTTCGGTGTGAGCTGACCCTAATGATTTTGGTAGTCTATGTTTGTATGTATGTATGTTCCACTGTAGCGCCTAAACTTCTGAACGGATTTTAATAAATGAGATGTCAATAGATTAGTAAGAGTAACCCGGGTGACTTAAGGTGGAAGCTCACATCTGGCCCGCGAAATTCTAATTTTCTTACGTTTTTGGCAATTTGCAGGCCAGTGATTGGTTGTATGTTTATGAAAATTTGATTTGCGACTGTAAGACGTATGAAGTTACCGAATTATAACCATCAAAATTATCAATACAACCCTCCAAGTTCATTTTCATGTCAAGATTGATTTTTGCATGTAAAAGTCATTCTTTAGTAATTTAGTCGTCGTTCTTTAGTAGTTAGTAATTTTGATGGTTATAATTCGGTAACTTCATACGTCTTACAGTCGCAAATCAAATTTTCATAAACATACAACCAAGCACTGGCCTGCAAATTGCCAACGTAACGTAAGAAAATTATAATTTCGCGGGCCAGATGTGAGCTTCCACCTTAAGCTATTTAAAAACGGTAGACAGAATTTAAATGTCAAACGAAGCTCGAAAAAAAATATTGAGATCATCATAATTTTGATCCTGTACTCGATGGTAATGGATTTCTTTTTTTCAAATCCGCGAAGTAACCCCCAAAATCCGCAATTTTACAAGACAAATCTTACGGCGTATATTTTATTCAAATCCCTTCATCCGTTTAGGAGTTATCAGGGAACAAAGAAACAAACAAACATACATACATGTCAAATACATAACCCTCCTTTTGGGCTTCGCCGCAGTCGGGTAAAAAGGCTACCTTGTCGCATCAATAAAAACAAATAAAAAAATCAACAAAAACAAGTGGCTATGTGACGGCGATCGTTAAATATCTCTGAGTACGGAATTGTATTGCTTAAAAAAAATTGGCGTATATATCTTGAGTTCACACATGGTGCAGTGGCTGAGTGATTGGACTGCCGCCGGTCGCGGGTTCGATCTCCGCACGGAACGTTTGTACGGCCTAGTTGTTCCGGGTCCAGGTATTTGTGTATGTGAATTTGATGTTTGTAAATGTTCCCACGATACAGGAGTTTCTAGTATGGCAACGTTTTATTTATTTATTTATTTATTTATTTATTGCACAATGTACACATCATAGTTACACGCTAGGCTTAGAACTAGTGAGTACATGACCCTGTTAGGGCGCAGCAAGATAACTTAAAACTAACAATATTGCAGTATAAATATTATATGTATAACGTAATTAGGAACTTTCAAAATTATTCAATTTTAAAAAATTATATTAATTCAAACTTAAACTTATATCTAGCTCTAGACAAACAAAAAACCTAAGAAATAAGAATATTTATTAAAATTTAACATACATTGTATAAATATATATATTTCAAACACTCTATTTTAACATTTTATCTTCCAGGAATTCTTGAATACTATAATAACACTTATCTAAGAGCAATGATTTTAACTTGGCTTTAAATACACATAGTGTTTTTGTGGACCGTATAGTTTCAGGTAATTTATTATATACTTGTATACTTCGGTATTCTGGGCTATTTTTGTACATTGTTATCCTAGGTGCTGGTAAAGTTAATTTAGTTTTGCGGCGCTCGTTTTTGTCAAAATTAAATAGATTTATGTTTTTCTTCACAAAAGTTGCTATTTCTAATATATAAATACAGGGCAGGGTTAACATTTTTTCTTCTATAAAGTGGGGTCTGCAGCTATTTCTAGGTTTTATTTTGAATAATATGCGCATGCATTTCTTTTGAGCAATGAATAGATCGTTTGCATCAACACTGTGTCCCCACATGATGATACCGTAACGTAGCCACGCGTAAGCATATGCGTGGTAAGCAGAGAGGGCACAGTGAGTTTTTGTGTTTGATTTTAGCACACTAAGTCCATATGCGAATTGTGACAGTTTTATTTTAGTTTTTTCGACATGTTTTTTCCAATTTAAATGAGAGTCTAATGTAATACCTAATAGTTTGAATTCTTCTACTTCTTCAATTTGGATAGTATTTGTTATATTTTTTAAGATAATTTTTTCTTTTTGGTAGGGTTTGAATTGTATGATTTTAGTTTTTTTGTTGTTTAATTCGAGATTGTGATTCTGAAGCCAACGTTTAATTAGGTTAAAAGTTTCAACAATCTGGGAGTCATATTGTAGGTTTTGAGAAGGGCTTTTAAAGAGTACGGATATGTCATCAGCGAACAACACACATAGATGGTCACATATTTTTGGTAGGTCATTGATGTAGATGAGGAAAAGTATACATCCTATTACAGTACCCTGTGGAATTGACCAGTTTGTGGTAAGTATGTTCGAGCGGACGTTTTGTAACTCGCAGGTGTCGTTGTCTAGGTGTTCTATCTGTACGTACTGTTTCCTGTCAGCAAGATACGATTTTAACCACTCAAGTGCGTCTCCTCTGATGCCAACTCCATTTAATTTCGTTAGTAAGATTGAGTGTGAAACTTTGTCGTAGGCTTTAGTCATGTCGAGCAGGAGACCTATAGCATAGTTTTTGTCTCGGATGTATGTTAGTATTTCTTGTGTGTATTTATAAACTGCTAGGGTCGTCGATCGGCTTGTCCGGAATCCAAATTGGTTGTTGTCTAGTATGTCGTATTTTTCTAAGAATCTACACATACGTATTGTAATTACTTTTTCAAATATCTTTGAAAATGCTGGAAGAAGTGCTATTGGTCTGTATTGACTAGGGTCATCAGAATTTCCATCTTTTTTCGGTATGGGTTTAATTATTGCTATTTTTAACCGGGATGGGAATGTTTTTTCTTCAAAAGATTGATTTACTAGGTATGTTAATAGAGGGGTGAATTCTAAAATACATGTTTTTATTAATGTTGGGGGTATCTCATCGATGCCACAGCTGTGTTTGTTTGGGAGGTGTTGGATGATGTCAAATATCTCTTTTTCCGTAACAGGTTCTAGAAACATGGAATTAATGGAGGGCGTAATAACTGAATGGTCTTTCGGTGTTTTCGGGCTATTGTTATGTGTGTTTGGGGAGCCGACGGAAGCAAAGTATTGGTTGAACTCGTTTGCAATAGCGGTGGGACAGTTTGTTATGTTATTGTTAATTTTTATTGTCATGTTACCACTGTGAATATTTTTAGGTTTTTTTGTTATGCGTTTTATTATATGCCACATGGTCTTTGTTTTGTTTTTTGATTTTTCCATCTCTTGTGAATAATTCTGTTTTTTAGAAACTATTACACATTTTTTAAGAATTTTAGAGAACTGTTTGTAATGATGTTTTAGTACTTTATTTTTTGATTGGTTAACTAATGTTTTTAAGAGTCTTTTATGTTTACACGACTTATTTATTCCTTTGGTTATGTAGTTCTTACTTTTGGTATTCGTTATTTTTATACGTTTTAATGGGATAGTGGTGTTTAGAATTTCTCTCAATCTGTCTTCAAAGAGGTTGTAGTTGTCGTTTATGTTATTATTAGGTATGAAAATGTTTTGCCAGTCTATATCTCTTAATTTAAGTTTGAATGGTATGTAGTATTTTGGGTGATTTGTTGGTCGAATTTGTTTATAGATAGGTTTAATTCGTGTCCTAGAAAACAGTTCAAAGCTATATGTCACGCATTTATGATCGGAGATCCCTTTATCCTCAACAGATACAGAAACATTTTTATTATTCGTAAAGATTAGGTCAATGCAGGTTGATGACGTGGGTGTTTCCCTAGTTGGTTTATTAACAATTTGATGTAAATTATATTCAAGCATAGTTGTCATGAGTTTTTTATAGTGTTTGGAACTTAGGACTGCGTTAATATTAAAGTCACCTCCTATTATTATATGTTTCTTGTAGTGGTGTGATTTTAGTTTTGTGAGTAACTGGTTGAGAAATATAAAGAATTGGTCTATTTTACGGTCTGTTCTATACAAAGTAATGAGAAGTATATTTGGTTTTATTTCTACCGCACAACATTCGATAACATGTTCTATACTTAAGTTGCTAAGGTCTGATCTCTCAGTATAAGCGGTACCAGTTGGCAGGAGTATGGCGACGCCACCACCGCGGCGTTGGCGGCGACAGTATGCCGAAGCGATCTCGTAGCCTTCGATGCGTAAGAAGGGGTATTGCTTATCGGTGATCCAAGTTTCCGATAGGCATACTGCTTGGTATTGTTGCTCTTGAAGTAGGTTTTCTAGTAAATGGGTCTTGTTTTTTATGCTTTGTACATTTTGAAGTATGATGCTGTGTTTAGTTTCGAAAGGAATGATTGACTGAGTTGTGAGTCAAGTTGTTCCTGAAGGAATTGTTGAGGTCACAGTTGTTGATTTGTTTGCTATTTTCCTTTTCTATTCTGGTAGCCGGACTGTTTTCGGGAGAGACCATAATTTGTGTATTTGGTGAGTCTTTTTCGGGTGCTATCATATTATTTTGTACGTGACCATTAATTATGAGTTGATTGCTTCTGATCACCGCACGGTGACCCTCTTTTCTTGCTTCGTATAACATTTTCCTTAGTTGGTTTCGTTTTTGGAGTGCTTCGTTTTCCAAGAATTCGTCAATCACAACTCCGGATCCCTTTAGAACTTGTCTATTTTGGAGGACGTACTTTGTCATTTGTTTGCTAGTTAACTCTATCACTATAGGTCTGCGATATCCTTGTTTTCCAAGTCGTGATAGTTCATCAATATATCCTTCTAAATTGACGTTCATAGTATCGTAAAAAATGTGTAGGATACGGTCAAAGAGTTCATCTTCTGTCTCCAAGTTTGATTCTTCGAGTCCATATAGAACCAGTTTTTTGGTGTTGATACTATTATTTAAATTAGGTCTATCATTGCAGTGGTTTTGTAAATATTTTATAGAAAAGAGAAAAAAGGAAGAGTTACAGGCGTCCCTAGAGGTACGATTTCACGTATGTGAAGAAGTCTTTTGGTTGAATTTGTGCAGTGCCTTGTTTTCTATCTGCCATGAATGCCCAATAAACAGTCTGAATGTCGAACATTTTTTAATTCTCAAATACCAATGTTTCAAAGCCAAATTTACTTATCGATCGTGTCAATAATTTTATGGCGTTCTCAATCTGTCAAAACGGGAAAATAAATACGAGTGAAATTTTTGTTTTGCTTGGTTTATTGCACGGAAATTATAATCTGAAATACTGGATGCAAACACCAATAAATTAATTGATTTCACGATGTGGTAGGTGGTTATAGCACACAGTTTATTACTAGAACTTTTAAATGATTGGTTTGTAAGTATAATACTATTTTTTATACATTTAGCTCAGAATCAGTGCCGAAGGATTTCGAAAAGACAACAGAGGTTTTGCCTTTTACTAAATATGGATTATCATCGGTGCAAGAGTTTCGGAATGCTGAAGAAGAAATTCATCTTCATGAATGGTTGAAGAAAGCAGGTCTCACAAGTGAAGAAATTAAGCTGTACCAAGAAAACGAGGCAGGTCTTCTGGATCAACTCAAGAAGATCGAATCCGGGATACTAAAACATAAATTGGAAGAAATATACAACAAAATCAAGAGCACGCACAACATAAGCAAAAGGTAAAGACCTCTTTCACAATTTTATAGCAGTGCCAAATTGATCATTGAATTCTTAAATTTTCAATTTGATGTTTTTTTCTATTTTTATTATAGCATTTATTTCGGGCTACGCCCTTAGTGACAGTAGCAATGGTCTTAATTACTAGTGTTAGTAGACACTCGTAATTCATTCAGTGTGGAGTTTCATCCAATGTTGGAGACCCCCAACTATCTCCGAATAGAGGCGCAATAATTGTCTATTATTGTGAAAAAATTGTGCATGATTTTTAAAAATCAATACTTTTTAATCTCCATGCCATGTGCAAGGTCCACTAACGATTAAAATATAAATTAAAAAAAATACTTTTCGGAAATTGTTAAACAATTAACTATGCATACAAGAGTTATGCAGCTCCTCACTGGACACGGTTGTTTCGGGAGGTCACTGCACAGAACCGGGTGGGAGGAAACGCCTGGTTGTTTTCATTGCAAGGATCGGCCAGAGGACACAGTGGAGCTTCACTTGAGCGGCTGCGAGACTGTTTGAATTATATACCGCAACCCCGGAACACAAAGGGCTAATAAAAAGGAACATGGATGGGTTTTGTCAGGAGAAGTCTAACACTCCCTTCCGCTCCATGTAGAACAGTGGGAAGGGATCATTTGATGACCCCTCCCCGCCGTCATTTCACATTTCATCTTTTCTATATTTAAAAATTTCCACGCGCCCTTTTTGTTACCTCACGCCCCACGTGCCTAGTTGGCCTTAGGGATTATACACCTCTGTCTGCGAACAATCTCAAGATAGTGTTGGTACTGCAACAAAGACGAGCAAGCGGGGAATCACTTTTTTTACATTTGAACCATCAATATGCCTTTCTGCTAACATCCCTGATGCACTACAACGCTATGGCAGCCTCAACAATATCCTGAGTGTGTTATACTGGATACATAGATAGCTGTTTGCAGGTTTATAATGATGAGAATAATGATTTAACACTTTCTATGCCAAGTTCTAATTAACCATTTTTATTAGAGTGAGCACAAGTCGTCTACTTATAGCTACGTATAGCGACGACTCGAAAGCGAGATGGGGGCACACAAACTAATTATTGTACAACCCATTTGCTGGGTGCTTGGCACTGAAACTGTTTAGCAGAGTAATCTTGACCACCTCTTTACATTGTGTAACCTTGCCTGCCAGCATGTTACATTGTACTGACAACAATCTGCATTCCCTGTCAATGGTCAATGTCCTTGTTATCTCTCAAATTATTGATATTTAAAAGTACTCTGCTGAGAGATAACTCTGGTAAATATTTATACAATTATTATTATTTCAGTGAGACGACACATCATGAAGAGCAGCCAAGTACATCATCAGCAACAACACCTGAAAATCTCATAGAGAGGCTGCAGCAGAAACCAATCACCTTCTACCCTGAGGGTCACCCAATGAACGAGCTCAAAGTACTAGAAGAAAACTTATTTGGAAATGTCAAATCAGACATGATACCCCTGACAAAAAGACGTAAACTGCTTCGTCGTTTACAGAGGAAGAAGGAAAGGTACCTGCAAGATAACCCATTTAATATCGCCGCTATCCCAACTCCATCAAGAGTCGATAGGCCTGGAAGCCTCTGGGATATGAGGGAAATGCCCCGACTGATTCCTCACACAATTACGAGTCGAGACCAAGAAGAAGCAATGGGTCCGCATATACGGACAATGTATACGGTCAGAGATAACAAAATCGTGAGGTTAGAACCGGTCATGCCTGAGCAAGAACATTATAGGGCTGTGGATATCATGATGCCTATCAACGAAGCTGAGTCGCAGCTTTTGGAGGGTACTAAGATGTGTGTAGACGATATTAAAAAGATAGACCGATTCAAGGATTATGAACCTGGAGTACCTTCAAAGGTATGTTTCAAACAGAATTGATTGTTTTTAATAATCTTAATATCTAATAGTGTTTTCCTATTTAATACATTTTCTTTGTTGATTGTTCTTATCTGGTACATAGTTACTCAAATTATATTCACAATTAGTAGACATCCCTTGACAGGTATAATATCATCATTTTGACTTCCAGTCAAAGTGGACGCAGCTGAATATCAACATGTTACATGAAGCAACTACCTATCTAATCTATATGAGCAAAAGTGTCCTAAGAAATAATAATTAACTGTTTGTTTTTTTAATGATGGGAAATCATCAAATGACTTCTTCCACTCTGGGCGGAGCAGGAGTGTCAAACTCTTGATGACTAAAACCCATCCGTGTTCCTTCTAATGGCCGTTACGTTCCAGGGCCGCGGGAACTCTTTCGAAGAAATTCCACATCCCTGGCAGGATTCCTAGAGACCTGAACATTTTAATGTTTAGTTGCTTGAAGATATGGTTCCGGAGATTACCCTCCACATTAACACTCTCTTTGTAATATTAGTAAAGATTTAATCTTTTAATTTCAGATTCTCTATCTGAAGAACATAGCTCCTGGGGTGAGTCAGGAGCAGCTGCTGGTGCTCTTCAACCAATTCGTGCTGGCCAATGGAGGGCCAGTGGATCTACGGCTGATGACGGGCCGGATGAGGGGGCAAGCCTTTGTAGCATTCCGAAGTGAGTTCATGCTCTTGTGTGTATTAGATTTTTTTTTTATTCTGTCTTTTATCTTTGGTATTGCGAAACTTGTGGGTGTGGCCTGCTGTGTTAATGCGGAACACGCATCTGTATCTTTAATTTTAGATTACTACACTCACTTTTTGTGAAATCATTTTGTCCCAAAACTTTTGCCTCGTTGATGGCAATCGATTCCTCCCCTATTTATTTCATGGGTCTTAAATTAAATGTGGGTGTATAAGGGACATCTCTGCCTAATCCATCGGACCATTGGGGATTACAGGCGTGTTGTTGTATCTTTGAACGACAGCCAAGGGTCGCGCCTCAAAGAAATGTCAGCAACATGGAAGGGCCGACGCCCGTCGGGGCTGCGGGATGTTGTAAGAGATACCGCGGCCTTGACATATAGGGCTAAGAAGGAACATGGGTGGTTTTTAGTCAGTAAAAGTCTGACTCCCTTTCGCTCTGCCCAAGAGTGGGAGGGGTTATTTGATGATTTGAACCCCTCCAAAAAAAAGAGGGTCTCAAGATCCTGCCGGAGCGGCGTGTTGTTCGAGAGAGATACTGCAGCCCCGGACACAAAGGGCTTAGAAGGAACATGGGGTGATTTTTAGTCAGTAAAAGTCTGACTCCCTTTCGCTCTGCCCAAGAGTGGGAGGGGTTATTTGATGATTTGAACCCCTCCAAAAAAAAGAGGGTCTCAAGATCCTGCCGGAGCGGCGTGTTGTTCGAGAGAGATACTGCGGCCCCGGACACAAAGGGCTTAGAAGGAACATGGGGTGATTTTTAGTCAGTAAAAGTCTGACTCCCTTTCGCTCTGCCCAAGAGTGGGAGGGGTTATTTGATGATTTGAACCCCTCCAAAAAAAAGAGGGTCTCAAGATCCTGCCGGAGCGGCGTGTTGTTCGAGAGAGATACTGCGGCCCCGGACACAAAGGGCTTAGAAGGAACATGGGGTGATTTTTAGTCAGTAAAAGTCTGACTCCCTTTCGCTCTGCCCAAGAGTGGGAGGGGTTATTTGATGATTTGAACCCCTCCAAAAAAAAGAGGGTCTCAAGATCCTGCCGGAGCGGCGTGTTGTTCGAGAGAGATACTGCGGCCCCGGACACAAAGGGCTTAGAAAGAACATGGGGTGATTTTTAGTCAGTAAAAGTCTGACTCCCTTTCGCTCTGCCCAAGAGTGGGAGGGGTTATTTGATGATTTGAACCCCTCCAAAAAAAAGAGGGTCTCAAGATCCTGCCGGAGCGGCGTGTTGTTCGAGAGAGATACTGCGGCCCCGGACACAAAGGGCTTAGAAGGAACATGGGGTGATTTTTAGTCAGTAAAAGTCTGACTCCCTTTCGCTCTGCCCAAGAGTGGGAGGGGTTATTTGATGATTTGAACCCCTCCAAAAAAAAGAGGGTCTCAAGATCCTGCCGGAGCGGCGTGTTGTTCGAGAGAGATACTGCGGCCCCGGACACAAAGGGCTTAGAAGGAACATGGGGTGATTTTTAGTCAGTAAAAGTCTGACTCCCTTTCGCTCTGCCCAAGAGTGGGAGGGGTTATTTGATGATTTGAACCCCTCCAAAAAAAAGAGGGTCTCAAGATCCTGCCGGAGCGGCGTGTTGTTCGAGAGAGATACTGCGGCCCCGGACACAAAGGGCTTAGAAGGAACATGGGGTGATTTTTAGTCAGTAAAAGTCTGACTCCCTTTCGCTCTGCCCAAGAGTGGGAGGGGTTATTTGATGATTTGAACCCCTCCAAAAAAAAGAGGGTCTCAAGATCCTGCCGGAGCGGCGTGTTGTTCGAGAGAGATACTGCGGCCCCGGACACAAAGGGCTTAGAAGGAACATGGGGTGATTTTTAGTCAGTAAAAGTCTGACTCCCTTTCGCTCTGCCCAAGAGTGGGAGGGGTTATTTGATGATTTGAACCCCTCCAAAAAAAAGAGGGTCTCAAGATCCTGCCGGAGCGGCGTGTTGTTCGAGAGAGATACTGCGGCCCCGGACACAAAGGGCTTAGAAAGAACATGGGGTGATTTTTAGTCAGTAAAAGTCTGACTCCCTTTCGCTCTGCTCAAGAGTGGGAGGGGTTATTTGATGATTTGAACCCCTCCAAAAAAAAGAGGGTCTCAAGATCCTGCCGGAGCGGCGTGTTGTTCGAGAGAGATACTGCGGCCCCGGACACAAAGGGCTTAGAAAGAACATGGGGTGATTTTTAGTCAGTAAAAGTCTGACTCCCTTTCGCTCTGCCCAAGAGTGGGAGGGGTTATTTGATGATTTGAACCCCTCCAAAAAAAAGAGGGTCTCAAGATCCTGCCGGAGCGGCGTGTTGTTCGAGAGAGATACTGCGGCCCCGGACACAAAGGGCTTAGAAGGAACATGGGGTGATTTTTAGTCAGTAAAAGTCTGACTCCCTTTCGCTCTGCCCAAGAGTGGGAGGGGTTATTTGATGATTTGAACCCCTCCAAAAAAAAGAGGGTCTCAAGATCCTGCCGAAGCGGCGTGTTGTTCGAGAGAGATACTGCGGGGGACACAAAGGGCTTAGAAAGAACATGGGGTGATTTTTAGTCAGTAAAAGTCTGACTCCCTTTCGCTCTGCCCAAGAGTGGGAGGGGTTATTTGATGATTTGAACCCCTCCAAAAAAAAAGAGGGTCTCAAGATCCTGCCGGAGCGGCGTGTTGTTCGAGAGAGATACTGCGGCCCCGGACACAAAGGGCTTAGAAGGAACATGGGGTGATTTTTAGTCAGTAAAAGTCTGACTCCCTTTCGCTCTGCCCAAGAGTGGGAGGGGTTATTTGATGATTTGAACCCCTCCAAAAAAAAGAGGGTCTCAAGATCCTGCCGGAGCGGCGTGTTGTTCGAGAGAGATACTGCGGGGGACACAAAGGGCTTAGAAGGAACATGGGGTGATTTTTAGTCAGTACAAGGTTGACACTACCTTCCTCTCCGCCCAGAGCGGGAGGAGTGTATGATGATAATTTATAGTATACATCTTTTGTGCATTTAACAAAAAAACATAATAATTGGGTAATTCAAGCTAATTCTTTCTTCAACAGGCGAAGAGCTGGCTATCCAGGCATTAGAAGAAATCAATGGCACCATTCTAACTGGCAGGCCGGTAATTGCTGTGTTTGGCAGGAACACTAATAGGATCCAGGATGATGATGGTGACAGATAAACCGATTTCTTTAATTATTATTATTTAATTTATCGCATATTTTGTTTCTCTGACACAACATATTTAGTACAGTCGGCAAGTATTATACAGTAGTGCGGTTAATATGTCAGTTTTAAAGTAAAACTTGTGTAAAAAAAACGAAGAGATGTTTGTAATAATAATATTGACTACATGATATAAAGAAAAACCAGAATATCAAATAATTGTGATTATCATTTCTGTTTTTTTTTTGTGTCAGGTTATTGTAAAACTTGCATCGCTGACTGTACATGAAGACTGGACACGGATATCTTGGAAATCCATGTTCCTTTCCTGACAAATATTTTCGAGCTTCTGACATTATTAAAGTCAGTAGTAACCGACGCGCATGTATGACAACATATTTAAACGTGATAATAGCAAATCAAATCGACGGATTTGATTTGAAAAGAAAGGAATTATGGTTGCTGTATTTCCGCCTGCTCCTATGGGGTAAAGGAGTGAGGTTATGGATGTCTGATAATGTAATATACAATGCTGATTGGTAAGATATAATCACATGTAGGAGCATGAATGTCTTAATGATTTAGGTATGAATGATGTTGGAAAAGTAATTATAGCAAGACATGTGACAACATATTGTATTCTACTGTCGTGAGCAAGGATGTCTGCGGAAATATTGTAATGAAAAATTTGCCTTGTATAACAGCTAATAAGGCTCATTTTCCTTTTTAGGTTTAAGCTATACACTAACTTACGAAGCTAAAACTTCAGATTAGGATGAAATCCTAACAAACATAAACCAATTACCCTCCTCAGTCGGGTAAAAATAGCACATTCTGGACAACAATGGATGTGTGATGTGTTTATCCACTTTCTCAATGATATAAATAATATATATCGTAGACGCAGTTAATATTATGAATCGTCACTTTGTGGCCATTTTACGAATGCTTTAAAGGACTTAGTTGAATTTTACTGCTATGTTGGCCTTTTTAGGCTCCAAGATATACACTTGAGCTAATGGTGTTCAAGGCTGGAACACACAATGCACTAATTCAATTTCAGAATCAGCTTTTGACAGTCGTTTTTGTTAATTTGCCAATATTACGAACGATAGACCTAAGTATGAATCTTGAGTAAGTAGTTTTTTTCTCAATGATTTTAAGACTTCGTGTCAAACATCAGCATTCAAGTAGACCAGCCTTATAGTTATATAATCGACTTGTTTAAAGTTGTCTACGTTTTGTTCAAAAGACCTACCTACCTATTATGTGTATGTAAATCATTTGTTGCATTTATCGTTTCAATTGAACATATTCGTGTCCTATTTGATTGATAAGTTCAACTGGAATTAGTCTGCGGAGTTTCGCTAAATAATTTATTGTTTGCTTAAACCATAGTCACTATTTAGAATGATCATATTGTAATACTTAACCAAGTAAATTTAATATGGCTATGGTCCCAGACACAGCCTGAAAGTATATTATTGCGTAGCATAACCAGTATTTATTGATCCCCCCTGCTAAGTGATAAATTAATTTAGAAAGTGTTGATGTCTATAATAATATACCTACCTATGTTCTAAGATAAATATATCTTTATTATAATACATAATATATCATAAGTGAAGTCGGATTATTCTAGTTGTAAAGGTACCCTTCACGAATCCGACAACCAAGTATTATGCGAGTACATCAAACTTAGTAACACTGTAAAGTAAAATTGCCGGGAAACTAGAATATATACGTCCTAAATCATATTTTGTTCAACAACAACAATACCCCCTTAAAACAAAGTAAGTACAGAATTTAAAGCATTTCAAAGTCATGAAGATACCTTCATTACCTAAGTAAGCATTTGAAACTCAAAAACAACTTTCAATTGTTGGAACTTTGACCTTCTCTCTCTCTAAGTCTCGCAGAAAAAAAAGATAGAAATGCCTGGAAGAACACATGCCTTTTGGCTTCGTTAAGGGTAATTTTACACATTTTATTTAAACACTACACTCTAGGTGTAGGTTTTTCTACAAGGTGTAATTGAAGATATCACAAGGTATTATTGTCTTCATTTTTAACAACTTTTAGTGTGTTCAACCTTGAAACTCACAAAATTTTGTTGAAGTAACATAAATGAATGGAACAGCAACTTTTTTATCGGGGTTGGGAGTCATTAAAGGTTTTCTATTACATCTTGTATACCCACATTATATTGCACTGTATACATTGTAATTCATCATAGGCGTAAGTCATGAATATTAGGCTAACTAATTTATATCCTTTTCGTACATTATATAAAATGTGACTAGCTGACCTTTAGTGTGAAATTATTTACCAGATCCTCTATGTGCTGCCTATATAAGCTTGGCAGAATAGTCTACATAATTATGCTGTTGTAAAAAAAAACCTGCCGATTCCTGTGACCTGCAAAAGTAGGTTCTGTATTCGACTGGAAAGTATGTCTTGTCCACGATTTTCTCAATAATTATACTCGACCAATTTTAGTAACAGTCAGTCAGTCGGTTACAAACACACGCAACCAGAGAAAATATGCGTTTGTATATGATGTAAAGAAAGGATATAACTTGTAAGTGTTTTTATACGAATTTTGCTGCATCTCTATGTCTTATGTAAAACATACAGACGTTTTTATTGTATTATTTCTCTTTCTTCGTATTATTATGATACTTAGGCTCATTAGCGGCTACGGTGACAGAAAATGTCTGGATATGATTAATGGTAACTGTAACTTTTGTGGTAGTCGCGGTCATAAAATGCGGAAGTGGGACAGAACTATAGAAATATCTGCCATACCTTTTCCACTCTTTGTTGGGGTCGGGTATGTTGTGATGTCCAGACACTTGAAAAATGCATGGACAATTCAGAACTAAAATCGTGTGAAGCGAGAAATGACGCCACCTAGCGTAAATTAGTTAACGACTATAAACGCTCACAGGAAAATACACATTAAGGGGTCCATGCAATTTTGTAGGTGACTGTACATAAAGCATATTTTTTGTAAAGCAACATTTTAATAGCCAGAGGTCATTCGACACTCTGTGATATGAACCACTCTGCTTGCACTTTTGAACTGGATTGCCCGCGAATCTTGGGAGGTTTAGACTAGATTTTCTTTTTGTCTATGTTATTACCAGAGATCGGAATAGGTAGAAATTATTTGCCTAAACGACAACGAAGTAACTAATATATCCATTTAATTAAATTCTAATGTAACAGCTGGATTTCGGAACGTACAATAAATTTTAGGAATTTTATACACTAACTTCTCAACTAAATCGATTCCGATCTCTATTACTCGTCATAGTCATACAGCGAATACGAAAAACAAAATGAAACCTATTTTGAATGGTCTATTTCTTTAGTTTCCTCTACGATACAGTCATTTTCTAGCAGTGTTATTTTATGAATTGGCTATAGTTAAAAATTCACGAAAATGTTGTTATTTCAATGAACTAACAGAAATAACACGATGTGTGACAAAAGTAATAATATCGATCAGAAAACTAGGCTTAGTTTTAACTGATTTTAAATGACGTGTTAGACAAAGACAGCGCTATAGAAACGTGACGTCATATTTCATACCGCCATAGTTACATCACGGTTACGTAGTACAAATGGCTTTTTCGCGCGACAAAGATAGAAAGTGCCCCCGCCAAAAACTTGTAACGCTACATGCGTATAATATATATAATATACTATACAAGTTTTTTTTTATCGATATTATTACTTTTTTCACACATCGTGTTATTTCTGTTAATTCTTTGAAATAACATAACATTATCGTGAATTTTTAACAGTAGTAAGTATGGGTTGTATCCAGACAAAAAAGCTGCGGGCGGCTTACTCTCAAAGCCGTAGACGCAACAATATGTGTTTAGCTTTAGATGTACTTGTAGTCATTCTGTGAATTTCTGTGCAATACCAAGTATTAGTGTTTTGAATTTATGTAATAAAAAAAAACGCAGTTTGAAATAAAACACTCAAATGCTGTAGTTTATGTTTAGTGACAAAACAGGCACTTATTTAATATATTTCTTGACAAATTACATTACATTTAAGTCTATAACCAGTAATCTGATATTTAATGAAAATAAAATGTTAATAGATGTCTAGAAATGTGTTTTATTGGTTTAATTCTATAAACTTTACGTAGTAAGCAATATTTCACCACAACCACAACAATCCTAATATGAAGCCAAGATTTTAAATAAATCTATGTACAATTTACGAGCTATTAGGTGTTGCTTGAAAACCACCATGACAATCATTGTAATTTAAACTTTATGTCAATGTCCTAAGTCACATTCATCGATCACTAATAAAAAACTAGATACACAATCGGTGACAAAAAATGTCCTCACCGAATGAGCGCCCACTCGAACATTTGGGTGCTCTTTTAGTCTAGTAGCATTTGAACGCTCCGACGGTAAACATGCCTCAGTGCTCGTTTAAAAATTGTAAAAATCACACATCCAGGACCCTAAAAAAGGATGGAATTTCATATTTTCGGTAAGTATTAATATTATCATTATTTAATTGTTATCACTGTATTGTAAATACTGATATTTTATCAAGAAATCATTGTAAAAACATTTTATTTTAATAAGTCGTATTGCATATTAGGAGTTATAAGGCATCTCAATTGTAAAGACCCTTACTAAACGTACTTAATCATACTATCGCATGCCCACTTAAATTGTTCGAGTTAAGTGTGTTGATTCTGTTCCATTTGTTGGAGACGCTATTGTTTTTTTTTTTTTATTCATTTATGATTGTTTTTTTTAATTATTTAATGAGAATTATTTACTATTTCTCTATATATTATAGTAACACTTTATAGATTTTATTTTGAATATGTGCATGTAATAAAATTAAAGAAGTGAGATTTTATTTATTTTGTACATTCAGGTAAATTATAACCATTACACCTAAACACCATAGAATAGAATAGAATTTGTTTTATTAAGTAAACCAATTTTTTAAAACAAGTCGAACAAAATTTAAAAATTTCAATTTCAATAACAAAAAATATAGGGCAGTTCGACTCCATTCGTTCCTTGTCCAAGCGACGAGGCTCGGTCGTTAATTTTTATTGCTTTTTATTGACACTTTGTAATTCTGACCTTAAAACATGCGTGTAAGGTTGAATTTGGTTGACCAACGAGTACCGGTCGTAAAAATTTATTGCTTTTTGTACGTAGCTTTGTGAATACAACTTTAGGCAATGTGTTTAAGGTTGAATTTACATTAATGTATATTTATTTCAACTAGTATTAGGCCTAAACATTTGGCGACAGTTTTTAGAGAACTTTTGTATGGGATTGTGTATCTAGTTTTTTATTAGTGATCGATGGTCACATTACATGCATTTATGTTTTTACAACTTTATTTACATGCTTCTTGTATTTAAATCTTAATACTTTACTTGCTTAAATGTTGGGGATATTTACTACTGACTGATACAGAGAATGAAGATTGAATGTAATGGGAAATTTACAATATAAATGAACTGTATGATATAAAAACAACTTTAAATTGCCAATATTCACCCAGGATCTGTCCTCCAACTTACTTATTATCCTAATAAAAATACCAACTTCTTATACTTATTTATTTTTAAATACGCAAAACTTTTTAGCTTAAGGTTTCTCAGTAAAAGGCAGTTAGTAATATTTACCCAATTATCTAATTAGAATCTACTGTAAGATTACAATGTTTTACAGAATAACTACCTCAAAAGTTGGTAATATTTGTGTCTATGAATAAGTAACAATACAAAATAATGAACTGTGAACTGTTAAAAAATATAAAAACCAAAATACCTAGGGGTCAAACCTAGGATCACATGTTTAGCAGTCACACTTGCGACCACTAGACCAGAGACAAACAACCAGAGCATGGGGATACCTCGGCGGCGTATGCAAAGGCTCGCCTGCATGGCGATCACAGGCTGCATGAGGACAACTCCGACCGCAGCTCTCGAAGCGATACTGGGGCTTCCGCCGCTCCACCTGTTCATTCAGCAGGAAGCAACGATGACGGCGTTGCGCCTCAATACGCTACAACTCTGGGGTAAGAAGTGCACGCAGCATACTGCGGCACTAGAGGGAATCCAAAGTGAGTTCCCCCTGGTGAAAGCTGTTAACGATCGAGTACCCAAACAGTACGTATTCGATAAGAAATACAAAATCCAACTCCATGAGGACCACCGCTGCGAGGGACTTAACCCTGCAGAATTAAGGATCTTCACGGACGGATCTAAAACAGGTACTGGTACTGGAGCCGGGGTCTTCTCGGAGGACCTCAACATCCACATAGCCGTACCTTTGGGGGCCCACAACACTGTCTTTCAGGCAGAATGCATGGGCATCTCCCTGGCGGCATCTGCCATCTTGGCTCGGGAGGTAAAGGAACACTCCATCCGCATACTCTCAGACAGCATGGCAGTGCTGCTGGCATTAAGGAGCCACACGGTGAATTCCGGGCTAATACACGAGTGCCACCAACGCCTGAACCAGGTTGGTAACCTCAATAATATAACCATTCAATGGATCAAAGGACATAGCGACTCCCGAGGCAACGATGCAGCGGACGAACTCGCTCGAAGGGGCTCGAGCATGGCGGCGGTGGGCCCAGAACCCATCGTGCCGCTACCTTTCGGCTATCTTCGCACGCTGGTAAGGAAACGTACCAAAGAACTTCACGCCAAGCTGTGGCTAGACCACGGCGAGTGTAGGCAGGCCAAGAAGGCGCTTCCCGCCATCGACGCTCGCCTCACCAAACAAGCGCTCCGGCTAACTAAACTGCAGCTACGCACAGTAACGGCTGCCATCACTGGACACGGTACTTTTAACAAGCACCTCTTTGTTATAGGAGTCACAGATAGTCCTCTGTGTCGAGCCTGCATGGAGGAAGAAGAAACAGCAGCCCACGTGCTCCTGCACTGTCCGGGGGTTGCCCCATACAGGGCCAAATACTTCGGTGACCCAGGTACTCTCCGCGAGATTGCCAGTAACACCAAGGGGTTGCTGGCTTTTCTCGGGGAGCTGGGGTGGATCGAGTGATATTCCCACCCGCACGTAAAATACGCGCATTGAGCGTGGAGTTGCGGACACCAGCCCGTTATACTTATACTTATATACCTCGGCGGCTGCTGCTAGAGGTGGCATTCAAATTTCAATCATTTATTGCAAACCATAATGTACATTTTCAGGTTATAGGTAAAATAATTCTAGACACAATTATGGACCCTGTTCGGGCACGGCAAATGTTTGTAAATAGAGCGAGGAAGAGCGGTTTGTTTCTTTTATTATTAAGTTGGTATTATGTATTTCTATATCTATCTGATAATTTATTCAGTATTTACTCGCACTAATACGACATTACTACACAAATGACAGTTAAAAACTTGAATGGCAGTCTGTGCAATGTCCGGGTTTGTAGCGGGTTTCTTTGAAAGAGTTACCGCGGCCTAGAAATACAAAGGGCTAAGAAGGAACATGAATTGTTTTTTGTCAGTACAAGTCTGACACTCCCTCATACTCCGATAGTTGATTCCCTATACGAAAAAAAAAATCGTAAGAGATGTTTTACGCTCAACCTTGTAATCTCATCTCTAGTTTCCGTGGTCTATGGTTATCTCACAATTTATTCTTATACTACACTAATTTATAAGCAGTCACTTTTAGTCTGTACTTTCACTTGTCACTTTGTTACTTGAACAGGGACCGTATCATGAAGAGTTTAAGTAATTTTATAAGCGGCGGTACTTTCATACAAGCCTAAAAGCTTGGTTTTTCCTCATATCTTACTTATTTACATCATTTGAAAGGTTTTTTTTAAGGTCTGCTTGTCTTATGGGCTTGCTGTATTCTAGATCCTTAGCACTCCACTGTCTATATCACTCTCTCTCTCTCTCTCTCTCTCTCGCATAGTTTTAAATCTTCAAAATACGGGGCCTTTGTTCATTGTCCAATCCAGATTACACGACTACATATCAAGCCATAAATTTCCAGTATCACTTGGCTTCGCTTTTAGGTTTCCCGTAGCTAGTAAGCTTGATCGGTCGTCGTGCGTACGTTGCGTTACCGCAGCGTTCACTGGGCGTCCTTGTTAGAGGACTTGCGCCGCCGTTTGACGACGCGTTTTGGTGTTGATCATTCGCTCTCTTTCTTTGGTTGCGGCTCCTCCTCTGAAATAGAAGAGAAATATGTTAGTTTTATATTATGAACCGTTGCTATCTACACTAATATTATAAAGAGGAATGATTTGTTTGTTTGTAACGAATAGGCTCCGAAACTACTGGACCGATTTGAAAAATTCTTTCACCGTTGGGAAGCTACACTATCCCTGGGTGACATAGGCTACTTTTTATCCCTGTATTTCCACGGGAACGGGAAATACGCGGGTGAAACCGCGTGACGTCCGCTAGTTAATTATAAAATTCTTTGTAGTAGTAGCTCTTTATGAAAAGGCTCATCCGGGAATAGTATTACTACTATTGTTATTTCTGCCGGTAAGGCAGCAATGCTGCAATCCGGTTCAACTGGTAACAGGTACGGGGCTGGTGTTTCGGTGATCTTGTATGGCGAACCTAAACGCGTTTCGCTTAGACTTAGTACACCTTCTGCTTGGTCAAACAAATAACTGACATAAGAACGTGACAATGGAGACTTCCCGTGACTGTTGGGTTTGGTCACAGGATCTTACTTGTACCTGTTCGTTTGCTTCCTAATCTACACTTATAAAGAGGAAAGATTTGTATTATTGTGTGTATGTATGTTTGTAATGAATAAACTTAAAAACGACTGGACCGATTTGAAAAATTCTTTCAACGTTGGGAAGCTACACTATAACCAGGTGACATAGGCTACTTTTTATCCCTGTATTCCCACGGAAACGACGCGGGTGAAACCGCGTGAAGTCCGCCAGTGTCTTTATAAAGTACCGTAAAACGGGGTGAATGGGGATGCAGGGGTGAATCGGAACGAAACTTTAAAATGTTTGTTGCTAACAAGGACACTTGATCTTTAATTAAAAACAGTAAACACATTACAATCTTTTCTGGCAACAAACTATATTATTTCAATGTTAAAATCCATTTTAAAGTTTCGTTCCGGTTCACCCCTGCATCCCCATTCACCCCGTTTTACCGTTACGGTACATTAATATCCATTTACGTGCTATAAGGAAGGTGCGAAGGTTGTATCTGATGGGGGCGCTGTAATACGACCCTTTGTATAATTTATTTCATCACCGCTGAAGGAAAACATTGTGAGGAAACCGGCAAGTCTTAGAATAAAAAAACTCGAAGACTTGTGACATTTATACCAATCCGCACTGGGCCCGCGTGGTGGATTATAACACATCCCCTCTCCTACAGAGGGGGCCTGAGCCCCTGCAGCGGGAACATATTATATGATGATAATGAATACGGCACAAGATAAATCGTGTCATATAAACAGCCAGGTCCAGTACATGGATGTGCACTCACGTTTGCCGTCATGCGCGAGGTGCTGGTGGTGGTGCGGCGCGTAGTGCTCGGGCGCGGCGCCCGCGTAGTACGCCGCGTGCTGGTACGCCGCCGGGAACGCGCCCGCGTAGCCGCCGTAGTAACGCCCGCCGTATGCGCCGCCATACGCTCCTGCGTGGTTGCAAATATTGTTGTTATTGCGGTTTAACGAAAGGAGAAGCAGAGACAACATTGGAAGAGATCGTTTTTAGAATACAGACAAGTTATGGAATTATCAGGCGTCATTTTGCTAATACCAGTGTTAGACAATAAAACTCGCTTTCATATCACACTTTATTATTTTAATTATTTATTAAAATAGTATAACTATTCCAATATCAAACCATTCTACACTAGGTTTAAATAATCCTTTTGACGTTACATAAAATTACAGGAATTCATTGCCGAGTAATTTTTTATTACATTTTATTTTAATTTAATTCGACAAAGCGGATACATCAAAAGTAACGCCATATAATAATTCGTGATATATGATGACACTCATAGTATTGACATACAAACACCGGCCACGTGCGAGTCAGACTCGAGCATGGCTTAAAAAAAATACACATTCTGGAAAAATTTCAATCGTCTATCTTTTACGGATCATGAGATACAGCCCGGTGACAGACAGACGGAATAATAATTTCTTATTTATTTTTAACAAAGCTCTAACGACGAGGTTATAGATGATATAAGTTTAATTTCGAGCCAAAATCTCTTGAAGGGTGTCGCGTAGTCTCCTTTCCTCTTGAATGTGAGAAAGACCTGTCGAATAGACTTAGGTTGCATGTTCGATTCTAAATGTCGCACTTTATTTATGTGAATATTTATTTTTTAATTTCTTTTTTTTTGTAAATGTCATTTCTGTGGCTAGTAAGTATCTGGTGGTCGGTGCTGCATTCAGACTCTAAGGGCTCGTTTACGGAGACGCGGGGATTGCAGAAGGCTAGTGGCATGCTATTTTATTTATTTACGAGAAGCGATTTTTTGCTGTGGACCCCACAGCAAAAAATCGCTTCTCGTAAAATCATCGTTTGAAATCGTTACCGTTTTCATACATCGCCAAGTGTTTGAATTAAAACGCCCAACGCGCCGCGCGACGTCTCCATAAATGAAGCCTAAGGCTAGGGCCGCACTGGTACGGCGACGCGCAAAAATAGGTGGACGCCAAAGCGAGAAGTCAGCGAAACGCCGCGCCGCTACGTCGCTCATCGTCGGGCAGGTTTGGAGTCACCGAATATTTTGTTGCAATTTGTGACAAAACAGCGATACCGTTGTTTCTCGTATGAAATTCAAGCGTCGTCGCGGGTCGATGAATCATCATCTGCCTAGCCTTTTCCCAATCCGATCGGCCTCCAGTGTAACCGAATGCAGCTGAATACCAGTATTTTACATGGAGCAACTGCCTATCTGACCTTCACAACCCATTTAATACCGCTGAATAATTTTATTCTATGAGGGCACCCTCATTTCTTGTAGAAAATTTTAAATTTCTTTACGATAATCATGATCAAATCGCTTATCGTTTCTGCAAAGCCGGCTGCCGATATATTTTAATGTTTATATGACTTTGTTTTCACGAAATGGCAGTCGCCTAAAGGCGCGTCGCCCACTGATATGTCCAGGCGCAGTCGCATCGGTTTCTTCGTTTATTTATCTATGCCGCGACTCAAGCAAACCTATATATATTTTCTACTGCCATTCATTCCTTTTTTTTGTTTTGGGGGTGGGGGTTATCATCATATAACCCCTTCCGCTCTTGGACAGAGCGAAAGGGAGTGTCAGACTTCTACTGACAAAAACCACCCATGTTCCTTCTTAGCCCTTTATGTCGAGGCCGCGGTATCTCTTACAACATCCCGCAGCTCCGACGGGACTAATTCCACGGCCATTCATTCTTAAAGTTTAGAGGCGCGCCCACGCCTAGACTTACCAGTGGGCGAAGCGCCTTAGTAGTGCGGCCGCGGCCTATGTCTAAAAACTATTTTTTTTACCTATGAGTTATGTTGATTACACTGCACGCTTAGGTACGTTCACCCCAGTCATCAAACAAGAGAGCGATACAAAAAGAGAGGTGTATAATTTACCTGGAGGGGGCGGAGGGCCGGCGTGTGGGGCTCCCGGGTGTGCTGGCGCGTTGGGGTTCGGTGGCATCATCATTGCTGGGAGACAAATAGAAAAACTTGTGTTAGACTTTGCAATACTCAATATCACATCATGAGGTGTCTAATGGTGTAAATGTGGGTACATTTCACTAGTTAAGTTTACATATTATGTAATAGGCATGTAGTGACTATTGATACCTACCGGGCACAAATTCAGACTCCGTGGCGTGACTGAGAAATTCTGATTGAAAAACCTAGTATCAATTTGCTCGACCCGTGAATCGGACCCCGAACCTAATGTTCCGCAGTTTCCATTAGGACCACTGTACCAACGAGGCAGTCCTTGTAACATATAGCCGATATTAGTTTTGGAAAAAATTGCTTTTGTATAGCGTCGCCTGCCACTATAAGCAAGGCTTGAATCATTTCGTATGAAAAGTTTTGTTTTCTGCTAAAGTAATGTAAAAGTTCCGTTTGATAATCTTGACCGTTGTGACCAATTTTTTCTAAAATTCGATATGAATAAGCGAAATTAATATGAGAAGTAAATAAAATGAAATAATTTACGGTGATGCGGCGGCGAAGTGATGTGCGGTGGGTGCGCGGGCGGCTGGGCGGGCGGAGCGCCCGGGGCCGCGCCCTCCTTGACCTCCAGCTTGGGCGCCAGCGGCTTCTCTTCTTTAATATTAATACCTGAAAAAAAAAACGCTTAATAAAAAACGAAAAATTTTCAAACCTAGTACATAATATTTTTTTTTTTTTTCGTGGGGTGAGAAATCATGAAAGAACCCCTCCCGCTCTTGGACAGAGCGAAAGAGACTGCGAGACTTCTACTGACTAAAAACCACCGATGTATCTTCTAAACCCTGTATGTCGAGGCCGCAGTATCTCTTGCGAACAACCCGCCGCACCGACGGGCGTCGGCCCTTGCGGGCCCCTCTGCGCCCCCCTGCGGGCTTTTAAAGGCGCGCGTGGAACACGAACGCGCCGTCGACACGGCCTGTCGTCGTCGTAAGGTGGACGGCCGGCGAGCTAGCCCATTACTCACCGCACCGTCCACAGGCCCGCGTCTACGGTGGCCGGAAGCGGTCACGTGGCCCCCATCGCCCGCAGCGTCTCTAGCGCAAACAGTGGTTACCCCTTTCCCCCAAATAAAAAACATACCCTCATTCTCCGGCCCATTACTAGCAGGCTCCTCAGGCTCCATCTTCTTAGCCTCAGGCTCCGCCTTCAGCTCAGTGGTGACTCCTTCTGTCTTTACTTCCGTTGTGGACACCTTGTCCACTTGTGTAGGGAGGTTGGGCCCATTGGTTTCTGTCTTGATTTGAGCCTGGTCTTGGTCCATTGGCTGTGGAGGACGATGGGAAACGGTGTTCAATGATTAGTTTTAGTATAGGACTTGGTATTTTGAAATTGTAAAGGAAATTGTTCCTAAAATTTAGTGCAGGCTAGAAAGAAAAATGGTTGGATTCCTGTTTGTCTTGAAGCAATTTCAAAAAGCAGGTCGGAACTTGTCGGGGACGGTCGGCGCTGGTTCGGTACAAAGTATAGAGGTGCCTGCCCCGACTACCTGCGCGAACCGGTTCCGATAAGCGCTGGCAGGTCGGCGCCGGTAGCCAGTGGTATTTCTATGTGAAAACGCCCATAGCCAGAAGGCGACGCAGCAGACCTCTTAGAAGATGGCGTTACGATTTGGACAAGATTGGCAACTAGTGTAGCACATTAGCCTTGGATAGAAACAACTGGAAGTCAACGGGAGGTCTTTGCCCAGCAGTGGAATGGTGCTGGCTAACAGTATCAGTAAGTGTAATGTGCTAGGTTACCTCTTCTTTCTTGTCGTTGACGTTGAGCGGCTGTGTATTGGAGGTGATGCCGCGCCGCATCTGCTCCTGCGCTCTCTCTACCATGCGCGTGAATGTTTCTTCGTCTACGGCTGGTTTGCAGTGCTGTAATATAAGTAAAAAGTAGTAAAAAGTTTGCTAGCTTGCCATGTAAATAATAAAAAAAAACGAATAGTAAAATTAGCAAAGCATATAATAATTAAAAGTTTTTAATGATTATTCAAACCCGGAGACGTACAAAAGGCTTCGATATTGGAAATCGAGTGACGGAACTCAAATGGAGTTGGGCAGGACACCTAGAAAAGCGCAATGATGGCAGGTGGAGTAAAGCTGTAGGCGAGTGGCGTCCAAGGACTGGTAAGAGAAGTGTTGGTCGTCCGGCGGCGAGATGTGCCAAGGACATTTTTGCCATCACGGGAATATTCACTGCTTTTTATTTTCTCTACCAAATATTGGGGATTTGTTCTTTGTTTGAATGAAGATGAACCCTTATAAGACACTTTTAGTGGAATCTGGCACGCTTGGCAGTATCGACTTATCGTGAATAAGCATGAAATCGTGTACCTTCTTCAGCTCCTCCTGGAAAGCTTCACTGCTCTCAATGAACTTGCGCTTCTTAGCTTCGAACTTCTCTTCGATCTGCTGCAACTCGTCCTCCAGTTTCTTCTGATGCATTGTCAAGGACTGCACTTGTTTCTTTAAGATCTGTAAATGCAACATGATAAATATTTAATAAACGAACTATGTGGTGGAGCTACATGGAGCTTCTCCCGCGGCGGCAGGGACGTGAGGTTCTCTCCCTCTCTCGTTCCGCCACCTCCTTCGCTAGCATCACTGCAGAAGGAGGCGACGGCGTACTTCCTCCTCGCCCCGGACCATGACTTGCACCAGGGCCGGACGCGAGAGGTCGCCGCCGCTTGGAGGGGCCTTTGCCCAACAATTGGACAAATATGGGCTAGCAATAATAATAATATTCTGTCACGATTAGCGAGGTATAGTCAAACAACATCCAGATAACTTTAGAAAAAAATGTTACTTGAAATGTAAGTATAACTATCCTAGCAAAAATAGTAATTTATAGAAGTTATGAAGATTCCAATGCGCGATTTCAAACAGGTCAACGCTCTAACGCTCCCATTTACCTGCATGTCAACCATTACATAAGAAAAGGAAAGTTGACAGATCTCCCTAGCCAAGGGCTTAAATTATCAGCCTTTAATTTGTCCACAGAACACGCAAAAAAGAGGGGGGCATTCGAGAGAGAGAGAGAGGGGGGGGAGAGAGCGGGAGAGAGAGAGAGGGGAGAGAGAGAGAGAGAGAGGGAGAGAGAGAGAGGGAGAGGGAGAGAGGGGGGAGAGAGAGAGAGGGGGGAGAGAGAGAGAGGGGGGAGAGAGAAGGGGAGAGAGAGAGAGAGCGAGAGAGAGGGCTATGTAACTGAGTCAGTGTGGGTTAGTATAGCTCGTGTCAAATAAATAACTGTGCCCCTCTGAAATTGCCTACGAGTGGTCAAAATTACGAACAAAACTGCAACTGCGCATGCGCGAAACATGGGGGCGGGCATTATGGCGGCGGATTTTATGTCTCACTCACTCGTTTACTTTTGATGCATGCTTGCATCCCGCTTGCTCCGTACGATAGACATTCGATACCACAAGTGTTGCGTTATAGTACATGTTGTTATTTGTTTTTTGTTATTACTTAGTCGTTTTTGATTTGTTATCTTGTTATTTCTTGTTAACATTGTTACTTAGTTTTGTGTGTTAGTTTTTTGGCTAAAATGCCTAAACGGAATACGCCGTCAGGCGAGAAATAGTAGATTATGCACCAAGGGGCTAAAGTTGTGTCTTATGTCACGGGCGTCATATTGAATCTTGAGCGCAATGAAGGATTCGGGATTTAACTCCCGAGCGCAGGGAGGGAGTTAAGAGTTTAACTCACGAGCGAAGCGAGGGAGTTAATACAAGAATCCTGAATGTAGCGAGGGATTCAAGCTAGCCCAAGGCAAAGACACCTTTAGTCCAGAGGAGGATACTCTACTTTTTACACCTACTGTGAGCTACTTTTTACACCTACCTATAATAGCCATATTACGATAAACAAAGTATTTATTAAATAAACAAACAGTAAGAAGAACATATTTAGAACTAGTTAGTTATATGCACATATACAGTGTGATTCTTTATAATGTGCACATATCGAAATGGGGGAATCTATGCTTAATTTTATCGACGGAAAAATTATTAAAAAAAATCTAAATATTTTTTAATATTTTATATGGAATTTTTAAAAATTTTGTCTGCTACTGTGACCCCAGTGTAAACAAAACGGTGTAACTTTTAAACTAAATTATCTATCGCGATGAAACAAACTCCATAATGATTGGAAGCAATTAGGCGTCCTCGTAAAATGAAAATTGTGGAAAAAAACTACCCTCAATTGAAAATAAATACGTTTTTTGATCAAAAAAACTTTTTTTTTTCATAACTTTTTACATAAAATTGTTTCATCGCGATAGATAATTTAGTTTAAAAGTTACACCGTTTTGTTTACATTGGGGTCACAACAGCGGACAACATTTTTGAAAATTCCATAAAAATAATTCCATTTAAATATTTAGATTTTTTTAAATATTTTTTCCATCGATAAAATTAAGCATAGATTAACTCATTTCGATATGTGCACATTATAAAGAATCACACTGTATTAATTGAAGTTAATGGTAACATTTAAGACATTAGTCCAGTTGTGCAAAGATAAAGTTACAGCCAATTACTATTACGGTATTACGGCGAGGTACGGTATTTGTTATTATTAATGCCAGTTTTAATGTTATTCCATTAGTAGTTATCTAATTATTCTTAGAATGTTATGTCTTCGAAAACATGGCAACGATATGAAGAAGCAGTCGTTATGATTTTGGGGACTATATTTCTTGTCACCAAGTTGTATCACCTAATATATAGAAACGTCACCACTAAATATTTTCGTTCTCAGATAAACAAAAAGTTTTTCCAGAAATGAATTATCAAATTAATGTTAATATAATTATGTGTAAAATAAGAGCAACAAAAAGGTAGTTCATTAGATGAATATAAACTTCGTTCTTATAATAATTATTACATAAACAATAGTTTTGTGCCCAGAATGGTAGATCTGTCACCAAATAATGCTGAAAGAAACCCTAACCCTAGAGGGTCGACGTCAAGGTCACCCCGAGGTTCGGTTAGTTAGGTTCCTTTAATCCCTGCAGACAGAAATAAAACTATTATAATACATACAAAAACATTTATTTGCTACTAGAGCCTATATCTCCATGATTTTAGGTGATTTATTGTGGAATTGATTTTATACTGTTTGGAGACTACGTTTTGATGACAAACCTACTATTTTGGGGACAAACCCTATTACATAAGAAACACAATACTTATTAAATTGGCGATAGCTTAAATGATACCCTATGATTTTGTAGGAAATCGAGAATATCATCCACGCGTAGGTAGTAAGGGTATCGAGAATAGCTTTCCTCTTTCTGGCACCCAAAGGGTGTTTGTTAATACTATACTGCCAATTTAGCTGAGCATGTGAGATTCCAAATTCAAATTACATTATTGACCAGCGGGTCATAATGAAATCCAGTACAACATTATTGACCGGCTGTGCCCCCGGCCACTAATGACTCACTTTAGGTTAAGGTTGCTTGACATATAATTTGACGTTTTCGAGCAGGTGGTGTGAAAAATAATTTACAATGTGGTGAATTATATGAAAAAGGAGAAAGACGAAGGCGTGCATAATGTTGCACAGGTGGAATTGATCATTTTCCTCTTTCTTTCAATTCAACCGAGTTAAATACACACATCAAAAGTGTCTAGGGATCAAGCATTTTTATCCGGATTTCTTGAGATTGAGATGTGGCTTTGTAATAAATTTATGATTTTATAAATTTATATGGATCCTTTGGTGCATTTCATAATTTGAATCAGGAACTGTGAATCAAATTCGAGTAAAAGATGAAAATCAGCTGTCAATATTTTCCCTATAAAAACATACAACGCATTGAAGACATTATTAGTGCTACTGTTTCCCTACTACTGATTAAAACCAACGTTATTATGGAGCGGCGACGTCATTTAAGCAGGGAAGAAATGCTCAGAGCCGTGGGAATGATAGAAGCTGGTTCCCAGCAACGTACTGTGGCTTTAGCTCTGAATACAAGTCAGAGTGTTATCAGTCGACTTTGGACACGTTACCGAAGCACTGGTACCGTGGCTGAGCGCCATGGAGGACGGTATCGCTGCACCACACGGAGACAAGACCGATACATTCAAATCTTAACTCGAAGAGCTCCAACAATAACCGCCATGATGTTAGCCGTGAGGCTTCATCACTCTTCAGGGAACTTAATTAGCGACCAAACCGTCAGAAACCGCTTGCATGAAGTGAACCTTCATTCCCGAAGACCGCTACGGGTACCACCTATAGCAATGCACAATCGTAGGATTCGATATCAATGGGCTCTTGAACACAGAAATTGGGCAGAAGAACAATGGCGTTTCGTGTGCTTTTCTGATGAGTCTCGTTTTGGTATGAGACCGGATACAAGACGTATACGACACTGGAGAACCCCTGGACGCCAACAGCGATTAAAATCCTGCCAGGAAGTCCATCCTTATAGTGGTGGAACCATCATGGTATGGGCGGGTATTTGGATCGGCGGAAGAACTGAGTTGATTTGGATCAGAGGCAACCTCAACGCTCAAATTTATGCTGAGACGATTGTATCAGACGTCATCGTTCCTCTACAAGTGCAAATCGGTCCCTTATTTCAGTTAATGCATGATAATGCACGACCGCACACCGCAAGAGTTGTAAGACAGACTCTCGCCGCAGCTAACATCAATGTCCTGCCCTGGCCTGCTCAGTCGCCAGACTTGAACCCGATTGAGCATGCATGGGATATGCTACAGAGAAGAGCTCTGCCGAATATGGAGGGTATCCAGTCGCAAGAAGACCTTTTTTTGTTGTTGCAACGAACATGGGCGGCCATTCCACAGCGTGATTTGGATGAACTCATTTTGAGTATGCCAAACCGATGTTCTTGTGTTGTTAGTGTTCGCGGTAGAAACACGGATTATTAATTGTTTAAGTTACCCAATAAAATTTTAAAGAAAACTGTTATTTCAGTCTTTTTTTCGAACTTTAATGTTAGTGGTTCAAATGTCAAAAATCCCTTTAATAGGAAAATGGCAAATTTCTTTATTAATGCAAAGGTGACTTGGTTTATCGTTACTGTGACAAACGAAAACACTTTATTTGATGAATCCTTAAAGAAAATTTTAATTAATATCAATCAGGAGAAAAGTTATTGCAAAAATATATGTTGATCCCTAGACACTTTTGATGTGTGTATTACGTTATCGCTCGCTCGTTGTCGCTCGTTTAAATATATATTTATTTTGTTTAAACTCTTTTCTACGTAACTGCACCTGCGCGACCTATGCTAATGGCTAACTTCAGAGGGGCAAAGTTATTTGACGGGAACTGTATATCTCACATATCTCTAATACTTTTTGATCTAGGTCAAGCTGGTTTCCTCACTCTGTTTTCAGTCACAAATTATTAGTAGTAAATCGAAAGAACGGAGCCTACCTGCATCCTGGCCGTAGTGACGACAGAACGGACATCCGGTACGACGGTGTCAGAGAATATCTCGTTGATCAGCCGATGGTTGCGCAAGTATCTGGCGTAGGCTACATGTTTCACTGATAGGCCTTCGTCTTGATCTGGAAATGACGAATAAATCAAGTTTAAAGAAATTATACAGCTAAAGTGATGCTATGCATGATAGAGCATTTATGATGACATATTTCCTGATTACATCTCTAGGTATATTATTGTATCCTTCTAAGCAGTATTAGCTCCCACCAGGTGGACCGACGACATCGTGCGAGTCGCGGGCAACCGGTGGATACAAAGGGCAGGTTGCCGTTCGTTATGGCGTTCTATGGGGGAGGGAGTCCTTTTTCCAGCAGTGGACGTCTTATGGCTGATGATGATGAAGAATTATTATGCAACATCATGCCTGAAGAGTAAGAGATAGAAAGTCGTGACTGAGACAGACCTAAGAGTCTACCACCTTGTCGAATTTCAGGCGGTGATTAGTAATTATTACATAGAGGACCAGAAAAATATGAGGGAGACCTTTGCTATGAAGTGGGATAACACAGGTTAAAGAAAATAACACCCTGCCTTTATTCCTGGAACCCCCGGAGTATCATGTGGTACACATTAATTTTAGCAGTTTCCAAATACTATTTTTAAATGGGGGAGAGTCTATTAGCAGTAATAAGGTACCAATCTGGGCATAATGTATTGATGGAGTAAGGATCTTTATTAGGGAATAGCTAATGTAATATGTGCGAGTATGTGTGTAGCGAAAAATGTGCATAAAACTAACCAATCAGAGCTAGCTTAGTTAAAAATGTGAAAAATAAGCATTACTATCGGATAGTTTCACTCACCACCCTCACATTGTTCATCTTTTATGGAAACGCAGCTTTAGCTTACCTTCTTCATCCTCAGCGGGTTGTATATCAATTCTTCTGTCTTGTTGCTGTTGTTCCTTCTGTGTTCCCTTCTTGCTGGAGCTCTCTTCTTCCAGATTACCTACTGCTGACACAAACTATGTATTAGGAACTGAGCCGAATGACCGGACACACATCAAAGTGCTGAAATGTCGCAATGCTAAACAACGCCATGTTTGGCAAGATGTACCAACCCAAAAAAATCTAATGGACAGATGGATAATTGGATGATTAAATCAAACCCAGTCAAAAAATTAATTAAGCTGGAATGTTCTTGCTGGATAGTAATAATTAAAAGATAAGAATGATCAGATCAGTGAAGTCTTATGAGGTGGTGGTACATTCTATTTGGCGTTGCGACGTCATACACCTTTTATGTGTGTCAACTTTACATGAGCAAGAAAATACAAAGCGACATTGATGCGTGTGAAAAATGCGTTTGAGAAATTCAAAAATGTTTATTACAATGTGTTGAAGAGAGTCCCATTAAAAGCTTTATACAAGACATGAAAGGCCATAATATTTTATTTTTACATTTAATTGAATGCGTCAGGAAATTAATTAGAGACACCAAAAAGTAACTTTGGACTAGGTCATTATTTATATTACACAGACAGGCGCTGGAAAATGATTAAAACGACGTTAGAATTGCCAACTTAGCAACACAGATCTACAGAAAAGAGTTGCTAACTACAAACTACACACAACATGCATCCTTAAGGTGAATTTCACCAATGAAATTAAACGCGATTAGCTCATCTAAACCACGTTCATGAGATTTCAGTGTAATTATTTTAAGTTAGCTTAGTCATAGGTCTAGAATTCGAACCGGATTCATGTGCGTATTTCATCACCACAAACTTTGGAAAGTAATCAGCATGCCTGAGAGATATTTCTCAAAGCCACGTAAAGCCAAGTCAGAGGCTCATCAAGGGCTCTTAAAAACTGACGCCAGGTTAGCCAACTAACCAAACGATAAAGAAAGAAAACAGAACTACGCTGTTTAGACAAGCCGATCGCTTCTAATGGTGAAATCAGCCCTCATTCCCTTACCTACAGCCTTATTTTTCGCCGCAATATAGGCTAAGTACGCGGGAGAGTTGTGGTAGGCCTTCAGACTCTTTTCATACTCCAGCTGATGTCACATGAGTCCCGTGCGTGCAATATATGAGGTGGCGTGCATGTGAAGGACAAAATAGCGTTACTTCAAGTGCGGGGGTTAGTCACGTCGTGGAGACGGAAGTGGGTGGACGTGTTTACCGATTGTGGAGATGGTATTGTTTGGGTCAAAAATATATTAGTCTCTATGGTACTCGCTGAAGACTTGGTACAGAAGTATAAAGTAAATTTACTCTATGGTATGGTAGAGAATTCAGTATAGATATTTATACTCTTCTTAGCTAGCACTATGCACAGTATAAACGATGTCTAAATAAATGCCTAAATAAAACGCACTGATAACTTTTTAACCCTTGACTCGGCGCCTCGAGTAAAATTACCAAGAGTGCGACTTAGTAATTTAGAAGATGCTTTTTAGTGTCAGTAAAAACGAGTATCAGTATCTTTTGTCAGATAAATAGGAAAATGAAAATTCACCATTTTATTTTGCTGAATGGTTTCCTTTATGTATTTTGTGCAAATCGGAAGACTTCTTTCCATGAAATGTTTAGACCAAATGAAATGGCATATCGAATTTACCAGTTATTACCACACAAGTCCACCCTCTTTCAAAATCCGTAACAAATAAACTTTTAACACAAATCTCCCACCGGGAAGGGAACGGACCACAGTTCTTTTAGCAATGGACATAATGGCTGTACCCAAGTGCGGTAATATACAGTGGCTACAAAATGGTACCTAGCTGGGACATGATGGCTGATGTTTTCACACAATGGTACCCATGTACATGTGTGATGCATTTGCTGGATTTGTGCCTTAACTAGGGACTTGCCTAGCTATTCATTAACAATTAAATCGAATATGTCGTATGTCTCTCTCGCTCGCTCTCGTAATGTCAAAAAAAGATAGACAGTTTGATTCGGTTTCGATTTGATTGTTTGTGAATCGCTATGTTGGATTTATTATATTTTGATGGGTTTAGGGAAAATTTTCAAACTACGAATGAGTGTTTTTACAGTCAACTACACATCAGTGGTAATTACTTATCACTAACAGTGCCTTTAAGTCGTGATACTAAGAATGGCTGTAGTGAATCTGTTCCAGAGAAGTTGGCAGAAATGTAGTTGTACTTATGACTGTACTTAGGACATTAAATTTAAGTTTTGATAAAATATATATTAAGAGATTTAAAAAAGGTTACTTGAAATTTTTGGTAAATTAAGATGCGTAAACAATGCTTTAAAATCATAGTTAAGATATTTTTTCACTGTCCATTTTGTTTTTTAATTGTGTATCAGGTATAACTTCATGAAGTCTTAGCTGTCTTGGATACCAGTTTTACAACATAGGAAATTAGTCACAAAATAATAATAAATACAAAACAGCAAGAGCTAAACCTAAAACCCTGTGTTAAAATTAAGCACTGTTGTGATGGTGTTGATTATGCACAAATTTATACCCTGTGAGTAGGGCATAGGGTTCATTATTGTACCTCTGGTCTTGTGAGCCAGCCACTGTATATAGGCGGGCGACGATTGGTAAGCTTTCAACATTTCTGTGTACTGCGCCTGGATGAAAGAGGTTTGTCAAGTTTTGTGACCCTTTTTGTATATGGGTCAATATTTATTTTGGAATTGCGGCCCATAAATTGATGACAGTATCAAAATGTCAGTCAATCTAGTCTATAGACCATTGCTTTATTGTTTTTTTTTTCATGAATTTTTCTAATTGAATATGTATCAATGTTTTTCTTTTTTTAATCAGTGAATGTAATAAAAAAATTACTAAATTAGAGAGTTGGTGAAATATATTTTAAACAACAGTTTAGTATATTTCAGAGCTTTCACAGCAATCTGATTATTAAAAAACTAACTAACTAAGATCTTTTGTTAAAAATAATTCATTATATTACCCTGAAAAATGCTTAAAATCTTAAGTAGGAATTAATACTAATAAAGAGATGGGAAGAAAGATATCCATACCTTCTCAGCCTCATACTCATCAACATATCCAGCCTTTTCAGTCTCAGGGAGATCCCTCCACATGCCTCCTATAATTCTGCCGATCTCCCATAGCTTTAGGTCTGGGTGGGCTGCCTTTACCGTGTCCCAAACCCGGCGAGAGTATCTCATGTACGGCATAAGGGGCTTTTCTGGCGGCTTCGGGGGCTTTGGCAGGCCCGCGCCCTACAATATATATGGAATGGGTTAGTTTTAGGTATTGGTTGTAAGGATTATGCTGCTGAAAATGAAAGGTTGGACACAGATATCATAGAAACACAGAAGACTTTAGAGTAAATATAAGTTACTAACACTACAGCACAACAAACCAGTTTTCAAATACAAACATCTACGAATAAAACTCACAAAATATTACCCAATGTACTCGACTCACCGCGCCGGCGCCCTTGCCGATCTTCTGCGGCTGAAATCCAGGATGAGAATGTACCGTAGATACAAATGGACTGGTCTTATCATCCTTAGCTGCCGTGGCTGTGGCACCCACAGCGGCCCCGGCGGCGCGCCGCGCGGCCTCTGCACCGAAACGCTGTTGCTGGGGAGTGTGCGGCCAGCCGCTGTACCCCCCCGGGTGGCCCAGCGAGGGACCACCTTGGTATTGCGGGTGGTGGTACTGGTATTGGTTATGGTGCGGCGGCGGTGCATTCATACCGCCTTCAAGCCAAGCAGCGGGGCGGCAATACAATGAAAGAAAAAAACAAAAAGCATAAGGGAATGGGACAGGAGAGGGCGGGGCAAACAAAAGATAATCAAATGCAACAACATCTAAATAATATCAAATCATAATGTTAAGTGGAAATTATTAGTGTGAGCGAGCAGTACTAGCATAGTATTTAGTAGGCTTAATTAGCATAAAGAATCAAGAACAAGAATCAAAGAACAGACTGGTGTGAGACGATGACTTGTGATGTGAAAACGAGAAAAATTTTGGTGCAATTACAATTTCAAATCCCCACAGAGTACCTATTTCCAAAACAGATGAGGGTGTGAGAACAATTTTGAAAAATAAAAGTAAATCAGATTGTAGCATTACCTTTCATCATACCGAAACTCATGGGGGGCCCCGCAATCATGTAGTCTGTTTCAACATAACAAAACATGAAACAAAACCAACATAAGAGTAAAATGTAGTCTAATGCGTAAAGAACAAATTAAGAGAAAATAAAAAGTATGTTACTAATGCGTATACTTTGAAATAAACAAGCATAGAATTGGAGTCATGCTGCCGAGGGTAATAACAGCAGTTAGGTACGGTACCAGCAATACCAACAACAGTTCTCAGCCCTGCTAAGCTTGCAAAGGCATCGAAATCAGGTATACATGTTATAAGTTAGTATCTAACAACATTCTAGAAACAATATTAATCAAACATTCAAAGAGAACAGTTTCAAATGCTGTAAGTGTGTTCGGCCAAACTGTTATCTATGCTTTGCTGTTTTTTTTACATTCTAAGTTTAAATATGTGTGCATGGAATACAAACGCGGATTGCTCTGGGGGCTGGGCATCGACATCGATGTGTTTTGTTTGTAACTGTTTGGTGCAGCCATGGCACGGGGTCACTCTGAAACAGATACACTAATATCTAGGTGCTGTTTGTGACACTAACGGAGATCAATTCATTTGATATTGAGATTCCCACCTATGTATGTATTTTATGTACACCTAACTCTATAACTTTGAAGTTTAAAACTTGGTTGAGAATACTGAAATGAGAAGGAAGTTTTTCCAAATCATTCAAGTAAGGTCAACTCAATTATGCAGTGTATAGTTGTGGACTGTAACTAGCGTTGCTTAAAATTCATTTGTAACATAGCAAACAGTAAAAGTTGAATTAATAATTCAAATTTCTCAACAACTAGAAATGTCGATGATCGACACTACCGGCCAGTTTGGAATCGAGAATATCAGTTATTTCTAGCTTAGTGGTCAACTTTAAAATACTGCTACACGTCTTACCTGCTGCAACCTATAAGTTAACGAGTTAATAGGCTCCAGTAACCTGAAATCAGTAAAATAATTATCTTTAACCAAAAAACAGGGACAAGCGTCACTTTCCAGTTAGCAAGACGCCATGTTTACGTCAGCCATTTTGTTTCCATTGTCACTATTTTGACATTTCATTCGCATTTTAGTCGATTTATCGTTAGGCTGTGTATTTGGAACATTTATTAAGTAGTCTCTTATAAAACGTAATGTAATGCAGGTCCACCGCTAGGGGGATCCACTGGATGCAAGACGCACGGGACCGGTTAATGAAGCGACATACACTTTGGATGGGGCCTATGTCCAGCAGTAGACGTGTTTCGGCAGAAACGATGATGATGATGATGATGTAAGTACTTTTAATATGGTCCGGGCTAACGGTCTTGTTATAGTGGACACCTAGCTGTAGACGTAATATTTTAATCGACTAAATAATCATGTTAACAGTGTTGGTACTGGTAATAATTTCAGTGAGTGTTTATAAACATCGCGATATTTGAAAAAAATACAATACACGTGCACGGCCGATACGTCTCTTCAACATTTTACAAAACTTTGTTAACAATACAAAACATCATTCATGAATTCAAAGTAGCAGCTCGTTGTTAGCATGTAAGTAAGGGAAACACACATTCGGGAGTCGAGAACTTCCAGTTCTAGCTAGGTAGATATAATGAGGTAAGTACCACAAATTAAACGAACTATTAATAAAATTCCAAAGCAATTGCAGTACAGTCTCAACCTATTTGTCAACACTCGTCCCAAAAATACGGAAGTTGGCACGTGAATAATCTACAATTCATCGGTCGTAGCCAAATAAACCAGCTGACCGAGTTGTTCTACTTACCTACGAACAAAATGTCGATCTATAATTTGATTGTGCATGACCGGGTAACATTTGGCGGCTAGCGCGTTTAATTTGTATTGTACAGCCTTGTGTATAGAGACGCTGAGCAAAGTGCAGCGCGTGATATTGACTGTTTACTAGCAATACTCCACGCGTAAACTTACACGCAACGAGTTGATACAGAATATTGAAAAAAAAACACCGTAATTGTGAAGGCCTAAACGCAGGATATCAGGATATTCTTTTTTCACAAGTAAATCGGTAGGATAGGGGAAGAATTCCTCTGATCCCACGGTGAAAATAATTTCACGCACTGCCGCGCAAAAAATGGCAGTCAGCAGAGTGGTCAGTGGTAGCGGGGCTGAATGCTTTGTGGGAGACATAGTGTTTGCTGAAAGAACGAGGCTATAGTTGCTAATAACAAATGAAAGAAAGAAAGAAAAGTAAAGTTTTTTTTTGTTTTCACACAGGACAATACGAATAGGGATGTTTACTGACAAAATATGATTCTGATTAAGTAGTCCGTCTGTTAGATTATCAAAAATATTGGATACGTATTTTGTGTTTTAACAAAGTAATAAAAATTGACAAAGATAAAACGCCTCAAAGATTTGAGTGGGGGCTTGTGACGTCAATAACGGCTAAAATGTGTGTCATACTAATGTCTTAGAATATGACTTCACACGAGTTTTCAAAGCACTGTACCTATCGTCTTCATTGAAGAAAAAATACGTGCTGTCCAATATATTTTGGAAATCTATCTGACGGACTACTTAATTAGATTTTTTTAGTTAACTACCTGCCCTATTGACAAAATATTAAGATTAAAAAGTAAACATAATTATGAGAAACACTTACTAAGTGTAAGTGTGTGTGTAAGTCAGGCTCACACACTCAGTACGTAAGTTTGTGATGCTCTTGCTCAATATTTTGTGGAGTAACTATGACCAGCGGGCATCTTAGCTATTTTATTTACCTACTAGTTTACCAAATTGTAGCTTCGAAATTCTTGTAAGCTAGGCTTTATAACAGTGGTAGACCACGGACTTGATAGTTTATGTTATACCTACTGATTGATTTTTTATTGTAATTAAAAGTGTAAGTAACTATCACTTTTATTTTATAACTAATCAATGTACGTAAATCATTACTTTTCTTCTAATGTCTTACGGAAGCCTGGTTGTCAAACCACTGCAACTTCTGAAAGCCATAATAACCAGTGGCGACCACCAGAAAAGTGCCGAGACAATGAACCTCGACGAAGTGTCTTGTATCCCAGCATTATTTGGCAGTGAATATAACCGCCTCCATCTAGACAGGTAGTCAGTAGTCTGTAGCTTGAGGCTCCAGTTTATAGGGCACGTTTATTTTCTCCTAGGGTTGCTTTTAAATTCCATGAGAACCAGTAATAAATGGTATCAATAGGGTCAAGGCAATTTAGAAGTCCTTGGTCTGGTTTCCTTAACAAATGACTTTGATTAGGCACAGCACCTGCTCCATTCACATTACCCCAATGTTTTGATTTGTTCCTGGTATAACGAAGGTTATACTGTTATGTAGGAGATTAACGACGTACGTTTCAAGAACAGTCTCCCACCCCCTGTTCTTGAAGCGTACGTCGTTATTCTATGGAGGGCGTTCAGGGTCCATGATCTAATTATAATTTTGCCACTTATGAATAGGTACCTAACACAATAAAAGTATTGAGTATTGAACTTTGTTCGTGTGTCTTTTATTTCTTTTACAATTCTAGATCATTAACATCATCATGCCTAGGCGTACTACCAACTATCTTGCACTTCCATTCGAAGTTTCGAACTGGATACCGCTGAATACCAGTATTTTTATTGTTTCTAGTAACTAGCTATCTATTTAGGTGTAAATAAAATCCAAAAAGCCTGAAACACAAGGATTTGTATATTTTAATTGGCTCTGGTGATGCCAGAGCCAATTAAAATATACAAATCCTTGTGTTTCAGGCTTTTTGGATTTTGGATTTGACCCACTTGGGTAGATTAGAATTTCATGTTTATAAGTGTAAATAAGTACTTACTTATTTACACTTATAAACATGAAATTCTAATCTATCGGAAACAATCAAGCTTTGAAGATGAATGTTTCGCTCGGGAGCCGTTAAAGCGCCTGATCGTTATCGACAAGCAACGTGTTGTAGCTAGGCTACACATGAACATAAAAGTGGTTTTCCCTTCGCGCTAATGGCAGAGACGTAGGTGCACTACATAGAGTACTTAGGCTTATAATGTGCACTATGCATATTACACCTAACAGTGTTGTCTGACTCTGACCTATTTATAAACTAGCTATCAATAATTATGTAATTTGGTTCCTCTACGCCGCTGCTGTACCAACATGTCCTGTTGAACCAGCAAAATAAATATCAACATCCGTGATAAAATCAAGTTAAGGTGGAAGCTCACATCTGGCCCGCGAAATTCTAATTTTCTTACGTTTTTGGCAATTTGCAGGCCAGTGCTTGGTTGTATGTTTATGAAAATTTGATTTGCGACTGTAAGACGTATGAAGTTACCGAATTATAACCATCAAAATTATCAATACAACCCTCCAAGTTCATTTTCATGTCAAGATTGATTTTTGCATGTAAAAGTCATTCTTTAGTAATTTAGTCGTCGTTCTTTAGTAGTTAGTAATTTTGATGGTTATAATTCGGTAACTTCATACGTCTTACAGTCGCAAATCAAATTTTCATAAACATACAACCAAGCACTGGCCTGCAAATTGCCAAAAACGTAAGAAAAATAGAATTTCGCGGGCCAGATGTGAGCTTCCACCTTAAGTTCTTTCACCGACGTTTTTTGTTATGAAAATGAAACCTGTGGAACCAGATATTTTTATAGAGATAAAAAAACATGCTCCGTCAACAAAGCAATCTCACTAGAATTCTCTTTTGTTACAGTTCGCATATATTTTTTTGTATTTGTTCACAAAACTGTGGTAGAATTTGATATTTCCGTGTGATTCTGGGTATCCCGTGTCATTACTCTCAGATCCCTTTCGACCTCCACTGAGTTTAAATACCAGACATATGCAAACAGTTTTTTTACAAAAACAGCATTAAATTTTCCTATAAATGGTTGGAGGCTTTCATGGATTTACTTATCAGAAGTGTGTCGGTCCGTGGATGGGTAGATACTAAGCACCCACTTCTTACAGAGTTTCCTCTGTGCCATAGGAAATTACGTTCAGCCGTTGGTCCCGGCGGCGGCGGTCAGAGTAGATATTAACCGTCATTACAGGTTACTATCCTGAAAGTCTGAATCTGACCTGTCTTACCATGAGGTATCGCACTACCCAGTACTAACTGGGTTTTGACGGTCAGACAGGCAGTCACACCATGTAAAATACTTGAATTCAGCTGTTCCCAGAAAGACAGGAAGCGGACCCGAACATATTTGGGGAAAACCTAGGGTAAATGATGAATCGTGTAGTGACGAAGTTATTGACAAGATTGATAGGATTGATTAAGAATCTGATTTCGTCATCATGATTGCTTTTTTCACTTTTAACAATTGAACTATGCTCTAACATATTCCAGCTGTGGGACCGTTAAAGATTGATTTTGCTCATACTGTTACCAAAGTCCTACAACTAAATAAATACTGAAACACAGTGTCATATAGTAATAGGTAAACAAACTGTACCGGTCGTCGTAATAACAACACACCAAATAATCATAATCGAGACAATCTTAAAAAAAGTGACACACAATGATTTTAAACATGGGTCCGGAAAGTCCGGATATGATTCACAACATAAATCCCAACACAAGCCTGCTCATTATTATAAATATAGAAACATTACAATATAATATCCTGTATTATCATACCTTATCTCAAACAAGATAAAACAATAATAAAAACATTAACCTATAGCTAACGTGCATGCTTTATACGCGTGCCAAAAAAACCGCGTCATTGACCATCAGATTGTGGCCATTCATAAATTGTAGATAATCATTGATAACGGATAACGGAATATTTTTGCAAAGAGCGTCTGTAACATTAATTTGGCAGTAAAACAATAAAAATGAAATCGATTACAAATAATTACGTCATCTGCCTATGCTTTTCAACTTTTGTTTGCATTCCAGTCCAGCCGGGTGCAGCTGAATACCATGACTGGACTGTCTATCTGATCTTAATAACCTAGTGCCATTATAGTTACTGACTAACAACTACCCCTTAGTGTGTCGTCGGCTTTTTCTCGTTGTTTCTGGCTGACCGTAAGAACCCTCAAAGATCTTTGAATCCAAGCTGGGACCAACGGCTTTACTTGCTCCAAAAGGCTTGTAAGGGTCACGATGTGGGGCTGCGGGATGTTGTAAGAGATACCGCGGCCTTGACATAAAGTGCTAAGAAGGAACATGGGTGGTTTTTAGTCATTAGAAGTCTGACACTCCCTTTCATTCTGCCCCTTAGTGGGAGGGGTTATTTGATGATTTTCCACCAGACAAAAAAAAAATGTTCACGATGTGTACCTACGTAAACAATGCTCCCATCCACCTAGCCCATGAAAGTACACCATTAAAGAACAACTCAATTATGTGGACAGTTTGTGAACTGTCCACATAATTGAGAAGAAAAAGAACTCAATGGTGTGCCATTGAGTTGTTTTTGGACTGAATAAGTATTAAAATAAAGATACTTTTCTCTAGCCCCACTTTGAACCTTAGTAACTGCTTCTACAGTAACTTCATGACGGCACTATTCAGCCGCATTTATAACAATAGTCCATCAATCATTTTGAAAATGGGACAGCACTAATCAAGACTAATCACCAGTACGAAAGCATTCAATAATTATAAATCTGACAGGTCAAATGATTGCTGCTTGCGTCAGTAATTGGAAAACCCAAAACTGATATCTGAATATCTTCTTCTTCTTCTTCTTTATGGGGTTCAGGTTTCCGCACTTAGTCCTTGAAGTGGACCATTGTGCGTGAGCCATGGTGGCCGATTACTCCAACCAGCCCACCTCCCTCCAGAAGCAGATCAGACTTCCCGGTCTCCTCAGGGCTTCCGCAAGGGATCTTGGTGTACCAAGGGTCTCCTCACGAATCTTGGTAACGCCTGTACACTCAAGGAGCACATGCGCCACCGTTTCCTCTGCCTCCATGCATGCTCTGCACAGGGGGCTGTCAGTGATACCTAGGTTATGGAAGTGTTTATTTAGTGAACAGTGTCCAGTGATGGTCCCCGCCACCAGACGCAGGCTGTCTCTGTCCAGGCGCAGAAGGCGCCTGGTCAGCTTTGTATCCAGGGATGGCATAGCATCCTTGGATTGCCTACATCCTGGTGTCAAGGTCCACCGTTCCTCCGCTTGTTTGCGAGTGTGGTCTTTTAACCAGCTTCTTAGCTGCTTGAAAGGGATGGGCACAATGGGTTCGGGTCCGTACGGTTTTGTGCTGGATCCTCTTCTGGCAAGTTCGTCAGCCGCATCGTTTCCAAGTGATCCACTGTGACCTCTTATCCATTGTAGTGTTACCGTGTTGTGATTTAGTACCGTGATACGTTCTAGTGCCTTGTGGCATTCTAGTATCAGTCTCGACGTGATCTGATTGCTCTTTAGGGATTGAAGGACTGAGGCACTGTCGGAGAGTATTCGAATATTAGTATCCGTAACCTCCCTGGCCTCTATAGCGTGTGCCGCTTGGATAATACCTACACACTCTGCTTGAAAAACTGAGTTGAGCGTTCCAAGTGGTTTGGATATCTTAATGTTTAGGTCGTCGGAGAACACCCCGACGCCTGTCCCATTTTCGGTTTTTGATCCATCAGTGTAAATCCTTAGCTCTCTTGTACCTGAGTAGTCACACCACTCCTCTATGAGCTCTATGTTGTAGTGTTTTTGAAAGCAGTGGGTCTTCAGGGTTCTGTCGATGGGTGATGCCATCAACGGTTGTTCTTTGATTGCACCTTCTTTGATGCGTGTGTGTTTGATTCTAGAATCATTTCTTAGGGTGCCGGATACTTCAAGTCTAAAGGTCGCTATGGCCGCTTCCTCTCTTACGACGAGGTGTAGGGGAGGTAGGCCCAGCATCACCTGTAAGGCGGCAGTGGGGGAAGTTCTCATGCTGCCGGTGATTGCTACGCAGGCAAATCTTTGTAGTTTCTCGAGGTCTTTTTGGGCTGTGCTTAGGTTGGTCCTGGGCCACCAAACCAAAGACCCGTATGTAATGATTGGTCGGATAACTGTGGTGTATAGCCAGTAGGTGATTTTGGGACTTATGCCCCAATTTCTCCCGAGGAGTCTGTTGCATTGCCATAGGGCTATACTGGCTTTCGTGATGATGTAATCAGTGTGTTTTGCCCAGTTCAGCTGTTTGTCCAAAAATATACCCAGGTATTTGGTTTCAGTCGATAGGCTTAGGGTTGTCCCAAAGAAGCTTGGCAAATGTAACGTTGCTAGCTTCCTTTTCTTTGTGAAGAGAACGAGTTCCGTTTTGGTAGGGTTCACTGCTAGTTTGTACTCCTTGCACCAGTCTTCTACTATTCTTAGGGCTTGGTGCATAAGGTTGCATAGCGTGTTTTCGTGTGTGCCGTTTATTATTATGGTCAGATCATCAGCATAGCCTACCGTGTAGTAGCCTCTGCTATTGAGGCGTTTGATGAGGCTGTCTACTACGAGGTTCCATAATAGCGGCGAGAGGACACCGCCTTGGGGGCAGCCCTTCGCCACTATTGCTCTGGTGGTGCCGTTTACCATAACTTGGACGGCTCTCAGTCTGAGCATGTTTGTGATCCATCCTCGCAGGGTCGAGTCCACACCGTGTTTCTCGAGGGCTGCGTTGATGCTGTGGAAGATGGTTTTGTCAAAAGCGCCTTCTATGTCAATGAAGACAGCTAGTGAAGAGCATTTGTGGTCCACTGCACATTCGATCTTGGAGATCACACTATGCAGCGCAGATTCTGTTGATTTGCCTGTCGAATACGCGTGTTGTTGTTTGTGAAGTGGCCGCTCCCGGAGAGGTCCGTCCCGAATGTGTCGATCACAGAGTCTCTCGAGGGTTTTCAGTAGAAAAGATGTTAGGCTTATTGGCCTATACGCCTTGGGTTGTGTGTAGTCTGGTTTGCCTGGTTTGGGGATGAAAATGACTTTCACCTCTCGCCATGCAAGCGGTATATATTTCTGTGCTATACAGGCTTGGTAGATGATGGTCAGCCATGGCGTTAAAACGTCTGCTCCCCATTGTAGCAGGGCGGGGAAAATTTTGTCTAAGCCTGCGGATTTATATGGTTTAAAAGTCTTTATTGCCCATTCTATTCTCTCAACAGTTACTATGGTGCGGGCTCTGGCCCAGTCTTGGTCATTTGGTGTGTGCGTTGGTTCACTTGCCCAGGTTCTGTCCTCGGAGAGATTGCAGTCTGGGAAGTGCGTTTCCAAAAGGACTTTACTAGTTTCGTGGTCCGACTTGGTGTATGTGTTGTCTGGGGTTTTCAGCGACCCGAGGGTGCGATCTTGATCGGTAGATAGGATCTTTCTCACACGCGCGGCTTCGCTGTTCGATTCAATTTCTTCACAGAATTTCCGCCAGGCTGCTCTGCTGGCATTCCTGACTTGTTTTTTGAAGGAGTATTGTGTCATCTTGTATGCGTCCCAGTCTTCTGGTAGTCTGGAATTTTTGGCTCTGTTAAATTGTTTTCGCATGGTTTGCCTAAGCTTACTGAGTTCCGCATTCCACCAGGAGTTACCTTTGCTCTTGGTGTTTGGGTCCTTTAGTTTGCAGCAGGCATGGTAGGCTTCAATTATAGATTCCGAGAGTTTTATTACGGTGTCTTCGAGTTGTTTGGGGTCTATTAGAATTTGGGGCGTTTGGTGCTGTGTTAATAGGGAGGCCAACAGCCGTTTGTAACCGGGTACATTGGTACGGCGTGGGTTGCGTCTAGGTTCGGGTTTTTTTATGTTAGCTATTAGTGAAAAGCGAATCCTTCTATGATCGGAGCAGGAAGGCTCGTTGGATACATGCCAGTCAGAGATAAGTTTCGCCGCACTTTCCGAGGCCAGTGTTATATCGATGATCGTTTAAAAAATGTTCACGATGTGTACCTACGTAAACAATGCTCCCATCCACCTAGCCCATGAAAGTACACCATTAAAGAACAACTCAATTATGTGGACAGTTTGTGAACTGTCCACATAATTGAGAAGAAAAAGAACTCAATGGTGTGCCATTGAGTTGTTTTTGGACTGAATAAGTATTAAAATAAAGATACTTTTCTCTAGCCCCACTTTGAACCTTAGTAACTGCTTCTACAGCAACTTCATGACGGCACTATTCAGCCGCATTTATAACAATAGTCCATCAATCATTTTGAAAATGGGACAGCACTAATCAAGACTAATCACCAGTACGAAAGCATTCAATAATTATAAATCTGACAGGTCAAATGATTGCTGCTTGCGTCAGTAATTGGAAAACCCAAAACTGATATCTGAATATCTCTTCATTCAATCTTCTTTTATCAACATTACGTGTGTGATGCAGAAGAAAGTTTATGATTATCTTGTGAGGATAAGGTTCTTCACAGGTGGCACGTAAAAGAAAATAATAAAAACCAGCTGGATATAAAAGGTCATGCCAGATAATGTGACAATGTGAGACCGAAAACGATAGGCGAATTTGATGATATTTTATTTATTTTGGCACTCCCACGACTTATTCACTAAAACAGTCATGTTTTGATTTACTATGAATTTGTCACCCTTACATGTGAAATACCTCATAATTGTCAATTGTGCCCTCTGCTTATAACTCATCATCAGTTGAGTTTGAGTTTGAGTCATCCACTGCCTGAATAGGGTATAGGGTAGTTGGCAAAAAAAAAAACCGAATTAGTCCGATAGATAGATTTCCAAAAAATATTGGCCACGTATTTTTTCTTTTTTCACGTAAACAAAAAATAAAGACGATACAGTGCCTCGAAAACTCGTGTGACGTCACAGCGCAGTACATTTTTTACCGTGTTGTGATGTCAAAAGCCCCCATTTTATTAAACAAAAATATAATCTAACTGACGGACAAAACAGAAACATATATTTTTTTAGTCAGGAAACATTATTATTCACCCAATGCTGGGTATAGGCCTCCCTTTTCTTGTGCCATTCTCCACGTTGCTGTACCAGTCTCATCCAGGTTTTCTCCCGATTAGTCCGGTCAAATTAGACTAAAAAATAGGGGTAAGATTACATTAATTAACACCCAGCTGAAAATTGGTAGGATTGTTCAAAACACCATAAACATTAAACAACAACACAAACAACCATAAATGATTTATGTAAGAAGTCCCCATCGATCTGACACCTGGAAAAAAAAAACTTGGGTTCAAAGGTCAAAAAAACGGGTTTTTCGCGGTTTTTTTTTAAATTAGAAAAAACATTTAAGTATAGATCAGTTAATAATCTAAAAATTTCTGAATACTTTTATTTCTACGATCCACAGTTTTTGAGATAAATAACAGTTCAAGAAGTTGCAAGAGTAAACAAAAAAAAGTATAGTTTATGTACGTTGTGTACTTGTAGGAGACTTGTACATAAGTACTTGTATTATGACGATTACAACTCTTTCAACTTTTTGAATCAATTTACAAGCTTTCAGTCCAGTCAGGTTAACGAATAACATTGATACAAATGTTTCGAAAACAAATAAATAATATTAAAATTAACATCACCTCCAGATATTATGATTTGTCAAGGCCTTGAAAGTGAGATAAAATAACACTTAACCATAGGTAAATAAATACATAATAATACTCGTATGTCAGTTGAATCATAAAACAGATAGTTGCTTCTTTTACGATAGGTCAAAGTCAGTTGTTCTTGGAATCGAGATATTTAGTAGTTTTCCAATAGGAAGCGGCACGAGGACAATATTATTAAATATTTTATGATTTGGGAATTATTTATGGACAGTTTTGGCTAATGCTGGTTACTAGCTAAGCTAGTCCCTTCAGCATAGCTATTCACAAACAATCGAATCGAAACAGAATCGAACATATCTTAAGTCTATCTCGCTCACTTTCATAATGCCAAAAAAAGATATAAGTATTTTCCCAGGCGACCTATTTCAGGAAAACTACTTTGGTTCTTGCACCTGAATAAACTTATACACCTTCGGTCCACTTGCCTGCACCATAGAGGTTTGCATGGAAGAGCAGAACATGAGCACACTATAGCTACCAGCCGAAATCGGACAGATGGCATCATCATCATCATGATTACGCACTGTCATAAATATCACAATAAAGTATGACTGATGACTGCATCATGAAATTATTGAACCTTGTTTATTAAAAAACTTCTCATTAATTTCGCAAAACCAATGACTAAAGTCATTAATGATTTCGACCTTGTTTTACTCTACCGAATCAACGAACTTGTTTAACTGTCCTGTTTGATCCAGTTCTTTCTTCATACATTCGCTTATTGACGATTACTAATGATTGTGAGGTACCTATAGTTAGTTTATGGTTACTACTTGTTTCAATGGAGTTTGTAAATTAGCGATTGAATATACTCATGTGTCTAGTGGTTACAAGCGCGACTCTTTTTTTAATTTTTTTTAGGGGTGGGCAATCATCAAATAAGGGGTTATTTCCCGCTCTTGGGCAGAGCGAAAGGGAGTGTCAGACTTCTACTGACTAAAAACCAACCATGTTCCTTCTTAGCCCTTTATGTCAAGGCCGCGGTATCTCTTACAACATCCCGCAGCCCGACTCCCCCCGAGTCTAGGGTTCGGTTACGAGGTCATGAAAAGTGGAATTGGTCCGACATCAAATTAATTAGATAGAAAAAGCCTTGCCTTGGAAAACATAACTATTATAATTATTATTAACCATTTATTTCGGACAGAATCCAATTAAGTGGATCTATATAAAAATGATTTGGTTTTAGTGCCCCTTATTTTATTCCCATTGACATTGAAATCAAATAACTTTTCCAAGAAAACGCCTTTCAGTAATTATGAACTTTTCAAGTACGTCCAGAAAATGTTTGTGAAATGTGTTGTTTTCGGAATTTGTTTAATAAACCATTCATTCTTATTGGTTCTATGTTAAGATTCAAAATGTAGAATAAGGCCATTTCCAAATAATCAGGTCAATTGTATAAAAATAAACTTTTAGCAGAAAATATTCTACAAACATAAACAAGATGCCACTGGCTGAAAACATTCTCAATGCTAAAATAATAATTTAGTTCAGAAATGATTAATTGTTCTTTTGTTTATGGTTTGAACTCTTGCTTGTCATAATCGCACTGTGTTGAGGAAAAGTAAATTCTATAAGAATATTAGAGGGCAGGTAATCTAGCTAAAACCTCAGTTAGGAGAATATGTCTGAAAAAAAAAACATTGTTATTGTAGCTCTAGGTTGAAAAATAAACAAAAGACGAGTCATTGTCCTTTGAGTTATTCAATGATACATTTTCATTAGATTCGGTAATCGATCTTTCGTTACCAATGGGAGATAAATTAAATAGTTGGCTACTCTTTTGACAGCTGTATGTACTTCGTGTTCATTCACAAGTCTCAATGATACTAGTGCGATGTAAACAATACTGAAACAAACTGATTCAATATCAAACAATAATCCACTTATGCAATCAAGATATCGAGTGGTAATAGACAGAAGCAGGTCAGTAATATACTTACTCAAGTACCTACCACGTAACGCGTAATATCACCAATAGTTCATTTGGCATGTTCTATTATTTACGACGCGACGGTTTATCGACAACCCCATTAATGCATGCGCCAAACTTGTTTCGTCTAAAAATAAAGTTCGTAGCTATCACTTGCACCGCTCTCAGTCATAAAGTCGCTTTCGCGGTGAACGCCTGTGTGTTTTGTTACGTATCAAAGTAAAACAAATAAATAAAATGTTGGTGAAACTCGCATTCCCAACCTTAGCGTCTGATTATCCAGACGTCGACATGCTGAGGTGTAAAGAGGTCAATCATTTCGCCACCGAGTGCATTTCGCCGCGTAGACCTAAAAGGAGTCTCGCGCCATTGCCAGAAGACAAAGAGTGCAGCAACACGGAGCTGAAAAAGACGTGCAAGATGGTGCACAGGAGACGAAAACACCGAAAGCAGTGCCTCAAGTTGCCAGCGTTGCCTGAATACGATGAGTGTTGAAGATTTGTTTTGAATTTGGAAGGATTTCCGAATTTACTGCCTTTGCCTGCCACGTGCAGTGTTGCCGCCAACATGGCACTTATATATACCAAATACATACAATAAGTACAAGATATTAAGTTTATTTAATAAGTGCATTCGTCAGTACGTATCTTCGTTATCGCTGCAGTTGGATACTTATGCTTGTTGTCAAGCTGGTGAGAGCATGTGTTCCGTTCGGAAGCGATGGAAGTGATTCGTGATTAATTTGTTAAACTAGTCACACAATAGATCCAGATAGAATTGTTACCTAATTAAGTATAATTAGGTGAGTAATTTAATGTGCTGTTAGTTTGATAAACATGACGATTGTTCAATTAAAACAATGTGTTTTTGCTGTCGTTACGTGGTAATTAGTGTTACAAGGATTAAGTACTTTCTAATTAGTACTTTAACTTTATATTTCTGTTGTAATAATTGTACAATGCATAGATCTGGTTGTAAGACCGAAATAATAACTTTTAAACTTAGGTATAAAAGTCTGATGATAATGATACTTTTTTTTTTTTTTTTTTCCTGGCTTTGCACGGTTTGTGCATTTAGCCAATGTCATAATGATACTTAACTGCAGAAAAAAGTTGATTTACAAAATGGCGGTTTTCCCGCCTTTACCTAGTGTTGCAACATGTTTATTTTGTGCAACAAAATTGTGACATTGTGGAAATGTACTGGTACCTAATGTAATTCTTGATTAACCAAAGTTTATCAATGATTTATGTGTTGACACATGGCCATGCCACGTCGATATATTCGAAGGTAATCTGCCTACGCTGATAAATAACGCAGTTATTATGTTATTGTTATTACCTATATGTAGTAATCATTCAAGTATTCATATTCGATTTATGTAAGATGCAACTTTATGAAAGAAGAAAGATTTTTTTTCACATTAGTATACTGTTTAAAGTCAATATTTCCTTAGCTAGTATCTTATGTATTTGGCGACTTTCATAAATTAATAGAGTAGGTACCTACTATTGTATCGAAATCACAGAAAAAAATCGTAAAATTATTAATGTACATTTTTTGTCATCATTGAACTTAAATAAAATGGACCAGAAAATGGATAGAGGGCCTGTAAAGTCAGTAGGATTGGCGAGATTTTGTGACATATCAGTTTTTTTCAGACTTTATACAAACTTCTTTCAGACAGTTTGTACCTACCTATGTATTTGATGTTATCTTGTAGGTAAATAATAATAATACTTAACTACATTTTGTTACGTATGATGCGTATGTAATGGAACTTTTTTCAATCTGGTTTAAGTGTAAACAAAGTCAGATAGCTAATCATTGTTTGTTTACTTAGTAATTGATAAATTACAAGTGGCCTTATAGCTGTCGTGGAAAATCTGCTACTATTTTAAGATTTTTGTAATGTACTTGATAATGTTGACGTTATTATTTCGTAAACTAGGCAGTAACTTTGGTAGCTTTTATTAATAAAGAACTTTCTTACTGTAAATTAATTACGTTAAAGTATTTGGTAGTTATGTTCGGTAGGTTTATTTATGTATTTAAGTGTGTATTTATTTAAACGTAGATATCAGTTAGTTATTTCAATCTGTGATAATTATGTTAATAAACGTAATAATTATAAACTATTTTATAATTTCTCTTTTTCATTAAAAGTAATTAAAATTACATGCCCATTTTATTTTCGCAGTCCTCCTTTAAAAAAATTCTATGGCTAATCTCACAAACCAGTTTTTTAATATTTCTAAAATAAAGAAAAACCAACCTCTATCGACTTCTGTTGTAAAACAAAACATAGACAAGTTTTCTTTTTAAAACCATAGTGCAGCGACCTCGTATGAGTCGTATCATTCCCACCCTGTCAAACGTTGTTTACAAATAGAGGAGGCTAAGTTGTCTCATTAAATTATTAATTTTGAGAAGCGATTTATTGCTGCACATAAATATAGAGCCATAAATAACGATAATAACATTATTATATTATAATAACATGAGAATATGAGTTGTTTACTTCAGACTCAACAACCAGAGTTATCGCGGCAACAACATGATTGATTCCTTTACTATTAACCGTTAATTTATTGGTACACATTTAAAACTGGCCGGTTTGACCATTTGAACTTTTGGCCTCGATATTTAAGTATTTTTAATATAGGTTTGCTGTAGGAAGTTATGTAATGTCTAAACAAGTCTTTATGTGGGTTGATTTTATAATCGGTTATTACCGGTACTTTAATTACTGACAGGCTAAAAATATAACTGGTTAAAAGTAACATAACATCACACCTGTGCTTCCAAAGGGGCAAGCTTGGTGTATAGTGGAACAGACGCCAGCACATCAGGCTACTACAATCTGTCAAATTTATTAAATAAAATTTCAACTTTATCGCTAGGTAGCATTAGTTCAAGGTTGATTGGGAAAATTTGACAGTTTCGGGAATCTTGATGTGCTGGCAACTGTACCTACCGACAACTACGTCATACCAGACATGTTTTAACTCCATCGACAGGTCTTGTCATCAACCGGGCACAACTTTAGATTCTGGGCTGCTACTGACAAACTCCGTATAAAAAAACAAAACATTAGTATTTTGTCCAGTTTGGGAATCAGGACTGTGGTAGTATGCACTTCATGCACTTGTAACAGAGCTAATAAGTTGAAAACACAACTTACTTATTACATCACAGGCTCAGCAACACCACTAAGCCCTAGTCCAAGGTACCTTCCAACTTCCCGCCAATCGAGGTGACTTACAGCTGTCATGAGTGACAGCTGTCCTGACTGACTACTGTAAGACAGTGTTTACATATCTTTTCATTACTCATACTCTGAAAGTAGGTCATAACATGCCGGCGGAGCGGGTTGAAAGTACTACTTTTCAGCCCTAGGAAGAATCACTTTCAACTGACAGCTGTCAAATTATTAAAAAAAAACTTTGTCTATTTTCAAATTTTTATTGAACTATGTTAAAAAATTTTATACAGCCACTCAATTACAGCGCGATTTAAAATTAAAATAACACGAAATTAACTTAAGAATAAAATTATATTATGACTTTAATATAATTTAGTTTTAACTATTTCTCTAAAATAACATCGATTTCGACAAAATCTTTGCTATTTTTTAAATGATGATTTCTTTAGTAAGTTAATATTATTTATATTCTTATTTTTCTCGTATTTGTAATGAAAAGCACAGTTTTTACCTCGGGTAAATTACTTAGGTATTTAGTCCGAACTATTAGCGCCCTCAGTACGTTACGGGCGCCAAACCCCGTCTCGGGACTAAATAAGTAATTTTCGCCCCTTGGATAACAATGTAGGTACCTACTATTCAACCCCTTTTTTTGGCGTGAAAAATTTTGCAAAAAATGTTTGCGTAGGGATACTTAGTTTGATCCTACAGAATACTTGGTTGACGTTTGCGTGAATGGTTCATTTACACCCTGTATAAAACAAAGTCGCTCCATTTGTACGCTTAGATCGTTAAAACAATGCAATGGATTTTAATGCAGTTTTCGGCAATAGATAGAGTGATTCAAGAGGGTTTATGTATCAACGCCGGGGCGGGTTGCTAGTATCTATTAAATAGATACACTGCAATGAGTCACTACTTTTAACAATTGATATGGAATGTTAAACAATTTTACCAATACTTACATTAGTTTGCATGACCGACATAGCCGTCTCGGTCAATGACTAAAGATGTCAACACGCGTGGCCATGTGTCCAAATAGTGCATTGAACTGTAAAATATAGGCGATACTGTTAGAGACCGTGGCTTCACTTGCGTGGAGGTCTGAAATTATCTGATCCCAAGGGAAAGTACTGCCGGAATAAGAAGTATACACCCAGTCACGGTGTAGGGATGTTTACTGACTTAAAAAAATATGATTCTAATTAGTCCGTCTTTTAGATTATCGAAGAATATTGGAAAAGTATTTTATGTTTTATCAAATCAATAAAAACTGACGAAGATACAATGCGTCAAAGATTTATGTGGGGGGTAGTGACATCACTCATCGGTAAAGAATGTCATACTAATGTCTTGGAAAATGACGTCACACGAGTTTTCAAAGCACTGTATCGTCTTCATTGTTTGCTTACGTGAAAAAAGAAAAAATACGTGTCCAATATTTTTTGAAAATCTATCTGACGGACTAATTAGATTTTTTTTGTTAACTACTATATGCCAGATTTTCATCCAAATTCATTCAGCCCGTCAGCCGTTAAGGCCTACGATGAGTGATTAACAAACTCGCTTTACTATCGATATAGTTGTATGTTGTTACCGCCTCAAGTGGACAGCTAAGCATGAGGACATTGGTTCTCAAGTCGGTCGGGCAAAGTGTTATTGGGTTTTTTTCCATCAGGAATGTCTCCATAGCAGCCACGGAGACAATAGGCAGGCCTCTTATTACATGGGACTTGTAAATACACAAAACTGGCATGATGAGAGTGTACCTACTATTAAGAACATGGAATGTTATGTTACAATAGCGTACTAATATCAATATAAAGGGTGTAAAAGTACCCTTAACGCAAACGAAAGGCACTTGTTCTCCCCACCACTGCGATATTTTTTTTGTTCTAGACCATACCTGGGAACCCTCTAGTTCCGGAGATATTGTGGGTCAAAGTTCCAAACTTTGCGCAGCTGTTTTTGTAAATACTAGTTTATCAGGTTATAATTTTACTTAAATTGCCTCCCTTTTACCATTCAAAGCGTCCACTAGCACAATGTATTAAGAGTGCTACATTGAGTTTTACCATAAAATGAAATTTTTGACACCAAAAAAAAAGTCGTTTCCCAGCAAAAATTTTTGCGTAGGGGTAGGTTCCTACTTAGTTTGATGTACAGAATGCTTGGTTGACGTATGTGTCAAGGGTTGATTTACACCCTGTATATCACCATGAATGACTATGACATACATAAAGTCCGTAGTTAGTTTAAGTAGGTTATGAAGAAAACAAAAGATCTAATGCGATCAATAGGAAGCCTTGAAACCGTTACTTATGAGTAAGTAGAAGACATACATATAAAATACATACATGACTGTATTATGTAACTTTTTGTTCTATGATTTATCAGTCACAAATCATAAGCATAACTATAAATTGGCCGTCGTAATGCCGTCTTACTTCAATAATATTCAAAAGAAAGTGACGGCATGCAAGATAAACCATGGCAAGTCTAAGTTAAACCCAGGTTTAACCACTTTTGTAATAAGGCTGCGAGAGTCATAATTCTCAGTGTAAGTACCTTTTTTGGCGGGTGGAAAATCATCGAATAACCCCTCTTGCTCTTTGACAGAGCGAAATGGGAGTGTCAGACTTCTACTGACTAAAAAACACCCATGTTCTTAGCCCTATATGTCGAGGCCGCGATAACTAGTGTACAACCCGCGGCCCCGACGGTCGTCGGCCCTTTCGGGCCCCTCCCATGTTGCTGACATATCTTAGAGGCGCGCGTGGAACACGAACGCGCCGTCGACACGGCCTGTTTTTGTCGTAAGACGGACGGACGGCGAGTTGGCCCATTACTCACCGTCCACAGGCTCGCGTCTACGGTGGCCGGAGGTCATCACGTGGCCCCCGACGCCCGGAGCGCCTCCCGCGGCGGTTGGGACGAGAGGTCCTCTCCCTCTCGCGTTCCGCCACCTCCTTCGCTAGCATCACTGCTTCGCATAAGGCGGCGACGGCGTCCCATTCCTCCTCGCCCCGGACTATGGCTTGCACCAGGGCCGGGCGCGAGAAGTCGCCGCCGCCGATCGCCGCTACGAGAACACGGCGGGGCTCCGCCCAAGCGGGGCACACCTCCACTGTCTGACCGACCCTCACAATGGTGGCATCCGGGCGTTTCCTCCCGCCTGATTCGGTGCAGGTACCTCCCGAAACAACCGTGTCCGGTGAGGATAGGGGATCAAAATATGATTCTATTCCAAATTAGTCCGTCAGTTAGATTATCAAAAAAAATTGAAATTAATACAATTTGGCGAAAATAAAACGTGTCAATGTCATGAGTGGGGGCTTGTGACGTCATTTTGTGGGTAAAAAGTACTAACTTTGTGACGTCACACGACTTGACACGACTTTTCGAAGCACTGTATCGTCTTCATCTTTTATTTACGTGAAAAAAGAAAAAATATGTGTCCATTATTTCTTGAAAATCTATCTGATGAACTAATTAGATATTTGTGGTGAAATAAGTACCCTATTACAACGTCCGCAATACTTAGAAATAATAACAATAACTACTTACCTAACATACTGTGAAACAATTTAAATAATTGTTTCCTAGAATGAGAAATAGTAAACATCACCTCACATGAAGGTATACCCAAGTTGGTAACTGGCGACCCTGACCGACTTCGTTACCGTAGTTCAGGTCAAGGGCTAAGGGCTAGGCAGTACCTACGTAGTTGATGATAGGTACCTCGTGACTGCCAATAGAGTCATGCATAACTTAGAATATAGACTTACCTTTATGTTTAGACAGTTGGATTAAATGCTGAAGTTGTAAAAAAAACACACTTAATTTTATTTCTCGTATTTTTCTCAGCAAACCCTTTCGTTTGATGCCCATGGGTTTCAAGGAATAAAATACCTAGTCCGCCATGTTAGATTTAGAATAAACACTAACAACCACCACCTAATCAAACCATGTATTGTCATCAAAACTTCACATGTAATGATGTAAATATACAAAATTTTAGTTCAATCGGAAACCTCTGAAAAGGAATTTTGGTGGCACGGTTGGCACAGTGGCCCAAGCAGTTGACTGTAGCGCACCAGTCAACTGCTTGAGCCACTGCGGTTCTATCCCCGCACGGAACAAATATTTGTATGGCCTACAGATAGTTGTTTCGGGTCTGGGTATTTGTGTATGTGAGTTGTTTTAAAGTGCGGGGGGCATGGTTTAAAAAAAATGTATATTCTCCTGCCATTATCCCAATCTATTTGGGGTCGGCGCAACATGTGTCTTGTTACAGATTTGCAGTATAACATAATTATTATGTAGTAGGTAAAATCAAACGCGGCTGAGAATTATCACTTTTATAACGTCAAAGTTACAGTCAAATACTATGAAATAGTGAACAATACAACCAACTGAAGTTGCGATGTAGTGGCGCAAAAACTTACGTGCAACACTATTAAGTCTGGAGGTTGGAATTAAGCTTGGTTGCTTATGGTGTCATGTGCGAAATGATGTATGAATTTCAGATACACCTAGGCCTAGGGGAAATACATGTAGGTGTGGTGTTATGTCAAAATTTAAAAGCATCGTAAACTTGTTTACCTTCCTACGTAAAATAAGAAAACTGTATTTCTTTGAAAATGAAATGGTATGGGCTTACAAAATTAAATGCTTTTATTGTTTATTAATCATTAAAGTAAGACTATACTAAACATATAAACTAAACTAACCTAAAAACGAACTAACTAATTACATGTTAATATTTTTATGTTTCAGAAAAGTTAGTCAGTTTATTTTTTTTTTTAGGTTATTCGATTCTAATGAGAGCGTTATGAATTATGATTAGACACAAGGTGTGGTTTTAACCTACGAGTATGCAGAGCCAGGTTTTCACCCCATAATTTGTAGCAGTAGTATCTACACCTCTTGAACTACACCTGCAAAGAGAAAACCGTTCGAGACATGCATACTTAATTTACTTAGATAAATAACGAAGTAAATACCGAACAGGAATCTTAAATTACATAGTATAAGATAAAGTTGTGCTCTAGAATCTTTTAATCTTTTTTTAAATCATCAAATAACCCCTCCCGCTCTTGGGCAGAGCGAAAGGGAGTGTCAGACTTCTACTGACTAAAAACCACCCATGTTCCTTCTTAGTCCTATATGTCAAAGCCGCGGTATCTCTTACAACATTCCGCAGCCCCGACGGGAGAATCTTTTAATCTTCGCTAAGGATTTTAATGCAGTTTTCAGCACTAGATAGAAAAAGGGAAGGTTTGCCCACTCATTTAAAATTTCACAGTCAAGATTCGAGAGTTTACACTTGAAGTATTTATGCTTTTCTACATTGCAATTGTGAAAAGCCGGGGTGGGGCGCTAGGTTTTGATAAATAGCTACTTTCTCATTCCGGAGAGAGAAAAAAAAAGGTGTTTTATGACAGTTTTCCTCAACAACATAATCATTTGGAAATTACATTACATTTTCGTTTCATATGAAAACAAACAAGTAATTATGTAGTAACGATAATCCTCAGAGTCAGATATTCAAACGAGAATTAAGCGTAAACGCCCACTCGTTATTCGTTTCGCGGAAAATGGTGTCATGGCGTCATGCCATAAAATAGAGCGCTTTCCCGCGTAATTTTGTTTAGTTAATCTGTGGTGCTGGTTCGACGAATATGCGGAACTTATTTAGCTAATTGAACATGAAGGCTATGCCCAACAGGACAGAACAGGTATATATTGCAGCAAGCTCAAACTCTCGCGGCCTTATAACAAAAGTGGTTAAACCTAGGTTTAACTTAGACTTGGTTAATCTCGCATACCGTCACTTTCTTTTGAATATTATCGAAGTGAGATAAATGACTGCGAGATAAACCAAGTCTAAGTTAAACTCAGGTTTAACCAGTTTTGTAATAAGGCCGTCGAAGTTTTTCCTGAAGTCAAAATCACAGACTCAGATAATTTTATTCTTATTCAAGTTAAATCAGACAAACGTATTTTGTACGTGGCACTGGCTTCAAGCACCAACATCAAGCACTAGCTTCACGCTCTGGCTCAAAGCAGTGGCTTCATACACTGACTTCTAGTACTGGCTCGAGCACTCTCTCCGAGTGGTTACTTTTTACTTTCTTTTGCCTGTCTACTGTCCCCCCCCCCCCCCTAACTGTAAACTATTTGTTAACTGACCATTATTTTTTTAACTCAGAACGAGACATAGATATTTCGTTTTGATTTAAAAAAAAAAAAAATATGACAGCAAAAACCAAGGTCACGTTGAATGCCTATGAAACACCCTCTCCTCTCAAGATCGGGGACTCGACACTCGAAGTTGTAGACGATTATGTCCACCTGAGACAAATTTTAATGGGCCAGTTAGGTAGGGTTTTATTTTGGAATGTGAAAAATCATAAAATGACTCCTCCCGCTCTGGGCGGAGCGGTAGGGAGTGTCAGACTTCTACTGACTAAAAATCACCATGTTCCCTTTGTGTGCGTCTGACAAGCTCTATCCTAGGTAGTTTTTAATCTGCATGGTCTTCATGTGTGTATTATACCTTATTGTTAACCCAAACGATTAAAAAAAAATAAAAGAGTAACCTTTGGAGTTTCTTGCCGGTTCTTCTCCTTAGGAATCTACCAATGCACCGAACCGTGCCCCTTTTTACCGACGTTTTATAAGTGTCCATGTAGGCCTATGTGAAATTAAAATATTTTACTTTTGATTTTGAAACATCACGCAATTTCGAAAAAATGGACTTTTTGTGTCCTTTGTTTGGGGACAACGGGACAGGTGACCGAGAAAAGGGACAGTCCCGTTCAAAACGGGACTCATGGTCACTCACACACTCATGGTTTATATTTGTATCCTAGCTGAAGGGTTTCTTAAGAAAATAAACTACAACGAAGTTTGTCAGATAACGATAAAACTCCTTTATCTCGAGGCATGCTTTACGATCGTGCCCACAATGCATTAATTTCATGTATGAGTAATTGTTAAAATCCTTTCTTAGAAGTAACTGGTGACGCAAACAACTATTTATTGCAATGTTGTTCTACAGAAAATTCTCGGTCGTCATTGCAACGATGAAAAAAACTTGGCGCCATGATAGATAAGCGCATAGGTTATCGGCGGGAAAACGACTTATCTGAACGTCCATCTTGATTTTTAAGATTTGACTTGTGATGCGGAATTTCTTTTCAAAATTAATATGTAGGATTATGTGTCAATGTGTCGTATGAAATAAACAGTTTAGATATTTACTTTAGGTACCTATACTAAGCCATTATTAATTCATGAAAATGACGCTAGATATAATATGCATATCAAGTGTGTTAGTGATAAGTACCTACGTATATGTTACTAATTCCATGGAAACTTCTGGTGAACCTCGGGCAAATCTAATGACCGATTGCAAAGTAAAATAATGTATTACATACTTTTTTTAGGCACGAAGACGCTATAGACGATCTTCATGTAATTTTCTGTATAGAGGTTTGGTTTTTGTTTGTAATAGAGAAGTTTTAAGGTCGTTTTGTTAAGTATGAGTGATATTGTGTAATTTTATTGTAACTTTGTGCCTACTTATCCTAGGAATGAGTAATGAAGAAGAAAGAAGAACGAAGAAAATGTATTAAAGACTGAAAGTCTGAATTGAGGACTTCAAAATTCCGTAGCAAACACAAAATAAATACTTTAATAGTAAAGGTCTGCCTTATTCAGCTATGTTTCACTTAGGGCCAACGCTTTCGAAATTAGAACAGCGACAAAGTGTGAATATGCGACACAGCCAATAAAATTTTAATAAAAAAAACTAGTGAATAATTTTTTTACTCGAGGTCAAAATTGAGTGCAGTTTTTTTTATTGAATTTCAAACCAAATTATATCAAGAGACGCGAAACCTTAAACACGCCAGTCGTGAGTGATAATGAAGTCATAATTATTATAATCTATTCCGTCAATAAATTATCTATATCTAATCGTAATCAATAATAGTGTCTAATAATATTACATGAATAATGATTCATATCAACAACTAACTTCCTTAGCCGACTGCCTCGATGTTCTTGTGTTTTTGAGTTTGAATCCCGCGGCGGGCCGGGTAAAGAGTTATTGGGTTATTCCGTCAGGAATTTGTCAATAGCAGCCACGGTGACTATTTGTGCTCAGTTGATGGCAATAGTCTGGCCCCCTGGGACTTAAATATAATAGGGTAATTCAAAATTTAATTAGTCCGTCAGTTAGATTATCGAAAAATATTGGATACCTACGTGTTTTTTTTTTATCAAATTAATAAAAAATGACGAAAATAAGACGTGTCAAAGATCGTGTGTGGAGGATTTTGACGTCGCTTTGTGGGTAAAAAAGTATTAACCTTGTGACGTTACACGACTTTTTTTTTTTTTTTTTTTTTGGTGGGTGTAAAATCATCGAATAACCCCTCCCGCTCTTGGGCAGAGCGAAAGGGAGTGTCAGACTTCTACTGACTAAAAACCACCCATGTTCCTTCTTCGTCCTCTATGTCGAGGCCGCGATAACCAGAGGACTACCCGCGGCCCCGACAGGCGTCGGCCCTTTCGGGCCCCTCCCATGTTGCTGACATCTCTTTGAGGCGCGCGTGGAACACGAACGCGCCGTCGACACGGCCTGTTTTCGTCGTGAGACGGACGGACGGCGAGTTAGCCCATCACTCACCGTCCACAGGCCCGCGTCTACGGTGGCCGGAGGTCATCGCGGGACCCCCGACGTCCGGAGCGCCTCCCGCGGCGGCTGGGACGAGAGGTTCTCTCCCTCTCGCGTTCCGCCACCTCCTTCGCCATCACTGCTTCGCAGAAGGAGGCGACGGCGTCCCATTCCTCCTCGCCCCGGACCATGGCTTGCACCAGGGCCGGGCGCGAGAGGTCGCCGCCGCCGATCGCCGCTACGAGAACACGGCGGGGCTCCGCCCAAGCGGGGCACACCTCCACTGTGTGCTCCACCGTGTCCTCCGGCCGATCCTCGCAATGGTGGCATCCGGGCGTTTCCTCCCGCCTGATTCGGTGCAGGTACCTCCCGAAACAACCGTGTCCGGTGAGGACCTGCGTCAGACGGAAGGTGAGGGCGCCGTGGCGCCTCTCAAGCCACTCCTCAAAGAGGGGACTTACCGCCACTATCGTGGCGTGCCCTGCACGGGGTTGCGACAGTCGCTGTCTCCATGCCGCCATGAGATCGCACCGGAGGTCTGTCCGCCGCGCAGCAATTTGCCGCGGCAGCGGAGCGACCCCCCGGCGCAGCGCCTCCGCGCGCCATTGATGCAGGCGCGCGAGGACTATCGCCTCCAGATCCCACGGCGGCAATCCGGCAAGGAGGTTCGCCGCTTCGCGGGAGATCGTGCGGTACCCCCGTACCGTCCTCACGGCCATGACCTTTTGGGGCACGTTCAGGTAGTGGGCGGCCCGCTTCCTCAAAGCAGGCGCCCACACCGGCGCCCCGTAAAGGGCCATGGACCGCACGATCCCCGCGTAGAGCCTCCGGCAGGAGGCGCTTGGCCCCCCCAAAATTGGGCAAGAGCCACCTAAAGGCAGCCCCGGCCCGCTCCAGTCTGGGAGCCAAACGTCGGAAGTGCTCCACGAAGTTCCACCGGCTGTCGAGGACGAGTCCTAGGTACTTCAAAGTACACTCGACGCCGATGGGAACCCCTCCCACCATTAACTGGGATCCCGACGGCAGCGCATTCCCACATGGAAGCCCATGGCCTCCGACTTGTGAAGCGCCACCTCGAGACCCAGCTGCCGGATCCTCTCTACGACTATCGCAACCCCGCGTGTCAAGTTGTCGGCCGCCGCCTCGTACGACCCACCCTGAGATAGCACCAGCGTATCGTCCGCGTAGCAGACCACGCTGACGCCGCTAGGGAGGTCGGCGCGCAGCACCCAGTCGTAACCGATGTTCCACAAGGGCGGCCCCAGAACCGATCCCTGTGGAACACCGCACGACATCTCTCGCCGGTTCCACTGTCCGTCTTGACCAGGGTAGATGACAGCCCTGTCTGTCCCCGACCACACGACGAAGGTAGGTCGGCACCCGGTGATACCGGAGTGCCTCCCTAATGCAGCTCCAGGGCATAGTGTTGAAGGCGTTGGCGATGTCGAGAGACACCGCCAAGACCACACCACCCCGAGAGACCGCAGCCCCCGTCGTGAGGGCTCTCACGCGCATGATGGCGTCCACCGTCGAGCGCCTCTTGCGGTAACCAAACTGGTGTTCCGCAAACGTTACACGACTTGACACAACTTTTCGAAGCACTGTATCGTCTTTAGTTTACGTGAAAAAAGAAAAAATATGTGTCGATTATTTTTTGGAAATCTATCTGACGGACTAATTAGATTTTTTTGGTGAAATACCCTATTGCCGAAATGTGGTACTATTAGGTACACCTCTGCCTAACCCCTTGAGGAATACACAGGCATGATGTTATGTATGTTAAGAACAGCTAATAATCTGTCTGTATTCCCAGTGTCGTCTTTCAAAAACAGAAAAACGGCAAAACTTACTGAATGAGGATCAACGCATAGGCCAAAACCTTAGTTAGGGCTACAAACTTTAAATTTCGCACACGTATTGTTTTTCAAAATTCAACCCCCAAGGGGATGAAATAGGGGATGAAAGTTTGTATAGAAAATCTTTATTTTTGATATTGCCGACATCCAACAAAAGCTATAAACATACATAAACTATTGTAACTAAAGCTCATTTTCCTTGAATCACCATAATTACTTCAAAGTGTTTTTCTAACTAAGCAAGCAAAAAGAACAGGTTTTTTTTGCTTATACCTATACTTAGAGGTAACTTAAATTCTGAGAAAACTGTTCTACAAATAAGTGTTTAGTTGTATTGTATTGAGTCACTGTTAAGTTTCAGAAAGGTAAATATTTAGCAGATATTGACGTCACGCACGATTCTGTTGAAAGGGTTAACCCATTAGATACGAATTATAGTTATTTTTAGTGTTATGGGGAAACTGAATACTGAAATATCTTTAGGTAAGCCTTTTGGAAATAGTTTAGACACAATTGCAAGTCGGGTTCGTTCTGAAAATACACCTTTCATATTATTTTACCAGTGATAATTCAGTGAACTTTATTCTCGTAACGCACAACAATGTCTTTGTTGCAAAATAAATAAGTAGGGTATACTCTACAGGGATATCTAAGGTACTCTAGTGAAAATGAGAGCCAACGTACATCAAACTAACTAACTCTAAGCAAAAATTATTGCTGGGGAATGACTTTCCTTTTGGGATTTTTTTTTCCGGTAGCACTCAATATTAACGCACTCAAAACATTCAACAATTTTCTTATCCACAAAACAATTTGTGGCACCTTCTTGAGACTCCTCTGTAAAACAATAAAAATATCATTTTTCCTATTCAGCGCAATAAACAACTCTCGTAACCTTACAGAGAAAAAAAAACTAGCTATACAAAAATTACGCCATTATTATGAGTAATCTACAAAAACGATATTTATTACGTTTTGTTATTAGATAACAAAACAAAAAGCCGCTTAATGTTATTAAATTGATAGATTTCAATGATTTATAGAACGTTGACATAATCAGCTGGTGTTTGTATCCTTTGAGTAAATGAATATTAATAAATTATGATATCATTGTGGTGTGAATAAGTCGTATCTCCGAAAGAATTTTGACGCTAACACAAACTGCGTAAAAGCTAATCTGAGGTTTACGGAAATCTTGAAGAAATGGATTTCAGAAAACTATACTTTTCGGTTTAGCTGACTGTGATAACTTAAAATATGTTTGAGACTGAAATGAGATGATTTTTTGTTTCGGTACGAGTATCTGTTTGTAATTTCAAAATAATGCTCTCTGACGGTAGGTTCTATTTGGAGGGAGCTTTTACTGGTGTTATAAAGAATAACTTGGGCCACTTTCAATATACTAAATATTGGGTTCCGTACAAAATCCTATTGAATCAGAGAAATAATATTTTTGTAATAATTTTACGCGGACGATGGTCGCGGGCAACACTTAGTAATACTAAATGGCGGGTACATTCACCTTTAATGCAGCTTCATGGCGGAAACTCAAGTTCCATCCAAAAATCGATACCAACGTCTCATTTCCGAGACTTGCCAGATCCACAACGCGCATGTGCAACAAAATAACGAGTCGTCTACACCTTGGGAACAAGGGAACGAGTAGTAAACTGTATCGAGTGTCGCGATACCGATTGTAATCGATACTCGACATTGTTTCTCACAACAGCCCGTTGTTCACATAACAAAGACTCGATTCGATACGCTAATCACAGGATCCGATGTTTGCTGTTGAATCGATTCGATCGAGACGTTTTTTTTTCACATTGATTCTTATTAAAGTAAGTACTTAATTGTTTCTAATGAGGTTGGTTTGTGGGCAAGGAAAGTTGGAAATAGATAAAATGACAACGCTTTAGTACACACATGGTGTATAATCAGCCCAATTCGTTCCCTCTCCGGGGCCTTACTCGGCATCTTATACGACCGAACCATATCATTTCAGCTTTCTTACCATACCATTTTTCTATTGAGACTAAATAATTTAACTGATTCTACTTTACACGTTCCTTTATATCTTATCGATATCGAAAATTTGATACGGTTTATTGTAATGGCAATTCAAGAAAAATGGAGTAAGTAGTTTGTAAAGAAAAGACCATGGCGAAATTGTAGTTCCCATGACGGTTGGGTTTGTCTCCATCGACCGCGGTATCGGACCGACTTAGCCACGTAACATGGTGAGTTATATCCACTGATACCGTGATCCGTTTCCCTCAAAATAATAATGAATGTTTTTACCCACTGATTACCTAGTCCCTTGCAGAAGAATAGATAGGTATTTTTGTTTTAGATGGCTTCGGAGGAGCTCGTGACCAAATAATAACAAACGCGGCTTGGTCTTCAGGTTAAGCCGCATTTGCCTAGGTTGGATCGTGGATGGGTGAACACCCATTACATATCGCACGGCAGTGCCCCCGGCAAGTCGACAGGCGGCACGGCCGTACCATCCTTTTCTCGAATCTTGTAGTTTTCTCCGTGCCCACGCACGGTCAGCCGTTGCTCCCTTCTTTCAGTTGAAAATCTTTGACAGTGGTTACAGAGGGCCGAAAGTCTGACAACCAGTCTTACCAAGGGGTATCTTATTCCTCAATACTTATTGGGTTGTGGAGGTCAGATAAGCAGTCGCTCCATGTAAAGTACTGGTATTCAGATACACTGTGAGTCGACCCGAACTATGTCAAGTTTTGAAAAGGCTAGGCAGATGATAATGCCCGTCGGGACTGCGGGTTGTTGTAAGAGATACCGCGGCCTCGACAAAAAGGGCTAAGAAGGAACATGGGTGTTTTTTATTCAGTAGAAGTCTGACACTCCACTTCGCTCTGCCCAAGAGCGAGAGAGGTTATTTAATGATTTCCCACCCAACCAAAAAAAAAGCAGATATCAGAAAGCTTCTGCCCACTTATGTTGTGTTTTGCCTTTTTTTGTGGATTTTGATAAGATTATCTCCATCAAATCAGCGAAAGCGAAATTCCAGTTTCACTGTTTGTTCTGGGAATCGAACCTACGACCAGTAGGTCAACGAGGCAGTTAACATCAAACTTACCTACATAAAAAAAAATACCGATCGAATTAAGAACCTCCTCCCTTTGGGAAGTCGGTTAATAAAAACCGTCCGCGATTGGGGCCTGGTAATTTCTAAATAAAACGCTCCATCAAGTAGCTGTACGATAAACCTCAGTCTAGACTGAAATAGGGGTACATATTTGATGTCTGCAAGAAAGGACGGGTCAATAACCTCTCCTCTCTAGGAATTGCTCGAATTTGGTTTATTATTCACTAAGAGCCGGTACTATAAAGTTCTGTGGTTTCCCGGATTACTGTATAAGGTGCTGCTTTTGTATATTATACAGGGTGTAAAATAACCCTTCACACATACGTTAACCAAGCATTCTGTACATTAAACTCCCCCACGCAAAAATGTTTGCTGGTAAACGACTTTTATTTTTGGGGTCAAAAATCACATTTTACGGTACAACTCAATGTAGCTAGTGGATGCTTTGAATAGTAGACGGGTCATGGAGGTAATTTAAGTAAAGTTATAACCTAAAAAACTAGTATTTACAGAAACAGCTGTGCAAAATTTGGAACTTTGCCCCAATATCTCCGGACCTAGTTCCGGAGATATTGGGGGTCAAAGTTCCAAATATCCTGGTTTCCAGGTATGGTCTAGAACCAAAAAATGATCGCAGTGGTGGGGAGAACAAGTGCCTATTGTTTGCGTTGAGGGTACTTTTACACCCTTTGTTATGTTATGTCATTCTTCCGGGCTTAGCCGACTATACGATGATTATGATCGAAATAGCCTTCTGTTTTTGTTGGAGAGTGGGAAATCATGAAATGACTCCTCCCGCTCTGGACAGACTTCTACTGAGTAAAAACCACCCATGTTCCTTCTTAGCCTTTTGTGTCAAGGCCTCGGTATCTCTTTCGAACATCCCGCAGCGATCGAAATAGCCTTTGTCAAGTAAAAATATACGTGTTTTTTTTTGGATCCGACCACAAAAGAGGGGTGCTATATATTTGAAATGTGTATCGACGTGTCTGTCTATGGTATCATAACTCCTGCAGGGCTATTGCGTATCTTTTAAATGACAGTGGCTATCAATAGTGTCCATCAATTAACTGTCAATTTTTTCCATTTTGTACTAAACCATAACCAATTTGACAGTTAATCCATGGACAATATGATAGCCACTGTCATTTAAACGATACGCAATAGCCCTGCTGAACGGATGAACCGATTTTGATTTTTTTTTGTTTGAAAGGTGAGTAGACCCAGGCGACCTTGCTCCGGAGGCATCGTTAACTAATTATGTAAGTACTAAACAATCCCCCAAAAAATACCATGTTTAATATCCTGTTACAGAAAAACAAACAAATTGCTGTACTAAATATAGCCGTCCTTTAAAAGCCCTTTAGGGCAGTGGAGCAACTGTCGTTATCGAACATTGCACGTTTCCGAGAATAAATTGTTTTTCTACAATAATCAGTATTTTGATAAAACGTAGGTACTGAAGCAATCGGTACGGGGAAATTAATAAAAAACAGGTTAAAACGTTGCTTCCGGCTGTTATTCAAAGTAAAGTACCTTCATGTACGGTCAATCGCTTCTTAGAACTAGCTAAACTAGCTAGAAGCAACACTTCATCATCATCATCAGCCTTCAATGTTCCCACTGCAGGGACTCAGGCCTCCTCTCTAAGAGAGGGATGGGATAATCCATCATGCGGACCCAGTGCGGATTGGTATACGTCACATGTCTTCGAATTTTTTGGTTCTAAGAAATGCCGGGTTCCTCACGATGTTTTCCTTCACCGTTTTGAGAGCAGTGGTGATAAAATAAATTTCACAAAGTAATGCGCCTGCCTGGCTTTGAACAATTGACTACTGTTTGTAAGTCGGGGCCACAACCACTGGGCCACCGCTGCTAAGTAACACTTAACTAACTCATAATCGTTTTTAAAGCACTTTATATTCAAGGATGATTGGAAAAACTTGACAGTAAAAGTTGTGCTGGCGGGCGTTTGTACAATGAAATATTCCAAACACTAAAAAGGTGAACATCGACTAATATAAATTATGAGCTAGAGCTACATACAGGGTGTAAACTAATTCTTCACACAAACGTAAACCAAGCATTCTGTACATCAAACTAAGTACCCCTATGCAAAAATTTTTGCTGAGAAACGACTTTTTTTTTGGGGTCAAAAATCACATTTTACGGTAAAACTCAATGTATCATTCTTAAAACATTGTGCTAGTGGATGCTTTGAATAGTAAACGGGTCATGGAGGTAATTTAAGTAAATTTATAACCTGAAAAACTAGTATTTACAAAAACAGCTGTAAAAAATTTGGTACTTTGACCCCCAATATCTCCGTAACTAAGGGTGGTAAGGGTGGTAAGGGTCCCAGGTATGGTCTAGAACAAAAAAATGTTCGCAGTAGTGGGGAAAACAAGTACCCTTCGTTTGCGTTAAGGGTACTTTTACACCCTTTATACATCAGTCGTAGGTCGGGGCTGCGGGTTGTTCGACAGAGATACCGCGGCCTCGACGCAAGGGGCTAAGAAGGAACATGGGTGGTTTTTAGCCAGTAGGAGTCTGACACTCTCTTTCGCTCTGCCCAGAGCGGGAGGAGTCATTTGATGATTTCCCACTCCAAAAAGAAAAAGGTAAGTCCTGAATTTTGGGCATTCTTTAGGTGGCTAAAGTGGACTACCCACTTTATAGGCTGGCCTCACCACTACTACTTAGTAAGTTGTAGTAAATAAGTAACTTGGTGAGACCAGCCAACCTTTCGATCTGTTGATCGTTTCAACAGATCGAAAGGTTGGCTGGTCACCTTAGCTCATTTTAGCCACAAAGGGAGCCCGAAAGTCAGGTAAGAATAATTGTCATCCGCGAAAAAAAGTAACTAGGTAAAGTTTCTGTCTCTGTTGTACATAAATATTTAAAACCAAAAGCGAAAACCATCCAAGATTTTCATAATTAATAGCTATTCTATTTTGTCAACAGTTAACTTACTTAAGTAAATATTTAACAAACGTGTTAAGAGTTATACAACACAGTAATTGGTTAGTGAAAGTTTACTAAACTACGTTCAATAGACCCATAAATTATCCGGTTTTCTTTATATATACTCTGTGGGAAAACTAGCAGCCTGTTATGAGAGAATAGACAATCTTTAGAAGTTTTTCACCTCACTACGGAAAATATTTCACAGATCTTATATAAATCTTAGATCTTTTGTTGTAACTTAAGTGTTTTTTCTGGAATTCTTGTTATCTGTGTTTTTATGTGGTCTTTCTTTCCTAGAAATGGGATTTTCTTAGAGCAAGGATTAATTGAAATCGTTGTGCGTAACTAGAGATTTAAAAAAAAAGTTTTTTCTAGATGAAGATAAGTTTTATCTTAAATAGTGCATTCAGTTGTACTTACAATAATGTTTTGTCCACTAAAATAATAAAGTGTATTTTAGAAAACTTCGATAAACATATTAGTAATTTCATATTAGTAACCATTCTTCCGATGCATGTTTAGGCAAATACTCACGGAGACACAACAGACAGTCAAAATGTCGTCTACACTAATATTATAAAGAGGAAAGATTTGTTTGTTTGTTTGTAACGAATAGGCTCCGAAACTACTGGACCGATTTGAAAAATTATTTCACCGATGTGTAACGACAGTGGTAAAAAATAGACAGGAACTGATTCATTATTTTATTCGGACAGAGTCTCGACTTACAGGTTTCACAATCGAGCGCGATAAGACCTCGAAACTGAGCTTACAGGGCATTATATAGACTGATATCCCCACCGGAGGCATCCGGTAGTTATGGCGGTGTCTTCGCTTGACTGTGATTGGCTCGCGAGTCGTTGCCCGTCATTGGCTGGCTAGAGTGGCATGGCTATGGTATGCTAGAGTGGCATGGCTATGGTTTGCTAGAGTGGCATGGTTATGGTTAGCTGTCATTGGCTGGCTAGGGTGGCACGCTGTGAGCAGGCTGTTGTAACAGATGCCAAGCTACACTATCCTCGGGTGACATAGGCTACTTTTTATCCCTGTATTCCCACGGGAACGGGAACAAAGCGGGTGAAACCGCGTGACGTCCGCTAGTCACATATAAAATAACCAAGGTACTTTGCATTTTAAAAGTTGCCAAGCTACGTTACATTTGCGCCATAGTAAAAAATACTTATCTGTATTAATAAATAAATGATATATTTAGCCCATTGTATTAAATATTAGTTTAATTTAATTAGTTACAGCACGCAGTGTTCATGGTTTGTACCAATACCAAAGTTTCGTGACTAATATTTCATGATTAAAATGTACTGGTGGAAAGATTTGGTTTAATTAGAGTTATGGCACTCATTAATTGGTTATCGCAACCTATAGTGAAGTTACTACCTACTAACTATTATTAGGCCTCTCGATTTACCTTTTGTTCGGGTTCGAATCCGGACAGGCGCATTACTTTGTGTAATTTATTTCATCACCGCTGCTCTCAAAACGGTGAAGGAAAACATCGTGAGGAAACCGGCATGTCTTAAAATCAAAAAATTCGAAGACATGTGACATCTACCAACCCGCACTGGGCCCGCGTGGTAGATTATAGCCCATCCCTCTCCTAGAGAGGAGGCCTAAGTCCCTGCAGTGGGAACATTATAGGCTGATGATGACATAAATTGTATCGTAAATGGAAGAAGTTACTGGGTCCTGAAATACAAGTCCCTAGCTAATCTAGCTCTGGAGGATTTCTTGTGTAATCCGTTTTTATGCCTATAAATAATTTGTTATTATTAATTTATGAATGGCTGATGACCTTTAAGCAATTAACACTAATTTGCATAGTGACAATATTTAAAAAAAATGTATTTACCGCACCCATAGACTTTCTCCTGTTCGTTATTTAAGCCTCTCTTATTTTTATTTTAAATTGGGTCATCCTTAGATTGTCGTGAACATCATATGACAAATATATTATCTACACTTATATTATAAAGACGAAAAATTTGTTTGTTTGTTTGTAACGAATAGGCTCCGTAACTTCTGAACCGATTTAAAAAATTCTTTCACCGTTAGAAAGCTACACTATCCCCGGGTGACATAGGCTACTTTTTATCCCTATATTCTCACGAGGAATAGAAACTTCGCGGGTGAAACCGCGTGACGTCCGCTAGTCTAGTATAAACAAACATACATAAATCCCATACAATCTCCTGCAAATACATTTTATCGTCACTTGGGGATTATTTGTCATTCAATTGACATGTACTCTATCATATACGTCATACCATGGGATCCCCCTGTAAACCGTTACAATGGTAAATATTTACACCTAAATCTGTTCCATTAAAAGCTTACCTTTATGGTATTATAGGATCAGCAGACGACATAGTTATAATTCCTTGCGTCAGCATTTACCACTCTGGGTATTAAAATGGGTACCTACCTACGTAAAATTGTCTTTATTATTGTAATTAGATCTGAATTTACTATTGTAATTAGTGTTGGCCCAGGTGGCGTACTAGTAACTTTGTGTAATGTTTCATCACCACTGCTCTCAAAAACAGTGAAGGAAAACATCAAATATTCGAAGACTTGTGACATCTACCAATCCGCACTGGGTCCGCGTGGTAGATTATAGCCGATTCCATCTCAAAACGAGGAGGCCTGTGCCCCAGCAGTGGGAACATTAATAGGTTGATGATAAGATTTGAATTATAATAATGAAGAGAAATGGCTAAATAATAACAGCTGCCGCTCGAGTGAATTTTCAGGTTAGGGAGGGAGAGAACCTCTCCTCCTAGCCACCGCGGGAGTCGCTCCGGGCATCGTCGAGGGCCACGTGATGGCTTCCGGCCACCATTAGTTTTCTTTTACAGTTGTTGCATGTAGTAAGTTTTCCGAAAGTCTGAAAATCAGTCTTTTCAAGGGGGATCAATTACCCAGTATTAACTGGGTTGTGGAGTGTTACATGCAGGCACTCCATGTAAAATACTGTTAGACTGTAAGCCGACCCCAATGTAGGGCGAAGGCAGATGAAGATGCAATTTGAACAAATACTTTTAGATGACGTTATTGCGCACTGCTGGCCACTGGCTGTTTCTACTGCAATTAAATAAAAAAGAGAAGATCTATAAAAAATACAAAAGTACAAGATCAGAGACATCAGACGCTCCACGATAACTGACAAATGCTTTCACTAACTGGACAGTACACGAGTTTACTTCAATCTATGTGGTTACTTTCTTCAAAAGACCATCTCAGACACTTGTTTGCATAGTGACTTGTAAAAGTGTTTGTAAAAATCTATTTGCAAAATAAGCATCTACGCTAATTTTATAAAGAGGAAAGATTTATATTTTTGTGTGTGTGTATGTTTGTAATGAATAAACTCAAAAACTATTGCGCCGATTTCAAAAATTATTTCACCATTAGGCAGCTACATTCACCTTGAGTAACAAGGGCTACTCAATATCCCTGTATTTCAATGGGAACGGGAACTACGCGTGTGAAACCGCGTAACGTCCGCTAGTAGATTAGCGTTAATTTCCTCTCTTATGTGTAACATATCCAAAGAGATTAACTCAAGTTTTAGTACTTAAACAGATTAGTCTGTTTAGTAATTTGATGAGGGAAAGACCCTTGTCATCATTAGGTATAACGATTACTGAATAATCTCTTAGTGCCGCTTTTACTTGTAATTATTTTAGATTAAAGTCATTAATAATTTAAAATAATTGTGTCATTAAGTAATGTTAAAGATTAAACATGAAAACTACTGTCCTACAGGGTGTAAAGTAACCCTTCACACATACGTCAACCAAGCATTCTGTACATCAAGCTAAGTACCCCTACGCAATTATTTTTACTGGGAAACGACTTTTTTTTTTGGGGTCAATAATCACATTTTATGGTAAAACTCAATGTTGCACTCTTGAAACATTGTGCTAGTGGGTGCTTTGAATAGTAAAGGGGCTCTGGAAGTAATTTATAAAGTTATAACCTGAAAAACTGGTATTTACAAAAACAGCTGTGCAAAATTTGGAACTTTGACCCCCAATATCTCCGTAACTAGGGGGTTCCCAGGTATGGTCTAGAACCAACACCCGCTCTTGGGCAGAGCGAAAGGGAGTGTCAGACTTCTACTGACTAAAAACCACCCATGTTCCTTCTTCGCCCTCTATGTCGAGGCCGCGATAACCGTTGGACTACCCGCGGAACCAACACCCTTTATAGCATATTGTTAGAGCTCCTGCAGCCTGTGACACAGGATTATCCTAGTACAGGCATCTAATAAATTATTAGACCTACATTTTTAGTTTAAGATTTTTATTGTATTTACCTTCTGTGTTTTTGAATAAAGAATTATTATTATTAGCTGCCTTTTCGGCTCATTGGCCGCAAATGGTTGGGTTGTGGAACAAGATAGGGGAACGGCGGACGGAAGAGTTTGGTAAAACAACCGAGTAGATATGATCTCATTAAAGTGCTCTCAGAAAAAACTGTATACTTAGCCATGACACAAATCACAATACTGGGGCAGCGCGCAGGGGGTTGAGCGAATGAGATACCGCGGCCCGGAACAAAAAGGCCTAAATAACCCTCCTTTTGGGCTTCGCCGCAGTCGGGTAAAAAGAACATGGATAGTTTTTATTCAGTAGAAGTCTGACACTCCCTTACGCTCCACCCAGAGCAGGAGCTACTGGAAGGATTTGAAAGAGACCTACATTCAGCATTGGGTGGTCAAAAGTTGAATAAGAGAGTGGAGTGTGAATAAGAGTCACCAGTGGATTTGTCTGTATATTACATGGGATTTGAAAATACTTAACTGACGAATGTGACTAGAGCTTCATTTCTGCAAACTTATTTGGGATTACTAGCATATTTTGTTAGTTCATTAGTTTAGCTTTTGCCCGAGACCTTTGCCGCGTGAAATTATTACTCTTCAATTTCAAGGATTTAATTTTTATCCTTGGAATTCTTAACAATTTACCCTTGAAATTGTAGAGAGTAATATTTGTACAATAATTTCACGCGGATTAAAATATTTCTGCGGATGAAGGTCGCGGGCATTAGGTAGTTAAAATTAAGACACAAAGAGTGAAGTCAGGCAACAAAGGAAGCTTTCCTTAATATTTTACATTACTCGGAGAAATTATCAATCTAGTCTGACGACACTAAGTAGGCACTCACACATGGTATAAGTTTAGCTTTTCAGTTATTTATAGCCAGTATTGTCTCAAAGCTCGTCTGTTTGTAAACACAGCTGTTCCAACGTGTTTTCAGGAACCACAATGTTTGAACGTAAGTAATGATATTACTTTGTTTTGCTGGATATTCTGGTTTTGTAGGCGTTTCCTGTAATAAGATAATCGTAGTAATAGGGAATTACGCTTGCGTATTACCATAGTAACATATGATTAAATTCCGGGGATTATGTAATAATGTGTCGTTAACTAGCAACTTCCTTATTGCATTCGAGGAGGAATTCACACCCGAGCCGCAGGTGAGTTGTTGTGGAGCCGAGAACTGCAGTATGTATTGCAGTGTGGTTTTGAAAACATGATTTACTTTGTGGCGACAGCGCCATCTATCGCAACAGATGACGAACTAACATCGTCAAGTCCTACATCTCGCTATCAAAGTTATCCGCCACATTAGCGTATATAGAAAATACCGACTTACAGATGTCGGGCAGTTAGCCCACCAGACACAACACCCGTCTGGTCGGAGGATCCTCCCTTTTCTACGGGGGATGAGGAACTTTACACCCTGTTCCTCATGCCCCCCAAACCTTTATACAAGGTTTACCCGTTTGTGCGTCAATGTCCCTTCGACCCTTTATACCAAGTACATAATCATTTTAAAAAGCGCAGCCACTAAGTAACTAGGTACGTGTTTTGTGTATAAAAGAAGCAATAAATATTTAGTATATTCTACTTATAGCTTTAAATTAATATGTCCTGTTGCATGCTTTTACCTGCTGTACTGCAGTATTCATATACTGTAGACATAACAGTCTTTTGTTGTTGTAATAACTCCTCACTTTTTTATGAAACTCATGAAATATTATAAGCGTGAATGTTATGAAAATTGGCTTGAACGCCCAGTTCAAGCACTTTTAAAATTCCTACAAATGTTTAACTGAGAGTTTTCTTCATTTCATTAGGAGCTACAGTTTATAGAATTTTTAATATTTTCATATAAATCAGAAGTATCACTTTTCCCGTATATAAGATTGCCATTGACCACTCAAGTCTATTTTATGCTGTTGGTTAACTAGTTTTTTGAGAGCTCAGCGGGTCTGAAATGGCCGCTTTATCAGAATCCACTCAGAATCTTAGTATGAATCACGTTAAAAACTTCAAATTCTTAAAATGGACTTTATGTCTAAAACTATAACGTCCATTTTAAGAATTTTAAATTTTTAACATGATTAAGATTACGATTCTGCTAAAGCGGCCATTTAGACACCCTGGACTGAAATTTTGAACCAACAAAATCTTCTTCTTTTATATCTCTCTGGCATGCTGGTTTCCTCACGATGTTTTCCTTCACCAGAGCAAGTGATAATTATGCAATACGCACATGACCCCGAAAAATCAGAGGTACGCGTCTTGGGTTCGAACTCGAGACCTATGACTTGGGAGTCCGACGGTCACACCACTAAACTATGACTGCTACCGAGAAAGTAAAGGCTTTTCTTTTTCAGCATCCTGAAAATCTTGTTTCATACTTTTTCAACGTCGTTTCTTTTTGTCGTTGTCGGGTTTTAGTTTTTAACTTATATTTATTTAAACAATTTTGATGTAAAATTTTATTTTAACATGTGAATGTTTTACCGCTAGAGGGCGCCACTTTCAATTTGAGAAATATTTTGGAAATGTCCTACAAGTGAAGCCCTTTCAAATGATACCAAACACGGCGTATTTAACTCCATTTTTATTATTAACACATAACGTTTTGTCCGCTAGAGGGCGTCATATCAATTTTTGTGACACGTCACGTAGCCTATGCTCACCGGACAATTAAGATGGTTGTAATAATACCTCATATGTCGAGTTCCGCTTAGTAGGGAACAAAATAATCAACATACTCACATTAATTCATACATACATAGCCAGTCAAAATCATAACCCTCCTTTTGCTTTGCCGTAGACGGGTAATTAACATCAAGTTCCTAAGAATATTCGTTTTATAAACAGGAATGCATTAAATACTCAAAGCAAAACATTTTCGTAGACGCACTATCTCGATGTTATTGCACAAACCGCCCCCACGTCTGAGTTTTACATTACAAATCTGTTTTTATTTGATTTCCTATGTATTTTTGTACCTAGGTAAATAGCTGACGCATTACATTGATCAATTTCAAAGGAACTTTTAAAAAACACGGCTTCGTAATTACCACAGAACGTTTGAAATAGACGGTTCACTAATTCTCTAGAAGCCAGCAGGGAATTTACGTCTTTAGATATTTTTGTTTATTCGTAAACAACGTTCTTTCATCAGCTAGGTCCTGAACCTTGACCTTATGTTTTGACAAACCACACTCGGGAAAAACTATGACCGCGAATGGTGACTAGGTACTTGCTTAAAAATAACACTGCGAGCTGCGACATCCAGTCCCTAAATAGGCTCGCCATGGACATCAGACTCAAATATAACTGGTACCAGTAGGTATACCTCTACCTAACTCTTTGGTTATTACAGGCGTGATGTTATGGTGATGATAAAAACTTTTTCATACTTTTCTTTCAGTTCAAACAACTGTTTAAATCAAAATCAAATCATTTTAGTAACCTGAAATTGTTTGTGACGTCTGGTGGCTTCTGTATAAATCATCTCTTTGAAATCCTAATGGATATCCTTTGCCCTGGATTGGCTGGAGGGCTTGTCAGACTCTTGCTAACCATAACCACACGTTGTCTTTATCTATCTTGACCCGGGTGCTAGAGCATTAGCGCAGTTCGCCACACATGAGCACATGATCTCCTAAAACCAACAAACAATCTCTTTCCTATAAAATCACTGTTTAATAAACTTTGCTCGTATCCTATGAAACAATGATCTCATAAAATAACATTTAGGGTAACACTAACACCTTCTAACAAAATTACCGTTTGACGTAAATATAAACAAATCATAGTTTGCTTTCCCAAAATCACGTACACTCAGGCTCATTGCCGGTTTATCATGTTTTCTAGGAAAACCGCCTGCGTAAGTAGATTTTCATGTTCAACCTGTTGGCAATAATCCATATAATTTTGTTCGAGATATTCGGAAATGGCTCACAGAATTTTTCTAATTTTCTGTAACAACTCAACCGTGTCTTGGGGTTTTCCCAAAGTGGATATGAATTCGGATAACAAACTAGTGTTTTCTCGCGGGTTTACCCGTGTGGATGACGATGCTGATTTTTTCACGGGACTGTCTGACTAAAATATCCTATGTAAGACATGGAATATCCTATATATAATAAATTCCAGAAGAGAGAGGTAAAGGTGTACTTCACTTGCTTAATAGTTACATGCACTTTTTATTTGTAAAATTAGTGAACTTTGAAGCTGCGAGGTGAGTTTGGGGTGTGTCATCGAGGTTCGTCGTCTAAACAGATCAATAAACCAACCCGAGACGGAGCTTTGAGCCTCTCTGAAGGACATAGCGTCTGAAGGGTAACGACCACGAAAGGTGAAGGGCCTTAATACCAGGTATTGGCCTAAAAGTAGCGGGCGAGTTTACGGAATGCGGAAAAGATTGCCCTTCGCTTTTTGCGTTCCAGCCTACGATAAGGTAGTTGATGGAATGGTAGACCTACCGTTGACGCTGGTGGTCTTGGTTATAATGCTAAATTCGTTTTTCCCTAGGTGGATGATTCAATAGGGTCGTTAACAAAAAATATATAATTAGTCCGACATGTAGATTACCAAAAAATATTAGACACGTACCTATTTTTTCTTTTTTCACGTTAACAAACAATGAAGGCGATACAGTGCTTTGAAAACTCGTGTGACGTCATACTCTAAGACATTAGTATGACATTTTTTAGCGGTCAGTGACGTCACCAACCCCCTCTCAAATCTTTGACGCGTTTTATCTTCGCCAATTTTTATTGTTAAGATAAAACAAAAAATACATATCCAATACTTTTCGATAATCTAACAGACGGACTAATTAGAATCACATTGTTTTAAGTCAGTAAACATCCCTATTATAATTTTAACAAACACAAAGGGGAATAGATTAAGTACCGCTTTAGCGTCAAGAACTGTGTCCTGCAGTCCACAAGCCGTGGAGCTTTTTAGAATAGAAAATTAGTAACCATTGTCGTTACCTTGCAGCTCGGAGGAGGAGGAGCTCGTGGCTTAATAAGAACTGCCACTCAGGTCGATCTTTAGGTTAAGCTGCGCTTGCCTAGGTCGATCTGTGGATGGGTGACCGCCCATTACATACCGAGTTTCCTCCGTGCCTCGGAAAGCACGTTAAGCTGTTGGTCCCGGGTGCCATATATAGATCTTTGGCAGTCGTTACGGGTGGTCAGTGACCTGAAAGTCTGACATCCAGTCTTACCAAAGGGTATCGTATTACCTAGTATTAACTGGGTTGTGGAGGTCAGATAGGCAGTCGCTCCATGTAAAATACTGGTATTCAGCTGCATCTGGTTAGACTGGAAGCCGACCCCAATATAGTTGGGAAAAGGCTGGGCAGATGATGATAATAATAATTATATTGTGTTACCTTGCAGACGGCCATGACCAGACTAATTAAGCAATAATTTGTAGATTGTTATGTTATAAAATACTGTAGTGTTACCATATTCAGCTGGAACCGGTTAGACTGTTAACCGACCCAAACACAGTTGGGTAAACATGTATGTAAACACACATTTCGCTACTAACAAAGTGTTTATTTTCAGTAAATTCAATTGTAGAATCGATAACATTACAAATAAAACAAATAATTAATACCTAAAAGTAATGTAGGTATTTGAATAATACCTAAAAAGGTTTATTTCGGTTTCCCATCATATAGAGATTGCAAAACTTTCTAGAATTCTAGACCATTTGGAATGCTTCGATATGAGGGAGGCAGTGAGTGTACGTGCGCATACGCTCACAAAATATAACTCAGTAGAAATGTAACTCTTGTTAGTGTAAATATTTGTATTTCAACTTGGCTTCCTCGGTGGTGAAGTGCGTCTGCTGAGCTTGAAGTCCGGGTTCGATCTCCAGGCCAGGTATAATTGTGCTATTGAGTTTATCCATCAGAATTTCTTAGAAGCAGCCGCGGCGCCTGGAGTCATGCCCGGATAACGGCAATAGGCTAGCACCTATTAGATGGAATGGGCATAGTGCTTAAACATAGCTGGCGAAATATGGGTGTACTAATAAGCACGGCTCTGTCTAACTCTACTAAGAAAAGTGTACTTAATAGCACACATTTCGCCAGCTATATTAAATAATAATAATAACAATCCATTTATTTTCAGGCATCTAAGGCCCATAGATAAATCAGGCGGGAGGAAACGCCCGGATGCCACCATTGCGAGGATCGGCCGGAGGACACGGTAGAGCACACAGTGGAGGTGTGCCCCGCTTGGGCGGAGTCCCGCCGTGTTCTCGTAGCGGCGATCGGCGGCGGCGACCTCTCGCGCCCGGCCCTGGTGCAAGCCATGGTCCGGGGCGAGGAGGAATGGGACGCCGTCGCCTCCTTCTGCGAAGCAGTGATGCATGCGAAGGAGGTGGCGGAACGCGAGAGGGAGAGAACCTCTCGTCCCAGCTGCCGCGGGAGGCGCTCCGGGCGTCGGGGGTCCCGCGATGACCTCCGGCCACCGTAGACGCAGGCCTGTGGACGGTGAGTGATGGGCTAACTCGCCGTCCGTCCGTCTCACGACGAAAACAGGCCGTGTCGACGGCGCGTTCGTGTTCCACGCGCGCCTCAAAGAGATGTCAGCAACATGGGAGGGGCCCGAAAGGGCCGACGCCTGTCGGGGCTGCGGGTAGTCCTCTGGTTATCGCGGCCTCGACATAGAGGGCGAAGAAGGAACATGGGTGGTTTTTAGTCAGTAGAAGTCTGACACTCCCTTTCGCTCTGCCCAAGAGCGGGAGGGGTTATTCGATGATTTTACACCCACCAAAAAGAAAAAAAAAAGGCCCATAGATAAAATACCTTATAGACTAACATAAATATTATCAAAATACAATTTGAGAGACTAAAAATTATGTTAGTAACACTTCACTACCGCACTAACTGCCGCACTCAGAGAGCTTTATTGCCTACGTAAACAAAAACCTCCACGGTATATTATTTATCAGTAACTCACTCCTTGGAGCGAGACAGATCAGCTGTCAAAACATGACCAGATTCTAAATATGTCTTGATACCTACCTGAATTAGTGATGATGATATCATACATCATTTGATTACATGGCCTTATGTGAGAGATTACATCAGCTCTATGTGGATTGTGTAAATAAAGTGTGCCTGCCAAGTTTGGAGTAATCCTGGGAGATGGTACTCTATGGATGAGGCACATACCACAGCAACATGATGAGATTTTTTAAGATTTACTGCCGCAATCCTCTGAGTGTTGGCCTAAGTATTAATTTAAGCTCGACTTTAGTTTTAATGATTACTTAGGTCATAACTTGACAGGTTTACCATACAAAAGTATGTCAAATCTTTACTAAGTGATGGCCTAAGTAATCATTAAAGCTCTCTGAGTGCGGCAGTAAGTCACTGTGCGTTCTTGTGGCACTTGCCCGCGGAAGCGACGGTACACCACTCCCTGCGGCCAAAAGTCCTCTTCCAAGACGCAGAAAACATGTTGGTATTCGCACTACGAACGCCCTAAAGTTGACGTAGCGGCGCGACTCAAGCAACTGCACTCTCGCAACGTACTTCGTCTACTGGCCAAAGACCCATGTCATAAGTTATAGAGGGCTATCGCCTATTGCCATCAAAACGTTTTAGTCACAAGCGATTTATTTAGGTTGCTAGTCAAATACAGCTGTATTATTTTGATTTATTGGCTACGTAAACAAAAACCTCCACGGTATATTATTTATCATTACTTCACTCCTTGGAGCGAGACAGATCAGCTGTCAAAACATGACCAGATTCTAAATATGTCTTGATACCCGAATTAGTGATGATGATATCATACATCATTTGATTACATGGCCTTATGTGAGAGATTAGATCAGCTCTATGTGGATTGTGTAAATAAGGTGTGCCTGCCAAGTTTGGAGTAATCCTGGGAGATAGATATTACATCTATGGATGTAACGTATATACAGGGTGTAAATTAACCCTCCACACATACGTCAGCCAAGCATTCTGTACATCAAACAAAATACCCCTACGCAAAATATTTTTTTTTGTGGTCAAAAATCTTATTTTACGGTGAAACTCAATGTAGCACTCCTAAAACATTGTGCTAGTGGATGCTTTGAATAGTAAAAAGGTCATGGAGGTAATTTAAGTAAAGTTATAACCTGGAAAACTAGTATTTACAAAAACAGCTGTGCAAAATTTAGAACTTTGATCTCCGTAACTATGGGGTTCCCAGGTATGGTCTAGAACAAAAAAAAATATCGCAGTGGTGGGGAGACCAAGTGCCCTTCGTTTGCGTTAAGGGTACTTTTACAACCTTTATAGTAGGTACTGTTGTCTACCACAGCAACATAATGAGATTTTTTAAGATTTACTGCCGCAATCCTCTGAGTGATGGCCTAAGTAATAATTTAAGCTCGACTCTAGCTTTAATGATTACTTAGGTCGTCACTTAGTAAAGGTTTTGACGGTTTTATGATACAAAAGTATGTCAAATCTTTACTACGTGACGGCTTAAGTAATCGTTAAATATCTCTGAGTACCTACCGCAGCAGAAGATGTCTATAATTAACCATAATTTAGAGTTAAATATTCTAAAAAAATGAAAATCAAAAGTTTACTTTATTAAATATTTTCATTTTAAAACATTAAATTGAAAATGTCCGAAAAAAATATTTTAAAAACGTTTTCAGTCGAATAATATATTTTCAGACATTGCTGTGGAACTGACTTGTGTTGTTTTGACTTACAAACCCTACGTAAACAAAATAGACCTATTCCCGTGACAACGTTTTTTTCGTTTTTTTTGACGGCACGGTTGGCGCAGTGGCTGAGCGATTGGACTGCTGCGCTGCGTGCCGCGGGTTCGATCCCCGCACGGAACAAATATTTGTATGGCCTACAGATAGTTGTTTCGGGTCTGGGTATTTGTGAATGTGAGTTTAAATGTTTGTGAATGTGAGTTTAAATGTTTGTGAACGCACCCACGATACAGGAGACATTCCTAGTGTGGGGCAACGTTAAAAAAAAAAAAAAACATAAAAAAAAATGTAATAAAAAAATAGTAAAAAATTTAAGACGGCAGAATTTTTAACTTTTCATATATTTGAACCCTGATGACAAAATACTATCTATATCGGTTCAGTCGACCTACTTTTCGGAGCTGACCTAGTATTAAAAATAAAGACATTGTCAGCATAAGGTTTAGGCTTATACTATCAATTGCAGTGGCAAGACCCCAGGCCACTATAACACCAAGTAAAATTGGTAGCAAGTTTTTCACAAGCAAATCCACGAGATTAACACTATATTTTTAACTCAGACCCTGACATCGTTAGAGGGTATGAACCACGGTTATGTGCCGTTCAAATAAATATTTGAGGAAACGTGCAGTATGATCAAAACCTAGATTTTGTACGCAAATATTATTATACATAAGTTCATTTATCCAAGTATCCGGCAGCAAATGTAAATACTACGAACGAATATGTCTGATTCGCACGTACGCCAAACTTTCGTACCAAAAATGTTGTTATTTCGCGGTCAATACTATAACTAATAACTTAGACAAACGTGGGTGGGATTTTGACATATAGGGCTAAGAAGGAACATGGGTGGTTTTTAGCCAGTAGAAGTCTGACACTCCCTTTCGCTTTGCCCAAGAGCGAAAGGGAAATCATATTACCCAGTGCCAACTGAGTTATGGAAGTCAGATAGGCAGTCACTCCATGTAAAATAAGTATTGGTATTCAGCTGCTTTCGGTTAGACAACCTACACAGATGAAAATAAACAATTCAAAATCAATTGCAGTTCTTCATTGCTTTCGAGGTAGTTTTGGTGTAGTTTATTTCATCACCAGCGCTCTTAAAACGGTAAAGGAAAACATCGTGAGGAAACCGGCATGTCTTGCTGCACTACTCAGAGATATTTAATTATTCCTTAAGCCGTCACTTAGTATAGATTTGACATACTTTTGTATGACAAAACTGTCAAAACCTTTACTAAGTGATGGTGTAAGTAATCATTAAAGCTCTCTGAGTGCGGCAGTTAGAACGGAGGAATTCAAAATGTGACATCTACCAAACCGTACTGGGCCCGCGTAGTGGATTATAGCCTATCTCTCTCTTAGAGAGGAGGCCTGAGTCCCTGCAGTGGGAACATTAAAGGCTTATGACGATGATATCCATATAATTATGTGGAATTCCAACTAAGGGTCCAATGATCCCCGCTTGGGCGGAGTCCCGCCGTGTTCTCGTAGCGGCGATCGGCGGCGGTGATCTATCGCGCCCGGCCCTGGTGCAAGCCATGGTCCGGTGCGAGGAGGAATGGGACGCCGTCGCCTCCTTCTGCGAAGCAGTAATGCTAGCGAAGGAGGTGGCGGAACGCGAGAGGGAGAGAACCTCTCGTCCCAGCCGCCGCGGGAGGCGCTCCGAGCATCGGGGGTCTCGCGATGACCTCCGGCCACCGTAGACTCGGGCCTGTGGACGGTGAGTGATCGGCTAACTCGCCGTCCGTCCGTCTTACGACGAAAACGGGCCGTGTCGACGGCGCGTTCGTTTTCCACGCGCGCCTAAAAGAGATGTCAGCAACATGGGAGGGGCCCGAAAGGGCCGACGCCCGTCGGGGCCGCGGGCACACTAGTTATCGCGGCCTCGACATAGAGGGCGAAGAAGGAACATGGGTGGTTTTTAGTCAGTAGAAGTCTGACACTTCCTTTCACTCTGCCCAAGAGCGGAAGGGGTTATTCGATGATTTTCCAACCGCCAAAAAAAAAAAAAGGGTCCAATAACAGGTAAATAGGTACAGTCACGATCACTAACACGTAAATACGTACCGGCTTCTAAAATGGATTTATTTCTATTCTCTTGATTGTAATTTATAGCCGACTTCAAAAAAGGAGGAGGTTTCTCAATTCGACCGTATATACATTATTTGTTTTATGTTTGTTCGCGGAAACCTCCGTCAATTTGTCGACCGATTTTCAAAATTCTTTTTATGTCCGAAGTGGTGCCATTGTCACCACGTTAGGATCTGACGATGGGATCCTTGAGAAATCCAGGGCAACCCTCAAATTTTATAGGCACTTATAACGTTTTTCATATATTTTCTGAAGCTGTTTAAGTATTTGCGTCTGATAATCATAATCTCATGTGGCTGCGCTGTTGATGGAAGATACAACTTCTTAACGGTTAGAAGTTGGCGGATAATTCTTTAATAAAATATTATGGGGACGTATATATGGTTGGTTGTATTCGTTATTTTTGTCCGGTTGATAGTTCCTACGGCGTGATGATATATTATATGGCGTAGGATTTGAGCCAAAATATGGAACTGTCTGCCGACGTCTGTGTACCCTTCCACATTTAACCATGCCTGCCTTCCAAGAAAGAGTGAACAGGCATATTCTGTGCACGCCCCTTCCAGCATAGACCTTGTCCATCGCTTTCCTTCCCTTTCGGGAGTGATCGAGTTCAAGAACAGGTCCATTATGCAATTAAAAAAGAAAATTCTGTCTTTGATCTTCTAAGAATCATAATAACTGTCGGAATCACAAGTTATCCTATTTTTCAAAGTTAGTGGTTGGCATCGATATATCTACTTCCTAAATCATGAAATGATTTTTACGAACCAGTAACATACTCCAATATCCGATATTTATCTACTTTATCGAAATAAATCTTCATTGTGCACTTAAAGAAAATGGCTACAACCTAATTTATCAACGGAACTGCATAAGGATAAATCTGGAAACGAAAAACAAACATTCAATAAATTTTTTTAGGGGACCGTACCTCAACAGGAAAAAAACGGAACCCTTTTAGGAACTTTGTTGTCCGTCTGTCTGTCTGTCAAGACCCTTTGTCTCAGGAACGCGTGGAGGTATCGAGTGGAGTCCCTTGAAACTGTGAACAAATCAAACTTTTAAGTTACCTACCGTAAAAAAGATACGACCGTTTATGCCACAATTTACGCCGTATATTTCGACACTCAAGCGAATCAAAATGTATAGGATACTTCCGGTTGACCTAGAATTAACTAATAACTTTGGTGAGAAGCAATATCTTACAGCACATGCCGTGGAAGCTGAAAACCGGAAATATGTATTTTAAACAAAATATCAACACTTTTATTAAGGAACCCTCGGTGCGCGAGTCCAACTCACACTTGCCGGTTTTTCTTTTCAATCTAGCTGTTCCCAATACTTTGGACTTTGACCAATGTTTTTATAACTTTGTACATGTAAAATGGATTGTGTTTAGTAAATTTGACCTAGTATCGGTCTAATTTTATCAATAGCTAAAACAATTCGCTTGAATCGATGCTTGGAACGTGATTAGTTTATTTTGATTCTAACTGGTGTGTTTGAGTTACTGTGTTCCGATGAAAGACATATAATATTACGGCACGGTTGGTGCAGTGGCTGAGCGATTGGACTGCCGCGCTGCGTATCGCGGGTGTAATCCCCGCATGGAACAAATATTTGTATGGCCTACAGATAGTTGTTTCTGGGTATTTGTGTATATGAGTTTAAATGTTTGTGAACTCACCCACGATACATTCTAATCGCTCAGCCACTGCGCCAAACGTGTCGTCATTGTCATGTGTCGTTGACGTATTGTGAGGTCCCAATATAGTTGGTTAGTTTCGGGAGGTCGCAATGTAGTTGAAACTTGCACGGAAGATATCCCGTAATTGACAGTGTAACCGAGAAAGCTTGAAACAGTGTTAGACAGTGAAGTTGGCACCCAAAATTATTTATATATAAGTATCTGGTTTCTACTAGTAATTTAGAACAAAATGTTGGATAGTAAAGATGTTTTATTTTTTTACACATCCGGAATTAATCTGCGAACCAAAGCACTTGGTTTAGTAAACAGATTAGCGGCGCTTGCGCCTGATTTGTTTTGACAGAGACGCATGGCGCCAGTGTACTCAAATGACTAATAATAATTAATAACCGTGTTTACAGTGCGAATATTTTGTATTTATTTTGTAATAGGAATTGCTTTTATCATTGATAAGTATATTGAATGTGCCAACACGTGTGCGCTGATGTGCGCTGCGCCGCGTGGTGCGCTACCCAGACGTCTTCAATTATTGTTTATAACAGGACCTTTTTTGTATTCGGTGAGAAACGTTAAATAGGCGACCGGTGTTAGGGGAGAAAACACCATTTCACTACCCCGTTAGTCACAATCCGAACATGAGAGGAGGCACCGATTCCTCTTAAAAGACCTGTCTGGAACCCATTTTGTGCACAATACTACGCCTATTATTATATCCAGACCTACTGTTATGGGCTTTCGATATTTTAACTGAATATCCTGGCAGTTATCTGCTGTTTTTATTTATTAACAGGAGCACCAACAGCTGGAGCAAATGAATAACTTCAGATCCCTTATTTCAAGTGCGCTGTGAAAACGTAACGTTAAGACGGAAGCCCATTCTGTATTACTCATGACCACAGAAAAAATATCTCTATAAAACGAACGCACTAGCTAACACATTCGAATTTACTCTCAGACTTTTGGGCCACTGTCTACATATCACGACTGTCTCATCACATCATCATTATTACTTTAGCCGAAAGACGTCCATAGCTGGACATAGGCCTCCCCTAAGTGTCGCCACATTGACCGGTCCCGTGCGTCTCGCATCCAGCGGATTCCTGCAACCTTTACCAGGTCATCGGTCCACCTAATGGGAGGCCTTCCAACACAACGTCTTCCGTTTCGCGGTCGCCATTCCAGAACTTTCTGGCCATCCGTTCTGCGAGCAATGTACCCTGCCCACTGCCACTTAAGTTTGGCAATTCTTCGGGCTATGTATGGAACCTTGGGTCTCATGCGGACGACTGTCTAAGTTCTACAAATTACAGCTGGGACCAACGGCTTAACATGCTTTCCGAGGTACGGAGGAAACTCGGCATGTAATGGAAGCCGGCACCAACATATTATTCAGGAAAAGGTTAGACTGATGATTCAAGCTCTATGTTTCAATTTATCAGGAAGCTGAAAAAGCTGTTGCTTAGGCTTCACCCGCTATAACTCGAAAATTATCCCACGGGAAAATAAAATCGGGATAAAATAAAATACTAATAATAAAATACTTAAAAATAAAATACTTAAAAAAATAAAATACTATCCTATGTGTTAATTTAGGTTATAAACTATCTGTGTACCAAATTTTATCCAAATTCATTCAGTAATTTTGCGTGAAGAAGTAACAAACATACACACAAACTTTCACCTTTATAATATTAGTGTAATTGTTGGCAAAAGTGGTGAAACTATTGTGAAATAGGCTAGACTTTATTTATTGTAGATGAACATGACCTTTACGCTTCAGACCTAACCTTGGCTGAAACATACCAAAAGCTAGGAGATAAATCAGTTGTCAGCTCACTCGTAGCCCGTAAAGTTCATGAATTATTAATGTTTGTGCTACATTTGCTAAAGTTTTTGAGATATATTTTAGTTTTTGTTGCGTTAGTACAGCATAAGTAAGATTTCATAAAAAAGTTTCCTACTAAGAAGGAATAAGGCATATTGATAGGCTTAGGTAATACTTGTGCATAACTATTGTAGCAATTTTTCTGTAGTTATGAGCAATAAATGTATGGACTCGGCAAAGTTCAAATGTGGATTTCTCGCAAATGTCGTTTGCAACTATCAGATATGACTGACTTTCCAAAATATTAGTTTTGTTACGTAATATGAAAATGCAGTACTTAGTCGAAAATTTCTTCTAACCGTTGTTAATAAGTGTATATATACAGGGTGTAAATTAACCCTTCACACATACTCAACCAGGCATTCTGTACATCAAACTAGGTAATAAAAACGCGTCAAAGATTTGAGTGGGGGTTGGTGACGTCACTGACCGCTAAAAATGTCATACTAATGTTTTAGAGTATGACGTCACGCGAGTTTTCAAAGCATACCTCTACGCAAAAATTTTTGCTGGGAAACGACTTTCTTTTTTGGGGTCAAAAATCACATTTTACGATAAAACTCAATGTAGCACTCTTAAAACATTGTGCTAGTGGATGCTTTGAATAGTAAAAGGGTCATGGAGGTAATTTAAGTAAAGTTATAACCTGAAAAACAAGCATTTACAAAAACGACTGTGCAAAATTTGGAACTTTGACCTCCAATATCTCCGTAACTAGAGGGGGGGCGGGGTTCCCAGGTATGGTCTGGGACCAAAACATGATCGCAGTGGTGGGGCGAACAAGTGCCCTTCGTTTGCGTTACGGGTACTTTTACACCCTTTATACATTTTGGTTCTCGTATCCGTATAGCATTTTTTGGAGCCTTGGAAATCGTCAAATGGCTCCTCCCACTCTAGGCCTTATTAGGCCTAGAATGTCCTAACCTTTCGGGGATTACGTGATATTATATTATGAATCCACAAGCCCCCTAGATTCTGCACTAAAACTATACTTACTTAACTTAACTTAACTTAACTTAACTTACTGCCTTACTCAGAGATATTAAAGTCCCTTACTGCGGTACTCAGAGATATTTAATGATTACCTAAGCCGTCACTTAGTAAAGGTTTGACATTATTTTGAATGACAAAACTGTCAAAACCTTTACTAAGTGATGGCCTCAGAGAGCTTTAATGATTAGTTATAATCATTAAAGCTCTCTGAGTGCGGCAGTTAGTAACGATTTGACATACAAAACCTTCACGAAATTGTCAAAATCTTTACCTAGTGATGTGTTTTTTTTTGTGGGGGGTTGGAAATCATCAAATATCCCGCTCTTGGGCAGAGCGAAATGGAGTGTCAGACTTCTACTGACTAAAAACCACCCATGTTCCTTCTTAGCCCTTTGTGCTTTCCTTTCGAACAACCCGCAGCCCCGATAGGCGTCCGCTTTTGCGGCTGACATCTCTTTAAAGCGCGCGTGGAGCACGAACGCACCGTCGCGACGTCACGTCGTCACGGTATGTCATCGTCATAAGACGGACTGATGGTGAACTAGCTTAGCAATACAACCTCATTCCATTTTAGCGTAGAGGAAAGTCACCAAATATGAAATAGTATCTTAATATGGAATACCTTCATTTCTCTAAGACTATAAGTATGAAACGCAACACTCGACCATCTTCTGTTCCATTCGGTCTACTAACACGTACGTGGTGCAATAGACCGAATGGAACAGAAGATGGTCGAGTGTTGCGTTTCATACTTATAGTCTTAGAGAAATGAAGGTATTCCATATTAAGATACTATTTCATATTTGGTGACTTTCCTCTATCTAAGTATATTTTTATTTGCTTTGACTATTATTTATGGCTTTATCAAGATTAAACCTTTGGATTCAACTTTTTATTTGATCTTATTTGATCTAAGACAATACCTACTCAAGTAAATGAAAATAAAAACCTATAAAACAATTTTACGTTGCATTGTTGACGTAAAATTTAACACACAACTACGTCAGATGACGTTAAAAACACATTAATACCAGTTTTTCTTACAATAAACCTATAAATAATTTATGTAAGCGATAAAAGTATATTATACTAGGATTTGTTTGGATAAGCTATCAATTATGTGTTTTGAAGTCAGGCGTGACTCGTGAGATGACGCGATTGTCGTTTGCTCAAATTATGACGTTTGACGTCACGTCTGATGTTCAAGTTAGGTTATGTTAATGTTTTTTTTTTCTTTCTATTTGTTCAGCGCTGAAAGATGGGACCGTATCAGGTTTATTAAAATAAAAATTCTGGAAATTCTTTAAGACGACTCTATAAGGAAAGCCTAATAAGAAATAAAAACCCGTGAAGAAGAAAGATGACCTTTGACCAACCTTAGTTTACTGTTTAGAGAAATTAGGCCATTTAGAGGGTTGCAAATAAATGCTAAACACAGGTTAAACGTGCTAAGATTTCGTGTCTACTTGTTTTTCAAACACCGTGCAACTCAACAGGTAATGCAAGGTTATTAAAATGCAAAAAAAAAAATAGGACGACATCAATACCATCATTCTCCTGGCCTTATCTCATTTTTTTTCTCTTTTTTGTGGTTGTCACACAATTTCTTCTTCTTCTACCATACTTCTCTCTCCATTACTCATCATCGCATCAGGTACCTCACTTCGTTACCCTAGTCTTGCTCTACTCTTATGCGCGTCCTAATTGGCAACGGTTGTACGATCAAACTTTGCGTTCATGCAACGTTTGATCGTACGACCGTTGCCAATTAGGACGTCGTGCGATGAAAGTGATCGTACGATGGTCGATCTGGCAACGATCGGTCATACGATCGAACGATGCGTTCTCACTCTCTCAACCTGTGCCGTCCCCCGTCCCCCGCGTTCTGCTAGCACGATGACGCGTGACCAATCAGAAGCGATTTGTAGCTTTGATTGGACGATCGCACGATCGCACGATCATACCATCGTTTTAAGCATTTCATTGTGATCACACGATCTATTAGGACAAACTGTAGAAACTAGTGTGTTTAATCTCGTCGTACGACAAGAACGCATCGTTTGATCGTACGACCGTTGCCAATTAGGACGCCGCCTTATATTCATAAAATCGTCATAACGACATAATAATACCTACGGCGCACCATTGCCGTAGTCAGATCCCGTGACGGTATCATTTACTTCTTTCTCTATCATGTAATTTCTCACACAATCCATCCATCTTTTCTTTGGCTTTCCTCTCCCTAAACAAACAAAGATTCAGACTTTGCAAGTTAAATAAAAGCATGTAAAAGCATTACCCTTTCCTTGCAGTCGGGTAAAAAGAAAGATAACTCTGCTGTTTGCCGTTGTGTTATGCGGCTAGATTGTATGGGTAGTGAAAGGTAAAATTATTAAAATTTAAATAGATATTACTAAAGCATTTACTCCTCCAAAATTATTAGATGGTTACTTAGATCTAAAGCAACTTGAAACCAGGGCAGACGGAAGAAAACGAAAGAAAATCAGGCTAGTTATCAAAAAATGCTCTGGCTTACATACCTCCTTGAATTCCTAACAAGGTTTTCCCTCCAAATATCAATGTTAACATGATTAGAGGTAACATGTGACCATACCAATGACCTTCCTATACAGGCCGATGACACACAAATATTTCGTCACTGAGTCACTTCAAATAAGTGCTAACCGACTGGCGGCACACAAAATGTTCAGGATACATCAATCCTCATTGTGCAGACTAGTTCATTCTTCAATTAATTTAGAGGAGAGAGGATCCTCTCTGAGTCAATCTGGACTGGTGGTCGCTGGTTTTATATGCATGGGCAATGGACTTGGCTTTACATATCTCTCAGGCATACTGATTCCCCATCGGGGCTGCGGGTTGTAGAGATACTGCGGCCTCGAAATAAAGAGCTAAGAAGAACATGGGTGGTTTTTAGTCAGTAGAAGTCTGACACTCCCTTTCTCTGAAAATCCTGAAAATTGATCCATGTGGTTGTTATAAATTAGCCACGACTTCCTCTCTAATCAAAACTAAACATACTCGTATTCAATTTTAAATACTTTACGACCAAGTGAGGATCACAGAATTCTAACTTCCTTCCTACTGAGAATGTTTGTTGGAGTTTTGATGACTTTGATTTATCCTCCACCAGTGTGCCGAAACTAAAAAAAATACTTTGTAAAAACTTTTTTGAAGCTTTTTAAAATTTGTTCAATCCTTTCTTAATTTTCTACGAGTGCTTAATTCTTACTTTCTCTTGCATGTCTACTGTTTCTTGTGCTACCCTTATTATGTCAGTGAAAACTTTTAATTGGCTTTCTTTCACGACCTATCGACTATCAGTATCCTAGCTGTAAGTTTTCTTAAGAAATAAATAAATTCATACTGGTCATTTTCAACAGTCATCTTAATTAGTACAGAAAGAAGCCTAACAGAATCACCCCACACCAGTACTCACTAGTTTACATCAATGCTTCGATGCGAAGTGACTTCAATGACGGCATGACATCGTCATCAGCTGATTAATTCGTATAGTTAGAACCACTTGAGAGTCATTGCATGGTCGCCAATTAATTTCAAAGCTGCGGTACTCGGTAATTACGGTCGGTCCGTATGTGGATGGGTGACCATTTAGACATTAGGGAGTTCTCTTCGTGTCTCGGAAAGCACGTTAAGCCGTAATCCCGGCTATTCATTAGCAAATCTTTAACAGTCGTTTTGCCCGAAAGTTTTACAGCCAGTCTTACCAAGAAGTCTCGTGTTGCCCAGTTAGGGTACTTGAGGTCAGACAGGTAGCCACTCCATGTAAAATGTAGACTTGAAGCTGATCCGAGGCGCTCCGGGCGTCGAGGGCCACGGGACGGCTTCCGGCCGCCGTAGACGCGGGCCTGTGGCGTGTGGCGGGAGTGATGGACTAGCTCGCCGTCCGTCCGTTTTACGACGACGACAGGCCGTGTCGACGGCGCGTTCGTGTTCCACGCGCGCCTCAAAGAGATGTCAGCAACATGGGAGGGGCCCGAAAGGGCCGACGCCCGTCGGGGCTGCGGGTTGTACACTAGTTATTGCGGCCTCGACATAAGGGCTAAGAAGGAACATGGGTGGTTTTTAGTCAGTAGAAGTCTGACACTCCCGAACGCTCTGCCCAAGAGCGGGAGGGAATATTTGATGATTTTCCACCCGCCAAAAAAAAAATTGTTGGCGAATAGCTAGGCAGATGATGAGTGGTTTGGCGGTTGTGAATATCAAATTTTCTCAAACAACCATGACCTGCTGCTATTCATCCCGTTACCCGCTTGAGGTGCAGGCATCTGTACACCACCGACTAGATCGCAGCCGTTTCGCGATTACATCACTATAAAAAGTCGCAGTGTGCGACAGCCTTACTCGGAAACTCATTTAGATTTCAGCGCGTGTGAAATGTTTGAGTGACTCATTGATGATGTGTCCGGTTCTGTGTATTGAATCTGGTTGTGTGGCCTATATTAATTGAGATTCTCAAAAAAATGTGTCAACAATTTCTTAGTTTACGAAATGACAAGATGCATTTACGCAAGACTTCATAGAGGCATTATTGTTATTATTATATTATCATTTCGTATTACCTAGTATTAACTGGGTTGTGGAGGTCAGATAGGCAGTCGCTCCATGTAAAATACTGGTATTCAGCTGCATCCGGTTAGACTGGAAGCCGACCCCAATATAGTTGGGAAAAGGCTAGGCAGATGATGATTATATTATCATTTCACTTATTGTCACTAAGGGAAAACCAGACACTATTTTTAATTGTACTGGTTGGCTTGGTAACATGCTGCTCACCTATGAGCTATGATGGTTGCCGCCGACTTCAAACATCTACAATTTACCAGATACATTAATCCAGTGTTAGTGCACAAAACGGGAACCCTGCTTTTTAGCATAATTAGCCCTTTCATACATTTTTCTGTTTCAGATCACACTCTCTTACGCCACACGTCAACCTCCATGCGCATGCGCATGCATCCAATAGTTAACAAAAAAGATCAAACCCCCCACTCAAATCTTTTAAATTTTTATAGATTTGATAAAACAAAAAATACGTATCCAATATTTTTCGATAATCTAACAGACGGACTAATTAGAATCATATTTTTTTAAGTCAGTAAATATCCCTATAGTCATACTGTCCACCTGACACTTTTACGGAGATTCATCATGATCATCATCAGCATATAATTTTCCCACTGCAGGGACTCTGGCGAAAAACAGAGAGGTATGGAAGAGGAAGACACGCTGCGCCGACCCCAAATGAATTAGGATAAGAGCAAGAGAATGATGATGACGGACCTACTTTATGTTACCTGTTTCATCATCATCATCAGCCTATAATCTTCCTACTGCAGGGACTCAGGCCTCCTCTCTAGGAGAGGGATGGGCTAATCCACTACGCGGGCCCAGTGCGGGTTGGTAGATGTCACATGTCTTCGAATTTTTTGGTTCTGAGACATGCTCCTTTCCGTAGATAGCCATAGCAATATTTAAGGACCGATGTGAATGCGTCAGGCAGTTCAGCCTCACTCGACTTTTGCGACAGGTTGTCATACACAACCAGGTCGAATCGAGACCCTGCAAAAAAAAAACTTTTGAATTTGATTACAAAATCTGATTCTGATCTGATTATTGAATTGAAGTAATATTTAATACTAATTTCTGCTAAGGAAATTCGCGCGATGGCCAAGGTTAGGCCGAAGAAACAGGGCTGTCCTAAAGCTCGTTGGGTGTTGTCAAAGTCGCAGGAAACACCTGGATGACGTACGCACAGGAACGAGAAGTGTAATGGAAAAAAGGAGAGGCCTATACCCAGCGCTGGGGGATTCTTGTGCGTATGATGATAATTATAGTCGCGGGGAACAGTTGGATATAGACATCTGATAAGCTTTGTCAAAGTTTCTCTTCGGCCATTCGTTCAAAAAGTTCTTTGTGCTTCAAAAGTCTAGTAGCTAAAACGGCTCAGTCGCAAAATGTCTACTGGTAGCAAAATGTATCTTTCTCATAATGTCCTTTTCGCAGAAGGGCTCTTTCGCAAAATGTCGCTCTAGGACTTAGAAAAATTTCTAAGTCCTAGAGCGACATTAAGACAGAAAGATACATTTTGCTCTAGGACTTAGAAAAATTTCTAAGTCTTAGAGCAAAATGTATCTTTCTCATAATGTCGTTTTCACAGAACAAGAACACGACGACATTTAACATGATACAGAATTCCAGAGAGTTTTGAGTAAACAACAGAAGTGAGAGTAAATAATTATCAAAAGCGTAGATGAGTACTCACGTGTTTCTCGATGTGATTTGGCACGCGTGTTCTGTAGGTGCCTACTGTGATGAATTGATAATTACTATTTGTTTTTGTTGCTATGCCTACGTATTTATCTTTTGTTTACTTGACAAGAGGAAAGTTTTTATTTTTGTTAACAAAAATGGGGTCAGTTTGCACATATTTCATCAAATTGCTGCTATAGCAACAGTGCAATGAAGGGGTAAGTTAGGGTCGTACTGATAACAATAGGGGATCGGACCGAGTCAAAAAAATATGATTCTAATTAGTCCGTGAGTTAGATTATCGAAAAATATTGGATACGTTTTTTTGTTTTTATCAAATTAATAAAAAATGACGTACCTACATAAAACGCCTCAAAGATCATGAGTTGGGGGTTTTGACGTCATTTGTAGGTAAAAAATGTACTGACATGTGACGTTTTCGAGGAGTTCACGAGTTTTCGAAGCACTGTAACGTCTTCATTTTTTGTTTATGTGAAAAAAGAAAATATATGTGTTCAATATTTTTTGGAAATCCACCTGACAGACAAATTTTTTTTTGTCCGATCCCCTATTCTACAGTGTCTTTTCTGACAGCGGAAGTCGGATGTCCGGAATATATTTGCTCTAATATTTCGCCATTCCATAATGCCGAACTATAGCAAAACCTCTTGAGGAGGTTTTACCTTTGACAACACCTTTTAATTAAACATATGAGGATCGAAAATAAAAGACTACGAATAACTAGGGCGGAGGTATCTAAGCTTGTCCCAATTTTTTTGGGGGTAGGAAATCATCCAGTAACCCCTCCCGCTCTTGGGCAGAGCGAAAGGGAGTGTCAGACTTCTATTGACTAAAAGCCATCCATGTTCCTTCTTAGCCCTATATATGTCTAGGTCACGGTATCTCTTACAACATCCCGCAGCCCCGACGGACAAGCTTGTCCCTTAACTTGTTAATTTTTTACAGCATGTAGGGTTGCCATCTCAAAAATTTGGCAACCAGGACAAGGTTCGTGAAAACCCGGATTTTAGAGCCCTGAACCCGGGCATGTCAACGGGATTTTTTTAAACATAGACAGGTTAAAAAACTGTCGAAAATGTCATAAATGACCTTTTGATTTTATTCTCAGACCTTAAAATTAAAAGTCATCTTTTATCATACATCACTTTAAATGTAACAAAAAACAGAATCTTATTACAGTTTGTGCAAACTGTTTATTTTTTAATTGTAATTGTCCGGACGCTCCCCGGACGCCCCCAAAACTAGTACAAATCCGGGGAAACCCGGACAGATGGCAACCTTAACTGCATGGCTTCTCGCAGTTCAGTCTATAAGGCTGTCTTCTGCTTAACCGGGTAATCCTGCCGTACTCAGAGACATTTAATGATTACTTAAGCCTTCACTTAGTAAAGGTTTGACATATTTTTGTATGAGAAAACTGTCAAAACCATTACTAAGTGATGGCCTAAGGAATCATTAAAGATTTCTGAGTGCGGCAGTGACAGCGCACTAAGGCCACGCCTGTGCGGACGGACTTCGGCTTAGGGCGTCGCTGGGGAGGGCAGCAGAGTTACAGGCTGAATATGAGACCTTTACTAGTTCAATTCTCGTTCTTTTTTTATTACACAACACCTTTTATGTGAATCTGTTTTTTTGTGCATGTATTTTTTAAGAAGTACCACCAAATAATGACTTTGTTAGAGCCATTTATCGAGGGCCCCTAAATCTTCATGTAAAGAGATGCTGTTATATCCATAACATTAAGATAATAATATATTGTATGACGCGTATGTAAGACCTGTATCTATGTAAGACCATATTTACAAATATTAAACAAAAAGACAAATAACAAACACAATTCATTGTTGCCATGTCTACACAAGCATTATCAAGTTTTTGCTGTTTATTTGTAATAATAACATTAACTATGAACATATATCATTATCGTATGTTACTGGTTTAATGATCCGGATTGGCTCTAAAGGTCGGACCAGATTGGGTTCATGTTTTATTTGGTTAGAGACTGCTGGCGCATGCGTCGCGAAGTTTTAAGTGGTTGTGTTTTAAATGATCAGTGACTATTTTTTTTGTGTATGGTATCTTGCAGGTCAACATATGAGAAAAGATATAATACTCGTAGTTGGGTATTAAGATTATACAAAATTTTTAAATGTAAAAATATTATTTATGTAAGAGGCTAATAAAGTATGCAAAACACTTAAATGTAAGTGAGCAGGACGTTTGCTGAGAGACAGAAATGAGAAACGGACTAGAATAATTTTACAGTGGTACCATCTGCGAAACTGCAACTGGGCCTGCAGTCTGTACAAAGATAGCGATCGCTTTACGACAAAATGATACGATAAATATTTAACGATGCGGATTTAAGTTGGTAGCTAATACCGGCGGGTCGCGTCCGGCTCACGTCCACCTTAAATCCGCATCGTTATAGCTTTGCGAATTTTGTCGTAAAGCGATCGCTATCTTTGTACAGACTGCAGGCCCTGGTTCAATACGGACAAGAAAACTTGTCCGCCGTTTTATTTCGTCTTCCTTGGCACCAACGTACTACCACCTCATCAGCACCTAGCAATACAATAGAGTAGTTAACAAAAATCTAATTAGTCCGTCAGATAGTTTTCAAAAAATATTGGACACGTTTTTTTTTCACGTAAACAAACAATGAAGACGATACAGTGCTTTGAAAACTCGTGTGACGTCATATTCTAAGACATTAGTATGACATTTTTTAACGGTGAGTGACGTCACAAACCCCCACTCAAATCTTTGACACGTTTTATCTTCGTCAATTTTATTAATTCGATAAAACAATAAATACGTATCCAATATTTTTCGATAATCTAACAGATACTCTAATTAGAATCATATTTTTTTATTACTCATTGGTCCTTCTAGCGGGATATTATGCAAGCAAATTTTATGCAATAACTGTCCTAACGTTTTTATTGCGTCTCTAGTTTTTTGACATTGGTACGAAGATTTCGTGGAGGTTTTTTTTGCAGACTGTACAAATATGACTGATATTTGCTCTATATCATGAGAAGACCGGCCTTTCTTTCATGGTAATTTTAACATTAAATATACGTACACTTATGTAGGTACTATGTTATATTTACCCATGATGTTTGTCTAGAGTTTACATTACCTAAGTGCATGTATCTTTTGAAAACTTAATTTATGGACACGACCTATCTAACGTCATCGTGCGAAACTGCTGATCAAACTTGAAATTCATATACTTCAATTTTTTATTGACTTTCAATAAAAATGGTAGTATTATATATAGACACGTCATGAACTAACATGGCGGCGCTTCAAAACGGCGAAAATATTATTTAGCTACTTTTACGCGTAAAGAAAGAGAAAGAAAATATGACACCGTACAGCGGGATGCCTGTTGATGCCTGTTGTCTTTATGTTTCGCGCAGGTTTACACACACGATTTAAATTTAGAACAAACGTAGCATCGCGCGAGAGGCTGGTGCGTAACTAAGCGCGATGTGGCCAATTGGCTTCATTTCATGTTGTCATTTTTGAGGGCGGACAACGTACCTATAGTTTTAATATATCATTGTAGTTACTAGACCGTTTAGGAGTTTTTTTATATCGTATTTGATAAGCACTGGATCAGTATCATTTCAGTCAAAAGATGTTTACTACTGGACATGTCCTACCCTCAGGTCGACGAAATAACCAATCCCGTTCTTATTGTGTTCGCATGACTTTAGAGTCCGCTACGTGCCGAAGATATTTAAACATGACTGGTGTAACACGGGTCGATCTTTAGTGTAAGTAGCGCTTGCCCGTTGGCCCGTAGATCTTGTTGTTTCGTAAATGAACCAAGATTCCTTCGTGGGTCCCAGTTGTCTTTCGTAGATCTTTGATGGTCGTTACAGTTAATCTATGGCCCGATAATCTGACAACCAGTCTTACCAAGAGGTATCAAATTAAGCAGTGCTAAATGGGTTGTAGAGGTCAGATAAGCAGTCGGTTCATGTAAATTACTGGTATTCGGCTGCATCCCATTAGATTCGAAGCCGGCCTTACCATAGTTGGATATTGGCTAGTCGTAGTAGAAATATAATTTAATTTAATTACACTCCTCTGTTTACTCCTTTTGTTCGTGTTTCGTATTTGTTACTGGGTGGTCTTGCTATAAATAAGTTAATTTATCTCTTTTTGATTGACTAATGAGTAAGAATTGACAGGTGGTCACAACGCTAACTGATAAGAATATTGTTATGAATTCAAAAGCAATGGGGTAGGTAGTGGCTTCGTGCATTGAAAAGTCATCATCATTTCCAGCCTATAATGCTGCAGGGACTCAGGCCTCCTCTCTAGGAGAGGCATGGACTATAATCCACTACGCGGGCCCAGTGCCAGTGCGAGGGATTGGTAGATGTCAACATATCTTCGAATTTTTTGGTTCTATGAAGTTTTCTCACGATGTTTTCCTTCACCGTTCTGAGAGCAGTGGTGGTGAAATAAGTTTCACAAAATAATAGACCTGCCTGGTTCGAACCTACGACTTACTGTTCGTAAGTCGGGACTGCAACCACTGAGCTATCACTGCTCCCTGTATTCATTGTAAAGTACTAATGAATAATTAAGTCAAAGAAAAGAAAAGAAGGAAAGATGAAATATGGGCTCAGTCACAAAATATCTCTTTCACAAAATGTCTTCTGGTAGCAAAATTCGCATAATGTCGCTTTCGCAGAATGCTGTCGGGGATAATCCTATACTATTTCCGACTATATTATGGTTGACTTCCGGTCTAACGGGATGCAGCTGAATTCAAGTGGTATAAAAAAAAAACTGAAGAAGACGAAAGACGAAGACTGCTTACGATTTACGATTTTCAAAACCCTGTTACTAAATAAAATATATCGGAGGTAATCAATAGCTAATAGGTTAATCCAACCAGTCCTTTTCCGTTCCAATTTTCCTGCCAAGGAAATCAAGCACGATTGATAGTAGGAAACAATAACACCGGAACTTATTTATAATATTAGCAACCTCAATCCATCAGGTAAGCACGCCATTGTGTTTTACTACTTATAATGTCATTCGTGAAAACAAAAAAAAAAAAAAACAAAAAAAAAACACTACTTTAGTAGCTTTAGCTTTTCATAGAGAAAGGCGATATGTTTGCTTTTGCAGTTTTCTGAATGTGTTTCGCTGTATTACTTCGGGAAATGAATGGTGTTGAGTCTTCAATGATTTACTTAACAACTGTGCTTTCGAATAAACATTTTCAGCCTATAATGTTCCCACACTTCCCACTACTGGGATTCTGGCTTCCTATACAGAGAGGGAGTGAGTTATATTATTAATATTTTAAGTTTTGTCTTGTTCGTCTCAAAAAATTACAATAGCTTAGCCATTGAATACATTTTTGACTTTGCCATCATCGTATCGTAATTAGAATGTATTTGTTCAGATTGGACGAAAATCGAGGCCCGGAAAACAAAGGGCCAAGAAGGAACATGGGTGTATTTTAATCAGTAGAAGACTTGACATTTCCTTCAGCTTTGATGATTTGCTATCCACAAAAAAAAGGTTAGAGGACAAAATCTCCAATATTCTACAAATCCATATAATACCACAGCACGAACCGATGCTTTTGAAGCGATGCTTCTTTAAATTACATTTGTAAAAATATTCACGCAGCTGGGACACCGGTCTCCTCTTTACGTAGGGGACCGGGCAGTAATCCACCATGCCTTCCCCATAAGGATCCTTTCTTTACTCCTTAATCCATATAATTCTATATGTCGGATCATCAGGATATCAGATACAATTTCCGGCTTTGTCAGTCAACCAATGAAGACGTTGGTTGGAGTAGGGTTTCTAAGTACGCACATCGAGTCCTTGATAGCTATCGATCTGTCCTACAAAGCTCGTATTACATTCTAATAAATATGGTGTCAGCTACTGGAAGACTTTTCAAGGACTATTTAATTTTGTATCGGTAATGGGTTTCACCTAGTTTTCTTAGGAGTAACAGTTGGCCTTTTATTGTTAATGAAGGAATTTATGTTTTTGTTTTGTTTCTCATACGACACGAGTACATTCAACCACCATTTTTACCCGACTACGGCGAAGCCAAAAGGAAGGGTGATAATTTTGGCAGTCTATGTATGTATGTATGTTTCACCGTAGCGCCTAAACTACTGATCGGATTTTAATAAATGAATGAGGTGTCAATAGATTCATAAGAATAGCCCGGGTGACATAGGTTATATAAATTTTTAAAATTCTTTTTATGACGGAATTTAAATTTCAAATTCTAAGCTCGAAAAAAATTTAATTGAGGTAATCATAACATGTTTGGTATCAAATTAAAGGTCTTCTTCTTGCTAATGACAACTAGCAGCTGACTTCTGTATCAATGAGAATGTCATGAAGGCGCATCATAAAAAAGTACATAACAAAGTGCATGCCACTGATAAGTGGCATGCACTTTGTTATGTACTTTTTTATTTTTACATTGTTTATAATTATATAATTTTTTGTTATTGATTTGTGCCTGTAGTAAATCTAAATTGAACTTACACCTTACTATTGTATCGAGTCTGGTTCTTCTAACCAACATAACAGACAGAATGTGTTGCTGGGGAGTTTGTTCCGTCACTTCTTCTTTCCAGCTAAAACACTAGGAAGTGCCGAAGGGTGGGCGTTTTGGGGGACTGTCTCTTGTAAATAAGTAGCGTTAAGTAAATTTTGACGTTCGAAAAGTGCTGATTATCAGCCTAATTTGAATGAATGACTTTTGATTTTGATTTTGATGCGACTACAGCTGTCCTCTATAATAATTATCAAAGTATCTACTTACTAGACGATTTTTCTTGTTTTTTACTTTCAAGACCGCGGTTTTATTTGTCTGCGTTTTTATTCGTAGTCGGGTTTTAGTTTTAAAACTCTTTTTTTTTTAACAGCAAGCGATAAATAACACACGGTTTTTCAGTGTTTTATGATCATGTACCGCTTGTTGGTTTAGTGTTCGCAAGCGCCAGTGCTGTGTGTGAATTCCTAGGTTGAATTCCCAGGTCTTTTATTGGCTTTTCCATCAGGAATTTTTCCATAGCAGTCACTTAGGAGTCAGGATTTGGAGTAGTGGATGGCAATATTCTCACATGAGACTTAAACACAACTGATGCTGACATATGACTGAAAAAAAAAAAAAGAAAGATACTACTAGATACACCTCTGTTTAACCCTTCGGGGACTACAAGCGTGATGTTAATTTATGATCTTGGAACTATTTAGAAAGACTAGATTTGACTTAATTTAAAGTCATTGTACGCACAGGACAGCACCTAAGTTACCAAGAAATCAAGCTACCCCGTGGGCAAAGGAACTTTTCTTAGATGGTCTGTTTGGCAGGAAAGTATTAAAGGATTTGCCACTGGACGAGCTAATAATGATCACGTAATAAATAAAATAATAATTTGGATAACCAACATCCATAATATGGGTTAGTAAAAACATAAAGATAACTTTTAACTATGTTAGTAAACTTAATATTTATTTCACAACAAGGCTGTTGGTCAGAATACATCTCTGAACAACATCACCTAACAAAGGAGAATCGTATTATCGTACCTCCCCGCAGTGGCGTGCAGTGGTCCCCCACGATGGGTAGGCTACGAATAAATGACAGCAAAAAAAAAAAAAAAAGTAAGCCTGTAAAAACAAAACTTTTAAATACAATTCAAAAACTCACCACATTATTCAAGGTTTAACTCACGATTTTCTAATGACAATGTAAACAGAAGAAAGATTCGGCCACCTCAAATATCTCATCCAAGTGAGTGGGTGATAGTTACAGAACACGTAACTTGCAAGATTTTTGTTAAATTTTCGTGATTCGGGTACATGTCTACCTTTAGATACAACTTGAATCTTATCATTATACGATCCGCCCCTAAGACGACCCACTGACCGATAATTGAGAACACTTATTACCTTTAACATGTAATAAACACACATTATCAGCACAAACTTCACAAGTAAATACCATTGTTATTTGTTACGTGAATAAACAAGTAATACACAACAAAATTAATATTTACACTACTGTTAATAACGTTAACTGTACGTTTTCGGTTTCAAAACAAAATCGCATTATATATTGCTTGTCACAACAATGAAACAGTAATGTCTTCCTCTTACGTAAAAAATAATTTCTAGGTTATTATTGTCGATAGAAAAATACTAGCAAATAAAATTGCATCATTTTCATATCGAGTTTGTTCACAACAGCGGTCAACATTTTTTGCAGGAATATACGAAATCCAATGAATGAGGTGACAAGTTGACAACATTGCGAACATCGAACTAAACAGGTGCTGCGCTCTATGCACGGAAGCCCGAAGTTCGTGAAGTGCGAAATTAAAATTTCCTTACGTTTTTGCAATTTACAGGCCAGTGCTAGGTTGTATGTTCATTAAAATATGATTCCCGGTTTTAAGACGTATGTAGTCATATTTTATTCAACATACAACCTAGCACTGGCCTACAAATTGCAAAAAATGCAAATTTTGAACATCGCGGGTTATAGATTGGTTGTGTTGTTGCAGCCAATCACAGCCCACTCAGCTACAATCGCAGGAGCTGCTGCGTTAAAATTGCGAAAATCTATGTATGTGTGCGGTTCATAGACACGGCCATACGTACCGATGTGACGCTGTGTGCATACAATTATGAATGGGTTTTAGACAAGTCGAGTGTTTGTCTATAAGATTCGTACTAATCGTAATCCTTGTCAATGAGTTTTAGTGGGACGCGAAAAATTGCTATAAGTATTTTAACAGGAGTTTGAACTTTTTTATGATTAATTTGTACATAGTGTTATTTTATTGCATCGTTAATTAGTAATAAGAAATGCTCAGTTGGTAAGGTAGGCTAAGCCTAAGAGCCTATATAGGGCGCACGCCCCTGCCTCCCCGCAATGGTCTTCAGGATGGATTTGGAGCTTGAACGAATGAACATTGAACTAAATGAACATTATTAATTATATTCTAATATAGAGTCAGTCGTCACTGAAACTTAGCCACAGGCGGGTCGTTCAATAATATCATTGCATCAAGTGCGACTCAGATAACCAAACAAACGTAACTTATATTACGTAATCAAACTATTGGAAATAACAGTGCTTTAGTGTGAACTAACTATCTTCCTACAAAAACCACCGGGGTACCCAGTCAACGGTCGAAGAGATAACCTCAAAAAGCCATTCTTAAATAGCTTAACAGTCAATGAGATGGCACCAGATAAAGCCACGTCACATGGCCACGTTATCACTCAGCAATGTGGTGGGATTGTTTCATGTCTGATATTATCAACCTTATCTGATAAAAGCTCTACAGATGATCTATATGATGAACTATCTGATCGTAGATTTAAACCTGCATATCATCACGTGAGGCGCCAAAATAAATTGCACGCCTTGATATGATGATAGCGTGGAATTCATTGAACTAGTGCAATTATCTCGCCTCTCCTTTTTTCTAATTGTCTGCCTTACCTTTTACCAACTATTTAGGCTGCCTATCCACTGAATCGGAGCGAAGCTGCGTAGCGGAGAAACGGAGAAATATTAACCAATAGGATTGCATAAAGTTGTTCTGTTCCAGTGAGCAATCTTATTGGTTAAGGCGCTAACAGCATCGAAACAGCGCCACCCACATCTTATTTCTTTTATTTTACTCTAAAATCGCATCAAATTAGAAAAATCCAAAACACTATCATGCTAGTAACCTGTAGTATTTTTAAAATCACTTTTCATGATTCTAGATTTAATTAATTAAGAGAATTACTGATTAAAGATAAAATCGGCTACTTTTGGCGATAATAATTAATTCTCTTAATTTATCAAGTCTAGAATCATTAAAAGTGTTTTTGTTGTTTTTTTCTTAAAACCACCCAGAAGTAGAAGCCCCGCGGAACGGGGCTCCGTCAACTGGGCCTAGAGGGGTTAGGTTCCAAGAACTTGATTTGGTAAACAATAAAAAAAGTGTCATTATGAAAAGCAGACCAAAAGTGAGGTTGGGAAATAAAACAAAATTATATGATATGTTAACAAATGATTATTCGGCGAAATAAAATTTTGCGAAACGTTAGTTAGACTTCCTGTGCAATGAATGCACAATATTGTAAAAGTTCACAAGTGTTTGATAATTTAAAAATACGAAAATAACTCTGTTTGTTAGATTTTTACGACTAAACGGCTTATAGAATCGTAACGAAAAAGACAAAGCGATAGATTATATCCTGTGGAAGGACATAGGCTATCTCAGGTATCATTACCATCAGATCGGCCCGGAATCACCCACTGCTGGATACCAGGCCACCCCTTTTTTCCACCACATTTCTCGGTCCTTTGCGGCCATTATCCATGTGTTTCCATCGACTTTAACAACAGCCAGTATACTTAAATTAACGGTGATCATAAGAATCACGACTTTTTCACGTCATAAAGGCATGTTACCAACATTCCTAGAACACTGCATTGCCACATGTAATACTAAACGTTAATTGATTGTCTAAAGATCAACTTAACCAGATCATACAAATCAGTCGCCTAGCCATTTATCACACACACCTATCATATGACTTTCACACGTTATTATCACATGAAATACGGGTGGTACAGTTAATGCCCACCATTATCTGACCCCTCCTCTCACACAAATTGCCCTCCTCCTCTTTACATAAGGGGTCAGGTAATGCTGGACACTGACTGTCCAATCATATCAAATCAAAATCATATAAATAAAATCAATTCCCATCGATCAATGATGATAGTGATTGAACTTTTATCATATCTTATATGACTCCTTATATTTTAAGTCATATGACCGCGAATTGAAAGTCACGGTGTTCATTGGTGACTATTAAATCCAGTTACATTTCGTTATGGGGTCAATTGTTTATGTGGTGTGTGATATGATCGTGTCTAGCGATCATATCACACACAAGTCAAGACGATCAAGTCAAGACGTGGAAATGAGTTAATATATAGTAGGTACCTAATGACAGTTTGTCTACTTGAGCTGTGGGCATAAGAATCTTTCCAAATAATAAATTATTTATTATCAGGCCACTGTGGGCCATATACACATATATCTTGCAGACTAACATACTCGCACATAAGATAAACATTTGTGTTAGTAATAGAAACTTAAAACTTTAATAACACTTTACTTGTTATTGCACTACAAGCGGTGTAAATTAACCCTTCACACATAAGTCAACAAAGCATTCTACATCAAACTAAGTACCCCTGCGTAAAAAATTTTGCTGGGAAACGACTTTTCTTTTTGGGGTCAAACATTTCATTTAACGGTAAAACTCAATGTAGCACTCTTAAAACATTGTGCTAGTGGATGCTTTGAATAGTAAAAGGGCCATGGAGGTTATTTAAGTAAAGTTACCACCAGAAAAACTAGTATTTACAAAAACAGCTGTGCAAAATTTGGAATTTTGACCCCCAATAACTCCGTAACTAGGGGGTTCCCAGGTATGGTCTAGAACAAAAAAATTATCGCAGTGGTGGGGAGAACAAGTGCCCTTCCTTGTACCTAGATTAATTTACTACTGTAAATTCATTACAGTAGACAGACAGTTAGACAGTATTATCTACCTACTGGTAGGTAATACTGTCTCAATCGGCGTTGGGCTGATCATTTACCAAGCCTTTTACCAACTTTGTAGGGGTTGACTTCAAGTCAATTCGTTTGTACCTGAATACATAGAGCAATTGCCTCTCTGACGTTCAGATCCAAGTTACTAGGCAAAACATAAAAAAAACATAAACTCAAACATACTTACCACACCCCTTGGAAAGATTAGTTGTCACTACGCGACACTGGCAGAAATTGCCGTAGCCCTCGGCAAATTGCCATAAAAAAAAAAAAAAAAAGTGTAGTTGACAGACTTTAGGGCCTCTGACTTTTCGTGAATACTATCGTGATAGCAGGAACCAGTGGTTTTTGTGCTTTCCAAGTCACGAAGGGGACTCCATAATTATGTTAACGATGAACACTAAAATAAATACTGATTTCGGCGGTATTTATTTTGGCTATAACATTGGTTCATCTCCAAGTCTGAAATGCACCCAAGCATCCACTCTGCGAGACGGAAAGGGCCGTATTCCACGACGTGGGGTTTAGGATTCCTCATAATCTTTTCCTCACCATTTTTTTTAGTAGTGGTGATAAAATAGATTACACAAAGTAACACATCTGCCTTCTACTCTGGCCTATACTTGGCCTGTTTGATAGAAACTGACCAACTGCGCAGTAAGCCCTTTGTTTACTTGAGAGGTATCATAAACCCGTATCGGTGTTATTGAGACCACCACTAACGAGCACATAATGTTTTATGATATACCTCTATTAATAGCACTATGCATGTTTTACGTGAATTACTCGGTTGTTTATCAATTTCGTTTTTTTTTTTCAATGGTTTTGTGGTAGAAGTATTTGTTTTAGTGTGAGGAGACCGGTATGTTCTAGAACCAAAAATTCGGAATGTGTGATACCCAGTAATCCGCACAGTTCAACGAGAAGAGGCAGGTGTTACAGCAATGAGAACGTAGGCTGATTACGTGCTCCTGGTAAAAGTGCTCCATCCCAAACTTTGGCACTAGAGAACCACTCTATCCATTGGTAAAAACAGCATGCAAATCGGTGCAGTCCTTTTTGAGTTTATCGCGAACAACGCGGCGGTGTATTTTGTTTTACAATATAAAGAGTGTAAAATTACCCTTAACGCAAACGAAAGGCACTTGTTCTCCCCACCACTGCGATCATTTTTTTGTTCTAGACCATACATGGGAACCCCCTAGTTACGGAGATATTGGGGGTCAAAGTTCCAAATTTTGCACAGCTGTTTTTGTATACAATGTGGATCTGGAACTACGACATTAAATTAAAACTAGCACTGTACTAGTCCATCGAAACATTTTAAAACACGAAGATTAGTAGTTAGTGGAAAATTTAAAAATTGCAATTTTCAAACAAAATAAATAGCAGAATCAACTGCATAAAAAGTAAACACGCTTTAACTACGAAAAGTCACTGACCTAGTGCGCGGGGTGCAGCGAGCGGCGGCGATGTTGGGCGTAGGTACTTTTTATCGGAGAACAACAAATCAGCGGCATAAACTCACTAAGTTGCGAGTTGTTAATTAATAAAAGATCACTGATTGAATAATTAATCACTTAAAACCTTATTTGAGGCATAATTAAACTAAAAAACTTACTAACTTAACCTAAATCACAAAACTAGCTACCTAATAAATGCCTAAATAACTAATATTACACTAACACCAATAAGTCACAGTAACCTATGCACTAATCCAAATATCATAAATCGTCTTTAATCACAATAACAACAAACTTTTCATAAAATCACGACAATGCGCGCGCGGCTCGTCTTGTGATAAAAAAAGTAGGCGTGTGCTCTCCTCAAAGGGCGCCGCTATGCACTGACTGACATAGTTACCGAGTCAAGGACTTTTTGCCGAAAAAAATTCCGCTCACACACACACTCGCAATTTTCTATGCACCACTAATGCATTATTTGCGTAAGTACACACATCAAAAGTGTCTAGGGATCAAGCATTTTTATGCGGATTTCTTGAGATTGAGATGTGGCTTTGTAATAATTTATGATTTTATAAATTTATATGGATCCTTTTTGGTGCATTTCATAATTTGAATCAGGAACTGTGAATCAAATTCGAGTAAAAGATGAAAATCAGCTGTCAATATTTTCCCTATAAAAACATACAACGCATTGAAGACATTATTAGTGCTACTGTTTCCCTACTACTGATTAAAACCAACGTTATTATGGAGCGGCGACGTCATTTAAGCAGGGAAGAAATGCTCAGAGCCGTGGGAATGATAGAAGCTGGTTCCCGGCAACGTACTGTGGCTTTAGCTCTGAATACAAGTCAGAGTGTTATCAGTCGACTTTGGACACGTTACCGAAGCACTGGTACCGTGGCTGAGCGCCATGGAGGACGGTATCGCTGCACCACACGGAGACAAGACCGATACATTCAAATCTTAACTCGAAGAGCTCCAACAATAACCGCCATGATGTTAGCCGTGAGGCTTCATCACTCTTCAGGGAACTTAATTAGCGCCCAAACAGTCAGAAACCGCTTGCATGAAGTGAACCTTCATTCCGGAAGACCGCTACGGGTACCACCTATAGCAATGCACAATCGTAGGATTCGATATCAATGGGCTCTTGAACACAGAAATTGGGCAGAAGAACAATGGCGTTTCGTGTGCTTTTCTGATGAGTCTGGTTTTGGTATGAGACCGGATACAAGACGTATACGACACTGGAGAACCCCTGGACGCCAACAGCGATTAAAATCCTGCCAGGAAGTCCATCCTTATAGTGGTGGAACCATCATGGTATGGGCGGGTATTTGGATCGGCGGAAGAACTGAGTTGATTTGGATCAGAGGCAACCTCAACGCTCAAATTTATGCTAAGACGATTGTATCAGACGTCATCGTTCCTCTACAAGTGCAAATCGGTCCCTTATTTCAGTTAATGCATGATAATGACCGACCGCACACCGCAAGAGTTGTAAGACAGACTCTCGCCGCAGCTAACATCAATGTCCTGCCCTGGCCTGCTTAGTCGCCAGACTTGAACCCGATTGAGCATGCATGGGATATGCTACAGAGAAGAGCTCTGCCGAATATGGAGGGTATCCAGTCGCAAGAAGACCTTTTTTTGTTGTTGCAACGAACATGGGCGGCCATTCCACAGCGTGATTTGGATGAACTCATTTTGAGTATGCCAAACCGATGTTCTTGTGTTGTTAGTGTTCGCGGTAGAAACACGGATTATTAATTGTTTAAGTTACCCAATAAAATTTTAAAGAAAACTGTTATTTCAGTCTTTTTTTCGAACTTTAATGTTAGTGGTTCAAATGTCAAAAATCCCTTTATTAGGAAAATGGCAAATTTCTTTATTAATGCAAAGGTGACTTGGTTTATCGTTACTGTGACAAACGAAAACACTTTATTTGATGAATCCTTAAAGAAAATTTTAATTAATATCAATCATGTTAGCGTGCATTGACCTCCTGCGTACCTGTTGTCATTTATTAATATCAAATGTTCATAAAAACACTACTTTGACTCCCGATAAAATATTTAAAACGATATGTTATCGTTTTAAATATTTTCCATTATGAATACGGTTAAATTGCTGACTTCCTGCTAACATAACGTTTTAAATATTTTCCATTATGAATACTGTTGAATTGGTGGCTTCCGGTCATCAGAAGGACTTTAGGCGAAATTTGGCGGAGGAGCGCACTATCGGCTGGACCGTCGACTAGTAAGGTTGACAATTACTGTTGTATACGTGTATAAGTGTAAACTGTTAACTGAAGTTGATTATTAAATTCAGTACAGCAAAGTGATTGGTGTTTTATTTTGTAATCTACAAGTATATTACACGTGGAGGAAATAATAATTGATACGAGTTTATAGTTCAGAAGTGGGATGAACGCAAAATACGCTTTTGTGCCATCTAAGAAAACGTAAGTAACGTAAACGTGCTATTTATTATAGAAAACCAGTGCATAAAAAAAAAGTTATTTTATTTATTACTATGAATTTGCGACTTGGATTTTGCTATTGATATTATCATTATGAATGGATTATTATGATGGACTGATTATTATGATGAACATAATATTACGATGGACTGATTTTCATGATGGACGGATTATTATGATGGATTAGCTATTTCAATGCCGACTCTATTTTGAGTTTTTTTTTTACTCTAAATCTATGGACATACATATTGTTTTTTTTTTCTCTTCTCTTTTTTTATTATTTTATTTCTTTTCCTCCTTGCTTTTATTTCATTACGCAGATTTAGTGCCAGCACTAAAAATTGTATTATTAGTGCATTCATATTTTTTTTTCTTAATCTAAATGCACTTTACTCTTGTTCTCTGACCACAGTAGGTGCACTATTTATAATGAACGTGGTTTTTTTTTTGCCACTAAGTCTATTAAACATATTTTTGAATTATTTTGGTGAATGATATAGCAATGTAACAATTCTTTTGAGTTTCAGACGCAAAATGAATACAAATAATGATTATTCGGAACCTGGTAGCCCTATTCTACCATCTGGGTCAAAGCGAACTCGACCAGATAGTGAAGTTGAGAGACTAAACCGAGATGGACGTATTGACAACGAGTCACATAGAATGAGGGGGAACCCCCGTGCCGATGAGCTTGAGCGACGGCCGGGTGGGGACCAATTGATTTATGGTGAGTCTCGTGCTGGTGAGCTTGAGCGACAGCCGAGTACAAGCCGTGCGTTTGCTGGTCAAACCCGTGCCGATGAGCTTGAGCGACGGCCGGGTTGGGACCAATTGATTTATGGTGAGTCTCGTGCTGGTGAGCTTGAGCGACAGCCGAGTACAAGTCGTGCGTTTGCTGGTCAACCCCGTGCCGATGAGCTTGAGCGACGGCCGAGGTTCTCCAGTAAACGTACAAATGATATGATGAGCGGTGAGCTTGAGCGACGCTCTAGAAACAGGGATTTGGACATGAGATCAATGCATAATTCGGGTTACACTGAGGAAGAATTGAGGGGACCACTGAGGATCCATACTTCTACGATTGACCGAGTGATATCGAACAGTTCACGAAATGAAAGGCGTTCTAGAAGCAGGTCACGCAATGAAAGGTGCTCAAAAAGCAGGTCACGAGACGAAGAGTATTCGAGGAACAGCAGTCAGCACGGTCATCGGACGCAAGAAACACCTAGGTATGAGAATTCAGATCCTAATAATATGTTATTCCAATTTATTGATGCACTTAAGGGGTTTTCAAAATCCGGTAGTCACAAATTAGCCAATATGAGTAGTGTTATACCCGAATTTGACCCTATGTCCAAAAATCAGAGTATTTTGAATTGGATCAATAAGGTTGAAGAATGCGCTGACATATATGAATGGGAAGAACGTGAAATCATTTACTATGCACTTCCGAAGCTCACGGGTTTAGCTAAGTCATGGTACCAGAGTCTACCTACCGTAAAATTTACCTGGTTGGAATGGAAAACGAAACTTTTCCAATCGTTTCCATGTAGAGAAAATTACGGTGAGTTACTAACAGAGATGCTTGCATTGAGGGCTAAATATGGGGAACCTTTGGAACAGTACTATTACTCCAAACTTAACTTGTTACATAGATGTCAGATAACAGGAAAAAGGGCAGTAGATTGTATACTGTACGGCATTGAAGATAGGGCTATTAAAGTAGGAGCTCAAGCGGCACAATATGATACACCTGAGCAAGTCCTTAGATACCTTAAATCTGTTAAAGTCGGTCAGGCAAGGGAAAACAATGGCAATAACTTAAAGAGTAGAAACGATATTAAGAAAACTTCGGGGCTACAACCGGATAAAACAAACCAGTTCGACAATAAATTGAGTTCAACGGTAACAAAACCACCAATTAGATGCTTTAATTGCCGCGCTGAAGGTCATCCCAGTTTTAAATGTCCTAAACCTATCGAAAAATGCAACAACTGTCATAGGCTCGGGCACGTCACTGCAAATTGTCCTAATATCTCGCAAAAGAGTCGCGAAAACCTTAAACCCGACGGAGTACGTCAAGAAAAACAGGTGTTAAAGGTTGACTGTAACGCCAGCAGTAGTAGTACAAAAATTCACGACCCAAATGACAAATATATTGTTACTGCCAAACTAAATGATTTTCCCATTTCTTGTTTCGTGGATCTTGGTAGTGAATGCTCGATAATGCGACAGACTGAAGCAAAAGATTTGAATTTGCAACTTGACCATTGTGATTTACCCTTAATGAAAGGACTAGGAAATAATTTAGTGCAGCCGGTTGGTAAAGTTCGGGTGACTATAGAAATTCAGGGAATTAAGGAAACCATCGATATTCTTGTCGTTGACGACTGCGTTTTAAAATATCCAATGCTGTTGGGTCATTCTTTTACCGAGCTTCCTGGTATTCTAATAACTAAGACACCATCTCGCCTTATATTTCAAAGAACGAACAAAGTATTTCTCACTGTTTCTGAGGCAACTGATGTCTCCAGTCATGCTATGCAGTCCATACCAGTTTATTCAGATGGGGCTTTTACTGGTCAGGTTTTTATTAACGGCTCTGTAAGGGGAAAACTTGGATCGGAATTTTATCTTTTGCCTGGAGAATACACCTTAATTAATGGTGTAGGGCGATTACTGGTACAAAATTTAACATTAAATACCATCGTGTTTAAAGAAGATATTTTAATTGCTCGCGCCGTACCTCTGAATAGTGTTAGCCGTGTATCTCAATTGACCATTTCCGGTACCGAAGATAATGACTCTATCAATTATGGAGACTCTTTAACCAATACACAACTCGACAAATTAAAATCCGTGTTATATGAATATAAAGATTGTTTTTCTAAAAATCTCAAAGATCTTGGTTACACATCTGTTAGTGAGATGGAAATTAAACTTAAAGACTCTGAACCTGTTGCTTATCGTCCTTATCGAATGTCCTATTCTGAGAGAACACTAGTCCGAGATATGGTTCAGGAAATGCTTGATGCTAACATCGTTCAAGAGTCATCATCCCCTTTCGCTAGTCCAATAGTGTTGGTCAAGAAGAAGACTGGTGAAAAACGTCTTTGCGTCGATTATAGAGCACTTAATCGTAAAACGATAAAGGACCACTACCCTATTCCTCGCATAGACGATCAAATCGATCTATTGGCTGGTCATGAGTATTTTATATCATTAGATCTTGCTTCTGGTTATTACCAAATTCCAATCTCCGAGCAGTCTAGAACTAAAACAGCTTTCGTGACTCCAGATGGTCAATTTGAATATTTGCGAATGCCGTTTGGTCTGGTTAACGCACCATCTGTTTTCCAGCGAACAATAAACAAAATCTTAGCAGACGCTAAGATAAAATTTGCTGTCATATATATGGATGATATATTAGTACCTTCGCATAGCTTTGACGAAGGTCTCTCTCGACTTTGTCAAGTATTACAGTTACTAAGAGAGGGAGGTTTAACCCTAAAGCTAAGTAAATGTCACTTCTTTTACAGAAATATAGATTTTTTAGGATTTGAAATCGGCCCTGATGGTGTCCGTCCCGGTGCTAGGAAGATCAATGCAGTTTCAAATTTTCCTGCCCCCAAAAATCCCCATGAGATACGCCAGTTCATGGGCCTTGCGAGTTTTTTTAGACGGTTTATTAGAAATTTCGCCATATTGGCAAGACCCTTAACAGACCTTTTACGCAAAAACTGTGTGTGGACCTGGGGTCCCGAACAGGCCTCTGCATTTCAGACGCTCAAAGATGCATTAGTAGAACGCCCTGTTATTGCTTTGTATGATCCGTCTTCCGAGACGCAACTACACACAGACGCATCTAAACTTGGAGTGGCCGGGATTCTCTTACAAATAGGTAAAGATGGTATGCTGCGACCAGTTTCGTTCTACAGTCGAAAAACGACTATTGATGAGCAGAAGCTGCATTCGTTCGAACTGGAGACGTTGGCAGTTGTTGCATCACTTAGTCGTTTTAGAGTATATTTAATTGGTATCCATTTTAAAATATACACGGATTGTAATGCTTTGAGGACGATACTGACCAAACGTGATCTTATCCCTCGAATAGCTCGTTGGTGGATACAAATACAAGAATATGATTGCGATATCGAATACAGATCAGGCAGTAAAATGATGCACGTTGACGCTCTAAGTCGGCATCCCATCGAACCACCTACTCCAGAAAGTCACGTTTTTGACATCCTCAATATTGAAACTGATAATTGGTTGAGCACCGCCCAATCCATAGATGAGGAAATTATGTCCATTAAAAATATACTAAGTAATCCAGACATTAACAAAATTGCTGAAGTTCATAATAATTTTAAGGTCAAAAATGGTCGAGTGTATCGCATAGTAGAGAACGGTCTTCGATGGGCCGTCCCAAAAGCAGTTCGTTGGCAAATCCTTAAGAAAAACCACGACGATATTGGTCATTTTGGATTCGACAAAACGTTAGCTCGGATTAGAGATTCATTTTGGTTCCCAAAGATGCGACGCTTCGTAAAAAAAGTATGTTGCTGCTTGCCTTGAGTGCGCGCATCACAAAGTACCTGGTGGTCCCCGCGAAGGTGAACTTCATCCTATACCGAAAGTAGAAAAACCATTTCATACGATACATGCGGACCACTTAGGACCCTTTGTACGTAGTAAGCGTGGCAATTGTTATTTACTTGTTATTGTTGATGGCTTTACTAAATATACAAATATTACACCAGTTAGGAATACTAAAGCAACCACAACTATTCGAGTTTTAAGAGATCATATCAGTTATTTTGGTGCTCCCACACGATTAGTAACCGATAGAGGTTCATGTTTTACAAGTAATATCTTTAGTAAATTTATTAAAGACACTGGTATTAAGCATATTCTAAATGCTGTTGCAACCCCAAGGGCCAATGGTCAAGTGGAGAGATTTAATAGAACGATTCTAGATGCCCTCTCTACTAAATCTCATGGGAAAGATGATAGGACTTGGGATGAATATGTGCCAGATATACAAATAGGGATTAACACCACAAAACACAAAACTACTCAAAAAAGTCCCTCTGAGCTACTTTTCGGATTTAAAGTAACGAATGTTTCAGAGTCTATTTTAAGTGATATTATTAGTGATACGTTGGATAATAATTTAGACCAAATATCAAAAATGCGCGAAGAATCCGGAGAACTTATAAGAAAACAACAAGAAAAAGATAGAGAACGTTTTAATAAAAATAGGAAAATAACTAATCAAACTATTTATAAAGAAGGAGATTTAGTAAGGCTAGAAAGGGAAATTCATAAAAACGATGGCAAATCTAAGAAACTAGTAGCAAAATATCAAGGGCCCTATCGCATTGTTAAAATACTCCCCAATGACCGATTCTTAGTTGAAGACACCCCCATAACTAGAAAACACAATCATAAATACGAAACCATTGTAGCTAGAGATAAATTGCGGCCTTGGCTTAATCTTAGTACCGATTTAGCAAGTAGTTCTGACGAGGAGAACAGTGGGGTTTTAAATGAGTCGGATGAGGTGCATATTGAATGTTATAATGATTAGAGTATTTTTTTCCCTTACGTATAACCTATAATGATTGTTTACAAAATTGTAAGTACCAACATACTTGAGTGATTAACAGTATAATTACTAATCAATCATTATTTTTAGTTGTTTTTTTTATTATATTCTTTGAATTGAGCTTGTTTAATAATTCATTGTTTATAATGATTCTGATTATCACATGTATTCTTTGAATTAAGTATGTATAATTTACAATTGATTAGAATGATTAGTTTCTCATGATACATGTATATCAAACCTTGATAGAGATTATTGTATATTATTGTATTTTTAATAAAAATCATTTTCTTCGGTACGAGGACGTAACCGAATGTCAGATGGCCGAGCTGTTAGCGTGCATTGACCTCCTGCGTACCTGTTGTCATTTATTAATATCAAATGTTCATAAAAACACTACTTTGACTCCCGATAAAATATTTAAAACGATATGTTATCGTTTTAAATATTTTCCATTATGAATACGGTTAAATTGCTGACTTCCTGCTAACATAACGTTTTAAATATTTTCCATTATGAATACTGTTGAATTGGTGGCTTCCGGTCATCAGAAGGACTTTAGGCGAAATTTGGCGGAGGAGCGCACTATCGGCTGGACCGTCGACTAGTAAGGTTGACAATTACTGTTGTATACGTGTATAAGTGTAAACTGTTAACTGAAGTTGATTATTAAATTCAGTACAGCAAAGTGATTGGTGTTTTATTTTGTAATCTACAAGTATATTACACGTGGAGGAAATAATAATTGATACGAGTTTATAATCAGGAGAAAAGTTATTGCAAAAATATATGTTGATCCCTAGACACTTTTGATGTGTGTAATATTACTTTTTCTTTATAATTGTAGTATTTTGTGGGAGTGTGCGGGGCGCGTCAGAGTGGGATCGTATGACACCTTTCTCTGTCTTTCAAGCGTATTGAGACGTTGAGAATAGAATCGTAGGTTTTTGCACAGGTTCCTGACCTTACAATGTTTACCTATTATTACGGACTCCGATCTACATCATGTTGAAAAATAAGAAAATGAAAAATAATTTCCTGTGGCTAAAGTAGTCATTGGATTTGATTGATTTTTTGTATACGGGTCAAGAGCATGCCTTTCTTTACGTGGTTTAGAGGAATGTCAATCGTCCTGCTCCACATTGTATAATAGTTTTTCAGGTTATAACTTTACTTAAATTACCTCCATGGCCCTTTTACTATTCAAAGCATCAACTACCACAATGTTTTAAGAGTGCTACATTGAGTTTTTTGACCCCAAAAAAAAAGTCGTTTACCAGCAAAAATTTTTGTGTAGGGGTACTTAGTTTGATGTACAGAATGCTTGGTTGACGTAGGTATGTGTGAAGGGTTAATTTACACCCTGTATAGCACTTGTTTCGGTGAAGGAAACTATCGCGAGTAAACCAGCATGCCTGAGGGATATTTCTAGACGGCATGTAAAGCCAAGTCTGAGGCCATTTCAGAGCACATAGACTAGAATAGAATTATATCATAGATGACAGCATCTACGAACGCCGCCTTCTCCGCAAATATCTATTACAGCATCACAGATTCACCACAAGGATCCTCACCAGTTGAGAGGTAACCTAGATAGTGCGCGTGCGCACATACAGCTGTTTACGTCATCGGGAAGAGGGCTTTACTCTCGAGAAGTAATGGGGGATGTAGACTTGATCGAGTTTGGAAACCGACGTTTTTATTTAGAAGTTGTTTTCTGAGGATTTGAATGTACTGCCTGGCCAAGATCTCGAATTGCACCAGAGTGATCTTATATAAATGCTGACTGAACTATTGTTTGATTTAGGTGACAATGATAAGACAATTCTCTCATACATGTTTTGATTAATTTGGAGAATTCTATGATTCGAGCCAAAAGCAGGAAACGGAAAGAGGAAAATTGTGTTTTTACAATTTCTGCCACAGGCGCCACCCATGAACATAAAACCGCTTCGCTTAGATTGTTTCTTTAACAAAACTATCTATTCCAAACCCATCAACTACTCGCATTCTGTGAAATAAACAATAAAGTCTTCAGCCGCAAATAATGTTGTTTTACAACCGTAATTCAGTTTGTTTGGTAATAAATCGGTAATGGACGTCCATTTATCGTAAGTACTGGTTCATTTCGAAGAAATAGTAGATGGTTCTAGTGGGATTCTTCCGTTACTATCGACTTTTCCTTATTGCTTGTGGTTTAAATCAGTTTGATGTATAATATATAATGTTTCTTTTTCTACTCTTCGAAAGATCTTGATTTGGTGGTATCGTTGTTTTACAGCTTCCTTAATGCGGGAGCCGGAGTACAGTTAATGTGGGTATTCTGAATAAAATCTTTCTTTTAATTGCACACAGAAACATTGTGTGTATCAATTAGTAGTTCATTTGTATTTTTTTTTATATTTTCTCCACAAAACGCTTTCAAATTAAGCTTTTCTTATAATCTTACTTTCTCCAGGACATTGAAATCTTTTGTTGGTTTTAAACGACGTTTACAGATCCAGAATCTTTACTTAAGGATTTATATTTATTTCGACAACCTCCACCTCACATTGTAGGTTGCATTTAGATTATCAGTATTTGTGTCTGTGCTTGTAACATCTGCCATATGGACCTTAAAACTGTATCATTTTGGAACCAGGCTAACATTTATCACAATAACTTCTTCGTCGATCCCTCAAAGCGATCAGTTGCATGCGACGCATTCCCAATTCGAGGACAAAGCACAACATGGCTTTAATCTAGCACTGAACTGGCTTTATCTCCATATGCTTACACTTAATACGTCCAAAATCAAGTTCATCACCTACTCGGTCAGTTCTGCTTCCCAACCAAATCCACCAGTTTTACTTATAGCTCACACATGTAATTGGAAAACTGAAGTGTCATGCCAATGTGAACCTATTTCTTCTACGGATGAAATCAAATACTTAGGCATAATCATAGATAAGAATCTGAAATTTAAATCTCATATTAATGTCCTTACTGGGAGAGTTCGCAAACTTATATATATATTTAAAACTTTAAGAACTATTGCTAATCCTATTATTATACGTAATGTATATTTTGCCTTATGCCAATCTATTATTACCTATTGTATTAGTTGCTGGGGTGGTGCTGCAAAAACCATTTTTAAACCACTGGAAGTTGCACATCGCGCCATACTGAAAGTGGCTACCTTCTGTCCACTAATCTACCCAACCATTCAGTTATACAAAAATTGGAATGTTCTCAACGTGCGGCAACACTTTATTTTGCAATCAATTTTGTTGCAACACCGCATAACCCCGTATATTGAAATTACCAAACGCCGAAAAGATAAAGTATGTTCTCTTCCAAAAACACGCTTGTCGTTTACTAAAAGATTCTTTTATTATTTAGGTCCGTCCCTTTACAATACAATTAACAAAAAATGTCCAATATATAGATTGTCTTATCATAATTGTAAGAAAGCTGTCCGCTCATTCCTTCAAAATAAAACCTACGACGATACAGAAAAATATTTAATTTAAATAAATTACCTACGATAAGTTTGTACTTTGTACCACACAAAACATAAACCCACACTAATAAAATTCACTTTCCTACGCATGCTTACACAGCCATATGCTCACACACATACACTCGTTTACACACACGAACATAACACAGACAGACCCATACACACCACACACGCTCGCATACACAGACACAGACACACACACACACACACAGGCGCACAAATGCGCTTGCGCACATAGCTTTATGTAAAATTAAGTTAGAAATTTAAGTTTTTAAGGTCACATATTTTTAAAATAAATAACAGTAACACATTTAGAGGGAATCGGCACTGTTACTCCTTAATACAGGCTATTTCATAGCCTAGCAAGGAGATCAGGACGTCACCCACTTGATTGCTAGAGATTTATTACTAAGTACCCACTCTGTGAAATTGTTAAATGTACTACAATCTGTTTTAAATAAATAAAGATTATTATTATTATTCCCTTTATTTATTTTGTCACAAACTTATTACATTTTTAAATATTCTTTACAAAAAAAAAACATTTAAAAATATAAAAAAAATTGTAGCCCACCGGTATCGGGAACAGGGTCCAAGCTACCGGCGGTCAGGGCTCCAGAGAAAGGAACCTCCTAACAATGCGTGCCGTGTCCAGGAGTACCGCTCTCTGTATCAAGCCCTTGATCCAGCTGCCTAACGAGAGCCTCCTCAGGTGTTGGTCGAGGCTCTTGGCTATTAAGCCATTGGCTGAAACGACTATCGGTACAATGATCGCTGAGTCCACATCCCACATGTCGACAACCTCGTGAGCCAAGTCAAGATACTTGATTTGCTTATCTTTCTCGGCTTTCACGAGGTTCTCGTCATGCGGGACGGTTATGTCAACGATCATTGCGCGCCGCTCTGATCGATCCACCACCACTATATCAGGTTTATTAGCTATAATAGTCCTGTCAGTGATGATGGATTGATCCCAGTACAGTGTGATATGGCCATTTTCGAGAACTGGGTCGGGCACATATCTGTAGTACGGCACTTCTGATTCCACAAGGTTGTACTGCAGAGCAAGTTGCTGATGGATAATCCTGGCTACAAGGTTGTGTCTATGTAAATATTCTCCGTTAGCCAGACGAGAACACCCGGAGATAATGTGACGGATTGATTCACCCGGACGGTGGCATGCCCGACATATGTCAACCGTACCGTCCTTCACAATAAATCTCCGGTAGTTATTGGTCATCATAACTTCGTCCATAATTGCACAGACAAAACCTTCGGTTTCTCCGAAGAGTTCCCCGGAACGTAGCCAGGCCACGGACGCTAGGAAGTCTACATCAGGCCCGTGTAGGGCCCGGAAAAAGCGTCCGTGAAGCTCCTTACTCTGCCATACCTCCATGCGGTCGTTAGTGTCAAGCACTACAGGTTTGCGCCAATTCTCTTTAGCCAAGGAGAGCGCGGTAAGGCCCCTGTCCACTGCTACAACATCTCGATGCATCCCCACGTCGGTTTCTAGGAAATATTCCCTGAGACTGCATATCTCACGATTATGAAGAGTCTTAGCATTTAAAAAGCCTCGACCTCCACATTTCCGTGGGATATACAGTCTCATAACCGAAGAACGTGGGTGATGCATTCGATATGTCGCCAACAATGTACGGACCCGCCTATCCAGGGCGTCTAGCTCTGTTTGAGTCCATTTGAGTATACCGAAAGAGTACATCAAAACCGGCATGACCCAACCGTTGAAGGCTCGCACTTTATTTCCGCCTGATAAAAGACTATTAAATACTTTTCTCAGGCGGCCAAAGAAGCGCTCCTTCAACGATTGTTTCATGTCGGTAACGTTGATGCCCAGTGCTTCCGACATACCCAAATACTTATAGGTTTCGGTTGCTGAGAGGGATCTAAGATTTATGGAATCTGTGAGCTGGGTTATTATATTATTATTATTATTATTATTATTATTATTATTATTATTATTATTATTATTATTATTATTAATTTATGCGGTCTTCAGCAGTGTGAACCACTTGGTACATGCTGTCTTTCACAGTCTTCTTGATCACTTCCATCAGTACCACTCTTTTCTGGTATAACATTTATATACTAGTTTTAATTTGTTTATTCATTCATGGTCACATATGCCTGTGATAAGTGCTCTAGAGACTGGAACCTTCTTTCTCACTATGCGAGCCATATCGAAGAGTACTGCCTTCTGAATCAGGCAGGATACAACCGCCTTAGGAGAGCCTCGAAATATGTTCACTCCTGGCTATAAAGCCATTGATAATGCCGCACGGTTGGCACGGTTGGCGCAGTGGATCCCCGCACGGAACATATATTTGTATGGCCTACAGATAGTTGTTACGTTTCTGGGTGTTTGTGTATGTGAGTTTTTTAAATGGCTGTGAACGCACCCACGATAAAGGAGGTATTCCTTAAGTGGGGCAACGTTTAAAAAAAATGCAAACGCAATGATTGCCGATTTCACAATCCACATTATGTCTAGTGTTAACATTCATCATCATCAGCCTATAATGTTCCCACTGCAGGGACTCAGGCCTCCTCTCTAGGAGAGGGATGGGCTGTATTTAATATATGACGCGTACCCAGCGCGGGTTGGTAGATGTCACACGTCTACGATTTTTTTGTTTCTAAGACATAGACCGGTATCCTCACGACGTTTTCCTTCACTGTTTTGAGAGCAGTGGTATTGAAATAAACTACGCAAAGTAATGCGCCTGCTTCGGTTCGAACCAACAACGTCAGTCGGGGCTGCATTATTAACTTTTAGACTTCCAAATTCAACATCTTCATCATTCCTACCTTTAACCGCAAACCAATGGGCACGGTCCTCAACCCGTGTACCAAAATACCCTTCACTCGCGTATCCTTGAACAACGACTGGTTCATTCGCCTCGGCTGTTCTATTCCCAATACTAACTAGATCACTGACGTAATACATGTAATTCCTCATTTCTGATAGCTGACGGGTTCTAGGAGTGGCTTGTTTTTTTTTGTGGATTTTGGACAGATTGTTTGGTGATCTGCTTTTGTTTTGGCAGTTGTGTCAAGTTGATTGGTAAGCTGTTTTATTGCAGCTTGGAGTTTTATGAATAACACTTAAAATATTAAATTATTACGTTTATCCTGCCTTTTCTCGGGGGTTTTTCAGGTAGAAACCGTAGTACGCCTGCACATACTCCTTTATCCATTCATATTCCTTTTGACTTGTCCAAGTTCATTGTGTTATGTCATCATCATCAGCCTATTAATGTTCCCACTGCAGGGTCACAGGCCTCCTCTCTCTTTGAGAGGGAATGGGCTATAATCTACCACGCGGGCCCAGTGCGTATTGGTAGATGTCACATGTCTTCGAATGTTTGGTTCTAAGCTATGCCGGTTTCCTCACGATGTTTTCCTTCACCGTTTTGAGAGCAGCGGTGGTGAAATAAATTACACAAAGTAATGTGCCTGCCTGGGTTCGAACCCACGACTTACTGATCGTAAGTCGGGGCCGCCACCAATGGGCCACCGCTGCTCTCCTAAGTGTTATGTCTATTAGGTTTTATTTGTTCTGTAATATAATTGAGACCATCGTTGAAATATTCAGATATTACTAAGCTATTGTAGTGTTCGTAAAATCTCCCATACTATTCTTGTTCAAACTTATAAAATCTTAGAAATAGATTCTAAGAACGCTAAAAAGAACGAAAATCAATATAATTGTAGACTAAACACATCTAAAACATTTCAAGTATGAAATATAATAATATAATATTTCACTACTTTTAATCCATCAAACAGTTTTACATTATTTTATAGATTACATTGTTTTACATTGTTTTCCATTCATCATTTCTACAAAAAAAGCACCACGGCATTTAAATTTTCTTAACAGGAGAGCATGTTCCAAGAATCAGTGTTTAAAGTTCGACAACCCGTGTTAATACTTATCTTGTCGTAAATTTATTTATACTGAATTCGATATAAGCTCTTACGATTTTAAGGTTCCGAAAACGGGATTTACGTCACGTAGTGAGGTTACTAAACTGAGAATGTAGGCCGGCTGCGCATGCGATGTTAAGATGATGTTACGGGCAGTTAAGATATATTCAGGATAAAAAGAAATAGGTAAAGGTAGGCCCGGGTAATTGGGTGGGACATTCCAGCTGGTTAGATGGGTGTAAATCACAAAACAGCTGTGGCCCAGTGGTGGCGGCCCTGACTTACGAACAATAGGTTCGAACTCAGGCAGGCACACTACTCTTTGTGTAATTTATTTCATCACCGCTGCGCTCAAAACGGTGAAGGAAAACATCGTGAGGAAACCGGCATGGCTCAGAACCAAACATTCGAAGACATGTGACATCTACCAATCCGCACTGGCCCCGCGTGGTAGATTATAGCCCATTCCCTCTCAAAGAGACAGGAGGCCTGTGTCCCAGCAGTGAGAACAATAATAGGCTGTTGATGATGAAATCAGAAAGATATGGGTATCAGTTACTTTCACAAATATTTCATAAATTAATCGCTAAAGATCTGTCAAAAGGCTAGGTAAATACCTAGCCTTTTCCCAGCTCCATAATATGTTGGGGTCGGCTTCAAGTCTAACCGGTTGCAGCTGAACACCTGTATTTGACCTCCATATACCATTTAATAAAAATAAAACGCCTTGCAAAAAAGGGAAACTAAATGAAGGTAATTTTTCTTCCATCTCTTCGTTCCTCAAAGTCTGAGATTAAGGTCCACCGAGAAACAGAATTATGCCTCTCTATTTCCTAACTTTCATACTTGCTATATGATTCAGCACCAGTTTAATCTAACAACACTATATTAACCACTCCTTCCTAACCTTAGCACATATTATAAAGTTCTAAATCCGGATACGGAGGCCAGTAAACTTGAAACCACATCGTAAACCGGGTTATCCGCTGGAACTAATAACGTGTTATTTAGTTTCAAGGAAAGATGTAAAGTTTGGAGGTGTATTACGAGCTTTTTATGGCTGTGGTGAAATTCAGTTGGGAGATAGAGAAATCGAGAGAATATCTGTTGTTCTTGACAATGTGAGTCTATTTTAGTGGTAATGTATTCTAGTTGAAATAAGTTGGAGGCCCAACGCGTTTATTGAAGTATTGTGTATCACTGCTTCTGACTTAATGACTGTTTCATATCAAATCCATTTATTGTCAGGATACTGAGGCCCATAAATAAAATACATACAATAAGGATGTTTACTGACTTAAAAAAATATGATTCTAATTAGTCTGTCTGTTAGATTATTGAAAAATATTGGATACATATTTTTTGTTTTATCAAATCAATAAAGATTGTCGGAGGTAAAACGTGGCCAAGATTACAGTGGGGGTTTGTGACGTCACTGACCGATAAAGAATGTCATACCAATGTCTTAGAATATGACGTCACACGAGTTTTCAAAGCACTGTATCGTCTTCATTGTATGTTTACGTAAAAAAATAAAAAATACGTGTCCAATATTTTTTGGGAATCTAACAGACAGACTAATTAGAATCATATTTTTTTAAGTCAGTAAACATCCTTATTGTATGTATTTTATTTATGGGCCTCAGTATCCTGACAATAAATGGATTTGATATGAAACAGTCATTAAGTCAGAAGCAGTGATACACAATACTTCAATAAACGCGTTGGGCCTCCAACTTATTTCGACTAGAATACATTACCACTAAAATAGACTCACATTGTCAAGAACAACAGATATTCTCTCGATTTCTCTATCTCCCAACTGAATTTCACCACAGCCATAAAAAGCTCGTAATACACCTCCAAACTTTACATCTTTCCTTGAAACTAAATAACACGTTATTAGTTCCAGCGGATAACCCGGTTTACGATGTGGTTTCAAGTTTACTGGCCTCCGTATCCGGATTTAGAACTTTATAATATGTGCTAAGGTTAGGAAGGAGTGGTTAATATAGTGTTGTTAGATTAAACTGGTGCTGAATCATATAGCAAGTATGAAAGTTAGGAAATAGAGAGGCATAATTCTGTTTCTCGGTGGACCTTAATCTCAGACTTTGAGGAACGAAGAGATGGAAGAAAAATTACCTTCATTTAGTTTCCCTTTTTTGCAAGGCGTTTTATTTTTATTAAATGGTATATGGAGGTCAAATACAGGTGTTCAGCTGCAACCGGTTAGACTTGAAGCCGACCCCAACATATTATGGAGCTGGGAAAAGGCTAGGTATTTACCTAGCCTTTTGACAGATCTTTAGCGATTAATTTATGAAATATTTGTGAAAGTAACTGATACCCATATCTTTCTGATTTCATCATCAACAGCCTATTATTGTTCTCACTGCTGGGACACAGGCCTCCTGTCTCTTTGAGAGGGAATGGGCTATAATCTACCACGCGGGGCCAGTGCGGATTGGTAGATGTCACATGTCTTCGAATGTTTGGTTCTGAGCCATGCCGGTTTCCTCACGATGTTTTCCTTCACCGTTTTGAGCGCAGCGGTGATGAAATAAATTACACAAAGAGTAGTGTGCCTGCCTGAGTTCGAACCTATTGTTCGTAAGTCAGGGCCGCCACCACTGGGCCACAGCTGTTTTGTGATTTACACCCATCTAACCAGCTGGAATGTCCCACCCAATTACCCGGGCCTACCTTTACCTATTTCTTTTTATCCTGAATATATCTTAACTGCCCGTAACATCATCTTAACATCGCATGCGCAGCCGGCCTACATTCTCAGTTTAGTAACCTCACTACGTGACGTAAATCCCGTTTTCGGAACCTTAAAATCGTAAGAGCTTATATCGAATTCAGTATAAATAAATTTACGACAAGATAAGTATTAACACGGGTTGTCGAACTTTAAACACTGATTCTTGGAACATGCTCTCCTGTTAAGAAAATTTAAATGCCGTGGTGCTTTTTTTGTAGAAATGATGAATGGAAAACAATGTAAAACAATGTAATCTATAAAATAATGTAAAACTGTTTGATGGATTAAAAGTAGTGAAATATTATATTATTATATTTCATACTTGAAATGTTTTAGATGTGTTTAGTCTACAATTATATTGATTTTCGTTCTTTTTAGCGTTCTTAGAATCTATTTCTAAGATTTTATAAGTTTGAACAAGAATAGTATGGGAGATTTTACGAACACTACAATAGCTTAGTAATATCTGAATATTTCAACGATGGTCTCAATTATATTACAGAACAAATAAAACCTAATAGACATAACACTTAGGAGAGCAGCGGTGGCCCATTGGTGGCGGCCCCGACTTACGATCAGTAAGTCGTGGGTTCGAACCCAGGCAGGCACATTACTTTGTGTAATTTATTTCACCACCGCTGCTCTCAAAACGGTGAAGGAAAACATCGTGAGGAAACCGGCATAGCTTAGAACCAAACATTCGAAGACATGTGACATCTACCAATACGCACTGGGCCCGCGTGGTAGATTATAGCCCATTCCCTCTCAAAGAGAGAGGAGGCCTGTGACCCTGCAGTGGGAACATTAATAGGCTGATGATGATGACATAACACAATGAACTTGGACAAGTCAAAAGGAATATGAATGGATAAAGGAGTATGTGCAGGCGTACTACGGTTTCTACCTGAAAAACCCCCGAGAAAAGGCAGGATAAACGTAATAATTTAATATTTTAAGTGTTATTCATAAAACTCCAAGCTGCAATAAAACAGCTTACCAATCAACTTGACACAACTGCCAAAACAAAAGCAGATCACCAAACAATCTGTCCAAAATCCACAAAAAAAAACAAGCCACTCCTAGAACCCGTCAGCTATCAGAAATGAGGAATTACATGTATTACGTCAGTGATCTAGTTAGTATTGGGAATAGAACAGCCGAGGCGAATGAACCAGTCGTTGTTCAAGGATACGCGAGTGAAGGGTATTTTGGTACACGGGTTGAGGACCGTGCCCATTGGTTTGCGGTTAAAGGTAGGAATGATGAAGATGTTGAATTTGGAAGTCTAAAAGTTAATAATGCAGCCCCGACTGACGTTGTTGGTTCGAACCGAAGCAGGCGCATTACTTTGCGTAGTTTATTTCAATACCACTGCTCTCAAAACAGTGAAGGAAAACGTCGTGAGGATACCGGTCTATGTCTTAGAAACAAAAAAATCGTAGACGTGTGACATCTACCAACCCGCGCTGGGTACGCGTCATATATTAAATACAGCCCATCCCTCTCCTAGAGAGGAGGCCTGAGTCCCTGCAGTGGGAACATTATAGGCTGATGATGATGAATGTTAACACTAGACATAATGTGGATTGTGAAATCGGCAATCATTGCGTTTGCATTTTTTTTAAACGTTGCCCCACTTAAGGAATACCTCCTTTATCGTGGGTGCGTTCACAGCCATTTAAAAAACTCACATACACAAACACCCAGAAACGTAACAACTATCTGTAGGCCATACAAATATATGTTCCGTGCGGGGATCCACTGCGCCAACCGTGCCAACCGTGCGGCATTATCAATGGCTTTATAGCCAGGAGTGAACATATTTCGAGGCTCTCCTAAGGCGGTTGTATCCTGCCTGATTCAGAAGGCAGTACTCTTCGATATGGCTCGCATAGTGAGAAAGAAGGTTCCAGTCTCTAGAGCACTTATCACAGGCATATGTGACCATGAATGAATAAACAAATTAAAACTAGTATATAAATGTTATACCAGAAAAGAGTGGTACTGATGGAAGTGATCAAGAAGACTGTGAAAGACAGCATGTACCAAGTGGTTCACACTGCTGAAGACCGCATAAATTAATAATAATAATAATAATAATAATAATAATAATAATAATAATATAATAACCCAGCTCACAGATTCCATAAATCTTAGATCCCTCTCAGCAACCGAAACCTATAAGTATTTGGGTATGTCGGAAGCACTGGGCATCAACGTTACCGACATGAAACAATCGTTGAAGGAGCGCTTCTTTGGCCGCCTGAGAAAAGTATTTAATAGTCTTTTATCAGGCGGAAATAAAGTGCGAGCCTTCAACGGTTGGGTCATGCCGGTTTTGATGTACTCTTTCGGTATACTCAAATGGACTCAAACAGAGCTAGACGCCCTGGATAGGCGGGTCCGTACATTGTTGGCGACATATCGAATGCATCACCCACGTTCTTCGGTTATGAGACTGTATATCCCACGGAAATGTGGAGGTCGAGGCTTTTTAAATGCTAAGACTCTTCATAATCGTGAGATATGCAGTCTCAGGGAATATTTCCTAGAAACCGACGTGGGGATGCATCGAGATGTTGTAGCAGTGGACAGGGGCCTTACCGCGCTCTCCTTGGCTAAAGAGAATTGGCGCAAACCTGTAGTGCTTGACACTAACGACCGCATGGAGGTATGGCAGAGTAAGGAGCTTCACGGACGCTTTTTCCGGGCCCTACACGGGCCTGATGTAGACTTCCTAGCGTCCGTGGCCTGGCTACGTTCCGGGGAACTCTTCGGAGAAACCGAAGGTTTTGTCTGTGCAATTATGGACGAAGTTATGATGACCAATAACTACCGGAGATTTATTGTGAAGGACGGTACGGTTGACATATGTCGGGCATGCCACCGTCCGGGTGAATCAATCCGTCACATTATCTCCGGGTGTTCTCGTCTGGCTAACGGAGAATATTTACATAGACACAACCTTGTAGCCAGGATTATCCATCAGCAACTTGCTCTGCAGTACAACCTTGTGGAATCAGAAGTGCCGTACTACAGATATGTGCCCGACCCAGTTCTCGAAAATGGCCATATCACACTGTACTGGGATCAATCCATCATCACTGACAGGACTATTATAGCTAATAAACCTGATATAGTGGTGGTGGATCGATCAGAGCGGCGCGCAATGATCGTTGACATAACCGTCCCGCATGACGAGAACCTCGTGAAAGCCGAGAAAGATAAGCAAATCAAGTATCTTGACTTGGCTCACGAGGTTGTCGACATGTGGGATGTGGACTCAGCGATCATTGTACCGATAGTCGTTTCAGCCAATGGCTTAATAGCCAAGAGCCTCGACCAACACCTGAGGAGGCTCTCGTTAGGCAGCTGGATCAAGGGCTTGATACAGAGAGCGGTACTCCTGGACACGGCACGCATTGTTAGGAGGTTCCTTTCTCTGGAGCCCTGACCGCCGGTAGCTTGGACCCTGTTCCCGATACCGGTGGGCTACAATTTTTTTTATATTTTTAAATGTTTTTTTTTTGTAAAGAATATTTAAAAATGTAATAAGTTTGTGAAAAATATTGGATACATATTTTTTGTTTTATCAAATCAATAAAGATTGTCGGAGGTAAAACGTGGCCAAGATTACAGTGGGGGTTTGTGACGTCACTGACCGATAAAGAATGTCATACCAATGTCTTAGAATATGACGTCACACGAGTTTTCAAAGCACTGTATCGTCTTCATTGTATGTTTACGTAAAAAAATAAAAAATACGTGTCCAATATTTTTTGGGAATCTATCTGAAGGACTAATTAGTTTTTTTTTGTTAACTAACCTATTATGTTATGCAATAATAAACTAATACGTAATAACGATTCTTAAACTATGTAGGTACTTAAAACTAAACACGTAGCGATGACGGCGTGACTGTTCAGCATGAGGTCCTCAGTTCTATACCCTGGTCGGGCAAATGTTAATAGGTTTTACCATCAGGAATTTCTCGGTAGCGGTTGATATCAATAGGGCCGCCCCCATCGTATTAAGTACATGGAACTTAACTGGGGAAATTTAGGTGTACTATAAAAGGTATACCTATACCCAACTCTTCGGGAATTACAGGCGTGATGTTATGTGTATCAATCGATTGATTAGGTAGCTTCTGAACAATATTAAGAAAAACCAAGTTAGCCGTGCAATGTTGCAACGGAATACTGTAGATCACACTACTATAGATACGACAAAATAAGAATGAAGCAACATAGTATAAAGGGTGTAAAAGTACCTTAACGCAAACGAAAGGCACTTGTTCTCCCCAGCACTGCCATATTTTTATTGTTCTAGACCATACCTGGGAACCCCCTAGTTACGGAGATATTGGGGGTCAAAGTTCCAAATTTTGCACAGCTGTTTTTGTAAATACTAGTTTTTCAGGTTATAACTTTACTTAAATTACCTCCATGACCCGTTTACATTCAAAGCATCCACTAGCACAATGTTTAAGAGTGCTACATTGAGTTTAACCGTAAAATGTGATTTTTGAACCCCAAAAAAAAAGTTGTTTCCCAACAAAAATTTTTGCTTAGGGGTACTTAGTTTGATGTGCAGAATGCTTGGTTGTCGTATGTGTGAAGGGTTGATTTACACCCTGTATGCTATTACTATGACAATGATAAAATTGCAATTTATGAGAAGCTTTTCACAAAGAGTACAATAGCTACCGAGAATTACGTAAAATTAATTCTCAGAAAGCTTTTGAAGCGGGCAAATCCGCGGGCCCCACTTTAATCCCACATAATGATTTAACTGCCCAGTTAACCCCACTTCCTTTTGACGTCATAGCTGTATATATAGCTTGCAAATCTGGGTTACCCGACCAATCTGGGTTACAGCTTTGTTTTCACCCATTTTCGCGCGAAATGTTTTTATGTAACCCCCTTTTTTATGCACAGTAATAAAATCAATGCGGTGTTACGTCAGGGTCTGATGTAATATTTCAGGATTTTGTAATACTTCGGGATTTTTGTTTTATTTATGTGGTTTGTTGTTGTGTAGGTTTTTGGAGGTTAATATAGTTTTTTTTTATAGGTGAGTAGCTAGGTTTGTGAATTATATTATCAGTCAATCGAAGCTTTTCGTATTTACAACATAGATCACCTGTTTGTATACTGAACTCTTTGTAGAGATGAAGCCATCACTTACCCCAGAATTTTACCCCAATTAGCGACACTATCAAATGGTGTGTTGTTTTGTCGATTTTGATTGTAAACTCGAAGGTTTTGAAAACACTACATTACAAACAAATTGGCGGAAGAGTAGTTGGAAAGACTTAGGGAAGCCTTTTCGCATCATTGGGATAGCATCACCGAGAGAGGAAAACAAAAGAGGAAACATATTTTTCTATCCTTGAAAAAACCGATTGACCCAGTATTAAATATTTGTGTATTCCACTTTTATTTGTAACACTTTCGGTAACACCAAACATCTGTAGCAACACAAACACAATTGGTTTTTAATTATCGTATTTCGACATTTATACACCCGTAAATTCGTATTTAATTGCAATTTAAAAAGTGCAAGTTTCCAAAACACTTGTTATTTGTGGTAAGTAGCACAGCCGTTTTGACGTATATCTGGGATATTTCTAAACGTATTTGACCCATTTTAGGTTTTTTTTGCTTTATTTACAGAAATCTTTTCTTAGTGTCTACTTTCGTTACTGCAGTAGCTTACCCTATTTTTTGTTTTTTGGTGTGTTGGAAATCATCAAGAAGGGAGTGTCAGACTACTACTGACTAAAAACCACTTATGTTCCTTCTTAGTCCTGCATGTCCGGGGCCGCAGTATCTCTTCCGAACAATCTGCAGCCCCGACGGGAACTATATTGGACCCCTGAACAACTCAGTGCATCTACCAGCACAATGTTTTGAATGCCTTTTTTTTTTGCGGGTGGAATATCATCAAATAACCCCTCCCGCTCTTGGGCAAAGCGAAAGGGAGTGTCAGACTTCTACTGACTAAGAACCACCCATGTTCCTTCTTAGCCCTATATGTCGAGGCCGCGGTAACTAGTGTACAACCCGCAGCCCCGACTTTTGAATGCCTTAGTCCTACCACAAAACGTGATTTATCTAAGCGTTTTTACTTAGTGTAATGTACATAAAGCCGGGTTGACGGCTTCGTGGAGGCTCCGTTTACAAATTAAATAACGATGTAAAATACACGATATTTAGATAATACTGTACCCATGTTTTCATAGCAACACATCTATCGGAGATACTCCATTAATCCATTTCACTTGCCCCCCTGACCTAATCCTGAACGACAATGAAAGTCAATCGATCAAAGTAGACGTCAGATACGTCAGCTTTTACTATCGTTATTTACGAAACTATAACATGTCGTACTTAAGAGCTAACGTGGGGGTCATTAGTGGTTTGTTGTTGTTATTTCAACAGTATTGGGGGATCGGACTGAGTCAAAACAATATGATTCTAATTAGTCCGTCAGTTAGATTATCGAAAAATATTGGATACGTGTTTTTTCTTTTATCAAATTAATAAAAAATTACGACGATTAAACGCGTCAAAGATCATGAGTGGGACGTTGTGACGTCATTTGTAGGTAAAAAATGTACTAACATGTGACGTTTTCGAGGAGTTCACGAGTTTTCGAAGCAATGTATCGTCTTAATTTTTTGTTTGAGTGAAAAAATAAAAAATATGTGTTTTTTTTTGTCCGATCCCTTATTAACTTGTGAGTGTAGTTTTAGAGAAACCAGAGGTTTGATTGGAAATAATATAACATCACGTAATACCCGAAGGGGTGGGGTATATAGGGTGTAAAAGCACCCTTAAAGCAAACGAAGGGCACTTGTTCTCCCCACCACTGCGATAATTTTGTTGAACATTTTTGCAGGGAACTTTGGGAAAAAGGACTTTTTTTTTGGGGTCAAAAATCACATTTTATGGTAAAACTCAATGCAGCACTCTTTAAACATTGTGCTAGTGCTTTGAATAGTAAACGGGTCATGGAGCTAATTTAAGTAAACTTATAACCTGATAAACTAGTAGGTATTTACAAAAACAGCTGTGCAAAATTTGGAACTTTGACCCACAATATCTCCGTAACTAGGGGGTTCCCAGGTGTGGTCTAAAACTAAAAGTTGTGGGGAGAACAAGTGCCCTTCGTTTGCGTTAAGGGTACTTTTACACCCTTTATATCGAGACTTCTTCTTGCCTCGGGTCGGGTATGTTAAGCGGCTGGTCGCAAACTAACATTCATTGATATTTTACAGTTGAAAGTCGGAGTCGGAGTCTACATGGTTGTTGTCCGACTTAAAGACTGGTGTCTATCGGCTAGGTTTTGAATGTCGGATCGTTTTTTATTTTTGATTAGTTGCTCAATGTAAAATGCTGGTATTCAGTTACGTACAGTTACACAGACAGACGCAGCGCGCGCGCGTCAGATGCAGTCCAGTTACAGTGGGATAGAATCTCCTCCTTAAATATAAATTGGTTATGGACAAAGAGCGACGTCTGATCATGCGCCGACCCCAAATATTATGGGACCAGGGCAGGACGAAGAGCAATACACAAAACTAGCCACACTTGTTGTTTTTAGGGTTCCGTAGCCGAATGGCAAAAAACGGAACCCTAATACTGAAACTAAAAAAACGTTTTTCATTAAACCTATATTAATGTGGGGTGTTTATAGATAGGTGTCTCAAAATTACATTGAGGTTCCTACAACCATTCTTTCATTCTTTCTCAAAGACAATCGTTTGAAAGGTAGACACTTCCGAAGTGGTAACGACGTGCCACAAATCTTGATGACGTAAATAACGCCCTACTGCAGGTTCATAATTGGTTCACAGTTAATAATAGTGTTATGTCATACGGTATTTTACTATGGGGACGGGCTGCAGACATCGAGTCTATATTTATTCTGCAGAAAAGAGCCATTAGAGCCATATATGGTCTACGAAGACGCGATTCTCTGAGAGAGCTGTTTAAGATAATTAACATCATGACAGTACCTTGTCAATACATCTATGAAAACATCATGTACGTTAGAAAAAATCTGCATTTATTTAGCAAAAGAGGTGACAGACACCACTATAATACGAGGAATAGGGACCAATTAGTTCAGCCAGGTTTCAGGCTAGCTAAAGTAGACTCATCTTTCATGGGGTACTGTTTAAAATGTTACAATAAAATACCCCCTCACATTCTTCAACTGAAGGAGGCCAAATTTAAATCTTGTATAAAACGCACACTAAAGGCAAGCATACTATAAGTTAGGGGATTACATTGATGATAAAAATGCTTGACTCAATGCTGGTCCTGCTCCACAACCATAGCGGCAAATAAATCGATTATCATGTGAAGTTATTGTGGAAGCTGCAGAAGATTGTTAAAATATCTTTGAATATCTTAATATTATATAATTGCATAGCACATGTGTGAGTACTATGTACTATTAAGCCACTTTTTACACTTAGTTATTATTATATAAATATATATTTTTTTTTGTGACTTTGCCCTAATTGCTGAGAGAATGTCATGCTCACTCAAATGTCTCGCTGATGGTGGCGCGTGTGTCGGATCATTTAGCTCCCTTCAAAATGGTTGAGCTGAATGGTGCTAATTCATGCGTCATGTTCGTGAACGGGCGCTGTCAGTAGAGACTGGTCATCTCTTAGTTGCCATGGTATATATTTTTTTTATTTGTTTATTGTATCGGTTATTGGACGCTCTTAACTTGCACGTATTTTTATTTTTTTGTACTTTGTTCTCACATATGTGTAAGATCTCAGCATTTAGGTTAGCTAAAGTAGACTCTCCCACATTGTTCAACTGAATGAGACGCAATTAAAATCTTGTATAAAAGGCACACTGTGTAGGCAAGCATTTTATAAGTTAGGGGATTAAATTGATGATAAAAATGCTTGGCTCAATGCTGGGCCTGCTCCACAACCATTGATTACCTATCATGAGAAGTTATTGTAGAGGCTGCAGAAGATTGGAAAAATATCTTTGCATTGTATAGATTCAATATCTTAATATTATATAATTGCATGGCACATGTGTGAGTACTATGTGCTATAAAGCCACTTTTTACATTTAGTTATTTTTTAGTGACGTTGCCCTGGTGTCTGAGAGTATGTCATGCTCACTTAAATGTCTAGCTGATGGTGGCGCATGTGTCGGATCATTAAATTCCCTTCAAAATGGTTGAGTTGAATGGTGCTGATCCAGGCGTCATGTTCGTGAACGGGCACTGTCAGTGGAGACTGGTCATCTCTTAGTTGCCATGGTTTATTTATTTATTTTTATTTATTATATGTTTTTACTCCGGACGCTCTTAACTTACATAGTTACTTTCTCACATAATATACCATCTCAACATGAATGATGTAATGTACCAAGATTTTGTAATAATATTCTGATTGAAAAGAGTGTCCATGGAGTTTCATGCCCTTTCTTCTCCATAGAGATCTACGCTAGGGAATGGGCAACTACAGTACTTTCACAAGTTATTATGCCTTGTGTCTGTGACTGTAGCTTTAGAGTGCAATGCGTCGTTCCGGGGGTTATCGCGTCGAGTTGCGCGGCGCCGGATGTTTGCGGCGGCGAGTGCTGCGGGTGCGGGGGCGTGCGGCGGCGTGTGCCGTGGCGGGCGGGTGCGCGGGGCTCCGCGCGGGTTGCGGCGGTTGCGCGTTGCGGCGTGCATTCGTTATTCCGTGATTCGGGGTCTCGTGCATTCGTTGTAGCGGCGTGCGTCGCTGCGTGCTTTCGTGCTCGCGGTGCTCGTTGTTGCTGGCATTCGGCGGCGTGTGATTCGGCGTGGTGGCTTTCGGAATGACGTATTGCACTCGTAGATTTGATTTTATGAATTGTTCTTATGACATTCAAAAGTGCCTATAAAGGTTTAATTGAAATAAATGCTTTGAGTTTGAGTTTGAGTAAAATGTGTGTGTTCTCCCCCTCTTAACTTTTAAAGTAAGAGAGTGAAAAATGTAAAAAAATATAAGCTGTACCTGGCAATAAAATCTTTCAACTAAACTTGGTTTGAACGTTAAACAATAAATACATTTTGGGATATAGCACATTCAAAAAACCGCAATTTTTTTTAATCTGTTAAGTGTTGTATTTGTATTATTTTTTTCTTATAAGCTCGGTATGTTTCTGCGACAAATAAATATTTTTTTCTTTCTTTTTCGTTTTTCTTTCTTTCAAATATAACTTTGTCATTTATACAAACACTATGAAAAACAAACCTATCACAAAGTATGTTTTTCTGTTGCCGCCTTAACCAGAAAATAATACAAATTAACAGGGGCAAATTTGCTAGGATGGTACGGAACCCTTCACGTGCAACTGCGACTTGCACTTCGCCAGTTTTTCTTTTAGATTTTTCGGATTAGATTCGTTATTTTCAATAAGTACTCTAACTTCGTAATAACCTCATAGATTACAAGTTACAACACCCAGAAACTCCTGATCCATAAATGCCTTATCAAAACTTGTTCTACTTTTGATTTCTAACTAATTGCTAGTTTTATCTATTCGACTATTCGTATCTATCGCTATCATGGCTACGTCTCACTCCAGCGATATCCAGATATTAATTTACGTTCCTGTTGAAATCCACTTGAAACCGGTTAGAGGCAGTGATAAACTATCATTAAGTGTGTGATTGTTTGATAGAAGTCGTTGAGGATTTTTTTGTTATATAAACGGTTGGATCGCTGATGGAAAATTTAAACAAATGTAGTCTAGACTAAACGAATATATCTGACTGACAATAGGGATGTTCATTGACTTTAAAAAAAAGTGTTTCTAATTAGTCCGTCTGTTAGATTATCGAAAAATATTGGATACGTATTTTTTGTTTGATCAAATCAATAAAAATTGACGAAGATAAAACGAGTCAAAGATTTGAGAGGGGGTTGGTGACGTCACTGACCGCTAAAAATGTCATACTAATGTCTTAGAGTATGACGTCACACGAGTTTTCAAGGCACTGTATCGTCTTCATTGTTTTTCGTAATCTATATGACGGACTAATTAGATTTTTTTTAAAGTTAGTAATAGTAAGTTTTTTCGAAAAGTAGTTCGTGAGTTCGAAGTTCCTGCCTGGGGGCAGGCACATTGAGATAGTGAGATAGTGGCCAAACGCGAGCCTATCTGCAATAAAAAAAAAAAACACATTACTTTGTGTAATTTATTTCATCGCCGCTGCTCTCAAAACGGTGAAGGAAAACATCGTAAGGAAACCGGCATGTCTTAGAACCAAAAAAATCGAAGACATGTGACATCTACCAATCCGCACTGGGCCTGCGTGGTAGATGGTGCCAGCAGTGCGAACATTAATAGGCTGTTAATGATGAACTGGGTTGTGGAGGTCAAATAGGCAATCGCTCTACGTAAAAAACACGTTTTCAGCTGCATCCGGTAAGATTGAAAGCCGACCCCAACATAGTTGGGAAAATGCTAGGCAGATGTTGATGATGGTGGAGGATTGAAGATTATTGAAACAAATGTAATCGAGACAAAACGAATGTCTCTTTTCCGCGCAGTTGGCGTAGCAGTCAGACATGTTTTGTGTTCCGAAACTCATCATCTGCACAGCTTATTCTCAACTATGATGGGGCGACTTCCAATTTATCTGAATGCAGCTGAATACCAGTATTTTAAATGGAGTGACTGCCTATCTGACCTCCATAAACCCAGTTAGTACCAGGTAATACGATAAGTAACCCGGTAAGACACGGTGAGGTACGGTAAGACTGTTTGTCAGACTTACGGGTCACAGACTACCTGCAACATAGCTGGGGCAAACAGTTAACGTGCTTTTCGAGACATAGGGTAAACTCGGTAAGTAATGCGTGTTCATCCGTACCTAGGCAAGCGCGGCTTATCCTCTTACTCGTAGATCCAACGGTTATATCTCCTTTGGGAATTTTAGGCGTGATGTTATGTTATGACTCCAAATTTTGATTTGGGATGATTATGGGTGATAATTCTACGTCCATTCTATATTCTTTTTCACTTCTAATTGTACAAAAATACACCCAAAAACTATCAAAACAGTACATTATCAAGAAACTTTCGCATGACGCAGACGAGAGGCGTGACTGCCGTCAACAGAGTTGTGTTCCCATCGATCTGAAAGTGAAAGGAAAACGCAGTAGGATATTATTAGCTGTCTATCTATTGATAACCTTGCCTTGGTCAGGCTGACGGAGACGGGGTAACCACGTCATGGTAAGTACGCAGTTAAATGCGTAGGTTTATAGTTTTTTTTAACGGATTTATTTATTCTGCTTGGTTTTATTCAGAATTTGTTACAGTCGCGAATCATTGTTGGTTCGACATAAAGGCACTGACTTGTCTAGGATGGTATCTAGATGGGTGCTTCGGAAAGCAAATAAAGCCGTGGGTCCCTGCGGCCATATAAAAGGTGTAAAAGTACCCTTAACGCAAACGAAGGGTACATGTTCTCCCCACCACTGCGATCATTTGGTTCTACACCATACCTGGGAACCCCCTAGTTACGGAGATATTGGGGCCAAAGTTCCAAATTTTGCACAGCTGTTTCTTAGAGACTAGTTTTTCAGGTTGAAACTTTACTTAAATTACCTCCATGACCTGTTTACTATTCAAAGCATCCACTAGCACAATGTTTTAATAGTGCTACATTGAGTTTTACCGTAAAATGTGATTATTGACCCCAAATAAAAAGTGCTTTCCCAGCAAAAATGTTTGCGTACGAGTAGGTACTTAGTTTGATGTAAAGAATGCTTGATTGACGTATGTGTGAAGGGTTGATTTACACCCTGTATTGTAACTCTATGAAGCTGAACTTTGGCCTACTTCTGATGGCAGTCTTGAAGATTTTAGCAAGTTGATTATATTTTTCGCATACAATTTTGCTGCGTGTTGTTCGAAAGAGATACCTAAATAAGAGAGAGAGAGATAATAAATAAGATAAGCTAAAACTGTTTTCCCATTCAGCATTGAACCTAAAGCTTTAGCTATAAAGTCGAAAATCTATGCTGGCTTACCTTAGTGTTTAAAGACATTTAAAATATGTATCGTCTACGGTTCTCCTACGTTCAGAGGTGAGTAAAGACATGGTGACGAAGTATTACAGGCAGGGATCACCAACCTTACACCACAAAAAACATTGCCGTCACAAACAACTAGACTAGTCTTAATACATATAATAATATGTCGGTCGGACTTTTGTTGTTCCTGGTGGAAATTTAACTAAACGTTAAACGGACGATTTGTCTAATTTTGTTAAATCAAGGGTGCTAAGGGCTTTCTTTATCTAAACATAATATAGATAATTATGAAGAAAAAATATGTGGTTAGGTATGTAAAATAGAGATAACACATAGAAAAAAAAATACATCATCACTAAAGTAATAACGTTTTCTCTTCTCTATTCATCTTCTGACCTCGATCATGGCATCAATTTCTTTATTTTTCCAATCATCATCGCATTTACTACTATTTGTGTAGGTTCAGAATCCCTGTCATAGTATGTGTAATTTACTAACGACCCACGTGATTCTAACACGTGGTTTTTTAGTAAAAATACCTCAAAACAACTGCGAAGAAAAACTAGTTGTCACGTGTATCTGAAAAAAGACGCGCATTAGTGAGTTTTTGCTTTATTAAAATATGTTCCTGTATCACGTTTTCTATTTTGTTTTATTTCTTATTTTAAAATAATGGAATCTTCAGAACTTCACTGAGCAACTAATATGTTTTTGGACTAATATGTTTTGACAGGTGGTGGAATGTCAATTGATGTATTATATGAAATGTTCTGACATTAATAGTGTTGATGTTTTTGCCTTTGTAAGTACCTATTTGTAGTCATGTAGTGCCAAGAGTCTTTTTTAGAGTCGGTGTAGAAACTCGAAGCTGTTTGAAAGGCATGTCCAGGCTTTGTCCAGGCCCTAAAATATCTACAATCTGCATAGTTCACTTAAGTATGTAGGTACAGTTTCGGAGAACAGCAGTGGCCTGGCGGTGATGGTTTGTTCTGATCTGCTCCATCAGACTACTCGTACTACAGACTAGGGATGTTACGGAGGTGATTTAACCGGGACCGAAGTCGGAATCGGAGTTTTTAAATTTGGTTTGTCGGAGTCGAAACCGGAATCGGAGTCGGAGGCGGAGCCAGAGATGGGGCAGAAGAGAAATGAGGTATGAAAGGCGGGCCTAGTAAAATAAAATGCATTCATAAACCTTTTCCTTCGAACACGATTTTATCTCCGATTAAAATTTCCGATTTAAAAGTATCGGAACCGAAGTCGGAACCGGAGGTGTAAGATCAATCGGAAGTTCCGACCTATCGGAATCGGAGTCGAAGCTCCGTATCATCCCTCAGACTACCCGTGCTGGGCCCGCGTGGTGTATTATAGCCTACTTCCTCTCATATAGCGGAGGCCTGTGTCCCAGCTGTGCATACATACATATTGGAAGACTATTACGACTTTATAAGCATGGACAAAAGATGATAAGCTATCCGATTTTGGACAAAGATTTAACATATACCAGCCAATGATAATTAAGGAAATGAATGACACTATTCAACAATTTGTCATTCATTCCCCACTTAACAAACAAAGCACGATCCTACTTAGTCAATAATGTATGTACATCCTTGTCATTAGGATATAATTATGAGTTACTATAGGAAGAATGTTTAATATCTTGACACTTTGTATGTTTAAGTTGTTAGGTGAACTGTTATCCGGTTGCAGTATCTTAGGAGTTGGTCACAATGAGCTGGTTTATTTGGCTAAAATATTTCACCTCTCTAATGTAAATAATTATGTTAGTCCACAACCTCAATATTAATTAAGTACCTAATCATACAGCTAACTAAAATAAATAAAAATATATTTACTTGTTTCCAGTCGATTGAGTTGAAGGAGAAAATATATTTTACTGCGGGTTGTACGAAAGAGATACCGCGCGGCCTCGACATTAAGGGCTAAGAAGGAACAGGGGTGGTTTTTAGTCAGTAGAAGTCTGACACTCCCTACCGCTCTGCCCAGAGCGGGAGAAGTCATTTGATGATTTCCCAACCCCCAAACAAAAAAAGACACATTGAAGGTGCTGTGTAATTGCATTGCAGTCTTCTGCAATGAGAAAAGAAGGAAACTGAACAAAGCTGAACGTTGTGTCTACGCCTTTAGTTAAGGAAATGTTGTACAAATGTTCATGTGAACGCGTTCAGAATAGTTTATCTTTTGTGTGTCCTCGGCTTATGATAATTGTGCGCTATATGGAGCGACATGCAGGAACGGACTTTAATTGGTAAGAAAATTAAATATTTAGTACATTTTGTACTTATTGAAAGTAATGGGATACATCGGCTCCATAATAAATGCCACAATCAACAGCCGTCCGGGTCGTGGCAGACCTTGAAACAGGTGGCCGGATTAGGTATTGGCCCAGGATCAAAAAAACTTGAAGTCATGGGGATAGGGCTTTTGTCAACTGTGGGATGACTACATTCTTACGGGAAAAGTTACTTTTTGAACTGGATTTGTATAAATAGGTGATCATCTGCCTAGTCTTTTCCCAACTATGTTGGGGTCGGCTTCCAGTCTAACCTGATGCAGCTGAGTACCAGTATTTTACATGGAGCAGCATATAACAAGATATCCTTTGCTAAGACTCGTTGTCAGACTTTCAGGTCACTGACTACCTGTAACGACTGCCAAAGATCTAAATATGGCAGCCGGGACCGACAGCTTAACGTGCTTTCCGAGGCACGGAGGAAATTCGGTATGCCGGGCGGTCGCCCATCCACAGACCGACCTAGGAAAACACAGCTTTACCTTAAGATCGACCCGAGTGGCAGTTCTTATTAAGCCACGAATATATATTTTATTTAAATGTGGAGACAAAGCTTTTTTATTTGTCATACAGACGGGTTTGTTAGATCTTACTGGGTGGGATTGTAAAAAACGCGAATTGATTTTTATTAATATTATCACGCCCAGAAAGCTTTTTTAAAATTCTTATTTGGTATATAAGGGGTGTAAAAGTACCCTTAACGCAAACGAAAGGCACTTGTTCTCCCCACCACTGCGATCATTTTTTTGTTTTAGACCATACCTGGGAACCCCCTAGTTACGGAGATATGGGGGGTCAAAGTTCCAAATTTTTCACAGCTGTTTTTGTAAATACTAGTTTTTCAGGTTATAACTTTACTTAAATTACCTCCATGACCTGTTTACTATTCAAAGCATCCACTAGCACAATGTTTTAATAGTGCTACATTGAGTTTTACCGTAAAATGTGATTATTGACCCCAAATAAAAAGTGCTTTCCCAGCAAAAATGTTTGCGTACGAGTAGGTACTTAGTTTGATGTAAAGAATGCTTGATTGACGTATGTGTGAAGGGTTGATTTACACCCTGTATTATAACTCTATGAAGCTGAACTTTGGCCTACTTCTGATGGCAGTCTTGAAGATTTTAGCAAGTTGATTATATTTTTCGCATACAATTTTGCTGCGTGTTGTTCGAAAGAGATACCTAAATAAGAGAGAGAGAGATAATAAATAAGATAAGCTAAAACTGTCTAGTTTTCCCATTCAGCATTGAACCTAAAGCTTTAGCTATAAAGTCGAAAATCTATGCTGGCTTACCTTAGTGTTGAAAGACATTTAAAATATGTATCGTCTACGGTTCTCCTACGTTCAGAGGTGAGTAAAGACATGGTGACGAAGTATTACAGGCAGAGATCACCAACCTTAAACCACAAAAAACATTGCCGTCACAAACAACTAGACTAGTCTTAATACATTATAATAATATGTCGGTCGGACTTTTGTTGTTCCTGGTGGAAATTAAACTAAACGTTAAACGGACGATTTGTCTAATTTTGTTAAACCAAGGGTGCTAAGGGCTTTCTTTATCTAAACATAATATAGATAATTATGAAGAAAAAATATGTGGTTAGGTATGTAAAATAGAGATAACACATAGAAAAAAAAATACATCATCACTAAAGTAATAACGTTTTCTCTTCTCTATTCATCTTCTGACCTCGATCATGGCATCAATTTCTTTATTTTTCCAATCATCATCGCATTTACTACTATTTGTGTAGGTTCAGAATCCCTGTCATAGTATGTGTAATTTACTAACGACCCACGTGATTCTAACACGTGGTTTTTTAGTAAAAATACCTCAAAACAACTGCGAAGAAAAACTAGTTGTCACGTGTATCTGAAAAAAGACGCGCATTAGTGAGTTTTTGCTTTATTAAAATATGTTCCTGTATCACGTTTTCTATTTTGTTTTATTTCTTATTTTAAAATAATGGAATTTTCAGAACTTCACTGAGCAACTAATATGTTTTTGGACTAATATGTTTTGACAGGTGGTGGAATGTCAATTGATGTATTATATGAAATGTTCTGACATTAATAGTGTTGATGTTTTTGCCTTTGTAAGTACCTATTTGTAGTCATGTAGTGCCAAGAGTCTTTTTTAGAGTCGGTGTAGAAACTCGAAGCTGTTTGAAAGGCATGTCCAGCCTTTGTCCAGGCCCTAAAATATCTACAATCTCCATAGTTCACTTAAGTATGTAGGTACAGTTTCGGAGAACAGCAGTGGCCTGGCGGTGATGGTTTGTTCTGATCTGCCCCATCAGACTACTCGTACTACAGACTAGGGATGTTACGGAGGTGATTTAACCGGGACCGAAATCGGAATCGGAGTTTTTAAATTTGGTTTGTCGGTGTCGAAACCGGAATCGGAGTCGGAGGCGGAGCCAGAGATGGTGGCAGAAGAGAAATGAGGTATGAAAGGCGGGCCTAGTAAAATAAAATGCATTCATAAACCTTTTCCTTCGAACACGATTTTATCTCCGATTAAAATTTCCGATTTAAAAGTATCGGAATCGAAGTCGGAACCGGAGGTGTAAGATCAATCGGAAGTTCCGACCTATCGGAATCGGAGTCGAAGCTCCGTATCATCCCTCAGACTACCCGTGCTGGGCCCGCGTGGTGTATTATAGCCTACTTCCTCTCATATAGCGGAGGCCTGTGTCCCAGCTGTGCATACATACATATTGGAAGACTATTACGACTTTATAAGCATGGACAAAAGATGATAAGCTATCCGATTTTGGACAAAGATTTAACATATACCAGCCAATGATAATTAAGGAAATGAATGACACTATTCAACAATTTGTCATTCATTCCCCACTTAACAAACAAAGCACGATCCTACTTAGTCAATAATGTATGTACATCCTTGTCATAAGATATAATTATGAGTTACTATAGGAAGAATGTTTAATATCTTGACACTTTGTATGTTTAAGTTGTTAGGTGAACTGTTATCCGGTTGCAGTATCTTAGGAGTTGGACACAATGAGCTGGTTTATTTGGCTAAAATATTTCACCTCTCTAATGTAAATAATTATGTTAGTCCACAACCTCAATATTAATTAAGTACCTAATCATACAGCTAACTAAAATAAATAAAAATATATTTACTTGTTTCCAGTCGATTGAGTTGAAGGAGAAAATATATTTTACTGCGGGTTGTACGAAAGAGATACCGCGCGGCCTCGACATTAAGGGCTAAGAAGGAACAGGGGTGGTTTTTAGTCAGTAGAAGTCTGACACTCCCTACCGCTCTGCCCAGAGCGGGAGAAGTCATTTGATGATTTCCCAACCCCCAAACAAAAAAAGACATATTGAAGGTGCTGTGTAATTGCATTGCAGTCTTCTGCAATGAGAAAAGAAGGAAACTGAACAAAGCTGAACGTTGTGTCTACGCCTTTAGTTAAGGAAATGTTGTACAAATGTTCATGTGAACGCGTTCAGAATAGTTTATCTTTTGTGTGTCCTCGGCTTATGATAATTGTGCGCTATATGGAGCGACATGCAGGAACGGACTTTAATTGGTAAGAAAATTAAATATTTAGTACATTTTGTACTTATTGAAAGTAATGGGATACATCGGCTCCATAATAAATGCCACAATCAACAGCCGTCCGGGTCGTGGCAGACCTTGAAACAGGTGGCCGGATTAGGTATTGGCCCAGGATCAAAAAAACTTGAAGTCATGGGGATAGGGCTTTTGTCAACTGTGGGATGACTACATTCTTACGGGAAAAGTTACTTTTTGGACTGGATTTGTATAAATAGATCATCATCTGCCTAGCCTTTTCCCAACTATGTTGGGGTCGGCTTCCAGTCTTACCTGATGCAGCTGAGTACCAGTATTTTACATGGAGCGACTGCCTATCTGACCTCCACAACGTAGTTAATACTAAGTAATACGATACTCTTTGGTAAGACTGGTTGTCAGACATTCAGGTCACTGACTACCTGTAACGACTGCCAAAGATCTAAATATGGCAGCCGGGACCGACAGCTTAACGTGCTTTCCGAGGCACGGAGGAAATTCGGTATGCCGGGCGGTCGCCCATCCACAGACCGACCTAGGAAAACACAGCTTTACCTTAAGATCGACCCGAGTGGCAGTTCTTATTAAGCCACGAATATATATTTTATTTAAATGTGGAGACAAAGCTTTTTTATTTGCCATACAGACGGGTTTGTTAGATCTTACTGGGTGGGATTGTAAAAAACGCGAATTGATTTTTATTAATATTATCACGCCCAGAAAGCTTTTTTAAAATTCTTATTTGGTATACCTATAAAGGGTGTAAAAGTACCCTTAACGCAAACGAAAGGCACTTGTTCTCCCCACCACTGCGATAATTTTTTTGTTTTAGACCTTACCTGGGAACCCCCTAGTTACGGAGATATGGGGGGTCAAAGTTCCAAATTCTTCACAGCTGTTTTTGTAAATACTAGTTTTTCAGGTTATAACTTTACTTAAATTACCTCAATGACCCGTTTACTATTCAAAGCATCCACTAGCACAATGTTTTAAGAGTGCTACATTGAGTTTTACCGTAAATTGTGATTTTTTACCCCAAAAAAAAAAAGTCGTTTCCCAGCAAAAATTTTTGTGTAGGGGTACTTAGATTAATGTACAGAATACTTGGTTGAAGTTTGCGAGGTTTTTGAAGGGTTCATTTACACCCTGTATGTACGTATAACTAGGATTGAGTGGTCTTTCGGCTAACACCTTTTGTTATAAGTAGGTAATGTAAGAAAATATAGTTTTTATTTACTTTCACCTGTCCCGATGTCTGTATGTAAAGGAATTTTACGAGTTAAATTTGATACGCTTCTTTTTTTCCGATTGATCTGAATTTTTTTAGCATTAAAAACTACGGCTGCATAAGTGCGATCGTCATTTGTTTTTAGTTAGTAAATATTTTATGATTTGATGTTTATTTTTGGAAAAAAACATAAAATCATAAAATATTTATTAATATACATATAATAACACTACTATAATTTTAGACCACCAAATAAGTTTACAGCAAACTCCGTCTCTGCATTCAGACAATAGTGTTCTAAATATGAAATAAGTACAGTTTTAAAATAGCTGACATTGGCTGATAGCACGTGCAGGCCAAAAGTAGATGATCACAATAACACACTACTATATTTTACTACGAGGAAATACCACTATCAAACATTGTGTCTCTTAGAACATATTTTGACAAATCTTTAACAAAATAGTAATACAATTTTTTTCATGTATTTTTTTAAAAGGAATGTTTGCGATCATGACGCTTGCTCTCAGCGTCGCAATATCGACAGCTCTTATTAGTGGACAATCACGGAAGATAATGTAAGTGACAGTACAAGAAAAGCAATTTTACCTACTTGCCAAAATATAAATTAAAGCAAATGTGGAAAAATTCAAACTAATCATAAGTTCTCGCAGACATTCAGCGTAATTTTGATAAATTATTGTTTCCTGAGAATTGAGATACATGCAATTCAATACTTTTTATCGGTCATTGGAAAAGATATCTAAGAACGTGTTAAAGAAAAAATTGCACTATTGAACTAAATTAATAAATGTAGCAGTATATATAATTATCTAACTGAAATATTAATAAATAATTTATCACGCCATTCATTGCGGTTTGTGACTCAGTCCTATTACGTGTGCCTCTAATCTTAACGGCAGGAAAATCCTATCTAAAGTATCACCTGACTAAAAGATAATTTAATTTAAACCACAGATAGCATGAACATTGTTATTACAAATTTATAGCACTAACGATTATCAATTATCTACATTTTTATCGCTACGTGTCGACAAAACGATTAAATACAAGATTTCGTATTAAAACGTAAAGGATATGAGATAAAATGAATGCTATTGTTTTAAAAACATACGTAATACTTTTTTTTACCAGAGATAAAAACTTTTTCATCTTCATCTTGAAGTTACCGAATTATAACCATCAAAATTACTAACTACTAAAGAACGACGACTAAATTACTAAAGAATGACTTTTACATGCAAAAATCAATCTTGACATGAAAATGAACTTGGAGGGTTGTATTGATAATTTTGATGGTTATAATTCGGTAACTTCATACGTCTTACAGTCGCAAATCAAATTTTCATAAACATACAACCAAGCACTGGCCTGCAAATTGCCAAAAACGTAAGAAAATTAGAATTTCGCGGGCCAGATGTGAGCTTCCACCTTAAGCAGACATGTCTATTATGTTGCCTTGACCCATTTAGATAGAGAATTTATTATTTATTATAATGCGTACAACGAATTTTTATGTGGAAATGTATGGAAGTTTAAAATTCAATAAGTTTTTTATTGTTTATGGTAGAATTTGGGCACGTGCATTTTAGTATTCGACTTAGTTTGTGTTTCTACGTAGGTATGGCAGGGTTTTTTAGGCCTTGGGAATAATGTGGCCAGCTGCCTAGTTGCGTCGAACGCAACGCATAATACATACATTATTACGGTCTTAAATTTGATTATTTCATGCCTAGGTTCAGTTACGATTATTTTGTGTCACTAAGGTGGTATTTTATCTTGATATAGGTAGGTTACCTACGCGGACCGTGATGATGACCCGATTAGATTGGCACGAATACCGTAATCGTAGTGATTAAATAGACCTCCAGGATAACAAATACACGAAAGCCTATATATTCGCTTGAATTGCATTACGAAGATCTTCAACCCCTAATCAGTCAGCTCCGTTAACTCGTTGACTAGCTAATAATTTGGGGCACAGCCACAGTCAAACCCTGCCCGGGTTTGGCTGTGAACCCGAATATCACAAGACTGGAGGCTTTCTTTTTTTTTGGCGGTTGGAAAATCATCGAATAACCCCTTCCGCTCTTGAGCAGAGCGAAAGGGAGTGTCAGGTTTCTACTGACTAAAAACCACCCAAGTTCCTTCTTAGCCCTTTAGAGCCTTTCGAGGCCGTGGTATCTCTTACGACATCCCGCAGCCTCGACGGGCAAGACTGGTGCCTTGTGACTGCTAGACGGGGCTGCGGTCAACTGAGGAGAAGATGACGAAGAGACGAAGGCGTCCCACCATCCAAATATATTATTATATCCTTCCATCACCATCCAAAGGGATGGTTTCATCATCTATAGCAAAGAAGCACACCATCGAGATTAGTGTAAAGAACGGAGGCAGGCTTTTTCTCAGAAGCGAGATAGATCAAAGCTAACAACTAACAAAAAGAACTGTGTCTGGCTGGCTAGCTGTCTTCTCAAAGATTTGAATTTTTTTTTTTGGTTTGATTTGGTCTATTTGATGTAGATAAATTCAATCGATTAATATTAATCGCGGAAGATAACATTAAAATGTAGGTGTAATCTGATAGAAAAACAGATTTTTTAAACAGATGTTGTATCGTGTTTAGTCTGTCTCTCAGAATCAGATTTATATCCATATACTAACTAATACTACAGAATATTATATTATAAGACTAGCTGTTCTCGTGACTTTCGTCCGCGTGAAATGATTAAAATAAATGTATGGCTTTTCTATTTGAACCAGATTTTGTTGACTCATTTCATGGGTTTTCATTTTTTTGCACGGAACCACCACGAAAAATAATGAAATTTTTCTAAAATAAAAGTAGTTAAAGATACTTTTGTTACACTAGCTATCTGCTACTTTCTAGTGATGGGTACTAAGACTTGAGTTTAAAACAAAACCAGCTGTTCCCTATAATGTTCGCACAACTCGACAAAATGTATGGAACAGTATATTTTTTTCGCGATTGTAAGGTCCTATAGTACTTTTACTAGTTGTCCAGCACGATGAGTACATTTTGTGTATACACACCTTAAATAATATTCATATAATAATGATTAGTAGTGTTTCTTATTCAAACGAAGCCGCGTGCAAAAGCTAGTCTTCAATAAACACGAAGATCATTCGAATTAATATGTAACACTTTTTTTTATAAAAATAAATAACACAGTTTCTTACGGAATCCAACGATGTTTTTGTGATTGCTGCGACTGTAAATAATACGCGGGAATAATAAAATGTTAATAGTGAATATATTTTGTTATTCTACTTTGTTTTATGTTTATTAAGACATTTCTAATGTGTTTGATTAAACATGTTATGTGATCAGATGATGTTCCCACGTACCCATCGGTTATGTCATAAGACTTTGTAGGTGCTTTATTATTCATCATCATCATCATCATTTCAGCCAAAAGACTCCCCCAGACTCTTCTCCATCAAACGCATCCATAGCAACGTAGCTAGCACATCTCTGGTGGAAAAGCACCCTAACAGTCGTCGTCCCTTCTGTTTCCAATCGATCTATCTATACAAAATGCCAAATCACCATCTTTATATCCCATCTCCTTCAACGCACTTGGCTAGACATCCTTTATGGAAGTAACCTCACTCAATTACGTTCCATTTCACAAAGCCGTTACATTTGGCGCGTCCACCAGACATCGCAGTTTATTTACCGGAAAGTTGTAAATATGGAGACGTTTACCTTCAGCTCCGAGGGTTGGCAGACAGCCAGCTGCTTCTCAAAACTGTGTGATGACGGAGTGATTGGATTAGGGGTGGCTGTTATGAGAAAATTGTGCAGATACGAGTATCCATGTGACTTTTATTTAACTAAGCCTAAGAATTTAGCTTTTTTTAGCAACTTCAAAGAGGAGGAGGTTCTCAATTCGTCGGAACCTTTTTTGAGGGTTTTTTGTTTTTAAATTTGACTACTTTAATGGTCTAGAAGTCGCAAAGCGATGAGTTTGACGGCCTGGGTTCGATGATGGTGTTTGATAAAGTGTTATCCGGAATTTTAACCACGAAATCAGGGTTTGCGCCCGGTTGATAGCAATAGAGCAGCGGTGGCCCAGTGGTGTCGGCCCCGACTTATGAACAGTAGGTCGTGGGTTCGAATCCTGGCAGGCGCATTACTTTGTGTAATTTATTTCATCACCGCTGCTCTCAAAACGGTGAAGGAAAACATCGTGAGGAAACCGGCATGTCTTAGAATCAGAAAATTCGAAGACATGTGACATCTACCAACCCGCACTGTGCCCGCGTGGTGGATTATAACCCATCCCTCTCCTAGAGAGGAGGCCTTTTTTTATTTTTTTTGGTGGGTGTAAAATCATCGAATAACCCCTCCCGCTCTTGGGCAGAGCGAAAGGGAGTGTCAGACTTCTACTGACTAAAAACCACCCATGTTCCTTCTTCGCCCTCTATGTCAAGGCCGCGATAACCGGTGGACTACCCGCGGCCCTAGAGAGGAGGCCTGAGTCCCTGCAGTGGGAACATTATTAGTATTTGTTACAATATTTATTAGTTTATATTATTTTTATGTGTGTATTAGTATTAATATAAGTATATATATGTGTACATATTTTAATTTATATTGTTTTTTTTTTACTAGTTAGTTTGTATCCTACCACAAAGTTGTCTTGTTTGACCCTAAGGTTGACTGGTAGAGAATGCCTTGTGGCATTAAGTCCGCCTATGTATCACTATTGTGCATAAAGTAAACATTATAGGCTGATGATGATGATGATGGCAATAGGTTCGCCTCATAACTGGCAAAATGTGGATGTACTATTCGGTATTCGGTACACCTCTGCCTAACCATTCGGGGACTACAGGCGTGATCATGATCTCACATACTCGAACTAACCTTGCAAGTGCGGCTTTACCTGAAGATTGATTCGAGCGGCTGGTTCTATTTAAATAAGATATTGTTGATAAAAACAACTACTTATGTAAGTCAATACAGACTAAGCCTGAATCTATTCTGTACTTTTTAGTTGTTAACAAAAACACTAAAAACAATGAGCCATTAAATTCCCGCAAAAACTACAGGAACACTTTTCCACTTCACCTACAATCGACAACCCTGAAGCGACTCTTTCAGTTTTTTCTGCCCTCTTTTTCTCTCATTGGCAACTGCGCCATAACTGAGAGAGACAGAAGATAGGACGAATTGGTTACTATGTAGTATTATAAATACTGTAGTAGTGAGGGCGTGTCGCTTTTATCGATGTAATTGTCGTAGATTTGGCACGCCACTGTGTTTCGTCACAAAACATCACGCCCGTGATTTCTGGAAAGTTAAGCAAAGGTGTACCCATTAGCACACCCACAGTTCGCCAGAAAACACGTCCTCTGCTGGACATAGACCTCTACCACTTTGAAAACTTAAAACTTTTTTTTCACCACTTTTCACTGCCATCGTACCAGATTATGTTTGTGCTCTTCATAGATAAGAATATGCTGGAGTGTTTAAGGAGTCTATATGTGGTTTCGGAAGATTATTTATAAATGCCACAGAAGAGCTCGTGACTAAATAATAACAGCCGGTCTGGCCGAGGTTTAGGTTAAGCCGCGCTTGCCTAGGTTTGAACGTAGATGAGTGATCATACCCAGTTTCCTTCGAGGCGTCGGAAAGCACGTTGAGCTATTGATCAGCCGTTAGCTTAGCAACATGGAAGGGGCCCGCTGGGGCCGCCCCCGGCGGGGCTGTGGGATGTTGTAAGAGACACCGCGGCCTTGACATATAGGGCTAAGAAGGAACATGGGTGGTGTTTAGTAGTCTGACACTCCCTTTCACTCTGCCCAAGAGCGGGAGGGGTTATTTGATGATTTCCCCCTCCCCCCCAAAAAAAAGCCATTGGTCAGCCGTTAGCCGGCTCTCAAAATTAAAATCTTTGACTGGTATAGTCTGCGCCATCTAAGCTGAGACTAAAGATCAATGATCCGACTTGTACCAAAAATTGCAAGTTTTGCGATCGCTTGTCATTTAAAACTGTCGCTAATCTAATACTGGTTCTGTAGAGTTTCATAATACCAAACAATTATCCAAAACGGTATAAGTATGAAATACGTAAATTTTAAAACGGATTATGATATTTTTTTTAGTTTCAACAATATATATTAAAACAACGTGGTATGTAATTGCTATTTTTTATGTATTTAAAAAATAATTGTCTTGTTATTTTTTTCTTTTTCGAGATTACTTATGTTTCAACTTATATTTCAGTAAAAAAACATGCATACATCATTCAATTTATTTATTTAGCTTTTAAAACTTAAATTCATAGAAGTATGCAATAAATAATTGCATACTTCTATGAATTTAAGTTAAATATAGGTAATTAATCGAAATTTAAAATGATTACCAAAAAATTTATTCTTTTGGCTTATGCCCCCATACTCTGAGCTGAGTGTGACGTCAGAACGAGTCAGGGGTGCACTAGCTGTGAACAATTTTGTAATTATGTACCTACCTATCGCGTCCTTTTCGTCGCGAATGTCCACGAAAATTGTTTTTATTTATTTGACACACGGTTGGCGCAGTGGCTAAGCGGTTAGACTGCTGCACTGCGTGTCGCGGGTTCGATCCCCGCACGGAACAAATATTGGTATAGCCTACAGATAGTTGGTCCGGGTCTGGGTGTTTGTGTATGTGAGTCTAAATGTCACTCAGGAGAAATTCCAAGTGTGGGGCAACGTTTTTAAAAGCCTAATAAAAAAAAATGATTGATTTTTTCGTATCATTTTGAAATATTGGAATACATTGGTAGACGGGTGTCAACGACCTTAGTCTCAGCTTGACAGAATGACAAGCAGCCTTACCAAGGGTTATCGTATTACTCAGTAGGTAATACGACAACCCTTGTGAAGATCAGAAAGGCAGGTCGAACTACAAACTAAAAAAATTGACACGAAGCCTCTCCCTCTTTCAATCTTGTAGCAAGTCATGTCCCGAATTTTTTGTGAGGATTCCATGCGTCAGATGTTTCTTTTCTATGACGTAGGTATACCGAGGTACTAAAAGTCACCGTTAGCCCAGTAAATTACTGTCAACATTCATCATGGCACAAAATATTTACTATTCTCGTGCGAACAAATTTTTTGCTGACTTTACGATCGTTCAAGGAAATCACAGTCTTTTCCTTATTTACAAAACATTGATGACCTTCCCATCGCTTTTAAACGATGTTTCAGGTAAACACTTCTTGAAAAAGATTTGAAATGTGCTATCAAAACGCGTTGAAAATAAACAAAAATACATTGGTAATCACAGCAAAGCACGTGGCTAAAAGCTTTCGGTTTCTCTCGAGGCAGAAGGTGTGATTTTTAACCGACTTTTCAAAAAGGTTCTCAATTCGATCGTTTTTTTTTATGTATTTACATCGGTTATGCTGTATGATCCGATTTACTTGATTCTTTTTTAGTTGGATGCGGAATAGTTGCCATTTGGTTCCATACAAATTTAACATAGTTTGGCCCAGTACTTTTTATTAGAACATTTTCGTTTTTTTTCGAATAATTCGTCGTTTACGGACCAATTTTGATGATTTTTTTTTTTTGGAGAGGATATCCAAGGGTGGTTATGTCATGATAAGAAACCAGGATTTGGTGATGGAATCCCAGACAAATCGAGGGCAACCCTCAAATTTTAGACACGTATTACGCGCTTCGTGCTTTTTCTGACGCTATTCAAGTATTCGCATCTAGCAGTCATCACTTCATGTTGATGAGCTGATAATGGAAAGTACTACTCCTTAACTGAGGAGTTGAAAGCAATATAAAGGGAATCTGTAGAGTAGCGACTTGTTCCAAATTTAAAATACATCTATATTTTCTTTGGTCTTCCTTTACCTCACATTTTGGACCTGTATGATATGTTTGTTGTTTTTCAGATCTACACATTCTCGTAAGTAACACTATTACTGCTTGTGTTAACATTTCTCAAATCATCTATTGTTTGATAGATATCTATTTCTGTTTTAAAAATAGACTGTTTTGTTTTCAAATTGTTATGAAGTTCCTCAAACTGTTATGTGTCTACACAAAGATGCTTTGTTAGTTTATAACGTTGTGTTGTATCAACACAATCTGTTGATGTCATGTGAATCTATTTTTCGAACTATGCTGGTGTTGGATTCGAATCTCAGTTGAAAAAACGTGTAATTATCTTCGCTGGTTAAATTTTGAGACAAATTTATTGATATCAAGCTGCCTGTCAATGTCATTGACTTCTTTCTTACTGGTAACTTTCTAATAAAGGGTGTAAACGAACCCTTCACACATACGTCAACCAAGCATTCTGTACATCTAACCAAGTAACTACTCCTATGCAAATTTTTTTGCAGGGAGACGACTTTTTTTTGGGGACAAAAATCACATTTTACGGTAAAACTCAATGTAGCACTATTACAACATTGTGCTAATGGATGCTTTGAATAGTAAACGGGTCATGGAGGTAATTTAAGTAAAGTTATAACCTGAAAAACTAGTAAGTATTTACAAAAACAGCTGTGCAAAATTTGGAACTTTGACCCCTAATATCTCCGTAACTAGGGGGTTCCCAGGTATGGTCTAGAGCCAAAAAAATATCGCAGTCGTGGGGAGAACAAGTGCCCTTCGTTTGCGTTAAGTGTACTTTTACACCCTTTATATTGTTCTTATACTTTACAAGCACTAATTATACCTTGGTATGAAAAATAACACCACTGCGCCTTAATAATATGCATCTTTTGTATGACTGTTTTAGATAAATTATTCGTCTTACTTGATGACTGTAACAGTGACCCGGTTTCGTGTAGTTGACTTAGTAGGGTCCATCAATTTTCACATTGAAATCCTCCCAACAAAAAAACAATTACATCGTAATAAATTTATTGCCACGGAACAATGACCCATTTACAACTACAAATAAAGTATTTTGTAGCACTTAAATAAATAATATCCAGGTTCGTTTCTTGCGTAACATTCCTTTATCAGTTACGCTGGGACTTCATAATGTTACGCGTCGATTCCGCCTCTTCGAATTCTGTAACATCTTTCAAAGACAGATGACAATGACATAGGTACAGAAAAGAATATCGAAGGACGCCCTCTCAAAGCCATTCAAAACATTTATATAACTTCGGACAAAGAAACACATAATTCGCCATTCCATTTCTTTGAAATCAAGGTCAGACCAGTCGGTGACGGTGATAAGAAAACGGCGTAAACATGAGAAGAGATAATAGCAGGCGCCAAACCTGTTATTTAAAACATTGATAAAGACATAGCAACACTATTTTATTGTTTTGGAACCATTTTTGTTAAGACGATAGGACTAAATTAAGTTGCAGATGATGACGTGGAACTTGTTTGTTATTTTGATATTGTACGGTCAAAATTAGTAACGTGATAATATATCATTATTTAGATTTGTATTTGTGTGTGTGTATTTAATGTTTGTATTGAATAAACTCAAAAACTATTGCGCCGATTTCAAAAATTCTTTCACTTTTATAAAGCTACACTCACGCCGAGTAACATATTATACTCTGAGTATTGAATATACTGATATCTTTAAAATTAACATCATTTTTCTCATGGGCTTATTAAAAATAGTTTGAGATCAGCGTAGCGTGTTGTCTTTTACCGTAAATCTCCCACACATCTGACCTTTCTACAAACTTCACGTACCCTTGACACAATCATGCTTATCCTACTTTTGAAACCAAATACATTAAATACTACTACTCAAAGACAGAAACAAAGGTACAACACAGCTACCTTTTCAGATGAAAGGATAAAAACACACTTTCTATGGAGGCAGTAATAAATAATAGACGCAATTCCTTTATAGAAGTAAATCCAATTAATACTACACAACAAACCTTCATAATAAAGGAGAGGGATCAAGTAAATAATGACCAGTCAATAGCAAAAGTCGGAATCCTTTATTAACCACCTTTTCATCAAGAATTACGTCGATTATTGGGTTATATTTGTTTGTTTGCGTTAAACACAATGGTAACGTTGTATAAGTGCTTTTGGTTATGTTATGTGTTCCCTTTTGTTAAATATTTATTCAGTTATAAATTGTTATGTTGGTTCAATGGCATCGTTGGGACCTTGACAGTAATCCCTCACGATTTGCGTCATCAGTAAAGTGAGCAAATATAAGCGAGACCGATAATCTTCTCCATGATTTCATCATAATTTTTTTCTTTAGAATTTCATTCATCTGAAGTTTGTTGTAGTCTTCACCCGAGTCATTATAATAGGTTACTTGACTACTGTTAAAAATTCACGGAAATGTTTTATTATTTCAAAGAACAACCAGAAATAACCCGATGTGTGAAAAAAGCAATAAAATCGATCAGAAATTCGCTTAGTATTAACTGATTTTAAATGACGTGTAAGACAAAGACAGCGTTATACAAAAAGTGACGTCATAATTCATACCACCGTAGTAACAGCACAGGAGTCTAAAATGGCCACTTTAGCAGATCAAAATATGAATTGCGTTAAAAAGTGTAAAATGGACCTTACATTATAGTCACTGGGTCTGTGACCATTTTACAAACTTTAACGCAATTCATATTACTTACTTTCCTAGATGATCTATTTTCCTAAATGGCCACAGACGCAGTTACTAATAAGAAAGGTTCATTTTACGCTTTTATAACGTAATTCATATTATGAGCTGGTAAAGTAGCCATTTTAGACCCCCAGTTAGGTACTCGTAATTAAGTAGTACGAATGGCCGTTTCGCGCGACAAGGAAAAGAAAAGTGCCCCCACCAAAAACTTCTCAAGCGTGTAACTAGTCCATTTTTTTATCGATTTTATTATTTTTTTCACACATCGTGTTATTTCTGTTAGTTTTTTGAAATAACATAACATTTTCGTCAATTTTTAACAGTAGTCAAATAACTAATTATTATACAGTCTCTAGACACAGTACAGCTCAAATAACAACACAACAACCACGGTTGCAGTGAGGTGGTACCTATAAGACGAAGACAGAGAGACGAAGACGAGAGACGAAGTGTACCTAATAGTACATCCACAGTTTACCCGTATATGTAATAGGGGGGGGGGGGGGCTATTGCCATCAATTACGGGTTCCTGCCTTCTCAGTCCCGTAACCGTAACCGGGCAGGAACCCGTAACCGGTCAGGAACCGGTAACCGACCGGTTCCTGCCCGGTTGCCGGTCTGAGAAATTCCTGACGGAAAAGCCAATTACACTTTACGCGACTCGGGAATTGGACCCAGGCCCTCTTCCTCAGCAGTCGCGCTTGTAGCCAACTAGACCAAGGAGACAGAATCATCTACACTAATATTATAAAGAAGAAAGATTTGTATTCTTGTGTGTGTGTGTGTATGTTTGTAATGAATAAACTCAAAAACTATTGCGCAGATTTCAAAAATTGTTTCACCATTGGAAATCTACATTCCACCTGAGTAACATAGGCTTTTTATCCCTGTATTCCCACGGGAACGGGAACTGCGCGGGTAAAACCGCGTGACGTCCGCTAGTCTGTAATAAAAGTCTTATAGACAGTAAAACCTAAATTTAAAATACACGTGTAAAACGTAGAAAGATCTACAAGGACTCGTGCTTAGCATTCTATACACGCCAATGTCGATTGAGGAAAAGGGTCATGATTGCACTTAAAGATTAGCCAATAGATTTGTAATCTTCAGTCAATGCAAATTGACCTTAATCTATTTACCTACCATTGTTGATGGTGAATGAATGAATGAATTTGTGCAATAACCGATGATTGCTCAAAGGTATTCATTCAACAATTACAAGGAAATGTTGTTGTGAGACTGTAGTAATCGTAATTTGTTTGCTTTTTGCATGACTTTGGTCTCTCGTCAAGGATGGTGGTATGGCAAGAAACAAGGTGTCTGATAAAGAGTATTAGAGAAGTATGAGAGAAGGAGAATAACACCGAAAGAGATACCGCGGCCTCGACACAAAGGGCTAAGAAGGAACATGACTGGTTTTTAGTCAGTAGAAGTCTGACACTCCCTTCCGAGCCATAGAGCGGGAGGGATTGTTTGATGATTTCCCAGCCCCCAAAAAAGTGAGCCCCAATATATCCTCAACAAGCGAACAAGCGCCTTTCGGTTTTGTAAATTGTATTTTACATTGATCATAATATAAGTTTAGCTACTAAAACAATTCTTAATTGTGATGAAAGAAGTTATATAAATACATAATAAACTGTTTTAAAAGCGATATTTAACTGTCTAGACTTCTTGTATTCTCAATCCAGGCAGTGGAGTCTAGCTTGTTGCGTATTTGTATCCCAACAGACAGACTTACACCTGTAATCAGGTTAGGCACAGGTATATCCATTATACACCCTAATTTTGCCGCCGTATTTAATATTCTGGTTACAAATCTATCAATAGTAAAACTTGATTCATATTATTATTAAATTCGCGCAAATATTATGCAGTTTTGACCTCAATTAATGTCTTAACACAACACTAATAGACTCTATTTTCGTAACACTATTTCCCGATAGACTCAATAACAACATGGGCAGTCGATCCGGACGCAAACAATGACTCAGATACTTCATATTCAAAGTCATTTGAAACCGGCTGCTAAAATAGATAAGTGTTGAATATTGATTGTGTCCTGTTATGTAAGGTAATACATAATTAACGATACATAAGGGCTACGATCGAGGCCTAAATCAGAAGGCCCAGGGCGTAAAAAACAGCGGTGGCTAACTTACGAATAGTAAGTTGAGCGTTCGATCGAACTCAGGCAGGCGCATTCCTTTGTCTAATTTATTGCATCATCACTGCTCTCAAAACGGTGAAGGAAAACATCGTGAGGAAACCGTCATGTCAGATCCAAAACATTAGAAGACGTGAACACGCACTGAGCCCGCGTGGTGGATCATACCTCATCCCTCTCCAGAGAGGAGGCCTGAGTCCCTGCAGTGGGAACATTGTAGGCTGATGATGATGGCAGTCGTTACAGGTAGTCAGTGGCCCGACCGGCCCGACAGTCTGGCAGCCAGTCTTACCAAAGGGTTTTGTATTACCCAGTACTAACTGGACTGTGGAGGTCAGATAGGCAGTCGCTCCATGTAAAAGACTGGTATTCAGCTGCATCCACCCCAACATAATAGGGTAGTTAACAAAAAAAATCTAATTAGTCCGTCAGATAGATTTCCATAAAATATTGGACACGTATTTTTTCTTTTTTTACGTAAACAAACAATGAACACGATACAGTGCTTTGAAAACTCGTGTGAAGTCATTTTCTGAGACATTAGTATGACATTCTTTAGCGCTCATGTGACGTCACAACCTCCCACTCAAATCTTTAACGCGTTTGATCTTCGTAAATTTTTATTGACTAGATAAAATGAAATTTACGTATCCAATATTTTTGATAATCTTACAGACGTACTAATTAGAATCATATTTTTTTAAGTCAGCAAACATCCTTATTGAGAATAGGTCCGAAAAACACATCGACAACGTTTGAAAAACTACTACGTATTTCTTTATTACACGTACATAGTTTATTACACTTAAAACAGATGTTTTTGTTGACAAACTAGAAATATAGAACCATCTGACACGCAATATTATTTCATAGAACACTTACCTTCTGTGTGTATTTCTTTAAGTCCTTCTGTGAGGTAGGTCAAGACAATAGGGAAAACTCGGTCCCTCAGCTCGTAGAATTCTTGGCATACTTCATTATCATTGTACAGTCACGTTCATAAGTACGTATACACGCACCAACTTTTTAAATTCATTTTTACCTACTACATCGGTTAAAGTTTTCACGAACATTACCTTTCTGATTTCATTACCTTTCTGATTTCGTTACCTTTCTGATTTCGTTAATGACCTTTTTAAGCTGTTATGTCTTTGCGACTATGTGCCATGGATGGTCTTCTCGTTCAGCGACAACTCTGGTGGTGTGGACTGTGGGCACGTCCTTCGCATGAAGCATAACCGTTTACCCAAGGTGATCTTCTACTCTGCGGTGGCTGACTGCAAACGGAACCATGGTGGTCAACATTACCGCTATTAGAATGTGCTTATGAGGCATCTTAACGCTTGCCACATGATACTTGATACATTAAACGATAAGTGCCAAATATATAGAGAGAGACCTTACGCCTCCTATACATATTATTACGTTTAAATCTGCCGGTGAACTCTACAGGTGCTCCCACATTGCCGTTAGAAAATGTTTGTAAACATTTTATAACACCAAAACATTTACTAACAAATGTTAACAATTGTTGCACTTTGTTAGAAACTGTTACATGTTATAAGTGCTCCTACATTGATGGAAAATGTTTAAACATTTTATAACATCTAGTATTGGCTCGCAGTTTGGTTTCGCCTTCTGAGGGCCGAGGACGTCTACACGGAAATGGAAGAAGATTTGCTCATTGGAATAGCTTTTTTTTTTGTTTAAAAAAGAAGAAAAAGCGCTCTTATTGGATGCGCCAAACGCTAAATGTTTACTAACATTACTAAACATTTTCTAACATGAAAATTTATTTGTGATTAAATGTTTGCTAACAAATGTTTACTAACGTTATTAAACATTTTCTAACGGCAATGTGGGAGCACCATACTGTTTTATTTTCTGGCCTGTCATTTAAGGGCATATTATGCAAAGGGATAATTACGAACGAGATCCTTTGAGATAAGACCCATTTATCTCCAAAGAGAAATCGTCATTTTACGAGAAAATCGGTTTTGGATTTTGCTAAGTGTGTACATATTAGTTGTCGTGACTGTATTCATACCAAGTTTCCTTCCTTAAGAGTCATTTAGTTGATAATTGATGAAGTTAAGGCGTATTTGTTGTTTATTCATGAAGGTGGAAGTTTCCGCGGTATTGTGGAGGAAGGAAAACTTTGGTTTCGCTTTGTTTGTATGTTCATGTTTTAAGGATATCTCTGATGCAGAAGGAAAAGGATTGTTATTGTATTATGCATGATCCTCTGGTAAACATCCTGTTGATTCTGGGATCTAGTTATTATGAATTTGTTATTGTTGAAGTTATTATTATGTCATTAATATTGTTATTATTCACAGGATGGCGGGATGAAATGGATGTTTTCCTTGAGAATTGGAAAGATAGTTGTACAGAACCGTAACCGTTGCAGTTGGAAGAAATGGAGGGAGGCCTTTGCTAGCAGTAGGACAATGTTGGCTAGCTAAAGTAATATTATTATAGACGCCTCGTTCGTCTAGTGGACACAGACGTGACTGCTGCAGAAGGTCGTTAGTTCGATTTTCAAGTCAGCCCAAGTGTTACTGGGTTTTCTATCAGGAATTTGGCAGTGGTAACCACTGAGTATAGATTTGTCGCTGTATGATAGAAATAGGCTCGCCTTTATTACGAAATATGGGTGTTATTAGGTACACCTTTGCCTAACTCTTCTGGGATACAGAACGGGCGTTATGTTATGCATATTCTTCAATGAGGGCAAACCCATAGCTACGTGGGATGTGCACAAAGAGGTTATCTATATACCCACTAACGTTACTTGCGCGGTTCATTTGTTATTTAGCCGCGCATTCGTGCGTAGTGTAGCCGTAGGTCGTTCTAGATGATCCCGCCTACATTCTCATACACGCTGAAGCTAAGTATTGTTAGCTATTTATATCATTTATAACTAGTTTCAAGATATTTACAGTATTTTATAAAAATTACAGAATTGTTTTGTATAAATGAGTAAGTTATTTGATTTAGTTGAAATGCCAAAATGGCGCCAACGATTATTGGAATGACAGTTGAGTACTGCAGTCTAAGAGGTTTTAAAAGGTCCAAGGCACCATTTTAGCAGGACATTCTTTTCTGAACTTTGAATGTGTAAGGAGCTCTAAAATACCTGTGTAAGTACAGTTAATTTTATAATAAACTTTTAAATGTTATGCTGTAGCTATTTATTCTGTGCTTATTTTGATGTTCTGAACCCAGTAAATAAATCACACTTTAATCTTGGCTTGTCCTACAGTATAATAACTAAGTGTGCTCCTACTGCTAGAAGGTGTTGAGTTCGATTCTCACCTCAGGCAGTTTTATCAGTAATATCCACGGAGTATGGATTTGTGCCCAATTGATGGCAATAGACTCGTGCTCTATTACATGGGACAAAACTGGTGAAATATTAAAGCGCTATAAAGTACTCCTCTGTTTAATACGTCTGAGATTACTGACATAATCTTATGTATATTATTTTTGTTTTTTTTTCAATGGGGCTCTACACCCATACCTACGGTGGTTGTGCAAAAAAGAGGTTATCTGTACCCACCAACGTAACTTGAGCGGTTCATTTGTTTGTTAACCACGCATTCATGTGTAGCGTAGTTGTAGGCCGCAATAGATGATCCCGTCTACATTCTGAAGCTAAGTAGGTAGGTATAATTAATTGTGTAAGTTAGTTAAATAGTTACAGTTGTGAGCTGCTGTGCAACATCTTCGTATTCAATGAAGATTACAAGAAGGTTGTAGAGGTAGCAGGTTGCGGTCTTTAATGTTTATCCATTAAAAGCGATTTATAACAATTCTAGAACGGATGTTGGGAAAAAGTCTTTAAATTTTTGTTATCCCGGACATTTTCCATTTTGTACTGAGTTAATTTTACAACATTTTCCATTTAAAATAGGGCCTACGACTATCGTGCAAGTGCACTAGACAGGCCGATTTTTTGCTAATTTGTAACAAGTAGGTATTGGATTACGATTTTCTTGTCCCGTCTATCGGTCGTCAGTATTTAAATCTCCACATCACACACACACCTCTGTGTCTGTAACATTTGTGGTCCCTCCCACATTCAACCCGTCTGCCTTGAAATTAAGAGTGAACAGTTTTCTTCTGGAGACGCTCTCAATCGTAAACTTCACCTAAGTACTACTACCAATGTATTTAGCTTCCAACGCATTTCCGCAACATCATTGAGTGTAGTCTATCATATAATTTTTACTAATCCTTGAAACCAATACCATAATAGTACATTATGGTGCAAGTGTGTAGTGTTGGTGATTACCGCTGAGGCGCCTAAGAGAGCTGAGGACGGTAATTATCAATACACACGTGTATCATACGACGTTTTCCAACAAACTTGTGCAGAAAATAATACTAAAAACCATTTTCAACAGTGAAAACGAGCACTTCGTCTTCAAGGACCCACCAAGCAGACCCACTGGTGGGTCTCCGGATACTGATGTGTCTCCCAAGACCTTCTTGAAGATGACGTGAAAACGAGTTGTGAAAATTGTTATACAGGGTGTAAATTAACTCTTCACACATAAGTCAAACAAGCATTCTGCACATTAAATTAAGTAGCCCTACGTAACAATTTTTGCTGGGAAACGACTTTTTTCGACTGTCAAATATTTCATTTTACGGTAAAACTCAATGTAGCACTCTTAAAATATTGTGCTAGTGGATGCTTTGAATAGTAAAAGGGTCATGGAGGTAATTTTAGTAAAGTTACAACCTGAAAAACTAGTATTTACAAAAACAGCTGTGCAAAATTTGGAACTTTGACCCCCAATATCTCCGTAACTAGGGTGTTCCCAGGTATGGTTTAGAACAAAAAAATGATCGCAGTGGTGGGGAGAACAAGTGCCCTTCGTTTGCGTTAAGGGTACTTTTACACCCTTTATAATGGCGGTAAAAAATAATCAGTTTTCCTATGCGCGCACATGTAACAATCGCGAACGGTCATGAATGCGGTTTCCTTTTTTTGGCTTTATGCGGATAGCGTTTTAGCCACGTACAAAATGGCGACTTCAAAGTTTTATTTACCTTTAAAGAAATAAAAGTTATATTTGAGTGAAAGTTTTATTTATTAAAAACGTTAGAAAAAAGTTAAAAATATCTATTATACATGTTCGAATTTGAATGAAATGAGCAAGAAATAGGTACATTAATTTATTTAGACTATTGAACACGATCTTTTTTGTATCGAAACTTTTTAAGAACAATGCAACTCAACCAATAAAAAAAAACCTATAACTCACTTGTGAATAATAAATGAAAAAGTCACAGTTTGATTACAGGTGTCATTATGTGCCTGATTGCAGTGAAATTAGAGCCATTTTATGAGCAAGTGTGTTGAAAAAACAATTTAACTGGACAATATAATATGTAACACAGTTTAACAAAAAACTTTCCTTCATGATTCTCCTGCCTCTATGCCAATACATTTGAGGCGGGTACAGTGTATCTTCTTCTTCCAAACTTTTCTAGACGTCCATACATCCATTCATATTCATAACTTTCCTCTCATCATTTTCTTTATTCCTCCACACCACCATGCCTACCTTTCAGTGACCGGTGCAACTTTCAGATAGCCTCTTATGAACTCTTTTCTTATTTTATCCATTTTTTATCCACCACACATTTTGTATCATCTCAGTCACATGCCTTGTCATTCACCGACTTTGAGGCCCAGCATTCTGGACCTGACCAAACAAACTTTCCATGAAAAATAAAACCTCGTCCACAAAAGTACCAACATTCCGATATTGATAAAACCCAATGCATCATACAATGCACATGAGATTATCTGCCACAAAAGCAGTCGTATCAGTCAAGGGAATCTAGATCACTACAAAAACACATGTTCGATAGGTACCCTTATCGCATCGTAATTTGGGACAAAGCAACTATATTTGTGACTGATTGCATCTCGGTAAACACGAATTGTCAATTACACGAGGTGAATGCTCTGTTCGGTGGCATTCGTCGATTCCTAAGGAGAAGAACCGGCAAGAAACTCCAAAGTTTACTCTTTTAATCTTTTAAAATCGTTTGGGTTAACAATAAGTTTAAGGTCCAGACATAATTTTGTTAATATACACACATGAAGACTATGCAGATTAGTGTCTGAGATGGTCTTTTGAAAAAAGCATCACACAGATTTGATGGACCCGTCCAGTCAGTGCAAGCATTTGTCAGTTATCGTGGAGCTCGACTTATAACTCAAAGAGCTCAACGTCACGGCGAACAATACCAAAAAAAGGACATCATCATCATCTAGCTGCCAAATGTACATACATGTTACATATTACTTAGGGTCCGTACTAAATTTTTTTTGCTTCCATTCAACCTCTATCAACTCTCCATGTATTTGTCTATTATAGACTCTCAATACCAAACCACACCCATAATCACATATAAAATCCTATTTATAGCTCCTGACATCACCGTGTAGACACGATGTCTACAGTACATGCCTCCTCCTGGACCGTTGCCAGAAGCCGCCTAAAGCCAGGAGGGGCAATAAATCCCGCAGTCAAGGGTACCTTTGATCTTCCACGAGCTGATTTATGTACTGTCAAAAAACTTCACGTGATCATTGAGATGTTTAATCGTTATTTCCTTGATGATGTGAGGAAGTAGCGAGAGTGAATCTACTCGCATTTAGAGATTTTGGACCAGTTCTGTAATTGGTGTTGATGGAGTTTGATGTAGGTTATATTCTGAATAAACATAGATTGAGTAGAGAAGATTTTGAAAGAGGAAGAAAAAAACCGGACAAGTGTGAGTCGGACTCGCGCACTGAGGGTTCCGTATTCAAAATATTTTTTATTATAAATGATGTAACTAAAAATTTACGGTTTTCGCAATTTTTCCTTTATCTGTGCTAAAAGACGTTGCTTCGTACCGATTTCAAGATTCTGGGATCACAAGAAGTACCGTAGGTTTTGATTCCCTTGCAAGTGTCGAAGCGGCACAAACGGCTGTATCTTTTGATTGCGTTGGCTTAGAAGTTTGATTTTTTCACAATTGACACAATTCCAGCTTGATACCTCCACGCGTTCCTGAGAAAAAGGGTCTCTTGACAGGCAGACAGACGGACGGAGAACAAAGTGATCCTATAAGGGTTCCGTTTTTTCCTTTCGAGGTCATCATCATCATCATCAGCCCAAAATGTTCCCACTGCAGGGACTCAGGCCTCCTTTCTAGGAGAGGGATGGGATATAATCCACCACGCGGGCTCAGTGCGGATTGGTAGATGTCACATGTCTTCGAATTTTTTGCTTCTAAGATATGATTGAAGATGATGATTGTTTCCTTACGATGTTTTCCTTCACCGTTTTGAGAGCAGCGGTGATGAAATAGATTACACAAAGGTTCGAACCCAGGCAGGCACATTACCTGCCTGGGTTCGAACCCACAACCGTTCGTAAGTCGGGGCCGCCACTACTGGGCCACCGCTGCTCTTTCGAGGTACGGAACCCTAAAAAGGGTAAATACTAGCATGACAGTTGACAAAGGAGAATGCAAGAATAAAAGGTGTTGCGCTGATCCCAAGTAACAAAGAACTAGGACAGAAGGATAATGAAGAAATGTCGATAGTTTAGTTAAGTCTAGCCCAAAGCTGTAAAGGTCGTCAAATCGATGACTAATGCTGCGCCCAAAATCGATTTACATATTTACTATGCAAAATTGCAAACAGTGTGCCAAAATATTCCAAAGATCGTTAAAAATATGACGTAAAACGGCATAAAAGTGAGGCTGAATCACCGCTTTTAAATTTGAGGAAAAAGAAATGCAATAGGTATGATTAAAGAGAAGGATAATAACATGACATGTGCTGTTAAATTCTTATAATCCGTAATCGACATTTATTATTTTTATCAGTTTTCCCTAAAATAGCTTTTAATAGTTTAATTATACAGTAAGGCAACGTCCACGACCTTGTACCATGTGACTATCAATACGACTGGCTTCGAGCCTTGTTTGCTCGTCTATTGTTTGGGATTAACCCGTCGTCAATGACGCTGGGTCATATTGACCCGAGGCAATTTTAAACTAACATATTTTATTTTTGCTTCGGTGATATGGTTCGAACGTTTCTGTAACTGGAGATACGGCCCCCATCTACCCTACCTGTTTCATTGGTACGCTCAGTCCAAAGCCGAGTGACTTAGGAGATACACGGGCGTGAATTGAAAACGGGTAATTATGACCCAGCGTCATCGTTGGCGCAGTAATTTCGTAATTAATATTCGTGTTAATATTACTAAACCTGTTTTTTTATAGGTTCTGAGTGAAAATGTCATTGACAAATGACCGTGCTAGAATTTGACGTTGTTAGAAGAGTCTGATTCCAACAATAAAGACTCCCAAACTGATTCAGCTCTACGTCAATTGCGCAAAAGTATAGCGGGTTTCCGAAATAACTCAAGAGATGTCAAGTTTGTTCATCTAAAAAGGATCCCACCAAAAACAAAACTTGTAAAAAAAGCCAAGCCGCGCAACTCAGTTCTTTTACCGTAAAAAGTAGTGAGATCCATGTAATACCAAGTCAGTTAATATATTTAATCCCTACTTTAACTCCTAGAACTTATTCTTATTTTTTTATTTTACGACATATTTGCATACCAGAAACGGTTAATATGAGGATCTTTACTGTAGTATTATGTAATGCTCTATGTACCATCTTTTTACCCATATTATGCGAATAAATTATTTGATTTGATTTGATTTGATTTCATAAACAAAGAATCCTTTTCAATAAACAGTAATTAAAATTAAGGTAACTTGCTAAATTTCTTAAAGAAATGCGTTAAAATTCGGGTCAATATGACCCAGCGTCATCGTCCTATTAATTATTTTCACGTCATTTGCGCCGGGTTAAAGATTCTTTATTATTCTAAATATGGTAACATGTATGTTTTAATTCGTTTGTCTTCGTGATGTTTCGTGCCATGCTTCAAAGGACTACTTTTATTGGCTTCATCTGCTGTCGTTTGAGTATATAACTCGTGGCAGAGTGATAATAAAAATCCAGTATTCACTAACATCACGCCTGTAATCCCTAACGGGTTTTACTCGGGACTACCTAAGTACACCCCTACTTCGCCAGTTATATCTAAGTCCATAATTATAATAGGCGAGTAAAAATCCAGACTCTGTGCCTACAACTGTGAAATTCCTCACGGAAACACCCAATGACACTTCACTGGGCCGGGGAATCGTACCTATGATCTCATTGTCAGCAGTCACTAGACCAATGGGCCAGATTTACTCGTATTTATAAAATAAGGAGTGCCATGATTTATGTGGTTAATATTTGAGATTTAGCCATTCAAGTGTCGCTGGCATCCGATATCGTATCAGCTCGTATCAGTTTTTTATGCTAAGTGTTTTAGACCGTGTGAAGTCTTTTTGCGGAAATTCTAGTTGAATATGACTTGTTGTTTTTTGTTACTTTATCTCGGATTAGTTTTTTTCGAGGGCTTCAACGCCTGTATGTAAAAACCAACCATGTTCCTTCTTAGCCCTTTGTGTTCGGGGTTGCAGCATCTCTTTTGAACAACCCGCAGTCCTGACAGGCTTCGGCCCTTGCTGGCTCCTGCAATTTTACTGACATCTCAACCGAACGCGCCGTCGACACGGCCTGTCATCTTCATAGGACGGACGGATGCCCAGACGGTGAGTAAGCCTATTACTTACCTTCCACAGGCCCGCGCCTACTGTGGCCGGAAGCCATGACATGGCCCCCAACTGGAGCGTCTCCTGCGGTAGCTGGAACGAGAGCTTCTCTCCCTCTAACGTTTCGCCACCTCCTTTGCAAGCATACCTATTACCCTTCCATACTAAAATGAAAACTGATGACTAGGGTCATACGAAAAACTGGTTAGTTCCAGTATGACTTTCCACTTATCTCTAGATACCCAAATCTGTTTGAGAAAGCGACCTTTATGCTTCTATTTTGTTCCAGTAAGAGTCCAAACGACCTTGTTTAACCCCATCCACCAAGTGCATGATACACCATGATATTTACCGTTTTCGACATTGAAATGAAGAAACCCACTCGAGTTTTTATCACATTTTATCGCGTGATATTGTATTGTCTGGTTACCAGATGACGAGATAAGCCTACATTCCGATATGAAAACATAATACTGTGAAAATCAGGATTTTGGGGTCAGCTTTATTACTGAAGTTTTCCATATTATCATGAAAGCAAATATTTGTGAATACGCTTACGATATCCAGCATACGTGAAATTTCGGAAACTACGTCCATTATCAGAACGATAAAACCCCTCTAATGTCCTGTATTTCATACTTAACATCACGCCTGTTATCCCTGAAGGGTTTGGCAGAGGTATACCGATTAACAATCACCAGTTATGTTACGTTATAGGGGGCGATTGAGAGCAGCGGTGGCCTAGTGGTGGCGCCCCCACTTACTAACAGTAGGTCGTGGGTTCGAACCCAGACAGGCACATTACTTTGTGTAATTTATTTCATCACCACTGCTCTCAAAACGGTGAAGGAAAACATCGTGAGGAAACCGGCATGGCTTAGAACCAAACATTCGAAGACATGTGACATCTACCAATCCGCACTGGACCTGCGTGGTAGATAATAGCCCTTTCCCTCTAAAAGAGAGAGGAGGCCTGTGTCCCAGCAGTGGGAACATTAATAGGCTGTTGATGATGATGATAGGGGGCGAGCCTATTGCACAAATATAGCAAGACTCCGTGACTGTTGCTAATAAATTACTCAAAGGAAAAACCCAATAACACTTTGCCCGATTTGGGAAAGCAACCCAGGACCTTATCCGCAGTAACCTTTGCGACCACAAGGCAGTCTATTAACTGTATTTTAGTATCTCTCATGAAAAACGGAACTGTCGTATTTTTCCGCCAATTAAATCGCCTAAATTTTCCGTGTGCCAAAAAAAGTTGTTGTAAAAATTTAGATTTTGTTCTTATTTGCGTTCAGTCTTATGTCTGAGCTGCAGTCAATGTCCTAATTAAACCCCTTCGAGTTTGTACTCTTTTTTTTTTACTTAACAAAAATAATTGGCTGTTCCGGAGATACGCATTTTCAAGATGGATGCATTTTCAAAATCTGAGTCATCGATTCGAGAGAGGAGCATTCTGCACAACAAGTTTCTACCTACCCCCATAGTGAGAGACGTGAACTTAGGTATATAAAATACGTGGTAATTACGGAAATACGCATTTCTAAAATAGACGGAGGATGTCACTTTGCGCATCGAATGGTGTCACTTCCAAGATCTGAGGGTGCTAAAATACTCGTACATTTACTTATACGTTGTAAGTGTACTTAATTAATGCTTTAATCTGTTAAAAGGTTAAAGAAGATTAAAGAAGCGATGTTTTTAAGGATCTGACAGGACGATTGATATTTATCGCTGAAATTATATTAATTTTTTAAATTAGTTTTACCACCACTAATTTAGCCGAAAGACGCCAACTACTGGACATAGGTCTCAAGTGTCGCCACATTGACCGGTCCCATGCGTCTCGCATCTAGCGGATCCCTGCAACCTTCGCCAGGTCATCGGTCCACCTAGTGGGAGCTCTTTCAACGCAACTTCTTTCGGTTCGCGGCCGACACTCCAGAACCCCATCGGCTATCCGTTCCTCGAGCAATGTGCTGCCCAGTTGCCCACTGCCACTAAAATTTTATTTTAAATGAGACTCATTTAAATAAAATCTAGTAGCAGGCATACTCATTTAATGAGTATGCAATGTCTCTTCTTAATGAAGTAGTTAACAAAAAAAATCTAATTAGTCGGTCAGATAGATTTCCAAAAAATATTGGACACGTATTTTTTATTTTTTTACGTAAACATACAATGAAGAACTATACAGTCCTTTGAAAACTCGTGTGACGTCATATTCTAAGACATTGGTATGACATTCTTTATCGGTCAGTGACGTCACAAACCCCCACTCAAATCTTTGCCACGTTTTACTTTCGACAATCTTTATTGATTTGATAAAACAAAAAATACGTATCCAATATTTTTCGATAATCTAACAGAGGGACTAATTAGAAACATATTTTGCTAAGTCAGCAAACATCCCTATTTGAATGCTAGTGCAAGTGAGAAGCTTGTTTTATTTTGGCTCGCTACCTTGAACATAGGGATTAAAATAAAACTGTAGAAGTGAGGATGATACTATTAGGTATTAGTGCACCACTAACAGGTATACTTCTATTATTGATTGGCTTGTTGGTCTAGTGGTTAGTGACCCTAACTGCTATGCCGGAGGTCGTGGGTTCGATTCCCACCCAGGACAAATGTCTGTGTAATGAGCACGATCATTTGTTCTGTGTCTGGGTGTAATTTATCTATAATATGTATGTATTTAGAAATATATAAGTATGTTTATCAGTTGTCTAGTACCCATAACACAAGCTCTGCTTAGCTTGGGACTAGATGGCGTTGTGTGATAGTTGTGGAATATTATTATTATTATTATTAAATCTTTTTTAACGGGTTTGAGATACTTAAACCAAAGTACGTAAAATTACCAAGGTTAAAGGTAAATTATACAATTTGTCATTTATTATGACATCCGGAATTATGATGTCAACTAATTAGAGCCGGTCGTCCCGTCAGCTGTTCACAGTTGCAATTGCCCGGAAAATGATGACTAGAGAAGATTAATGTTAGCAGCTGACGTTTTTTTCTTTAGGGAAGAATTACTGCAAAAATCAAAATCTTACACTTTAGAGAGAAGCTTGTGGGTAAATAATAACAACTGCATGACCTATACAGCTGTTCGAATCTATGCATATCGACGAGGTTAAGCTGAGCTTGCCAAGGTCAATCTCTGGACGAGTGGCATTTTGTAGCATGTTTCCTCCGTGCCTCGGAAAGCACGTTAAGCCGTTGGTCCCGGCGGTCATTTGAAGAGCTTTGGCAGACGTTACAGGTTGTAAGGTGGCCCGAAAGTGTGACAACAAGTCTTAACAATGGGTATCGTGTTACCCAAGACGAACTGGGTTGTGGAGCTCAGCTGGTAAATTATTGTATTTAACTGCATTCGGTTAATCGTAATTAGACGTAAATTGAAATTATATTATTTAGAAAAATATACTATAAAGTTTTATATAAGCTTAGTGTAAATAATATTTAGTTTTAAGACATTTAAGACCACTCTCTCCTCTCCACTCGGCTCTAGAGGTTCATCGACCCCACAGTCAAACCATTGCAAGTCAAGCATTGCATTGGAGCCGACCCCAATGTATGTACATACTTAGTTGAGAAAAGGTCGGGCTATTCAAAGACTTGTGAAGTTACAATAATAAAATCAGATTAGCAGTATGTTTTACACATTTTTTGTAGTATTAGATAGGGGGTTATCTGACAGCAACAACAACAACAACAACAACAACAACAACAACAAACAACAACAACAACAAACAACAACAACAACAACAACAACAAACAACAACAATCTACAACAATAACCAACAACAAAAATTTGTTATCTGTCATTATCGATTTATCTTTGTCTCATCATAAATCATGCACCTAGTTTACATCTAGGTCTTTAGGTTTATCTAAATCGTGCTCAATCATATCTCTTGACAAAATCGGCTATAAATAATAGACAAGAAAGAAGAGTAGTTTCGTAGATAGCTCCCAAGTACATACTATTATTTTAATACGGTTTAAGATATTTATTTCTCAAAAAGAATACATTCACTTAATATGAGAAATACAAGATAAACTTAAAACTAAATATAAGAATTAGGTACATGAAGGTAGGTACTAGTAAATAAATAAGTTAACTAGTCGACACAATTTTTACAATGTTGCGGGTAAAAGGAAAAAGTTAGTGTACTATTACATATCGAGTCTTGATTCTTGAAAGCAAGTCAATAGCAAATATACATTGAACTACTAAAATACAACAAAATACAAAATGGTTATTGCCGTTATTTATATACTGATTAAATAAGTAAATAATAATTAATGTACATGTGAATTAATTGGTGTAGTGGGTTACATTTAAAACCTAGAGAAATCTTTCAAGATGTGGTGCTTTATGGTTTTTTTGTATAAAGTAAAGGACTGTATCTCTTTAATATCATTAGGAAGTTTATTAAACAGCTCTGCTCCTTCGTATAGGATGTCTTTTCTTCCGTAGTTAGTTCGTGGTGGTCTCAAGCAAATATTGTTTTTTCGTCTAGTACTACGTTTTTGTGTCTGTCCTTTTACTGTAAATGTTATTTTAGAGTGTATGTTTTTATTTAATAGTTTATGTACTAATATGCATGTATTATATTTATATATCTGTGATAGTGTCATCAATTTAATGGAACATGCTTGCCATATTATTTCCAAAAAACGCCTGAAAGCGAGGATAACGAAAAGTGACAAGACAATGAAGCTCCACTAAGTTCCAAAAAAACAATTAGTCTGTCTTAGATCCTGCAACGAAATTTTTAAGAAAATAATAAAGGCGGAGTAGGAAAAACATATTTTCCACTTTTGTATATATCAGCAGGAGACAGAACAAAACAAGACCTCTTCAGAAAGGTTGGGTGCGTAGTACTCGGAAACGGCATGGATGTATGAGCAGATGTATGAACGTGCACGAGGGAAAAGAAGTGTGTAAGGATTGAAGCAGGTGGTGTTCAGTGGTTTCTGCCTACCCCCAGGAAAAATAGCAAGAAATATACCTAAGATATAAAGGTCTTAAAGACACTATCCCTGAAGTTAACTGACATTTACCTAACCTTCCTCTCAACCTTTAAGACACCTCTAAAAGTAGACCCAATAAATGTATCTTCATTACGATGTAACCGATGATTACGATAAGATGTCAATCTTAAACAACTCAAGAGGGCATTTTCTCACCGGGGTCTTAAAATACCCCAGCCGCGAGACGGCGCGGCGGCGGCGTCCAAATGACCTTTCAATAGATGTTTTTTTAGACTTTTCAGTGACACTATGACGCAAATCAACATTTATTCCTGAACTAATATTTTAGCTGTCGGGTCTAAAATCGTAACAAGGACGGTAGGTGACAATCATCGAGTTTGTCAAACGAAAGTATAGGCTGTCACATAAATATCAGTTGTGTTTAAAAAAACTTTATATATTTCAGACGCTGTGCTTTAATTTGGGATTGTCATGCTAGACTTAATTTATTTTTATATATAAGTGCAATGTGCTGTTTCAAGGCTATACCGAGCCTTATAAGGGTTTGTCCAAGTACAAACCATTTGATCTTTTTGAACGCTTTGTGAATTCTAACGACCGTATTGAATTTGCTTAGCAATAAATATGCAATTTCATCCTCCCGAACCATAAGATCCCGAACAAGCGATACTTAGTTTGTCGCTTACCGATTTTGTATACCACGACGTTTTTACCCGACTGCGGCGAAGCCCAAAAGAAGGGTTATGTTTCTATTGCTTAATAAACTTAAATTACTATTCTGCTAGTTATAGTCTCTGTCTCTAATCACTGTTTAAATTAATTCAATTCTTGATTTTTGAAGATTAATCAAGGTTTTATTAAGTGGGTTGCGGGATGCTGGGGCTAAGAAGGAACATGGGTGGTTTTTAGTCAGTAGAAGTCTGACACTCCCTTTCGCTCTGCCCAAGAGTGGGAATTGATAATTTTCCACAAAACAAAAAAAAAAGGTTTTATTAAGTAGAGATGTTTGCAAGAACAAATGCTGCAATGACCCCAAATGATTAGGTCATGTAGGTATTGTCTTTTATCAGATCAATAAAAATTGACGAAGATAAAACGCGTCAAAGATTTGAGTGGGGGTTTGTCACGTCACTGACCGGTAAAAAATGTCTTAGAATATGACGTCACACGAGTTTTCAAAGCACTGTATCGTCTTCATTATTTGTTTACGTGAAAAAAGCAAAAAATACGTGTCCAATATTTTTTGGAAATCTATCTAAAAGACTAATTAGTTTTTTTTTTTTTGTTAACCACCCTATTCCACGCACACTACTCTTGTACTTGATTCTCAGCATCTCTTTTCCAGTTGCTACCAGCTACTGTACGAAGATCTTCGCTCCACGTTACATAACTCATCATCATCAGCCTCTAATGTCCCCACTGCAGGGACACAGACCTCCTTTCTAGAAAAGGGATGGGCTATAATGATGGCCACGCGGGCCCTGTGCGGGTTGGTAGATGTCATAATTGTCATCAATCATCATTAATAGATTAATCGTCTATTATTTCGTCAATCCCACCAACTTTTGCGTTGCCAACCAAATTCTCATTTCCCTACTACTAATTATTTAAAGTGTGTTTATTTTTAACCACTCGTACGAACGATAAATTCTGGTTTACGAGTTGTTTGCTAAATTACTTTGTTTACGGCAGTTTACGAGAAGTTGTTGCTGATTCTAAATGCGTTTCGTTAATTTTAAAGTTCAAGGTCTGTTGCGGGTGTAAGTCTCGTGTCTAGTTGCGATAATATTAACAAAGGAGAACATGCTTTGAGTTTAAATTAACTTTAGTAAAATAAATATCTGAAGTAAGAGTTTTGCTAATGTACTTTTTTATAATCTTCTTAGTTCTGCCCGCGGTTTCGCCCTCGTTCTCTAGTTTTCGGGATAATTTATACCCTATGACACTCACAAATAATATGGCTTTCTGTTGGTAAAAGAATTTCGAATTAAATCAGTTCAGTAGATCCAGAGACTACCCTCTACAACTTCATAAACTTTACCTCTTCATAATATTAGTATAGAATACCATTTACAAGTTCATTTATTTAATAGGGGATGAGCCTGTTACCATCAACTGACCACACTAATCCAGAATCCGTGACTGTTACTGTAAAACTTGTAATGAGACAACTCAATAACACTTTGACCGATCTGCGAATAGAAGCCAGGACCTCATGCTAGACTAACAAGGCAGTCTGATCGCCTTTTAGCATAATAATTAATGACATGAGAAAAAAAGACGTTGGTAAGTATAGTCTGAAGTAAGTTAACTTTACTCAGCTTATCCTGCACGTATGGCCTCGATCCTTTTCAACAAACAAGAGATAAGTGCAGTAACACTCACAATATTTGTTGAAGACCACTCGGGTTGGAACCAAAATATTTGCGCTTCTGATAAAACCTTGTTTGTTCCCGGTAATATGGGGCTTATTTAGAACAATCATGATTCTTTTACCCTTATCCCGACTTATTTGGCGTCGGCATAGTAAATCTTCTTCTACTGTGGTATTCCTCCTTATTAGACATGAAATATCATCTTTTTCAAATTCAAATTAAAAGTACTATTTCTATAGAAATCAAGGCCATTGCCATTCGCGGGCTTGTGGACGGTGAGTAATGGGCTAGCTCGCCGTCCGTCTGGCTCATGACGATGACAGGCCGTGTCGACGGCGCGTTCGTGTTCCACGCGCGCCTCAAAGAGATATCAGCAACATGCAAAGGGCCGACGCCCGTCGGGGCTGCGGGTTGCCGCAAGAAATACCGCGGCCGGGCTAAGAAGGATCATGGGTGATTTTTAGTTAGTAGAAGTCTGACACTCCCTTTTGCTCTGCCCAGGAGCGGAAGGGGTTATTTGATGATTTAATTTGAAAAGGCCATTGCCATTTAACTTGGCAATATTGCCAAACTCATGGGCACTATTCCTGTTTAATGCGATGTGGACGCCATTTTGGCGCCCCATAATGTTTTTCCTTTTTCTATAGTTTAGTATGTAAATATTTGTTGGTTTGTAAATTGAGAATCGAAGTGGTGACTGTGACAATCTCTATGATTTTGATTTGTTTAATTTGAATGCATACCAAGGGGTAGTAACATGGGTCGTCGGGGCCGCGGGTTGCCCACAGGTTATCGTGGCCTCGACATAGAGGGCGAAGAAGGAACATGGGTGGTTTTTAGTCAGTAGAAGTCTGACACTCCCTTTCGCTCTGCCCAAGAGCGGAAGTGGTTATTCGATGAATTTACACCCGCCAAAAAAAAAAAGGGTACTAACATGGGTAGTTTTTAGTCGGTATAAGTCTGACACTCCCTTTCGCTCTGCCCAAGAACGGGAGGGATTATAAAAATAAAAAAGGGGTAGTCGTCGTGCTAATTAATTATACCGCACCTAGTTTGTGAAGGTCAGAGAGACGGCCGTTTCGTGTAAAACATAGATCTTTAGTTGCATGCGGTTAAATCGGAAGCCGATACCATTATAATTAAGATAGCTTATCAACTAGAGTAGATAGGAGCACCTAGAGTTTCCATAAAAAATATGGACAACGATGAATCAGCACATAACAGCCAATGTTCAAAAAGTATGCTAGTCATGATTGCAAAAAAATACTTAGTCAGATATAACATGCATAATTTTCCACCAGGAAAATCGCGTAATACGTTGGTCAAAATTTAAAAAGGGGTCAAGTCCGAACTGTCTTACTTCTCTTTAATCTCGACACGTAATTTAGTTGTGTAAACAAAATGGTTTTGAGTCAAAATATTGTGGTTTTCCTGTACTTTACCTTGAACCTGATCTTATATTATTGTGCTGTAAATTTTCCTGCTTCTGAAGAAACTTTCTCAAGAATTCGGAGTAAGCTGACAAGGTTCCCTTTTATTATATTTGTGTCAACGGTTTTATTGACTGTGAAGTAATTATTTTACATAAATATTCAGAATTAACTTCGTTGACCCAATTTTGTTCTGACACTGGAGAGATGTCTTGAATTTTATTATATTCAGGTTTCGGTTTACTGATTCTTGTTTTCTTGCTTCTGTACGAGTATATGCTATATCATATCACACTAATATTATAAAGCCGAAAGTTTGTGAGTGTGTATGTGTGTTACTTCTTTACGCAAAAACTACTGAACGGATTTGGATAAAATTTGGTACACAGATAGTTATTATAACCTGGATTAACACATAGGATAGTTTTTATCCTGATTTTATCTTCCCGTGGGATAATTTTCGAGTTGTAGCGGGTGAAGCCGCTGGCATCAGCTAGTTTACTGATATATTATAATACAAAATAGTAGTGTAGTTGTCGCTAGTGCGACTTTGGAGCATGAGGTTGTTGGGTATATCTCCCGAAATTTTTATTTGTCATATTATAACATCACGCCTTGAAGAGACACATCCTCGAAGAGTTAGGCAGAGGTGTACCTAATCGTAGACTAACATTTCACTAGTTGTGTTTCATCATCATCATCAGCCTATAATGTTCCCACTGCAGGGACTCAGGCCTCCTCTCTAAGAGAGGGACGGGCTATAATCCACCATTGCGGGGCCCAGTGCGGGTTGGTAGATGTCACATGTCTTTGAATTTTTTGGTTCTAAGATATGCCGGTTTTCCTCATGATGTTTTCCTTCGCCGTTTTTAGTGCAGTTGTGTTTAGTTCCATGTAATAAAGTAGTTAACAAAAAGAATCTAATTAGTCCGTCAGATAGATTTCCAAAAAAATTTGGACATCAATTTATTTTTTCACTAAACAAACAATGAAGACGATACAGTGCTTTGAAAACTCGTGTGACGTCATATTCTTAGACATAATTAATATGACATTTTTTGCAATCCGTGGCGTCACAAGCGTTCTCAAATATTTGACGCGTTTTATCTTCGTAAATTTTTATGGATTTGATAAAACAAAAAATACGTTTTTAATTATTTTTCGATAATCTAACAGATGGACTAATTAGAATTATGTTTTCTTTTAGTCAGGATACATCATCATTGGGGGTGAATGTATTGGCATTAACCGGGCACAATTAATGGCTGTAAGAATATTCGCGAACAGCTGCTCCTTCACGTCACCGTGTATAGAAGTCTATTCACCGATCCAGACATAGAACAAACGCTTATAATGACTCACTTAAAAAAATTGATACGAATTCAACACTAGGTCCTACTTACAAAATTATCATCAGGAAGAGCTTATTGAAACGTCAATTTCTTGGCAAAATCCAACTATTTTGTAAACAATTGGTTATAACTACTATTTATGTTTGTGGAAGTATTTTGTATTGGTATAAAATTTATACGTATAAAAGGACCGAGAGAGGACGCAGCGGGACAGTCTACTTTTAAGCGAGACAACCGAAGGTTCGAAGAGATTTCAAGTGCGCTAAAGTGTTCAGTAGTGTTTTGCGATTGTCTATAAGTGTTTTGCGGGTAATAAAGTTATTTCGTGTGTTCAATTGGTAGTGTTTTTATCTATCCCATACCCAGCTCGTAACATTACTATAAACAATAGTGTTAGTGACCATGTCAGTTTAAAATCTTTTATGAAGTGTGTTATAACATTTTATTTTTTTAAATTTACATTACATCACGGCTGTATTCGAAGGGTTCAAGGCAGTAGTGCTCCTGAAAATATCTTCTGCGTAGCTTTTTCCCAAATGTATTGGTATCTTTCAGTCTATGGTCCAGGATGCAGTGTACCATACCAGTATTTGACATGGAGCGACCGCCTGTCTGACCTTCTCAACCCAGTTATAACTAGGTAACATGGTACCCTTTGGTAAGACTGTTGACACGTTGCATTCACCAAATTGGGCCTACAGGCCGTTTCCTCTCGTAGAAAGAAGGCAAGTGTCAAGCTGTGGTAACATTACAGACTGATTTTGATTTATGAGGAACCTAGGTTTGTAGTACGTTTCACATATTTACCTTCCCAACTGAGCAATGGAATATTTTGTAAACACAGTTATCGTAAAACTTTTCTCAGTGAACTGTGTTCTTAGAAATCTAATAAATGTTTTAAAATAACAAAGCCAAGCGTCCGGGATCAAGTAAGCATTAAGTGGGTTATCAGTTACTGGAGGTGATTTTTATTTGAATCGTTTGACGTTTTATGTGTGGTAGAAGGTGATGGTATACGAAATTCTCGTCTTTTCTGTATTTGCAAAGCGTTTTAGGCGATACTTAGGAAATGAAATTCAATTAAATACAAGTAGTGACTCGTCGTCGTAGTGAAATCGTTTCTCTGGGACTTCGTCGCACTTCATTGTGTCGGCGCTTTTCTTGTGGTCGCCACTGTTGATTTTAGCTTACAGGAGGTACAGTAGTTTGGGAATAGTGTGGCGGGCTTGTCGTCGGCCTGCCAAGTCAATAGAGTTTTTTTTGGGGTGGGAAATCATCAAATAACCGTCCCGCTCTTGGGCAGAGCGAAAGGGAGTGTCAGACTTCTACTGACTAAAAACCACCCATGTTCCTTCTTAGCCCTTTATGTCGAGGCCGCGGTATCTCTAGCGAACAACCCACAGCCCCGACGGCCTCTGATTTTTTGGGGTCATGTGCGTATTGTATAATTTTGTCACTTGCTTCGTTGAAGAAAAACATCGTTAGGAAACCAGCATGTTTGAGAGGTATTTTTTGAAAGCATGTAATGCCAAGTCAGAGATCCATGCTGACATTAGGTTAGGCAGTAGGTAACCACATGATTAAAAAAATACCAATCGAATTGAGAACCTCGTCCTTTTTGGGAAGTTGGTTAAGATTAGAGGAGATTTTCGAGTTTCGGCTACTGACAATCCACCAATATTCATGGTGGTATCCGATTAGCCTTTTCCCAAATAAGTAACAATCGGCTTCGGTTTTATGACGTTACTCATAAAAAAATAGAACAAAACTGGACTGACGTAGATGTCGCTGCAACTGCGATTTTAAAGTTACTACATAATACGCAGTACCACAGTAAATGCGTAGATTTTACGCGTGATTATTTTTTGTAGAGTTCTACATCTTCCTGATTATATCAACTGTTGGATGAGAGCCAAGAAAAAGGTCAAGTCATGAAAAGAGGTATTGCCCTAAACTAAGGCGATGACCGAAGATATCTTTTCCAGACTTGAGCTAAAAGCTAGTCATAGTCATCACACAGCACAGCTCGGTTTCACCCACTGCTGGATATAGGCCCCTGTTTGCTTGTGCCAGGCTCCACGCTCTGCCCTGGTGCAAGCCATGGTCCGGGGCGAGCCGCGCGACGCCGCGCGCCGTCGCCACCTTCTGCGAAGCAGTGATTCTAGCGAAGGAGGTGGCGGAACGTGAGAGGGAGAGAACCTCTCGTCCCAGCCGCCGCCGGAGACGGTCCGGGCTTCGGGGGTCACGTGACGGCTTCCGGCCACCGCAGACGCTGGCCTGTGGACGGTGAGTAATGGGCTATCTCGCCGTCCGTCCGTCTTATGACGACGACAGGCCGTGTCGACGGCGCGTTCTTGTTCCACGCGCGCCTCAAAGAGATGTCAGCAACATGGAAGGGGCCCGCAAGGGCCGACGCCCGACGGGGGTAATTCTATACCTTAGGTGTCATCAATACTTCGACATTATGGCATTTTTCCAACCACCGTACCCCAGACTTCCTCATATTTGGAGACCATTAACCATAAAGCACGTGGTACAGACAAATTAATCATCCTGTCTGATTAATAGCCAATTCGATTGAACAATCTACGTTATTTTTTCTTCAATGTGGGTGTGGTTTAGCAAAAAATATCGCGTGATGTTATTAAGACGTTTAAATTATAGTGTTGATAGAAATGCCAGTTTGTCTTGGAGTATATTTAAGATATTAGTCTCAATGGCTTTTTTTGTTGGCGTGTTTACAGAGTGTGAATTTTAAAGTTCAAGGGTTTAATTTTACTGAAAGTAGGCAGCCTTATCATATAATAAATGTTTCAGTGTATATGTATGGACGTGTGTATGTTCTTCACGCTCAAACGGCTTATCAAATTTGAATAAAATTTGGTAAAAAAATGTTAAAATTGGATGTAATTTTTTTCTTGCACTCTTTCGCGGGCGCAGGTAGTAATAGTATTTCGATGATAGGGTTACGTATAATATTTTCACGTTTTTCGAATTTTATAGTAATAACTAGACCATTAAGTATTCAGGGGCCAACTATTAACTAGACTTTTGGGAAGAAGGAAAAATACCTCAGTTCCGACTTGCCTACGTACAGAAATGAATTGCTTTCGAATTGGCTTGATTAAGTTGTCAGCCAAATTGAATGCGTCGTTCCATTAAATAAATTGTCGATTAGAACCCAGACTTTATACAAGGCAAATGATGAATATTCCTGAAAGCCTCTCAAGAAGTCGTCTAACTCTACACAATATGTAAAAAAAAACTGTGATATTATAACGCAATTTTTTTTTTCGTCGAGGTCTAAAATTTTTAACTAGGTATGACAAGTAAAGAATTCTTAAAGAGCTTTTGTGCAAATACGGATTCAATTGGTAAATGACGTCACCCGAGTTTTCAAAGCACTGTATCGTCTTCACTGTTTGTTTACGTGAAAAAAGAAAAAATATGTGTCTAATATTTTTTTGAAATCTATCTGACAGACTTATTATCATTTTTTGTTAACTACTCTATTAGGATGTAGGTACTCGTACGTATCTAGGTATCTAAGTATACCTCTATCAATCTTCCTATCTTGAAGGTACCTGTCTGGCTAGTTTTCACTTTTAATATTCACAACGTTTACTGAAGTTAAACTAGTTAATAACAGGCTGTGGTACTAGGCTAGCAGATAAGCGAGGCTGGGGAGATAAAATAATAATGAGCTTAGTATGCTGTTATTACTGATAGACTTAATTATGTGGTCTGAATGTTCACGTGGTGGAAAATTACCAAACCGCTTTTGGCTGTGGTGAAAGGACTTTTTACTGCTGAGGTGACAATCTCCATTATTTATTGATTACTAACTGATGCCCGCGGCTTCATCCGTGTGGATGTCGGTCAAATTATATACTAAAACTTCCCTCGAGAACCACTTCATCCATTGGTGAAAACAACATGAAAATCGGTGGTGTAGTTTTTGGGTTAATCGCGAGCAGACAGACGCGACACAGGACTTTGTTGTATAACAATATGTAGTGTAAAAAAAAGTAAAAATTTGCATCGAACCTAGAACGTAATGCTCATCAGATGGGATGTGACAATTTGATCAACGAGACATTCAAAGAAGCGACCATACGACATATTTATAAGAACAGTGTTTGTTTTCTTTTGGTAAATAAAATAAATTAATCAATGTTACTGACTGTCGTTCAAAATACTCCATCTAGTCCATATATGCCTGGGGCTGCGGGATGTTGTAAGAGATACGCGCGGCCTTGCCATATAGGGCTAAGAAGGAACATGGGTGGTTTTTACTCAGAAGAAGTCTGACACTCCCTTTCGCTCTGCCCAAGAGCGGGTGGGGTTATTTGATAATCCCCCCCCCCTTCCCCAAAAGTCCATATATGCCACAGACAGGGAACAAAATAAACATTTCCTCGCGTCTGTAAATAAGTATTCGCCCTCAATGAATCTGACGCGGGGGAAATAAAGGAAAAATCCTCGCCAGAATGACGCCGAGGCAATCCTTGTGGAAAAGTTTCGGTTGGGTAATCTGGATAGGCGATAAACATGGAGTAAGAAGTAATGTAGTGACAGTAAGGGGGTTAAAGGTCTGAGAGTTTTGTAATTAGCTGTGAAATCTATTGACAAGAAAGGTCATGGTCCTTATATTTAATGATGCATCTTTGACTCAGGTCAAAAAGGCATCAGGATAAAGGCTAATTTTGACAGTTATTTTCGTCGTGTGCTGCTTTATTATATACCAGTTTTTGTCAAAATGTGACAATTGCCTACATCTAATATATAAAAGCGAAAGCAAACTCACTCACTCATCAAGAATTATCGAAAACCGCATGGCGTATAAAGATGAAAGGCAGGGAGGTATATTATGGCGTGAGATTTGGTTACTTTGTGGGCCTTGGATTCATCCTTGCTTAGGGCGAGCACTCCATTTTTCTTAATACTTCATGTGGCATGTGGGCTTTTTTTTTTGGGGGGGTGGGAAATCATCAGATGACTCCTCCCGCTCTGGGCAGAGCGGTAGGGAGTGTCCGACTTCTACAGGCTTAAAACCACCCATGTTCATTCTTAGCCCTTTGTGGCGAGGCCGCGGTATCTCTTTCGTAAAACTTGCAGCCCCGACGAGACCCTCAGCCCCGACGGGAGACATGTGGGCCTTGGTCGATAGTTATTCGATGGCCGACGTATTTTGTACGTGATTTCTTCATCTTTTTTGGGGGAGAAGGTTTATGCTGAATTATGGTTATCGATATGTGTTCGAATGTGAAGTTATAGTGGTGTAGTGAATGCAGATTTTGCTTGAGAAACGAAAACATACTACCATCAGAGAATTAAGCTGTTATTTTCTGTAAGTTTTAGTTTACACAGCTTATTTTCCAGGTGCCGTCCGAAAGCGTAGGCCGTGTAGAATTATCCATAGTTAAACATGAAAATCTAAAAACATGAATTCAACTCACTGCACAGAGACAGCGTGGCACCTACGCTACGTTTTCCCATAAATTATATTTTTACGATTTACACGAATTTTCACGAAACGGAGCTAATATTAAATATTTTCTATTTTATCGTGACAGTTCGTATGAAACTGTTTAAAAACTATAACGTTTTGTCCCAAATCATATTATTTTTGTTGATCTCCCAAATAAAATGTTCCGTGGATTTAGATTTAAGCGTTTTTAGGTCAACGTTTCGTGAGATTTCGGGGAAAAGCGATGAGGACACAAAGTGACGTAATATTAACGAGAAAAACAGCTTTCTGTTTGTAAATGTCACTATATATTTTAGCGAAAGCATCTTTTGTAAAGATTTATTCGTAATTTCTGTAATTTTTGTGGCTTTTTATGTTAATGATAGAGGATTTGTGTGTTTCGCGGTAGACTCCTTTTAAGTTTAATTTGTGTTGGCAATTTTATTCGTTGTGCGAAAACTTATATGCAGGTATATATTTCAGCGTGTAATAATTTCGAGTTACTAATAATATATAAACTTCATTTAAAATCTAAAGAAAAACATTAATTTAGTTCTTGTTAAAGATGAAAGGAACGTTCATATGACTCAGAATTTAACTTCATTAAAGAAAAATAAAATCCAATTGCGATGCTTCGTTTTATCCACTAAATGTAAAGTATGTTACATCCATGTTTTAGTTGTGTATTATTTTGTTTATACAATCCTATGTGGAATTTCTTTAGATCTTTCCCAAGAATGCTGGGTCTGGAACCTATTGTATAGGATTACTAACACAAGCAAAGAGATAGGCATATACCCAGCAGTGGGTTAAATCAGGCTGTGAGTGATGATGATCATTAACACTGAAAATGGGATATATACTAGGTTAATTAGTAAAAGTTTTTAAACTGACATGACAGGGTCACTGACACTACTATGAATACTGGAAATCTGATCATCCACCTATAATGACTTCAGTTTATCCGTGATCATGGTACTTGTCATCATCATCATCAGCCTATAATGTTCCCACTGCAGGGACTCAGGCCTCCTCTCTAGGAGTGGGATGGGCTACACTGGCCCAGTGCTGATACGTATCCAATATTTTTCGATAATCTAACAGACGGACTAATTAGAATCATGTTTTTTTAAGTCAGTAAACATCCCTATTTCCGATTGTGTTATGAATTTCGTTCTATCTCTAGTACAGTCAACAGCAAAAATGCATGGACAATTCAGAACTAAAATCGTGTAAAACGAGAAATGACGCTACCTAACGTTAATTAGTTATCGACTATAAACGTTCATAGGAAAGTACACTCTAAGGTATCCATGCAATTTTGCAGGTGACTTTACCTCTAGTATTTATAGTAGTCTACACTAATATTATAAAGAGCAAAGATTTATTTGTTTGTTTGTAACGAATAGGCTCCGTAACTACTGGACCGATTTGAAAATATCTTTCACCGTTAGAAAGCTACAGTACCCCCGGGTGACATAGGCTACTTTTTATCCCTGTATTCATACGGGAACGGAAACTACGCGGGTGAAACCGCGTGACGTCCGCTAGTTATTAAGAAGGTACAAGTGGGAAGATGTACCTACGTAGTATGTAGACTCCAACCTCGTTAATTAGGGCTACATCAATGAAACATCAGCGGGTTGTGGTTCAAGAGCTGTGTCGCAAACCATATTCCACCTTCTATCCTGCAGTTTAAGTCCAAAAACAACCAGCCTTTGCACTGCCACCGATGACTTGGGGGAACTGGTGAAGTTCTGGACTAACATCATCATCATCATCATCATCATCATCATCATCATTCTCTTCCCCTAATCCCAATTGTGGCCGAGCGTTTGGACGGCTGCGCTGCGCGTCACGCGTCCGATCCCCGCACGGAACAAATATTTTTATGACCTACAGATAGTTGTTCCGGGTCTGGGTATTTGTGTATGTGAGTTTAAATGTTTGTGAACGCACCCACGATACAGGAGGAATTCCTAGTGTGGGCCAAGGGTTTGTAAAAAAAAAACTGGTCGGCGCAACGTGTCTTCTTCTACCATACTTGTATGTTTCGAAGTTCTGGGTTAACAATAATTTAAAATTTAAAAAATCTCACGACATTTTTTAACTTCATCATCTGCCTAGCCTTTTCCCAACTATATTGGGGTCGGCTTCCAGTCTAACCGGATGCAGCTGAGTACCAGTATTTTACATGGAGCGACTGCATATCTGAACATTTCTTAACTTCTTATTTTGACATTTTTTAACTTCTTATTCATTTTTTTTTTAATTTTTAGCTTCATATGATTTATCCTCAACAGGTACCTCTCAGGTCACGGTTAACCGATGACGTCACTACCACAGAGCAATAAACCCATCTATATCATATTATTTACATATAAGATCAGAGTTATAATTTATTTCCATTCACCGTTTGAACTTGGTGATTAAAATAGTTGTAGGGCCGCTAGTGTTTTGTTTTTAGATTCAAATTACTTGAAAAATACTGGATAATGATACTGAGCCGTGTCTAATGGTGGTAATATCACATTTAAAAGTGATATAGCATCTGTTCATATAGTTTTATAGATGCGTAATGTCCGGGTATAAATTGTAGTATTGTCTTTGAAGTAGTCTTTATGTAGGTGTTTGAGTATTTTGATTAGACTGTAAAATGCGAATGAATGCATCGTTTTTTTGTGGATTGGCTGTTACTTTCTTTGTCTGGTAATGTAAGAATTATCTAACTATTGAATGATGCTTTATTATAGGATTTCGTAAGGCAAGAAAGAAAGAGGAAGACCTTAGAAACGAAGGATGTACTTTGTGGTGGATGATAAAGCAAGAAATAGAAGTTAAGATGACAAGTCATAGAGAAGTACAATCTAGAAGAACAAGACAATATGGTGCGCCCAAATGATTTAGAATAGGGACAGGAGAATTATGATGATGAAGGCCAGTTAGGGATCCCAACTATACTGTTAAAAACAGTATCATACTGTTTGTCACATTATACTTTTTACTGTCAGACAAACAAACAGTATAACAAATACTGTTTTTAACATCACTTGTACATCTTTGTTTTTTTCTGTCATCAATGCGAAGTGGTGGGCCGACAGAAATAGATCTTTAATTTTTAATAAAAAATGAGCTTCTCATTTACTTTCATTTTGATTTCACTTGTATATAGCTTTATAAAATTACACTAAATAATTGCTAAGTTGTGGGAGAAGCACTAAGAAATATGTTTATTAAAACATGAAATAACCCTCCTTTTGGGCTTCGCCGCTGTCGGGTAAAAAATAAAAAACTGTTCATTTTATTGAAATACTGTCGATTACTTTTCTCCAACCTGAATATACCTAATGAATTTCTTGCAAAAAAGTTGGCAACCCTACCAACAGTGTAGAGGTACAGGTAGGTACGAGGATTGGAAGATGATTAAACGTTAAACCTACCTAGTGATATTCTTTCTTTTTCTTTTAATTAAAAAAACGTTGCCCCGCACTAGGAATTTCTTCTGTATCGTGGGAAATAAAATTGGGAATCAAACGAGCTTACCTGCGAAGTCTTGATTTTAATTTTATGAGTGGTGATCTGGAAAATAATTATTACCCACCCACCACTAGCTAACAACCCCAAAGCTGGAAAACTAAGTTAATGTAGACATTTGGAACTACTCTGTACAGGAAACAGAGATTGTTCCTAACGCTATGATCTTTAATAAGTGATGTTTCGTGAGTCAAACGGGAAAGGACGATGCAAATTAAATTAAAATTATTTTAAATGTTAGTAAACGCACCCACGATACAGGAGAAATTCCTAGTGTGAGGCAACGTTTTAATAAAAAAAAAATGTTGCAATTAAAAAAAAAAAACAATTTTTTTAAATCTAAATTCGCGGTTTTAATACGTCGTAAGGGAATTACTTCACAAACATTTCAACTCACAAATACTTTACTTACTTTATTTTAGGTACACATCTGCCTAACCCTTTAAAGATTACAGGCGTGTACTTAATAAGATCATGTGTCTTTAAGTAACATCTTAACTTGCCCGTATTTCAAACCCGCATAGTCATTCCAAGCGCCCTTTAACCTCGGTACTATCAGAACATTAAAACAGTAGGTACCTAAGAGTACATAATTTTTATTACCAAGTATAATAAAACATACCTACTTACCTACTCCGTTATCGGTCGCTAGCAGTACAAAAGTTTCCATTACGTTCAGTATACAGAAACGTTATATATTGTGAAATAATAAATAAAACATTGAGCTCTATTTCTTTGAGAACTGTACTTTTATGTAAACTGTTCCACGTTGATATATTTGTTTGTGTGCAGTTAGAAACAGGTTGTAAAATAAATTATGCTTATCATCCACAGAACTTTACCCACTGCTGGAAATGGGCTCCCTTTGCCTCTGGCACGCTCCACGTTTTTGTGCGAGCCTCATCCAGAATATTCTAATCTCGCCGCCGGACGACCAACACTAATCTCTTACCGGTCCTTGGACGCTACTCGGCCATAGCTTTCCTTCACCTCCAACGCATCTATTTAGGTGACCTGCAGGGCTATTGCGTATCTTTTAAATGACAGTGGCTATCATATTGTCTATGGATTAACTGTCAAATTGGTTATGGTTTAATACAAAACGGAACCATTTGACAGTAATTGATAGGCACTATAGGTTAGCCACTGTCATTTAAAAGATACGCAATAGCCCTGCTATAGGGCTATTGAGTATCTTTTAAATGTCAGTGGCTATCATATTGTCCATGGATAAACTATCAAATTGGTTATGGTTTAGTACAAAATGGAACCATTTGACAGTAATTGATAGGCAGGTTAGCCACTATCATTTAAAATATACGCAATAGCCCTACTACCCAGCTCAATTTGAGTTCCAAAATAATGCTACTAGCACAATACAGTAATACTATCGTCGAACTTGGATCTCTTTGTAATAAATGTTGCCAGGCTTAACCGAAGGATAAAGTCTACCAGTTGAAATTGGAGTAGTCAGAATAGGGATATTTACTGACTTTAAAAAAAATGTGATTCTAATTAGTCCGCCTGTTGGATTATTGAAAAATATTGGATACGTATTTTTTGTTTTATTAAATCAATAAAAAATTACGAAGATAAAACGCGTCGAAGATTTGAGTGGGGGTTGGTGACGTCACTGACCGCTAAAAATGTCATACTAATGTCTTCTCACATGAGTTTTCAAAGCATTGTATCGTCTTCATTGTTTATTTACGTGAAAAAAGAAAAAAATACATGTCTAATATTTTTTGGTAATCTGTTTAACGGACATAATAGATTTTTTTTGTTAACATTACTATACGGATTGGCAATCGTCAATAATATTATATATGCTTGCTCTCTCGAACTTGGTCTTGCTGCGTACATACAGTAATCACCACTCTAGGTAGACAGATTTGTGTAGCCATTTTTTTTTTTGGGTGTGGGAGATCATCGAATGACCCTTCCCGCTAGAAGTGTTAGACGGAGTAAAGAAAGAAAGAAAGAAAATTTATTTATTTGTCGCAGAAACATACCGGGCATACAGAGTGACAGAGAGACAGACGGACGGATACGGAGTGCCAGACTACTACTGACTAAAAACCACCTGTTCGTTCTTAGCCCTTGTGCCGAGGCCGCGGTATCTCTTTCGAACATCCCGCAGCCGCGAGGGGGTGATCATTGCCCCAACGCACTAAATGGGAGAAATTATCCTTTTGCTACAAACGGCGGTACATCGAACCAACCATAACTTTCAAATTTTCCCAAGTAATCTTGAAATCTCTTGACAAAGTTTGTTTGATAATCCTGTTGAAGTGATCCTCGCTGGGATTCCAAACACGACATAAGACATGGGGCTGCGGGATATTGTAAGAGATACCGCGGCCTTGACATACAGGGTGTAAAGTAACCCTTCACATATACGTCGACCAAGCATTCTGTACATCAAACTAAAAAAATACGCAAAAATTTTTGCTGGGAAACGACTTTTTTTTTTGGGGTCGAAAATCACAATTTACGGTAAAACTCAATGTAGCACTCTTAAAACATTGTGCTAGTGGATGCTTTGAAATAGTAAACGGGTCATGGAGGTAATTTAAATAATTATACCCGTTTTTCTCGTTTTCAAAAACACAAATTACAAAAACAGAAAAATTTGGAACTTTGACCCCTAATATCTCCGTAACTAGGGGGTTCCCAGGTATAGTCTAGAACCAAAAAATGATCGCAGTGGTGGGGAGAACAAGTGCCGTTCGTTTGCGTTAAGGGTACTTTTACACCCTTTATAGGGCTAAGAAGGAACATGGGTGGTTTTTAGTCAGTAGAAGTCCGACACTCCCTTTCGCTCTGCCCAAGAGCGGGAGGGGTTATTTGATGATTTCCCACCAACCAAAAAAAAGACAGAAGACATAATGCAGTTTGCAGAATAGGGTATTTCACCAAAAAAATCTAATTAGTCCGTCTGTTAAATTATCGAAATATATTGGATACGTGTTTTTTGTTTTATCAAATAAATAAAAATTTACGAAAATAAAACATGTCAAAGATCATGATTATTCTATGACTGGGGGCTTTTGACGTCACTTTGTGGGTAAAAAAGTACTAACATTGTGACGTCACACGACTTGACGCGACTTTTCGAAGCACTGTATCGTCTTCATCTTTTGTTTAAGTGAAAAAAGAAAAAATACGTATCTTTTAGTTTCTGAAAATCTATCTGACGAACTTACGGATTAGATTGTTTTGGTGAAATACCCAAACAATCAATAATACAAAAGAAAACACGCGAAAACAGTAACAATTCAAAGTTCTACGCTACAAAACTGCACAAACTTATTTTGCCACTAACGCAAAATTATGTGATGTGCTCATGTGCCGAATGCAGTCATATATCGCCATGCAGTCCTAACGGGAAATAACAATGTTTACCTCCATTACTTAGCCTGGGAAATCCTGCAGATAACAGCATAAATATTGTAACAGGATAAAGGATAATATTAGCTTAATTGCAGCATCCTTGCTGTTTATTATTGTCCTTATCAGTACGGGGAAACCACGTGCCATATTTAGACACCAAAACTCAGGTAAACAAGACTTTTTGCAGCGGTAATAACCTCATAATTATGATTGTGCTAAATAACAATGTTTACAAATAAATCGTTGGATAAAACCGAGGGAAAAACCTGAAATTAAAATGACAGGATGTAATTACAGTATTTTGGCGGATAGATTATTATTGTTGTTGCAGTTTTTGGGTTTACCTAAATAGTTTCACGTGCTCCGAAATTATTTTATGAAAATAATATAAAACGGGGAAAATAGCTTTACTGTCATTTTGGAAGTCGTTTAATTTTTGCACACAGGGTTTTCATTTTACCCATTTTAGTTTTGTTTACACAAAATTAAAGTCAAATTTCAGTTTTATACATTGCACCTAAAAGCTTTAGCAGCTCATCTTTATAGACGAAGAAGAAAAAAAAATACTGACTTAGCTTTAGCCATCAAGAAACATCTTTCTGTCGTGCTGGTTTTGTTTAAATTCACGATGTCACAGAAGCAAGTGATAGAAACATTATGCACTTGAAAACAAAAAAAAACAAAGTAAGAAAAGAGAACCGGGCGAAGGACAAAGAGGGAGAAGAAAGGTGAATTATGTAGAAATTACGAGTAGCTGCTGTAAAGTTTGAATGCAAATGCAATGCTTCGTGACTTGGAAGTATATTAATCCATCCACATAATAATATTACCCAACAAATCCTAATAAAAACTTCATCAGCACAGCCAGACTAATGTTGCCACGCTCATCCACTTTCAATTATATCGACAAAAAAATACATGAACACAAATACAGCTACATATTGGATCAACTCAATTACTGTTACCTATACGTTCACGTTACGTAACTTGCGCAGACGCAGGTTATCGTTAAACGTCACTGCGATACGTCAAGTGCGTCGTATTGGTGATTATGATTATGATAAGTTGTTATTATTTTTTATGGTTCATAATTTGGCTGTTTTATGCCAAGATTTCTCTTACTTGGTACAGGTAAGTCAAGAACTTTCAAAAGTGATTTTCTCTTGTGTTTTTTTAAATGATTTATTTACTAGCTGTTGCCAGCGGCTTCACCCGCTTCAACTCGAAAATTATACCACGGGAAGATAAAATCGGGATAAAAGCTATCCTATGTATTGATCCAGGTTTTAAACTATCTGTGTACCAAATTTGATCCAAATCCGTTCAGTAGTTTTTGCTTGAAGAAGTAACAAACATACACACCCACACGTTTACAAACTGCGCCTTTATAATATTAGTGTGATTATTAAGCGTAACTGTACATGGTGTACATACATAGTTTGGCCACGTTTTCAATTATCAAATATTCATTTTAAGCATAGACCAAGTTGGTGAATAGATCCGTGTCGTTCTTAAAGGGTTACATAAGTATAGCTAAGATAGTAGACGAAGCCGTGGGAATGTCCGTCACGGTTCTTGTCTCGTAAGGAAAATTGGACATGGTGCTTATGAGTTTAAGTATCGTGCCAGTGAAGTGCTACTAACATAGTTTCACGTTATTTACATAGTTTAACGATACTAACACAAATGTTATTATTATCTACATATATTTAGGTTAAGGTATTTGTTTGTGGGTCTTTGAATCATCAAATAACCCCTCCCGCTCTTGGGCAGAGCGAAACTGAGTGTCAAGCAAAGTGAGCAATCGCGTTTGCCTACGAGGCTGTCAAATTAGTTTTTAATTATTCTTAAAACTTTCTAGTCTAATATGAATGATTCTGAGCTTCTCTCAACTCATTGTGACGGACTTTGACACATGTTGAGCTAATTTTAACACTATTTTTCTGACCCATTTTTTTTTCATAAGAACGCAAATTCAACTTGTTTGGCCTATCAACCTCGATAGTAAACTAGATTTATTTATTGCTGTGTCGTAAAATAAACGATTGCCTAAGATGTAATGCAAAGTGCAAGTAGTGACTGGCAACACACATACACACACACACACGACAACTGCACACAACTGCTGCTGATGACTGCATGACAACTTCATATAGTTATGGCACGTGTAAATCAATACTAGGTCTGCGCACGAGTCGTATTACGGTACCGCGTGTAACTCCAAATTCGAGTGTCTATTACAGTTCGAAGGATATACTGATTAAATGATCCACCTAACAATCCAGTACATAACATAACATCACGTCTATGATCCCCAAAAGGAAGGTAGAGGTAATTCTAAAAGAGCACCCACATTTTCACCAGTTATGTTTCAGCCCCATGTTAAAGGGGGCGAGCCTATTGCCGTCTACCGGGCACAAATCTAGACTCTAGGCTGTAACTGAGAAGTTCTAGATCGAAAAACCCAATAACACTTAGACCAGCCTGGGAATCAAACCCAGGACCACTTACACAGCAGTCACACTTGCGTCTACTAGACCAAAGGACAGTCGTAGTCGTATGCCAACTTGCTAATGGCAACTAGCAGCTGACTTCTGTATCAATGAGAACGCCATGAAGGAGCATCAGGTATCAGTGGCATGCGACTACGGCTGTCCTCTATAATAATTATCAAATTATCTTCTTACAAGACGATTTTTATTGTTTTCTACTTTTAAGACCGCAGTTTTATTAGTCTGCGTTTTTATTAGTAGTCGGGTTTCAGTTTTTGAACTTAATTTTTATTTGTTTTATCAAATTAATAAAAATTGACGAAGATAAGACGCGTCAAAGATCATGAGTGGCGGGTTGTGACGTCATTTGTAGGTAAAAAATGTACTAACTTGTGACGTTTTCGAGGAGTTCACGCGTTTTCGAAGCACTGTATCGTCTTCATTTTTTATTTGTGTGAAAAAAGAAAATACGTGTCCAATATTTTTTGGAAATCTATCTGACGGACTAATAGTTTTTTTTTGTCCGATCCCCTATTTGTACAAGGTGACGGAAAAGTGTTAATGCATGCAATGCGCGCGTGGCATGTACTATGCGTGACTCGTACAATACCCTTTTACAAAACAGTTTGTCAGGCTTTCGAGGACAGGTAACCTGTAACAACTGTCAAAGATACAATTAATGACAGTGCTTTGGAGAAGTCCAATGAGGCTCTTAAAAACAAACCTCAAGAAGTGCTCAAATTACTCTAGAAGACGATGGTATACTTGATATCGTGTCCTGCCTGTCCCACTTGCACATCACAGGAGCTAATGGTCGGAACTGAAATTGCCAAACTCATCGTTAAATTTTGGGCTGCCTCAATTTAAATTGTAATCGACACGCTAAGAAGAAGATTCTGGAAAAATCAACATTCGATATTTTTTTTTGCTTTTATTGTCGTTTATAAGTAAATCCGTATATCCAAACCAGCCAGTATTACTTCACACTATTTCATCTGTAGCTCAGTAAGGTCAGCACCACAAGTGCATAATAATATGACATAACCCGACACTTGACAGCTCAGCGGCGCCGGCGCAGGCATTGGCGCCAGAATCAGGTTACGGCAGCAACGTAGTGTTTATTGAGTGTCGCTCGGCATTGTTAGTTGCCATGGCCGTTTGATAGGGTTCACGGTTACATAATTTATGGACAATTGTAACAGTATGGATTTTTGCACGGTTCGTAAGATTAGGGCGTAATGAGACGAATTGGTCCAGCCTAATGCATGTTATAAGGGTCAGAGAACGGGCCATTGCCCCCTAAACAAACATCTTTTTATCACAGGCGCCACAGATAACCCTCTTTGCAGAGGCTGCTTTAGCGCCGAGGAAACAGTAGCCCACGTCATCCTGGATTGTGACGCTGTGGCTTCCCAACGTGACCAAATCCTCGGAACAGTGAGGTCGCTCCGCGAAGCCTGTGAAGTCCCCAGGAAACTTCTGTGCTTCTGGACGGAGCTAGGCTGGCTACGTTAGCCAGGACCCCCACGCACAACGGACCGAATGAGAGTCTACGTGCGGAAAATGGAGTCCTATCATCATCAAGGGTCAGACTCACGGTTTGCCTCCTACTTAATGTGGTTTAGTCATAATTGGTGAAATATGGGTCCTAACTGATAAGTACACCTTTTTGTTTTTGGCGAGTGGAAAATTTTCAAATAACCCCTCCCGCTCTTGGGCAGAGCAAAAGGAAGTGTCAGACTTCTACTGACTAAAAACTACCCATGTTCCTTCTTAGCCCTATATGTCGAGGCCGCGGTAACTTGTGAACAAGCCGCAGCCCCGACGGGATGATAAGTTCAAGCGCATCTCTTATAAACTACTATGACAACCACAGCCACGGTGAGGCAAATTTCAAAATCAGCCCAGTGGATCAGAGCAATGTCTCGCGCATAATCGCTAGTCTCAGAAGTAACGCCGAAGGCTGCGATAATATTAACCTGGTCATGATAAATATGACTTTGCCGCACACGTTAAAGGTTATAACGGACATAATAAACCGCTCCATCGTAACGTCAACATTCCCTGACCAATGGAAAACTGCCTCCATTAGGCCCTTGCCAAAAATTCCAAATCCATCCACCCTAAAAGACCTACGCCCTATTAGTATATTACCATGTCTATCAAAAGTATTAGAGAAAATTGTCAGCCGTCAACTTACGTTGTTCTTGGAACAAAATAACATTTTACCTGATTTACAATCAGGTTTTAGGAAGCAGCGCAGTACATCTACTGCTTTACTGGATGTCACTGACAACATACTATGTGCCCAAGATAAGGGAATGTGCACACTACTGGTTTTACTGGATTTTTCCAGGGCATTTGACGCCATTAATATCCCATTATTACTATCAAAATTAAGATATTACGGTTTCGGTCCAGAGACGATGCAATGGTTCCGTAGTTACCTAAGTAATAGGGAACAATTTGTTGACCTGCATTTAAGTGATGGTACTCCCCTTAGATCGACACCTATACCCGTAGAGAGAGGAGTTCCCCAGGGTTCTATCTTGGGCCCCATTCTCTTCATTTTGTACTGTGCAGACATAATAAGATGCCTCCAGAGATGCAAGTACCATATATACGCTGACGATGTACAACTGTATATTTCCTTCAGACCAGACGAGTATGACAGTGCCATTAAGGATCTTAATGAGGATCTTCAGCGAATCTCCGTTTGGTCTGAGGAGAACTGCCTGTCGCTGAACCCTACTAAAACGAAATATATGGTATTTGGCACCAGGCAGCAGCTGTCCCGACTGCCTTTGACTTTTGATGTGGAACTGATGGGCGAGCCAATCGAGCGAGTTAATGAGGCGCGTAACCTGGGTCTTGCGATAGACAAAGATCTTCGGTTTGAAAAGCATGTAGCAGACTCTGTTAGGAACTGTTTTTATCGCCTGAAGGTGTTATATAAGATGAGGTGTTACTTATCGGAGTCACTACGGGAACAGCTGGTGGAAACCTTGGTACTATCCAGGCTAAACTACGCCGACACAGTATATGGCCCACGCCTATTAGCCCGTACAGACCGTCTCATTCAGAGAGTACAAAACGCTTGCGCGCGGTTTTGTTACACTATTCCTAGGCGAAGTCACGTAACACCTTTTCTGAATAAGTATTTCTCACTAAAAATGAAGTCCCGACGGAAGTTACACCTAGCGTGCCTCCTGTTCGGAGTTATTAAATATAAGAAACCGGAGTACTTATATGCTAAACTTAGTTGGTTAACTAGCAGACGCGAATGTGATAGGCGGCAATGCTCACAACAACTGTCGACTCAGTCACACAACACAGCGGCATTCAGGGGTAGCTTTCGCTATGCGGCTTCCAAAGTGTGGAATAACCTGCCACCACCAATTAGAGTGATCAGCACAATAGATACATTCAGAAGACGTTTACGGCAGTATCTAATAGAATCGCAACGAAAGTTGGATATGGTTGCCCTGAATACCTCAATTATATAATGTACTAACTTTTCCACCTACCCATCTAACCTTAGCACCTTTAAATTATTTAAATTATTCACTTTTTAAACTAGCTTTTTAACTAGTACATATTACCTATATACCCCACACAATTCTAATCGCATCTACAATTTTTTTTTTTTTTTTGTTTTCCCACTGACATTCTTAATTTTAGTATACTTAAGTCCATCGCGCCCTGCCGTTTGCAGCGTATTGAGCGACGAAAAGGCGAACGCAAAAATGTTGTGCATAATTAGAAGTTGGGAACGTGCAAAACAGGCTCGTTTAGCTAAGCGTTCGTTACATGTACTGCGTACCTACCTTGGTTTTTTGATTTTGTTTGGGTCTTGCAATTTTCTCGTATTCGTATATATATTTATTATTATTATATTTAATACTAAGAAGTCTTATTTTTTATTATTGTACATTTATTCTGCATATATATAAGTAAATATTCATACGCATTACTAACTGATAACACAAAGTACAAAACTGTTTTACTTCCGTCACATCACCATCTCAGGGCCAGTTGAAAACCAGCGTCGGGCACTAGTTGCTCGGCACTTTGCTGAACTGGTCCTATTTGGCGCAGCCGTGAGATACACACTCTTTTTTTTTTTGTGTTTAGTTCTTAGGTTTTTTTATTATTATTATTATTTACTTTGTGTGTGCGCTTGTGGCATGTGCCAAATAAATTTGTTTTCTTTCTTTCTTTCTTTCACCTTCTTCTGGGATTGCAGGTGGTGTACAGGAATTATTATACACACATCAAAAGTGTCTAGGGATCAAGCATTTAAAATTTTTTACAAATTTATGATTTTATAAATTTATATGGATCCTTTTTGGTGCATTTCATAATTTGAATCAGGAACTGTGAATCAAATTCGAGTAAAAGATGAAAATCAGCTGTCAATATTTTCCCTATAAAAACATACAACGCATTGAAGACATTATTAGTGCTACTGTTTCCCTACTACTGATTAAAACCAACGTTATTATGGAGCGGCGACGTCATTTAAGCAGGGAAGAAATGCTCAGAGCCGTGGGAATGATAGAAGCTGGTTCCCGGCAACGTACTGTGGCTTTAGCTCTGAATACAAGTCAGAGTGTTATTAGTCGACTTTGGACACGTTAACGAAGCACTGGTACCGTGGCTGAGCGCCATGGAGGACGGTATCGCTGCACCACACGGAGACAAGACCGATACATTCAAATCTTAACTCGAAGAGCTCCAACAATAACCGCCATGATGTTAGCCGTGAGGTTTCATCACTCTTCAGGGAACTTAATTAGCGACCAAACAGTCAGAAACCGCTTGCATGAAGTGAACCTTCATTCCCGAAGACCGCAACGGGTACCACCTATAGCAATGCACAATCGTAGGATTCGATATCAATGGGCTCTTGAACACAGAAATTGGGCAGAAGAACAATGGCGTTTCGTGTGCTTTTCTGATGAGTCTCGTTTTGGTATGAGACCGGATACAAGACGTATACGACACTGGAGAACCCCTGGACGCCAACAGCGATTAAAATCCTGCTAGGAAGTCCATCCTTATAGTGGTGGAACCATCATGGTATGGGCGGGTATTTGGATCGGCGGAAGAACTGAGTTGATTTGGATCAGAGGCAACCTCAACGCTCAAATTTATGCTGAGACGATTGTATCAGACGTCATCGTTCCTCTACAAGTGCAAATCGGTCCCTTATTTCAGTTAATGCATGATAATGCACGACCGCACACCGCAAGAGTTGTAAGACAGACTCTCGCCGCAGCTAACATCAATGTCCTGCCCTGGCCTGCTCAGTCGCCAGACTTGAACCCGATTGAGCATGCATGGGATATGCTACAGAGAAGAGCTCTGCCGAATATGGAGGGTATCCAGTCGCAAGAAGACCTTTTTTTGTTGTTGCAACGAACATGGGCGGCCATTCCACAGCGTGATTTGGATGAACTCATTTTGAGTATGCCAAACCGATGTTCTTGTGTTGTTAGTGTTCGCGGTAGAAACACGGATTATTAATTGTTTAAGTTACCCAATAAAATTTTAAAGAAAACTGTTATTTCAGTCTTTTTTTCGAACTTTAATGTTAGTGGTTCAAATGTCAAAAAAAAGAAAAAGGCAAAAAAAAGTAAAAAAAAAAAAAAAGAAAAAAGGCAAAGGAAAATGGCAAATTTCTTTATTAATGCAAAGGTGACTTGGTTTATCGTTACTGTGACAAACGAAAACACTTTATTTGATGAATCCTTAAAGAAAATTTTAATTAATATCAATCAGGAGAAAAGTTATTGCAAAAATATATGTTGATCCCTAGACACTTTTGATGTGTGTAGTATTAAAATATTTCTGCAGAAAAATAGTATTAAGAGCAGTTCCACTATTACAAAGTACTATGCATCAGCAGCACAGGTTCGTGCGATTCGACACACGAGGTGCGCGTGCGCAGTTTCGTGGCACGTGTCAATTTTATTAATACCATTCAGTTTGTTTTGCTAACCGTACTATGACTCATGAGATTTTGTAATCTTTGAGATCGGAATGCGAGATGATAAATAAAACAAGAAACATTTTGGAATAAATATTTGGGTTCAATGGTCATTCGGTATCGTCATTTGTAACTGTGGCATGTTCTTAATCTTGTTGGATTTTTTAGACGCAACGAACAGTATTGCTAGGAGGAGCTGTTAGTGGTTGGAACGTGGCGGAACGTGAGAGGGAGATAATCTTTCGTCCCAGCCGCCGCGGGACACGCTCCGGGCGTCCGGAGCTACGTGACGACTTTCGGCCACCGTAGACGCGGGTCTGTGGACGGTGAGTAATGGGCTAGCTCGCCGTCCGTCCGCGTACGTGTTCCACGCGCGCCTCAAAGAGATGTCAGCAACATAGAAAGGGCCCTCAAGGGCCTACGCCTGTCGGGGCTGTGGGTTGTTCGCAAGAGATACCGCGGCCTTGACATAAAGGGCTAAGAAGGAACATGGGTGGTTTTTAGTCAGTACAAGTCTGACACTCCCTTTCGCTCTGCCCAAGAGCGGGAGGGGTTATTTGATGATTTCCTACCCCCCGAAAAGGGAAAAAAGGCCCAACATACATAGTTGACAAAAGGCCAAGCAAATGATTAACGAATAGTATTGTTGAACAGTATGTTCTGTTTCTGGTTCTTTCATATCATGGTGAATAGTGATGCTATGGGTTGAGGATCCAGCATCCTCGATAATGAACGGGAGAAAAATTGTGTAAAAGGCAGATGTGAGCGAGTTTCGACTGGTTGGTTAGAGGACCCTATTCTACGATACAAATGCCATTATATTACTGGACTGGACAGTCTGAGGCAAATAATTAATGTTGACAACATGTTCCTGCAATTGTTAACTTTTATTTGGGGTCTGCACAAGACGATTTTTCTTCAATTCTCCAGACCAGTGAAGATGGTAATAATAATAATAATAATAATATTCCACCACTATCACACAACGCCATCTAGTCCCAAGCTAAGCAGAGCTTGTGTTATGGGTACTAGACAACTGATAAACATACTTATATATTAGTTAGTTATTATGGTGAATGGGTCTGGTGGTTCGTGGTTCGAGATGTGAACTAAGTGACTTCTGGCTATTGTCAAGGACTAGAAACTAGTCGGTTCTAGAACTGAAATATCAATTTAAATTCGTGTGGTGATGTATAAATAGAACTGTACACAGAGAGGTGTGAACTGAATTGATAAACCGATATCACGAGGTAGCCATGTGTTTGGTTAAGAAAATCATCTTATTAGATCGTGTCTAGTATTCTAAATGTTCTAATGTCCATTGTAGTGTAGTGTATGAATCGCATCGTAACTGTAGTGTACATAGTCAATTGCACGATTTTTTTGTTTGTCAGAATACTTAGTGCAGAATGTTGTTCAATGTAAGTCAGAGAACCTTGCAGTAACCACGAAATGCGTTTAGCGCTATAATATAACATAACATTACGCCTGTAATTCCCGAAAGGTTAAGCAGTGGTATACCTAATAGTCGGTGATATGTTCTAGAGAAGTTACGTAGTAAACATGCTCCGTCCACCCCAAATAAATTGGGATAAGGGCAGGAGAATGGTTATAAAAAATTTGGACCGGTGTGCAGTGATGATAAAATAAATCACAGGTTCCTTGTAAAAAAACTCAAACTTAAACTCAAAGCATTTATTTCAATTATGCCCTTACAGGCTCTTTTGAATGTCAGAAAAACAAAACTACGAGTGCAATACGTAATTCCGAAAGCCACCACGTCGAATCACACGCCGCCGAATGCCCGCAACAACGAATACTGACAGCACGAAAGCACGCAGCGACGCATACCGCAACAACGAATGCACGAGAATATGGAGGTGTTAAGGAAATTACAGTAGGTACCTAACAAACTATAGTCAGTGAACAACCAAAACCCACTGATATGCTACTTAGTTTCGTGGAACATACAAAAAAAACCTACCACAAAATAAAAGCCACGATAAATAATGTTTTGTGGTCTCGACTATAGGTAATATGTGATAGAAACTTAACAATTTCAACATTGATATAGCGGCCGATGTTTCATATCAAAACGATGGAAATCCCTGCGTAATACAAAACTGTGACATTGTTTATAAATATCGAATCTTATCGAAATACCTACTTCGATAACTTATTCAACTTTTGCTGATTAAATTATTATTCCCGTAATGACTTTTGAATGAATAAAGAACATTGTCTTTACCGCTATCTTGTTTCAAAGTATAGGATTTTGCACTGGGGTTGCGCTGTTCTATTGATCGCAATTTATATTGCAATTTAATCACTGTAATAAAACTCTTAGTCATCTGAATTTGTATAATTTATAAGTACCACGTTACAAACATTCTTCTTGTTCCGAGCCCCTCTGTCAAGATGCCCGGCCGCCACAGATACTTAAAAACCATAGACCATAAACTCTAGTGTTATCGACAATATTGATGGCATAGATAATACAACATCTCCCCTTTTTTACAAGACAAGCAAAAAAATATCTTTTACAAAATTAGGTATTTGGTTTTATGTTAATTACAAACTATTCACACACATAATCATCTAGATGTTTAGGCCTACTTACAAATCGTTTAGGTCTGGCTACACTATTGCTTTCAGATCCGATTCCTTCTGGACTACTAACATTGGAATGGTACCGTTCCTCCAATTCTGTGGAATTGCTTTCTATCGGATCTGAAAGAGCAGTATGAGCCTTACAATAATCTTCCCAAGAAATAACATTATCATTTGAAACATACCTTCCTTCTGCTGGTAAAATATTTGTGTTAGGTGCCAACTTTAAATGCCATCTATTTCTCCTAAAGTTCCCTCTTTCAGTTTTCACCATATATGATCGTGGTTCTTTGCATTTAAACATAATGGAGCCGTATATCTTCAGATCAGTAAGCCATACCCTATCATTTACCTTCAATTCTGGCAAGTCTATTGCTCTATGTCTCCTATTATAATAACTTATCTCCTTATGTTTCTTTAATAAATGCTTTTGTTTCAATTCTTTACTCAGAACTACAGGGTTGTTAAGTTTGCTTGGTATTATGGGAAGATTATCTCTGAGTTTTCGGTTAAACATTAATTCAGCCGGACTGTAACCTGTTTCCGAGGGTGTGTTTCTGTAAACTAGTAATGCCAGGTAAATATCCTCATTTTTAGTAAGAAGATTTTTTGCAATCTTTACTGCAGATTCTGCTAGGCCATTACTTTGAGCATAATATGGACTACTAGTAATTGATTTGAACCCATATTCCTTTGCAAAATAATTGAATTTTGTTTTAAATTGTGTACCACAATCAGAGCGCACTACTTCTGGGATACCATATCTAGAAAACATTTCCTTGCATTTAATTATTATACTATCTTCAGTCAAATCATGCAACTTAAAAACTTCTAAATATCTAGAGTAGTAATCCATTGCAACTAGATACCAATGGTTTAAATATTTAAACAAGTCAATACCTATTTTCTGCCAAGGTCTATCTGGTGGTGGATCTAATACCATGGTTTCTTTATGATTTTGTGAAGTTTCTATGCATTTTGAACAAGTCTTTACTTTTTCCTCAATTTGTTTTGATAACCCTAACCACCAAACTGACTGTTTTGCTCGTTCCCTACATCTTGAGATCCCTAAATGACCTTCGTGAATTTTGTTTAATATTTCTTCATGCATTTTTTGTGGTATGACTATCCTTGAATTAAGTAAGAGAAGATCTCCTTCAACTGAGAAGTTGTCTTTGTACTGATAATATGGTTGAAATATACCTAACAGATGTTTAGCAGGCCAACCATGAGCTGTAAATTGTTTTAATTGATTGCAAATGTTACAACATTTTTGCTCTGTCATAATTTTGTTTAACAAATCATCAGGTACAGTTTCACTAACAAGTGCATTTAAATTAAATTGTAAGTCATTTCCACTATTTGAACTAGGAGACAAAGGCAGTGGTCGCCTGGACAAAGCATCTGCAACCACCAATTCTTTTCCTGGAATATACTTGACTTTATAATCAAAACGTGTTAATTTTAATCTGAGTCTTAAAAGTCGTGGACTAAGGTCATCAAATTGTTTAGTATGTAATATTTGCAGTAACGGTTTATGATCCGTTTCTATTGTAACTGGAATTCCTATTATATAATCCCTAAATTTTTCAGCTGCCCATGTAAGAGCCAAGCATTCCTTTTCAATTTGTGCATAATGCTTTTCTGCTTCTGTTAGGGTTCTACTAGCATACATGACTACTGATTTTTGCCCTTTCTTATCTTCTTGCAGCAGAACTGCTCCTAATCCAAATGAACTACTATCTGCTGACACAATTATATTTAAACTTGGGTCAAAATGTGCTAAGGTGGGAGCTATTTGGAGATTGTCTTTTATAGACTGAAATGCTTGTATTTGAGGGTGCCCCCAGATAAACATTCGATCTTCTTTTAAAAGTTCATGCAGTGGTGCAAGTATGTGAGATTTGTTAGGTATATACCTACCAACAAAATTAACCATGCCTAAAAACTGAAGAAGCTCTTTTTTATTTGATGGACTTTTAAACTCACTGATGGCTGTAATTCTATCTGGATCTACTTTAACTCCCTCATGGTTAATTATGTGCCCTAAGTAACAAACTTCTTTGGCCCCAAATACACATTTACTTTTATTTATTGTTATGCCTTCGTTATGCAGTCTTTTCAATACTTCTCTGAGCATTTGGTCATGGGATTCCTTACTAGGTTGGAAAATTAAAATATCATCCATATGTATCGCTACATTCAGGTCACTAAATAGATTTGAGAACTTCATGCTGAAATATTCAGGAGCACAATTAAGTCCAAAAGGAAGACGGTTGTATATGTATCTACCGAATGGTGTTATAATAGTAGTCAGTTTTCTAGACTCCTCATCAAGGCAAATTTGATGAAATCCTGAAGTAGCATCAATTTTAGAAAAATATTTTGCTCCCTTTAACCTACTTAAAGTATTTTGCACCTTTGGAATTGGAAAAACTGGCCTTAAAATATTTTTATTAACTTGTGTATAGTCTCCGCAAATTCGGAGTTTGTCATTCCTATAAACTACCACAATGGGTGAAACAAAATCCGTAGGTTCCTCAATTTGAGTAATAATACCTAATCTTTGCAATCTGTCTAATTCCTCCTTTACTTTGGGTAACAGAGGAATTGATACACTACGAGGCGTTGCTTGCACATATGGCTTTGGATTACTAACCAACTTTATGTGAAACTTATCTTTAAAAACCCCTAATTCGTTGAAAATGCTGGGGAACTCTCGTTCCACTAACACATTTGAGCATGACTCACTGTTCTGACATGATAATGAAATAGCACAAACTTTTAATATATCCATACTATCAATAGATGGCCTACCCAATATAGCTGAACTAAGATTCTTAATAACATAAACTTTACCTTCAGAAATCCTGTCTTTGTACTGTAATTTTAGTTGTACTGTCCCTAAAACTTGCAATCTCGTCCCATCAGGCCCTTTTATGCAATCTACAGATTTTACCAGCGGAAGTTTGGCCTTGACTGCTACATGTTGTGGTATGGCACTTATATCTGCTCCTGTATCAATTAGAAAATCCAATTTATCAACAAAATTTTCAGAATGAAATATGCTAACATTTACCATATACTTGCCACTATGTACCATACGAACCTCATAATCTTTTGCTTCATCATTAATCATTTTTACCATCTTTGACCGACACATTTTTGCAAAGTGACCCATTCGTTGACATTTATGACACACAGCTTTTGCCGCTGGACATTTTTCTCGCGGATGCCGCTCCTTTCCACAAAACCAGCAGTTTCCTGTAGGTTTTCTTTTATCCATTTTCATTATTTCTGTCGTTGCAGCACTTGCAGCCCTCATTTTCTTTGTTTCTTCACTTTGAATTTCAGCTTGTTTGCCCATTTGTATGGCTTCCTCTAGTGTTAAATTTGGTTTTAGTAGCATTCTGTCACTTTGGATTTTGTCTTCCATGCCTACTACAATTCTGTCGCGTATAAGATCAGTTTTGATTACCCCATATTCACAATGCTCTGCCAACTTGTGCACCTCTGTAACAAAGTCATCAAATCTTTCCCCATGTAGTTGAAATCTGGCATTAAATTTAAAACGCTCATAGATTACGTTTCGTTTAGGCGCGAAAAAATCATCAAATTTTTTCATTAGATTTCCATAATTTTCCTCTGCACCGAATTGCACAATTATATCCTCGGCCTTTTCTCCCATACAGTATATGAGGCAGTTTATTTTGTCCTGGTCTGCCTTTTTATCATAGCCCGCTAAGCTCATGAAGCGTTCAAAACGAGTTTTGTATTTCGGCCATTCATTTGGAATGAAATTGAAGGGACCCGGAGTAGATACCTTTACACCACCCAGACTCTCTGATGTCTTTGTATCTTCGTTAACCATTTTTATTTTTTTTACCGCTGCCACCATGTAATAAAACTCTTAGTTATCTGAATTTGTATAATTTATAAGTACCACGTTACAAACATTCTTCTTGTTCCGAGCCCCTCTGTCAAGATGCCCGGCCGCCACAGATACTTAAAAACCATAGACCATAAACTCTAGTGTTATCGACAATATTGATGGCATAGATAATACAACAATCACTCTGTCACATAAGTGTGTTTTCGGCTTAAGGAGCTCGTGATAAGAACTGCCACTCGGGTCGATCTTTAGGTTAAGCTGCGCTTGCCTAGGTTGGTCTATGGATGGGTGACCGCCCATTACATACCGAGTTTCCTTCGTGCCTCCGAATGTTTTTTTTTTTTTTTTTTCTGACATTCAGTCTTACCAAAGGGTATCGTATTACCTATCATATTAACTGGGTTGTGGAGGTCAGATAGGCAGTCGCTCCATGTAAAATACGGGTACCTATTCATCTGCATCCTGTTAGATTGGAAGCTGAACCCAACTAAGTTGGGAAAAAGCTAGGCAGATTATGAAGTGTGTTCTCAGCTTTAACAGGGTCATGCACTCTGGTGCACGCAGCATTCATGGCAAGGTTCGTCTTGTCTTCAAACAAGGTCTCTCAGCGAGGATAATCACTTTAAACTGTGCAGTAGGTACTGTTGAGTTTCTAAGAAATTACTTAGCAGCAAATATTAATCTGTTTATATTTCTGAGACAAAGAACCTATTCATGCGTACGCGCCTGGCCTCCGTTCAGTATTTCATTCGTCCCGTTCGTGTGCTAGGAACTAGTCACATTACTTCTCAATACAATATAAAGGTTAAATTAAAAGTTCATATTGAAAGTTAACCTAAAGAGTGAAGTTTGATTATCCCCCCACACCTAATAAATTAATAGGTTATGGGCCCAGGTGTCCGCGAGTGAAATATTCACTGTGTTGAACAATAGTTTTGAAAATCTGCCGTTGAACAATAAATAAAATAAAAAAATGGACTATTCCAAGGTTAAAAGAAATATCAAGCCATTCGACGGTGAGAAGTACAGTGTATGGAAGTTTCGTATTCGTGCGTTGCTAAGTGAAATAAATGTGATAAACATTATCGACGAAGACCCAGTACCTGGCAACGAAAATTGGGAGAAAAACAATAAAATTGCCAAAAGTGTGATCATAGAATATCTTTCCGATTCTTATCTTGGTTTCGCTAAAGAAGATGTTTCGGCAAAATATATTTTGAAAAATTTAGATACGTTGTACGAACGTAAGAGTATCGCGACGCAGTTGGCACTAAGAAAAAAGTTGTTGTCGTTGAAATTAAAAAGTGAAGTGTCGCTCATACAACATTTTACAACGTTCAATGATCTCATCACTGAACTACTTGCTGCTGGTGCGAAGTTAGAAGAAACCGATAAAGTGGCTCATTTACTACTAAGTTTACCCTCATCTTATGACGGAGTCATTACAGCGATCGAGACGTTATCGGAAGATAATATAACGTTAGCTTTCGTTAAAACACGGCTATTGGACCATGAAGTGAAGTTGAAAAATGAGTCAGGCGAAATGAGCGAAAAAGTGTTGCAAATAGAAATGCAAAACAATGACAAGTCGAAGAAAAGAAAATTTGATAACAAACAGTCAAATAAATATATAAAACGCAGGAAAGAGAACGCTAAGTTCGTAAAATGTCATCACTGTGGGCGTAAAGGACATAAACGGAATGATTGTTACCATTTAAAACAAAGGAATCAGCAAAAGGGCAATAATAACAATGACCGACTAAGAACACTACAGTCAGTCAAGATAAGCCAAAATAAACAGTCAGCATCGAATGAGTTCTCAGGATTTGCTTTCATGACCGGCGAACATGAAACGCAAGACGATGATAACAAAGTTACTTTTATTCTGGATTCCGGCGCCTCGAATCACATCATCAATAGAGAAGACTTGTTTACTAACTTTGTTGTTTTAGATACACCACTTAAAATGTCAGTTGCTAAAAATGGCGAATTTATTTCAGCTACGAAAAGAGGTACCCTGCAGGTTACTAGCAACATGGGTGTCCAGGGATGTTTGGATGGTGTTCTGTACTGCCCTGAGGTACCGTACAATTTGCTGTCGGTATCTAAAATGCAGCGAGCTGGCTACACTGTCATATTCAGTACTGACGGTGCAAGGATATGCAAAAATGGTAAAACAGTAATGAAAGGTATGTCTTTTAATAATCTAATTGCTGTAGATTTTGTAGTGTCGGTAAACGTGTGTCGTCTTGTTTCCCAAGCATGCATTAGTGACAAAAATAATTATAAATTATGGCATCAGCGCCTCGGTCACTTGAGTAAAAACAAATTTATAGAAATAAAACGGCACGAGTTGTTTAAAGACGTAAGTAAATTAAGCACTGTAGTACCGGATGACGAATTGTGTGAAGCTTGCATTTATGGAAAGCAAAGCCGACTTCCGTTTAATCACACCAAGGACAAAAGTCACATAAATCGACCTCTATTTGCTGTCAGTTCTGATGTCTGTGGTCCTATCACTCCAACGACCGTTGAAAATAAAAACTATTTCGTAATGTTTGTTGACCAGTATACTCATTATTGCGTTACGTATCTGATAACATACAAATCAGACGTATTTGCAGCGTTTAAAGACTTTGTTGCAAAAAGTGAAGCTAAATTTAATTTAAAGGTAGCTAACTTGTTTTGCGATAACGGTGGTGAGTATTTATCCGCCGAAATGAAGAACTACTGTGCTGAAAAGGGTATTTCATACCATTTAACAGTTCCTAGAACTCCACAGCAAAATGGTGTCTCTGAAAGAATGGTGAGAACCATTACTGAGAAAGCTCGTTCAATCTTAAGTGGTGCACGATTAGATAAAGTTTTTTGGGGTCAAGCAGTTTTGACTGCTGTTTACTTAATAAATTTAACACCGACTAAAGCTCTCAAACTTTTAAAAACACCATATGAGATGTGGCACGATAAGAAACCTGAAGTAAAATTTTTAAAGATTTTTGGATCAACTGTTTATGTGCATAACAAAACGACCAAAGCTAAATTTGATGATAAATCATGGAAAGGTATTCTGGTGGGCTATGTACCAAATGGTTATAAAGTTTGGAAGCCAGATTGCGAAAAGTTTGTAGTGGTCAGAGATGTTATCGTGGACGAAACTGCCTTTTTGAGGTCCAGGCCTTCTTGGAAGCCTGAAGAGAATATTGGAAGTTCTCATGACAAAACTGATAAGGACATTGTGTCTTCTAAATCAGTGTCAACAAAAAAGTCTCGTGACCATGGAATAAAACTAGATAGTTCAAAATCTAGTAGGTCAGACCATGTTGAAATGAAACTAGATAGTTTAAAATCTAGTGGGTCAGACCATGTTGAAAAGAAACTAGATAGTTTAAAATCTAGTGGGCAAGATGAAAATCCTGCTAAAATTCGCAAATCGAACCATGATACGCTAAGCAAGGTACGTTTTGATAATTCAATGAGTAGTTCTATTGAAAGTACAAACAAAAATACTGGATTAAGGAGGAGTGACAGGATTAAAGACAAAACCCCTGTGTCTTATAATGAAATTGATCACAAAGACTATTTGATGTGCGCTGAGTCTGTTTTATACAGTTTACCAAAATCATTTGCAGAAATTAAATATAGAAATGATAGATATAAATGGGAAAGCGCAATTAGGGAGGAAATTAATTCATTACATAAAAACGAAACGTGGACTTTAGTACCACGACCGCCAAACAAAAACATCGTAGATTGTAAATGGATTTTTACTGTCAAAAATGATGAGTTTGGATATCCTCAACGATATAAGGCCCGTTTAGTTGCGCGAGGTTTTAGTCAAGAGTATCTGACAGACTACAACGAAACATTTGCACCTGTTGCGAGAATAGCCAGTTTTAGATTCATTATTAGCTTTGCAAATCAGTTTAATTTATTAATTCATCATTTGGACGTTAAAACTGCCTTCCTTAATGGTAAATTAAAAGAGGAAATCTATTTAAGGGTTCCTGAAGGTATATCATGTAAAGAAGGTTATGTTTGTAAATTAAAAAAGGCGTTATATGGGCTTAAACAAGCGGCTAGATGTTGGTTCGAAGTATTCGAACACGCTTTAAAAGAAAAAGGATTTCAGAATTCATCAGTTGACAGATGTATATACATATTAGATAGAGGGAATATATGTAAAAATATATACGTAGTGCTTTACGTTGATGATTTAGTAGTAGTATGTAATGACTTTAATACGATGACTAATTTCAAAACATATTTAATGAGCAAATTCGAAATGACCGATTTAAATGAAATAAAACTGTTTCTAGGCATAAAAATCACTAGAGAAAGTGATCAAATGCTGTTGGATCAAAGTGCATACATCAAAACAGTCTTAACTAAGTTTAATATGCACGAGTGTAAACCTGTGTCGACCCCCTTAGAAAATAAGTTAAATTATGACGCATTGAACTCTGAGGAGAAATATGACGCACCCTGTCGAAACGTCATAGGATGCCTTATGTATATTATGCTTTGTACTAGGCCCGATTTAAGCGTCAGTGTAAACATCCTGAGTAGGTACACACACAAAAATAATAAAGAGTTATGGCAATGTCTTAAACGGGTACTAAGGTACTTAAAAGGCACAACTAATCTAAAATTGGTTTACAAGAGGTGTAAATACAATGATATTTTGTGTGGGTACGTAGACTCAGATTGGGGTGGCAATGATACACATGATAGAAAGAGTACAACTGGGTACTTGTTTAAACTTTTTAATCAGTGCACAATTTCCTGGAATACACGAAAACAATCGTCAGTCGCGGCTTCTTCAACTGAAGCCGAGTATATGGCATTGTTTGAGGCAGTTAGAGAAGCATTGTGGCTTAAGTCTCTAGCGGCCAGTATAAATATACTGATCACTGTACCAATTGTCATTTATGAAGACAATAATGGCTGTATAAGTATAGCCAATAACCCAACATGCCATAAACGGTCAAAACATATTGACATAAAATATCACTTTTCTCGGGAACAAGTTGAGAAAAATGTAATAACATTAAATTATATTCCCACAGGTGAACAGTTGGCCGATGCATTGACAAAAGCTCTACCTGCAATCACTTTCCAAAAGCTAAGATCTCAAATGGGAGTACAGCGATAGTGTAAATAAGTGTATAGTGTACATACATTATAATTATATAATATGATATAGTGTGTACATAACTTAATGAGTACAACTGAAGTACATATTTTTGTTGACTTTAGAACTTAAGTCAGTTATATTTAACTTAAGTATTGATTTTGATTTGAATTGGTCTGGTTGAAGGTTTTACTGGGTTTTCCTCAACCCTCGAACGAATGTTGGACCAAATTGTAATTCCCCAGCAAGTATTTGGAAGTTAATGTGATTTAGTTAGGTAGTCGATTTATATCGATTTTTGTTTGTATAACTACCGATTAATTTTTGAGGGGGCGTGTTGAGTTTCTAAGAAATTACTTAGCAGCAAATATTAATCTGTTTATATTTCTGAGACAAAGAACCTATTCATGCGTACGCGCCTGGCCTCCGTTCAGTATTTCATTCGTCCCGTTCGTGTGCTAGGAACTAGTCACATTACTTCTCAATACAATATAAAGGTTAAATTAAAAGTTCATATTGAAAGTTAACCTAAAGAGTGAAGTTTGATTATCCCCCCACACCTAATAAATTAATAGGTACAGGTGGCCGTCTATCAAAGTTTCTTGCGACATTCATGTGACGAGAAGTCGTTATCATAACGTACCTACTATTACAATGATTCGTCTATTGTGTCAAGTAATTTAATAAATATATTTGAAACAGTAATTGCATAATCCCTACTAGTGAGGATGTATGGATGGATAGATGTTTGTCACCAACTACTAAACGGATGTCGATGAAATTTAGGACACAGATAGTTTATAACCTGGATTAACAACTAGAATACTTCTTATCCCGGTAGTATGATCCCGTAAGATAATTATCGAACTACACGCGGGCGAAGACGCTGGCACAAGCTGGTCTTAAATACCGTGGACTTTATACATTTTGCATGATCTAGTCATAGTATATTTAGTGATCCTCGTCTTAAGTTATCCATGGGCTGCTACATAAACTTTTGACTCTATTAACATGACGTGACGTCTGTAATTCCCGAAGCGTGAATTTCACCCACATCGCTAGTTATGTTTTAACTCCCATGTCTGAGAAATTCTTGATGAAAAAACTCATTAACAGGTAGATGGTCAAGGCCACGCTTGCCGAGGTCGGTTTGTGAATGGGTGATCGATTATCATCTCAAACCGATTCCTCCGTGCCTTAGAAAGCACGCTAAGCCGTTACTCCCGACAATCATTGAATTTGAATTTGTAGCAGAGCTTGGATAAACAATGATGACAAGATAAGTGCAGTCAGTGGCTCTAAACTCTGACACCCAGTCTTACCAAGGTGGTATCGTCATCATCATCATCAGCCTATAATGTTCCCACTGCAGGGACTCAGGCCTCCTCTCTAGGAGAGCGATGGGCTACGATCTACCACGCGGGCCCAGTGCGGGTTGGTATATGTCACATGTCTTCGAATATTTGGCCGGTTCCCTCACGATGTTTTCCTTCACCGTTTTGAGAGTAGTGGCGATGAAATAAATTACACAAATAAATGCCTGACTGGATTCCAACCCACGACTCACTGTACGTAAGTTGGGGCCGCTACCACTGAGCCACCACTGCTCTCGTGGTACCGTATTGCCTAGTAATAACTGGGTTCTTGAGGTCAGATACGCAGTCAATCCACATAAATTCAGCTGCCAATGGGACTTCAATAAAGTTGGGGCAAAAAGATGATGACGAGAATTAAAATGGCAACAAACTTTTCTTATCGGTGGAATAATCAACTTTTACGCATTTTGTTGCAACGTGTGGGTGTTGCAACAAAATGCGTAAAAGTTGATTATTCCACCGATAAGAAAAGTTTGTAAAAGGTGCATTTAAAACGTAGTGGCCAATCATAAATGTAATCTCACTACACTGGGCTCGAGATGAGAATCTAACCGTGAATGGCCGCGATACACGTGTGAAGTTTTATTGGAAAACTATAGTACTTAGGACTCGAATTGTTTATTAATGTTGCGGTGATATCGTTGTTTGATTGTCGTACACGTGGATTGAGAAAGTCTGCGAAGACTGTTTTGATTTAGGAGCCATATTTACTTTGGTAGATGAAAATGAATTACCGATTTGCTGCTTTAAAAACGTTGTAGGCATCGTGAGAGAGCGAACCTACAGATCGTGTGGATTATGCTTAAAATCATTTGACACCTTTGTCTTTGCTTAAGGCCACAGCTTTTAGTTTAAAGTTAAAACAATAACTATTAAATCTACTGTCGAAAGTCGCTTAGCTTGTAGGTAGATTAAGAGTAACGGAAGACCAAAGAAACGCTGGATTGACTATGTGAGGGATGATACGGTAAGAGAGGAGATGTCTAATGAGATACCGAAGTTTGGAAGAAAAGACAATCTGTTATTATTACCATCTAAGCAAAATGTATTAAACGTTTGCGCTTTGAACCATCTAGGATGTCAGTAAAAACAGGAACAGTATTCGTTTTCAGCACTTCAAAAGTGCAGGAATTACAAATGGAGCAGATAGGGAATGTCCTCCGCCAAATTGCCCATAGGTTCATAAAACTGCATATCTACAATCAATAATTAATTTGGGAAATACGTCAATAAACCATACAAGGTTTATAAATTATTGTATCCATCTACCTCTACGAACAGCTTTGCAATCTGTTGTCAATTACATCATAGCGTTGCACAATAGCGGTTTTTATTTGATTAGTTTGTTTCAATCCCACGTCTGATGCGTCATGCGACAGTTAATGCTCAAGTCACATCGAAGTGGGGGCTCAGCAGCCGGCAGTTTCATAGTAATACTATGCATTTCGTAATGGAGATAAAGCTTAAAATGGTTTGACAAAGGAACTGTCGGTCGAATATACTGCGGTGTGACTTGAGTTTGAGTGCGCACGTGATGGACGAGGCTCGTGGTGGATTGTTATTGTTTAGCTTTTTATGACAGACTGTTTGGCTTCATATCAAACTCATAGCTTAGTTATGCAACTTGGCTTAAGGCCACTTTTATTCTCTCTAGATTTAAAGTTGAGGCCATCAGATTGTCCCCTGTCGGGGCCGCGGGTAGTCCACCGGTTATTGCGGCCTCGACATAGAGGGCGAAGAAGGAACATGGGTGGTTTTTAGTCAGTAGAAGTCTGACACTCCCTTTCGCTCTGCCCAAGAGCGGGAGGGGTTATTCGCTGATTTGACACCCACCAAAACAAAAAAAAAGGCCATCAGATTAGGGGCATCCCACACTTTATTTGCCTATAGATGGTTTCCAGGACTCATTTGTTACGCTGTTCTCCGAAAAACGTGCCTAGCCCAATGCTACTTAAGCTCAAACTTGACCTGTACCTACTGTAACTACGCTACAGCAGCTGCTAGTAAGATTATCAAGCTACTAATACTTTTTGCTATAGCATTGAAACTAAATAAAGCAGTGATACGATAAATCAGTATTTTGGTGGGCTCTAAGGAGCTTTAAAACTTGCTTTTTGCAGCAGTCAAGTCCAATGGTTTAGTCTATTTAAAACCATTTCGTTGATGGTTAAAAGTGGTCACTACATTTAGTAAAAGTTTATTTTAAAAATGTCTAATAGTTATGATGCGCATGATGCAGCAAAAAAACTAAGCGAAACTAAAATTAATTTGGTAAAATTCAAGTTACTTAGAAACCCCTAACTAAATTTACCCTCAAAATAAACATACTGCAATCTAAACAATTTACCACGTAAGAAACGTTTACTAACAAGATACTTAACCTATCTTACGATAAACTTGTTCAATCATCTAATTAAACGACTCGTGACTCGCGTGCCGTAGATAAGCAATGATAAGCAATTAACGTCACTCTGAAAAACCTTTCTTTTATTGTATTGTTAATGACATAAGAATATCCGTTTGTTGGAAAATGGTGAAAAACCCCGAGATTTCTTTGAGTTATTCCATTGTTAGTGAAAAGTCACGCGATCTCTTTTAATTAGGTTTTACCTATAGTCTCGTGCACGTGATTTTGTCTTGTCAATTGCTTCTTTTTTCTCGTTGAAACGGATCCTATGATTGAATGTTTTACATAACTCTCCGAGAGTTGAACCGTTGTGTATTTCTTGTAATAACCATGATTCGATTCTCTTTTAATTAAGAAAGTTAGTGTAGTTCGCAAAATACAAAATTTTCTTACGTTTTTTGCAGCTCGTCGCTCCTCGCTTTGGGCAGAGCGTTAGGTAGTGTCAGAATTTTACTAATTTACTAATTTAAACCACCCATGTTCCTTATGCGTCGAGGCCGCGGTATCTCTATCGAACAACCCGCAGCCCAAAAGAACCTGACACTGGCTTGCAATTGCAAATAAACGTAAAAAACGTTTCACGGGTTGCCCTGGCCCTAAGCTCCCTCTTGTGAAACTGATGTGGAGATTAAACTGGAAGCCTATATACTAGGCTTAACAGATGATGTATTGGTTTACTTTGACTCCGTAGTCTATTTATAAATAGGCAAATAACTCAAAATTTTCCTAGTCCACCGCTATTCTTTTCCGATTAATATCGTTGCGGGATCAAAGACAGTTAAATCATTAACTTCGCCGAGCGCCATTTTCTGGTTGTCGCCACTGTTGATTTTGGCGCACAGGAGTTAAAATCGTTTGGAAATAGTGTAGCAGGCTTGTCCCAATTAAAAATAAACAATTCCAAGAGTTCAACAGGTGCGGGCTTACCTGAAATTAACTTATTTTCGTACTGTAATGGAAATTATCCCTAATAATAGCAACTAATGGATGTTTTGAATATTGTCCATTGTTTTTGTTAATGAAAACAATACAATTTAGGTGTTACTGTAACCAGTTATTTGAATAAATAGTTCAAAACTATGCTTACATTATTTGATTTAGTATTTACCCAAGATCTCATTTAGCATAATAGTAGTTAGTATTCCATACATAATAATAACAATTCGAAGTAATAACTCAACCATGTTATCGACCATTTAAACACAACAGTCTTACCAAAAGGTATCGACAACAAGTCTTACCAAAACCATTTTTGCAAAAAAAAACCGACTTCTAAAACACAAAAAAGTGCAAAATAAACTTTAGAACAAAAATCAGTTTCTGAAGTCGGTGAGATTTGTTTATATATGACTGTTTTTTAATATTTTTGAAAATCGTTTAAAAAAGTATCGTATTTCTCAGTATTAACTGGGTTTTGGAGGTTAAATAGGCTCCATGTAAAATACTGGTATTCAGCTGCAACCAGTTAGACTGGATAGAAGGAATAGGCTAGACAGGTGATGATTATGGCATCGACCATTTATCCCCTTGTGTAATTTAAATGAAACATCTGCCAAAACCTATTATTATTGGAGCTGACGACTTATCCAGCAACCAGGTTGTGGAGGTCAGATAAGGATCCACTCTATGGTAAACGCTTGTATTCAGCTACATCTGGGACTGGAACCCGTCCCCAACATAGTCGGGATAAACCTAGGCAAATGATGACGACCCAAAAGTATATTGATGGAACGAATTTCGTCGTTGGCTTGACGCGACAGTTATTTCTAATTGATTGATGGTAAATAATATCAATGCCAATAAAGTATATGAACAACGCAGTCAGTCATGATAAAAAAATAAAATTCCCGACATAACAATATCACCCAAATATGTAACATTTATTTTTAATCACCTGTCACTTCTATTAAAGGTAAACAATGAAAACACAACTCATTGTGAAAACATTCATACGTTGACAAATATTATTTGATCCCTCAAGGAGGCGCTACTTGTAAGAGCAATCTGTCAAATTCAGTACATTTTGTTCCAGTTCCAAATTTCGCCACCAGCTGAGTTAAAATGGTCATCGTGTCAACAAATAATTTGAGACAGTCACGAGGCGCCTTTCAAAGTGCAAAGCCAAAGTAAAAACGTATTAAAAAAATCTATTAAAGTGCTATTATCACCCTTATGGGTATGAACTAAAGGAATATGTTATTGTTGATCAACGGAAAATCAATGTTGGTTCAGGAAATGCTGCCAATTTTCTGTCACAACATTCAGCTCGTCTCCGAGCCTTGGCCTGCAGTTTCGCAGAAATTTTAATTAAGAGCCTAAAAAAATATTTCATTTCCACGTTTTGAATGTTCGATGTCGGTCAAGCTGAAACATGACTATTCCTACTTCTAGTTGGTTTAACTATGTAGAAAACAAAGACAAAACAAATGACGTTTCAGACGTTTTTAAAAAAAAAAAATATATATGCTATTTTAAATTGTGTTGTTAAAATTTCTCAGTTTGTTCTCGTCTTCATAACACACTAGCTGCAAAGACAAAGTTTTTGTACTTGTATTCAAACGTTCTATTGTTTTTTTTTGTTATTGCTTATAAATTATTATGATTGCAATTTGCAACAGACAATTTATTTCTTTTTGTATGACCTTTTATTACATACCAAGCTCAGGGTTCAATTAAAAAACACAGCTTGATGCTAATTAGGAAAACCCTAAGTCTAGGCGTCTAGACTCGCTCCACAAGTATAATCTTTAGTTACTTATTTAGGTACATACACATCATTCCTTAATCAAGACATGTACATTAGTCTTGTTTATATAATCAGTATATAATCGTGTTACCTAAGTTAGACAAACTATTATTGGGAATATTAATTCATCTCTAAAAGACTGTCACATCAGAAGTGGGATATTGGAATTCCCTTTTTCTAGCAGAACGCTTAATTGTCTTATATTACATTCGGCATCAACGCATGGTCTAGTATGTAATGCACACCTATGTCTGACCTGACCTATGTGTGTCCTGTGTGTGTATGCATGCCTATGTTGGGAAGGTGATCACTAAGGAATTAATCAGGCTACTCCTGAACATAGGCCTGTCGTAAGCTGTGTCAATAAAGGGATTTTTAGAAAATCCACCCACTTCTCTCCCACCAACCCACTCAAAGCTGACACAAATGTCTTCAAGTCATGTGGCGCGGACTGCTAGATATAGTCTTTCTCCAACAGCCTTCTTTATCACGTTAGAGTCTCCACTCAGATCCAGCTTCTGCCTTTGCTGCCCTCCCCAATGGCGCAGAAGACCCCTAAGTCGAGGGTCGCACCCAACAGGCAGTGCCCTTAGCGCACTGTCATTTACTGCGGTACTCATAGATATTTAATGGTTACTTAAGCCGTCACTTAGTAAAGATTTGACATACTTTTGTATACTCCTCCGCTATTATTTTCTGATTAATTTCGTTGCGGGATCCAAGACAGTCAAATCATTTCTCTGGGACTTCGTCGAGCTTCATTGTCTCGGAGCTTTTCTTGTGGTCGCCACTGTTGATTCTGGCTTACAGAAGTTACAGTGGTTTGGGAATAGTGAGGCGGGCTTGTCCCAAAAAAAAAAACTTTTGTATGACAAAACTGTTAAAACCTTTACTTAGTGATGGCCTAAGTAATCATTAAAGCTCTCTGGGTGCGGCAGTTAGTCTATAAGTTTTTACGCTATGGTTAGAGGAAAATAACTTTTAGGAAGTACTTAATGCCTCAGTACTTTTTTACAGTCAAAGCACCCACTGGTTAGGCTTGTTAAGCAAAATCCCATACACGTGTGCACTTCTAACCAGCTAAAGGGGTTATATATACGGGATTAAAATTTGTATGGCAGTCCGATTTTTTTTTCTGCTGAGAAATTCCATCAAGAACTCAGCTTGTATAACATATCTGTCGGAATGCCCGTGTGCTATACAAACGTTTGCTCTACCTGCCTTTACACTACCGAATGTTATGAAAACATTTGATTTCATATTGTCACCCATTATTTGGGCAGCTGCTGCCAAACAATGGCTCTGGCCTGATAACCTCTGACAAAGGCAGGAATGTCAAATGAAACTGTCAACAAAAGCAGCAACGACTGTCTGTTGCTCAAGAGTCAAAAAACGAAAGCGGTGAAGAGCTGTAAGAGCTTCGAGCCGAAAGTTGAAAATGGTGGAGCGCATAGATTTCCCTTGTGATATTTCAAATTTTGAGCGATGAAGAAAGATTCGGCTTTACAGTCATAAGTAGTATAATTTCTTGCTGGTGGTATTAAGTACTTAGTTATTTTAATACAGGGTGTAAATTAACCCTTCACACATACGTCAACCAAGCATGCTGTACATCAAACTAAGTACTCCTACGCAAATTTTTTTTTTGGGGTCAAAAATCTCATTTTACGGTAAAACTCAATGTAGCACTCTTAAAACATTGTGCTAGTGGATGCTTTGAATAGTAAAAGGACCATGGAGGTAATTTAAGTAAAGTTATAACCTGAAAAACTAGAATTTACAAACACAGGTGTGTAAAATTTGGAACTTTGACCCCCAATATCTCCGTAACTAGGGGTTCCCAGGTATGGTCTAGAACAAAAAAATGATCGTGAGTGGTGAGGAGAACAAGTGCCCTTCGTTTGCGTTAAGGGTACTTTTACACCCTTTAGGTATATTAGGTACTTACCTATTATATTGTAGGTGTTTACTTGCACTTTTATCATTTCTTGACAGTTAATTGTTAGTGGCAACTTAAGCCTGCCGACAAACTGTTCTGCAGTTTGGCAGAAAATCTGTATGATACCTGATCATGTAACTTTTGATAAAATAAACATTAAAAAAAAAGGGTTGCACACACCCCGTCGGGGCAGCGGGTTGTTCAAAAGAGATGTCGCGGCCCCATGTTCCTTCTTAGCCCTTTCCACTTTACACTGTTTGCTTCACTTGACTAAGACATCGAGTCAAATTCATACACCTCGATATTATTTTCTCGTTAGGCAATTTGGTTGACAAACAATATGCGAAATCCTCACCGCTCTCAAAATGTGGCTATTTTTATCAGCCCACGCCTAGAGTAATGTTTGTAAACGATTTGTTGACAACCCATCACTCAGCCGTTTACTATCAGCTGTAGTCTGTGAAATTGACATGTCATTGTCTTCTTAGTCATTTTGTTGTTATTAGAGCAGTAGTTGCCTATACGTATTCACGGGCAACCGGTGCGGTGGATGCAAACGGCAGGTTGCCTTATAAATGGCATTCTATGGCCTTTGTCCAGCAGTGGACATCTTATAGTTGATGATGTTAATGCCTAGTTGCCTATACTGGTACATGGATCTTTCGTTGAATGAGGTTGTCAGGGTGCGAAAGAGCGAAAGGAAGTGTCAGACTTCTACTGACTAAAAACGACCCATGTTCCTTCTTAGCCCTATATGTCAAGGTCGCGGTATCTCTTACACCATCCCGCACCCCAAAGAAGATGCCTGCCGAGGCTGCCGGTTGTTCGAAAGAGATACCGCGACCCGGAACACAAAGGGCTGAGAAGGAACATAGGTGGTTTTTAGTCAGTAGGATACTTCCGTCTGATACTTCCTTCCGCTCCACCAGAAATGGAGGAGTCATTTGATGTTTCCCACCGTCGACAAAAAAAGGGGTAGGTCCTGTTTACAAACATTTGAGGAGGTAAAGAAGGAATGCATTATTTCTTTATCTCGTGTAGGTAGTTAGTCTTGGTGTCAGAATTTTTATACCACCTGATGACCTCTTTTTTTTTGCGGGTGGAAAATCATCAAATAACCCCCCCGCTCTTGGGCAGAGTGAAAAGGAGTGTCAGACTTCTACTGACTAAAAACCACCCATGTTCCTTCTTAGCACTATATGTCGAGGCCGCGGTATCTCTTACAAAATCCCGCAGCCCACTTAATGACCGCTGACTTGGCTTTACATATCGTCGAGAAATATATCTCAGCCTCAGGCAAGCTGGTTTTCTGACCATGTTTTTTTTCACCAAAGCAAGTGATAATTTAAAAAATACGCACTGTATCTGAAAAATCAGATGTGCATTACTTGGGTTCGAGCTCAAGACCTATGACTTGTCAGTTCGACGGTCACACCAAATCTGAGACACGTCATGAACTAGGTAACATGACGGAGCTTCAAAACGGCGAAAATATATAACTTTTACGCGTAAAGAAAGGGAAAGAAAATATGACACCGTGCAGCGGGATGCCTGTTGTCTTTATGTTTCGCGCAGGTTTACACACACGATTTAAATTAAGAACAAACGTAGCATCGCGCGAGAGGTTGGTGCGTAACTAAGCGCGATGTGGCCAATTGGCTTCATTTCATGTTGTCATTTTTGAGGGCGGACAACGCATCTATAGTTTTAATATATCATTGGTAGACTATCAATTGTGGGGGTGTTTCAGAACATCAAACTAAAAAACCTTTGTACAAAACTTTAATAGTTAAGTACCTACTCGACCCAAATGAAGTTGATTTTCCCGATGTATACTAATGTACAGCTACCTAATTATTTTGCCACCATTGCTCTCAAATTGATGAAAGAAAATGTCTTGCGGGGACAGGCATTTTCTAGAAGCAAAAATTCAAAACATTTGACATGAAACCAATTTACGCGGGGCCCGAGTTTGATATTATTTATGTATGGTATGACCCACTTCTTCTATGACAGGAGGATTATGTTATTCTGAGGCTTATGTTGTTGACAACAAATCTATTATTTATTTGGGTAACCGTGACCCATGTGATATATGACGAAAACAATGGAAATGGTTATGTTCTACTTACCGTGGTTCTAAATTGGTTGAATATTAATCATAACAAATTTGATATAAATTCATAAATTTGACCTACCTCATCATCATCATCAGCCTATTACAATCCACTGCTGGATATAGGCCTCTTTAATCTTGCGCCACTCAACTCGATTTTCGGCAACTCTCATCCAGTTGTCACCACCACTCTGCGAATCATCGCTCCACCGAGCCTGAGGGCGTCCCACCTTACGCTTGCCGATCCGCGGTCTCCACTCAAGAACAAGTCATCGTCGGTTCTACGGCTAATATGTCCGGCCCACTGCCACTTCAGCTTGCTTATTCTGTGAGCTATGTCGACAACTCTGGTCCTCTGACGGATCATCTCATTTGGGACGCGATTCCTGAGAGACTCCTTGCATAGCTCGCTCCATAGCTCGCTGAGCGACCTTAAATTTATGGACCAACCGTACCAGGAGTGTCCACGTTTCAGCCCCGTATGTCATAACAGGCAGGACGCACTGGTTGAAGACCTTAGTCTTTAGGCTCTGCGGAATGCGTGATTGAAGACCCGACGAAGCTTCCCAAAAGCTGCCCAGCCCACCTGGATGGAAATCCAGTTGACCTACCTATTTACTTTTAAATAGGTGGATGGATCAGATATTACATGATGGGAAGTATCTGTCACCGTTTTACGTATTTTCTTTTCTCTTTACCCTTGTGTTTCCCACTGTTGGTAATATATCCTTCCAGGGAGGCTACACTTCTTCTTCTTCTTCGTGATGCGGAAAATCATAAGTCGGTGACAAAAAAGCCTATGAAACAAACAAATCACAGACTTTAAAAAAATGTTGCAGTGCGAAAATTAGCAGTTTTTCGGTACAGTTTGCCAAATGAAACCAATAATTAACACATATAGATTGCTCCTTCATCTTCAATAATTAAAACTTTTCATTCAAAAATAGTGGTTAATAATATTGTAAAAAAATATTTTCGGTGGCTCTTCGCACAAAATTAGCGATATCGTGATGACTTTAGGACATTACTCTCTCTTCTAAGACATAAATTTATATATTTAAAAATATTTTATGGAAGTAGACATGTTAAACTCAAATAATTCCTATAAAAACTATCAAAATAGGTATGACAGGTAGAGCTAGAAAAAATAAACAATCAAACACAATTTTTCGGCTTTTCATGATTAAATTACGCAAAAAAAAATTAAATGATAAAATTTGCGCTCGGCCGCCGCTGTGGACAATGTGTCGTTTTTCGGCTGGATCTCGTGTTGCAAAAGATAGATCTACGAACACAAAATATTTGTAGTAGTAAGACTCAAAAATTAAAATAGAACCGCGAGAATTAATTTAAACGCGTCCTTAAATTGATAGATTGCAGTAGCTTGATGTGTTAGCCTCTGACTCTGCACATACAAGACTGTAATTCTTACAAAATATTTCTCGAATTTTCGATCTATTCATTCTGCCATTTGTTTGCACTTGTTTGCATTGTCTTTTTTTAAACATTTTAATAATTGTACCTACCTATTGTGTTTGTTTAAAAAACCCCAAGATTCACATTCCCACACAATATGAGGTAATTTAACCTCAAATAAGTTATTTAGTGACTAACAAATACTTTTATTAATGAACTGTGTGGAAATTAAAACAATAGAGTGGTGTCACCGGTTGAATGTCATCTAGTGACATTATAGTGACATTCAGACGGTCGGATCCGAAGTGGGATTTAACATTTTTGTCGGAATCAAGATTTATGGATTTATCATAGTTTTATTAAGTTTGTTAGTTGGATAATTCTAGTTTGTAAAGGCAATTAGATGTAACTCCAATGGATTTATTCTTCGATAGAACACAATTTTAATAGAAAAATATACAAAATCGAAAATAAAAACAACTAAATTAAAAGGTAATTGAAAGCTGCCAATCGTTTCTGTAAAATTCTAGTATTTAGCTGCGTCCAGCCAGTTAGACTTAGCCGACTCCAAAAGTGCTGGAAAAAGGCTATGCGGATGACGATGATGATATAGGTCTTTGAAAAATGCTATTGCGCCTTATAAATAAAGTCAAAGAACTACGTACAAGGACATTAAATCTAAAAATACCTTCTACGTCTTACGTCTCCCAGCATCCTGGATACATCCTCTCATCATAACTCAGTTTGACACACCCTCGGACTTCGAGTTGAGACTGTTGGGTCAAAGCCGCGCTGGAAATAGAAGCAGGATGCAGAGGTGCAGACAGACCCTGACAGTTGAGTAGGGCTGGCAGAAGCTCAATGTCCAGGTTTGTTTCAGAAATTAGAGAAAACAAAACAATATTTTACTTGCCAAATCAAAATAACAACGTTGCACGATTTAAGTAAGTTACAATAGTGATGTTTACTGACTTAAAAAAATGTGATTCTAATTAGTCCGTCTGTTAGATTATCGAACAATATTGGATACGTATTTTTTGTTTGATCTAATCACTAAAAATTGACGAAGATAAAACGCGTCAAAGATATGAGTAGGGGTTGGTGTCGTCACTGACCGCTAAAAATGTCACACTAATGTCTTAGAGTATGACGTCACACGAGTTTTCAAAGCACTGTATCGTCTTCATTGTTTGTTTACGTGAAAAAAGAAAAAGTACGTGTCCAATATTTTTTGGTAATCTATATGACGGACTATTTAAATTTTTTTTTGTTAACTACCCTACATAATTAGAATTTTTTGTATGTTATGTAGTCATTATCTACCTAGCTTTTTCCCAACTATGCTTTGGTTGGCTTCCAGTCCAGATACAGCCTGTCATTATATGAACGATGCAGACTTAAGACGATAGTCAAAGATGTACAAATGCTGAACCAACAGCTTAACGTGCTTTCCAAGGTAGGGAGAATACACGGTATGTAATTGGTGGTCACCAATCCACGGAACAATCTAGACAAGTGCGGCTTGACCTGAACGTCGACCAGAGCAGCTGATAATATTTAGGCATGCAGACCTTTTTTTTTTTTTTTTTTTGGTGGGTGTAAAATCATCGAATAACCCCTCCCGCTCTTGGGCAGAGCGAAAGGGAGTGTCAGACTTCTACTGACTAAAAACCACCCATGTTCCTTCTTCGCCCTCTATGTCGAGGCCGCGATAACCGTTGGACTACCCGCGGCCCCGACAGGCGTCGGCCCTTTCGGGCCCCTCCCATGTTGCTGACATCTCTTTGAGGCGCGCGTGGAACACGAACGCGCCGTCGACACGGCCTGTTTTCGTCGTGAGACGGACGGACGGCGAGTTAGCCCATCACTCACCGTCCACAGGCCCGCGTCTACGGTGGCCGGAGGTCATCGCGGGACCCCCAACGCCCGGAGCGCCTCCCGCTGCGGCTGGGACGAGAGGTTCTCTCTCTCTCGCGTTCCGCCACCTCCTTCGCCAGCATCACTGCTTCGCAGAAGGAGGCGACGGCGTCCCATTCCTCCTCGCCCCGGACCATGGCTTGCACCAGGGCCGGGCGCGAGAGGTCGCCGCCGCCGATCGCCGCTACGAGAACACGGCGGGGCTCCGCCCAAGCGGGGCACACCTCCACTGTGTGCTCCACCGTGTCCTCCGGCCGATCCTCACAATGGTGGCATCCGGGCGTTTCCTCCCGCCTGATTCGGTGCAGGTACCTCCCGAAACAACCGTGTCCGGTGAGGACCTGCGTCAGACGGAAGGTGAGGGCGCCGTGGCGCCTCTCAAGCCACTTCTCAAAGAGGGGACTTACCGCCACTATCGTGGCGTGCCGTGCACGGGGTTGCGACAGTCGCTGTCTCCATGTCGCCATGAGATCGCACCGGAGGTCTGTCCGCCGCGCAGCAATTTGCCGCGGCAGCGGAGTTACCCCCCGGCGCAGCGCCATTGATGCAAGCGCGCGAGGACTATCGCCTCCAGATCCCACGGCGGCAATCCGGCAAGGAGGTTCGCCGCTTCGCGGGAGATCGTGCGGTACCCCCGTACCATCCTCACGGCCATGACCTTTTGGGACACGTTCAGGTAGTGGGCGGCCCGCTTCCTCAAAGCAGGCGCCCACAGGCATGCAGACCTTCATTATTAACTACAACACCATAACTAAGGCTTCTCACACACAGACTCCAGTTTTCACAATTTCCACTGCAAGTCGAAATAACCTTCTTCAGGTGAGACAACCTCCAGACTCTCCGGAAGATGACGACATCAATATTATTTACATAAGCATTAAAAATCTATCTCATCACAACTGATACACGTCATCATTTTCAATGTCACTCCAAAATGAGAAAACAAAGTTATTCAAAAACCAATATTTTAGGTTATTCTTCAGCCAGTATATAGTTTACCTTCATGCTAATATAGAAACGGGTCTGTACCCTACTTAGTGGGTGTGAATAACGGACCCAAAATAATAATTCATGACAATATTCCCGTAAGTTCTAAATACATGAATTTGTGTATCAAATAAACATGAAAACATACTTAATATACGCTTGTCAGAAGTGTGTGGTTATTTTTTTTTCACAAGAAGAAAGTGTACGACTATGTCTTTATTTGTAAGTTTGTGTACATTGGCAATATCGTTACGACATTTTTTTTAAATTTCTTTGCTCTTAGATAAGTACCTAACTAAGTTCAGACGCCAGCACATCAAGTTCCTCGAAGATAACATATTTTCCAAATCAACCTCGAAAGTATATAACGCTTTAGCCATAGAGGTAAAAATCTATTAAAAAACAATTGACAGAACGGAGAAGCTACTCCGCTCTGTCAATTGTTCGATACAGTGCTTTGAAAACTCGTGTGACGTCATACTCATTTTTTAGCAGTCAGTGACGTCACCAACCCCCACTCAAATCTTTGACGCGTTTTATCTTCGTCAATTTTTATTGATTAGATCAAACAAAAAATACGTATCCAATATTTTTCGATAATCTAACAGGCGGACTAATTAGAATCACATTTTTTTAAGTCAGTAAACATCCCTATTGTAACTTACTTGAATTGTGCAACGTTGTTATGCATCACTTGGGGCATCATCCATAAATTCAACACATGTATTCCAGCAGAAGGCTTCGTCGGATTTTTTAACGGGAAATTTTAGAAATCAATTACTGAGACGCATTTTGAAATAACACTCTAAAATACACTCATATTATGTGGTTTATGAAATCCTATTGTAATAAAGTTGTTTTTACTTTTGTCAGAACAGTTAAACTGTATTGTATTTCCAAGCAACTGCACCATTAGGTAGCTCGCTAGATATAAAATTTATCCATTAGATTTTACATAAATACCAGTATGCTCCATATTAAGAACATGCAATCCACGTTTACCTCGATCTCAAATAAGGTATTATCATTAATCTATGCCCTGATTAATTCCACGTTTTTCTGTTGCTAAGCCATTAAACTGCGTCGCAAATGACCTGAACAAGCCGATTCAAATATGCATGTTTTATTGTTATTTAATATTTAATTTTACTGCCATGTCGTTATGTAAACGGCTGATATGTAAATGTTTTACTTAATATTGTATAGTTTCTGTTATTTTAGGTAGAATTCGCATCTGGATAGTTACGAACGGCTGTAAAATGACGTTTTAAAATGAAAACGATATTCTTGTCTCACATTATATGACAACTTTAAGTTTGTAGTTCGAAGTGGCGCTGCTTGTCAAGAAAAATGTCATACTTGAAACGTCAAAATAAATGTCAAACTTGGTACTTATATTTTTGTTCTGAGTTCTCATAGACATGACAATGTCTTATGGGGCTGTTGGTAAACATTCGTGAATGAAAATCGCATTCCTAAAACAAAACGGCGGCGATAGTTTCGATTATGCAGCACTTTACGTCATCAGATGGCGTACGCTAGGTCTGTTCATGTCACATTGAATTCGCGTTCGATTTTCAAAACGTTCAATTATGTATTGAACATTGAGATCTGACGATCACATATTAGATGTTGTAATTTACATGTTTATTGCTTTCCACACATTTCACTGATGTAAAAAAACATTACCCATGTGTTATTTGTCACTGATTCTTTCGTTATGAAATTCATGACTTTATTTTTGAAACGAATATTTTTATGTACCGTTTTCTTGCAAAACAAGGTTACAGAGTTAATGCTTGTCCGTCAATATTATTTGACTGATAAAGGTATGATTACTTAAGAATGAGTGTTTCTGAGTTACTGAACGAAATTATTGGAGAAGGCCTAGAACGATCACAAACGAGAATAGAGACAATTTTGAATAACCATTAATATTATAATAATGGTTATTCAAAATGTTTTGTATATATGTATAAAAGGCAAAGCTGACTGACTGAGGATCAAAGCAAACCAAACCAAACAGGCCAACCCCAAACCAAAACCACACCAAACCCTTAGGGCTACAAGCTTAAAATTTCGCACACGTATTTCTCTTATGACATGAGCATCCAAAAGAAAAGATTTTTCAAAATTTAACATCCATGAGGGTGGGTCTCCAAAAGTAGACCATATTATCAGAATCTACACGACGCCAAATGGAGCTGCAAAAACAAATAAAATCGGTCACAATTCTATGGAAAAATCCTGAAGGTCGAATTTAGGACGATAATACTCGTATCGGAGTCACGAGGCAATTTAGCAGAAAGTTTTGACATTCAAGTCAATGGCCGCCTATTGTTCTCATTTGGGAGGTGTTATACTTAGATGACTTACTTTTGATAGCAGTTGATAAGGATCAAAGAAGGTTGAGCGATACGCGATGGATAGATATCAAAAAGTTGCAGCGTAAAAATTGTAGTAATTCAAACAGTACAGCTAAGGATAATACTTTTAACTGTATCAGATAGTTTCCTAATCATTATCATCATTTACAGCCCAACCTGGGTATAAGACCTCTTCCTCCTTGTGCCTTATCCAGAATTTACCCAAAACGATGGCGCCAGACGACTCACAATTTTCTTTCCAGATCTTTGACGCTACTTGGTCACAGCTATCACTACTCCTTGCCAGGCGTTCCAATCATAAAATTTTCTTTATTGCATTCTGTGAATCACCATGCAATCCATACAGTTTCTCTAATCACTTTTTCCTGCCACGTAGGTACTCGTGCATTCAACAGGATAAAACTAAATAAAAGCTTTTAAAAAGAAAACACTGGGCCAAACCAAAAAATCCCCATGTCCGATTACAATAACCGATAACTGCACAGCAGCATTCAGAAACCGGAAATATGTAACAACTACGTATCAGTTTCGAAAAGTTTTTCCTCAAACAATGGGTTTTGTTGCCTGCGTAAAATTTTCCCTTATCGGCGAGGGCAGGCGCTGATAACAGGGACCCCTATGACCTATGGCTGTAAAGGATAAAGGGGAAAGGCCCTGGTTACTAGGCGAGGATTGTAATGAGCAGACCAGAGGCCGCTTATTATTATCGGCTGTGTGCACGTGGTCGTCAAAAAACCATCATCAACTGGTGTTTCGGGCCTAGATTAAAGTGTATTCAGCAAAAAACAATATTCTTTGGCCGTATTTGCTCAATGTTATAGATGGGACAGCATAGTTACGAAGTGGTTACCTGAAGACGAGCAGAAGGAGAGATTTAATAGTCCCTGGAAGAGAACCTTTCTCCAGCCGTGGAACAGTCTCATAATAAAAATATAGCTCTGAGGCAATTTATGATAGTGTGTCACATAATATCATGCGGTTTTTCCGTGGAATTAGGTAGAAGCCAAAGAACGACACCTGCTACGATCCTTACAAACTCCTTTTGGCTCGTCCACCTTCATACATCTGGTCATACACGCACGCCAGTTGAGAGTACTACGCACCTGCCCTTTCTGAAGAACCTAACCAATAATGTCAGTGTATGTCTTTCTAGGGCGTCCCCTCCCGGTTTTGTCAATCACATAAAACCTTTTAAATAACTTTGGTTAGTCGCTTTTCGTTCTTCCTCTGCACGTTATCAAACGAGCTAAGCCTATTCTGTGTGTTAGTAAAGATCCCATTGTCCTCCTAAGTTCGGGTTCTTAAAAAACATTTCTTCGTAGTAGTCTTACGACAAGGACGAAGGATTGGACCAGTATCTAAATACGCTACATTGCGTAGTTTACACAAGCCTTAAAACCAGTACACGAGGAAGCCATTTACATTTGAAAGTTTAAGTCCACGTTCAAGGAAGTCGTGTTGATATCGTTAATTGAATTTTAATTAGTTATAATAATTCTCTTTGGCCTTGACCACTCTATATATTAATGCGTCCGGCTAGTTGGAACTGTTGAAGCGGATCCTGACTGGTGTTGGTGGCCTGTGAAAGATTTGGGTAAAAAAAATTAATTCTGATCTTTTTGAAAGATTGGCCCTATTTGCCGCAAATTCTTGTGTCTTCTGTCTCTTTAGCAGCAACGGTTAATAAAGCCGTGGTACTCAAACTACCTGGATGATTAATTGTCAATCGCACATCTTCGTCTGTTACAGTCCACTTATTCTCGTGTCGATGGCAATCTATACTGTGCCGCCTCAGAACTGTGCTTCTGTTCGGCGCTTTCGATAGCGTTCATCAGTTTCTGTGTGGTCGGCAACCAACAGGACACCCAGTCTACTGTTAGACTTCTCTCCAGTGGCATCACACTACACACTACAAAATGTCGTCTCCGCTCGCGCTTTTTAACTCTCCAAACTAAATTTGCGCCAATGATTCTCCCCATCATAGTATCTTGAAGAAACCCCTAGCATAGTATTTGCGAAATGTGAATTCTTCTCCGTCCATATTCAAGCTCAGCTCTTAGTGTCCTTTAATAAACTTATCACTTAATAGACTTATTTTTCAGGAGACAAGACCTGCATCGGTGTTCTGATAAAATTATTCAAACTATGTATTAGGAAGACCACATCTGCGTAGTTGACCAGATAAGAAAAGGAAGATTATAAAAATACTCATCTACGCAGCAGACCAGATGAAGACCATTGATCACCCACACAGCATCTTTAATCAGTCATCGTCTCAGCCCTATCCGAGAATAATCTCAGTTTATATTTAGCACATCCTATTTTAGTAACAATTGAATGATTATTCTTTTATTCTTGGACCGTCACGACGCCATCCTGTGTTAACAATAAGGTTTTTGGCGGTTGGTTTGACGTCAAAACAAAATGGCGTATCCTGTTGCGTGTGCGCAGATCTGTGAAAGGATGCAGGTAGAGTAAGATGTATTGTTAAAGATATAATTGTGTAACGATATTTTTTGTAAAGATTGGTAAATCGCTTTATGCAGAATATGAGTGTGTGTGCTTGTGTGTGTGCAGCGTGCACAGATGGAACTTTCATTTTAATATTACAATGATTCTCAGTAACAATTATGAAACTAATCAACTGTGACAGTGTCTCAGGACACAGACGAACAACATCAATGGGAAACTACAGTACTTTTACAAGTTATTATGCCTTGTGATTGTGACTCTAGCTTCGTTTTATTTTGTTTTTCTGACATTCAAAAGTGCGTTGGTCTAATTGAAATAATGCTTTGACTTTGACTACAAAGGCTGTTATGGCTAGTACGAGTAAGTCAGAGAAAAACAAAATACTAAGTATACTAAGTAGGTATATTTGGTCTAGAAAGCATCTACTACACCTAAAAAAATGCACCCAGTAGACCTAACCAAAACGCACTTACTGGTTATTCGACTTCATTGTTCTAAAATTACTATGAATTCATTATAGAAACGATAAAAGTCTTCAAACTTAGTCTCTTGCGTACGCTCGGCGACCAATCAACATTTGATAAACCAAATTAAGCTGATTTATCTTTGTACGGCAAGTTCGTACAAAACGAGGTTTGGGTATACTGGCTAGAAATAACCGCAGCCATGTGTGCTAGACTTAGGTACACTTTGTGTAGGTACTTTCCAACTCGTCGGATTAGTTTACCCATATAACTCACCTTACCTACCCTTCACCCAACTATTCCGAAGTTTTCAAAACATTGTACCCAAAAACGTGTAAGACTCGTGCCTTCAACTCGTGTTGAGGACACGAGTCCACGTCTCGCTTAAGACCTCGTTCTGCAAAACGTGCAGCATGGAACTCAACGTGCTGCTCCATTAATCTAAGGGGACATAAATTATAAATTTGTAATCATCGCATTACAGTCTAACAACGGTAAATCATTGAAGGAGACGTGCAAAATGCCGTAGTACTGCACGTTTTATTCGAATGGCAGTATAAGGACAAGTAAATGCTTACTTATGTCAGGGAAAGTTTTAGACTCGTTTAGACTAGATTTAGGCTAGGTTTATATTTGTGGGCCAATATAGCCTAAAAATAAATGGATATTGTAGCTGCACGAGATCCTTTTCTTTTGTGATTTTCAAAATTTCTGAACTTTTTGCTGAATAATGGGAGCCCAGAATAATTGAAAATCAGGGAAGGTATCCTGTAAGTGACTGTATAATAATAATAATAATAATAATAATATTCCACAACTATCACACAACGCCATAATTACGTATAATTTAATTATAAACCGGAAAAACTTGAAACAGTGTTTGAAGTTTTGATGAAGCTTTGATTCAAAACCACTAATAACATTATTTTATTTGAATCGACTTGATAAATGTTATCAGTTTACTAAATAAAAGTTAACAGTGGTTTGCTGCATTTGCAAATCAAGTTTAAGAAAAAACGTGTTTTGCAAAAAACTACATATTATACATTATTATTAAGTACCTACCGACATTCAAACAAAATCACTAAAAACTCTTTTAGAAAGTCGGTGGCCAAATAGTGGTCTCCAAACTATGTCAGAAACCCTTTTTTAAGGTGTGAAATCAGCGAATAAGGGAGTGTCAGACTTCTACTGACTAAAAACCACCCATGTTCCTTCTTAACCCTTGTGCCGAGACCGCAGTGTCTCTTTCCAACAACCTGCAGCCCCGACGGGATGTCAGCGGCCCTTGACAACGGTTTACAAACTCTGACACTAGGGTGTGTGGGGGTCACTAGACCTCACTGCCCACACAGTTTTCGAAGCACTGTATCGTTTTCATCTTTAGTTTACGTGAAAAAAGAAAAAATACGTGTCCATTACTTTTTGGAAATCTATCTGGACTAATTTGATTTTTACTAGTGAGATAATAAAATTTTCGATTTTAAAATTGATGCATTTACGTTATGTTTACACGGCGGGCGATAAGAAGATTAAAGTTGAACACAAACAACTGGTCTTTTCCAAAGATAGGTTCGTCGACCTGTACAATCACCAAGAGAAGTTCAGTTACAATTCTAGTAACTCCTAACCTTTACGCGTCCAAATTTGAACTACCGCGTCATGTCACTAAATTAGCAGCATGTGCTATTAGGAGACTAGTTACTATGCCCTGACGTCACTCGTTTATTTGAGGACCAGTCGTTGACCAGCATTACCTGACCCTTCTACTCACATCACGTGCACTGTTCATCTTTATACAAGGGGTCAGGTAAAGCTGGTTTTGACTGTACACCGTGGAGAACGTGATCTCGAACGTGTTTGATCAGAGATAATATATGGCGCCGTGTGTCGTGGTTGGAACAAAAAATATTGGTTTGTTTGGTAGACAAGGGTTCCGGATATCGATTTTGTTGTGTGTTATTTAGACTTTTTATTTTGCCGTACATGAAATCGAATGGTACTCACCAGTGATCTACATTACAATATGTGAAGAACTTGGATGAAAAACTATTATAAGTCGAAGACGATTATCTCAGTACGGACATGAAATAAGGACGGATGAAAAGCATGTGACAAAAAGAGTGATAGAGAGGAAGAGTCAGACCAAAGAAAAGATGGAGATATTGTGTGAGGAATGTTATGAAATAGAAAAAAATAAATGTCCCAGTAACGTTTGACAGGGCAGAATGGAGAAAAAAAAACGTGTTGCGCATGCGCATACCCCAAGTAGAACGCAACAAGGGCAGGACGATGATGCAGTTTAGTTACCATGAAGACAATTTAAATGAAGAAAACCTTGACAGAATGAACTAAAATTTCCGTGTGATGATTAAAGTTCGTTGCTACTCCAATTATGACACGTGGCTTTAATGCTCTACAGTTCCAGATGAATTATTACCTATTTTACATAACTGCTCCTAGATGCAATAACTACCCACATATGTATACAGCGTGTTCCAGAAAGGCGCGCTCATTAAAGTATATGTTTCAGACCATCAAACTGAAAAACCTATTCCACAAAACCAAAATCCTAATTCCGAATAAAAAAATAGAGCAGCTGTTACATGCAATTGAGTCGAGTGGGGATTGAAATTTTGTATCAGATAGCTGATTTCTTATGCGACCTTCCATCTTGCACTGCATGCCCTGACACCTGTACACTTGACAATCTAATGACTGCATCAGCGAGCAGACTTAGGCCTGGTAAAGATTTGCCATCGACAAGCTGAAAAGAAGATTACAATGATAGTCCTATAGAGAAAACCGTTCAGGTTGATGAAACATGATGTAATACTTGCTGTAGAGATGCAAATAAATATAACGCAACTATTTAATGATTGTAGGCACGTAGGCAAGCTCATAAAATATGATCATATAGGTATTTATTTAGTACATTACATATTTATTCTTAAGTACATCTCATTGCTAGTTATATAGAAACACGTTGTTATAACACGTTGCAGGAGACGTGGTTGGTGGTAGGTATATACTAGTTTTAAGATGAACATCAATAAGATATCGCAATCAGGAGTACATACCTGCTTTGTGTATCTTGATTAGAATCTCGTCAGTTGATTTGCATGGAACAATATTTAATAGTAAACGTATAACTGCATAGTAGAATTAAGATATATGTTTGTGTAAATCATCGTATACTTTCTGACTGTTTCCATTTTTATTGTAGGATTTTGTAGTGGGGCTAGTGATTGAGGGAAAGGACTCGTGACAAATGAAAACGTGATTTTACCCTTGGTTTTCCTTTCCCTGTCCACTCGTAAATGTTTATCTAAAATCAGAGAAATTCATGGCTTATCTATATTAAAAAACTAATGAACTTGAAACAATTAACTTCTTTACATATTCCATATTCCTACTTATTAGTGCAATATTTCAGTTCTAAATTGAGATCGCTACAAACTGATTTGATAAATGGAGGCAATCATAACAAGGTGAGTTGGAGCGTCAGAAGCTTGTAGGCCATATTTTGATGGCAGAATAGAATTAATATGAAATAATCTTCAGTAATTAATTCTTTAAGACTTCCTAGAGCTTTTTGGGAGCAATCCAAAACTTTGACAAATGATTTAATTAGTCTACTAAAACGAGAATAGCTATCTAATGTCTTCGCGAATATATACAACCAAAATCAGAAACGAAATAATAAGTCCAAACATTGAATCCTTGAAGTCTAGGTTTTTAGTCTAAGGTTTTTCTTACCACGGTACCCTAAACGTAACCAAATAGACCATGAGAACCGTCACTGATATGACGTAAGTAACAATATTAACAAACGAATTAACTATGACGCCATTACCCAAAAAACTATTGACGCAGCATCTATATCAGTTTTACCGGAAACATACTGGTATTGTTTTTTTGCGTTGCTACGCACAATGAAGGAATCAGTCACATCTTAGTATGTGCCAAAAATGGAAAACATGTAACATTTACCAATCTAAGGAGCTTATGGCTAAATAACAAGAGCTACACTGATCGCTTCCCAAGGCTGTTCCATAGATGGGTGACCGTCCATTTTATAGCGAGTCTTTTTCCACGTTAAACCGTTGGTCATGGCGGTCATTAGTACTTAGATTCTTTGTCATAGGTAGTCAAAGGCCTGAAAGTCTGACAACCAGTCTTACCAAAGGGTATTGAATTACTCAGTATTAACAGGAATGTGGAGGTCAGATATGCAGTCGTTCAGTCTTTCATTGGTAAAAACGACTTAAGCTAAACTTAAACACCAGAACCGATGAGGTCGAAAAGTTATCTTGGAGTAACAGCCAAATACCAGAAGATGCCTTGAAAGATCTCCTGGTGGACCGATGGCCAGTGGAAGACCGCACAAATTCATTAATGCGAGAAGCGTAGATTCGGAAGATGTGGCGACCCTTATGGATGCCTTTGTCCAGCATTGGATGATATCATGATGACAGTAAATGTTGATGGACCTCTCATTGTACGGGAAGCCTATGCAAAAAGGGATCAGCTTTCACTGGATATGGACAGCTTATTATGTCGTCGTGAGAACTATATGGACACTCAGCCAGTTTTGGTTCCATAAATATCCGGTTCCGTGGGATGCCGATATCTAATTATTTTGATTTTTTTGGTTCTAAGACATGTCGCGCGGTTTACTCACGATATTTTCCTTCATCGATTTGAGAGAGCAGACCTGACTGGGTTCGAGCCTATGACTCCCTGTTCGTAAGTCGGGGCCGCCACCACTGGGCCACCACTGCTCTCAAAACCTGTGAAATAAATACACAGAGTGAATTCATGGCCAATTTGAGAGTAGATGCACCTTATACGCTGTATTATGTACACAAAATACTAAACAGACAATTTGTGTTACTACTGCTAATTACTTACAACCATCTCTTATATAATTTATCATATTATATAATTGGCCTAATTACGCTACGCAAATTACCCATTTCACATGCCTATTACCACAGTGGCACATAAAATACCACGTGTCCTATCCGTTCCCATGGTTCACCTGGCACAAAAGTTCTGTCTGAGTGACCGTTGCAAATCTCTTGTGCTCAAGGTACTTTTATTTGCAACACGTACTTTTATATCTTTTTTTCGGAAGCTCCACAAAGGGATGACCGGTATCTTAAAAACCGTTGATGTCTGCCGTGTAGGGCACCCCAAGTTTTGAAATATTTGCATGAATGGGGTGTCCCCCATTGAAATTGTCCCAAATTGAAGGTCATCTTGTCTGAGATGCAAAAAACTGGTATATCGGCGAGTTAAAAGTAACGGCCATTGTACGGTTACTACGTAGTCTGAATGTGTGCCCTGTTGATGGTAATAGGCTTGCCGCCTCATACATGGAGCTTAAACGTAACTGACAAAATGGTGTAGTATAAGGTACACCTCAGTCTCCTGTCTCACATTTCGGAGATTACAGGCATGCTGTTATGTGTGTATGTAATGTTATGTTAAACGTAACGGTTGCAAACTTTAACCGAGTTATAATATAACTAATGAATGGTTAGGAAACCACAGAGCATTGAAAAAAGAACCTTTTAGTTTGGATGTATCGTCTACCGACGATTACAGTATGATGTTGGCAAAGCGTCGATGATGATGATTGATAAAATAAAAGTTTACCTTTTGTAGGATAGGTAAGAGTAAAAAAAACAACTTAGAAAACACAAAAGCTCCATTTATTGAGGAGTTCCGTTGCCTATCTCCGAAGTTCTTCATCAGATCGTCACCAAATTAGAATGGGACCACTCCGTGAAAGTACTTTTTCAAAAACTATCCAAATCGCTTCAAGTGTGCCTATAAAATTTGAAGAGTTCTATCTATTTCTAAAGGATCCCAGCATCAGATCATGTCTTGATGATCATGGGAACACCTGGGAAGTGTAACCATTCAAACAAAAAAAAAACCAAGTCGGCCCAGCCATCTACGAGTACCTAATCGAGGAACATACATAAAATAGTTGTTTTGAAGTCGGTTGAAAAGCGTGTTATTACAAAAAGAGATACCTGCCGAAACCAGGGATTGAACCAGGGACCTTTAGATCTTCAGTCTAACGCTCTCCCAACTGAGCTATTTCGGCTGTGAAGTAGGGTCTTAAATATCGACTTGCAATTTATTTATTAATGTTACCTGAGTGAATGTTATCGTTGAAATGAATGATTAAGTCAAAGATTTCATTGGCGCCAAAGAGCTATGAAACATGAACGAAATAAAATCACTTTGTTTGGCCAGAGATTTGGAAGTTTTATTTTTACTTTTTATGTTTTATTTTTACGCACGTGTCGCAAGCAATGCAAATTACATTAGTGACGTCCCAATCTATGTAGACTAGAGAACTCGAAAATAGACTCATATTTATATCCATTTAAACTCTATTTCAAACATAAGTATTTGTATTTAAATTAGTCATTTAAATGAAATTAACTTTATCAATGAGGGAGTCTTATTTTTAGGTGACTGACTAAACTGAAGTGAGCTGTTTGTCACGAGAGTTTTACAATTTATTTGTTTTTAGTATTTAGTAGACTGAAATAATAAGACAGCTGCGTAAAAATATGCATTACCTAAGAGGGCGTGTGACTAATATTTGTCAGCTGCACAGACGAAGAAAAATCACTGAAGGTAGAAAATTATGTGGAAGATAATAAGGGTAGGAAATGTTTAGGATATTGCCAAGAAATAATGATTTTACAGCTTACCGGGGCATGTTATAGAATGTGGAATATTATTACCATCATCATTCCAGCCGAATTACGTCCACTGCTGGACATAGGCCTTCCCTAAGTGTTGTCACATTGACCGGTTCCGTGCATCCAACGGATCCTCGAAAACTTCATCTTCATTTGGAGTACGATTAGTAGAGTTTTAATTTCTTTGTTGTCTATTAATCGCCATTCCATTATTCACTTCCTTCCTATGATGTATTCATGTTCGACAACATTTCCATTAAAATGAATTTAAACCAGATAAGCGACAATCAGCCTTAACCCCAACCTTCATATGTGTTGACTGTTGATCTTGCTAAATGAATGACGAAACTTATTATGTAAATACACTAATTATTTTTGGATTCATTGGCCTCATTATAAACCAAATATTTATAAACGATCGAGAACGCAGAAACACCATGCAGTGCCTACGAACAGATGCTCTGTAAGCCTGACATTCGAGGTGTTCCAGTTTTTACTACTCCTAAAATAGTGGTATTCAGCGGCATTGTTTGCAGCTGAATACTATTTTACAAGGAATGACTGCCATTCTGTCCTCCACAACCGTAACCTTAGTTATTGAATACCTCTTTTTTTTTTGAGTGTTGTAAATTATCAAATGTTGCCTCCCGCTCTGGGCCTCAGCAGGGAGGTCAGACTTCTACTGACCAAAAACCGTCCATGTTACTTCTTAGCCCTTTGTGCCAAGACCGCGGCGGTATCTCTTTCGAACAACCTGCAGCCCCGCCGCGCCGGGTACTGAATACTACCTGGTGTACTGAATTGGTGGCGAATGGTTCCAATGATTAACACTCAAACAGTTATGTGCTAATATACCCCTACGTCTCTATTCACCCCGTTACGTATGTAATTTTACTTAATTAAGTGGTCATTAAGACACGTTAAACTTACCACACCATTTTTATGACATCGTAAATCTCTTAATGCGGTACTCAGAGATATTTAATGATTACTTAAGTTGCCACTTAGTATAGGTTTGACAACCTTTTGTATGACAAAACTGTCAAAACCTTTACTAAGTGATGGTCTAAGTAACCATTAAAGCTCTCTGAGTACGGCAGTTAGCTGCTTTACCATTTAAAGGCATGTTATATTCAAAATCAAGATCAATCAGAGTAAAAGTGCGCACGCGCCGGCTCCGCCCGTTATGGTAAGGTCAGCTTACCGAGGAGAAGTGCAGTGTTTATATAACCATACATGGGTGTATGTTTAAGAATAAATACAGTCAGTGCCAGCATTTCCTGACCCCTCTTGTTAAATATCATCACTTGCCCTATTCTTCTTTATACGAGGTGCCAGGTAATGCTGGGCTCTGACTGTACGATACTTGTTTTATGTAAGGAGATCTTACAGAGTTATTGTTTTTAAAGGCGTAAGATGTTTTATCAGGGTAAAATTAAATTAAGTTGATTTTCAGAACAAATTTTATAAGGATTTTTTATCAGTAATTCTCAGTAGCATCCGCGGTGTGCACCTGGATTTGTAGCAATAGGGTCATCTCCTATTACATAATAATGCGAAATGTGGATGATTTATTATGTAGGTACCTACCAACACCTTTAACCTTATGTTAATTACAATAGCTACTTATTGAAAGAGGATTCTGAAGCCTAAATAATCGTGGCAAAGTTCGGATTCCTATATCAAAGTTAGTAAGTAACTAAGGTTGTTATTCAAAAATACTGAACAACAAAAATAAGACAGTTGCGTCACTCTTATTTAAAGTTCCCTATTTTAAATAAAATTTCCTTTTCATGCAGTATGTAAGAAAAAACAAAATCTAAATATTGATTTAAGCAAATTACGAAATCCACTTAACCGCTTCAAAATTCGCCTAGACAGGAAAAAACAAGGAGAATAGAACATTAAAACTAAACATAAAATACATTTTAAATTAGAATATTATCAATATTATATTTTACCGTATGAATAAGTCGAATATGTGAATTGTTTTGACAATCTTCTCACGTGCACATTCGCCGTTCAGAATATTATGGCGACGCTCCACAAAAACCCATGGCTAAGCTACACATATCGCATAAAGAAAGAAAGAATACAAATTGTTTATTTGGCAAAAATACCTTAAAAATTAATAAAGAATTCAAAATAATTAAAACTAATCAAAATCAAAAATCAAAATTAAAATCAAAACTCATTTAAATTCAAACTAGGCTGATAATCAGCACTTTTCGAACGTCAAAATTTACTTTACTTTACTTATTTACAAGAGACAGTCCCCCAAAACGCCCCCCCTTCGACACTTCCTAGTGTTTTTGGAAATAATGCCAATAGGGCCTCAGCTCAGCATAACGCCAGATGGCAACACAAAGTACACCACCTGACGCTGATTTTCAGCTGCTGGTCCACGAGTGCGAGTGCATATAGCTTATGTAAAAATGTTTTGTAAAAACCCATTTGAAAAATACACATGACATCATTGATCGCTGTGTCTAAAATGTAATGCGGGCGCGGCTATCACGAATTTCTCAGTCGCAGACACGGATTCTGGAGTCACGCCCGATTGATTGCAATAGGCTCGCATAATAATAATAATAATAATAATAATAATAATAATAATAATAATAATGATTTATTTCTCTCAAAAAGGTACAGACAATGGTTCGTATTATATCAAATCAAATTAAATTTGTGACCTTTGTGAGAGCTGGAGTCTATAGTGGGTTCGGGACCTGTATGACAGATCTCCAGGCTCTCACCCTCTTAAGCAATAGTGTTAAGTAGGTACTAATTTGAACACATCAAGGCAAAATCTGCGAGTTTGTAGTGAATGGTGTACCTGAGAGTGTATGGTGTGTGTTGTGTGTGTGTGTGTGTGTGTATGTTGTGTGTGTGTGTGTGTGTGTAGTGCGTGTGTGTGTGTGTGAAGGTATATTTGTAAGAGTGAGTGTAGGTATGTGTCTTGAAAAGTTGTCTACAAATTTACTATCTAATTTATCTTAAAACAGCTAGAATATTTTCCGTCTCAGAATAATCCAAATCAAGAAGCCAATTTATTATTTTTGCTTTACATTTGGATTTGCACAAGGGGTATATGTTTAAAATTTTGTTAGTGTTGTTATACACATGACTGCTAAGGAAGCGAAAGAAGCGTTGGGCCAAAGCAAAATTTGTACGAATAGAGGGACAGACCGAATGCTTACGTCGTTGGGAGATCACAGAGGGATCGTAGGGAGTGTGACCGTGAGTTGTCATTAAGAGGTTAAGTATATATAATTTACGGACAGTCAGAACCTTACAAGTTTTGTAAAGGTCTGTGGTAGGAAAGCGATAGGGTAACTTCCAACCAACTTTCAAAAGTGCCCTTTGGGCGCGTTCTATTTTCAACATGTGGGACCTCCCTGAACCACCCCAAGTAACTATACAATATTGGATGAGGGATTGACAGAGAGCCAGATACACCAGTTTAATCACCTTGGAGTCAGCAACGGAGCAGAGGTTCTTAAAAACATAAATTAACCTGCGCAACCGTGTAGTAAGTGTATCTATGTGAGTACTAAATGTAAGGCAGTCGTCTATTTGCACTCCTAGATACTTAATGCAACTTACGCGATTTAGGTGGGGGCAATCGCAGCCTATATTGTGAGTTGAATTACAGGAGTGAGCGATTAAGGCAAGTGAAAACGAGGAAGGCTTTCCAGCGGCTGTAGACGAGAAAGTGAGGTAATTCGTTTTATCAACGTTCAGAGTGAGCAGGTTTTGTGCCAACCAACTGGTGACAAAGGCAAGTCCAGACTGTGCATATTGAAACACCAGATCCCACGAATCCCCGGAGAATATTAGAGCAGTATCATCGGCATATGTAAAGATGGAAGCATTAGGAAGCTGTAGCTGGCAAAGGTCATTTATATAAATGAGAAAAAGCGTGGGACCGATAATGCTGCCCTGGGGAACTCCGTGTGTTATTGGGAGTTCATCGCTGGTCCAATCTCCTATCCTGAGACATTGCCGTCTGCCTGTGAGGTAACTAATAAAAAGGGACAGTTGAGTACCTCTTATACCAATTTTCTCAAGCTTGGCAATGAGGGAGGGGACAGAAATAGTATCGAAGGCTTTCGCTAAATCTAAGAAAACGCCTATGACCTTCTGTTTTTCATCTAGTTTGGTGACGATAGTATTTGTTAGGTCTAATACAGCATTGTTAGTGGAAATTCCGGAGCGAAAACCGTATTGAGAAGATGAGAGTATTTGATTTTGATTTAAATATTTGACTAATCTGTTGTTCATTAGCCTCTCAAGTAATTTTGATAGTGTAGGTAAAATTGAGATAGGTCTATAATTGTTCAAACAATCTCTGTCCCCTCCTTTATGAATTGGGTGTACAACTGCCAGCTTGAAAGCATTTGGAAAAGTGCCTGAACTAAAAGCAAGGTTACATATGTAAGTTAAGTGGGGAAGGAGTATGTTTTTGTTTTTTTTAAGAAAAGTGCCTGATATATCGTCGGAACCTATCGCACAATCGCTCCTTAGATTCATAATTAGACGATCCAATTCAGCTTCATCTGTTTCTAAGAGGACAAGGGAATTTTGGCGCGCTTGGAGAACATCGGTTTGTGGAGGTATGGTTGCAACGGCAGGTATGTTTTCAGCTAAGGCACGTCCAATATTAGCAAAATAAGCGTTCGCTTCATTTACGGAGCTCTCTGGATCGGAGTAAGACAAAAGAGCGTCGGCGTGTGTCTTGACTTTTGCAGTGTGAGTGATTGATTTTATAGCCTCCCAGAGCTTTTTACTGTTATTTTGTGCATTATTTATTTGAGCTTTATTATAGTTAGATTTGGTAGTTTTAAGTATCTTTGAACAGTAATTTCTGTACCTTTGAAAAGTGATTTGTAATATTTCATTATCGGGATTTTTTTTAGATTTCAAATGCAAATTGTCGCGGTTCCGTAAGCATCTAAGAAGCCCTGGGGTCATCCAGGGTTTGCTCAATCTTTTACGGTTGGATACTACTCTAAATGTAGAATTTTGAAGTAGAATTTGTTTGAGAGTAGAGATAAAGAATTCGGTGGCTTCATTAACATCTGGGGAGGTATACAAGGGGCTAAAATCTGCCTCGAGGAGGTCCAATAAAATACACGGGACATAAATCTAAGTAATAAACTAAACGACTTCAGGGCACCCCTTTTGACACGGTATGAACCTAGACTTAGGCCGCATCCCGTCGGGGCTGCGGGACCCGTCGGGGCTGCGGGACCCGTCGGGGCTGCGGTATCTCTTACAACTAAGAGATACCGCGGCCTCGACATAAAGGGCTAAGAAGGAACATGGGTGGTTTTTAGTCAGTAGAAGTCTGATACTCCCTTCACTCTGCCCAAGAGCGGGGGGGGGGGGGGGTTACTTGATAATTTCCCACCCCCAGAAGAAAAAAAAGGTTGGATCTGGCACAAAAATGGGAGATAACAGCACGGATCAGGCTCAATCTGACCGAAAAACTCTCCACACGCATCCTACATAGCAATGGATGGTCGACTTTAGGGTAAACAGTTAAACATCTTTTATTCATTCAACGATTGTCCCACGGTCGCACCTGGGCAAAGTATCGCAGATTTTTTGTTACTATTTGTCACTTTTGTTACCGGTTTTAGGTACGAAACTGCTGGGCCGGTTTTCTTTGATTGTGTTATTGTTCGGTGAGCACAAAGGGAGAAATTGTGCAAAGATCAGCTGACTGATTTTGGCTCTGTGTGATTTTATTTCACGTAGATAGAAAGTACTCTAGTTTTTCTTCTTTCTATTTAATTTACTGAAGGTTTGAGGATTGAGAAGGACAGCTTTTGTTCCGGTAGTACTTACAAATAATTCCGTGGGATATGTTTTTTACTAAACTATTCTGTCCCACAGCTGGAGAAAGGCCTCCCCATTCATTTTTAACTCTCCTGGTATTTTACCTTCTCTGGCCAATCAGCAAAAAAAAAAAAAAATCGGTTATGCAACATCCATAAAACAAAAGGAAAAGTAAAAATTTTTTTTTTTTCAAGTTTTTCTTGTATACAGGGTGTAAATTAACCCTTCACACATACGTCAACCAAGTATTCTGTACATCAAACTAAGTACCCCTACGCAAAATTTTTTGCTGGGAAACTTTTTTTTTCGAGTCAAAAATCACATTTTACGGTAAAACTCAATGTAGCCCTCTTAAAACATTGTGCTAGTGGATGTATTGAATAGTAAACGGGTCACGGAGGTAATTGAAGTAAAGTTATAACCTGAAAAACTAGTATTTACAAAAACTGCTGTGCATAATTTGGAGCTTTGAGCCCTAATATCTCCGTAACTAGGGGGTTCCCAGGTATGGTCTGGAACCAAAAAATTATCGCAGTGCCTTTCGTTTGCGTTAAGGGTACTTTTACATCCTTTATTATGGTCACGTAGGCCTAAATAAATGAGTTACTATGGGAACCATTACATATATTACAATAGTCCTGTATTGTTTCCCCAGCTACAGGCAGGATGTTAAATATCATTATGACAGCTGACAATGCCGAATTACTAGGTATCTATCAGGTTTGATAGGATTATAATAACCCATGATGTTGTAACCTTGAACAAATGTAGTCCATACCTACACGTAGTGTAATTATATTGTTACTATGAAGGAAAAAAGGACTATGGTCGATGACACATTATTAACGTAGGTAGTTTTTTTTTAAATATTGTGTTTTTATTATATTTCATTCGATGATTTACTTTCATACGTATATTTTTTGACCATTTTATTTTTACAAGTTTATTTTTTCCGATAGGCATAAAAGCTTGGCTTGCTCTTATAAATAATCTACTCTTCATGGTGTTAGGGTTTCTAAATAGTCTTTCTCTATTATTTGCGTATTGTTCGCCCCTAGTGTGCTGTTATGTGGCCGCCACACTTGCTCCTCGCGCTGCTCATCGCTATGCTCCTCGCGCTGCCGCTATTTGCCGCGATGTTGCCCGTTCTGCCCACACTGCTCTACTCGCGCCATTAATCGCGACGCTCCTACAAAAACAAAAATCGACAAAATAGGGAGCGATGGGCAGGACGAGGAGCATGACGTGCGGCATGACGAGTAAAGTGGCCACACTATCTCTGCCTCTCTTCCTCGCTACTTCCTATGCCACTCGTCGAGTGTGTGGCGGCCGCATTATGCAATATAATATCTATGCAATGAGGCATACATATACATATTATATTCGGTCTAGTGATCGCAAACAGTAGCTGCAAAAGCATGAGTATGATGGCATTGATTTCGATTCCCAAGTTCGACAAAGTTTTATTGTGATTTTCTGTTAGGAATTCGTCAGTAGCAGACACGGTGTCTGAATCTGGGTCCAGTTGATGACGCTGATGGCAACCACTGATACATTGGACTTTAACTGGCGAAGAAACTCGTAACTTTAAGATACTTCTCTGCCTTCATGTTCTAGGATTACAAGCATTATGTTATGATGTAATTAGACATTATATTCCAGTAACTAACTACCCATAGTGATCATGGAACGACAGCATGCGATGTTTCAAACATGGAGTGACAACTATGACTAGTTCTGCAATCAAATAAACATAAGTACGTACTTGTACGTAGTGACTGTTAGATACTGCCACTATGTGTGTTTTATAGCTCATTGAATTGCAAGTATTACTTACCGCACAGTGTCGTCATGTCTAAAATAACTGATGAGTATTGCTATCTCCAATCCCTATTACATCATGGGACTTATAATTATATACATAACTGCAGAAATGTGAGTATACGATTAGGTACACTTCAGAATGCCCCCTCAGGGGTTATAGGCGTGATGTTATGTAGTTCAATCTCACAATATGAAAGGACATAATAAAACAATAATAATTGACTGTCTATACTCATACTTTTGAGACATTCACTACATCCGGTGTTACGCGCGGGTCCTACTACTTGGGGAAGACCAAGCAGTGAACGTCTTTTGGCTGAAATGATGATGATGATGATGAGGAAGGGCGTTGGGTCCAAAAAAAATGGAGATTTTTAATGTAGTTTCGCTGATATGTTCAATTTCATTCTGTGTATAAATAAATGAATGAATGTACGCCTGTTTATCTGCCTGCGTGTTACGCTCTCAACGGAAATCATTAAAACAACGTAAATTAACACATTTATTCACTCTTGACCTTTTTTTTCCTTCGAAAACAGAATGCTAAACTTCGTTTTTACAATGAAATAAATATTTGAACCCAATTAAAACATGAACTTGTTAGTTTTTAACGGTCAACTTAAGTACTTTATTTTACCCTCCCTACCTAACCTTATAAGTACAAGTGGTCGCATACATTATATGCCTGACATTTAGCGATTTAACCGCTTTTCGCTCGACCTCCGTCACTCAGTAATAATTACCTAGGTACCTATATACCATCTGCCAAGCGAGGCATAATCGGTCATTACATGGTCTAGTGGTCTATGTGAATGGACAAGAATATAGAACAATGTTATATAAAACATACGTTAGCTATTTAAATACATTTATAACTAGTTTTAAGACATTTATAGTATTTTATAAAAATTACAGAATTGTTTTGTATAAATAAGTAAGTTATTTGATTTAGTAGAAATGCCAAAATGGCGCCAACGGGTGTTGGCATGACAGTTAACAATTGCAGCTTTCTAAAGAGGTTTTAGAAGGCACAAGGCGCCATTTTAGCAGGACATTATTTTCTAAACTTTGAAAGTGTAAGGAGCTCTAAAATCCCTGTGTAAGTATCAATGTATTTATAATTGTTCATTATGTATCAAATAAAAGGTCAAAATCGACTCGGTTCGGCTCGGCTCTGGGGGTAATTTGGCCACATGTCCTAAGTGTCGTAGACTGAGAAAGTCTTACAATCAACAATGCTAAATATAGAAATCACATGCTCGATAAAAAGCACTCTACATCTTTTTATACACTTTGTAGAAGTCCAAGAATATTGGACCAGACTCAAATAGACGCCACGCTGAATCATTTTTATACGAGTAGGTACATAAGCTTGTTTAATAAATTATTTTTGGCAGAATATGAATTCTCTGGATCATTCTTAATTTTGACAAGATGAATTGGATATTTCGTCAGCCAAGCGCTTACAAGGATTGATCGGCATAAACTGTGTATTTGCACACAGTTTTCGATTCTTTATTCGCGGGTTCTAAAATTAGTCGTTGATAACCAATAGACCGGCTTCGTTTTTACATGAAATAGGCTTTCGTTTGGCTGCAACTAGCCTGATGCCGATTAGGGTTCAGTAGGTACGCTGGTCTAGAATAGCCCGATTTACTTGAACTTCGAAGGGATCCATATTGTAATGATCGGCTAACAAAGAAGCCGGTAAAGAATTCCATACATAGACTGGCGGTTGGTACAATAAATGTGGAATAGCGCTAGGCAGCGCATAGCGCTTTGTTTGGCGTGAAACTTCAATCAAACGGTGTCATTTCGGCGTATCTGTGCTCGTCCCATGATAAAATTAGATAGTGCTCATTCCAAAGCACTGGCGTCTTATTCTTATGAAGCTCTAAACGACGCAACATATATTTTTGATGACCACTGAGGGCTTCTTGATATCCTCAGTCTAAGGTGTTCCCACGGCTGGTCCTCTTCTCCGTGAGACCAAATCAAACGGGCCTTATTCGGGTTGGTGCAGGTATATACTAATTTCTTCTTGTTCTACAATATACCAATATTCTAAACATGGTGTTTGTGAGCCATGATTATTCCTTTCACACATTCATTCATAATTATTTTAATCTAACGTAATTTGAGTACGCTGAAACTTTGGAACCCAACACGGCATTCTAATTTGGATGTGACAAGAATAAATTATAATCCTCATCTCCACACTTTGATAATGAACAAGATCTTATGCATATTAAAGTAATTCATTCATAAGTAACAGGTCGACGATGGTTTCGTCAAAATTCCACGTCAAAATTTTGCGACGAATCGTCTTGAATAAAAAGTGAAATCACCATACATAAACTCATTCCCTTCCCATGGGGGTAGGTAGAAACCAGAGAACGCCACCTGCTACGATCCTTTCATACTCCTTTTGTCTCGTCGACATTCATCGTACATCTGGTCACACGCACGGCGGTTGCGAGTACTACGATACCTACATCTGCCTTGTAAATTTTTATTAATCGACTTTCTATCATCCTCTCTATTTTTTTCTTGGTCTGAGGTTAGTACTGAGTAATACTATAGTCTTTAGTGAGGTCGGACTTTTGTTACACTAAGGGTCGAGAAGAGGGGCCGAGAGTAGACTAAACGGTTACGACTGTGTACGATCTACAAATGTGAGCCGGGGCCAACAGCTTGACGTATTTTTTTTTCGAGTAATAGGGTACGAGGCTTTTACCATCAACTGAGCACAACCTATCGCGTAAATATGCTACGTAGTAAAACAAGTTTCCGATTTAAACAAAAATGTAAATGTGCAATGCTAATTTTAGGCAACCATCAAAACATTAAAAAAATACTCGTAAACCGCGGAACGTTTACATAATTTCTTACACTTTCGTAATTTTCCATAATAAATAAATAATTATTGGTTGTAAATATTTATTGTTTATGGCTCAGGCACATAAATTAATGATTTGCCTATAGCCTTTTTTTGGAGTCGACTTCCAGTGTAACCGCATAAAGTTAAATACCAGTGTTTTACACGGATCGACTGCCTATCTGCCCTTCAACACCCTGTAAGAACTAGATAATATGAACTCTTTTGATTAAACTGTCGATTGAACAAAATCTACAAATGACCATATTCTCCGAAGCACGCAGAACACGCGTGTAATGAACGGTTAGTTACCCATACACGAACCGATCTTGGCAAGCACCGCTTGACCTTAAATATCAACCCTTGTGGTTTTTACTACATATTTAGACACGAGGTCCTCACTGTTAATTTGTATTCGTTTTTAATTGATTGCCATGTTCATGTTGGTCTAGTGATTGCACGTCACTACTGCACGAGGTCCTGAGTTTAATTCCCGGTTCAGACAAAATTTGATTGGTTCATTCAGAAATTTCGCAGGCTGAAAGGGGGTGAACCTGCCCCCTGCGTTATAGGGGGCCGGCTCGCCCCCTATAACGTGGCACTTTAACATAACTGACGAAACGAGGGTGTACTATTAAGTACCCCTGTGCCAAACCCTATGGGAATTACAAGCGTGATGTTACATATTCAAAAAGCCAGTGCACTACGCACGTGTATTGTCTTGTATTACAGGTTGCTTCAATTAGTATTAATTGGCAATTTGAATGTTTATTTAATTAGCAAAGTAATCAATACTGATATACATTGTAACGGTTGAATAATTAACTAACTTCGCTTGTGGTTTGGTCTGATAATGATAACTGATGATGGAAAATATCCAAATTTGCAGTGCGCGTCATTAAGAATCCAAATACGCCCACAAAGTAAACGATTGGGACAGAAATTTAAACAGGCATACTAATATAATGGGTGTAAAAGCATTCTTAGCTAAGTTAAAAGGCACTTGTTCTCCCCGTTATTCAGTTTTTTTTTATTCTATACCTTACTTAAGAACTTTCAGTTACGGAGATATTGGGGGTCAAACTTCCAACTTTTTACAAGTAACACTAGTTTTACATTCTCTGCATCCATCAGTTTAGCACAACTTTGAGTACGTCACATTAAACACGTTGAAAAAAAACCGTTTACTTTTTACCCCACTGCAAGGAAGGGGTAGGTAATGTTTTTATGTGCAGTATGCTTGGTAAACGCTTACGGGAAGGGTCCGATTACACCTCGTTTACAATAGCCATAATATAATAATAAAGAGCTTTTCCACGAAAATATCGCTTAGAAAACATGAAGAAGTCATGACATTTTGAATTGGGTCACGAAAACACTAGAAATAAACCTAAACTACTCAACAAGAAGCTATTGTGGGAACCGAGATATTTCTGTCAATTACACCTGAAAAAAAACCGGTGTTCGCAGTTCTTGAACCAGTATACGCAACGAAATATCCAAACACACCGTGCACTAGTTTCTGCATACGGTTTCGCCCGCGTCTAAGTCGGGATTTGTCCCACAGCAAAATACTACCGGGCAAAAAAAGTCATGTTCCTTACCCATGTCTGAGGCGGGCGTCGTAATTGGCAACGGTCGTAGTGATCAAACGATGCGTTCCCGTCGTACGATGAGATTAAACGCACTAGTTAAGTCTTCAGTGTGTCCTAATAGAGCTTGCGAGTGATCGTGCGATCACAGTGATATGCTTAAAACGATCGTACGATCGTGCGATTGTCCAATCAAAGCTACAAATCGCTTCTGATTGTGAATCGTGCGAGCTAAACGCGGGGGGCGGGGGACGGCACAGGTTAACCGAGTTAACGCATCGTTCGGTCGTACGATCGATCGTTGCCAGTTGACACCACTTGGACCATCGTACGATCATTTTCATCGCACGACGATGAACGCATCGTTTGATCGTACGACCGTTGCTAGGACGCCGCAATAGTGTAATTATTTCAATCTCTTTATTACTACTTTTTATTTTGTTTAACACCTTTATGCCTAGACAGGAAATGGTATGATACTGTCGTGTCGTGGACACTCGTGGAGTGAAGCCCCCTCTATGCTACGTAAAATCACCCTTTTGCATCAAAATAAGTTAGCATTAAGTTCTGTAAAGGTAACAGACAAACATAGTAACTTTTGCATTTATAATATACACATAAGAGTTGTATAAAAACGAACTCTATGTACTATAAATACTAGTGTTTTTGCCGGTAGTAAATTAACATTAAATAACGACGTTTTATTTACATATTTTCTCACGCTGCTCATATAAATAGAATTTATAAAAAACGTACGCTACCGTGCGAAACAGTAAATGTTTATTTGTTGTGGTAGAAACTTGTATTGTTTATTTAAAGTGGTTTGGAAACTTGTTATTTATCTGTCTTTGTGGATGGTAATTGATGTAACGGGCAAGGAATTAATATTATTGATAAATGTAAAGGGAAAATGCGGTGTCGCCTGTCGAAGAAAAACGACATAGGTACACACTTTCACGAATAGACCGAAGTCATGTGTGCTGCTGAAATGTCGAAAAGTCGGTGACTTTTTTGGTTTCATTGACTTATTACCCGACTGCGGCGAAGCCCAAAAGGAGGGTTATTTGCCACCGACTTCCGAAAGTAAAGTCATTTTAGTCTTTTTTTCGGAGCCTGTTTATTACCCGTTTGCAGCGAAGCCCGAAAGGAGGGTTATGTGTTTGGCGTGTATGTATGTATGTATGTTTGTTTCTTTGTTTCCTCATAGCTCCTAAACGGATGAAGGATTTGAATAAAATTTACGTCGATAGATACGATAAGACCTAGGCGTACATAGCCTTAGTATGAGTGACAATGGGCAACTATGGTGTAATAGTTATTTTAAAACGCCAACCAATCTATATATCATATATAAAATCGCGAGGTACTGCTAGTACGTAATACATATATGTATACAAATATACATAATACATAAATACAAAATGTATAACACTCGACTGTACCACGCAAAATTGACGTGTACCTAATCAACGACATATCGAATACTTTATTGATAGTTCAAAGTGATAATTCGCAACGTACCTACTTACTTATCATAATGATACCATTTGTCATCAGGTGACGTTTCGCGCGTGCACACAATATATCATTAGAAGTTATCGCGGAGCAAACTAAGAAACTAAACGGGGTCAATGACCGTTCAAACCGTAGGTACTGTAGCGAATCGAAATCGGCGAACATTCTAAGACCACGTGTTTTTGGTACGAAAGCTAACATCGTTCTCTTTGCTCTAATGCGGCCGCCACACTATGATCCTTGCGCTGCTCATCGCTATGCTCCACGTGCTGCCGCTATTTGCTGCGGTATTGCCCGCTCTGCCCACACTGCTCTACTCGCACAGCTAATCACGACGCACCTACAAAAACCGACAACATAGGGAGCGATGGGCAGGACGAGGAGTAATCCTAATTAATGCCTCCTTCTTCCATACCTACTTCTTACATACACCTCCTTTCTTACCATATTGTGCTTTATTTAGTCATTAATCGCTTCTTTGATCTTTCTGTACTCTTATACCTATCCATATTCACAGGTACTCAAAACTTTTCTCACCATAATTTCTTCGATTGGTACGAAAGCTAACTAAACGTTATGCGGCCGCCACACACTCGACGAGTGGCATGGGAACTAGCGAGGATAAGAGGCAGAGACATAGTGTGGCCACTTTACTCGTCAGGCCGCACGTAATTCTCCTCGTCCGAGCAGGACGAGGAGCATCGCTCCCTATTTTGTCGGTTTTTGTTTTTGTGGGAGCGTCGCGATTAATTGCGCGAGTAGAGCAGTGTGGGCAGAACGGGCAACAAAGCGGCAGCGCGAGGAGCATAGTGTGGCGGCCGCATAATAAGGTTTGATTCCCCTGGACGGTTGAAGTGTGATTAGGTTTCTTCATTAACTTCTGAGTTGTGGATCAGGGTCAGAATTACTGCCTGGTTGATGGCTGTAACCCAATCCAAAGACAGAAAACAAATGAAAAACATTTTTAATTTCTTTTTCATCGTCCCCCAAAATAACAAAAGAACACATTTTGTAACGTCAACGTGCTCTGACTCTAATAATGAAACTCTTTTGTACAAATTCAAAACACTAGTGATATAATCATTACGTTCATGAGTCTGGCAAACACTGATCGATGTTCAAAGATTGTGCTGTTAATTGTGCATTACACTTTTGTCTGATGCTTCCACAGTAGGTGGAGAGTGTTTTTTATTTACCTTGTCTGTTGCTGGTTCAAGGTATCCGTTTACCTAACTCACCGTCTGTCCGTCCTATGACAATGACAGGCGCGCCTAAAAAATATCAGCAACATTACAGGGGTCCGCAAGGACCGACGCCTGTTGGGCCTGCGGGAAAAGATACTGCGGCCTAGGGCACAAAGGGCTAAGAAGGAACATGGGTGGTCTTTAGTCAGTAGAAGTCTGACACTCCCTACCGCTCCGGCAATCAGGGCGTATAGCAGATTCATCACCTGGGTTAAGAAGTCATATCATAAGTAAGTTGGATGCGAAACTGCCCAGTTTCAACTAATCTAGAAGCTTTCGATGACATAATTTTGCTTTTTGCAGTTTTATTTACTGTCACGCAGTAACGTATAGAGAAGCCAACTATTTCCCGGGAACACAGCCAAACAGTTCAGTTGCAAACTTCTAAAGCCTATAGCCGTAATAACTGAACGTCTAGCGTAGGCGATATGACACTATCTCGTATTTAGCGGACTGTGGGGGATGCCCTATGTTTGGGTGTGGGCGAATACATGCGTTGGGAAATATTAATGTTGGTCTTTATGTTGAACTAAAGTTTAATAGACTAGTACAAGGTTCTCTTGAAGGTGGACTTGCCGTTTAGGATACTCCAAAATAGAGAAAAACCAATTACTCTCATCGCTTCGAATTTGAATATGGATATGGTAATATCAAATTTTATCAACATCTGCCTAGACTTTTCCCAATTATTATGTTGGAGTAGGCTTACGGGATTCGATTGGAAAACAGAATAGGGATGTTTACTGACTTAAAAAAATATGATTCTAATTAGTCCGTCTGTTAGATTATCGAAAAATATTGGATACGTGTTTTTTGTTTTATCAAATAAATAAAAATTGACGAAAATAATACGTGTCAAAGATCATGAGTGGGGGCTTCTGACGTCAGTTGGTGGGTAAAAAAGTACTAACCTTGAGACGTCACACGACTTGACTCGACTCTTCGAAGCACTGTATCGTCCTCATCTTTTGTTTATGTGAAGATAGAAAAAATACGTGTCCAATATTTTTTGGTAATCTATCTGACGGGCTAATTAGATTTGTTTGGTGAAATACTCTATTGTACATATCATGTCCATCTGACCTCCACATCCCAGTTAGTACTGAGTAATACGCTACCCCTTGGTAAGAGTGGTTGTCAGACTATCAGACTGACCACTGACCAGTCAGTACCTGTAATGACCATCATAGATGACAAATGACAGCGGGCCAACGACATGCCGTGCTTTTTAATGGATGGTCACTGGTCACCAATCTATGGACCGACCTAAGCGGCTGCTTTAAGCCACGAGCTTCTCGTCAGGTCCACGTTTCTTCTTCTTCTCTTCTTCTTCTTCAACTTTTCACCACCCAATGCTGAGTGTAGGTATTTTCTAGTGCACGCCATTCTTCCCAGTTTTGCGCCAAAGTTTAAATATAACCAAATAGGTAGAGTGTTAAAACAAGGTTGTTTTGTAGGCGGATTTCAAGTTTACGAAACACCAAAATGGAAGATCAAATATCAATGGCTCGAGGAGTGGTTCACCAAAAACCCCGTATTTGAAGGTATAGACATGTAGTGTTACAAGTTACTGAATCAAGAATTCTTGCTGCTGCTGATTGTGAGACTTTGAGCGAGATTAAAACTTAAATTGTTACGAAAGAAGCTGTTCATGCAAGACAGTTAAAACAAAACAATACAAAAAATAAAGAAATAAATAACAATATCTACTAAATGATGAAAATGCTAAATTATATGCTCTGGGGGTACAAATATTAACCAATCATTCAAATGACTTATCGTCTCATACAACAAGTTTCGAAGTCTATGCATGGGGCATGTAGATAAATATAATATGTTCGACGTCGTGACTATAGCTGTTATGTTATCCCATGTTATCCTACCAATTAAAACCAAATACGTCTTGAGGCTAAACCAAAACTACGTAGGTGTCAGCAAGAGACTAGGTCAAGTTAAAGATGTGAATTGAAGTGCTAACAGTTATTAAAATAATATTACAAAATAACTAAGCAGCATTTACAACAGACTTGAAAATGCTTAAGCAAAAACCACATACAATTTGATAGAAACAAATATTTAAAACGCAGATTTCAAAAATCTGATAAATGTTGCAGATAAAATTCAAGGTATAATTAAAGAAAAAACTTAACAAAATTAAAATTGAGTGTCTGTTTGTAATATCAAAAAAACAGCTTTATACTGAATTAATATTACACCACCTATCCGCTTTTAACCAAAACACATGTTTTTTTTTTTCAATTTTAGCCTGGCTGCCTGTTTGTTCCGGCTAATCTCCGGAACGTCTCGACAGATTTTGATGGGATGAGTTTAACTGATAGCAAAAATATTGATGAGAAACGACTTATTTTTGGAGGACTTATCTTGTGCTAATAAATTCATTGAATAGTACGGGAGACGAGGAGGAGCAAAATAATAAAAAAACTTGCATTTTTTTTAACTGGGGAATATACTTGGACCCCAAATGTCTCTGTACTATAAAATACAATGACGGGAAGAACAAACGGTATTTCTACACCCCGCTGGCCAAAGGCAAAACATAAGAAAACGGCTATCCCTAAGTGCGTCGTAATAAAGCAAGCAATGACATGCCTTTATCAAGAAACACAGGGCTTACAAGTGATTGCAAGAACAATGGACGAACGGCTACTCAAATAATGCCTAGTACTAGTAAGTAGCCTTGGGAACGATGCCATACCTAAACAAACCATAATTATGTACAATAAAGTCCAGAAAAAACGTTGAATTAAAGTTTGTGAAAGGTTGTTTTTCGTCTTGAAAGAATATTTAAATCGTAAAATGGGCTCTACCCGTACTTCTAATATGTCGCGTGAGATATTTATGATTTTGAGTACGAGTCAGCGAGAAATACTTGTGTTTCCATACTATGTTGGGGTCAGCTTTCAGTCTATTCTGATGCAGCTGAATATTTAACATGGAGTGACTGCCTATCTGACCTCCACAACCCAGTGAGTTATGATACTCCTTGCTAAGACTGGTTGTCAGACTTTCGGGTCACTGACTGACTTGTAGTTACTGCCGAAAATCTACAATTATTGAGCTTTTCGAGGCGTGGAGAAAACTCAGTTTGTAATGGGTGGTCACTCATTCACAGATAACCTAGGCAAGCGTAGCTTAACCTGAAGATTGATTGGAGCGGCTGTTATCATACGTTTATTTAGAAATTAATTCTGAGCGGCATAATGGCTTCGTTTTGTAAATCAAATATGGACTCCGCCCATGTGTGGGACGACCTTAAACGGTTTCTGTATATTAATTTATTGCGCACGTGTTGCTACGTATTGTGAAGTATCTAAATTATTTCGTGACAAAGTAACTAAATCATCATGCCGTATTCAACTAACTGATTATATTTTGAGCGTCATTCCCTATGTCTTTTCATCCATATCATCTTTTATCTCAATATTCACTTCCTTCAAGGAATAGAGACTTTTACATAATCCATTTATCTTTTCCTTGGATTCCGTGAGGGTATTTAGTCCTGTAGTAGAGAAATGAATCGATTCCTGATAATCCTGATTAGTTAAATTTGTTTCATTGTTCTCTGTTCCCCGATCATTAATCGAAAATTGATCGAAAGCCTATTCAGTGTAAAAAATGTAGAATCAAAATTGTTTTAAAACTCGATGAGGCACTATGGCGCGGAGTAGATGTTTCCTACGAAGAAAACAATGAAACAAATCGGTTATTTGTAGTCTTTGCATCCTTGCTCATTCTTATCTAGCGCACTGTTTAGACCACTTTTACAGCCGTGATTTGCTAATATCACAGTTAGTAGTCGTCACAACAAAAGATCCCCTTTCTCTAATCAGACATCAACAATCTGATATGCCAATTATTGACGGATCATTTACGACGATACGTCTGCATACTCGTGTCACCGCGTCGTATTTACTGATTTCAATTGTTCTAACATAGGTATATGTAGTTGCGAGTAGCAACCGGTTGCCAACCCAACGGTTGACAATGCCCAATGTTCTTCATGTTGTCAGTTGACACTTATATTTGCGTTGGAATTGTAAACAAATTTGAGTCTTGTTTTCTTGTTGGTTGTTAGAGAGTTTCGAGTCGTTACAATGAAAATATGGCGATGATGTTGGCCAGGATTTGTGTATCTTTTTATAGGCGATAGATTCAGCCTGTTTTTATTATAACCATCACTTGTCTCGACTTTTTGCAAGTTCTATGTTGAAGTCGACTTCTAGCCTAACTGGATGCAGATGAATGCTAGTATTTTACCTGGAGAAACTGCTTATAACACATGGCTTCCCAAGCGCAAAAAATCTTGTCTGTATCCTTCAAATGGTCATGAAGAGATGTAAACCGTGACCCGTGTGTTTTCAAAGTTAGTTTCTAATTTAAATAAACGCTGAGTTCGAGTTTGAAAAACGATTATAGTACATCATCACCCAGATTTCGTTAATTATGTCTAAGTCCCCTGTAATTAATACGGGGCGAGCTATGAATGGACACAAATCTGGACTAAGAGGCTGCTATTGAAAAATCACGTTACTATGTTATTTTACGAACATCTATCTCGGTAATCATGTCAATATGATTTTACGAGAAACATAATTTCATCACTAAAACTTTGCTAAAGACAATACATCTGTAGGTACCTAATAAAGGGGTCAGAGGTGGCCATCTGTTTATTAAATACCAAAAATTACTACATAGCGTTGTTCTTACATCATTTACTGGAATAACATTGTTTTCAAAACAAGTTATTATTTTCCTTGACAAATTCTCCTTGTTTTCGGGAAAAATTGATCATAGGTATAACTATACAATTTGCAGTACCCGCCAATGGAGTTAATTCAATAGTAATTTCTCTTTTTTATGTTAAGAAAGGTAAGGGTTTTACATTTCCTAGGAGAATCCATATTGTACAGTCACGAGCAAAACTATGTATACACTTTGCAAAGTTCAAACGCGAATTTCTTGTCAAATATTGATTGTAACTTTGAAATATGATCTATTGTCTGATAATATGGGAACAAAGAATTAGTTTCGTTGTGTAACATGAAAATTAAATCAATACATTGAGTGCAAATAGCATCTAAACGTTGGTAAGTGCGTACATATTGATGCTGCTGACTGTACACACATATGTTAAGGGTAGATTAGATGCATCGGGCTAGTGTGCGCAACTCCACGCCTGAAGCGCCTATTTTCCGTACGGATGGGAATCTGATACGATCGGTTAAGGGTAGGTTAGAGGCCCCGTCGGGGCCGCGGCTTATACACTAGTTATCGCAGCCTCGACATAGAGGGCTAAGAAGGAACATGGGTGGTTTTTAGTCAGTAGAAGTCTGACACTCCCTTTCGCTCTGCCCAAGAGCGGGAGGGGTTATTCGATGATTTTCCACCCGCCAAAAAAAAAAACCTTATAGTAGAGCCACATTTCACCAGAACGTTTAACTCCCATTCAATAGGGGCGAGCTGTTTTGTACTCTGTAAAAGTATGCTCTACTTGAAACTAGTTTTTTACCTGTATTCCCCACAGGGTTAAAACAGACATGTAGTTTACCTTTATCACAATTATGTACAAGCAATGTTTCCATTGTGATTTTTTATTTAATGTCCTATGTTTTAGTGCGAATGTATATCGCTGGATATGTTTCGTATTTTGTTGTAGAGCCGCAAAAATTAAGACTTAAATTCCAGCTAGCAGTTCATAAAACATTTTGTTAGAATTTATACACAGTTGATATCAATACTCTTACTACAATCAATACAATATCATATCTGATGGAATGTGGGTATGTATGGATTTAAGTTTTGTTACATTTGGTCATTAGTAACCTTTATTTACTTTTTAATAGATCAAATGCAACTAATGTAATTTTTATCAAATTGTATAAGTTATCGATCATTAAGTAATATTATTATCTCAAACATTAAGTAACAAAGTCAAGATTTGCTCAAGATTTAAAGTATTTACTTGACATTTTAAGTTCTAAACAAATTCCTCGTCGTCAATGCCATTTCTTTTTATGTAACGTCCAGTGCCAAGTAATGGCAATATTCTATGAGTGTAGAATTTTGTAATGTTTACATCATTATATTGTTTGTTTTGGTTAAGAGCTTCCAAAAGAGGTTGTTTGCAATGCACAGAGCCAGACTCCTTTATGCAATGTTCATTTGAAAACAAACAAAGTGTATCTTTGTTTTTTTTTTGCTGCAGGTAGTCCATCCTAAAGAAAAAAAAATGTTATTGAAACCATTTAGAGATGTCTGGGAGTATCTTGCTGCGTTGCAATTTCACCAAACTTGACCTATATGTTTATACTCAGTACGGTTCAAAGGGCTTTGACTCCTACCTAAGTCTGTAGAGGCTATAATTGTGTGTATTTGTGTTGAAGTGTTCAATGTTATTCATTTAAGTACTTTAATGTCATTGTGACATTCATTGTTTTTGTGTAAATCAGACTCAAGCAGACATGATACTTGATCACTCAATTCAAGGATATCTCTAATGTTCTATGCATTGTCTGCCATGTTTTTGTAATGAAAAAGATCGTGTTTCCTGTACAATAGGTATTCAGTTTGTTGATAAAGTATTCTGTGTCATTCACTTAAAGTTTTCTTTTAAACAACTGAGCGAAAAGGGAAACTGCCCTTGATTTTATTCAATATTGTGAATTGTTAATTATGTCAAGGTGTACTTACATAGGATAGTAAAGTAAAGACGTAAAATTCAGTAAAAACACATTTTATTCCCGATATAAAACTTATTTCTAGACCTAATTTCTACATTGGCGTATACTTTGGCTAAACAGATTTTTGGTTTCACTTCACATTATGTCCCAACACTTTTCCACCATGATTTTTCCAAAGGTTCACTTCTCCAGGCGGTTCTAACTTCACAGTACACCTTCAGAATCGTTCAGGACCCGAGGGTTGAAGCCGAACAGCCGGCCACAGCTTCAAAACTTCATCCGGGAGGCGAGAGCGAGTAAATCAAGGCTCCTCGTCTTCGGAAAGAGAAGGCAGAGCCAGAGTACGGCGCAGCTTCTGGCGTTGAGGCGAGATGGACTTCTGGCGGCGGAGACCCTCAGTGCGCATCACATAGGTCCTCTGCTCGGGCTCGAAGACTTCTTCAGAGTCGTCTTCCACCAGCGCAGGGAGCGCAGTTCCGCGCAGCTTCTGCCGCCTCGGGCAGTCAGTGACCACGGTGTCCATATCGCGGTGTTTGGGCAGTGATGGGTAAACATCGGCGTACAGCGCGGCAACAGTTTCTAGTTTCACAACCATGTCGGATACTTGTAACTTTGTTTGATATTGAGTAATAGTTATAGAACGCGACGTGCTCTCGTGAGTGCTCGTTGCAGAGTGCGGGGCGGGCGAACGGCAAGCGTATTTATACCCTCTCGGTCTCGGGCCGCGATAAATTGGTTTGTGTGCTGTACGTCTGGCGTCACTAGCTTTGTATGTGTTTACGTTAAGGTTCGCGCTCACTTGAGGCGTGTAAAAACCGTTTTGCTCATAGTACGTAGAAGAAACACACCTTTGTGAGATTCAACGTCTTTTTGCGTAAACACGTGGGTCTTGATTGCCTTTTTGCAGTGCTGAAGATTCTTGGAAGATGTTTTTAATGATTTTGGGATTGTGATGAGAAGCTGGGATTTCCAATGTGTGTATCGATTTTGGGCGACGAAACTTCTCGGTATTCTAACTCCTATTTACCTCTTAGCAACACATTACATTCGCACTTATTGTAATCATAATAACAAACCTTATCATTATTACATGTTTGTACATGTCTCGATTGGATACGATACAAATTCTCATTCGCGACAATATGGCAACAATATTTCTTTAGATATTATTTTGTCGTCTATCACAGTATTGTCCTACTTAACCCAAATATTGGCTGGTAGAGAATGCCTTATGAGTTGTGGCATTAAATACGATTATTGTAAGTACATGAACTTTAAATAAATAAATATGCCTATATTTCCAATAGTTATACGCATATATTCTAACAATACAATAGAGATGGACACGGACAGGCCGTCTGAGCTTGACCCGGTTAATCGGATTGAAGCTCCTGAAGTGGGGACAGCAGTAAACAGCATTGCACTGGCTTATTGACCTTCGAATGCAAATAGTGGATACACATGCAATGTTACTGTTTATTGTATTGTACATTAGTGCATTTTCTGAGCACAGATATCTTCTTCAAAATGTTATTTAGTAGTTAGTTTTTTTTTTTTCAGAAAAGTGTGTTTATCGGGATTTACGTGTGGTTAATTTAGTCTAGTTTTTTTTGTGATCACGTGAATTCCACGGCTGAGAATATAGTTTTCTAGTTTTCAGTGGAAAATTCAGACTTCGATTCTGACTCACACGATTTTGTGCTAAACTTTCTAAAAAAAATATTAAGTCTTACATAACGCTTATTTTTAAATAGATTATCATTTATCTTTAGAGTTCAAGATCAAGGTTTTTTTTAAGTCTGAAATCTGATTGAGTGTACTTCTGTATATCATAACATCACGCCTGTTATCCCCGAAGGGTTAGGCAGAGGTGTACCCATTTACACCCACATTTCGCAAGCTATGTTAAAATCTCATTTAATAGAGACCAAGCCTAGTGCCATCAAACGGGCCTATTGCCATCAAAGGGGCCTATTGCCATCAAACGGGCCAGTTGCCATCAAACGGGCCTATTGCCATCAAACGGGCCTATTGCCATCAAACGGGCCTATTGCCATCAAACCGGCTTATTGCCATCAAACGGGCTTGTTGCCATCAAACGGGCCTATTGCTATCAAACAGGCCTATTGCCATTAATTGCCAGATCCAGACTGCTACTTAGAAATACCTGCTGAAAAAAGGAACAATAAATATCACACTTTGCTTTTCTACCTTCGGAAATTATAGGCGTGATGTAAGCAGCAGATGATTTTTAATCATACCTACCTAGGAACCAGACTAGGTCAACACGTCTAGGCGAAATTGATTACCAGCTACACCCTGACCTCCTTTGCGCAACATAATATCTTATCTTCAAATTACTTCAGAGATAAACGTTTGTTTTATATTCAAAAATATCTTCTGATCTGTTTCTATAGGTACTAATTTAGAACGCATACTGCTAGTTCCGAAGAGAAGAGCTTTGAGGCCCAGTGGTGGTGGCCCCGACTTACGAACAGTAAGTCGTGAGTTCGAACCATGGCTGGCAAATTTCTTTGAGTAATTTATTTCGTCAGCACACACAGCATCTCTTCTTCTCAATTACTTCAGAGATAAACATTTGTTTTATACAAAAATAGCTTTTGATCTGTTTCTTGTGCTAATTTAGAACACAAACTGCTAGTTCCAGGATTCGATACATTATCGAATGACCTAGTAATGCTAGTTATAGACCTATTCGTGGAACTTATACGTAGTTTCTATTACATACGTATTATAAAGGGTTCTCCCCACCACTGCGATATTTTTTTTTCTAGACAATACCTGGGAACCCTCTAGATACGGAGATATTGAGGTTCAAAGTTCCAAATTTTCCACAGCTGTTTTTGTAAATACTAGTTTTTCAGGTAATAACTTTTCTTAATAAATTACCTCCATGACCCTTTTACCATTCAAAGCATCCACTAGCACAATGTTTTAAGAGTGTTACATTGAGTTTTGCCGTAAAATTAGATTTTTGACACCGAAAAAAAAAACAGTTTCCCAGCACAATTTTTTGCGTATGGGTACTTAGTTTGATGTACAGAATGCTTGGTTGACGGCTGTGTGATGGGTTGATTTACACCCTGCATTATCACGCCTGTAATCTCCGAAGGGTTAGACTGAGGTGTAACCATAATAGGTATACAACATTTCGCCAGATAAAGTCCCATCTAATAGAGTGGGAGCTTATGCCACCTTCATCTGCCTATCCTTTTCCCAACCATATTGGGGTCGCCATCCAGTCTAACTAGCATTTTACATGAAGTGACTGCCTATCTGACCTCCACAACCCACTTAATACTAGTTATGACTGATTGTCAGACTTTCAGGTCCTGTAACGACTGCCAAAGATCTAGATATGGTAGACGGGACCAACAGCACAGATTTAACGTGTTTTCCGTGGCACGGTGGCATGTTGGTATGGGCGGTCACCCATCCACATATCAACCGAGACAAGAGCGGTCTAACCTAAAGTACGACCACCCAGACAGGCGCATTACTTTGTGTAATTTATTTCATTACCACTGCTCGCAAAACGGTAAAGGAAAACATCGTGAGGAAAGCGGTATGTCTTAGAACCAAAAAAATTGAAGCGAGTAACATCTACGTCATCTACCAACCCGCACTGGGCCCGGCCGCGTGGTGGATTATAGCCCATCCCTCTTCTTCAGAGGAAGCCTGAGTCCCTGCAGTGGGAGCAATATAGGCTGATGATGATGATGATGAAACATTTAACAACTACAGAAAAACAACCATTAGAAATAAAAGTCCTTTTATGGTTATTTTAAAGAGGTTTTAAAGAGGAAACCACATTTAAATAAATAAAAAAAGTTAACAAATTATAAATAACTTCCTTGTTTCACACCTGGTCTATATTGCAAAACAAATGCCTCTCCACCAAATAATCCTGGCCATAAAGAAAGCTAAAATAAGGCTATATATACACCTAACCTTACTCCAGACAGTTTAACGACCGACCAAAGGCAAGCAACACATCTAATATTGATTCGCTCGTGTGTAACCAGCCCATTGGCATTCGGTCCCAATAAAACGTTGGGGTACGCCACACCCCAGAGTGTCCTAAAGTACCCCAGCCTCCCCCTAAGCTCGGTTGATGTGAGGGGTGCACAAATTTACGATGGCAGAAAGGTAGATATGCGAAAGTTTATTTCGTTTCAGAAAGGGGATGTTTTGGGTCTTTTGTGGGTAAAAAGTAGGTATAGGGTTTTGGGAACCTGTTTTCTTTTGTATAATAGTGGGTAATGTGTGTTGCATGTTGCGAAAGGTTCTGCTAATCTTGAATTGTAGAATTAACGCGATAAAGTTGGACCTCTACAACCCAGTTATTACTTTGTAATACGATACTCTTTGGTAAGACTGGATGTCAGAATTTTAGGTCACTGACTACCTGTAACGACTGCCAAAGATCTATATATGGCAGCCGAAACCAACAGCTTAACGTGCTTTCCGGGGCACGGAGGAAACTCGGTATGTCAGACGGTCACCGATCCACAGACCGACCTAGACAAGCACAGCTTTACCGAAAGATCGACCCGAGTGGTGGTTTTATTAAACCACGAGATCCCCACATTTTCATATAACAAGTACAGGAAACAAATAATCTTCTCAGGCGTACAAGATAAACTTCAAGTACATACACTGGTACATTACAAGTAGAAACATAGACAGGTATTTTGCATTTCCCCGTTTTGCTAACTCACCTCGAATAATAGACATATATTCACACGACAGTATGACGGCTAGAAGATTCCTAGTTGTTTAAAGTGTAAGGTCATGAGAGAAAAATCTTCCACTCTAGAGCATGGTATTATAAATTAGTATGTCATTTGGTACATACGTGGACGAATCGTGGTTGATAATTTATAGCCTGTTTCAAGCACTAAATACTTTTGTTACGCTATAATTTACTTACGTGTCTGTAACTCACGTAGCAAGGAAACCTTAATTTCATCTTCATCATAATTCTCTTGACTTATTTTCTTGACTGGCCTGTTGGTCTAGTGGTTAGTGACCCTAACTGCTAAGCCGGAGGTCGTGGGTTCGATTCCCACCCTGGACAAATGTTTGTGAGATGAGCACGATCATTTGTTCTGTGTCTGGGTGTAATTTATCTATAATATGTATGTATTTAGAAATATATAAGTATGTTTATCAGTTGTCTAGTACCCATAACACAAGTTCTGCTTAGCTTGGGACTAGATGGCGTTGTTTGATTGTTGTGGAATATTATTATTATTCCCTTTATTTATTTTGTTACAAACTTATTACATTTTTAAATATTCTTTACAAAAAAAACAATAAAAAAAACATTTAAAAATATAAAAAATTGTAGCCCACCGGTATCGGGAACAGGGTCCAAGCTACCGGCGGCGGTCAGGGCTCCAGAGAAAGGAACCAATTATTAATTAAAACAATTCGTCCACGTATGTACCAATTAATTATTATTATTATTATTATTATAATCATCATCATCATCATTATAAGTACCAAAAGGGTTCCTAATCGCTCCAAAATAAAATGAGTGAATGTCGAATATCGGGAATTTGGTATGCATATTTTTTTCTTATATTGTTTCATACCAAATATATTGCTTGTTGAAATTTCGATAATTTTCGGAAAATATTGAAAAATCTTAAAACGCAGTGTAATCAATGTATGGACATTAGACGTATGAGAACAATATGATTTGAAGATCAGTGGAGCAACCCAAATTGATATACCGGGTGTTAACCTTTCACACATACGTCAACCAAGCATTCTGTACATCAAACTAAGTTAGGGGTACTTAGTTTGATGTACAGAATGCTTCAAACCTTTCTTTAAACGCAAAAATTTTTGGTGGGAAACGACTTTTTTTTTTGGGGTCAAAAATCTCATTTTACGGTAAAACTCAATGTAGCACTCTTAAAACTTTGTGCTAGTGGATGCTTTGAATAGTAAAAGGGTCATGGAGGTAATTTAAGTAAGGGTATAACCTGAAAAACTAGTATTTACAAAAACAGCTGTGCAAAATTTGGAACTTTGACCCCCAATATCTCCGTAACTAGGGGGTTCCCAAGTATGGTCTAAAACAAAAAAATGATCGCAGTGGTGAGGAGAACAAGTATCTTTAGTTTGCGTTAAGGGTACTTTAACACCCTTTATATGAGGTAGGTACCTGAATAGGTACATATCTACAAATAAGGAAATAGTTACACACCAGGTAAAAGACCGTGCCCTATGGCATAGGTCTAAGCCATGCCCTTCGACAATACAAACTCATAAGGAAACTCCTGTACGATAAACACAGGCCTACTACCTGTACTGTATTGTTAAAGTTTTAATTAAGCAGCTAGGTACGGAAAAACAATTAAGTGTCCGAGGAAACGAACCAGCTATTAATATGTAATCTGCAAGTTATAATCAAGTATAATCGATAAGTGGTTTTCCACGAGCGTTATTATCCAGGTTTTATGGAAAATTGGGTCAGTCCTACTTGTATAGTGTATCATAAATACTATGAATTATTCATCACCACCGATTACATACTAAGTTACCTCCGTGCCTCGGAAAGCACGTTAAGCTGTTAGTATCGGCTGTCATGTGGAAGTCAGTCTTTGACAGTTGTTACAGGTAGTCATTGATCTGAAAGTCCAACAGCCTTCATATGTCAGACATAGGGTACTTATCGTATTACCCAGTAGTTAAAGTAACTGCGTTTTGGAGGTCAGATAGGCGCTCCATGAAAAATGCATAGGTACTCAACCGAGCTCCTACAAAATTCGCAAGCTCATCTAATTAAATTAACTTAAGAAGACTGATTAATTTTTGTTAATACTTTTATATACCTTTGAACTTCAGAAATATAACAATCTACACGATACCACCCAGATGAGACAAACATCCAACCAGAACACCAAGGCCAGAGAGGCTGAATCATAGCTGACTTGAGTCATACTAAATTGATTAAAAAAAAATAACCGTCTGGTCTATGGACCTCGAGCCATTACCTCGACCTTATAGTCGTGAATATATAGAGGTTACTTTTATGCAAGGCAATACCATCGGACATTGACACCTGTCTGGTGAAATCTACAAAGTGTAAACGGACCCTTGACGAACCGTTTTTTTTTTTTTTTTTTTTGGTGGGTGTAAAATCATCGAATAACCCCTCCCGCTCTTGGGCAGAGCGAAAGGGAGTGTCAGACTTCTACTGACTAAAAACCACCCATGTTCCTTCTTCGCCCTCTATGTCGAGGCCGCGATAACCGTTGGACTACCCGCGGCCCCGACAGGCGTCGGCCCTTTCGGGCCCCTCCCATGTTGCTGACATCTCTTTGAGGCGCGCGTGGAACACGAACGCGCCGTCGACACGGCCTGTTTTCGTCGTGAGACGGACGGACGGCGAGTTAGCCCATCACTCACCGTCCACAGGCCCGCGTCTACGGTGGCCGGAGGTCATCGCGGGACCCCCGACGCCCGGAGCGCCTCCCGCGGCGGCTGGGACGAGAGGTTCTCTCCCTCTCGCGTTCCGCCACCTCCTTCGCCAGCATCACTGCTTCGCAGAAGGAGGCGACGGCGTCCCATTCCTCCTCGCCCCGGACCATGGCTTGCACCAGGGCCGGGCGCGAGAGGTCGCCGCCGCCGATCGCCGCTACGAGAACACGGCGGGGCTCCGCCCAAGCGGGGCACACCTCCACTGTGTGCTCCACCGTGTCCTCCGGCCGATCCTCGCAATGGTGGCATCCGGGCGTTTCCTCCCGCCTGATTCGGTGCAGGTACCTCCCGAAACAACCGTGTCCGGTGAGGACCTGCGTCAGACGGAAGGTGAGGGCGCCGTGGCGCCTCTCAAGCCACTCCTCAAAGAGGGGACTTACCGCCACTATCGTGGCGTGCCCTGACCCTTGACGAACCGTCAACCAAGCATTCTGTGCATTAAACTAAGTAACGCGACGCAAAAAATATTGTAGGCAGACATTTTTTTTTTGCATTTGGAAAAACTTGGAACTTTGACCTCTCAGTATCAGGGGTAAACAACATTTAAATGACATGCAATGTTTATAGGAAAACAAATCAATAAGAAAACGATGTAGGGAGAACTCAACATTTACTCAAATGTCCATCTAGACAAAATGTTATTCTATTAGCTTTATTGAAGATAGAAAGATCAAGTCGAGTCTAAAAAATCTTGTCAGGCTTCTGTGAATTCTTTAAAAAGGAAATAATCGTAGAAAAAACGTAAAATAATTAGGCTTTTATCCAGCTGTAAGAATTCCCTACCTAATATAATATTATCGTTTTTCTGAAAAATAAAACAGCTATAAAACAACATGAGTTAGCAACGTAGAAAAACATCAATCAAAATGTGTTACGTCCATTTAATAGTTTTTTCTAGAGTAACTACGAATGGAACAGTTATAAATACAGTTAAAAGAACACGGCCAGGAATGCGTTATAAGACCAAATAAAAAATCTAGTACACACTGTTATGTTAAACCTTTTTGTAGAGCAATAATACTTACTGCCGCTCTCAGAGAGTTTTAATGATTACTCAAGCCATCACTAAGCAAAGGTTTTGACAGTTTTGTCATACAAAAGTATGTCAAATCTTTAAAGTGACGGCTTAAGTAATCATTAAATATCTCTGAGTACCGCAGTTAGTAATGGTTTTGACAGTTTTGTCATACAAAAATATGTCAAACCTTTACTAAGTGACAGGTTAAGTAATCACTAAATGTCTCTGAGTACGGCAGTCAGTCGTTTATTTTACTTGGCTATTGAAGATATTAAAAAAATCTTAAGTCGTGTTTACTAACTGCGCAGTACCTGTCTATTTTTGTTTTGTTTTATATCATAATTTAGTTTAGGTACTCGTTTTCGTTTGTTTTTTTTTTGCTTTTTTGTGGATGCTAGTGTCTGAAATTAGAAAAAGGCACAATATTATGGCAACAGATTCGTCTTTTATTATATCATCTGACTAGCCTAGGCTTTCAGTCCAACCGGAAGCACCTGAATACCAGTAATTTACGTGGAGCGATTGCCTATTGCGTATCTTTTAAATGTCAGTGGCTATCATATTGTCCGTGGATGGATTAACTGTCAAATTGGTTACGGTTTAGTAGAAAATGGAACCATTTGACAGCTAATTGATGGACACTGTATGATAGCCAGCCCTGCTGATCTCCGCAATCCAGTCAGTACTGGTAACACAATAACCCATGGTAAGACTGGTTTCCAGAATTTCAGACCACTGGCTTCCTGCTAACGAGTGTCAAAGATCTACAAATGCTACCCGGGATCAACAGCTTAACGTGCAGCAAACTTTTTATGTAATTATGGTCACCCATTCACGGATCAACCTCGGGGAGCACGGCTTCACCTCGAAGATCAGCCCGTGCGTCTGTTTAGCTACGAGTTCCTTTAGTGATATAATGTAATGATTTCAGCAAAAAAATCATGTGACTAAGATCTTCTTGTCCAACTTACCACAGTGTCTCAAGACGAATGTCTATGACCAGTGTGTTTTGCCAGTGATTACATATGAGACCGAAACGTGGTCGTTCACAATGGGCCTCATCAGAAAGCTCACCCAAAGGGGAATGGAGAGGGCTATGCACGGAGTTTCATGAAATGAGGACATCCGCATGAGAACCAAGGTTAACGACGTAGCCCGAAGAAGTGGCAATGAGCTGGTCACATTGCTCGCAGAACGGATGGCCGATGAAGCCGAAAAGTTCTGGAGTGCCAACCACGAACCGGAAGACGTTGCGTTGGAAGGCCCCCCACTAGGTGGATTGATGACCTGGTGAAGGTTGCGGGAACCCGCTAGATGCGAGACGCACGGGACCGGTCAATATGGCGACACCTGGGGGAGGCCTATGTCCTGCATTGGACGTCTTTTGGCTGAAATGATGATGATGAGATGAGAATGCTTAGGGGGATATGTGGTGTAACGAGAATGGATAAAATAAGAAATGAGTACATAAGAAGTCTGAAAGTGACGCCGGTGAATGAAAAGTTGTGTGGTAATCGGTTGTTGTGGTGTGGACATGTGATGCGGAGGAATGAGGGAAATGTCGTAAGGAAGGTTTTGAATATGAATGTGGATTGGTATAAGAGTAGAGAAATACCAAAGAAACGATGGATGGACTGTGTTAAGACTGATATGGTAAGAAAGGAGGTGTCTCATGAGATGACGAGGAACAGAGAAGTATGGAACAAGACATGTTGCGTCGCCACAAATGAATTAAGATAAACGCAAGGACAATGATTTCAGCAAAGAAATTGCATATTCTAGAAGGATTTTCTCAAAGATTCTCTTTCAAGTGACCTCATCATCGTGGTTATGATAAGATTACACTAAAGCGTATATTGTCTCACGGCCTACATAGTCGATAAAAACAAAACTTAAAACATAGGCGTGTTTTTCTTACAAAAGTAGAACAAAACGGTAACCATTGAGTCACACTACGTTAACACAAAACGGTGAAAACCTTTATTAGCTATGGTGCAAATATATGACTCACGTCACGAGACGTAACGGGGTAGACAGAAATGCAACAGGACTGAAAATTACTGTAGTTTTGACCTAGTTTATGTAGCTAACAATTTCCATTTACATTTTCAGACATAATGTACATGGAAATGTTTGGCCACATCTTATACTCTTAAGCATTAGGAAACGGTAAAGGAATTTCCCGTCGGCACAAGGGCTATGAAGGAACATGGGTTGTTTTTAGTCAGTAGAAGTCTGACACTCCTTAACACTCTGCCCAAGAGCGGGAGGAGTAATTTCATGATTTGACAACGCCAAAAAAAACGGTAAAAAGTTTCGATGGAATGTTATTTATGTAATTTTGCAATTCAAAAAGAAAAAAAAATCCGCCAAATTTGAAAAAATGACATTCGATTATGACTAATTTTCTGGAATTGATTTGTGTAGGAGGTTTTGCTAAGTAGGTGTAGGGCACGAATGTGGGAGGTTATGTTCTGATTTTACGTGGGAATGCCTAAGTTAAAGGTCGTGTCTGAAAGAAAAATAAACTAGAAAGTTTTTTTTTTTGTTATTATTTGTTATAATAATGGTAATATTTTATAGTCTCCCTATTCTATGGGACTTTAACATAACTCGTGTAAAGTGGATGCACCTTCTAATTAGGTACAGCTCTGCCTAACTTTTCGAGGATTACTGGCGTGATGTTATGTTATGTAACGGGAATGCTTAGATATCAAAGTTCATAGATACTTTAAAACAAAATGCATCACACGTAAGAACGAATTTAGAAATATTAGAATTATTACGAAGTCAAATAAAGTGTTTGAAACTATATAATTTTAGCTTAACAGGTGGGAACATAATTGATCGTGAATACAGTATCCTTCAACATAGACTCATTAGACTAAAAACTGGCTGTGAAATAGGGACTTTAATGTCCTTAAAAGGTAATACAAAATAGTATGTGTAATTCCTGGAAACCTCAGAAAATATGAGTATTAGGACACGTAGGTACCTCCTAAATGACGTACGAATTACCTTTCACTACTTATTGCATGATGACTTGACAGTTTCAGTCTGGTTCAGGTTCAAATTCCACCAAGTGTCATGAAGTGACCTCATGAGGAAATTACTTAATTATACTATTTAATAATTTACGTAAATTGTGTTTTATTGTAATGGTTTTCCTATTTTCACGCGACTGCGGCGAAGCCCAAAAGGAGGGTTATGTGTTTGGCGTGTATGTATGTATGTCCGTTTCTTTGTTCCCTCATAACTCCTAAACTGATGAAGGGATTTGAATAAAATATACGTCGTTAGATGCGTCTTGATAGCGCTGGCACTGACTACATTGAAATTAAAAAAGGAAAGAAATTTGCGCATTTTGGGGGCCATATAGCGTATTTCAAAAAATAAAAAAAATCCATTACTATCGAGTAGGGTATCAAAATGAAAGGTTTTAAAAGGAGGTTACAAAAATATATGACACTTAAATGTTTAAAATAAATTCAAAGTCAAAAATCATCTAAACAAACACAAAAGTTAAATCATCTGCGAAGATTTTTACGCGACCAACGAAAGAACAGACACAAAAAACTAAAAAGTTGGAAATAAAAAAAGTAGTTAAAAAACTATAAACCCGACTGAAAACACTGAAAAGTAAAAAGGGTTTTCTTCTCCTTAGTAGAGGTTGTTTTCCTCTCCCCTTAGAGAAGACAGCTATAACGTTGGGGACATTACATTAATTTTAGGGTTACTTTATAATGTCTATCAATACCCGGCAGCCCTTATGCCAAATCCTCAAGACAAGTTCTCCAGTCAACTGCTCGTGTCATGTCGTCAATTCAAGGCCTCAAGTTAAATTGTTAGGGCCGCGGGTTGTTAGAAAGAGACACCGCGGTCTCGGCACAAGGGTTAAGAAGGAACATGGATGGTTTTTAGTCAGTAGAAGTCTGACACTCCCTCCCTCTCCGACCAGAACAGGAGGAGTCATCTAATGATTTCCCAACCTGCAAAAAATTACACGGGGCGCAGGTTCGTCATTTACATTTTCTTTGACCGGCCTCTTTCCTTGACGCCTACGACATAATACATAATCTCTTCTCGTTAAAAAATCCCACTATTTACAGCGGAAACTGAAAAACCATTCCTTTTGGAGCAAATATATCTTATCTTTCCTCCAAAAGGAATGGCTTTTCATCATTAATATAAATTCAGGTCGAAAGATTTAACCCCTGCCTCTGAGGCAATAACCTGTCGAAAGATTTAACCCCTGCCTCTGAGGCTCATGCTTGCAATAACCTGTCGAAAGATTTAACTCCTGCCTCTGAGGCTCATGCTTGCAATAACCTTTTCCTATTCGTTGCTTTTACTGCCTGAGCCGCGGGGAAAATCGTATATTTAGTTATTTTATACGAATCTGATGAATATATTGAAGTGAATGTGAGTTAATGAATTCGGGGTATCTTTTGGGGGGGTTCATAAAAACCTTTAGAGTGTGGGGTAAATTTCTACATTTCATCTCCTGTATCTCCTGATATACTCCAGCAATTCCGTAGACAACATATTATTCAGTCTTCTACTTAGGTTATATATAGATACATAATACCATCATAACAATCCGTTAGTCCCCGAAGGGTTTGCCAGAGTATCTATGGTAACCAGGGAGAGAACCTAACCTAGATGCCATGGCCTGCTATTGAGACCTAAATAGGTACGACTATGAATTACTACTCCTGATGGCCATGCAAATGAGTCAACCAATAATAAAAATAACTTATATATAAATAAAAATTAAAATCTAGTTAAACGACCATTGTGACTTACAAACACTTCAATATATTGTTACTAAGATAAATAATGAAATTAGGCCAAAACACAATCGTAACAGACAAGCTTACAGACAGACAGACTCTTCAGCAAGAGACAGATTTCAATTAAAACTCCTCCTTATCTCAACAGACAGACATCCAGACAATCGGTTATCACAATGAAGAGACTCCTATTGTTCCCGAGATAATTGCACTGACAGACAGACGGACGCATATTGAAAAGCTTTGTGAAGATAAGCAGACATCTTGGAGCGTCCGTTATCACTTAAAAACAATAGTTATTTTACAATATTGTTTAAAAAGGAAGCTTGCTGATTGAGTTCCTTATGCTGTTATTGTTCTGGTAAATTTACAGGAATAACAAAATATAACATCACGCTAATTATCCCCAAAGGGTTAGGTAGGAAGATACAAATTAGTACACCCACGTTTTACGTTTAAGTCCCATGTGGAGGGTAAGCTTATTGCGTTAACCGGGTTAACCGGGCACAAATCCAGACTCCATGGCTGCTACTGACAAATTCCTGGTGGAAAAACCCAATAGTACTTTGCCCTGCCTGGAAATCGAATCTAAGACGTTTTCTTTAGTAGTCGCTCTTGTAACCATTAGACCGAGGCAGTCTACGCTATTTTACATAATAAAATATTTTATGTTATTTTGCTCAAAATTTCTTAACTTAAGTAATTTAGTTTTCAACTCAACGCCAGACAAAATGTCGTTATCAAGGTACGTTGACTTCAAAAGGAGAAAAACAAGTGCTTAGTATGCTAAACACGAGGAAAACTGGTCTTTATATCCTTTTGAGGGCATCTATTTGTCGTGACGATGAGTTACACTGAAGTTTTGGTTATTTGGAACACCATATTACACCATTTTATATTCGTGTTTCAAGGAATTAGATGATTCATTTTGATGAATGCGTTGTCTATGTTACGTGATTTATATCGTTAATCAACTAAAAATTAACTGGAAATGGAACGGTTCCTTGTCCACCTTTGTCAGTTGATTCTTTAATTTTCAGGCCAATTATCGTACGATGAACTTTTAAAACCTTTCAATTCCTACGATATTCAATCATCTCCAACATGATTTACCTGTCTCATTGTATTGTGTTCTCAATTTTCTAATAAAACATTTGAATAGAAAACAATTTCTTCTACATTTTTCTACCTGAGAAATTCAATTTTCGTGAAACCGAATTCAATGAAAGATACAGACTGCCGACCTTTGTTTCCACCTCTCATATTCATTGAACTCACCTTTGACCTTCGAATTGGTATAGAAATTTCTAGGCAGACAGACTGGGTCCTTGAACCGCCGCCTCCTGGCCTAGATACTTAAATAGTCTACAATCTTAGGAGTCAGGATGTTGATCTAATCAATGTGAAGCAAGATTTGTGTGGTTGTTTGATATTTAGTAATTGGTTTCTATTAGCTACCGCGACGAAAGAATCTATGTATTGGTGTAGGAGTAGAGCTACCAAACGAAGTTCAGAATTAGAGCACGTTTGCTATAGCTGTGGTCTATATTAGCCTCTTTTATTTTGGATGGTGGGAAATCATCAAATGACTCCTCCCGCTGGGCAGAGCGGTAGGGAGTGTCAACTTCTACTGACTAAAAACTCCACATGTTCCTTCTAAGCCCTCTGTGTCGAGGCCGCGATATCTCTTTTGAACAACCCGCGGCCCCAACCGGTCTATATTAGCCAATGACGTATTATATATAGACACGTCATGAACTAACATGGCGGCGCTACAAAACGGCAAAAATATTATATAACTACTTTTGCGAAAGAAAATATGACACCGTACAACGGGATGCCTGTTGATGCCTGTTTTCTTTATGTTTTGGTTTACAGACACGATTTAAATTAAGAACAAACGTAGCGTCGCGCGAGAGGTTGGTGCGTAACTAAGCGCGATATGGCCAATTGGCTGCAATTCATGTTGTGATTTTTGAGGGCGGACAGCGTATCTATAGTTTTAATATATCATTGATATTAGCTATAGATGGAAACATCTGGAAGTCATTTGAAGAGGCCTTAGCTCAGCAGTGGGGATGAGGCAGGCGAATAGTATAAATCTGCTACAGTTTGGCGTAGCGTAAATCAAAAGAAAACAATCGCATTTTGGCATGACGCAGAGTATGCATTAAGAGTATGTAAGTTTAAGGTTGGATGCGTTAGCGGATGACAAGTACTAGTTCCTGTCTAACCCCATTAGTAACAGGTGTGATGAAGCACTAAAGTCGCCCACGTAATACAAATTTTCTTGACGTTTCCAATCCTTACGTTGTTTGCATTTTTATTTTCAGGTACTAGAATTGTCAGGTTCCATAAAAATAAAAATAAATAATTTTAAAACCATCAATATAACCCTCGTTCTTTAATCCCATTGAATAAATAAATAATTGGGACAAGCCCGCCTCACTATTCCCAAACCACTGTAACTCCTGTAAGCCAGAATCAACAGTGGCGACCACAAAAAAAGATGAGACAATGAAGCTCGACGAAGTCCCAGAGAAACGATTTAACTGTCTTGGATCCCGCAACGAAATTAATCAGAAAAGAATAGCGGAGGAGTAGGAAAAATATAATCCCATTGAATGTCTATTTCACAAAAAATTGGGCGTACTAGATAATAAAATTCAGTTTCGAAGCCAATACAGACCCAGATTTCAGCCAAGAAACTCCTACCGCCTCCTTTGCTAGAAACCATTATATAATGAACATTTGAGCTTTAACAATCATGTAAGTCTAGCCATGCCGGAGCCAGTCGTCTGACCTAGTTTTTGGGAAAATACGTCGGCGGTACAGAGACATGGTGTGGGAGGAACTTAGGGTTTATTTATTGATCTGACAGTGTTACAGGATATTGGGTAATTAGATGAGGTGTAAAACCTTTCAACCAAGCTTTATGTAAGTACATCAAACTAAGTAAGTCTACACAAAAATTTTGCCTGGAAATCGACTTTTTTTTAGGTGAAACATCACGTTGGTGTAGGAGATCCAGGGTGCGATTCCCGGTTCGGGTTTTTCCATCAGTAATTTCTTCAGTAGCCACTAGCCACGAAGTCTAAATCTGTGGCAGTGTCAATGGCAATATGCTCGCCTCTATTACAATTCATTAGAGGAAATGTGGCTGTACTATTAAGTATGTACACCTAACCTAACCCGTCGAAGATTACACGCTTGATGTTATACAGGTTGTAAATTACACAGGCTATCTATTAACCTAGCTAGGAATACAACACCTTTTTTTTTTTTTTTTGTTGGGTGTAAAATCATCGAGTAACCCCTCCCGCTCTTGGGCAGAGCGAAAGGGAGTGTCAGACTTCTACTGACTAAAAACCACCCATGTTCCTTCTTCGCCATCTATGTCGAGGCCGCGATAACCAGAGGACTACCCGCGGCCCCGACAGGAGGAATACAGCACCTCACCCACCATTTTATTGTAGTCTTTGTACTCCTTACATTATTAACGATTGTGTAAATTGTTGGCATGTTAGCATACTACAAAGATTTTTTGATGAATAAATAATAATAATAACTACAAGCGCTACCTCTGTAGCTAGTAATATCAAAGTAAAGCCGTTTGTTTTTATGGCAACTATTGAACTCAATTTATAAAACGTCGACAGTTTAACAAAGCATCCCCCATACTGTATATCAATCATCACGAAAAGGAGGCAATTCTTAATGATGAACTTCCGAATGAAGAGTTCAATAAAGATAAAAATATCAAACTTTGTTAAAAAAAAAATATTAACCCTTCACACATGCGTCAACCAAGCATTCTGTAAATCAAACAAAGTGCCCCTATATACGCAATTTTTTTTGCTGGGAAACGACTTTTTTTTTTGGGGTCAAAAATCTCTTTTTACGGTAAAACTCAATGCAACTCAAAACATTGTGCTAATGGATGCTTTGAATAGTAAAAGGGTCATGCAGGTAATTTAAGTAAAGTTACAACCTGAAAAACTAGTACAAAAACAGCTGTGCAAAATTTGGAACTTTGATCCCCAATATCTCCGTAACTAGGGGGTTCCCAGGTATGGTCTAGAACCATAAAAATATCGCAGTGGTGGGGAAAACAAATGCCCTTCGTTTGCGTTAAGGGTACTTTTACACCCTTTATAATCCAACACAGTTATTCCTTATAAAGTTTCTCATGGCGAGCAGTAATGAAAATAATCTATTAATAACTGGGAACTATGCGCTAGTGGTTATTATTAAAACAGTAATTATCTTTCAAATACCCTTCAGTATCTGCGATGAATCTTGAGATAAACCAATAGTTTTTGCTCTATCCCTCCCAGTTGTATTGAATACATTTTATAATTACATTGAACATCATTTTATTATAAACGTATTTCACTATAAATTATCATAAAACAAACAAGTCTTCAGCCGCGTCTATCTGTTCGCGATAAACTCAAAAACTACTGCACCGATTCTCATGCTGTTTTCACCAATGGGTAGAGTGGTTCTCGAGGAAGATTTTAGTATATAATTTGTCCACTTTCGACATCCACGCAGGCGAAGAGGCGGGTATCAGCTAGTTGTTTTATTTAAGATGCTAACTTTTGCTTGTGGCATCTCGTGAAAAACTCCTTACTTGGTTTCTAACTGCCGCACTCAGAGAGCTTTAATGATTACTTAAGCCGTCACTTAGTAAAGGTTTAACATAAATTTGTATGACTAAACTATCAAAACCATTACTAAGTGATGGCCTAAGTAATCATTAAAGCTCTCTGAGTGCGGCAGTTAATGAACTAAATTAAATCCAGTTCACCTTTCTGCGTCGAAAGATACAAGGCAGACATACATTTTTTCGCATTCATAATAATTAGTATGGAAAGGATGTGTATCTAAGTACAGTCATGACCAATACTGTGTATACGTTTGGCAAAGTTCAAATAACAATTGAAACTTAGAGATATGCATGACGGAGCTGCGGGATGTTGTAAGAGATACCGGGGCCTCGACATAAAGGGCTAAGAAGGAAGATCGGTGGTTTTTAGTCTGTAGAAGTCTGACATTCCCTTTCGCTCTGCCCAAGAGTGGGAGGGGTTATTTGATGATTTCCCACCCCCCAAAATGTATGCATGACCTACTTTATGAGAATATGGGTTCCAAATTATTATGTTCTGTAAAATAAAGTTGAATCAACAATTAAATACCCACAGTAGGAAATTGCTTCCGAATATTGGTAATTGGTATACAGTGTGATTCTTTATAATGTGCACATATCGAAATGGGGGAATCTATGCTTAATTTTATCGACGGAAAAATTATTAAAAAAAATCTAAATATTTTTTAATATTTTATATGGAATTTTTAAAAATTTTGTCTGCTACTGTGACCCCAGTGTAAACAAAACGGTGTAACTTTTAAACTAAATTATCTATCGCGATGAAACAAACTCCATAATGATTGGAAGCAATTAGGCGTCCTCGTAAAATGAAAATTGTGGAAAAAAACTACCCTCAATTGAAAATAAACACGTTTTTTGATCAAAAAAACTTTTTACATAAAATTGTTTCATCGCGATAGATAATTTAGTTTAAAAGTTACACTGTTTTGTTTACATTGGGGTCACAACAGCGGACGACATTTTTGAAAATTCCATAAAAAATATTAAAAAATATTTAGATTTTTTTAAATATTTTTTCCATCGATAAAATTAAGCATAGATTCCCTCATTTCGATATGTGCACATTATAAAGAATCACACTGTATATTGGTGCTACTGGTGATATTGCAATTTATTTTTACCAACATTACTCTTGAAACGATTTATTTTACAATTGTAACCAGCCATGAAATCGATAAGAGTTTCTTAATCAATCAAAAAGCTGTAAATCATTGTAGATTTAAAAATAACTAGCAAATTCATGATATTTCCAAGTCAAGGTATAGTTTGGTTAGGTTTGGTTTGGGTGTGTTTGTTTGTTTGTTTGGGTATAGTTTTAAATAATCGTTAAATAATATGCTTTAGTCTTTTCAGTTGTATCTGACTAGATTTGAAGACTTTATTTCCCCAAGATTTTAAATAACTAAGTAGGTTTTAACTTTGCAGTTCAGTGACCACTAAATCAAATTTAGAAAAACTTCTGCTAATTAAAATTCGTAAAAATATATATGGAAATCAAGAATTAACAACATGAACATCTCTAAATATTTGCATAACCAGCCCTTACAAAAATACACGACACTATGACAACAACCAATTAGGGGTTCACAAAAGTTCATCAGGGGTTGAAATCGACCCCATGACCTCTCGCCAGTCTGCGGCGAAGCTGGGGTTATTGACGTTCGGCTTAATTGATCGTCATTCAAGCGATAATTGCTTTTTTAAACCAAAAAAAACTGTCAAGTGCTTTTTGTTGTTAAAATGTGTATCTTATTTGTTGGTAACAACGGTTTTTAAAATTATTTTGTTTTGTTTTAGGTATCATTGGATTAAAATGTGTTTTCTTGTAGAAATTTGTTTTTAATTGTTATTCTGTTTACAGAATCCAAATTAGGATTTTTATCAATACTTTTCTGCCTAGTGGTCGTAAGCGCTACTGGTGTGATGTGTATGAGGGTGTAAAACTACCCTTAACGCAAACGAAGGGCATTTGTTCTTCCCACCACTGCGATATTTTTTTTTGTTTTAGACAGTACCTGGGAACCCCCTAGTTACGGAGATATTCGGGGTCAAAGTTCCAAATTTTTCACTGCTGTTTTTGTAAATACTAGTTTTTCAGGTTATAACTGTACTTAAATTACCTCCATGACCCGTTTACTATTCAGAGCACAATGTTTTAAGAGTGCTACATTGAGTTTTACCGTAAAATGTGATTTTTGACCCCAAAAATAAAAGTCGTTTCCCAGCAAAAAAATTTGCCTAGGGGTACTTAGTTTGATGTATTGAATGCTGGATTGACGGCTGTGTGAAACGTTAATTTACAAACTGTATAAGGTCCAATTACATTTCTGATTCGAGTAAAGTGTAGGATTTTTTCATTAACAGCCACTAAGTTTGGATTTCTGCCCGGTTGTTGGCAATGAACTGGAACCTTCCATGGGACTTAAACAAAACTAGCCAAATGTCGGTGTACTATAAGGTACACCTCTGCTTAACTCTTCGAGGATAAAGGCAGTGAAAATATGGAACTTTCATAACGTTATGCTGATTGCTATGTTCATATTTATTTGTTACATATTTACGAGGATAAGACCTTCTTGGAAGGACGCCAGTTATATAATATTTACCTCAAGACCCAAAGAGGCAATCACTTAGAATGTAGGTATTTCTATTAATATAATGTGGCATTAAGGTGAATGCTTCAGGTTAGCCCTCGAAACTACGTTTTTTGCCGGTCAATTTCAGGTTGTATGGTAAATAAAATAGGATTCGCGACCGTAAGAATAGAATTTGAGGTTTACGTAGTGATAAATAATGATTAAAATCACCAATTCCAACCCTCTCAGTTCATATAACTTCCTTCAATGCCTTTTTCATAAAATCGTCACTCAAGGATATTATATGAACTGAGAGGGTTGTAGTGGTGATTTTAATCATTTTTACTCAGTAAAGACACATTATAATTTGTAACGATACGTGTTGTGTGGTGTACGGTTTTAATATTATAACCTGACACTGATCGGAAAATTGCAAAACGTAAAAAAAACGAATTTTGCGGGCTACCCTGAAGCATTCACCTTAACCCTCTTGTCTGAATATTACAATTCTCGTTTTGACATTTTGCATTTTCATGTCAAGGTTGATTTTTGCATGTAAAAGTCATTCTTTAGTAATTTAGTCGTCGTTCTTTAGTAGTTAGTAATTTTGATGGTTATAATTCGGTAACTTCATACGTCTTACAGTCGCAAATCAAATTTTCATAAACATACAACCAAGCACTGGCCTGCAAATTGCCAAAAACGTAAGAAAATTAGAATTTCGCGGGCCAGATGTGAGCTTCCACCTTAAGTCTCTGTCATTTACACTGTGCTCGATGGTGGTGCTCGGGGCCAAATAATATCAGTCGCTTGAGTCGACATTTAGGTCAGACCGCACCTGCTTCGGTTGGTCAGAGAAAGGATCTTCATCATCTTCCTGTCCTTATCTCAGGGCATTTGGGGTCGGCGCAAACCCGTTTTGTTCTTTGAAGTGAAACGTCTATTAAGACAGAGGGTTTGATTTTTTTTTGTCACAATTTGTGACAATAGTGTCACGGGCGCGTCACACAAAAGCGTTACGGCCGCTTGGGAGGGAGATATCTCAGGAACTGTTAGTTGGAATTGAATAGTTCTTTTTGTGTGTGATACTCCATTTATCGATGACGGTTAAAAGTTATATAATATCACGCTGCAACAAATAGGAGCGGAGCATAATTGAAAAATGTTGCAAAAACGAGAAAAAGACTGATCGGTCTGCTGAAAAACAAATCGCAACGGACAAGTGGAAAAACGATTCGCAGCAAAATTTTAACTTGATTTGTTACGGGCAGATTGTTAATGTACCTTTACTTGTCAAATTTGATAACCTGCCCGTAAAACTTCAAGTCAAAGTTTTTTCCACTTGTCCGTTGAAGTTTCACTTCTACTAAGTATGTGTCCCAGCACACATTTCGATTCTTTCCATTCTGCCCTGTCAGTCGTCACGTTTATCATTTTATTCTGTTTTCCTTCATATCACTCCTCACACAATCCATCTATCTTTTCTTTGGTCTTTCTCTCCCTCTCCATCCATCCGAGAAAGGATGATCACCCATTACTTAGTGAGTTTCATCCGCGCCTCGAAAAGATCAAAGCTCCGATAAGTGGTTGGTCCCGGCTGTAATTTGTAGATCTTTGATCGCATCCCGTGGCCTGTAAATCAGACAACCATCGAAGGAGTTGGTTGTATTACCCAGTACCTGACTTGTGGAGGTAGAACAGGCAGTCGCTCCATGTAAAATACTGGTATTCAGCTGCAACCAGTTAGATTGGCAGCTCACCCCAACATATTTAGGAAAAGGCTAGGCAGATGATGACTTACTCTACACTAACTGATTAAAACAACGCGGTAGTTTGTAACTGACATACATCTTTTCATAAACAGACGTAAAATAAAAGCTCCAAATCCCTAATCTCAAAACAATAGCGAAACATTATCCTAACTCCATCAATTACCAATTTACGCCAACTTTCCTCATTCCTAGTTCCTAGAATGGGTCATAACGTGACGTCAGAGCACTGAACTACGTCGGTTTCGCAATACAAGTGCGCAAATTCAAGGGGAAGGGGGAGCGAGTACGTCATTGAAGCCACCCCACGTTAAAAGAAATACGTAGGGTACTTATTTTGTTTTAGCGCTCTGTTGTTGAGCTCGTTTTTTTATACACGTGTGCGCAGTTATGTGTTGTACGTCATAGTAATTTTGTACTGGAGCTTATTAAAAGAGCTTTCATATTTTTATTTACGACTTTCCCACACAAGAGAAGGTACAAAGGATGACTTAATTCATTTAGCACAAAACATACCCAGCCAGTTATGTCCGCCACCCTGGTAACATGCAAAACTTTTACTACTTATGCATCTTTTTATATCTTTTTCTCTGTGTCTTGTAAGATTGTGTCGAGTTCAGTTCCAGATAGATGTGTTGCTAGGGAGTTTGTTAAATTACTTTTACTACCCAGTTAAACACTAGAATACAAATAATAGAATTTCTCTTTACTCGAAGCTTTCCGAACTTACAACTATGTTAGTAAAACTATAAGACCCACGCACAATGGTCCACTTCAAGGACTAAGTGCGGAAACCTGAACCCCATAATGAAGAAGAAGAAGAAGAACTATAAGACCAGCAGGGCTATTGCGTATCTTTTAAATCACAGTGGCTATCATATTGTCTATGGATTAACTGCCAAATTGGTTATGGTTTAGTACAAAATGGAACCATTTGACAGTAATTGAAAGGCACTATAGGTTAGCCACTGTCATTTAAAAGATACGCAATAGCCCTGCTGATGAAGGAAGTTTTGACATTCTGAATAATATAATACAGAGTAGTGTGTAAGTTTCAAATAGTATTGATTTTTAGCCTGATTTGACACATCACTAGCAGTAGCATGACTTTACGGCTTGTTTTGTTGTGAACTAGAATATGCTGGCTGGTCATTGCACTGACAAAAGAAACAAAGAATCAGCATGCTTCGAATTAACTTGTATTGTTTTAATCAATGTCACCCCCACTAATAAACCCCGTCCTTCAAAATAATCCACACTTCCTACTCATTCAAAAACAAAACAAAATGTAAACCAGGATGTGTATCACGATATTGTATAGCACAGGTGGATGATCCAACCCCTCTCTCCATCCCATAGCTCACACAATACCCATGGGAACGAGAGGGCGATGTAATTCGGAAAGGGGATCCATTTTATGTTGCTGTCTTTTTTGCCTGTCATATTTTGTTTGTGGTCCCCGTGAGAATATGGGGCGGGAATCTTATGGGTACTGTTGCTAAGGACGGTAATGGAAGGAATAATAATGTCTGTTCATGTTTATGACTTTGAGGCAAATATATAAAGAAAGGGATCTGCTTGGAACATTTTGAGGAAATTGTATAAAATGGGTGACTTATGTAGACGGATTATACAATAATTTAAATGTTAAATATAAAGTTGGGTCTAAACTCTAAATAATACGTCTAATGTTGTTACTTTTATGTCAAAATCCTAGTCATTCTAGAATAATTTGATATCCCGGAGTTACCAGTACGTTTATGACAAATGTTAAGATAAGATAGGCTCTGGTCCAATCCAAACTTGTATAACATAACATCACGCTTGCTATCCCCGAATGGTTAGGGAGAGGTGTACAGTCACGAGCAGTAGTATGTAAAATAACGAGTGCAACTTAAGATATGACTTACTTTATGATAATATGAGTTCCAAAATATTGGTTTCGTTCATCATCATCAACAGCCTATAAATGTTCCCACTGCTGGGACACAGGCCACCTCTCTTTTGAGAGGGAATGGGCTATAATCTACCACGCGAGCCCAGTGCGGATTGGTAGATGTCACAAGTCTTCGAATTTTTGTTTCTAAGACATGCTGGTTTCCTCACGATGTTTTCCTTTACCGTTTCGAGAGCAGCGGTGATGAAATAAATTACACAAAGCAATGTGCTTGCCTGGGTTCGGACTCACGACCCGCATTCGTAAGTCGGGGCCTGGTGGCCACTTGTCCACCGCTGCTCCGCCAGTTTCGTTACGTAACATAAATATTTGATCAATACAGTAAGCGACAATTGGTTCTAAACGTTGCTAAGTGTATATACTATTGCTGCTGCTTCTTCAATCTTAATTTTTTATCATTTTCTTTTCTCCTATATGAGACCAATTAATACGTTTTCTTTCTTTCTTTCGCCAGTTCTGTTATCTCTAAGTCTCAAATAATACAGGCAAGCCAATCGTCATCAACCGAGCCCAAATCTAGACTGCTGCTAAGAAATCCCCAATGGAAAATACCCATTATCACATATTTTTACATTTTTATCTGAGTGTGTTCGTCTGCTTGTTTCAAGGTCTAACAACGAACAAAAACATGGAACTATATTTCCGGTAACGTAGAAAATAATAAGTGTACAATATGGATAATTACTGATGGCAATCAACGTTGTTGTTTATGTATAAAAATTTTAGAAATAGCGGCAGTTATCATTGTAATCTTTATCTACATTATTGCGCAACCCACTGGACAATCCACATGGAAAATCACCAATTTAATGGAACTGCGTATTTTTATGTACTTGACGAGTCTAACAAAACATATTTTATTGTTTTACTACAGATGTTAATGGTGCGTAAATCTTTGTTCGCTGATTAGCTAATCTACGATCGTAGTCAAATCGACGGAGGTTTTTCGTATGACGATATCAAAACCATAATATTAGGAGTTTCTCATGACAGTTAATTCTATCTACACTAACATTAATAAAGAGGAAATATTTGTTTGTTTGTTAGGTTAGGTAGGCTCCGAAACTACTGGACCGATTTGAAAAATTCTTTCACCTTTGGGAAGCTACACTATCCCCGGGTGACATAGGCTACGTTTTATTCCTGTATTCCCACGGAAACGGGAACTACGCAGGTGAAACCGCGTGGCGTCCGCTAGTATTTTAGACAATCAAATAACAACAGTAACACAGTATACTTTTTGCAGTTTTCTGATTAGTGTCAGTCTGTGTTGAACAGAATATGATTTGCGACCGTATAACACATTTGTATTAACGAAATTACAATAATTAAAATCACCAATCTCTGTAAAACTATAGTTATTTATAACGCTAGAAAATAGAGAAAACAAAAAACTACTTCCGTAGATTTTTCTGTGTTTTTCGTAGTTTTTCTGTTGTAGAATTCAAAAACGTGCCCGCAAAACCGAAAATAAACCAAACAAACAATGATGTATGGTAACACAAAATCAAAAATACAGACCCCGACAATAACCGATAACACGCTAAGATGGCGGAGGTCGGCAGTAGCATGCTCAGGTTTTAATAGATAATTGTATAATTGAGACAAAGGTTGAAGCAAAGGTCGTAGAGGAGGGCATGCTCCTACATCTATGAATAATAATAGTTAATGAAGAGGAGATGCTTTATTAGGTGGTGAAAACACAATAATTTGGTGTAATGAATATGCAGCAGATAGGACAGGTTTCAGCACATCTCTCCGTTACCCATCAGGCAAAAGCAGGCGTATGTTATGTTAAATCTATAAATAGGAAAGCGTATTTCTAAGCATTTTTCCGAATTCTTTACTCAGTATCTTCTTCTATAGTCAGCTTAAATACAGTTGAATTACGAATGTTTCTTTTCAAACTGCCTTCCTTAGTTATCGTGTGATTATGAAATTAAGATCAGTGTTATATGATTTTTCATTACATACTCCGAAAGTAGGTCATAACTTGCCTGCGGAGCGGGTTGAAAGTACTACTTTTCAGCACTAGGGAGAATCGCTTTCAACTGACAGCTGTCAAATTATTTTTAAAAAACGTTTTTTTTTCTACATTTTTACTGAACCATATTCCAACATTCTAAACAGCCACTAAATTTCAGCGGTATTTAAAATTAAAATAAGGTAAAGTTAACTTAAGAATAAAATTATATTATGACTTTAATATAATTTAGTTTTAACTATTTCTCTAAAATAACATAAGATTTCGGCAAAATCTTTGCCATTTTTTTTTAATAATGAACATTAACAATACTGGCTGTATAGCTGGACGACCAGAGGACAAAAAAAACAAAATAAGCCGGAAAGCGACAAGTCGATACTTATATTTTTCTTTAGCTAATTTATGTTCTTATTATAATTTCCCTCGTATTCGTAATGAAAAGCACAGTGTTTACCCCGGGTAAATTACTTATTTAGTCCTTCGAACTATTATCGTATGACGGGGTTTGGCACCCGCACTAAATAAGTAACTTTCATCCCTTGGATAAAATAGTACCTACTATTAAACTGACATGGTCGCTAGCACTATTATTTATACTGAAAACGGGATATTTACCATGTTTACTTATTGTTTCGAGTTCCCGATATTTCGGCACTGTTACAAGCACTATGATCACGGATAAACTGAAGTATAAAATCCCGATCCCGTTCAGTATAGAACAGTCTTATTATAAACTAAAATTGTTCTTACTTCAACTGGGTAGTAAGTACATTTCAGATATTTTGTCTGCGACAAATATTGCGTCTCGGATTGTCAGACTTTTCGTACCATTTAGGCAAATTGTGTTAAAAAGTTTTGTTCAAGCTTCCAGACCAACAGAATTCAGTTAAACGCCAATATTATACATAAAATTACTGTCTATCTGACCTCCACAACCCATTTGCCGGGCCCAAGCCGGTCGTTCCACGCTTCTGGTTTCAACTCAACACTCGCCACCTGTTCCAGCTGGCCTCGCGACCTTTGCCATAGATTTCCGTAACGAATGGATCCGCATCACCTCTTGTTCGAGGGTCGACCTCCAATTGTTCTAAATATCTAATTCGGTGCCGTTAATCAACACTACGGTACGAAGAACAAAACGTAAAGCTGTGTTTACACTAGTCTCGAAAGTGCATGTTTTTCGCGCTTCGGAGCGTAAAGAGAGTGTCAGACTCTTACTGCTTAAAAATACCATCCGTGTTTCTCCTTATACCTTTTGCGTTCCAGGGCCACGGTGATTTTAACGAACACATTTCTTACCCTGGCAGGCACTGACCCTACGGAGCCCCGTCTACTATGCTGACTAGTTTTAGTTCGTAATAAATAAAATTTAAAGTAAATAAAGTTTCACTAAAATACTTTCTGTGAATTTTTTAAAATAGCCACTCAAAAGCTACTGTATGGACCAGTAATAATAATATTTTAATGTTAGTATTTACTAATAACCTCAGACAGGCTTTAATGATATTAGATAATAGCATAAACAAAATTAAATTATATAATAATTAAACAATTTCTTACATTTTTAGATGACATGTAAACATTTTAATGGAAGTTTTATTATGAAAAACTTCTAGCAAAATAAAACAAAATTTGGCAATAAGATAAACCTTTAGAATATTATTTATTTACTCGTAGGTGTCCGAATATACTGTGAAACAAACGCGTCATGACCAGTCTACCAATTTATTGAGAAACTGGGAGTTTCGCGGAAATCCTCGCGTGTGAGTAAAATGTTTGGCAAGATCCCAACAACGCAGGATAATGATCTCTATACGTTTGTAAAAGGGTTTTCTCGGAATCTTGTACTTTTGGGAAGGAAAATGTAGGTGATTGAACACTATTTGAAGCTTTGACGGCTTAAATTACTAAACTTAGTCCATTTTTGAACTTCATCAAAATCGCCGACCAAAATGATCTCAGAATTTCTTGACTGCAATAAGTGAACTTCAAATTAGGTACTTCCTCTGTATATCTAAGTTGCTTCCTACGACAGCCATCCTTGTCAAGCCCATACTTGCATTCTGCTTCAATCAATGCTGAAGATTCCTTAAGGCACTGTAATGAAGGGCGGAGCCCCGCCGTGTTCTCGTAGCGGCGATCAGCGGCGGCGACCTCTCGCGCCCGGCCCTGGTGCAAGCCATGGTCCGGGGCGAGGAGGAATGGGACGCCGTTGCCTCCTTCTGCGAAGCAGTGATGCTAGCGAAGGAGGTGGCGGAACGCGAGAGGGAGAGAACCTCTCGTCCCAGCCGCCACGGGAGGCGCTCCGGGCGTCGGGGGTCCCGCGATGACCTCCGGCCACCGTAGACGCGGGCCTGTGGACGGTGAGTGATGGGCTAACTCGCCGTCCGTCCGTCTCACGACGAAAACAGGCCTTGTCGACGGCGCGTTCGTTTTCCACGCGCGCCTCAAAGAGATGTCAGCAACATGGGAGGGGCCCGAAAGGGCCGACGCCTGTCGGGGCTGCGGGTAGTCCTCTGGTTATCGCGGCCTCGACATAGAGGGCGAAGAAGGAACATGGGTGGGTTTTAGTCAGTAGAAGTCTGACACTCCCTTTCGCTCTGCCCAAGAGCGGGAGGGGTTATTCGATGATTTTACACCCACCAAAAAAAAAAAAAAAAAAACACTGTAATGAATGATACTGGTTATGTTTAAGTGAGTGATTAGGCGAATATACATACAGGGTGTAAATAAACCTTTCACACAGCCGTCAACCAAGTATTCAGTACATCAAACTAAGTACCCCTACGCAAAAATATTAGCTGGGAAACGACTTTTTTTTTGAGGTCAAAAATCACATTTTACGGTAAAACTCAATGTAGCACTCTTAAAACATTGTGCTAGTGGATGCTTTGAATAGTAAAAGGGTCATGGAGGTAATTTAAGTAAAGTTATAACCTGAGAAACTAGTAAGTATTTACAAAAAACAGCTGTGCAAAATTTGGAACTTTGACCCCCAATATCTCCGATTTATTTAAATATAAATAAAATTATTATGGAGGTCAGTCGTAGTCGCATCCTTGCGAACGGCAACAGCAGCCGACTTCTGTATCAGTGAAAACGCCATGAAAGAGCATCAGGTATCAGTGGCATGCGACTACGGCGGTCCTCTATAATAATTTTACTTATAAATATAATATTTAAATAGAAATATACAAATTCAATATATGAATATCAGACAAGAAATCTTGTTTTCTACTTTTAAGACCGTGGTTTTTAGTCGGGTTTTAGTTTTTAAACTTATTTTTTTATTGCTTTATCTACGTCCATACATCTTATCATACAAGCGACATCCTATTTCAGTACTTGATGAATAAAACAGTTATAATAATAATGTAAATATGTCAAGGTAACTAATACCTGAAATCCTGATTTATAGCAAGATACTTTATAGTAAAAATAAAAATATATTTTATCATGAAATGTTATTCCCCGTGCTGAAAATAAATAATCTTGATTACCTAAATAAAATATACTATCACATTTACATACTACTTTGGTAGATTTCGTAGAAATGTTCTTAGTTACTACATAATTATAATATACTTACTAGCTGTTGCCAGCGGCTTTACCCGCTACGACCCACGGGTATATAAAATCGGCACAAAAACTGTCCTATTTGTTAATCCAGGTTATAAACAATTTGTGTACCAAATTTCATCTAAATCCGTGCAGTAGTTATTGCGTGAAGAAGTAACAAACATACACACTCACAAACTTTCGCTTTTATAATATAGTGTGATGTGATTAGAATACATATACGGTCTACTGAAAATCTTGAAGTAATTTATTAACTGACTGAATAATGGTAACGCCTAAAACGTCGGATAAACTAACAATGTAAATGCTGTAACATGATAATATTGTACAACCAAACCTTTTTACCCGACTGCGAAGCCCAAAAGGAGGGTTATTAAAAGAGTAACCAAGGAATTTTATCCCGGTACTTCTCCAAAAGAAACGACCGACCTGAACCGTGTACCTTTTCTCGGCGTTTAATACATATAAAACGCACATTGTATCTTAAAGGCTTATTATAAATATGAAATAAATGTTATTGGTTTGGTACAGATTACTACAGATACATGAAGTGCACAATATGGTATTTATTTAATCAAAAAAATCTAGTTTAAGTCGTCCGTCAGATAGATTTCCAAAAAATAATGGACACGTATTTTTTCTTTTTTCACGTAAACAAAAGATGAAGACGATACAGTGCTTCGAAAAGTCGTGTGACGTCACAAGGTTAGTACTTTTTTACCCACAAAGTGACGTCAAAAACCCCACTCATAGTCTTTGACACGTTTTATTTTCGTAAATTTTTATTAATGTGATAAAACAAAAACACGTATCCAATATTTTTCGATAATCTAACAGACGGACTAATTAGATTTTTTTGGTGAAATACTTCAGCATTTGTGTAGCGAAAGTCACAAACCTAGAAAAAAATAATTTTCTAAAGGCATGAAACTTTGAATGGAAGAACATTTTCGCTGTTAGTAAATCTTACCTTATCATCTCACAATTGCACATTTTTTCTGCCGTTCTGTTACTCCAAATCATACAGTTTATATCAAAATCTTTGTAACAGTCAAGGTATATTAATAAACACATATTCATAACAATCAACTTACACAGTTCCTGGTTGTAATCACCTATGAATACAACTGGCAATGAGCCAATACTCCAGTTAATACTATTATTACGCGAAACAATGATTTCACACAATGTAACTGTGTACTTATTGGTTATCAAAATATTTGCGTAAAAGAAAAGAAAATAACGTAAATTTCACTAACTGTCAAGGAACAAGCTAATTCTCCAAGAAGATTACTAATTCGGTCTGTTTTCTGAATTCTATCGGTATTACAAAGACGTTGAATTCAATGAAGTGGGGTGAATCAAGTCAACTTTTGCATGTGAATTGTAAAAGATACTATAAATTGCATTATTTTTCACAAATCTGCACTTCACATGGGAATGGAACTTAAATATTAGTAATAGCTACAACTTTACCTATACTTTTGCAGATTACAGGCAAGATATTAGGTAGGTATATTCCGTTGTGTTTAAATTCCCGTTATTAACAGTAAACATTCTAGATATTATTAATTTTGTTGATTTTAACCAACAAATTGTGTTTTCAGGACATTTTGAGACCGAGTGATAGTTTAATCAACAAGTTGTGTTTTCAGGACATTTTGAGACCGAGTGATAGTTTAATCAACAAGTTGTGTTTTCAGGACATTTTGAGACCGAGTGAAGGTCATAAAAAAAGAAAACAATAACATTGAAGCCACAAATGCCAATAGCATTATTCGCTAAGTTGTTGCCTAAATCATGACCGGTCACAGGAATTAACATAAACAAAAATATTAAACACTAATTAAATATTCCTCTTTACTAAACAACGCAGAATAAATAAATTATACAACATCCAACGTGTAAACATTTACATGACAGAGTATATTCACGCTAATTTCACGCAATAGACGTCATAGGCAGATATTGAGCATGCCTAATAACTTGTGATGGGTAAATAACAAGTCTGTAATACGCACGGTGGAAAATATGCTTTTGTTTAAAAATAGTGTGTAAAATGTTATTTTTTAGTAATGTACGTAGATATAAGTAAATATAGTTTAGGGCTGATTTTAGTCCTAATATACAAGGTCACTATCAGGCCTTTTATGCCAGTCTAACCGTATGCTGTTGAATAGGGACCAATTTGTTACATGCTGTTACTGGCTGTCTGACCTTCACAACCAAGTTAGTATTCGGTAATATATGAAACCCTTTGGTAAGACTGGTTGTCAGAATTTCGGGCCACTAATACCTGTAACGAGCATCAAAGATCTACATATGACAGCCGGGATCAACCGCTTCACGTGCTTTCCGAGGCACGGAGAGAACTCGTTCCCGATTATTTAAAAAGTTATTTCAAAGTGTTGGGCAGTTGTCATAGTCGTAATCTTCTTGCTTCCAAAAATCTTATTCTCCAAATTCCTTCACACCGCACCTGTTTTTTGTCAAATTCTTACACTATCTCATCTATTAAACTCTGGAACGCGCTACCCCTGGGAATTAAAAAAGCTGAAAGCAAATTCACTTTTAAAAGGAAAGTACGTTCCCACTATTTAAATCAGACCAAATAGCTATTTTACAAGTTAGTCATGGTAATTACCAGATAAGTTTTATTTTGGTATTAGTTGCAATATTTATTAGTTTATGTTATTTTTATATGTGTTTTAGTATTAATATAAGTATATATATATTTTAATTGATATTGTTTTTTTTTTTCTAGTTAGTTTGTATCCTACCACAATGTTGTCTTGTTTGACCCTAAGGTTGACTGGTAGAGAATGCCTTGTGGCATTAAGTCCGCCTATGTATCACTATTGTGCATACAGTTTAAATAAATAAATAAATAAACTCGTAATGTATAGGAATTGGCGCAATCAGCTGGGGATTTAAATGGCCTCTTTGGCAGATCATAATATGAATTGCGTTCAAAAACGTAAAATGGATCTTTCACGATAGTAACTGCGTCTATGACCATTTGACGGATTTTATCGCAATTCATATTATTTTCCTATTATGATCTATTTTCCTAAATGGGCACAGACGCAGTTACCTACTATTATGAAAGGTCTATTTTACGCTTTTTAAGGCAATTCATATTATGATCTGCTAAAGTGGCCATTTTAGACGCCCTGATCAACACATCATCATCATCATAACAGCCAAAAGACGTGCACTACTGAACATAGGCCTCCCCAAGGTGTCGCCTCATTGACCGGTCCCGTTCGTCTCGTATCCAGCGGGTCCCCGAAAGCTTCGCCAGGCCATCGGTTCACCTATTGGGAAGCCTGCCTGGTTTGCAGCCGCCATTCTAGAACTTTTCTAGCCTAAGCCGCATAATCGCTTCACAACAGGCGAGTGGCGCCATCTGCTGGAGTGTCCCAGGTGTCCGTTTACCTGTACTCTTGGCGATCTGAAAAGTGCCTCTGCCGCTGCAATAAACTTAACCACTACTCGCCTTCCTTACTGGCCCTAACCGTATTCAAACACAAATCTATTTATAAATATATTACTTAGCATTAAAATAAAATCTCGACCGCTAGATTCATTTCTTGCATATTGTTGTCAAGTCATGTGCCGTTTCGAGATGCGCATAATTATGTGCTTTAATTAAGCAGGTATGTTATATTATTTATTACGCCGCGACCTATAACGAGCAGAATAACGTGTCTATATTCACACCTGTATGCTATAAAAAAAAATAGTTGACTAAAAACAGTTGACTAGAAGACTAGCGGACGTCACGCGGTTTCATCCGCGTAGTTCCTGTTCCCGTGGGAATACAGGGGTAAAACGTAGCCTATGTCACCCGGGGATAGTGTAGCTTCCCAACGGTGAAAGAATTTTCCAAAATTTCAAATCGGTCCAGTAGTTTCGGAGCCTATTCGTTACAAACAAACAAACAAATCTTTCCTCTTTATTATATTAGTGTAGATCACCTCGCTAGTGTAGTGGTCGCAAGCCGTTTTGCAGAGGTATTAAGGTCCTGGGATCGAAACTCAGATCGAGCAGTGTTGATTGGATGTTTCCTACCAGAATTTCACTGTAGCAGCCTTTTTTGCGGATGGGGCATTCCCTTTCGCTCTGGGCGGAGCGGAAGGGATGTGAGACTTACTACAGACTAAAATCCACCCATGTTCCTTCTTAGCCTTTTGGATTTCTGGTCCGCGGTATCTCTTCCGAACAGTTCCCCAGCACGGCCGCAGCCTGGAGTTCGTTTTGAGCGTGGTTGATGCCAAAAGGTTCGCTAATAGGTAGCGAACAATGAAACTTAAACATACATGGTGAACAGATGTGCTATAGGCACACTTCTGCTCATCCCTTTTGGAGTAAAGAGTCATGATGATATGCAATGTATCTAAACGCAGTATCTATCAATAACGTGACTAACAATGTATCAAAGCCTGTTTAATTAACATGCGATTATAATAAAAAGAAACATAAAAACCACTTGCATTTATTTAAATTCATTCACTGACAGGCAGCACGCTGTCTAAACATGACATAAAACCGTTTGGAGTAGAAGCATAAAAATAATGCATAATCATAAAAAAACGAGATCCAAGAACCATTTTTTGACAATCACCCCCTAAAGGGGTAATAGGGTTGAAAGACTGTATGAAACTTCAACAGGTTTGCCACATGTCTTGGATACAAGAAAATTCGTCGATCATGTTTGAATGTACGAAATATGGCACTTTACACATACACGGAAAACCTTCTTACTATCAAAATGAAAGTATTTATCTTTAAACCCGACGAAACTTGAGAAGGATAGATGTAGCGATATTGTGTAATGGCACCACTTAGGATGTCAAACACTTCTATATCACATGGCGTGTTCCAATTTTTCCTCACAAAATATATATCGACTGTCGTCCCACAATTCTGCGTCACCAAACTGTGCTCCGGTCAGCTGGTTTCCTCGCTATGATTTCCTTCACCGATTGCAGTCATAGGTAAGTATACAATATGCACAAGACTCTGAAAAAAAAAAAAAATATCAAGGGTGTAAAAGTACCCTTAACGCAAACGAAGGGCATTTGTTGTCCCCACCACTGCGATCATTTTTTTGTTCTAGACCATACCTGGGAACCCCCTAGTTACGGAGATATTCGGGGTCAAAGTTCCAAATTTTGCACAGCTGTTTTTGTAAATACTAGTTTTTCAGGTTGTAACTTTACTTAAATTACCTCCATGACCCTTTTACTATTCAAAGCATCCACTAGCACAATGTTTTAAGAGTGCTACATTGAGTTTTACCGTAAAATGTAATTTTTGACCCCAAAATAAAAAGTCGTATCCCAGCAAAAAAGTTTGCGCAGGCGTACTTAGTTTGTTGACGTATGTGTGAAGGGTTAATTTACACCCTGTATAATATACGGTCGAATTGAGAAACCTCCTCCTTTTTTGAAGACGTCGGTTAAAAATCACTGATGCGTGTCTTGGGTTCCAACTCAAGAGCTAAGTTATCAGTCCGACGGTCACACCACTAGACTATCACTGCTTCCGTCGGGGCTGCGGGTTGTCCCGTCGGGGCTGCGAGTTGTTCAAAAGAGATACCGCGGCCTCGGCACAAGGTCTAAGAAGGAACATGTGGGGTTTTTAGTCAGTAGAAGTCTGACACTCCCTTCCGCTCTGCCCAAGAGCGGGAGGGGTTATTTGATGATTTCCCACCCCCAAAGAAAATGCTATCACTGATTATCTCTTTGCAATAAAGTGTTCTTTGATTACGCAGCTGTTCTAAAAGATTCAATGAATGATTTTATTATGCTCGTCATAATATATATTATATATCCACGTGTTGCCACACGCGAAAGTTTTTAAGGTCAAACCAGAGTCAACAGTGTGTCTGTGATCGAGCCAAAATCAATAAGAATTATCATTTTCGCCAGACGCTTAAAAAAATATAGGTAAGTAATCGGACGTCATTGACTAAATGTCTGCGGTGCGGAGTTTCTCCAGATGTGAATAAAGTGTGCAGAGAGAACACGTGAAGGTTTCAGTGTGGATCCGATACACTGACTGATTTGTTGATACAATACTTAGAGAAAGGTAAGTATACAATGTATAAATCTAACGCCTTTCCCATGGTAACTAAAAACAAAAACTATTTATAGAAGGCCGCCTCCAATCTAAACTGATAATTCATCATAGTTTTGAAAGCAATAAAAGTAGCATTATTTGCAAAAGACGGCTTTGCGAGATAATTACCTACGTTAAACATGACCCTACACCCAGGTTATGCAAAAATACCTCTGGTAACTTAGTGTGCGTCCCTGTTGCCATCAACCTGGTAGAAGTTCAGTCTACGTAGCTCTTGATGAGAAATTTCTGACGGCATTTGATCTATTCCCGATATCGGAATCGAACTTAGGCCTATATGCAAGTAAGCGTGGTAAGAAGTTTTAATATACCGTTGAGAATATACCTCCAAATATCATCTTTAAGTTGGAATTATTAAAATGAAAAGGCTTTATTGTTGCAGTTGGTCACCTTTACACTATTTCTTAATGAGTTAATCTTGTTTGAACGAATACCTTTTTTATTCTCAGTATTCAAATTAGAAGGATTCAAAACTGGAAGTAGATGGAACTGTTTTTATCACCTAAATATGTGAAATAAAAATTGTAAAAAGTAAAAATGTATCGAATAACAGTTTTCCAAATAAAATAAAACTTTTATAACAGACAGCGAAAGCAGCGGTGGTCCAGTGGTGGCGGCCCTGACTTACGAACAGTAAGTCGTGGGTTCGAACCCAGGCAGGCACATTACGTTGTGTAATTTATTTTATCACCGCTGCTCTTAAAACGGTGAAGGAAAACATCGTTAGGAAACCGGCATGTCTCACAATCAGAAATTCAAAGGCATGTGACATCTACCAATCCGCAATGGGTCCGCGTGGTAGATTATAGCCCAAATGCCCTCTCAAAAAAGAGAGGAGGCCAAGATCCCAGCAGTGGGAACATTAATAGGCTGTTGATGATGATGATGTTGAACAGACAGCATTACAGTCGCCTATGTTTTGAAAAGAATAATAAAAGAAACAACTACCTAACCATGACAAACGGGTACCTGCTCAGCTAAAACAAATAAAAGAAACAATAAAAATACAAGTGTTCACAATTACTTTTACAACAAAACAAGAAATAAATAGTTCTAGTTATTTCAAGTTCATTGAATACTATGTTGGTTTAAAATTACGTTTTTTATCACGATCTACGTACCAGTAAAACTAACCAATGTAATCAGGTATTTTTATAAGGTGTTTCTAAGGTCAACATTTGAGGCTGACTTCTGCTTAACTGGACTATCCTGTGGGTGCATTGAGTGTAAGGTCTCAAGGAGGTCAGCTAGGAGTAAAAAACTTACGAACTAAACGATTACACGACCTGTGGTGTTCAAGCCTCGGCTTAGGGGTCGTCACTAGGGTGGGGAGGGGGAAGCCGAGGGACTGGCTGAATCTGATCGAAAATTAAGTAGGTACCTACTGACTAGATTCGTGGTTGAAAAATAAAAGCCTCACAGGTCGCTCTTCAAAGTTAAACAACGCTTGCTGAAGTCGATCCCGTCGATCCATGAATGAGTGTTTTTTTTTTTATTTGGGACAAGCCCGCCACACTGTTCCCAAACCACTGTAACTCCTGTAAGCCAGAATCAACAGTGGCGACCACAAGAAAAGCTCAAAGACAATGAAGCCCGACGAAGTCCCAGAGAAACGATTTAACTGTCTTGGATCCCGCAACGAAATTAATCAGAAAAGAATAGCAGAGGAGTAGGAAAAACATAATTTCCACTTCCCTCCATATCAGCAGGAGACAGAACAGAACAAGGCCAATATGCACACAGGGTGAGTGACTATATATCACTTTTAGAGACTATTCGGAGCCTTCAAAAGTAGTTTGTGGAAGTCACATCAAAGCTGCATCAAGTTGGACCGAAAGTCGACCCCAACGTGTTTGAGAGAAGGAGATGGATCGATAAGCAGTGATGAATAAGGTTAAAAATTAAAGGTAATTTTCTGAACATTGATCACGAAAATAGGACTACCTAAGCAACATTTACTTATGGACCGCCATATTTCTATAACAGACACTATCACAGTTACAGCTGGTTATGGCAAGTTATACCATAAATACACCATTGATTCCCATGACATATTATTATTATAACAGTAGTCCGATAATTCATACTATAATGTACCATTGGGAATAACCCTAACTAATACGCAGAGCGTTATTCAATGGTAATGAGGAGTAAGCTTCAGTAGCATAATTAATTTTTACTCGACCGCGACGAAGTAATAAAAGAGGGTTATGTGTTTGACCTGAGTGTCTGTTACTTTGTTCCCTCGTATTTGTCAAAAGGATGAACTTATTTCGTGGGAATTAAGCAGCTGCTATTAAGCTGCTTCTGGTTAGACGAAGAATCCATAGTTCGCAAAAAAATCTTGCCAGTTGATAGGATATTTACAGGGTAGAGTTGTGCCCAATAATAGGATATAGAAATAGGCACGTCCCCCCATGTCTTCCTGCCGATTTCGAACTCCGTCTGTACCATATCACTATTGATTCAGCAGTTTAGCCTCAAAATGTACCAGACAGACTGATTATCACACTTAGAACTAACAGATGAAATAAAATCGGCGTGTTAGCGACTTGGTCTAACAAAACATACTTTGACAGTTCGGCGGTCAGACTGTAAACGGTAAGAAAAACCATTTTATCTACACTAATATTATTAAGATAATAATAATCTTTCCGATTTGTATTTTTGTGTGTGTGTATATTTGTAATGTATAAACTCAAAAGCAAATGTGCCGATTTCAATTTTTTTTTTATTTATTTCTCGCGGGAACGGGAAATACGCGGGTGAAACCGCGTGAGGTCCGATGTTTTAAATCTAGAAATAGAGTACCTAGTTTTTTTATCGCGTGGTTTGTGCATTACCTGATGTCAGAGTTTTAATGTCGCTATGGGCCTCTGACTTGGCTTTACATGCCGTCGACAAATAACTCTCAGGCAGACTAGTTTCCTCACGATTTATCAATGAATTATAGAATCTATCTGACAACGTCGACGTCGCGACATTACGTCAGAAGTTTTGTATAATGTTATTATCTACGTAGGAGTGTTTGTTTGTCGTCATAGCAGCTGGTTTATGTAAATACTGTGTTGTTGAGTTTGTCGTAGGTTGCCTAATCCACCAAGTAAGGTTGTATCAATACCTAAGTAAATAGTTAGGTAGGTAGGCGGATGGGAAATCATCAAATGACCACACTCTAGGCGGATTGGAAGGTAGTCTCACTACTACTCTACTAGGAACTTCAACTGTCTAAAACCACCCATGTTCCTTCTTAGCCCTTACATGTGTGCCCGTGAACAGTCCCGTAGCACCGGCAGGCGTCGCCCCCACGGGTCCCTGCAATGTTGCTGACATCCTACAGGGGCGCGTAGAATACGAACGCGCCGTCGGCGATACGGCAAAAGTTACGTAGGTACCTATAGTTTCCGATTACAATAAGATGACAGCAAATTATTTTTTTATTGAGTACCATGGTGCATACAGGCAAGTTTGTGTCGGTGATGACTTGCAGATATCACATAAAATAAAATGAATATAATTTATTATAATAAATGGAATAGGTACTGCTCAGATAATATTATTAGCGCCGGTAAAAAGTAGCACGATTTCACGTTGTTTTATTGTATTTATAAGTATAGTTATAATGTAAAGATTCATAGGTCAAATCTGTGACCTTTTGATGGTAATAAGTCCACCCCTATTACAAAGGACTTAAACATAACAGGCGACATATAGGTGTACTATAAGGTGCATCTATGCCTAACCCTTCGGGGATTACAGCCGTGATGTTAAGTTAAGTTTAAAAGTGTTCTCTTTCACATTCTTTCATGTAAATAGGGATGTTTACTGACTTAAATATATGATTCTAATTAGTCCGTCGTCTCGGTCTCGGTCCTGTTCTCTGGGAGAACTCCGGAAGCGTGGAAAAGGAGCGTGGTCTTCTTTAAAAAGGAAACAATAATCTATATATACCCATCTCGCTACTTATAGCCACGTATAAAAGCTGTTCTCAAGAGTCGTCACGAATCGTCTAGTGCGAAGACTCGACGACTCCCAACCACTAGAGCATATACCACCATAGACCACAACCACACAGTGCGACAGATTATACAGAACTCCGAAGAGTATAATCGGCCTCTGTGTCTTGCATTTGTGGATTATGAGAAGGCTTTCGACTCTATCGAGACATGGTCTGTTCTGGAGTCATTGCAGCGATGCCAAGTAGACTGGCGATACATCCAAGTGCTGAGGAGCCTATACGAAGACGCCACAATGACCGTCCAAACTCAGAACCACCAGACAAAGCACATCCCATTGCGTAGGGGGTGAGGCAAGGGGACGTAATTTCCTCGAAATTGTTCTCCAACTTCTGGCTAAATCGTTGCACGACTTGCAACAGATGCTGAATGGCAGAGTGGATTGTTCAGTGCGCATTGGTCTCAGGGTGAACTTGGACAAAACCGCCGCAGAACCGATGACCGTTGGAGTAGACGTGTTCTTGAGTGGAGACCGCAAGCGTAAGGTGGGACGCCCTCAGGCTCGGTGGAGCGATGATCTTCGCAGAGTGGCTGGTAACAACTGGATGAGAGTTGCCGAAAATCGAGTTGAGTGGCGCAATATTAAAGAGGCCTATATCCAGCAGTGGATTGCAATAGGCTGATGATGAAGTAGTCCGTCGTCTGTTAGGTTATAGAAAAAATTTGGTTACGTATTCTTTGTTTTATCAAATCAATAAAAAATTACGAACATAAAACGCGTCAAAGATTTAAAAGGGGGGTTGTGACGTCACTCATCGGTAAGAAATGTCTTAGAATATGACGTCACACGAGTTTTGAAAGCGCTGTATCGTCTTCATTGTTTGTTTATGTGGAAACAGAAAAAAAAGATGTCGAATATTTTTTTGGAAATCTATTCTGACGGACTAATTCGATATTTTTCGTTAACTACCCTATTATATTATTAAATTTCCTTTATTTCTTTCAAACCGCTTTCAGCAAGGATCATTGCTTTAAACGAAAACAATACATAGACATCATGCCTACAGAAGCACTAAACATGCAAAAATAACGTGTCTTTATTATTAATTTCGCTTTAGAAATTAATACCATTGTTTTAATGTAGTCATACTCGCCTACTTTATTTCACGCAATAAAAACATACTATTGACTCGACTTATTTACTTGATATGGATACCTACGTTTTCGAAAACTATTTCTAATTATCAACCGCAACAATAAAACGTATGAAATTAATAAAGGAAAACGTTGACAATAATAAACTACTCCGAGTTGTTTGAAGAAAAACATGTTAACCAAAATATTTTGATCTAATGTTCTAGTAAATGTTTTCGTTAAAGTTACAGTTAAAGTTGTTGGTCTGCGTCATCCCCGCTTTTGAGCTAAGACCGCTTCCCTTTACGATCAGTTCGTTAGATCTTGGGCTGATGGGGACCACTAGAGCACACATAAGAGGGTAGTCAACAAATAAAATCTAATTATTCCGTCAGACAGATTTTCAAAAAATATTGGATACGTACTTTTTGTTTGTTTACGTAAACAATGGAGACGATACAGTGCTTTGAAAACTCGTGTGACGTCATATTGTAAGACATTAGTATGGCATTTTTTACCGGTGAGTGACGTCACAAACCCCCACTCAAATTTTTGACGCGTTTTATCTTCGTCAATTTTTATTGATTTGATAAAACAAAAAAACGTAAGTATCCAATATTTTTTGAAAATCTAACAGATGGACTAATTAGAATCACATTTTTTTTTGTCAGGAAACATCCCTATTCTTCTGCCATTCTTTAGGTCTTCGTCTTTCATACTTCTCTTTTACTCGTCACCGCATCCGACACCGATTTTCTTAATACCTATAATAAGTAGGTACATAAATGAGGAAGCAATAAAGAGTGTAAACGTACCCTTAAGGTGGAAGCTCACATCTGGCCCGCGAAATTCTAATTTTCTTACGTTTTTGGCAATTTGCAGGCCAGTGCTTGGTTGTATGTTTATGAAAATTTGATTTGCGACTGTAAGACGTATGAAGTTACCGAATTATAACCATCAAAATTATCAATACAACCCTCCAAGTTCATTTTCATGTCAAGATTGATTTTTGCATGTAAAAGTCATTCTTTAGTAATTTAGTCGTCGTTCTTTAGTAGTTAGTAATTTTGATGGTTATAATTCGGTAACTTCATACGTCTTACAGTCGCAAATCAAATTTTCATAAACATACAACCAAGCACTGGCCTGCAAATTGCCAAAAACGTAAGAAAATTAGAATTTCGCGGGCCAGATGTGAGCTTCCACCTTAACGCAAAAGAAGGGCACTTGTTCTCCCCACCACATCGATAATTTTTTTGTTCTAGACCATACCTGGGAACCCCCTAGTTACGGAGATATTGGGGGTCCAAGTTCCAAATTTTGCACAGCTGTTTTCTTAAATACTAGTTTTTCAGGTTGTAACTTTACTTAAATTAACTCCATGACCCTTTTTCTATTCAAAGCACAATGTTTTAAGAGTGCTACATTGAGTTTTACCGTAAAATGAAATTTTTGACCATAAAATAAAAAGTCGTTTCCCAGCATAAATGTTTGCGCAGGCGTAGGTACTTAGTTTGATATACAGAATGCTTGGTTGACGTAAGTGTGAAGGGTTGATTTACACACTGTATATTACTTCAACAAGTACAGAAATACCTAGGAGAGCTCGTAGCTAAATAATAAAGCAGCCCTATGGGTCGATCTTCTGGTTAAGCCCCACTTGTGTAAAATAGTCCATGAATGGTCCACTTATTGCATAGTTATTTTTGACGTCATGGGTAAAGAAAAGCGCTTCAATGACCAAAAATCTAGAAAACACAATCGAAATCGTGATTAAAATTCCGCGTAATTCAATATTATTTGTTTGACAAGTTAAGTAGATATTAAAAAGTATTAATCGCAAATATCTGTCGATTCTAATCTACTGGTTTTTCCTTATCGCAGTAACTAGGCCCTGATATGGACAAAAACATAAAACAATAATATTTTGTGCTGATTAGAGTGATAATTACACATTATAGTCATCGATTCTGGGAAAAAACTAACTCATTTTTTGTAAACATTTTTAACATTATTTATTCCGTACTGGCTGTTCAAGTCTTCTTTAAAATGGCGGATATTAATTTTTTACTAGCATTTCGCCTGCGATTTCATCCGTAAAAAGTGTTCACTGCTTTGAATGCATGTTATTGTGTAAGTGTAGCATGGTGGCGAAGTTCTGGTCTAACAAAGTATAAAAGTTACATTAGAAACTTCTCAATAGCAGCATAGAATCTAGATTTGTTCTTGGATGACAGATAGCAATAGGCTCGCCGCCAATAGGGGATCGGACTGGGTCAAAAAAATATGATTCTAATTAGTCCGTCAGTTAGATTATCGAAAAATATTGGAAACGTGTTTTTTGTTTTATCAAATTAATAAAAAAATACGGTTTTAAAACGCCTGAAAGATCATGAGTGGGGGGTTGTGACGTCATTTGTAGGTAAAAGATGTAGGTACTGACGTGTGACGTTTTCGAGGAGTTCACGAGTCAGTAGACATAAACAAAAAATGAAGACGATACAGTTATTCGAAATAACTGTATCGTCTTCATTTTTTGTTTATGTCAAAAAAGAAAAAAATGTGTTCAATATTTTTTGGTAATCTATCTGTCGGACTTATTAGTTTTTTCTTTGTCCGATCCCTTATAAAATGAGACTTAAACGTGACGATATATAGGTGCACTTGTTAGGTACACGTCTGCCCAACCTTTCGAGAATAAAAAGGTATGATGTTACGATATTAAATACTATTCCAACAAAAATAACGAGCCGTTTTCATTGGCGCTAATGTTACATATTTTCGGAGCAAATTTATTCCATAATTGCGATTAATTGGGGCCAAAGAATATCTAACAAGAAACAATGTGCAAGTCATCACTGACATTGAATTTTGACAGAATAAACTGTTATGTAGTGTGTAGATAGGTCTATATATGTATCGATAAGTGGATGATGAAATAGCCGTATCACTCTTCATTTAGTATGAAACTGCGCAATAGGAAAACATCGAATTATTTTATAGTCTTCTTTCTACGTCGCGTGGTTAGTAGCTTTATTTTTTTTGGGGGGTGGGAAATCATCAAATAACCCCCTCCCGCTCTGGGCAGAACGAAAGTGAGTGCCAGACTTCTACTGACTAAAAACCACCCATGTTCCTTCTTGGCCCTTTGTGTCCAGGTATCTCAGGTATCGGACGGGAACAACCCGCAGCCCCGACGGGAACAACCCGCAGCCACGACGGGAACAACCCGCAGCCGCGACGGGAACAACCCTCAGCCCCAATGGGGCGTAGTCAGTAACTAACCAGATGTCAGAGTTCTAGTTCGTTTTTCTGAATTATTTTGGAGTTGACTTCAAATCTACCCCATATGCAACGGAACTCCTGTTTTAAATGTGTTAATGCATCCACCTCTTTTAGTGTATAGGCTCACAGACTTTAGTTTGTTACATTGTATAACATCACGCTTGTAATCCCCAAAGGGTTCGGCAATAATATGTATGTACCTATACACTTGGCAAAGCTCAAACGCGAATTTCTCGTGAAATTACGTTCGCGACTTAGAGATATGACCTACTTTCTGCTAATATGGGTTCCAAAATAGTAGTCTCGTTGCGTAAGGCGAAAATTTCTTCTAAACATTGCTAAGTGTACATATCGATGCTGCAGTCTGTACACACAGCCTTCTGACATTCACGCTTACTTAAAAAACTCTTTATTTGATCAGATGTTCAAGAGTTTTTATTTGTTATAATTATTTGAGGTGTAGGTACCTACCTTATGTTGGGAACGTTTAAAGGTCTTTTACCGGTCAAAAAAAAATGCAAGTCATTTTTGCCAACTTACGTTCATCAATATTAATTAAGTTTAGTGTATGTTTAGATAAAATAAAACAAACACCTACTGACTTATGAAAAATAATTATTTAACTTAAAAGTGAAGGTACGCTGCACTACTTAATTATGCGCATAATAATAATTGTAATTTATTATAAGTCAAAATCTTAACCGTGTAATGCATTTTACAATTGACTTTGACTTGTTGATCAAACGAAGTTTCAAGTTTTACGTGTCAGGTAATACAATCTCTCGTCGGAGCTGCGATTTGTTCGCAAGAGATACCGTGGCCTCGACATAAAGGGCTAAGAAGGAACATGAGTGGTTTTTAGTCAGTAGAAGTCTGTCACTCCCTTTCGCTCTGCCCAAGAGCGGGAGGGGTTATTTGATGACTTCATGGGTCAGCTAGTATGGAAATAAGTTTGAAAAGAAATCTAGAATTGAAAAACTTTTAGGGAGGTCTGGGGGTATTGTGGGTTAATTACCTACATTTATGATTAATTAATCATTTTCCTCATTGCCAGTCGTTTATTCAATCTGATAAAATAATAAGTACCTACTTGCATTCATACGTAAGTGCATGAGGTATATCTTATAAACCACTGACGTATTCAAGTATATAATCCATGCAGGCTTATCAACTAAGCTGCATTCAAAGATATACCTCAAACTTCGACCAATAACTTCATTTTAATTCAAAAGTTATCGCAATTTTCCTGCAAGTGTAATCCAATAACGAGTACCTACAATTGTAATGACTTAAATAAGGTAATAATTGTGTAAAACAAACATATTATTGAGTGACGTCAATAAAATCGCACGTGCTAAAATGTGTGCAAAACAATATTGGAAATAAATTAATCTTTTTCATGTGATTTTAATGACGTAGGTACCTACATTCGTAAGTGTCATCATGTGGCTTAGTCTTTACCCAAATATGTTGGGGTAGGCTTCCAGTCTTACCAGATGCAGTTGAATACCAGTATACAGGGTGTAAATTAACCCTTCACACATACGTCAACCAAGCATTCTGTACATCAAACTAAGTAAGTACCCCTACGCAATATTTTTTTCTGGTAAACGACTTTTTTGGGGTCGAAAATCTCATTTTACGATAAAACTCAATGTAGCACTCTTAAAACATTGTGCTAGTGGTTGCTATGAATAGTAAACGGATCATGGGGGTAATTTAATTTTTAATTTTTAACTAGTGTTTACAAAAACAGCTGTGCAAAATTTGGATCTTTGACCCCCAATATCTCCGTAACTAGGGGGTTCCCAGGTATGGTCTGGAACTAAAATATGATCGCAGTGGTGGGAGCGACTACATACTATCTGACCTCCACAACAGAGTTAGTATTTGGTAAGAACCGGTTTGGTGACAACCAGTGTCAGACGTTAAGACCACAGACTACATATTATGACTGTCTAAAATTTACAGATAACAGCCGGTACCAATAACGGCTTAAAGTGCTCTCTGAGGCATTAAAAAAACTCGGTATGTAATGCGTGGTCAACCATTTCAATTATTTCAGTAACAATTTTTTCATCGTATCGAAATATAATATAAAATTAAACACGAAATTTAATTTAAAAACACTAAAATCTGCACTAATATTATAAATATGAAAGGTTTGTATTTTTGTGTGTGTATGTATGTTTGTAATGAATAAACTCAAAAACTACTGCGCCGATTTCTAAAATTCTCTCACCATTGGAAAGCTACATTCACCCTGACTAACATAGGCTACTTTTTATCCCTGTATTCCCACGGAAACGGTAACTGGTTGAAAACACGTGATTTCCGTTAGTAAAATATAACCCATCTACAGCCCAACCTAGGCATGCAACTGAAAATTGATTCGAGAGACTGTAATAATCTAGCCCCGATTTCCTCCTTCTTTCCATACAATACAATAACCTAATTTATAATGTATGTAGATGTTTTTACCGACCAGCCTAGTCCGTTAAAATGAAGGTAAAATGTATTAATTAACGAGACAATACAGACAAGTATTGAATATGCATGGTATGTTTTGTTTACAAGGCGACACCCCAGACTGGTGTTTTGTTAGCATGTTAATATATTTCACGTACGCACGCTTTCAACACGCATACGGTTCATGAACGATTGAGTTCATGAAATGTATAAAAACATGTTGTTTAGGTGATTTTCAGTTTTGGTGGTCACGTTAAACTTGGCATGTTTTGTAACTCAGAATAAGGTTTACGAGAACGTTACGGTTTAAAAGAAGATGTAGTGACAAAAAATTAAAAGAGCATGCTAAGGTAGTTTGGTCATGTGGAGAGGATGAATGAAAGTCGATTAACAAAAGATATTTACAAGGCAGATGTGAGTGGCAACGCTGGGAGGGGACGCCCTAGAAAGACATACACTGATCTTATTGGTGCCGTTCTTCTGAAAGGACAGGTGCGTAGTACTCGCAACCGACGTGCGTGTATGACCAGATGTATGATGTGGACGAGGCAAAAGGAGTATGTAAGGATCGTAGCAAGTGGCGTTCTGTGGTTTCTGCCTACCCCCACGGGAAAAGGGCGTGAGATTATGTATGTATGTTAAACTTTAAACTGAAATATCGCAAAGAGTTATCAAGATATCCAGAGCCCTCTTAAAGGTTCTTTAAGCTACGACTATCTATTCTGATAGGTATTAGGGACTTTCACGAAAACTGAAGAAAACATTGCGCCGCTAAAATTGACAAAAATGCACTTTGTTGATATTAACCCAATTGTAGGCACAGGACTGCCAAAGAACTTAATTCTCATAACGCTGGGACGTCATATTTCGCACTTTTCGCTAACGGCTCAACAGTGACTTTTCTCGTAGCATTCGTAGTATTTCGTAGGCTTTTGCTACAGTTTGCTACGCAGAGGTTTGGGTGAAAGTGATAAATGGATCATTTGTGCCAAGGATGACATAGCTCAACATTGTATAGATTTTTGTATTTGAATATAAAATTAGCGAAAGGAAGCATTCAATCAAGTAACAAAATAAATAAAATAAACCTATCATCTCATAGCATAAAGTTTCTGTGTAAAAATTTTTAGGCGCAATATATGTGTCATGTGATCAGGGCCCCGAGTCTACTATTCAATAGTGTCAGAATGATCTATGACTGATCTCATAATTGTTGATTTTGACAAGTTTGGTGTTGTCAACATCAACAATGATTTCAATTATGAGATCAATGATAGAGCATTCTGACACTGTTGAATAGCAGACTCGGGGTCCTGGTTGTGTCCTACTAATATAACTTTAGTTGTTGTAGCGTGGGGTTGGGGGTGGGAAATCTCTAAATAATCCCGCTCTTGGGCAGAGCAAAAGGGAGTGTTAGACTTCTACTGACTAAAAACCACCCATGTTATGTTCTTAGCCCTTTATGTCGAGGCCGCGGTATATCTTACACCAACCCGCAGCTCCGACGGGAACTAATATTTTAAACGCCAAAGTTTGTAAGTATAGACGGATAAATATGTGTTACTCTTTCACGCAAAAACTACTTAACGGATTTGAAAAAAAATTGGTAGACAGACAGTTTATAACCTGGATTAACACATAGGATAGTTTTATCTCGAATTTATCTTCCCGTGGGATCATTTTCGAGTTGTAGCGGGGGAAGCCGCTTGCAACAGCTTGTAAAAAGATATATGGGTTGGTTAGTACCTACTGCTCAATTGTTTTCCACCACCACAACGACGCCAGTAGCTAATGCCGCCGAAGTTTGTGAATGATTTTCGATTTAATTAGTTTATTTATATACTTTTCAACTTACAACTTCCATTACGGGTCTTAATCTAATTCATTAGTATGTCAATTAACCTTTATGGACTAAAAGTAATTTCACAACCCTCGCTTGCAATTTATCAGAATAAATTGCTAAGTAGACAAAGATACCTACACTAAGATGAAGTCTCAAACTTATATCATAATATACATTATATCACCGAAGTAATTTCATAACCCTTTCTAATCACTTGTGGAACACGTACAATAAAACTCTTAATTCTATTACATTATTCTAGCCAACACGTTTAATAAAACAAAACAAAAGAAAAACGTCACTTAAATATGGTAAATGACGCACTGTCCTTTGTAATACGTCATTTGTCAAAATTATATGTATCGGAGAGTTGTGTTGTATCAATCGAATTGATTCTGTACGGTTTGGTTACGTCACTAGTTCGATATCGAGTATTTGCGTAACTTGGGCGTATTGCAAGGACGATGTCGATGAAAAGGCATACATACCTATTCCCTGTGGTGTGGTGTAACACCCGAGAATAATCAGACCCGCCCGGCACAGCCACCTATAAGGTAAGCCATAGAAACCGAGCAAGAATCGAACCCGAGACATACAGCGCAACAGCCAATCGCTCAACCACTGCGCCAACCGTTCCGTCAAATTTTGAAACCGAATTTGTGTCCAAATTCGATATTAACGTTCTGCGATAAACTGGGTTTTTAATTTAAATAAGTGGACATACCCTACATACGGTTAGTGGGACTTTACCTATAAACGTAATTAGGAAGTGCCTTACATCCCATTTTAACAAAGCGTTATGAAAGAAAGCACTTTTAATAACTCGGGCAGCTCTGACGCATTAGAGGATGTTTGTTTTCATTCCGCTCTCTTTACCGACTTGTCTCGACGATTCCCGTGCATTGTAATTGTGTTTTGGAATAAAAATTGTTATGTACTCATTACGACTACCCACGTAATGCTAATGGATTCCACACATCAATGCGAAAGGCGTCGGACATGCTTTCACACGCGTGTAGTTCTCATGGCGCCGACAAATCGGCGGCTTTTGTGTGTAGTATCCAGCTCCAGAACCTGTACGTTTCTTTGAAACAAACCCGCCACTCTATGCCCAAACCACTACAACTCCTGAAAGACAGAATCAACAGTGGCGCCAAGACAATAAAGCTCGACTAAGTTCCAGATTTGCGGTTGCAGGTAAACTGTTTTTTACCTGCAACCGCAGCAAAATCAGGAAAAAATAGCGGAGGAGTAGGAAAAACATTATTTTTACCTCTCGTGTGTTGATATACTCAAACTCAAAGCATTTATTTCAATTAAACCTTTATAGGTACTTTTTAATGTCAGAAGAACAATTCATAAAAACAAAACTACGAGTGCAATACGTCATTTCGAAAGCCACCACGCCGAATCACACGCCGCCGAATGCCAGCAACAACGAGCACCGCGAGCACGAAAGCACGCAGCGACGCACACCGCTACAACGATTGCACGAGAATGCATATTGCCGATGGAGCAAGGTTTTGAAGAAGGGGGCTGTCCTAAAGCTCGTTGGTTCCACGATATCATCAAAATTGCGGGAAACACATGGGAAAGAGACAACCGAGAAGTGTGGCAGAAGAGGCTCGAGGATGTTTCCTCTCTCCTAACACACTTGTTTTTGCTGTGCCCGTAGGGTCCATGTGATCCCGTCGGGGCTGCGGGTTGTTCACAAGAGAAACCGCGGCATCGACATGAAAGGCTAAGAAGAAACATGGGTGGTTTTTAGTCAGTAGAAGTCTGACACTCCTTTTCGCTCTGCCCAGGAGCGGTAGGGGTTACCCGATGATTTACCATCACCCAAAAAAAAGAGTCCATGTAATCTAATCATATTTTTTTTTCCTAGATTGCCTCGTTGGTCACCCTGAGTACACTCATAACCCTCACGGTAATATTAGTTAATATTAATGACAATAATATCCGTGCTGCTAGGCAACTGGGCTTATCCCAGTTGTATAGTTGAATACTTCCCTGTGCGCTATTGGCCTTGTTCTGTTCTGTCTCCTGCTGATATGGAGGAAAGTGGAAATTATGTTTTTGTTACTCCTCCGTTATTCTTTATAGTAAAATCGATTCTCTGGGACTTCGTCGAGCTTCATTGTCTCGGCGCTTTTCTTGTGGTCGCCACTGTTGATTCTGGTAAGCAGGAGTTACAGTGGTTTGAGAATAGTGAGAAAAGAGTTTGGATTTATTCCCGGTTGATGAAATTCGGCTCGCTCTCAATAGGGGCAATGAGAGGTATGCCCCACCCTTCGGGGCTGCGGGTCCCGTCGGGGCTGCGGGTTGATGTAAGAGATACCGCAGCCTCGACATAAAGGGCTAAGAAAGAACATGAGTGGTTTTTAGTGAGTAGAAGTCTGACACTCCCTTTCGCTCTGCCCAAGAGCAGGAGGGGTTATTCGATGATTTTCCGCGCTACAAAAAAAAAAAGAGGTTTGTCCCAACTCAAAAGTAATAACTTGGAATCACCCACGGAATCACCCACCTGGTGAACTGTGGGTGTAATTTAACTACACCTACTCAAAATCCTTCGGGGGTTACAGGCACCGTGATGTTATTTTATTATGTTTTATCAAAAGATAATTAATTACGTTTCGCAACGTTACTCTAACCATCGGACCTTGATTTTGATAACAGAAAGTGTACATTGACACGTCTGAGCTGTCAGATTGTCAGCAAGGCAGATATTTGAGTGCCTGGTAGACGGTCATTCATCATTAGATTACATACATTGTCGTATTAAGTATCTAGAGTGTTATCACACTAATCATCACACTATAAAGGGTGTAAATTATCCCTTCACACATACGTCAACCAAGCATTCTGCGTCATACTAAGTACCCCTACGCAAATTTTTTTGCTAGGCAACGACTTTTTTTTTGGGTTAAACTAAATGTTGCACTCCTGAAACATTGTGGTCCCAGGTAAGGTCTAGAACCAAAAAATGATCGCAGGGGTGGGAAGGACAAATGCCCTTCGTTTGCGTTAAGGGTACTTTTACACCCTTTATATAATCACATCACATCACACTAATATTTATAAAGGCGAAAGTTTGTGAGTGTGTGAGTGTGTATGTTTGTTACCTACTTCTTCACATCTAAACGGCTGGAGCGATTTTAATAAAATTTGGTATGGAGTTAGCTGACACCTTGGATTAACACATAGGATAGTTTTTATTCCAATTTTATCTTGCCGTGGGATAATTTTCGAGTTGTAGCGGGCAAAGCTGCAACAGCTAGTTTAAAATAAAATGGAGATCTTTATTCGTATGTTTACTGTTTTATCAATTGTAGTTATTTTTAAATAATATAAAGGTCTACTTCTACTCGCGATTCAAGATAAACGGAAGTAGAAGAATTTGAGTCGTACATTCGTATAATAGCGGTGTATGACCATCATCATCGTTCTACCAATAAATACTTTTTCTTTGAGATTGTGTTTGAGATGTGGTGCTAGAAGCAAATGATCGGAATTCATTGGACAGAACACCGAACCAATGATTCAATCCTAACCGAGCTCTAGCTACCAATGAGTATCAGCACCGTATGTTTGAGAACTTGCTTTGAGTTCTTTGGCAGAAAAAGAGGCGAGAACTTAGAAAAGCTGCTAATAACGGGCAAGGTAGGCGGGAGAAGACCCAGAGGTAGAGGCCTAATGCGCTGGTCAGACCTGTTCCGCTCTACCCAAAACACTTCTGTTTGCGATAAAAACGACGCAAGGAGAAGGAGGAGGTGGATTTCTTATACTATAGGTACTATGAATGAACGAAAACTAGTCAAATCACAAATAAACTAAGCTAAGTAAATAAATATCGAATAACTTAAGCAAAGTCACAATAAACAGCATGGTTAATCCACACACGTTTAATTTATTGGTTACCATTGACGCAAGCATCACATATTTGTTTTACTTCATAATAGTATACAAAACACAATCCACAACCAAATTATATCAATGCAAAACATACACGCAATTATCTTCTGAAAAATCTTATACGTAAAGTTGAAAATCCCATGCGTATTAAAGAGTTTGGTCTTGAATGTTCCATTGAATGAAGTACCCTATTTAAGTACTTAGTATTCAAAACACATGAATACAATGAAGGTATAGTTTTTTTTTGACGCCATCTACCCTAAACTGTCAAATTTCCCCAAGCAACTTTAAACCTAATAATTCAGCGGGTACCGTTGAAAATGTAATACAAATTGTAGTAGATTGATATACTGGAGTCTGTACATCAAGATTTAATCGATTCGCATTCGATTAACATGTTTTGTTATTTTGCGTCAAAACTTTAATTAATACACGAACGGCGTTTATTAAAGAGTGCATTAGTAATCTTCCAACGATTTTCAATGAGAGTGATGACGTACAGAAATAAAAATGGGTACGTGTTCAGCACAGCACCCGATTTTCGTAACAGACTTTTAATCCCAATCTGAATGATATTGAATGAAACTCTTTATGCATAGCTTAGCTTTTGAAGCAAACTTCATCATCATTATCACTTCATCCCGGAATCACCCATGGTTGAGTATAGGCATGGTAATATTATAGGCCTCCCTTCTTCTGGTATTCTTCTCTGTTCTCTGTGTCCCTTATCCATGAGGCCCAACCTTGGCCAGCATTCGGTTCAAACCTTACTCCATCAGCCATCTCTGCATCTACTAGATGTCTTGCCAAACTCCACTTTGGACGTATCACCCTTTTTTGCAGGTTGGGAAATCATCAAATGATTCCTGCCGCTCTGTGCAGAGTGTTAGGGAGTGTCAGATTTCTTCTGACTAAAAACCACCCATTTTCCTTCATATAATAGACCTCAGTGCCGAGGCTGCGGTATCTCTTTCGAACAACCCACAGCCTCGACGGACATCAGCCCCTGCGGGCCCCTTCCATGTTGCTGACATATCTTTGAGGATTGCGTGATAGATATTTGCGAATAATGCAATTTAATTGTTACAATTTTTTATTGTGTTATTTATTTTTAATTTTAACTCCCTTCAAAATGGTTGAGCTGAATGGTGCTGATCCGTGCGTCATGTTCGTGAACGGGCGCTGTCAGTAAAGACTGGTCATCTCTTAGTTGCCATGGTACATTTTTTTTTTTTTTTTACTAGCTGACCCACGCAACTTCGTCTGCGTCACATAAATGTAGCTTACAACCTTTCTCGATAAATCGACTATCCGATCTAACTACCTTATTTTATATTTTATTAGAATATCTCATGTGAAGTTATTGTAGAGGCTGCAGAAGATTGTAATTATTTCTTTGCATTGTATACATTCAATATCTTAATATTATATAATTGCATGGCACATGTGTGAGTACTATGTACTATAAAGCCACTTTTTACATTTAGATATATTATTTTTAATGACGATGCCCTGGTGGCTGAGAGAATGTCATGCTCACTCAAATGTCTCGCTGATGGTGGCGCGTGTGTCGAATCATTTAGTTCCCTTCAAAATGGTTGAGTTGAATGGTGCTGATCCATGCGTCATGTTCGTGAACGGGCGCTGTCAGTGGAGACTGGTCATCTCTTAGTTGCCATGGTTTATAAATATATACATATTTTTTTGATTTGTTTATTATACCTTTTTACTCCGGACGCTCTTAACTTGCACGTCTTGCTACATAGTTCTCACATAATATACCATCTCAACATGAATGATGTAATGTACCAAGATTTTGTAACAATATTTTGATTTAAAAGAGTGTCCATGGAGTTTCTTGCCCGTTCTTCTCCATAGAGATCTACGCTAGGGAACTGGCAACTACAGTACTTTCACAAGTTATTATGCCTTGTGACTGTGACTGTAGCTTAGGAGTGCAATACGTTGTTTCGGGGGTTGCTGCGTCGGGTTGCGCGGCGCCGGATGTTACCGGCGGCGAGTGCTGTGGGTGCGGGGGCGCGCGGCGGCGCGTGCCGTGGTGGCGGGTGCGCGGGGCTCCGGGTCGCGGGGCGGCGGTTGCGCGTTGCGGCGTGCATTCGTTGTTCCGTGATTCGAGGTCTCGTGCATTCGTTGTTGCGGTGTGCGTCGCTGCGTGCTTTTTGGCTTGCAGTGTTCGTCGTTGCGGGCATTCGGCGGCGTGTGGTTCGGCGTGGTGGCTTTCAGAATGACGTATTGCACTCGTAGTTTTTCGTAGTTTTGTTTTATGAATTGTTCTTATGACATTCAAAAGTGCCAGTAATGGTTTAATTGAAATAAATGCTTTGAGTTTTGAATTTGAGTTTGAGTTTATTTTCAATATGTAAATAAATATGGATGACGATATAAAATCACCCAGTGTTCCCTATACACCAACTCAAGTTCATAACTCAGTCTAGCTCAAAAAACATAAAAGACTCGAAAGGACTCGGAAGACTCAATTTACACATTGTAAAATAACTGGTGTAGTGTATGCAGATATTGGTATATCGCACTACAAACCAATAACGGCTTTGTGACGTTGCCTCAGGCGCACACGTCGCTCGGTTATAAATACCCGCCCGAACGGTGGCGCGGGCAGGCCCGTTATCGCCGATTTTAGCGATGCACTTGACAGCCCCCTGTCACCTCCGCCCGCCGATCAAGGCATTCCTTTGAGGAAAGCCGCCCCGATTTCCAAGAAACCAGGTGTTTCTACGGAACCCGCCGTCCAGTCATCATCGTCGTTGTCAACACCTATTGTTTCAGGGACAAAGGCAAAATCCGCCGCCTCGAGTTCTACGAAGCCCGCCATCGTGACAGCAGCCGCCCCATTACCTGCTATTGTTTCAGGTACAAAGGAGACCGCCGCCGCACCTGCGTCCATTTCTGAGAAAATGGATACCTCAGTTCCCTTGTCTGACAATGGCTCATTGTCAGATAGCTCAAATAACCCATCGTCCGATGACGATTATCAGCTTGTCGGCAAGGGCAAGCGTAAGAAGGGCAAAAACTCACAAGCGAGCTTACCCAAAAAGCTTGTAGCGACCGCAGTGGTCCCTACACCTGTGAGCTCCTGCCCTTCTTCGCCCGCCCCAGCCACTCAGGCTACACCAATTAGCCGCCCGTCTAGCCCTATGGCTATTAACTCTGCTCCGATAGTTCCTCGGAAGCAAAAGCCCCCGCCCCCTATCTACATTCACGAGAAAGGGAAATGGACAGAAGTGTCCAAGATGTGTGCGGATCGCAAGATTCAGTACACAAACGCCCGCGCTACTCAAATTGGTATCAAGGTGATGGTGCCCTCGTCCTCGGACTTCAGGGAACTCACCCGCCACCTTCGCGAAAGGCATATTGCCTTTCATACGTACTCCCTTCCCGAGGAGAAGCCTCACCGTGTGGTGATTAGGCGGATCCCTAAGGAAATACCGTCTTCTGAGATCAAAGATGATCTCATACTTCAGGGGGTGCCAGTAATAGCTGTGCACCGCCTTCACAAAGCGCGCGGCGGAGACCTGTACGACATGGTATTGGTCGTCTGTGACCGCGTTGAAGGCCATCACCCTATTTTTAAGGTGAAGGCCGTCTGCTCGCTATCGGGCATTATCATTCAGAAGCCTAACAGCCTCTCTATAATTGGACAGTGTCACCGCTGTCAGTTGTACGGCCATAGCGCCAACAATTGTTTCGCGCCTCATAGGTGCGTAAAATGCCTGGGAAACCATGGCACCTCAGAATGCCCTCGTCCTAAGGACATCTCACAGTGCACAGAGCCGCCTAGTTGCGTTCTCTGCGGCCAATCGGGTCACCCGGCTAACTACCGTGGCTGCCCTAAAGCTCCCAAAGTTTCGTCCGCGAAGCTGGCAAAGCGCGCCAACGCTCGCCAAATCAGAGAGGGCTCTTACAAAGTACCATCTTCCCAGATGCCAGATCGTCTTGGTCCTCAGCGACCCTTCCACTGGGATGCTCTCAACAGCCAAAAAGAGTTTCCCCCTCTCGGCAAAAAGCAACCCACCCCTCTTCCGGGATTAATGGATCAGCCTGTTATTCCCGTCAATTCTGCAGTTTCCGAAACTGTGCCCCCTCCAAGGGAGGCCTTCTCAGCACCAGCCAATCCTCGTCGCTCGGAGCCCTTCAGGCCCGTGAACACGACAGCCCCCCAAAATCAGTCGAACTATGAGACGATTTTGGGAGCCTTCCACTGGTTCGCCACTGACGAAGCCGACCGTTGCGCGGCTGAAATCAGGGAGGCGAACTTTGATGGAGAAAAGCTTGGGAAGATTTTCCTCAAGTACAACCTCAAAGAGTCACTCCGTGGAATCAATTACAAAAAACAATAATGGGTACCACAAAATTATCCTGCGGCCTACCCAGATCCCTCAAGTTAGGTTTCTTTAATGCCAACGGTGGCATTAAAACACAGCGCGATGAGATCGCCGCCTTTCTTCGCGACCATCTCATCGATGTTTTCCTCGTGCAAGAGACTTTCCTCAAGCCGAGTCACCGCGACCCAAAAATTGCAAACTTTCGCATGGTACGCAATGATCGGGTTCGCTGCCATAAGGGCGGTACGCTCATTTACTACCGCAAAGAATTACACTGCATCCCCATCGATGCCCCACCACTTGTTTCTCTACTAGAGGTTTCAGTCTGTCGGCTCGGTATGACCGGCCATCCACCGGTTCATATTATCTCGGCTTATATGCCCCCTACTCTCACTCCTGAAGATCACGGTCTTCTGGACAAGGACCTCACAGTCCTCTTCGGCTTGAGTGATGCCGTTATCTTAGCGGGTGATCTCAATGCCAAACATCCTGCCTGGAACAGCGCGACCACGAACCCTAGGGGGAAAGTCGTGTTTAGCCTTGGCGAGAAGCTTCACTTCGACACTATCGCTCCCATGGAGCCTACCCACTACCCGGGTACCATTGACCATCGCCCAGACGTGCTCGATATAGCGCTGCTCAAGAACATCAACCTCAGGTTGCGTTCCATCGAGACGCTACATGAGCTCCACTCTGATCATCGTCCAGTGTTAATGCACTTGGTTCCTCGGTCGGGTCCTTCTGACCCCAGCCAGCCTCCTGCGACCATTACGATCACCGACTGGAAGAAATTAGGCGAAAAGCTGAAATCGACCACGTCGCCGCACCTGGACGAGATCCCCGATCTTATTGTCTCAGTCGCAGACACGACGGCCGCCATCAACTCGTTTACAGCTCACGTTCAGTCCGTTATTACGGAGTGCTCGCGGGAGGTACCGGAGATGAGTGATCATCGCTGGAAACTACCCGCGGACATACGCGATCTGATAACCGAGAAGAACGCGGCCATACGTGCCTACAGTAGTTGGCCAAATGAGTCAAACAAAACCCACATGCGTAACTTGCAGCTTGCTGTAAAGAAACGCACTAGTGAGTTTCGTAACACTCAGTGGGACAACATGCTCAGCGACCTCGAGCCAACCCATCAGGCTTTCTGGCAACTGCAACGCAAGTTGCGTGCCACCGATGAGGCTTCGATGCCCCCTCTCAATCGACCAGACAAGAGCGTCGCCTTTGACGACTCCGAGAAGGCTGAATGCCTGGCAGACAGCCTGGAAGCTCAGTGCACCGATAGTTCTCAACCGGTCGACAAGCGTCATCTTGATAAGGTGAACGCAGTAGTCGATCACAAAACTAACCTACCACCTGTGGAAGACCCTGATAACCCTCTGCCTGAAGTGACTCCCACTGAAGTGCAAGAGATCGTTAACAGGCTTCTGCCTCGGAAAGCACCGGGCTCCGACGGCATCACCAACAGGGTGATTAAACTTTTACCTCCTCAACTCATAGTGCTACTGGCTGGCATCTTCAATGCTGCCCTAGCTAATAATATTTTTCCGCAAATTTGGAAAGAGGCCACTGTAATAGGTTTTCCCAAGCCAGGCAAACCTAAGGCCGAGCCGTCGAGCTACCGGCCAATCAGTCTCCTGACCACGCTCGGCAAAATCTATGAAAGGCTTATTTATAAGCGGCTCAAAGATTATGTCGAAGCAAAGAGCCTCATTCCCGACGAGCAGTTCGGATTCAGGACCGAGCACTCGTGTATTCATCAGGTTCATCGCATCGTCGAACACGTCAGCGCTGGTTTTCAGCGTGGCCTGATGACAGGCGCGTTATTTTTCGATATAGCGAAAGCATTCGACAAAGTCTGGCACAACGGCTTAATATACAAGCTGTACCAAATGGGAGTGCCTGACCGTCTCGTGCTCATCTTACGGGACTTTTTGTCGAATCGCAATTTCCGCTATCGCATAGGAGAAGCTCTGTCTTCCCCGCATCCGATTCGTGCTGGAGTCCCTCAGGGCTCCGTACTTTCCCCTTTAGTTTTCACGCTGTTTACTAGCGATATCCCAAAGATCAAGAAGGCTCAAATAGCCCTATTCGCTGATGACACGGCTATTTTCTATTCCGGTCGCGAACAAGGCGCTATCGCGCGATCTCTACAGTCGGCAGCCAATGCGCTTAGCGCGTGGTTCCGAAAGTGGAGGATCGAAGTAAATCCGGACAAAAGTCAGGCGGTACTTTTCACCAAACCTCGACTTTCGCGTCCCCCACCACGTCCGATCACAATGTACGGTAAGCCTATCCACTGGGAGAAGCAAGCCAAGTACTTGGGAGTCATACTCGACCATCACCTTTCCTTCGGGAAGCATATAAGAGCAGCTCGTAACAAAGCGGCCTTTGCCATGAGTAGGCTCCACTACATTCTTCAAACAAAGAGCAAATTGTCACTCAAGTGCAAGTTGCGGCTTTACACCTCAGTGATCCGACCAATTATGACATACGCTTGTGTCGTATTTGCTCACTCTCATTCGCGTCACATCCACACGATGCAAACTCTACAAAACCGACTTCTCCGTAGGATCACCGGAGCCCCGTGGTTCATCCGTAATTCCAGTCTTCATTTAGATCTTAAAATGCCCACCCTTCTTCAATTCATGAAACGCCTTTCCAAGCGCTTCTTTGATTCTGCAGTCAAGCATAGGAACCCTCTGGTCACATCGGCCGCCCGATACGAACCATCGCGTATTAGCAAGACCCGCCGTCCGCGGCATACTCTTATCACTCCTGATGACCCTATTACTATTCTTCAAGAAAGCAGTAGGGAAACCAGTACTCTTAGGAAGAACAGACATAAATATCCGTCATTCCGACCGCGCCGCCGCGGTCCGTCGTCGCGGAATCCCATTTCAAGCCCCCCCCGACCCTCGCCAGAGCCAGCCCGCGATGCTGAGCCAGTAGTTTTAAACCAGCCCTTAAATAACATCACTCAGATCCAGCCTGTCCCCTTGCTGCCCTCCCCCAGTGACGTCCTAAGCCGAGGTCCGTACCTCACAGGGGGTGCCCTTAGCGATTTGTCACTTAGTTTGTAAGTTTTTGCCCTGGCTGGAGGCCTTAAACTCAAGGCACCCACAGGGATTTGCCCGGTTAAGCAGAAGACAGTCTCCTAGACTGAACTGCGAGATGCCATTTAGAAAAAAAAAAAAAAAAAAAAAAAAATGGCGCGGGCAGTTATTGTCGGACTGCCGGCCTGAGCGGTGGTGCGTTGGTGAGTCGACTATCAATTTAAATAAGTATATTTTACATTGGCGACGAGGATAAAACCGTGAGTTTTATTTTTATTATACAATAATTTAAAAATATAAGATATATATATGTACACGTTAGTTATAAACAAAATAAATTAAAACTCGGCACGTATAAAGGCCATTGTTATTGTACCCACAAATATACTTTTCGTTATACGGAGCAATGTTGACGATTTATATTTGCCACTACCCGCATAACTAATATTAATTATACTTTGTGTTTAATTATTACAATCTTAAACACTTGCGGTAATATTCTGCATTTGTTTCTCTGTTAATTGAATAATACATTCTTTAGAGAAATAAATGACCGTCAAATAACACAATAAGTGGTTCGCTATCGTATTATTTATAACCATTTAGATGCTATCATGGTTGTTAAAAAAAAAGTGATTTAATTATTTGACATAAATATGGCATCGCGCCTGTTTACCCTGAAGGGCTAGGCAGAGATGTATGGTGCGACCACGTTTCACCACTTACGTCGGGCAAGCATTACCATTAACTGGACACCAGTTCAGACTCCAGTCTTTAATTGGGAGGGTTTTGATGGAGAAACTGAGTGTCACTGCCCGACTCCTGACCTGGAAGTCGGACCTCATGCTTAGTTATTTGATTTGTGCTACATGATTAAAATAATAAATGAAATAACAGTAGATAATATACCTACTGGTCATTAAATTGACAAGACCATCAAAGGATGGCAGGAAGCAGTAGTTAAAATACCTACTGGTCATTAAATTGACAAGACCATCAAAGGATGGCAGGAAACAGTAGATAATATACCTACTGGTCATTAAATTGACAAGACCATCAAAGGATGGCAGGAAGCAGTAGATAATATACCTACTGGTCATTAAATTGACAATTAGTGGTTTTAGTGAAAAAACTGGTCATTAAATTGACAAGTCGTCCAAGGATGACAGTAAATGCAGTAGAATATACCTACTGGTCATCAAATTGACAAAAAATGTTCTTTAATGTATTGGTTCCAGGTAATCCATTAATAATATGAGTTATCAACTCGTGTTAGAGAAATTTGACTGTGACCAGCCTTCATCAGTAGGAATAAGATGGGAACGCTGGAAGCGGGCGCTCTTAATCTACCTGGAAGCTGCTGGCATCGAGAGCAGTGAAAAGAAACGTGCTTCGCTGCTACATTTTGGTGGACTAGAATTGCAGCAAATATTTTATAACATACCAGAAACAAATGTATCACCATCAGATGTACGGGATGTCTTCGAAGTAGCTATCACTAAACTAGATGCATACTTTCTACCCAAACAAAGTAAGATATATGAACGTCACCTTTTTCGACTGATCAAACAAGAGGAAAATGAAAAATTTGAAAAATTTCTAGTACGACTTAGACAAGCTGACAAATGCCAGTTTAAGGACAAAGACGATCAAATAATTGATCAAATTACAGAAAAGTGTTCCTCAAAAGAACTTAGGAGGAGAATTCTACAAACAGGAGACACAATAACACTAACAAATATAATTGTTGAAGCAAATACCCTTGAAGCTGTAAGTCGACAAATAGAAGAATTCGGAGGAAGCAGCACATTAACTGAAAATATAAACAGCGTAAAGAACACGAAAAGAGAAATAAAGGAAAGGCATTATGATAAGAAGTGGAAAGGAAAATCAGGATGTGGAAGATGTGGAAACTCAGGACACGCGTCTCAAGACAGCAAATGCCCAGCAAAAAGAAAAAGATTGTTACAAATGCGGGCTTAAGGGACATTTTAGAAACTACTGCAAGACAACTATACGGCACAGAACAAACAAAAGGAAGTATGAGGGGAACAACAACACACACAGCGAAAATAAAAAAATGAAAAGAGATAACAAAAAAACCGGCCAAGTGCGAGTCCTACTCGCACATGAAGGGTTCCGTACCATCGTAGTAGGGGAGATTATATATTATATTATTATTATTATATTTTTTTTTTTAATCGCTGAACAACGTTTGCTGGGTCAGCTAGTAAGTTTATGATTATTAAAAAAAATATACTATGTGATGTAACTAAAAATTTAAGATTTTCGGAATTTTTCCTATATGTGTACTTTATAACGTTGCTTCATGCCAAATTTCAAGATTCCAGGTCGTCTGGAAGTATCCTTTAGGTTTTGATTCCCTTGCGAGTAGTTGCTAGTTTCAAAATATGCGGCTTTAATTGCTGTATCTTTTGATTGCGTTGACGTAGAAGTTTGATTTTCTAACAGCTTAAAGATATTATAGACTTGAGTATTTGTTAAGAATTTCAATATAATACCACTACGCGTTCATGAGTAAAGGGGTAATAAGTTTAAAATTATTAAAAATATTTTTATTATATGATGTAACTAAAAATTTATGCTTTTCGCAATTTTTCCTTTATCTGTGTTATAAGACGTTGCTTCGTACCAAATTTCAAGATTCTGAGTTCACGGGAAGTACCCTGTAGGTTTTGATTCCCTTGCGAGTGTCGAAAATTTGCGGCATAAACGGGAGTATCTTTTGATCGCGTTGACTTAGAAGTTTGATTTTTTCACAGCTCCAAGAGACCATAGACTTGAGTATTTGATATGAATTTCAGCTTGATACCTCCACGCGTTCCTGAGAAAAAAGGTCTTGACAGACAGACAGACAGACAGACGGACAACAAAGTGATCCTATAAGGGTTCCGTTTTTACCTTTTGAGGTACGGAACCCTAAAAAACGATACAAACCAGATAGATCAAACAGAGTCTGACCACAAACAGTCCGAAAACATACATTATGTGTTCAAAATCGATGATGACAGTGTATTAGATTGCCATATCGGTGGAATGAAGGTTAAAATGTAATAGACTCTGGGTGTAAATGCAACTTGATCTCAAAGAAAACCTGGGACAATATGAAACAAAATAAAGTACAGGTTCGTAACCAAACATTCACTTGCAATAAGACCTTTTATGACTATGGAAGTAAGAAACCCCTTGACCTATTAGGATCATTAGCAGCAAACAGGAATTTGCATTTAATGAATTAAAATTAGCTTTGTCTAATATTCCAACTCTAGGATACTATGACGTCAAGGATCGTACGATAGTAATAGCAGACGCCTTAGGAGGAGTATTAGTTCAAATGAATGATCATGGACCTCGCATTATAGCGTATGGTCACCGGACACTAACACACTGTGAAAGGCGGTATTGCCAAACAGAAAAAGAAGCCTTAGCTCTGGTCTGGGCCGTTGAACATTTTTTTGTTTTTCTGTTTGGAAAAGAGTTTGAATTAGTGACCGACCACAAACCACTTGAGGTTATATTCGGTCCTAAATCAAAACCATGTGCAAGGATAGAAAGATGGATACTACGCCTTCAAGCATATACATTTAAAGTAATATACAAGCCTGGCAAAGAAAATATAGCAGATAGTTTATCAAGATTGTGTAAATTAAATAGAACATCACCAAACAAGGCGGAAAACTATATACATCAAGTTGTTGAAGGAAGCAGGCCAATAGCAGTATCACTGGAAGAAATTATGGAGGCATCAAAGCAAGACAAAGAAATATTAAAAGTAAGGGAAGGCTTGTATAACAACAAATGGGATGAAGAGGTAAACACTTATAAAATCTTTCAAAACGAATTGTGTTTTTACGACGGAGTTTTATTGAGAGGAACCAGAATTGTTATTCCAAAAAAAATTGCGCAGTCAAGTTCTGACAGCAGCTCATGAAGGGCACCCAGGAATAGTCCAAATGAAGGCGAGACTAAGGACCAAAGTATGGTGGCCAAGATATGACAAAGAAACTGAGAACTTGGTCAAATGCTGCAAAGGCTGTACTTTAGTTTCAGCACCAAACCCTCCAAACCCATTGAAGCGACGGGCGCTACCATGTGATCCTTGGGTAGATACATGTATTGATTTGTTGGGCCCTTTACCAAGCGGGGATTACATACTGGTAATCGTCGATTACTTCAGTCGATACAAGGAGGTAAAGATTTGTCGTAAAATTACCAGTGCAAACATAATACAATCTCTAGAGATTTTCAGCAGACTTGGAAACCCGATGACGATAACAGCTGATAATGGTAGACAGTTCTGCAGCAAGGAGTTCAAAAAAATTCTGTACTGATAAGAATATAGTTTTGTATAATACGGTACCATACTGGCTTCAACAGAACGGAGAAGTCGAACGTCAGAACCGAGATATTCTAAAACGACTAAAAATTTGCCAAGTTGAGCATAAAAACTGGCAAGAAGCTTTATTAGAATATTTGGCTATGTATAACGGTACCCCGCATAGTGTTACAGGTAAAACTCCTGCAGAGTTGTTCTTCAAACGGCAGTACCGTGATAATATACCTATGGCAGGGGACATTACACATACACATAAACCGGAAGATTCAGATGTTAGAGACAGAGACAAAGAACAGAAAGAAACTGGAAAAGAATATACAGATAAGAAAAGAAGAGCTCGAGAATGTCAATTAGTGCCTGGGGATAAAGTTTACGTTAAGAATATGGTCAAAGATAAACTAAGCCTAAATTATGACCCTACTGCCCATACAGTAGAAAAGAGTAAAGGTGGAGACGTAAGTGTTCGAAATGATATAACTGGGAAAGTATCACGAAGAAATATAGTTCATTTGAAGAAAATGGAAGGCCAATGGGAAGTTATAAGTAACCAAAATAAAGAAATTGACATAGGAGAAGATATAAATGAATCAGAAAATGAAATGGAAGAAGAAGAGGAAGGGTAGAAGAAAACACTAAAATAAACTATAAAATGATTTTTAAATATAATTAAGTTCTGATTTTGTTATGCCAGAGATATCAATGAATTATTAATAAAAATAATAATACGCTAAATGTCTTATATAAATGCGATAAAATACAACTAGTTAAAACAAGGAAGGGAATGTAGTGTATGCAGATATTGGTATATCGCACTACAAACCAATAACGGCTTTGTGACGTTGCCTCAGGCGCACACGTCGCTCGGTTATAAATACCCGCCCGAACGGTGGCGCGGGCAGTTATTGTCGGACTGCCGGCCTGAGCGGTGGTGCGTTGGTGAGTCGACTATCAATTTAAATAAGTATATTTTACAACTGGAATAAACTATTTCCAATATTTTTTTTGTGAATTCTCTTCTATTGAGCGGTGGTTGCGGCCCGACTTACGTCGTGGGTTCGAACCCAGGCAGGCGCATTACTTTGTGTGATTTATTTTATCACCACTGCTCTCAAAACGGTGAAGAACATCGTGAGGAAACCGGCATTGTCTTAGTACCAAAACACATATGTCACATGGGACTGGACCCGCGTGGTAGATTATAGCCCACCCGTCTCCTTAAGAGGAGACCTGAGTCCCTGCAGTGGAAACATTATAGGCTGATGATGACAAAATTATCTTCTTCTTTATCGTGTGTTGAGCTATAACTAGTGTCAATATTTTAAGCCGCCGCATGAGCCACTTGCCTTTACAAGCCGTCGCGAAGTATTTTTCTAATTCAACCTAGGTAAGACTCACATCAGTTCAGTCCCCATTACTTCAAGGTTTCTATGTCACTGATCTTCATAATAAAATCTGTCCACGATTTAAATTTATAATAATATTTATACAGCTGTATTTACTTATATGGGTTTCTAAACAACAGAAAAGTGAATACCTAGTTTATTTCTGCAAATCACGTGACATAAAAACAGGTTTTTTTTACATTCCTAAATTAAGAATTATAATAAAATATCTTGATTTAGCACACGAGGTTGTCGATATGTGGCATGTGAACTCGGCTATCATTGTGCCGATAGTCGTAACGGCCAATGGCCTTATAGCCAAGAGTCTGGACGACCACCTGTCCAAACTCTCGCTTGGCGGTTGGATCAAGAGCCTGATTCAGAAGGCATGTACTCCTAACGGCTCGCATTGTGAGGAGGATCCTGTCTCTGGAGCCCTAACCACCGGTAGCTTGGACCCTGCTCCCGTCACCGGTGGACGACTACTTTTTTTTAATATTTTTTAATGTTATTTTTAAAAGTTTTATATGAAATATTTAAAAATGTAAATTGTATGTATGCTAATGAATCAAGGACATAATAATAACGAATAGTGGGATGTCTTTGATGGCTTCCTCGCAAATTAAACAAGCACACCATCGTGAGCAGTAAAAGAAATGGGGCAATACGGCCTATCTAAACACACGGGCCGTTGCAGGTACAACTTGTTCCAGTGGGGGTATTCCTGACCAGCTCTTTGTGCAACTACACCTGCTCTTTTAGGGACCTGGCCAAAGCCACAACCGACGCCGTTGATGTGGATGAGTTCTTGTCGAAACAAAGAAGAAGAACAAGAAGTGAATAAGTTTCTACTTCTCCATAGAGATCTAAGCTTTGGAATGGCCAACTACAGTACTTTCACAAGTTATATACCTTGTGACTGTTACTGTAGCTTTGTTTTTCTAAATTTCAAAAGCTCCTTTACATGAAGTTTGCCAAGAACGCACTATCATTGACAGCATCACCGCTTACCTCGACATAAGGTAATGGTCAATCGAGAGCATAGCAAACAAGCATTGTTTATTTACTTTCGCCTGTAAACACTTGACAATATATCAATAAACTGCACTACCGCATATTCGCAGATAATAGCAATATGTGTCGAGCATGTTATCTGAGCTACAAGTACTCGTGGGTGGTGGATTTGGGGATTAAAAGATAGGAGCAGCCTCCACGAGGGAACTTCGTGATTCCGTTATATTTGCACATTAAAGCTGCATGCATGGCCACTTCAGAAGCAAAATACATCGTAGTAGAAAGGTTTTATTATGAAGGAGATCCTCCGGAGGAGTACTACAACCTCATTCTTCTACTAAGCAGTTACCATGTTCAGGTATGAATGGTAGGTATTGTTACATCGGCAGCGCAAGATTACGAGCAAAACAGAAGTAAGGACGAAGAAGATATGATCCAAATGAACTGGGTTAAGAGAAGAGAATGATGACGTGGAATTGTGAAACCTTTAAAAAATAGCAATATGAAAAATAAAAAAATGTCTCGCAACCAGTCTGGGCTAAACTGGGTTGTGGAGATCAGTTAGGCAGTCGCTCCATGTAAAATACTGGCATCCCTAAGTAAGTGGTAAAATGCTAGGCAGATGATGATCATGTGATAATTAAGTAATCTGCAAGTGTGATTCAGTTTAAGTATTTGGTAGATTTCTATGTTTAATCAAGTAATGTTAGATATTAACATATTATATTTTCAATGACATTGATATAGACGATCTCAACAAATAGAACGATATTTTTGGCAAAAGGTGACGAAAGATAAATAAATGATTGTAAAAAATGCGCTGCAATTTTTTTTTTTTTTTTTGTTTTTAATAATAATATTCCACAACTATCACACAACGCCATCTAGTCCCAAGCTAAGCAGAGCTTGTGTTATGGGTACTAGACAACTGATAAACATACTTACCTATATATTTCTAAATATATAATATGTATGTATACATATTATAGATAAATTACACCCAGACACAGAACAAATGATCGTGCTCATCACACAAACATTTGTCCTGGGTGGGAATCGAACCCACGACCTCCGGCATAGCAGTTAGGGTCACTAACCACTAGACCAACAGGCCAAATATTATGGTCTAATAGATAAGTTGCGTAATAGACATGTTGTGTGAAATTTTTCTATGTATTTAGGAGGGGTATTAATTACCCAGTCCCCCTTCCTAACCTTTAACTAACTATGTTAAGTTGTGTGTTTAGATACATACGTAACCTCATTTAACTGCCCCAGTGGTAGAGTGGTTTAGGCGGTTACCTTGTGACCCGGTCGTAGATTCGACTCCCACGGGAAGCATACTTTGTAAAGTTGTCTTTGTAAAGTTTGGCTAGGACGTTGAACTTTACAGGCTTGAATTACCTGATTTTCTGTTAATAAATGATTCCGTGCTTCGGAAGGCATGTATAAGCCGGTGGTGCCGGCCGCAAAATGGCGGTCGTCAAACCATGTCAGTAACTCTGACACTAGGGTGTGTTAGACCTTACTGACCACATCAACAGAAGAAGAGACCTTATTTATACATAATTATTATTATTCCTATATAGATGTTAATGCTGTTGTTTACATTATTATGTATTTACCGATGAAGGGGCAAAGGTCTTTAACTATACAGCTTTTTTTTTCTGCAATTTTTTAAGTACCTACTGATTTGCGTTGTGTGTTCAACATTATTTTATCTTGGAAAGCCTTTAGAAATCAATTCGTCTGACTATACAAGTTTAAATTCAGTGAGTCAGTATGTAATTTTTGTTTAATACTTCAAAATAGTTTAAGGACTCTTTATTGAAACAAGTGAAGTTTTAAAAGCATTTTATATCGCCGGTAGTTTTCCTACGACACAATGACGTACATAAACATTAATCCCGTGCTATTGTTGTTCATTAACAAAAAGTTGTCTGTTTGTCTGTGTGACCTTCGAAAAGTAATATAGATTAATGTGTTGTTAAAACCTGATTCATTTTGTTTTACGGTTTCCTACTTTTAAAAAGGTAAGTGTCGTATTCACGTTAACAAATGAAGATTTTGACAAATTGAGAAGCTTGATTTTATGATGTCGTTGTTTGGTTTTACATGTGAAACATGCTTACATAAACATACATAAACTAACACCCTTTTCCCTTGAGTGTAGGCAGAAACCACAGCACGCCACTGTCCTGATTCTCCTTTTGCCTCTTACATACAAAACTTCTTAGTGACGCTATTATTGGTATCGAAATCAGAGTAACGGGTTACATCTTTTTACCCGACTGCGGCGAAGCCCAAAAGAAAGAAAAAGAAGAAAGAAAGAAAATGCATTTATTTGGCACATGCCCCAAGTACACACAATGTAAAAAAGTACATAAAAAAGGAGTTAGAAATAAACAAAGCGTGCCACTGTGTGCCTCACGGCTGCGCCAAAAAGGAGAGTTAACATCGGGTGTACATTGACAGGCAAAGCCTCACACAACGTACCAATCTTAAGAGCCAGTGTCCTATCAAAGTAAAGTATTATAAAACTAGCTGATGCCCGCGGCTACGTCCGCGTGGATATCAGTTATCGCGATCAAAAGTACTCTTTTCTTTTTTTTTGGGTGGGAAGTCATCAAATACTTAACCCCTCTCGCTTTTGGGCAGAGCAAAAGGGAGTGTCAGACTTCTACTGACTAAAAACCAACCAACCTCTTTAAACCCCTTACAACCCTTTTTTCGCATCAAAAAGTAGTCTATATCCTTTCTCAGGCTCTGGCTATCTGTGTACCAAATTCCATTTAAATCGGTTCAGTAGTTTTGGCGTGAAAGCGCGACAGACAGGTAGACAAACCGAGTTACTTTCACATTTATAATACTAGTTAGGAAGTAAGGATAACAACAATGAATGATTACAAACAGGTAAGTAATGGCCTAGTTATGCCATGAAAACACAAACACGAATCACACAGCAAAGTTTACTCTTTTCGAAAAAGTTTTCCATAAAAACGCACAAATAAGACCTGTTAACATAATTTAAATACGTAACAGTCCGGCTTATCAGTAGGTATATTCCGTTTGTTGGACACGCGAAAAGTATATTAGAAGGACAACTGCTTGAAATGAATGCGAGACGAACGGGACACTTGGGGGAGATCTATGTGTAGCTGTGGACGTCTTTCGGCTAAAATGATGATGATGAACTGCTTGAAACAGAGTGTCAGTGAAAGAAAACTTTGAGTCGTGGTGAAACTGACAAAAAAAAGAAAGACTGCTACCACCAACCAACAATACATTTGCGAGATGGGTTACATCAGATTACCCCTTTTTTTTGTGGTTTGGGAAATCATCAAATAACCCCCTCCCGCTCTTGGGCAGAGTGAAAGGGAGTGTCAGACTTCTACTGACCAAAAACCACCCATGTTCCTTCTTAGCCCTTTATGTCGAGGCCGCGGTATCTCTTACAACATCCCGCAGCCACCAGATTACCCCTAGTCCCTTCATCACGACGCTAACGAGAATGGAAGCTGGTGCCAAAGTAGTGGCTGTTTAAAAACCGATGATACTACTGACCTAAGCGAACATTGATTTCTTTAGCATGAGTATCTCCACGCCCTTTATTCTTCCACTTTAGTTTTATAATCTGGAGGAAGGTTCATTTATCCCTATTCTCTGGTCTAGATGCAACTCTTAGTTGTCACTAAATAACAGGTAATTCTATATTTTCAAGCCGTTTGGGGTTAAAAATTTTGGGGCCGTGGGTCCAAAAGCTCATAGCTTATTTAAGGAAATTTCTAAACGCTTAGTTGACGCTTCTCGTGACCCAAGGGCTGGCTTTTATCTTGCGTTGAGGAGCAGTATTTCGATGCCCTTTTATAGTTTCTTGTTAGTTTATTTTATAGTTTTTAATTAATGTACATAGTTATTTTACGCTTTGAAATAAAGGTTAATTTTAATAGTAAAAAAAGCTGTTATTTATGGTGACTGTTTTGGTTCCATAAGCTTGTATTTGAACCTCTAACTTAACGGTTTCGGCCGTCTACGAAACCGTAGTTTCGTAACTGGTTTCGATGCAGGAATGATTTGTCCTTGTAACTACCCCCACCCCTACTAACCAATTCCACGGAACTTGTAATGGATTTTCTGTCTCCCATTTTGATGTAAAAACCATCGCACCACCACGTTATCGGGTAGCGGTCACGCGATAGCAAATAACATCCACATCGGCGCAGGCGCCACTATCTGTTTGTTGATACGTTGCTCCTCGTCATTCAACGTCGCTATGTCGTGTGATGTTATCTTTTAATTTATCTTAAAATAGTTTACGCAATCATCTGTAATGTTTGCCTAGAGTAAGAATAAAATAAAATAGCTTTAAATTAATGTCACCTTGCAATTATTTAGATGCGTACTGACTAAAAACTTAAATAATTTAATCATTATTCTAACTGCCGCACTTAGAGTTCTTTAATGATAACTTAGGCCATCACTTAGTAAAGATTTTGACAGTTTTGTCATAGAAAAGTATGTCAAACCTTTATTAAGTGACGGCTTAAGTAATCATTAAATATCTCCGAATACCGCAGTAACTTATTGAATTTAGCATTGCCTCGTTGATATAAAGTAGCACTTAGTCGAAAGCGCGAATGCTAAGCTCTGGTTTCGATTTTTCGGGTCAGGAAAAGTGTTAGTGGCTTTTATCAGGATTTTTTCGGTTACAGCCACCACGATGTCTGGAGTTGTGCCCGGTTGATGTCAATAGGCTCGACCCCTATTACATGGGACTCAAATGTAACTGGCTAAAAATGGGAGTATAAGTAGTATTATTGGGCACACCTCTGCCAAAGCCTTGGGGGATTATAGGCGTGATGTTATGTGATACAGGCTAGGTAGAGGTATTTTTCCAGTAAAAGTCATCGAGAATAGTTCACCGAGAATCCACTTAAACTTGGGAGTAGGAGACCTCAAAATCCTGTGGCGCTTATAGTGTCTGCTACAGCTGCAACGGTCGGTATTCGGAGTTCAAACTCGATAACTGTGGCCTCATGTTCAGTCTTACTTTCGACCACTCACCAATAAGAAAGTCAAAACGTAGGTAAAACTATTTAGAGAGCAGGTAGCAGCAATGCAGTTTACGAGATCCCGAACTAGTTTCCATAAAGATCACTATAAGCAGCCGGTGTGTTTGTCAATCACACATTTCACAAAACAAACATAATGCAGCTAATGATTCATACATGAACAGTTTTCTGCGAATCCTCAACAAACACTAGAATTACTCACTTGAGACAAACAGCTGGTATTGTTTAAATAGAAGTAACCTTATCCTAACAAAATATTGCATAATTGCACTTTACTGGTAATTAATTTGTGAATGTGACTGTGATTGACAAAGAAATTCTTTGTCAAAGTCACTAAGAGCCAGTACGCAATTAATTTCGCTTTGTCTGAAAACTGTCAGACTGCTTCTGAAGACATTGGAGGACCTAAGAGTACAGAACGGAGGGAAGGTCGTTCGGGCAATTGCAGCACGAGAGTAGCTGTACAGAATCGTGGTTATGATGGCGAAGGTACAGACGCCTGCACATAAAGCTACCCAAAACTGACAAATTCAAATCAACCGTGAACCTAACGCTTTATCGATAACGTTGAAAATGGTTTAAAGAAATTTGACAGAGTGTAGTAGTAGATGGATGGATCTCCAGTATGTGGAGCTAGTCAGCGTCACAGCATCACTGCAGAAGTTCTTTTTTTTTTTTTTAGGTATTGGCATCTCGCAGTTTAGTCTATGAGACTGGCTTCTGCTTAACCGGACAATCCCTGGGGATGCCTTGAGTTTAAGGCCTCCAGCCAGGGGCAAAGCTTACAAACTAAGTGACAAATCGCTAAGGGCACCCCCTGTGGGGTACGGACCTCGGCTTAGGACGTCACTGGGGGAGGGCAGCAAGGGGACAGGCTGGATCTGAGTGAGATTATTTAGGGGCTGGTTTAAAACTTCTGGCTCAGCATCGCGGGCTGGCTTTAGCAAGGGTCGGGGGGGGCTTAAAACGGGATTTCGCGACGACGGACCGCGGCGGCGCGGTCGGAATGACGGATATCTGTGTTTGTTTTTTCTAAGTGTACTGGTTTCCCTACTGCTTTCCTGAAGGATGGTGTCGTCGGGATCGGGAGTGATGAGGCTCGTATCGGGCGGCCGATGCGATCGGAGGATTCTGCAGAAGTTCGCGGTAGGCGATGGTTTTAATAAGTATGACGAGTAAACGGTAGATAGTAGGCAAACCCCGACAGGCGCGTTTACAGGCGCGTAATATTTTATTTGTAATTTATTTCGGCACCGGTGCTCTACAAACGGTGAAAGAAAACGTCGCGTCTTGGGGAAACCGACCAGTCCTAGATCAAAAATCTCAGAGGGGCGCATCTATCGACTTGCACAGGTTTAGCGTGGTGAATTACAGGCTACAGACTACTGCCTCACGATAATGGCAAAAATAAAAAAGTATGCTTAGATGGTTTGGTCATGTGGAGAGGATGAGTGAAAGTTATTTTAGAAGGCAGATGTGAGTGGAAACACTGGTAACGCCAGGAGGGGACGCCCAGGAATGACATACCTTATTGTTGAGGTCCTTCAGAGGCAAAAAACGTGAGTTTATGTAATGTTTTCATGGTACGTTATTTTATTTGAACCACCACAATTTATAACCAATTAATCAGCCCATACTGCGGATGTGTGAAACACTTCGACGGCATGCAAATAATAGGTTAGATAATGATAACCGAAGCAACTGATAACATCCACCTCTAATAATATAGATAGGGGTTTATTTTTATCTCTTATCTCTTTGCTAACCGGTTTACAGTGTATTTTTAGCTACTTTATTGTTAGTCATATGTTTTTTTTTAGTATCTGATTGTTGGGTTTACTTGTTGAGCTATAAAGTCACATGATAATTTAAAGCACTTTAATAAAATGACTAATAAGGGTGTTATTTCTTTATCTGCGCTGCGTGATATCAACTTCCTGCCCCAATATATTTGTGGCGCCCTACCTATTTGTGGTTTTATATAGTTCCATCTTAGTATTGACTTCTAGATTTCAGTTTTCCATTTTACTTTCTGTTTTCTACACTTGTGACATGGCCCAAATACAATATATTTTTTACCCAACTGCGGCGAAGCCCAAAAGTAGGGTTATTTGATACTTGATAATCCGATGAGCTGGTGAAGGTTGCTAGATGCGAGACGCACGGGACTGGTCAATGGCCATGGGAAGTGACACCTGGGACGTAGTATTCTGTGATCTAGGGGAGGCCTATGTCCAGCAGTAGAAGTCTTTTGGCTGAAATAATGAAGATGATGATGGCTTGATAATCCAGACAACTCCATTCACCGTTAAATCATCACACTCTTTTCCAAAAGCGTTCTTCTTCATCATATACCAAAACCATGACAAACCTTTCTTACTTTTCTATCACTGATCGCTATAATTATAATTGCACTAAAATTCAGATTAAAATCATCCAGTGATTCCAGTACCTAATCTGAATTTTAGAGCCTAAATTAGAGCTCACTAATTAGAGTTAACTAAAGTAGAGCTTAAAGTAGGTAGTAGATTTCCGGAAGGGAATTGACTAAAGTCATTAATCGTCCAGCGAGCAATGAAGAAGCATGGAACAAGAAGACAATATGTAGCGCTGACTCAAATAAATTGGTTTAGGGTCTCGGGGATTTTGAAAGGCGCACCAGTTCTCATGATCCCCGCAAGTGTGAAAGGGAAGACCGCGGGGAGATTTTTAGTTGGAGGACATTTCTATCCCAGAAATACGAGGGTCTTCATGTCAGAACAGCGAACGATAATATGAAATATATACAGAAATTGACATGTAAGTGATTAGTCAATAATTCAATATCTGCGTCAATACTAACTCTACGCATGTGATACAACGCCTTCAATAGAAATAACCGATTACCTATCAACTTTACTGCTGAAAGAATGTTACTTTGTCTGTATCCTAATTATACCATTTGCCTTCAAAAAAATGCGAAACTAAATTAGTTAAGTCCCTAAGCACACAAATCATGTTATAACGTAAATGTACTTAAGGTGAAAGCGTCAGGATAGCCGCGAAATTCAAATTTTCTTACTTTTTCGAGGTCAAAGTCATTCCTCGAATTATATGAACTTGGAGGGTTGTATTGATGATTTTGATGATTATAATTCTGTAACTACATACGTCTTACACTCGCGTCCAACATTTCAATCAACATACAACCTAGCACTGGCCTGCAAATTGCAAAAAACGTAAGAAAATTTGAATTTCGCGGCTATCCTGACGCTTTCACCTTAAGGTAAACACAGAGAAAACACGTTTAGTCTACCATAAACACGCGTGATACAGAAGCTCCCAAATCCACTCGACAATCTAGACATGACGTCACTAGATAGTGCTTGTTGCTAGCCGAAGATAATTCATCTAGTCATTAATGAAACCTGTTGTTTATGAATGGATGGAAAAGTTAATAACGGATAAACGTGATATAAACAAAACACTTGAGCTGCCAATCATCCTGAAACATGATGTAGCGAATTTTTTTCGACATGAAACATGACTAAAGCTATTTAAGTGCAGATCAGGTGAACAGAACAGAGGTCGTGGCTAAACATTAAAAAACTGGTTCGATCATCAAAGTTAAGCTATACCGAAATCCATCTTTGAATGAACATAGCGAGTTCACATCTCGGAGAGCACGCAAAGGCTCGCTCCTAACTGTCATTTGTAAATCTTTAGGCTAAGAAGGAACATGCGGTCTTTAGTCAGTAGATGTCTGAGGAAAATTTGTTTGCAAAAAACGTAAGAAAATTTGAATTTCGCGGCTATCCTGACGCTTTCACCTTAAGGTAAACACAGAGAAAACACGTTTAGTCTACCATAAATTGACATTATATTTATTACTTTGACATAACGCACTTGTTGATTTGAATTTTGACATTACTTATTATTTTGAATTTACGACAATTTTTAACGTAGGAATTGATGACACTGTGTAATGAATTTAATTTAAATTTTTTGATAATGGTATTAATTGTTATAAAGTTACTTTATTTGTATATTTTTATTAATAAACCTTGCATGCCTAAATTTGGTACATCACAGCGAACTGCGCATTCACCTGAAGTCTAGAAATGCAATATCATGTACTGTGTTCAGCAATAAATATTTGAATTTGAATTTGAATTTAAGGGATACCGCTCCGCCCAGAGCGGGAGGAGTCATATGAAATGTCATATTCCAACCCTTTAAAAATAAAAAAAAGTTGATGAATGAGCTGTGGAGGAGCTCGTGGCCTGATAATAACTGCAACTCGGATAAGCCGCGCTTGCTTAGGTTGGTCTGTGGATAGGTGACCACACATTACATACCGAGTTTCCTCCGTGCCGCAGAAAGCACGTTAAGGTGTTGCTCTCATAAATCTTTGGCAGTCGTTACAGGTAGTAAGTGACCTAAAATTCTGACCACCAGTCTCACCAAAGGGTATCGTGTTACTCCAGTATTAATTGAGTTGTGGAGGTCAGATAGGCAGTCGCTCCATGTAAAATACTGGTATTCAGCTGCATTTGGTTAGACTGGAAGCCGACCCCAACATAGTTGAGAAAAGGCTAGACAGATGATGATGAATGAGCTGTGGAGGTAGACAAAGTAACATAAACAACCAAACAGCTTATGAAAAAAGGCGTAGCACCAAAAGCGAGTACCTGTAGTAACTCCCAATGGTAGTCCCGTCATTACTTCCCAGGTTTATTTTCGACATTTAACCTTACTCAATGGGAAATCCCACCAAGGTATAACTTTTTCAATAAACGGGAACTCCAACTACTGCACAAATGCATGAATGGGCTGGTGACGTTGCATTTCCTGCTAGTCAATGAGAATGATTTCAGTGCTAAAGTAAACTTCGAAGAAATGGGTAAGATGACGTCAACGTCCTTAAAACATCACGGTACTATAAGATTCACTGGGCATAAATAAAAGTTATTAATGAATGAGGAAAATGACGTGAAGAAAGTTTTGAGTATGAATGTGGAGGGGTAAACAGTATAGGAAGGAAGACCAAACAAATGATGGTCGGACTGTTATGTGAAACTAATGATATAGCAAGAAAGGAGGTGTTTGACGAGATGACGAGTATTTGAGAATTTTGATAAGGAGCTATGCCGCAAATAAATTGGGATAAGGGCAAGAGAATGACTGGCCTGTTGGTCTAGTGGTTAGTGACCCTGACTGCTAGGCCGGAGGTCGTGGGTTCGATTCCCACCCAGGACAAATGTTTGTGTGATGAGCACGATCATTTGTTCTGTGTCTGGGTGTAATTTATCTATAATATGTATGTATTTAGAAATATATAAGTATGTTTATCAGTTGTCTAGTACCCATAACACAAGCTCTGCTTAGCTTGGGTCTAGATGGCGTTGTGTGATAGTTGTGGAATATTATTATTATTATTATTATAATGATAAATGTTTTGTAATGAATCTTTGACATTGACCCGAAAGCCTGACAAGTGCCAAATAAAGGCATTTTCTTTCTTTTCTTTCTTGCTTTCTTTTCTTTCTTTTCTTTCTTTTCTTTCTTTTCTTTCTTTTCTTTCTTTTCTTTCTTTTCTTTCTTTTCTTTCTTTTCTTTCTTTTCTTTCTTTTCTTTCTTTTCTTTCTTTTCTTTCTTTTCTTTCTTTTCTTTCTTTTCTTTCTTTTTTTCCTTTTTTATCTTTTCTTTCTTTTCTGATAGTCAGTCCAACAAAGGGGTACTGACTGGGTTGTGGTGTTCAGATTGTCAATCGTTCCATGTAACATACAGGTATTCAGCTGCATCCGGTTAGTCTAGAAGCCGATCCAAACAACTTTGTGATAAGGCTAGGCAGATGAACGTCTGTAATGATTTCAAAATCGATGGACTGAGCTGATAGGGAAGGTACGAGAATTTCTTGGAGAATTAAAATTACTGAGACTATGAAAGTTACAATATCGTTTCGAGACACACCTGGAAAATGTCATCTTCCTTGTTTCTTTTCCTATATTTTCCTTTTTAAGTAAGTTTTACTATTTAATGTTTGTTCTATCAATGAAGTTATTATTGCAGTTGTTACAAACGTACTGTTTACCAAAGAATTGATTGCATTGCTAAAATATTGTTATTGTGCAGTGTGTGCATGGTGGAAACCTCTGATGACATTTTGACTTTAAACCAAACAACAATTACTAGTAACTTTGCCAGTAAAATGCACTCTCAATAACATCTCGCTTACCTAATATATTTCCAAGAACAAAGTTGTTTGTCAAGCAGAAGATTGCTCCACATGGCCTCTATATTGTGTTTGTGAAGTTAAAACCTTTGGTTTTAGACAAACAACCGTCTCTATAGTTGTTTTTTTATGAATCATCGGCGGCGGGACCAATTGTATACGAGGATAACAGTATGTATAAATATAGCTAAAGTTTATTCAAAGCCTTGTATCCGGTTGATGTTTATTACATTATACAAATCTCAACTTTTAGAAACTGTATGTATTAATGTTGATTTCAGATCGATTAGCGATTCCTATCAAAACACTCATGACAGCAAAACTGAAACTTATGTGTGGATATTAAAGTTGTTAAACTTACTGCCTCACGGGATATCTTACGTGATTATCCATTTTTAAAGTTGTTTTTGAAAAATATATATATTTGTTTACAGTTTTGGAAACAAAATTGCGAATACAGTGTAGGTACACGACTATCTTACATGTTCTTTAATGACTTTATTTGCGTATGTGTTAACGTAAATATGAGTAGGTGAAATGATTCATTGAGAACTTGAAAATGCATTGAAATCTTAAGTAGAAAAACTAGCTGCTTACACGTGGTACCTTCATGTACTAAGGTAAAAAACAGGTATTACAGTGAAATTGGTAATTAGATTTCTGCTAGACCCCAACAAGGAGGCCCTTGGGCGGATGACAGCCTCCTCTCTCTCACAGAGAAATCTGTATTCTCGTAATATAGAAACATTGCAGGCTCATTATGCGTTTATACTGCACTGATTCATTTACAAAATATTTTTTACTAAGTTTTTTTATATTTTTTTCTAAGTTCTTGAGCAGTTAGCAGGGAGGCAGTGGGGCTGACTACCCAAGGTAGGCTAGAAGTTAATAAAAAAATATCACCATCACCACCGCACCAAGCAATAAAAATAAATAGGTATATGCGAACACCGCACGCGCTTCCTCCCAATGAAAAAGAATCACGTAAATTGGACTCCGGTGTCCAATTTACGTGATTCTTTTTCATTTACGTGATTATTTGTCTTTATTATTTGCAGTATCGACTGCAGCCCCTAAACCTCCTCCTATTTAGAAATCGGTTTAAAAGATAAAGTGTCAGTCAGTCACAAGGCTAATTGTGAATGGGTGTTTAATTGTCGATTCCGAAGCGAAGCTAGAAAAGAATGTACAAGAAACTCTTTGAACACTCTTTTAAGTATGGACTTAGCAAACCTTCAATGACATCACTATGAAGAATTATCTTAGTAAACTGGATGTAATATTTTTAAACACCTTATCTTAGAGGATGTTATATTTTTAGTGTACAAATATGGATGTTTGTTGTCGCATTTCTTTAATTAAAATAGGTGTAAATATGGTGTCATACGGTGTACTTCATAATGAATGGACGATGAGTATTTATTTGAATCACTGTTTGGTTAATTACGTCAACTACAAATTGTAATAATGTATAAAGTGTGAGTTGCGTAGCACTTATTTAAACTTCCGTTAGCGTTTGACAAAATGCCATTGGTTATAACAATATACCTAAAGGGCACCAAGCGCAAATGGTTACCACGTATTTAGTACTTTATTCTTCATTACAAAGAATTTTAATCTAAGTATTTTTTTTATCAGTCAAAATGTTAATGAAAGTTACTTTGGTCTACTAAAATAAGTTTGGAATCAAGCACGGTTTCTAAAACCCACAGCAGCTACAGCAGCTCTAAAAACATTCGCAATGCCTGCTAAAACTAGGCAAATGACACGCTATCGATAACCACAAGTTATACAATATTTTTATATTTTTCATAAAATAATATTTCTCGAAGCTACGAGAATTGCTACGGATTGCTACGAAAATTCTACAACCAATAAACAGCCAAAATAGAACAAGGTAGCAATCAAAATCATACTATTAGCTAATCTTACGTCAACCCAAGCTTACGTACAGAAACATCTACTTTTAACTTCTGCAATACAACAACAAACACTCCGACATTTACTACCGATCGACACAGTAACCTAAATTACGAAAGATTTCGAACTAAACGTAAACAAAAGCAATGTTGTTTGAAGCCAATAAAGGAAAATAAGTCAATACTAAAGTGACCCATCAAAACAAATGTATGAGGAATAAGCAATAAGATACGAAAGGACTGAATAATATGGCAGATGGGCAACAATACCTACGGAATTTTTATACAGACCGATTTTACGTCGACACGACGCATCGCATTGTGTTCATTAGATTTGAAGTGGACATCGTCATTTTATTCGAAGGACATCCACTGTTGGACATAGGCCTCCCCAAGTGTCACCACATTCACCGGTCCCATGGGTCTCGCGTCCAGCGACATTAATCCACCTAGTGGGAGCTCCGAATGTGGACATGACAGAACTAAATAGGACACGGCAGGCTCACCTTATTGAAAAAATGTTTACTATCATTTTTTTTAGGAAAAGGTACATAATTGAACTTTTCAAAGCTCTAATTTGATCGTTTAAATGAAAAAAGTAGCAGCCGGGGTTCATTTGAATATTAAATTATGAAATGGATGGAATTTAAAATGTGCTTGTTTTTTGCTTTCAGTCAGGTTTTTTAGATTTTTAACTACTTTTCTTTATTTCCAACTTTTTAGTTATTTTATGTTTGTTCTTTCGTTGGTCGCGTAAAATTCCTTCCCAGATGATTTCAGTCAGTCATTCAGTCAGTTTAGTGTCTGTTTATAGAATTTGTGACTTAGAATTATTTTAAACATATAAGTGTCATACATTTTTGTAATCTCCTTTTAAACCAGTTTATTTTAATACCTCACTCGACGGTAACGGAAAAAAAAATGTTTTTCAAATCCGCGAAATGGCCCCCAAAGTCCGCTATTTTTCTTTATTTTTTAATTTTAATGTAGCCAGTAACACTCGCGCTATCAAGACGACGACGTATACTTTATTCAAATCCCTTCATCCGTTTAGGACTTACCTATGAGGGAACAAAGAAACAGACATACATACACGCCAAACACATAAGCCTCCTTTTGGGCTTCGCTGCTGTCGGGTAAAAATTCAATATTCCAGCTTTTCACCAAATAATTTTTTTTCGTCTTTACCCATTATGCCTCTTACTTTTCTAAGAGACGACAACGCAGGCTGACAATAGTTTGGAGCAATGGAAGTCACATTACCTATATGAATATCCCGCTGGCCTCAGAGTCAAGGTATGATTTTCGACAGTAGGTAATAGTCTGACAGATTCCTCCGCTTTCTCCAGGGTGATTAAAAGGGTACCTACTACCTATATGGTTACCTTCTGTTTAGTTAGAGTCGTAAACACTTATAGGTCTATTTTAATTGGTACTTAATTAATTTGATTTTGTTTTAGTATTTGTTCGCTGTCTCGAAACTTTACACTTTGTTTACCAAACAAAGAACTTTGACTTTCTTTCGGGAACTACAAACCAGCGTTTTTATTCTGGTATAACAATAATTAATTGTCAGTCGGAGCGCAGTAGCATCGGAGGCTATAAACGCACGTAATCCTCGCGGGGGACAAACATGCAAAGGTCACATCGCACTCTGCACAAACAAAGTCGGTCTGATAACTATTTTATGTGGCTACTTAATTTATGAGTATTATGTTATTGTATTATTGTGATGATGCATTTATGTTATATCCCTTTATTGATGACCTGTTGGTAAGGTAGAAATAGGTATAAACAAATAATTGTGTTGTTGACTCCTCCTTTTCGAGTCGATGAATACATTTTGTCCGACCAGCAGGGCTATTGCGTATCTTTTAAATGACAGTGGCTGTCATATAGTGTCCATCAATTAACTATCAAATGGTTCCAATTTGTACTAAACCATAACCAATTTGACAGTTAATCTATAAACAATATGATAGCCACTGTCATTTAAAAGATACGCAATAGCCCTGCAGCAGAGCTATTGGAAACCTGGAACCATGGAACTATTTGACAGTTAATTGATGGCCACTATGAAAGCCACTGACATTTAAAAAGATACGCAATAGCCCTGCAATAGCAACTTGGACAGCCCTGTCGTTTGCTTCATACAAGTCTTTGAGCGAAAAGAGGCACATTGGAATTGGAAACCAGATGAAGTTTGAAAGTATAAGTTGAAAGGAAAAAGGGAATTGTTTGTTTTTTTGTGTGATGAAAAAGAGATTAATACTTACCATTAATAGAGACTGCAGGAAAAAAGAAAAAAAATTGTGTCCGTTATATTTTGAAAATCTATCTGACTGACTAATTCGATTTTTTTGTTGAAATGCCCTATTTTAAGTTGGGCAATTTTTAATAGAAATTTTATCAATATAATTATTTATTTATTTAGATAACATGGGAGACTTACAGCTAAAGCAAACAGATCAAGAACAGTACAATAGTCTGAAAGCCAATTACAGGGCTCCACTTATAAAATACAGAGAAGAAAAAAAAAAATTCTATGAACATTCACACCAAGTTACTAATAGGTTATACACTATAATTACTAAGTTGCTCACACTGCATAAGAACCCTCATCACAAATTAACTACATGAAAAAGCTTCGACTTAAGGTGGAAGCTCACATCTGGCCCGCGAAATTCTAATTTTCTTACGTTTTTGGCAATTTGCAGGCCAGTGCTTGGTTGTATGTTTATGAAAATTTGATTTGCGACTGTAAGACGTATGAAGTTACCGAATTATAACCATCAAAATTATCAATACAACCCTCCAAGTTCATTTTCATGTCAAGATTGATTTTTGCATGTAAAAGTCATTCTTTAGTAATTTAGTCGTCGTTCTTTAGTAGTTAGTAATTTTGATGGTTATAATTCGGTAACTTCATACGTCTTACAGTCGCAAATCAAATTTTCATAAACATACAACCAAGCACTGGCCTGCAAATTGCCAAAAACGTAAGAAAATTAGAATTTCGCGGGCCAGATGTGAGCTTCCACCTTAAGCACTCCCTGGCTGACGACACACTAATTTGGAATGGATCTATATCGTACTGTTTACAAAGCTTGTTTAAGTTTCTGCTTGCACGCACAATGTACGAATTTTGCCTATAATTAGTTGAAGCAAATGGCGCACACAAAGGAGGATTGTATCGTTTAGACTTCACGGGAACGTTGAAATAAAATTTTGATAAAATATCGGTACAGTTTATGGTGTTATTAAAAATTTTCAACAAGCACACACAGTCAGAAATCTCGCGGCGTTTGAGTAAAGGTAATATATGATATTTTTTACATAAGTTATGGTAGTTTTCCGAATGATACGGTACTTTTTGATGATAACATAGATACCTTATGAACCTTCTTTGGATGCTCTCAATGCGATCAATGTATTTGTGGTAACATGGGTTCCATATCTCAGACGCATACTCCAGATATTATGGTTTCCTTCCCCGTCGCTCAGTATATCATGCACTCTCTACTGCCTGCCTCATCTGCCTTGCCTTTACCGCACTATGTTGACGTCTGCATCTAGTCTACTCGGGTGCAGCTGAATTGAGTTCCATTATTTTACAAGAACCGGCTGCCTAAAATTTGTTTTATTTATTTATTTACTGTACTCAGCTGCACCCCTTTAAACTGACAGATACTGATGACTGCATGATCTTCACATGATACGTATGCATGCATAAATAAGTTCTTTTGGAGGCAGTATAGTTTTACTAGAGTTAAATCAGGTACCACGTCTGTACACAGTTATAGAGAAGCTCCTTCACCATTTAGCACGACATGGAATGCGTAGAAATCTTTATAGGAATTCTTTGTCGACACCGATAGACAAGCTGTTCCACACAAACGTCCAGAAACTTCTTTCATCATCATCATCAGCCTATAATGTTCCCTCTGCAGGGACTGAGGCCTTCTCTCTAGGAGAGAGATGGGCTATAATCCACCACGCGGGCCCAGTGCGGGTTGGTAGATGTCACATGTCTTCGAATTTTTTGATTCTAAGACATCGTTGTCATCGTTTCCTCACGATGTCTTCCTTCACCGTTTTGAGAGCAGCGGTGATGAAATAAATTACACAAAGTAATGCGCCTGCCTGGATTCGAACCTACTGGGCCACCGCTGCACAAACGACGAAACTTCATTAATTAGGATTAAATCAATTAAGTTTTAGGAAGTAGACATCTATTAATACTTATTGTTAAAAAGATAACAGCAATAAAGGCTTCTAGAGAAGCACTCGTGGAAATCGCGTCATTTTCTATGCAATTATAAAGATGTTTATATCATTGTTAATTTTACAAGACTGACGCATTTCCTTACTTCAGTCTGCGACATTCAATGGTACTGAGCGCACGAAGGTAATCCTGAACAAAACAACTGTATTACGTAATTGACAGTTGTCCATCTGCCGAACCCTTTGGCGAAAATAGGCGTGATGTTATTATTATTACATCATTAATACATCAATGAGTCCAATGTAATAAAAAATACCTAGTTCAACGGTAATTCAGTGTAGGTGGTGCCATCTATGCTTTCATCTAAGAACTGTTGTTACTTTCAGTCTCAGGCACTCAAGATAGATTGCTGAATGGTTTTTTGACAGAAGGTCTAATCGAAACTAATGTCACCATCATGTTTTTTCAAAACCATTTTACTAGACATTTTCATAAATAATTATAGCAACCAACATTGTCTGGCAGCAGTGTAGGTAAAATTTGTTGTAAATAACGCCATCTATTGGATCGTCTTAGAACATCTTGTGGTTTCAGCCTTCGAGCCCCTAGTTTTTCAGTCGAACCGCTAGAGGATATGGACGGTTTGCAATCAACAGGCAGGCTGGCACGGACAGATACTCCAGTAAGTACAGACGCCAGCACATCAAGCTACCTGGAACTGTCAAATTTTCCCAATCAATGTTGAACGTAATGCCGCCTTTGTACGGTTTTATTACTTGTGCATAAAGTTTTAATAAATAAATAAATAATGCTTATTAAATGCGTTTTAGTTGAAAAGCTATTAAGGAAATTTGACAGACGTAGTAGCTGTAGCAGTAGCTGTCGGCGCAGATAACGCGCTTTAAACGAGATAGAGCAACCAGTAAGCCTTAGCCCACGTCAAGAAATTCAGTGGCACCGAAAACGTCCGTCGCCAGCGCGTAAAAATACGCCGTTTGACTCTTAGGTATCCTGAGCAGCGTACGCAACGTGTCCGTAGGGTCGTTGTAGTAAGTATCCACTAGTAGCAGAACTAATAGGTTGATAAAATGATAACGCAATTAACTAACTTTAACACAGTATCACACAGTCCACCAAGCCTTAGACTAGGATGACATCCCCCGTGATCCCCGTAACTTCCCGCCATCATGTAACTGACAGATGTCATTAGTGACAGCTATTATGATCGAGTATATAGATTATACTACAGTCGCCTATAATCTATTTGAGGCCCTAGGCACTTAAGAACAATCAGCGGGGCGAGCACGGGCGTACCCAAGACGTTGGTGACAAGACGTTATAAATTATGTCATGTCTTAGAATTTGTCTTAAATGCTAGCACGGGTACCACATGTGATATAATTTAAGACGCGACTTGTCTTTCTTGTTGCTGACTTCATAGTGTGACCTAGTATATTAAAAAAATAAAAATGTCTATGACCATCTGAATAGGCGACCAAATAAAATAATACGTATAAAAGAGCACAGTTCATACAGTTAAACAACTTTTTAATTTTTTTGGGTACTAATTCATTTTTGACATAACACGTACGCGGCACGTCTTTCATTTTCTTTTTTTATTTATTATTTGATAACTTGCTACTAACTAAAAGTTCTGTTTTTCTTTTAAAAGTTTGATGTGATTTGTTTTGAAATATATTTGTCAGGCGGAAAATCCGTTGGAACTCCCTGTCTGGCAACTCGAACGGATTAGAGGAGTCCCGAATGTTTCTTCGGAATATTTTCCTACTTTGGACCTCTTGCCTTCGGGCAAGAACATAATTATAATAATTTACTACCATTTGATGCAGTAGTAAGCAGAAAAATATACTTATATTTTTAATTTACTTTTATCACCACCTCCGAACGAACGTGATATAAACGAGCATATTCATCTGTCAAAATGTGACATTTGTTACAAAATGGGTGCGCCCATATTAGCAAAAATAAGACATAGGAGTCCCAACTAAACGTCAAGAAGTTATATCACATAACAAGAAATTATCTTACGCCGCCGTGCTAGCATTTAAGACAAAACGGTTTTATCGCCCAAACTGTGATAAAATGTGTGACTCATGCCATGTCACTGTAGGCCGTGCTCGCCGGGCAGGATCCCTTGTAGGATGCAAGAGCAAGCAAGCCAGCTCAATTTTTTTGCACCTTGCTTCTTCGAATAGGAGCGGTTTTGTTGTAGAAAAGAATAATGGGTGTTTTTGTAGAGGCGGAGAACTTTCAATTAAACCAACGCAGAAAAAAGTTTATAATATCCATGAAATTGGCATTCTGTGACTATATAGTAATTTAATGCCATAAAGGTTCGAGTTGTATTTCGGCCATGTGGTCACCGCGGTAGGCGCATGAACGACGGAATTTGGAAAACCAATTGGAATAATATATATTCCTCGCAGTAAATCAGGCTGTATTTGGGCAATAATGTGAAAGTTCGCCGCTTCTAAAATTCAAATATCTATTCTATTTAACCATATGATGCAAAAACGAATGAAACGAGTCCGAGTTTTAGCATCCCACCTGAGATAGTTGAGTTTTTTTTATAACCACTAGCTATGACACTGATAGGAACTTGGGGCCCTTTGGATCGCGGGGCCCCAGACACTAGCCCAGAGTGGCCAAAGAAAAGGTGGCTCTGCGTATATTGCATTGTGACCAAACCTATTGATAGCGCTTTGACGAAGACGACCCAGGGCTATTGCGTATCTTTGAAATGACATTGGCGTTCATTATAGTGTCTATCAACTAACTGTCAAATGGTTCCATTTTGTACTAAACCATAACCAATTTGACAGTAAATCCATGGACAATATGATAGCCACTGATATTTAAAAGATACGCAATAGCCTTGCTGAACGACACAATCGACGAGACGTATGTACCGCGAGGGCTGGTTTGAGGAGACACGAATAATGGCACGTGAAGGATTTTTTTGGCGGGAGACCTTTGCACCAGCCATGAACCTGTAGGTACAGTCCGAACAGACTTGTACAAAAAACACCCACCGCATGACGCAATCTAGTCTCCAACTTTTATTTCATTTATAAATAAGTTTCGAAAAACACAGCACATCAAACTTTTCTACTCATCTATCTGCCTACTCAAATATAAACTCGCTTAAACTCACACCTTTTATCAGGGGATTAGGCAGACACTTGAGAACCTTCTACATCTACACTCACACGGGTTGTAGGACAAAACAGTTTAAACTTGTTGAGAGATACATAGCTATTTTTTTTACTTCTCCTGTCCATATCCCAACTTATTAGGGATCAAACACATACCTTATTGGTTAATCTGAGGTTGGGTGCATACTAGATGAATATCTAGCTATGAATATCTTGGAGATATTCATCAACTATGCACACGAACTTTCAGATTTACCAAGAAGTAAGAAAAAGAGCCATACAGGGTGTAAATTAACCCTTCACACATACGTCAACCAAGCATTTTGTACATCAAACTAAGTACAGAAAAAGTACACAAAAAAAATGCTGGGAAACTACTTTTATTTTTGTGGTCAAAAATCACATTTTATGGTAAAACTCAATGTTGCACTCTTTAAACATTGTGCTAGTGGATGCTTTGAATAGTAAACGAGTCATGGAGGTATTTTAAGTAAAGTTATAACCTGAAAATCTAGTGTTTACAGAAACAGCTGTGCAAAATTTGGAACCTCCTCCAACCCCCTCCTCCTCCTCTTTTGGGATCTTTTATACCATGTTTTTACACAAATAAATATTATTATTATTATCTCCTTTATTCACTTTCATCCATATAATTTACATTTTTAAATATTTCATACAAAACTTATAAAAAAACATTTAAAAATATAAAAAATAGTCGTCCACCGGTGACGGGAGCAGGGTCCAAGCTACCGGTGGTTAGGGCCCCAGAGACAGGAACCTCCTCACAATGCGAGCCGTATCGAGGAGTTAGCCTTCTGAATCAGGTTCTTGATCCAACCGCCAAGCGAGAGTTTGGACAGGTGGTCGTCCAGACTCTTGGCTATAAGGCCATTGGCCGTTACGACTATCGGCACAATGATAGTCGAGTTCACATGCCACATATCGACAACCCCGTGTGCTAAATCCAGATATTTTATTTGTTTATCTTTTTCAGCTTTCACGAGGTTATTATTATTATTATTATTAACTTTGACCCCCAATATCTCCGTAACTAGGGGGTTCCCAGGTATGGTATAGAACCAAAAAATGATTGCAGTGGTCCTCACCACTGCAATCATTTTTTATTTATTAACAAGTGCCCTTCGTTTGCGTTAAGGATACTTTTACACCCTTTATATTTCTCAACAAGTTTAAACTGTCTTGTCTTATTAGTCTTTCCAATTATGTACGTATTTTTTTATTAATCATCGAAGCTAATCCTTCAGGCCTCTAAGGCATGCCATATTAAGTACTGGGGAACACGAATAAAAAAACTGCCATGGAAAAAAAACAACAACATTTTATTATTTTCATCACTTACGTTACTTTACAAACATGTCCATTTAGGTAAAACCGATCGTGTGTTTACATTGACTAAATAAATAACTTGGAAATTTTGCGATTCTCACGTGAATATAAAGTTTGCTTTGTACAATTAATTTGAACTCACTATTAGAAATGTTCACTTAATCAAACAAGACATTCAAAAACAAAAATTTAAGTGATTGTGTAGGTCCCTATATTTATTTTTGTCAATGTACGGTGAAACTACTTTTACTTAGTTTACGGCAATGTAAACAAATTCTTAGATATTCATTTCACTCTGGTTCGTGAGATTAACCACGTGGTTGACCACCGAATCCACCTTGACCACCAAATCCGCCTCCTCCAAAACCTCCTTGGCCACCGTAGCCTCCTTGGTTTCCGAAACCTCCTTGACCATAACCTCTCTGTCCTCTGCCTCCTTGACCAAATCCGCCTTGGCCAAAACCTCCTTGCTGGCCTCTACCTCCCTGGCCAAATCCTCCTTGCTGACCTGTGCCTCCTTGACCGAAGCCTCCTTGGCCCCCAAAGCCGCCCTGGCCCCCACCGAAGCCACGGCCTCCTTGACCGAAACCGCCGCCTCCAAATTGTGCGAAGGCCACAGCAAATATGGCCATCAACACTCCGAAGATTAACAATGTCTGAAAGTAATTAAATTCTGTTAATTTTCCATTAGCGAAACCAATCTTACTAATCCTAATTTCCTAATATTATAAATGCGAAAAGTTGTGAGGATATATGGATGTTTGTTCTTTTTTTACGCAAATAGCTGAACGAGTTTAGGTGAAATTTGGCACACAGATACTTTATAACTTGAACTAACACATGGAATACTTTTTTACCCGACTACGGCAAATCCAAAGGAGGGATAAGATTTTGACTGGCTACGTATGTATGTAGGTATGTATGTGAGTGTGTTCATCTGTTCCCTCATAGCTCCTAATCTAATAATCGGAACTCGACTTATGAGATATCAGTAGAACCGTCTTTATTGTCCGGTGCACATAGGCTACGTGACGTTTCACAAAAATCGATATGGTGCCCTCTAGCGGACAAAACGTAATTTCAGTTGTACTGTTCCAAAATAGTAGCGAAAAAAAGGCATGTGTTAAAAAAATTGCTTAAATAAGTTAAAGGTTAAACCCGTTAACGACAAAAAATAATGACCCTGATAAAGTATGAAACAAGATTTTCAGGATGCTGAAGATGAAAAGCCGCAGTCACACGTTATTAAAGTGTTTAGGTTGGTACCTATAAAGGTCAAAATCTAAAAATCTTGTTTCATACTTTTTCAGCATCGTTTTTTTGTTGTTGTCGGGTTTTAGTTTTTAACTTTTTTTACTCGGGTAGTGCAATCGGATAATTTTGAAATCATCGCGCGCTAAGTTGCGGGAAAAAGCTAGTCTAGTACCTACATAATAATAATATACTTAATACGAAAACACAGAAAAGCTTTTTTTAAATGGGACAAACCCGCCTCACTATTCCCAAACCACTGTAAGCCAGAATCAACAGTGGCGACCACAAGAAAAGCGCCGAGACAATGAAGCTCGACGAAGTCCCAGAGAAATGATTTGACTGTCTTGGATCCCGCAACGAAATTAATCAGGAAAGAATAGCGGAGGAGTAGGAAAAACAGAAAAGCTTAATAACTATTAAGAGTCCATTACCTTAGATGATGCCATGGTCGCGAACTAACTATAACGTAAGACTGCCAAGATTTTTTTACCTCTCGGTTTATATATCCGCGATACAAAGCAATCAAGTTTTTCTATACATATGCTAATTGTATTATCAAATGTATGTGTGTATGTATCTCAACAATATGATGTTTTTCAAGGTAATACTCATACTGGTGTCATATTTGCGACAATATCGGGCAATCAGAACCTTCTGGGGCTGGGGAAATACCTAGTAATGGTATGGCATGGCTTTAAATAATGGCATCATGATTACAGTGTGCTAAAGTGGCTAAGTGCAAGTCAGACTTCCGGAGGAGATTGATTTCTGTTTCGCTGTCTGTGTCATGTTTTACGGATTTTTCTTTAGTTTAATTTAATTTTACTTTTTTGTTTTATATTGTGTCTTATAGCATCGTATTGGGTGTATTATCTGTAATGTTGCTATAACTAGTGGTAGATAAATAAATAAAGTCGGCAATTAAAATTTACCATCTTCGCCAGCACAATATTTGACTATAATCAAATGCAAAAATAAGTTTACCTTAGTATTTTTCAATTAAACTTTATATTTAAATTATTCACATGGTATAGTATCACCTAGGTGAAATGAGGACACCACTTCAGACGTGGTGTCCTGTGACTAAACCGACTACATCAGGCGTTAATCCATATCTGAATCCGATGAACTCAATAACGGAAGTATAAATAAAAAAATAAGTTTAAAAACTAAAACCCGACTACGAACAAAAACGCAGACTAATAAAATAGCACGTTAAAAGTAGAAAACAAGAAAAATCGTCTAGTAAGTAGATAATTTGATAATTAAGTATTATAGAGGACAGCCGTAGTCGCATGTCACCCGTGCTATTTTTACTAATCTCTTGAAAAAAGAGACCTCATTTATTCAAATACGTTCAGTAGTCTAGGCGCTACGGTGGAACATACAAACATACTTACATAGACTGCCAGAATCATTGCCCTTCCTTTTGGGTTCGCCGTAGTCGGGTAAAAAAACTCTACAACTCGAAAAAACAAATAAAGATCGGATTTCCACTTTCCCGCCTATTTTGTTTTTTTTTATCTGTGGTCGGCCAGCTATACTTTTCATGATTAAAAAAATAGTTAATATTTTCCCAAATCTATGTTATTTTGAAGAAATATGTAGTTGAAACTAAATTATAACGAATTTATTTTAAAAAAATATTAAAATATATTCTGTAATTAATACTTCACTTAATGTTATTTAAATACACCGCGCTGTTATTGATAACTATAATATAGAAAGTTGGAACATGGTTCAATAGAAATGTGGAAATCGAATTTGTTTTTTTTTTATAAATATACAGATGTCAGTTGAAAACGATTCTCCCTAGGGCTGAAAAGTATTACTTTCAACCCACTCTTCATGCAACTTCAGACTTATTTTCTGAGTATTAGTAATGAAAAGTTTATACCTATGTTCGTTCGGTTGCATATATCTATTGGCAGTGTCATCCCTAATCGTTATAATTACAGAGCCACTATCAATCAGTAGAAGGTAAATGTCTGTTCAAACATCCGATCAAATAAACAATTATCTTACATCATTTGCATGGACACAATACATCATTCATCTTATGAATGGATGAAGATCTTGTCGAGTGTTAGAAATACCTACAGCTAGTAGGAATGACTAATACTTTGTAGGTAGCTTTTATATGATTTCCTTATTATCATATTCAACCCAAGTTGAATTACCTAACATAAGTAGCAGCGAGCAGGGGCAATGGGCGATGGAACCGAAAAGTATGAAGCCGCTAAACAGCCTCACATTAAAAAAACTAAAATTCATTTCATATTTATTAATAACACAAATAAATGATTACTTGTTCATAAAACTAAATAATTGTTCAAAATAATCATATGAATGCAGCAATATTTTACTATCAAACAGTTATGAATGCAGCAATATTTTACTAAGAAAGAAAATATATTTATTTTTAACCACAAAAGACATTATGTAGGTCACATTTCGGTAAAAGCGATCGGTTGTGGATACCTACATTTAAATAAATAACTTGGGAAATTCGCGAAGAATCTATTACTTAACTTATTCAAAAAAAAATTGTTAGGTAGGTTCTTGTACCCAATTTTTACGATGTATTCGAAAATTTTACTTACGTAAATTCAAAAACAATATTTTTTCCAGGCTGTGTAAATAATTAAATAACTAGTGGACACTTTTTTGTCAAATTATAATCTGCGGGGGCACGGCAGTGCCCCCGCCAAGTCGAGCAATAAAGCGGCACGGCCGTAACATCCTTTTCCCGAACCGGGTGTAATACCTATGTTTAAAATTGCATTCAATTTGAACTAGTAATTTAGGAATTATAACTAATCAAAGTTCCTTAGTTTTGTCACTCACTGACTGACTGACTGACTGACTGATTGACCGATCATCAAAAGTCTCTAGCAGACATAGAAGCTTCAAATTTAGAATACAATTAGTGTTTAGTGTATAAACCATGAAAAAAACTAAAAAAATATACAATTTCAGTCTAGTTTTCTAGATACACTAACTGCATAAATAACTTTGTAATCCCATATAATTGTATAGGATTACAAAGTTAAAGTTACATTTTCAGTGAATGAATTTACGAGTTATTAAATTTAACACACTTCCTAGTTTCTGATTGATCTGAAATTTTGCACGTATATGTATATCGCCTATCAATGCAACATTATGATGATATGGAACTCTCTTATGATGATCTGATGATGGAGCTGGAAGTTGGCCATGGGAACTCCATTTTACAATATCATAACCCCATCGAGTTTGGACGCGTTTGATTCGTCTTGATGAGTAGTTTGTCTTAAGATAGTGTCCAGGGTCTGTTGATGGAGCTGGAAGGTGCCCATAGGAATTCCGTTATGAAACGACATACCCCTATCGAGTTTGGACTCGTTTGATTTGTCTTGTCGAGTAGTTTGTCTTTAGATGATGTTCAGGGTTCTGAATAGTTCTGATGATGGAGCTGGAAGGTTAGATTAGCTATTACAATAGCCTGTTTAACATTGGCGAATGCGATGCGGTGGCCAAGTCAATATTTTATTTAAAACATCAAAGGTTTTTAAGTAGTAATTAAATATATTAACTGACTTGGTATTACATGGATCTCACTACTTTTTACGGTAAAAGAACTGAGTTGCGCGGCTTGGCTTTTTTACAAGTTTTGTTTTTGGTGGGTGAATATTTACAGTGACTTACAATAGCCATAGGTTACAATTTAGGGATAGAATAGAATAGTGACACTACTGGATTAATATTTACGTAGGTACAGTAGCAAATCTGGTGCCCTAGCTAGGGTTCCACGTTAAGGCACACTAGCTCAGGATCCCACAAATTGGAAGTTTCATGAAGAAAATACACTTAAATTAAAAACCAACTTATTTCAGGGCAACGTACATAATTTTATTCTTATATCATCTTTTCATTATGGTAAGTATCTCTGATCAGCCACGGAATCCGCCATTGTTAAAACCGCCGCCGAATCCTCCTGAGCCACCGCCGAAACCGCGTCCACCAAATCCTCCTTGGCCTCTTCGTCCACTATATCCTCTGTTTCCGAAGCTACCTCCGCCGCCACCAGAATGTGCTAAGGCCACAGCAAATATGGCCAGCAACATTCCAAAGATTAACAATAACTGAAAATAAAACAAATTTTGTTATCTACACTAATATAAAGAGGAAAGATTTGTTTGTTTGTTTGTAACGAATAGCCTCCGAAACTACGGGACCGATTTGAAAAATTCTTTCACCGTTGGGAAGCTACACTATCCCCGGGTGACATAGGCTACTTTTTATCCTTGTATACCCACGGGAACGGGAACTACGCGGGTGAAACCGCGTGACGTCCGCTAGTTTTTAATATACTTATTGGATTTTATTTATATATTTATATATTGACATAGGGATGGATGTATCTATTGGCGCTCTCACGACGAAGACACGAGCACTGTTGAAAAATATGTGTTTTTTGTTTTGTTTACAATTTAAGTACCTTCTTAAAAAACAAAATGGTAGGGTAAGTTCTGATGCAGTAAAGCAACATAATTTTGAACACACTTATTTTGTGCCTAGTACTGCCTAGTAACATCAACCTGGCAAGAATTCAGTTTTCAGGCCACTAGTCAAAACATCCTTACGGACAATTTTTTTCCAGGATCTTATTTATCTTCAAAAGTGACGCTTATGGTTAAACCAACGAGGCAGTTCATTATGTTATAACAACAAAAGCTATTTAGGCGTTAGTGCCCACTGATTATTACATGATTGGTATTTAAAAACCACTGAATAAATGAACAACACGTTGACACGTAAAACTAAAAAACGTATGTGTAGCATTACCTTAGATGATCCCATGGTCGTAAACTAAGTATAAAGTATGACTACCAAAATATTTTTCTTTTGTGGTTTATATATCCGCGACAGTTCCAGACTTTTCTGTTCTTATGCTAATTGTATTTGTTTCTCAACCATTTATTTATTAAATTTACTTTTCTACAAAATGCACCTGTATAAACTTATTTTTCGACTTTTCAAGTGTACAACGATACCTATTAATAAATAGGAACTTGTCCTGTTAGCAGAGATAGGAACAAGACACGAGTTCTTGTCCTGTCAGTGATCAACTTTTAAATTATTGGAGTGACTAACGAAATATAAGTATTGACATGTTTTCGATCTTGCAATAGCATTTGACATACTATCAACTAGTCTACTCTCTAAGAAACTTGAAGGCAAATGTGTTACAAAACCTTGAGTGCTTTAAGAACTTCCTGATGAAAGAAAACTGTTAACTAAAGTACATTATTTGTCAAGTGCAAATCTTCCTATTAATTTTGGTGTTCAACAGGGCAGTGGTCCTACGCTTTTCATTATTTACATAAATAACATATTACACAACGCTGATATCGTCCCCATCTATTTACTGTACAGACTAACATACATAATATGGTATAATTTAATTTATGTTAGTAAATAGAAACTTAAAACTATCATCAGTCTGAATCTCTCATTTTCAGGCACCGACTTCCAAAACGCAGCTTCTGTTGACCTTTTACTGACGCTTCGATAACAAGCAGTGGATCGCGGGCTACACACCATTACACTACAGTATCCACCAACTTACATTAAAACCACCTTTGCAGTTTAAAGTGGCGCTGCTTGCCAAAAAAATATGCATCGATAATTAAGTATGTCAAACTTGGTACTTTTATTGAAGTTCTGTGTTTTCCCACATTTTGTGTTAAGATAGTTGTGTTTGTGGTACGAAAGAAAATTAAATGATATTTATTTCTGTGAGGAGGTTATTTATAATACCTAAACAGGTAACAGTCGGAAAAAAATCAGAAGTCAGGCCCCTTATTCACAACGCTTCGATTCGGTTTCGATTTCGACAAGTCGTATGTCTATCTTTTTTTGGCATTATGAAACTGAGCGAGATAGACATACGATATGTTTGATTCTGTTTTTATTCGATTGTTTGTGAATAGCTATGCAGGTCACGGTAATTTTTTAATTTCAGGCAATGTCTTGTGCAGATCTTTTGAGAATAATGCAGGCTGTCGTCTGAGATACTTTTTTTTTTTCAGAAAGAATATAACAATAATCGTTTATTGGTCTCAATAATATCACACACAATTGAGTGGAAACAGTAGTTGCAAGCATGTTTTGAACTTGCAGCTCATGTCAGGACTTAAGGAACACAACGATCCGACAAACAATACCTCAAAGAAAGTTTATTTTGGTACTTATGCCGCATTAAGCACGAAGTCTATAACTAGTGACTCAAGTTATTAAATACCAGAGAGTAATAGGGAAAAAATAGGTATAAATGCAACAACAATATTTTATTTTCGACACTTGTAAGAGAAAAACGTAAATAATAAAGAAATACGTTTATTCACGCTACTTAAGACGCATATTAAAAATAATAAGTAAAGCGAAAATGTTTATCACATTATTACACACTACAATTCCGTTTAGGTAAAAGCGACCAGAGTCTATACATAACTAAATAAATAATTTTGGAGACGCGGTAGGTACGTACTCCCTAAAAAAAGGAAATCAATAAACGTGTCGAATTGAGGACCACCTGTCGCTGAATTCCAGTCCTTACTTATCATTTCACAATAATATCTCTGATTAGCGACCGAATCCTCCTTGATTGAAGCCCCCCATTCCTCCAGGGCGTCCCATTCCCATACCGCCTCCGTTCATCCCACCACGCATTCCACGCATGCCTCCCATTCCTCCTTGTCCCATTCCTCCTCGTCTCATGCCGCCCATTCCTCTTTGACCCATCCCGCCCATTCCTCTTTGACCCATCCCGCCCATTCCTCCTTGACCAAATTGTGCGAGGGCTCCAGCAAATATGGCCAACAACACTATGAAGATTAATATTGTCTGAAAAATAATACAATCTGTTTAATATATATAAAAACTTTAAGTCTTCACGTTTGTTGTGTCTTGTGGGATTCCCATGACTGGAAACTGTGTTTATAATGGCTATGACAGGCTTGTGGTCTAAGTCCTAAAGGTGATGTTTCACGAAGGTAAGGACAAGGGGTTGTCATTTTAAAAATAGTCCTGTTTTACGAATACTTTTTGGTAAAAATCTGTAACTAACGTTCTCCTGAAGAGCATGACACGCCTTGATAGAAGGTTCCATTCTATGGAGCTTTGAGTGCTGGTAAATTAGACCCTGTTCCCGATATTGGTAGGCCAAATTTTTTGATGTATTGATTTTACATAGGAAAAAACATAATTATAATCGTTTACGGGTATGGTGATTATATTATATTATCCATTATTTCATAATAATATTTAACAGATCAGTTGACCTACTACGGCCATCACACCAGAATGTACCGAACCATTGTACTGTAAAAAACAACGATTATTTACGTAGGGAACGTAATGTTTCAGCAAGCAAGAGAATACGGATGAAATTGTAGGGCTATTGCGTATCTTTTAAATGACAGTGGCTAATCCATAGTGCCTTTCAATTACTGTCAAATGGTTCCATTTTGTACTAAACCATAACCAATTTGACAGTTAATCTATAGACAATATGATAGCCACTGTGATTTAAAAGATACGCAATAGCCCTGCTAAAAAGTGACGAAATAACAAGGAATTGTGATAATTTAATTCTTCATTTCGTAAGATACACACAATGCAGAATCTCATAGGTCTGACAAACACACAAAAAAGGACATGAAGTCAAGCAACGAAAATACACTACAGCAACACTCAAAAATAAGTGGAATATGTCGTAAAAGCTAAACTACAAGATGATATATTACAAAAACACTTGCAGTTGCTTGACAAGAGAAAAAAATAACCTGATCTATTACTACTGTTACGGCAAGCGCGATGATCGCGGGATGAAGAAAAAGAAGAAAATAAGATGGCAGTAATGGTTTAGTTATGAACCATGAAAGCTTTAGCAGTGCTAACATAGATATATTTCAAAATATAAAACCTAAGTAAGAAAATGAGTAAGCCCTAATAATAAATACTTGGTAGAACTGTAGTAGCTTTAGTACACACATTTTGCAGTTATGTTATGTGGCAAGCCTATTACCATCAACCGAGAACCAAATTAAATTCAGCCTCCAGGGAGCCACTTCAGAAATGCTTAACCCAGGACCTTAACCTAACGAAGCGCTTGACGAAACGCGGCCAGTCTCTACAGACAGAGTCGGGAAGAATACAGAATGTTAAACCAAAGGTGCTACTACCAAATGTTTTAGAGTTATGAATCAATAAAATTCCTAGTGGAAAAACCATAATACACTTAATAACACACTGATAATAATCTTTAATAAGCATGAGTATATTACCTTGGTAGATGCCATGGTTATGAGTTGTGAACTGGGTACAATGTGAGACTGCCAAGATATTATATTCTTGTGTTTTATATATCCGCTATACAAATCAGTGTAATTAAGACTTTTTCTATAGGGGAGAAACGGTATCAGTGAGTAATAAAAAATGTAGCAGGAGACGATATCCATCTGAACAGGTTTTCCTTGCTTCAGCCTGGGTCCGGAGTGTTTTTTTACATACTTCCAAGTCAACCATGTCACACCTATGTCCTGTTTGAAGATTTTTAGCAATTAAAAAATCGAAGTTTTGGTTTTACCCAAACTTACAATGGGGATGTATTACATTCTTGATACGTCAAAAAACAAAACAAGTGAATGGATCGGGGTGGTCGTTTCCTATGGACCAGTAGAAAACTTCATCGTTAGTCCTTTATAAGTGCTTAATATTACAGCAGTTTTAAGATACAAAAAGGTTGGGTAAAGAAAGATCTTCTTGCCACAGCCTGAGTCCAACAACAAGGCGACAACCTACTAGTCGCTAACTTGACTTGGGATCCCCCAAGTCACCATGTGTCAATGCATTTTCTGCTTGGTGTTGTTGCAGCTCTTACTTCTTCTTTCTTTATTTATCGTGTGGTTAATGCCTAACCTAGTGTCTCAGTTTTTGTGCCGCTCATCGGCCCCTGACTTCGCATTACCCCGTCCGTCTGTCCGTCGAGAAATCTCTCAGGCACGCTGGTTTCCTCACGATGTTTACCTTCACCGGAGCAAGTGATAATAATTTTACAATACGCACATGAATCCTAAAAATAGATGTGCGTGTCTTGGGTTCGTACTCGGTACCTTTGACTTGGCAATCCAACTGTCACACCACTCGGGGATCACTGATTTTTGCAGCTCATACTGAGTGTCAGGGACCTGGGTGTCTAAAATGGCCGCTTTAGCAGAATCGTAATATGAATCATGTTAAAAAATTAAAATTCTTAACATGGACTTTATAGTTATAGACATTAAGTCCATTTTAAGTATTTGAAATTTTAACGTGATTCATACTAAGATTCTGCGTAGATTCTGATAAAGCGGCCATTTTAGACCCGCTGTTCAGAGTCTGTCCAACCAATATGTATTGGGAAGTTGCTGTGTTCACTCGATGTACGCGTTACACAACTAAATCCTAGTATCATTGGCATCTTTCTTACACAAAAACATAACAGCACAGGTTCTAGTTCTTCAGAAAAGAAATGAGCCACTGTTGCCGCCTTCACCCTTTACAATTATGCAAATTATCTTATCAAATGTAAGTATGTGGTTTCTCTCAACAATTTGATGTTCTTCTAGGAACTAGTTTTAGTTCTTTTGCTTTTAGTCTTTTTAGCACAACGAAACCTTTCAGTGTAACAGACCCCTGTCCTACTGCTTGAGAAGATAAATGGTCTATAACGAGTCATTTCCTCGTCGGTTAGATTTCTTGCAGTCTCTCCCAATTTTGGTTGAACCAGCTTGCAGTGCCACGAAAAGCCATAAAAAATGGTTGCATGAATGGAATCGTCGCAGGCGTACAGCAAAAATATACCTTATATGCACTTATAAAAATTCAAAACCTCCTTTTTTAGAAAATAGCGGTATCTACTTTGAGATACGACCTATTTCGTAATATTACCTATGGCTTCCAAGGAGGAGCTCGTGGCTTAATAAGAACTGCCACTCGGGTCGATCTTTAGATTAAGCTGCGCTTGCCTAGGTCGATCTGTGGATGGGTGACCGCCCATTGCATACCGAGTTTCCTCCGTGCCTCGGAAAGCACGTTAAGCTGTTGGTCCCGGGTGCCATATATAGATCTTTGGCAGTCGTTACGGGTAGTCAGTGACCTGAAAGTCTGACATCCAGTCTTACCAAAGGGTATCGTATTACCTAGTATTAACTGGGTTGTGGAGGTCAAATAGGCAGTCGCTCCATGTAAAATACTGGTATTCAGCTGCATCCGGTTAGACTGGAAGCCGACCCCAACATAGTTGGGAAAAGGCTAGGCAGATGATGATGACCTATGGCTTCCAAGATGCTGCAGTAAAACGTTTATCAACACGGTGAAAGAATATCACTCTATAGTTGCTACGTTTTTACATTTTGATGCTGAAGACTGTACAAGTGTACACTAAGAACCCCCCTAAAGTGTTATCACAATTGGATCTGTAGTTTTGGAACGCAAAGAGGACAAACATACAAACTTTCGTTTTTATTTATGCAAGTTTATCTTTTCTGGCCTACCGCCAAATCGCATGAGTTATCGGTGCGAGTACTATAGTCTTCATTGACGCCACTCTTAATGATAATTATCTTATTATCCACGGTGGATACACTAATTATTATCGACTTACGTAGGTCCTTGCGATCAACGTACCATAGGTTAATTCCACTATAGTTGATCACGATTGTTTCAAGGGGGCGTCCCATAAGAGTAGCGCTACCGGTTGAAATCTGAGACTGCTGACATTTTTTCATAACATTCCTTAAATCATTACGGTGCAAGTGTAGGTTGCCAAGGTAGCCTACAAAATTTATTTTTCCTAGTTTTACAATTTACTGCAGTCGCGAATCATATTTTAATTGCAATACCTTAGGATTTTTTTTTAATCAACATGCTACGTTATGTAAAAAAATATGATTCGCGACCGTAACAAATATGGTTTTAAATAGTTTCAATACAACCTTATACGTTCATTTAATCCCATTGAATATAAGTAAAACTAAGGACGTCATACAGAAATCTCGATAGTTTGAGAAGACTATCGAGATGAGAGATCATGCCGACAGGGGTCACTAGTACAAGGATTTTCTGCAAGAGATGTTGGCTGCTATTGAGAATTTCTTGAAACCCAATTACACTTTATCCAACCTTTCCACAAGATGGGATTCCTAGGATCACGTTGTCTCTCACAGCGCCAGTTCGCAGTGAGGCTTCTGGATTCCATGTTCTCTAACGGGCTGGTCGCTGAAAGAGGCCCCCTTGGAGGGCTACTGATATTTGGGACGAGCTCTTGCAGTAAGTTCTAGCATTTGTTTAGCTTTTCCCTATGTGATCAGATTTCAGTTTAATCAATTGCATCAGAATACCGATATTTTATATGGAGCAACTGCCCATCCGACCTCCACAACAGTGACGTCTTTGATAGACTCTGATTGTCAGACTTTTTTTAGAGGGTCGAAAAGGAGTGTCAGACTTCTAGTGACTAAACCCCACCAAAGTTCCTTCTTAGCCCTTTGTGTCGAGGCCGCGGTACCTCTTTCGAACAACCCGCAGCTTTCCTAACCTGGGAATTGGACCAAAGACCTCATGCACAGCAGTCACGGCTTTTTAAGATCACAAAGTTGACAAATTAAACCCAAATTCAGTATCAACTCGTATAATAAATTTAAGAACGATAACATCACCCGTAGCGTTAAGTATAATAACATTGAACAACATTGGCATAAACATGCGCCCGCGCTTCGGACGCTTCTTCTGTATCAACGGCGCGTGCTACATGCCGTCGATTTCACGCGCTGGATCTTTTTCAAAAGGATCTGGAAATAATAGAAACGCTTTGTGAATAGGCTGGGAAGTTGAAATTCAGAGTGTGTCTGCAGAGGTCTTTATTTTAGACGATCCGCAGAATTAGGCAAAAATGTTGAGGCTTACCAGTGTCAACCACCGGCTGGTTCATCAGTGGAGGACAGGGAAATAATATTAAAAAATCTCGGTGTACACCTCATTGTGGACAGCTAGGATTTTTTGTTTTGTGGACAGTGACATGACTTTTCTTATTTATTCCCTCTGGCCACTACTGGTGGACAAGTCGGTCGGGGACAACGGGAAGCATCGACAAAAGTGACCTATGGAACAGTTTTATAGTGGCAAAAGATGCGAGTTACTCTAAAGGCGATCTTTTAAATGCTCGATCATTTGGCGTTCTTGACGCTGTGGCTGTGTCTTCCGAAGAGCACCTCTGAACAGGAAACCTTGAAGGGCTCCTAAAGTCCTGAGGTTTTTCTAGACCTTAAGCTTTGAAACTAGGTGAAAGCTGTTAACGACGAATGTGATAGCGGCATGCAAATAATGGTAGATTAGACGGCAGTCATTTTACGACATCACATACTTTTATATTGATGAGGGGATGATGCAATGCGTCAGTAACGCTTAGGATTCTGCCTTTTCTGAAAATAGAGAGACATTATCTTCCTGTAACTTCCAGCAAAAATATGTTTATGAATCTTGCAAAGCGCTTCAGTCTAATCCAATTCACTATAAAAGATCCCGAGGAATAGTCAAGAAATATCATTAAACCGAAAATAATCCTCATTCGTATAATTTAACTCACACCCCTGTGGCTTGTTCAGTCCTGTCTTAGAATACACACTATAGAAGAATAAAGTTTGCACATGAAACACTGCTATAATTTGCCAGAGTAAAGTCTTAAATCACATGTCAGCTGGAGTGCTCCTGGCGATGTAGTTCTACAGGTTTATAGAAACACAAAATATCCTTACCATATTGTCATGGTCAATCTTCTTCTGCTGGTTCTTACGATGCACTGCAGCAGACGGTACAGGTCTACGGGGTAGTTCCTGTTCTCTCGCCGGAATGGAGCTCTTCCTCACATTCCGGGCGCTCAAGATCTTCGATAGCAGGATATGGTTGTGCCTCTCGATCTCCCGAAGACGTTCATTCGTGAAAGACATGTTGACTCGCTTGGTTTTCGTGCCAGATATCGACCTGGAAGAAGATAGTAGAGAAGATGGCAGGTAAAAATTTCGATCCAAAACAGGCAGTAACAAATTACGAGGAATGTCGAATCATTAAAATCGTTTAAATTTTTGTTTAATTTCGCAAAAGTACAATCACAAGTGACCAAAAGTGAATGACCAAAAGTCGTACCAAAAAATCTCATACTACAAGATCCTAATAATTATTGTTTTCATATTTTTTACGACATTAAGTGATTATTTGATTTTTAACTAGGGAATTTAATTTATATGAAAGAACAGGTACTTCTTTCGTTTCAAGATCGTTGTGTTAGATCTATCAGTTGATTTTGACAGTTCGGCTGACTTCACGCCGAAGAGGTTTCGTTACAATACCTACACTACCTTGATTTTAGGCTATTGTCGATTTAATAGAATTGCTCCGAAACTCGGATTTTGTTTGCAAAATCATTTTTTGTGGTAGTTGATGATAAGGGTAGACTTTTACCAAAATAACGAGTAGATTTTGATGAGATCAAGCTAGGTGCGTTAGCTCAGCCAAAATGAAGGCGTTAGTAGACATAGTATTGACTTCGGACAGGTCTTCAAGTGCAGGTAAAGTTGCACAAAATCCAGCAGGAATCATAGAAGTGTAGGTAATGATTGCCATGTAATTGAGTGTAAATATTGACTAAAACAAAACTCACCCAAAACTGGTAGACCTCCCTGATACGGAGCAAGGTGGTTTACTTGTAATAGTAGACCGGCTTTTAGTCAAATCAAACGAAGACCTCGCAGTCGGCTCTCGGCTAGTATCATTCGACTTCGGTAAAGACTTAACAGAATCAATAGATTTCTCATCCTCACTATTTTTATCTTCATCCTCACTTTTATCGTCTTCAAATTCGTCGGAATACCCGTCCTCCTCATTGTAAGCCTCAGAAACCTCATGTTCGGACTCAGAGCCTTCGTAGACGCAGGATTCAACGCAGATATTTGGTCTTTTCACTCCGTCGACTATACAGCCCATTTCAGATAGGTCCTTGGAAAGCTCATCAACCTCGTTGTTATTCTCCTCCTTGTAGCGTTTCGATTTCATCTGTTTACAGTCCCCGGAGGAAAATTCGGTGTCGATAAAGTTCTGTTTTACGTTTTTCTCTCGGCGTGCCATTGTGGAAGCGTGCAAGTACTGTGGGCTGCTAAAAGAAGGAATTAGCTTACCTACAGGTGCTTGTTTCCGTAGCTAGTTTTCTGGTAAAATAGTGTGCCTCAATGTCTAGTGTAACTAATTACTGAATCAACCTTGACACGGGTCTCTAGACGAGACGTAAATATTTACAATTTTTCACGGTAAATAGTTTGCGGTTTTAAACGTAAGAAGACCACAAAATATATAAAGTTTCTGCTGTGTCATGTGTGTGTAGTCTGTATAGTTAAGTAGGTAGTATATGATTGTCACGTGCGATCCCTGTGCCGCCTTGCACTGCCAACTCATTTCGGCAGTGCAACGTAGTCTATTTACTAAGTACATTGTCTGCTAGCTGCTACAGCCTGATAGTGACGTATCAGGGAAAATACCAATAACATAAACTGGAAGTACGACAAAAATAGGTGATTCGAAAGCCAAAATATATAATACAGGAACACAGTAACATTTTTCTTTTATGAACCTCAATACTCATGACACTAAAAGGTTAAAATACAAGAAGTAATTAACATACCCCGCGTGGAAAGTCAAACAATTGATAAAATATTCCACTAAGAGTTTTAGCTAGCAATAGCGCCTACCAATAAACTTATAGCAAAATTATTTATCTACCAGTTGCTCTACTCTATTTAAAAAATTAAGTCAATTTATTCAATGAATTTTTGATATTAATTGTTATTTCTAAAAATACTTAAAAATTGTTTTTAATGAAGCACTAGTACGAAATAAATTAGTATTGGAAATTAAAATGAAGCTCTGAAAACAACAACAAAAGACATGTGTCAAAAATAATAACTTGTTTTTAATATCTTACAAATGTCGTTTCAAGGACCATGAACTGCCAGTATATCGTCCTCTTTTGTCACTATAAACTCTTTCTTGTATTAACCCTTGATTCGGGAAATAATTGTATCTAACAAAACTTATAGAAAATCGATTATGTCCTTAGCAACAGCTAAACAAATGTCGCGCGTTTCGGTCGAGTTTGCGTTCCGTTTCCATGTAACAACTCCGTTATACGCAGCTTTTATTTAGAATAAAAATCTGTCCACTACTGTTATCGGTTTATAAAAACATAATTAGGACGAAAATTTAGTTAATTACATAGTTGAATTATTTAATCTACAGTAGAAGTGTTTTTATAGGAATAAAATATAAATCTAACTCCATCGAGTCGAGAATATCTTCTAATTTTCGGTCGATGTTGACATTTTGCGTGAATCATTCACTCACTCGTTCACATAAAAAGTACCTTTGGATGTGGGAATTCGTGTGTGCAATAATGATTTTTTGATAAATGCCGTGTTATTTAGTTAGATTCTAACAAATTTATCATTTGAAATGGTGACTATAATAAAGAACCAATTACTAAAACACCTATCGAGGTAAGTACGCTCTTTAATTTTGTAGAATACGTCTCTTGTTCTATGGATTTATTGCTGTGTTATTAATTTAATTAATTTTCAGTGATTAGAGCTTACAGGCCTCTGGTATAAATGTACCCAATTTAGATATGCTTTCCATGTATGAAACAAATGTAATTATCTTGGCACACATGTCGTCCTTTGTTTGATTTATTTATGTATTGTTAACAATGTTTTGTGCAAGCCATAAAATTGAAAAGAACAGACTTATCACCAAAATACATTGCTCTATTTGTAGCTGAAAATGGTACTCAAAACAATAAAAAATAAAAATTCGCCTTAAAATATTCTTAAGTTGTTAAATTTTATATTAATTTAAATTATACAATTAAATTCATGGTAGACTCTAGTCGTAAAAGCACAAGAAACTGACGTGTAAAGTTATCAGTCGGACAAATTCGTTAGCTAAACATGTTGATGTACTATAGTAAATTAGGTATTGGTTTCAAGGGGAATGTAAGACCTTCGAAATTTCATGAAACATCTTGTTTACATTATTCTGCATTGTACCACTTACTTATTATTGTTTCTTTTTTATTCATACATTTTGTGTTACACATATGTTTGTTGCAAAATCCAACTTTATTATGTTCTCTTGAAGAACTGTTTATATAGAATATTTATAGTTCAGCATTAAATCCATATAAATATTTAATAAATTACCACCAATAAATACTGGGGCATTAAATTTTCCAAAAGTGTTCACTTCAGGTCTGAAAGATATTCTTTCCAAACCAGAATGCAAATCAAATCAAAATCATTTATTTCAAGTTGGCCAGTTACAGGCTCTTTTGAATAGTCGAACAAATACTAAATTTTAATAAGCTAATAAACTAAGCTACAGTCCCACTCACAAGGCATAATAACTGTCAGTGTACTGTAGTTGCCGATTCCAAAGCGTTGGTCTCATGAGAAGAATGGCAAGAAACTTCATGGATACTCTTTTAAATCATAATATTGTTACAAAACTTTGGTTACATCATTCATATCGAGATTGGTATAATATCATGCTCTTAACAATTCTTTAAAAACAGGTCCAGTCTGTTCATTAGTTTGTAATTAAATAGAAACACTTTTTAAAAGCAATTAATTATAGATAGATTACTTGTTTAGTTATTTTTAGAATATAGTTTACTTTATCATACTTAAAAACAACTCTTATCAATATTTTTATTTTTTTATCAACCTATATTTGCCCTGCAGCTGTGCAAAGGTGAACCATGAATCACATTGTTTTTTATGAAGTTACCTCCCTAGCGGCGTCAGCTTGGTGTGCTACGCTGATGATACGCTGGTGCTGGCACAGGGGGGCTCGCATGAGGCGGTGCCCGACAATATGACACGCGGGGTTGCTGTAGTCGTTGAGAGGATTCGGCAGCTGGGTTTCTAGGTGGCACTTCACAAGTCCAAGGCCATGTGATTCTAAGGGCGTGGGAATGTGCCACCGTTGGGATCCCAGTTAACGGTGGGAGGGGTTTCCATCGGCGTCGAGTGTACTTTAAAGTACCTCGGACATGTCCTCGACAGCCGGTGGAACTTCGTGGATCATTTCCGACGTTTGGCTCCCAGACTGGAGCGGGCCGGGGCTGCCTTCAGGTGGCTCTTGCCCAATCTGGGGGGGCCAAATGCCTCCTGCCGGAGGCTCTATGCGGGGATCGTGCGGTCCATGGCCCTTTACGGGGCCCCGGTGTGGGCGCCTGCTTTGAGGAAGCGGGCCGCCCACTACCAGAACGTGCCCCAGAAAGTCATGGCCGAAAGGCTGGCACGGGGGTACCGCACGATCTTCCACAAGGCGGCGAACCTCCTTGCCGGATTGCCGCCATGGGATCTGGAGGCGATAGTCCTCGCGCGCCTGCATGAATGGCGCGCGGAGGCGCTACAGCGAGGGTCACTCCGTTGCCACGGCAAATTGCTGCGCAGCGGATAGGCCTCCGGTGCGATCTCATGGCGACATGGACACTGTCCCGTGCAGGGCACGCCACGATAGTGGCGGTAAGTCCCCTCTTTGAGGAGTGGCTAGAGAGGCGCCACGGCGCCCTCACCCTCCGTCTGACGCAGGTCCTCACCGGACACGGTTGTTTCGGGAGGTACCTGCACCGAATCAGGCGGGAGGAAACGCCCGCATGCCACCATTGTGAGGATCGGCCAGAGGACACGGTGGAGCACACCGTGAAGGTGTGTCCCGCTTGGGCCGAGCCCCGCCGTGTTCTCGTAGCGGCAATCGGCGGCGGCGACCTCTCGCGACCGGCCCTAGTGCAAGCCATGGTCCGGGGCGAGGAGAAATAGGATGCCGTCGCGTCCTTCTGCGAAGCAGTGATGCTAGCGAAGGAGGTGGCGGAACGCGAGAGGGAGAGAACTTCTCGTCCCAGCCGCCGCGAAGGGCGCTCGGGGCGTCGGGCGCCACGTGATGGCTTCCGGCCACCGTAGACGCGGGCCTGTGGACGGTGAGTGATGGGCTAGCTCGCCGTCCGTCCGTCTTATGACGACGACAGGCCGTGTCGACGGCGCGTTCGTGTTCCACGCGCGCCTTGAAAGAGATGTCAGCAACATGGAAGGGGCCCGCAAGGGCCAACGCCCGTCGGGGCTGCGGAATGCTGTAAGAGATACTGCGGCCTTGACATATAGGGCTAAGAAGGAACATGGGTGGTTTTTAGTTAGTAGAAGTCTGACACTCCCTTTCGCTCTGGCCAAGAGCGGAAGGGGTTATTTGATGATGTCCCACCACCAAAAAAAAAACATTATAAAAATAATAATAACATATTAAGCATATTTAGCTTAGTGGGAGGTATTAACCAGAACACTAGAATAAAAAAAGTTCCTTTGACACAGCTAACAAAGTGCATACTGATATGAAACAAAGTTGTAGGCACATTTGCAGATAGCTTGAAGTCTGGCCAAAATTGTAAAAGACAATTGTTTCTTTATATCCGTTAATAGACTTTGAAAACCATCCAACTGGTGTGCTTGATTCAGAAAGCGGCTCGTATTGTTACGATGTTTCATTTTCTGGTACCCTGGCCCCTGGTAACTCTAACCATGATCCCGATACCGGTGGCCTACTATTTTTTTTTCTAAAATTTATTTCATGTATGATAGTAGATAAGATATAATATAAAACAGTTAGTAAGAAAACTAAATGAGCGGATCTTAAATAAAAAAAATTTTGGTACCTACTTGTTGTCATTTTAGATTAATTATTTTTTCTAATTATTGTCAAAAAAAAAATAATTAACAAATTAATTTTGGCACTGACATGAGGAAAGTTTTATAAAAACCATTTGACTAGGCTCTCAATTATAAAACACACAGTATAAACAGTAGTAACAGTTATGAAGAAAATAGTTACTTATCCTGTTTTGTAGAATAGGTACGGTTTCTCATTATAAACTGTATGAATAATAAAACATGGGAGACGAAGTGCTTAAGTTAAATTATTCATAAATAAAGTTTGTACTTCAAAGAATTAGTTTGTATTGTATCAGGAAATTCATGTTTAAATTATGTAAAAATAATAAATTTGCTTGTTGCTAGAGTTTTAATTTACTGGATTTTTTCCATGTAAAATTAGATTCTAAAATTTACTAGAAATGTCTGACTTTCTTCATAACATATTTATTTATTCGCCGAAATTTATGCACAAATAAAATGTAAGCTCTTGTCCACAGTTCAATTTAAATTAATAAAACAAAACATATTTACAATATGAAAGGATGGTTAACTAGACTGCACGACAGCACAACAATACATGTCATCATCTGCCTAGCCTTTTCCCAACTATGTTGGGGTCGGCTTCCAGTCCACAACAATACATGTAAAGCTCCGAATAATTTGACAATATTTCGTTCTCAAAAACGTCGATATATTCGTTAACGGTTGCGAAAAATAGATCTAGCTATGTCTTATATCTGGGATAATCTATTTTCACACAAGCATAGCTCGGTCACAAAACAAGCAAAACATTCGAATTGTGATGAAGATGATTTGTTGTCAAAGCCGCAAAAAAGTACACATTCTGTGTAAAATTCAACTGATACGGATCATGAGATACAAACCGTTGACAGACGGACATCGGAAGCTAGTTATAGGATCCCGTTGGCAACCCTTCGGGTACGGAACTCTAAAACTATCCGAACTCTACTCACCCACCACCTACCACCACCCACTCTACTTCCCTACGACCATTGCAGTGCTCAACTCTAATTCATATCTAAAATTTTCTCTCTTCCACCAGGTTCACAAAGAATCTGTCACCAGAACAGATCTCCCTCTCAGCGCTGCGAGGGTCCGGTGAGCTGCAAGACTTGACCTTGGATGAGGAGCTTCTGACTGACCTCCTAGAACTGCCCGGATGGGTCAGGCTCACATCTGCTAAATGCAACAGAGCTTCATTCAGGATACAATGGACAAAGCTGAAGACTGTGCCCATTGTTTTGGTAAGTTTTCAGATTATTTTTCCGTTAACAAGACTAATACGTAAAAAAATTTGCTAGTGGGAAAATCCTAATAGATACCCTCCGTTCGGGTAAACGAAGAGTTACTTTCGACTCTAAACGACTTAAAACACTACCATGTGTCGGGGATATCCTTGAAAATCAAACAATTTCCCTAAATTCAAAACCAATGATAGTAGAAATGATTTTATTAATAAATAACATGGGTTTATAAAAAAAAAACTTCTTCAACCTATGTACTTAAAAAACTATTTATGAGAACCGTGACAGAAAACGTATCGTTATAAATTTGTCGACTGACTCCCGTTATCAGTTTTTATCTTAACAATTATTTAAACAGTTAAAACGATGTCAAATGTTTTATATTTTGATGATGACTTCGGCCACAGCGACTGCATTCGCTGGCTTTCAATAAATAGGGATAATTACTGACTTAAACAAATGAGATTCTAATTAGTCCGTCTGTTAGATTATCGAAAAATATTGCATACGTATTTTTTGTTTTATCAAATCAATAAAAATTGGCGAAGATAAAACGCGTCAAAAATTTTTGATTTTTAGGCTCTTCCCCTGTTACAAAATACTTAAACATAACTGGCGAAATGTTGGTCTAGGTAGTATTAGGAACACATCTGTCTAACCCTTCGGGAATTACTGGCATGATTTTATGTTAGTTTAAATTCATATTTAGAATTTCTACCATAGCGCAAGATACATAGCGTCATAAGTTGTAATTATTATTACCTACATACAAACGTAATTATTATTTCTACTATTCCGGGAAGTTACAATAATCAAATAATAATAAATAGTGCATTAGAAAAACTACTAAGGTTAATTACTTTATATTAATAGTAGCGCTAGATACTTACCATGATGTTTGATGCGACTAAGATCTAAGATAAATATTATACCTAAGTTAAATATTTAATCTAAATTACAATGTTACCTTTAGCTACGATACATCTACACATAGATAGGTATAATACTAATTATCTTCAGTGACTCGATAATACTAAATAATTACGAGCTACGATGTAGTGTCTGCTCATTAATTTTATGTAGCAAAATATTATTAACAACAAACAGGATATTTACCATGTTTACGATTTATTTTGTGTTCCCGTTATTTTGGGGCTGTTAGCAAGCACCATTATCACGGATAAAAACTAGCATTAGCGGTTAATAATTACTTTTCTATAAATATATAGTCGTTACCACACATTTAATACCACTCAGATCTAGCCTGTCCCCTTCCTGCCCTCCCCAGTGCCGCCCTAAGGCTGTTTTTTTCACCAGAGATGTGCTATGCAGCTATGCTGGAAGTAATAGCTTAGCTGTGAAACTATGTGGCCGTTTCCACTGAATATTTGCATTCATAGCACGCATCCAAAGCACGCATCCATAGCACACATCCATAGCACGCATCCATAGCACACATCCATAGCACGCATCCTTCCATATAAAAAACATATCTTATTTGAATCCGTTTCCACCAGTGCTAAGCTATATGCATCAATGAATAGATTGGTGGATATCAAACGCATCCATAGCAACGTAGCATAGCACATATCTGGTGGAAAAGCACCCTAAGCCGAGGTTCGTATCCCATAGGCAAAGGGGAAGTCCTTCCCGCGTGTATATAAGTTGCTTAGTACTTTTCTTTTGCCCTGGCTGGAGGTCTTACACTCCAGGCTTCCACAAGATAGTCCGTTCAAGCAGAAGACAGCGTCAAAGGTTGACCTGACATTTTCATACATCGCCATGTGCTTGAATTAAAAACGCACAACGCGCCGCGCGACTCCGCGTCTCCGTAAATGAGGCCTAAGTGTTCTTCCTTTTATGCAACTGATAAACTACAACGAGACGGTGACTTCTAACACCCCTATCTATCCAGTCAAAATGATTACCTGCGTAAAAAGTAATAACATTTTTATTCTGTAGGTAGTTTAGTAGGTATTGAACATTGGCTAAAGACAATCACTGGGTTTCTCGTGTTTATAATTACAAAATACATGGAAAGCATCTTATTACCGTTAATTATTAAACATTAATTACTTAACCAAATGAGCGATTATTCATCAAGCACGCTATTATGGAATGGTCTACTTTGTTAACTCTCATTTTGTGATAGTCTTTATTCAAATTGGCTTGCACTATCTAACACTATACTTCCTCATTATAGGCATGTGTATAGTCTTAAATAATGCAAGTCATTTGTAGTTGCAAACATTTCACTTTATCGACTAACTACTATCGGATGTATCGGTAAACTTTTACTCTATCAAAACTTTGCTCTCTGCAAGTTGTTAAAACTATTCAATCCTTTTATCTGAAGCTAGCAGCTAGTCTGTTTGTTCTGTAGGTAGTATTATTATGATAGCTTGCTGGTGTAATGATTGTCTGGTTTTCAATTTTTAAACTATTTGTGGGCTCTGGTTTATATATGCCTAAACTCACGCCTTTTTCCAATGGAGGCAGTCAGAAACCGCAGAACGTTACCTGCTATACGATCCTTACATTTTACCCCGTCCACGTTCGTACATCTAATAGGTAATACACTTAGGTTTTTAGAACTACACACCTAACCTTTCTGAAGAACCTCACCATTGAAGGCAGTGTAGCTGTATGTCCTTCTAGGGTGGCCCTTCCTGGCTTGGCCAATCACATCTGCCTTATACTAACATTTGTTAGTCGCCTTACTCTAACCCTCTCCACATGACCAAACCATCTAAGCATACGCTTTCACCTGGTTCCTCAAAAATAATACCTGTGGTTAATCATTATTCTCTTGCCCCTAATATGATGAATGTAGGTCCAAATTAAACGAAGTGGACAGCTGAATCGACCTTGAAAACAGTTTTCTTTGAGCTGTGCTAACATCAATGTTTTGAGCTCGTCAAACCATTTCAAGTTTCCACCTGTGACAACTATCGTTCAGCCACTTGCGGAACGGATCTTTTGCCAAAAGTACTCGACGCAGGCAGAGAGTTCCACTCCTTCGCATTATTACTTGGCGTTTTATCTCCCCCTCTGCATCCACCAACATTTAAATTAATCACTCTTTTAGTCACATGCGAATGCGATTCGTTCCTCCTCATTAAATATTCTTTATTTTACTTCTATCACTACAATATACTAAATTGAATATCCCTAAAGTAATATCCAATTCCGTAACAACAAAAGCAATGCGTAATTCAAATACACTCACATTTGTTTTCCATTATTTCCTTTTGCTCTGGATAATTCGTTACACAAACAGACATTTTCATTAAAATCGTTAATATTAAACGTGGACCTACAAGCTCTATTCTTGTATCAAAATGTTGTTACTCTACCTTTGTTGGAAACGGATTACGTTTCGTTCCCCGAAGGCTTATGGGAATGTTATCCGTATTTACTTTTGTATCAAACGTGTTTCCGGACCTTTTTAATTAAATCGATTTTAATCTGTGAGAAAATAAAAATAATAATGATCATGAATGGTGGTGATATGCGAACGTGTATGACCATCGTTATTTAGTATGGGTTGGTCTTGTTTTGGATTGAACCATTTACGCTGAGACGACAGAGAAATTTGAAATATACGCTTCGACAAACCTTCACCCGTAAAGTGCGATAGATACAGAAAACTGAGCCGGTTCAATTATTAATTTTGACATTAAAAGGGGATAGAATTTTCAGAAATAAAAAAGGGCAATACATTTGTCTGGAGAATCACAGCGCCTGTTTCCTCTTATATACTTCTAATTGGTGAACAGAATATGCTTGTTTGATCTAATTCTAATCTGACCTTTAAACAAAGTTTTTTAACAATTTTATTATTGTTTCCTGATGTTATTAAAATAATCCTGTTATCAGCAAAACCATTGTTGATAAGCATAATAATGTACTATGCCATATTTGAGCGTACAGACTAAACTTGACTTCCTCATCCTTTTAGAATTCAGACTGATTGACGTCTATCAAGTAGAATATAGTATTTATTTTATTAATTATTTTGTGCTGTTCTTCTAGTTTATTCTTCTGTTAGTCTTACTACTTTTATAAATCAAAATACGTATACATCACAGCCACATGCATATGCCTTCCGTACATCATGGATTCATGGCCCAACACTGATCCATACCCAACAGCAGGTCTAACCATTGTTTTATAAATCATCACACTTAACATATACGACTATAAAATATAAAATAAAACATTATCAATGAATAATAAATAAATATTTAATTAATAATCGCGACAAGTACCGCTGAATTCGTCGAAGAACGTCACCTCTCATAGTTACACTAATTAGATTACGCAAACCGCATTTACGTTTGACTAATACATGATAATAATTATGATTAACTGTACAGAGACTTGTATTATGGTAATACTATTACATTGGCAGGTTAAATGAAAATGAAAAATCATTGCGTTCGAACCCAGTCAGGCGCATTACCAATTTATTTCATCACTACTGCTCTCAAAACGTTGAAGGAAAACGTCGCGTCGTGAGGAAATCGGCATGTCCTAAAACTAAAAGTTCGAATACATGACATCTACCAACCCGCACTAGGCCCACGTGGTAGATAGTAGCCCTTTCTCTCTCATAGAGTGAAGGCCTGTCCCTGCTGTGGGGACATTTTAAAGGGTGTAAAAGTACCCTTAACGCAAAGGAAAGAAGGGCACTTGTTCTCCCCACCACTGCGATTTTTTTTTTGTTCTAGACCATATCTCGGAACCCCCTAGTTACACACCTAGAGATATTGGGGGTCAAAGTTCCAAATTTTGCACAGCTGTTTTTGTAAATATGTACTAGTTTTTCAGGTTGCAACTTTACTTAAATTACCTCCATGACCCTTTTGCTATTCAAAGCATCCACTAGCACAATGTTTTAAGAGTGCTACATTGAGTTTTACCGAAAAATGAAATTTTTGACACCAAAAAAAAAAGTTGTATCCCAGCAAAAAAAATTGCATAGGGGGGTACTTAGTTTGTAGTACAGAATGCTTGGTTGACGTATGTGTGAAAGGTTGATTTACACGCTGTAGGCTGAAGCTTATTAAAAACCGACACTTCCATTTTTATTTTCATGTAGGTATAAATATATCACCCTCCCGGTTAATGAGTGATTATGCCAACGACTCTTTATTTGTTATTTGATAATTTGGCAATCTACGAGTAATTTATGCGATGCAATACTGATAACATATCGATCGATAACGCCATGTTTGTTAATGTCTGTGTTCCATTCAAAAGACCGGTCGGCAATGGTCTTTACCTATGAAATTGCCGTTCTGCAGTACTGGCCATTTCAAATCAAAATAATTTTTGTTTGGCTAAGAATTCTAATTTCAAATTAATTTTATTTTAAAAACATGGTTTTTTTTTCCAAAAGTAGTCATTTGTTTATTGATTAGTGTTACATTTTCATCGCATTTCAATCTTTTTCGTCATCATGGATACGTTAAAAATTCGAGTAATTATGGAATATGAGTACCGTCGTGGCAGCAACGCGGCACAAGCGGCACGCAACATCAACGACGTTTACGGAGCTAACACTACAAACCAACGCACCACCTGTTATTGGTTTGCTCGCTTCCGTTCTGGAAATTTCAACCTGAAAAATGAACGCGGTCGTCCGAAGACTGGTCGACAATTACGAATTAAAGGCGATTGTGGAAGCTGATGATACACAATCTACGGCTGAATTAGCAGCAGCTTTCGACGTTAGCGTCAAAACAATATTGGTCCATTTGCGTCAAATTGGCAAGGTAAAAAAGCTTGACAAATGGGTGCCCCACGAACTCAATGATCGCCAGCGCGAAGTACGCGTCGAGACGTGCCTTGCACTGCTCAACAGACACACAAATGAAGGAATTTTGAACCGCATTGTTACCTGCGATGAAAAATGGATTCTGTTTGATAACCGCAAGCGCTCAGCAAGTTGGTTGGATCCTGGTTCAGCTCCTAAACAATGCCCTAAACGAAAACTTACCCCTAGAAAAGTGATGGTCACTGTTTGGTGGTCTAGCGCCGGTGTGATTCATCACAGCTTCTTACCAAACGGGGTGAGCATTACTGCAGATGTGTACTGTGAAGAACTGAACACAATGATGGAGAAGCTGGCACATCTCCAACCAGCATAGGTCAATCGCTCGTCTCCGCTGCTCCTGCACGACAACGCGCGACCTCATACTGCACAGCAGACGGTCTCCAAGTTGCAAGAACTGGGGTTGGAAGCTCTCCGTCATCCGCCCTACTCACCAGACCTTGCGCCTACAGACTACTACTTTTTCCAGAATTTGGATAACTTCTTGGCGGGAAAAAAATTCAATACCCGAGAGGCAGTACAAAATGCCTTTGAAGAATTTGTTGCCTCCCGACCAGCTGATTTCTTTAAGAAGGGCATCAATAAACTGCCACTGCGTTGGCAAAGATGCATTGATTGCATGGGTGATTACTTCGATTAATACAAATAAAAAATACATGAAAAAAATTCGTTTAATTTTTTTCATACAAAACGGCAATTTCATAGGTAAAGACCTATTATTTACCGGTTTCCTGTCAACCGGATGCGGCTGAGCACTTTACATGGAGCGACTGCCTATCTGACATCGTTACCTCAGTATCTCTCTCGGTACTAACCTCCAGTAACGACCGTCAAAGCTCAAAGATTTACAAATGGCAGCCGGGACCAATGGCTAAACCTAGTTTCCGAGGCTCGGAGGAAACTCTGTATGTGGTGTTCACCCATCCATGGACCAGCAAGTCACAGCTTCACCTGAACATCGACCTGAACATTGGCCGTGAGCTCCTGATATTATCGTACGGTTACTTTTAGTTAAAGTTTCCAGTTTTCCAATTCCAGTGCAATATTAATGAGTTTCTAACGCAATACTCAGGTGATTCCTAAGTAGATGGGTACTAATTAAGGTCGCTAATCCGTTCTAATTGCGCATCGGTGTCGTCTTCACCTTAATTTAGTTAACCTGGTTCGCTTCAGTGAACTTTTAACTCAGTAGGAAGACGTTGAGCTTATGTTATTAACGATGCTTGAAAATTTAGGGGAAAATACATACACGCGTTTTTGGTGTGTTTAGCTACAAAGCCCTCAACCAGGCATTCTGTATAGGTACCGAACACATCGTCATCATCATCATCATCAGCCTATAATGTTCCCACTGCAGGGACTCAGGCCTTCTCTTTGGGAGAGGGGTGAGCTATACCTAATACACCACGCGGGCCCAATGCGGGTTTTTAGATGTCACATGTCTTAAATATTTTTTTCCTCACGACGTCTTCCTTCGCCGTTTTGAAAGCAGCGGTGATTAAATAATTACACAAAGTAATGCTGCTTGGGCTCGAACAGTTCGAACCCGCGACTTACTGTTCATAAGTCGGGGCCGCCGCCTCTGGGCCACCCCTGCTCCTGTATCAAACTAAGTCTGCGCTTATAACTCAATGTAACGCACTCAAAATATTGAGCTGGTATGATAGTATGGGGTATGTAATTAAAGCAAAGTTATAACCTTAAAATCATTAAAAAACTTGTGCCTTAGCCCCTAATATCTCCGTAGCTGAAAAATTGTTAGATACCGCGGCCCACAAAGGGCTAAGAAGGAACATGGGTGGTTTTTAGTCAGTACAGAAGTCTGACACTCCCTTCCGCTCCGCCCAGAGCGGGAGGAGTCATTTGATGATTTCCCAATCCAAAAAAACATATCGCAACGACCGCGAAGAACGGGGAAAAATAATCGGACATACAAAATCGATCCAACACTACGCCAAAAGACCCCATATTTCACCATGATGCTGTAACATCTATAATAAAAAATAAGGGGAGGACGAGAGGGTTTTGTCTTCGTAATGAGTCTATTTACACTTTTTATACTAGTATTCAATGACGTAAGGAAGATCTCTTGGGTTTGCGGTCAGCCTGATGCGTTCTAAAGTTCATGTGGTGGCGGCCCCGACTTACGAACCGTCGTGGGTTGGAACTCCGACGGGCGCATTACTTAGTATTTATTTCATCACCACTGCTCTCAAAACGGTGAAGGAAAACATCTTGAGGAGAACATGTCATGTCTTAGAACCAAAAAAATTGAAGCGAGTAACATCTACGTCATCTAGCTACCATCCCGCACTGGGCCCGCGTGGTGGATTATAGCCCATCCCTCTCCTAGAGAGGAAGCCTGAGTCCCTGCATTGGGAACATTATAGGCTGATGATGATAATTGTCTTCCTTATTCTGGATGTTATTTAGGTGGGCTATAATCCACCACGCGGGCCCAGTGCGGGTTGGTGATGAATTGATGATACTAGTATTCAATGACGTAAGCAAATACTCTAGCCTACGGTCACTCCGATGCATTCCAAAGTTCATCTATTAATTATACTTATTGTGTTCCTTAATCTGCTCAGATCTGTACGATCTTCCGACGTTATAATCTCTAATTTATTAGCAGTACGTGTCAATGCCAACGCGAGGTACTAAAACAATGCGACTGCCTCATTAGTCTAGTGGTGGCAAACGCGACTGCTAAGCATGAGGTCCGGGGTTTGATTCCCGGGTCGTGCAAAGTTTCATTGGGTTTTTCCATAGGTAATTTATCAGAAACAGCCACGGAGAGAGCAGTGGTGGCCCAGTGGTGGCGGCCCCGACTTACGAACAGTCGTGAGTTCCAACCCATTACTTTGTGTAATTTATTTCATCACCACTGCTCTCAAAACGGTGAAGGAAATCATCGTCAGGAAATCAGCATGTCTTAGAACCAAAAAATTCGAAGACATGTGACATCTGCCAATCCGCACTGGGCCCGCGTGGTGGATTATAATAGTCCATCCCTCTTCTAGAAAAGAGGCCTGAGTCCCTGCAGTGGGAACATAGGCTGATGATGATGAGCGACGGAGTCTGGATTTGTGGTCGGTTGATGGAAATAGGACTTGAACATAACTGGCGTTTGGGTGTACTATTAGGTACTTACACCTTTGCCTATTCCTTCGGAGATTACAGGTGTGACGTTATGTTATTATCTCAAACTTATTAGTAGTACGTGTCAATGCCAACGCGAGGTACTAAAACAATGCGGCCTAAACTTAACTATGTACTAACTAAGTACGTAAGACTGCGAACGCTATGTTGCATGATAATGCACTGTTCTACGTTGTTCAGTTATTTGCATAGTTTGTTTTGTAACGTGTGGTTCTGTATATAAAGGCTGTAAAAGTACCCTTAACGCAAACGAAGGTCACTTGTTCTCCCAACCACTGCGATATTTTTTTGTTCGATTCGTTTAGACGATAGCCGGGAACCCCCTAGTTACGGAGATATTGGGGGTCAAAGTTCCAAATTTTTCACAGCTATTTTTGCAAATACTAGTTTTTTAGGTTATAATTATAACTATACTTAAATTAGCTCCATGAACCATTTCTGCATTGAGTTTTACCGTAAAATGTGATTTCTGACCAAAAAAAAATCGTTTCCCAGCAAAAATGTTTGCGTAGGGGTACTTAGTTTGATGTACAGAATGCTTGGATGACGTCTGCGTGAAGGGTTAATTTACACCCTGAATACTATGTGGTGTGCGTTACAATTCTCTGATGAATCTGTTTATCTTCATGGAGATAAAAATCTATAGAGACCTTAATAAGATCAAATCAGAAGAATGTATTCGGGTTTGACTTCTTATTATTTGCACTATTGCACAGTCCAAGTAGGTTATGTGCACCACTACTTTATCCTTGCTACAAAACGTTTCTCCATGCCTTCTAGTTTGCATTCTGAGATAGATTGACTGCTGCCAAACAAAGTCCACGTTTCTCACAACACAATGTTGCTGCCTATTAGCTGAAATCGCTGCCATCTTGCATTCTTGGCGTTTAAATACAAACACGTCTCAGTTCTCACAAAACAATTAGGCACACAAATGTTTACACGTTACAGCGTCCCCTTATCAATGCTATTCGACCAGATAAAGATACTTACTTGAAAAAATATTTCTAGAGGACCAAAACACAAATAGACGACACCGTTGGTGCAGTGGCTCAAGCAATGGACTGCTGCGCTGCGTGTCGCGGTTTCGATCCCCGTACGGAACAAATATTTGTATGACCTACAGGGGGCCAATTCTCGATTTTCGCAATTTATCTCGAGTTCGAGATCGTAAGTCTATCTCTATGTCTATTAAAAATATCTCTATCTCTACCAAAAAATGACGAATTGAGCAGAATTCCGTATTCTCAGTCAAAATAGAAATAAATGTCACATAAATGTCACGAAAATGTCGAGTCGAGTGAAGATAATGTTACCATTATGAAGAATCGCACGTTCTGTTTTAGGTAGCTATGAGTTAATGAATGATTTGTTTTAAAACGCTGACTAAACTTAATTATTTAAGTATAAAACGAAACGTTTAGTGTGTTTCAAGATTTTCGTATGCTCTTCGTGAAATAAAGAAAACAAATTGACAGTTGACTGTCTGTCAGTGTCAGAATTTGCGCCTTTTTGCGGTTCCTTCAAAACTTTTGTTATGTTTACATGTACTGTGTTTACATCATTATTGGGTGCTGTTTTACATTTTAAAAGTTTTATTTTAACATGGAGGGGAAAAATCAAACAAGGCAAGGGCACAAATCAAAGAGTATAAATCGAATTTACAGTAAGTATGAGATGCCAAGCCGTATTTTATTTAAAAATTAAAGAAAAGAAAACACAGTGTACAACCCAAAACTCAACGAATTCACTCAGAAATGACGTATCTCTACAATCGACATGACATCTCTACTGCTCAGAAGCACTCGACATGAACTCTAACGTTAGCTTTCGACAAATGTCTAATTCGACATCCCCAGAATAGCAACTTTTAAAATTTGTCGAAAAAATGACGTCGTTAGAAATTTTTGTCGAGTTCGACACCATCTCTAAAATCGAGAATTGGCCCCCAGATAGTTGTTCCGGGTCTGGGTATTTGTGTATGTGAGTTTAAATGTTTGTGAACGCATCCACGATACAGGAGAAATTCCTAGTGTGGGGCAACGTTTTTAAAAAAAAAAACCCTTTTCTCAACCAGCTTCAATGAATAAACATTCTCTTCAAAACAAACATCACAATGACTTCTGCCTCATAACCAGAAAAAAACATCCTTTATTTTCACAGCCACTGAGCCCCAAATAAACAATGATTGCTATGAATAATGCATTGGAGTCGCGTCGCTTGGCTGGGCGAAGTAACCTTGATCTTACGAGTTACGACCAATCGTTACGTGGTTCTCGTCGGTTATATCCTGCTGCTGTCTTTGTCATTTGTAAGTTAATGAAAATAGTGTTTCAGGGTGTCAGAACTAATTCATCGTCAAATCAAATCAAAGACATTTGTTACAAGCAGGCCAGTTACAGGCTCTTTTCAATAGTCGAACAAATACAACATTTTAATAAGCTAATAAACTAAGCTACAGTCCCACTCACAAGGCATAATAACTGTGAGTGTACTGTAGTTGCCGATTCCAAAGCTTTGGTCTCATGAGAAGAATAGCAAGAAACTCCATAGACACTCTTTTAAATCATAATATTGTTACAAAACTTTGGTTACATCATTCATGTTGAGATGCTATATTATTATATTAGAACGATGTAGAAATAATTCAAACAAACCGTGGCAGCTATCAGGCATCAGCCTAAATGTTCCCACTGCAGGGACTCAGGCGTCCTCTCCTGGAGAGGGATGGGCTATACAGTGTGAGTCTTTATAATGTGCACATACCGAAATGAGAGAATCTATGCTTAATTTTATCGATAGAAAAAATATTTAAAAAAATCTAAATATTTTTTTTATATTTTTTATGGAATTTTTAAAAATGTTGTCCACTACTGTGACCCCAGTGTAAACAAAACGGTGTAACTTTTAAACTGAATTATCCATCGCGATGAAACAAACTCCTTAATGATTGGAAGTAATTAAGCTTCCTAATAAAATTAAAATTCTGGAAAAAAACTACCCTCAATTGAAAATAAACATCTTTTTTTGGCAAAATTTAACATTTGATATAAAATGTTATGTTTGAGTTATAAACATGCCATTTTTACTATTGGGTAGCTAATACGATGAAAAATACGTTAAAGTAATAAAAAAGGTAGGTAATGGGGGCGTCTTATTGAGAAATTTTACAATTATTGTAAAAATTGATGACAAAAAAACAGATTTTTGCCAAAAAAAGATGTTTGTTTTCAATTGAGGGTAAACTACCCTCAATTGAAAATAAACATCTTTTTTGCAGAATTTTAATTTTATTAGGAAGCTTAATTACTTCCAATCATAATGGAGTTTGTTTCATCGCGATAGATAATTCAGTTTAAAAGTTTTGTTTACACTGGGGTCACAGTAGTGGACAAATTTTTTAAAAATTCCATAAAAAAATAATTAGATTTTTTAAATATTTTTTTCCATCGATAAAATTAAGCATAGATTCCCTCATTTCGATATGTGCACATTATAAAGACTCACACTGTATAATCAACCACGCAGGCCCAGTGCGGGTTGGTAGATGACACACATGTCTTAGAATTTTGATTTTGGTTTTGGTTTCTGACTCTGTATTCCTTCACCATTTTGAGGGCAGTGGTGATAAAATAAATTACACAGAGTAATGCACCTGCCTGAACAAATTACTTGAATTTTTTTTGATAATTTGTGTTGTAAGAAATTCTCTTACGACCAGTAATTACCTGGTTCTGTTTGCTTATATCCTGCAGCTGTTACTGGGTTTTTGTAAGTTAATGAAAATAGTGTTTCAGAGTGTCTTGCAATTTCCTGTTGATAATTTGAGTTCAGATTATGTGATGAGGGAGAAGGAAGTGGCTAAATAATAAGCCGCTCGGGTCGATCTTTAGGTTAAGCCTTGCTTGTATACAGGGTGTAAATCAACCCTTCACACATACGTCAACCAAGCATTCTGTACATCAAACTAAGTACCCCTACGCAAAATTTTCATTTTACGGTAAAACTCAATGTAGCACTCTTAAATCATTATGCTAGTGGATGCTTTGAATAATAAAAGGGTCATGGAGGTAACTAAAGTAATGTTACAACCTGAAAAACTAGTATTTAAAAAACAGGTGTGCAAAATTTGGAACTTTGACCCCCAATATCTCCGAAACTAGGGGGTTCCCAGGTATGGTCTAGAACAAAAAAAAATATCGCTTTGGTGGGGAGAACAAGTGCCTTTCGTTTGCGTTAAGAGTACTTTTACACCCTTTATAGGTTGGTTCGTTGATAGATCCACTCATTACGAGTTTGGCAAGCCGTTGGTCCTGGCTGTCATTTCTGGATTATAACGATATTTTGGAAAATCTAGTTTTCACTGTAAATCCATAACATTTTGCGGAACATTTATGTAGTTTTATTAGGTTAGGTATTAACCTAAGTTATCACACCCTGGATTATGTCGTACTATTTATTGAACACCTTGTATTACACACGAGTTATAGAGAAGTATGGAAGAGGAAGACATTCTGCGCCGACCACAAATAAATTGGGATGTGGTCAGGAGAATAATGGTTCATATATTTCACGCCTAAGCAAGTTTTTTAATTATATTTAGGACTTTGACATAACTAGCGTAGTAATACATATGATTTTCTACTCAATTTCATTGCGGGATCAAAGACAATGAAATAGGGGATCGGACTGAGTCAAAAAAAATATGATTCTAATTAGTCCGTCAGTTAGATTATCGAAAAATATTGGATACGTGTTTTTTTTTAAATCAAATTAATAAAAATTGACGTAGATAAGACGCGTCAAAGATTATGAGTGAAAATGTACTATCATGTGACGTTTTCGAAGAGTTGACGAGTTTTCGAAGCACTGTATTGTCTTCATTTTTTGTTTACCTATGTAAAAAGAAAAAAATACGTGTCCAATATTTTTTTTAAATCTATCTGATGGAGTAATTAGTTTTTTTTGTCCGATCCCCTATTGTTTCTCAGGGACCTCGTCACTTGTCTTGGCGTTTTTCTGGTAGTTGCCACTCGCCACTATTGGATTCTGCGTTTCAGAAGTTGCAGTGGAATACTTCACACATTACAAGAAAAACATATTTTGGTGTAGTTTACTTTCCTGTCTATCCCTCTTGGGAGAACGACCGTGATGTTTTGTTTTTATGTCTCCAGTAGCGGTTACTTTCTTATTGTGAGTTATTAAAGATAAAGGTAACCTTTTACTTAGCTATTCTCTCGGGCAATGTTCAAGACATATTTTCTCTTTAAGTTAAGACATGTTATTCGTTACTATGTACATTATTTACAAACTACGAATAGACAGGTTTGTGACTTATATATTTTTTCCTTTATTCTTTGTTTTTACATACATACATTACATTTAAGGAGACTGCGGCCTACCCCAAATAAATTGGGATAAGGGTAGGGTAGGAGTAGGGTCCTCTCAAAAACAGAGGAGGCCTGTGTCTTAGCGGTGGGAACATTAATAGGCTGTTGATGATGATGATGATGATGAAGGGTAAAAGAATGATGATGTTCATAGCAGGGTTGTTGCGAACATCAGTATCAGTATCCGCTGAACTTCAGCACCATTTTGTACATCAGCATCAGCACCCACATTTAAAAAAAAAATACCCCTAAAATTATTGAATTAAGCTTTTATTTGAGCACTAAGGTAAAATATGCAACTTTTATATGTATGTATATTTACAATGGTAACTGTCCCTTATAATTATTGTATCAGAATTATTGTTTTTGGAACGAAGTTCCTTATCGCGCGTTGTGAAAGGGGGCTAGACGGAAAAAATTCTTACGAAAAGTTGTCACGACACTTTTTGCTATAGTAAGCTATTTGTGTGTGTCGCATGTTTCTCTGTCTGTCTCTCTCTCTCTCTTATAGAAAGCAAGCCAGATATTTTCATTTCTATTTCGCATTGAACAGTGTGGTGTCGCGACGATTATTTTTGTTGAGTGTATACAGGTTTTTTGTAAATAATAAATAATAAAAAATAATAATAATAATGAATCCTGACAGTGTTTCTGCACAAGTTCCGGATATTGCTGATGGAGTTAGGTAAGTAGAGATTATATACAGAACTTCGTTCCATCCGGGTGTCGCTTGACACCTCTCAAGTTTTTTTTCTCATTGAAGTGAATAATTGTATTCTTTTTGAGCGAAATAAAAAAATCTTAAACCGTCACTACTTTGTCCTGTTTTTTTTTTTTAAATTATAAGCATCAGGTTCAGCATCCGCTGATGTGAAAAAAAATATGCATCAGCAACAAAACAACCCTGGTACATATATACGAGGGCGGGTCAATAAGTCCGTGACTTTTTGAATATCTGACCTCTTTACTGAAACAGCAACACTGCTCCTGTCAACAGGCATCTGTCAGTTGACTCCTGTCAAAATTTAAACTTGCTGCGTCAGTTACAATTATATTAATTAATTAATTCCCAATCTATATTACTATACTCTATGGTCAGTTAGTTTGTGTTTGACAGCTATTTTTATCAGACTACTCACTAATTTGAGGAGAAAATGGAAAAAAGTGAATTTCGTGTGCTTATTAAGCATTATTTCTTGCGAAAAAAAAACCATTACCGAGACCAAGGCTAAGCTTAATAAATACTATGGGGACTCTGCACCATCGATTTGAATGGTAAAAAAGTGGTTTACTGAATTTCGTTGTGGCCGTACAAGCACTGAAGATGCCGAACGTCCTGGACGCCCAGTTGAGGTCTCTACACCCGAAACAATCGAAAAAATTCATGATATGGTGTTGGCCGACCGAAGATTGAAAGTGCGAGAGATTGTGGAAGCCGTAGGGATCTCGCATGGCTCAGTGGTTTCAATTTTGAATGATCACTTGGGCATGAGAAAGCTTTCTGCAAGATGGGTGCCGCGTTTGCTCACAGTCGACCACAAACGCAATCGTGTAACAACTTCACAGAAAGGTTTGGCGTTATTTAATCGCAATATGGAGGAGTTTTTGCGCCGTTTTGTAACCGTGGACGAAACATGGATCCATCACAACACACCAGAGAACAAACAACAGTCAAAACAGTGGGTTTCTAAGGGTGAATCGGCGCCAAAGAAGGCCAAGGTGGGTTTGTCAGCCAATAAAGTTATGGCGACTGTTTTTTGGGATGCACGCGGGATAATCCACATTGACTACCTTCAAAAGGGAAGAACAATCAATGGGGAATATTATGTCAACTTATTGGACCGATTCAATGACGATTTGAAAAAAAACCGACCTCATTTGGCCAAGAAAAAACTTCTTTTCCACCAAGACAATGCAAGGGTGCACACATGTGCAGTTGCCATGGCAAAAATCCATGAATTGGGCTATGAATTGCTCCCTCATCCGCCCTATTCTCCAGATTTGGCTCCGAGCGACTACTTCTTGTTCCTAAACCTGAAGAAATGGCTTGGTGGAAAAAGATTTGACTCCAATGATAAAGTCATCTCGCAAACAAAGGCCTATTTTGAGGACCTCGACAAATCATTTTATTTTGGAAGGGATAAAAAAATTGGAGAAGCGTTGGACAAAGTGTATAGAGCTCAAGGGAGACTACGTTGAAAAATAAAATATTTTTTTTATCAAAATAGCTGTGTTTAATTCCAAAAGTCACGGACTTATTGACCCGCCCTCGTACATTCGGTACTAATTAAGCGAAAAACAAACTTGTATTAAATGTAGTAACGTGAATTTTGATCCTCAATATAGAAGGTTCCTAGTATTGTCCAAAGTAAAATAAACATATCGTACAAATGATGGGAAGAACAAGTGCCTCCCAGCTGAGTTAAGGGTATTTTTATGTTTCAGTAAATTTTGGCCGTAAGTTGTCGGCGCTACGCACTGTTTTTCGTTGACCCCATTAAAAAAAAAGTTAAATAACGTTTAGATTGTTATACAATACTGGAGTGTCTGCAATGTCAACAACTTTTCAAATAAATGATTATGAAACTATGAGTTTTATGTTTCCTACCAGACCCTGTTGTGAAGTGTATAGACCTACACGGTCAAAATGTATGAAAATTTAAACTTTTTGTTAGACTAAATGTTGCCCACGACCTTCATTTGTGTGAAATAATTGAAAAATATTATTTTCCTTTTTGAATCGGATTTTATTATGTACTTACTAATTTGAAGTTTTCATATTTTTCACGGCACCCTAATCATATTTGTAAAATAAAAATATCCTATAATAGTCAGCTAAAATCGCATTAAAATCAGTCCAGACGTGTCGGAGATATGCCGAAACAAACATACAGACATACAAAATATGCAATGCCGCGTAGTGGATTATAGCGCATGCCTTTTCTAGAGAAAAAGCCCGAGTCCCTCCAGTGGGAACATTATAGGCTGATGATGATGATGATTCAGTAAAAAGCTGTTGTTTTTAATGTTACAAACCAAACAGACACTTCAATTTTATTTATTTGTATAGATTACCGATGAAAAATGTATATGCTAGAGTAATGTCTCTTCCATCCCCTATAACCCTGTTACAGAGAAGAGACTGATTTATGCCCAAAATAATATTAAACTAATCTAACTGTACGAAATACAAACGACGCTCTTCTCTCTTTTTACAAAAGGAAAAAACTAGCTGTGTCCGCAGTTCCGTTCTCGATAAGTCTTTGGTTTTCCTGGAGGAAAATTTTCCTATTTCTTCCACCAATGTCAACTTCACTATACTCGTACCTACTACGAAAGAGTCACGTTCTCAATACCGTTTAGAATACTACTCAGGTTGTATGAACCAGCAGGATCAAGGAAAATCGTCTCTTAGATATAAAAACGTACCCAATGTACCTACTAGGAACTTTTTACCTATTTACCTCTAAATTTTCCAACCAGCTTGTTTGAAACCAGCTTGGCTGAGAGATATTTCTCGGCGGCATGTAAAGCCACGTCAGAAGCCCATGTAAAGCATAAAAACTGACACTAACTGCGGTACTCAGAGATTTTTAATGATTACTTAAGCCGTCACACATCTCTTTGAGGTGCGCGTGGAATACGAACGCGCAGTGGACACGGGCTGTCGTCGACATAAGACGGACGGACGGCAAGCTGGCCCATTACTCACCGTCCACAGGCCCGACTCACCGTCCACAGGCCCGTTAAATATTTGACATACTTTTGTATAACAAAACTGTAAAAACCTATTCTAAGTAATGGCCTAAGTAATCATTCAATATCTCCTGAGTACCGCAGTAAGTTAGGCAAAACCCACACGATAACCTGTTTTCTTCGAACAGAACGACTTACGTAGGATGATTGTTCCTCAAAGAGATGTCAAAACATTGCAGGGACCCGCAAGCGCCGACGCCTGTCGGGGCTGCAGGTTGTTCAAAAGACAAACCGCGGCCCCCGACACAAAGGGCTAAGAAGAAACATGGGCGGCTTTTAGTCAGTAGAAGTCTGGCACTCTCTTCTGCTCAGCGCAGAGTGCGTGAGGAACCGTTTGACGATTTCCCGCCGTCCAATAAAAAAGGGCGGTGAATTTTATCTCAGTTGATACTTGAGTATCAACTGAGATAAAATTCACCCCTTATTACGTTTCCTGTAAATCAACAAATACATATTCACTGTATTAATGATAGATACTAATATAATCGAATCTACTGCAAATATTACAAAGATATACTCGTGGAATATATACTTATCTCTTGTCAGTTTATTAAGAATTTATATAGATTAGCGGCCATTGAGTCAAATTATCAGCTACTTACTTCAAATTCAAAATAATCGTGGGATAAGAAACAATACAGCATTTAGAGACAATAGTAGTAAACTTTTTTTTACTTAACTGGCAACTTTTTTGGGATGGTTGTGAACGTGAAGGCCAGTTGATTATTCAATGTAAAAACTTGTCGTTGGTACAGTAAGTGCCCAGCTTTATCTGACCCCTCGTATAAAGAAGAAGAGGGCAAGTGGTGTGAGAAGAGTGGTCAAGTAATACTGGGTACTAATTGTAGCGCGGATGGAGGAAAACGACAGTGCATTGCGAGTAACGTCTAAATAGCAAAAAGTATAAAAACAGCATGAGTCTAGCTTTGGTTTGAGTTTAACCTTTTTTTTTTGAGTTTTGGAAATCATCATAATGACTCCTCCCGCGCTAGAGCGGTAGGGAATGTCAGACTACTAGTGACTAAAACCATCCATATTCCTTCTTAGCCCTTTGTGTCGATGCCGCGGTATCTCTTTCAAACAACCCGCAGCCCCGACGGGTTGAGTTTACCGTTAGGTACCTAGTTAAATGCTTCCAAATTAAGAACATGGTATTAAATAGCAATGTTTTGGAACAAAATATTTTACACTGGGTTCTACTTGAGGCTTCGCTTCCTTTATCTATGTACATAAATTAACCTATGGAAACGTTTTAAATGAAATAAGTAATAACACTAGCAGCTCATAAAACTCGGGGATAATGCCGCTTCCTATTAGTGAAAGAGTTTTCGGAAACTGATTGCATACAAACTCGTAAAATGTGTGACCATTTTACGAGTTTGTATGTAATAAGTTTTTTTTTTTTTTTTTTTAATTGCCATTCATAATATTAACTGGATCTGTGTGACCTATTTTAACGCGAGAAATTTTGTTATTCTATTAGGCCGCTTTATTAGAATCATTCTGATAGTCGCTATTTTAGACCCCCCTGACTACTTGGTTCTTTAGATCAAATACTTGCATGAGCTCCTGAATCGCATCTTAACCACCTATCAATTCCGCACAGATTCTGAGAAAGATATTAATAACACACACGCACATACTTTTTGCTGTGCATATTACCACTGTACTACATTCTAAATTGAGGACTTGCGTCACTGACGTTAAAAGAAACGTGCAATGTTGTCTTCTACTCGATGTACATAAAGGGTGTAAAAGTACCCTTAACGCAAACGAAGGACACTTGTTCTCTCCATCACTGCGATATTTTTTTTTGTTTTAGACCATGCCTGGGAACCCCCTAGTTACGGAATCTATGTTCGCAAACTTACGTGTCTCAGCGGCTAAATGTGAGTCGTTCAACTGTCCAGAGGACTTGGCTACGGTATCAAGAAACCGGTTCAGTCAAAAGAAGACCCGGTTCGGAAAGAAAACGATGCACAGAACCAAGAGATGACCGCTTTTTGGTGAGTCTGGCGTTGCGGAATCATAAGGCGTCAAGTGTGGACCTGAAGAAGAGCCTTGAAGAAGTAAGAGGAGTAGAAGTTAGTTTGTGGACGGTCAGGAGGAGGCTTTTGGCTGCCAATATCAGGAGTTACTGCCCAGCTCGGGGCCCTAGATTACTCCGTGAGCACCGTGTTGCTCGACTTCAGTTTGCTCGGAACTGTGCTTCATGGACTCAAGAAGAAGTCTGAAGCTATAATCTCTTTGGAGAGGACCGACGCCGGCGAGTGCTGCGAAGACCACGGGAACGCTATGCGGAAGTGTGTTTCGAAGAAATCACTCCTTATGGCAGAGGAGATGGCCGTTATGTTTTGGGCAGCAATTAATTCGACGGAGCGTACGGAGTTAGTTTTCATAGAAAATGGAACATTAAATGCACACCGGTGCATAATGGAAGTCCTAATTCCATATGCACAACCCACATTGACTGCACTTGAGGAAGATTCGCGTACATGCAAGAAGTAGGGATCCGTCGTTTAGATTGGCCAGCTCGAAGTCCTGACCTCAGTCCAATTGAGCATGTCTGGGATTTTTTAAAGGGACGGGTAAGATCAGTGCAACCTGCTCCACAAAACATCAGGGAGCTAAAAAGAGTCATTGCAGAAGAGTGGGAACGTATTCCTCAAAACGTTATTAAAAACATCGTGGAAAGCATGCCCAGAAGGATTCAAGCTGTGATTTTGGCAAGAGGAGGTCACACTCGTTATTAGGTTTTTACATTTGTAACTTGATTTAATTAAAAAAAGTATAAAAAAATCCTTGTCTTTATTGCCGACCACTTCTTATTGTTTGGGCGTGTACATCGTTTTTTTTCTATTAATTGCCCGAATTCACTTCACGCGCATTAATTTACACGATTATAAGTATACAGACTACGTCAAAGAAAAAAAAATCATTTAATTATCTCAAATCGACCTTAGAACGTAAATTTGTGCCCGTTTTTTTTGCAAAAGAGTGTAGTTGGGGAAACCCCCGGTTATTTTATTTCAAACAGCAACGTATGTCCTTTGTGGTCAACCACAAAAGATATTCGTTGCTGTTTGAGATTAAAAAGTTCATAAGTTACTAGCCAGAGCAGAGGTCCACCCCTGCTCTGGCTAGTAACTTATGAACTTTTCAATGAATGAATGTTTGTGTTTATCTTTGCAAAATGTTCTTATATGATAAGATAGTTTTCGTTGAATTATGAAAATAATTCTGAATTGTATAAAGTTAGCACTCGATAAAAAATTGGTTAAAATGGGACTAGGCGGGTCACGTTTCTTGGATGAAGCCGGATAGATGGTCGAAGATAGTCACACTGCAAGCCTATGGCCTAAAGACGGCCGAAATAACCGAGGCAGGCCCAAGAAACATCCCGTCCAGGCAGCGGGTTGTTTGCAAAAGATACCGCGGCCTCGACATAAATGGCTAAGAAGGAACATGGATGGTTTTAGTCAGTAGAAGTCTGACATTCTCTTTCGCTCTGCTCAAGTGCGGGAGGGGTTATTTGATGATTTCCAACCAGCTTAAAAGTAAAAAAAAGGCCAAGAAACGTTGGCGTGACGATCTGGACTCATTCTTAATGAATAGGGTAGTTGACTGATTAAAAAAATATGATTCTGTTTAGTCGGTCTGTTAGATTATCGAAAAATATTGGATACGTGTCTTTTATTTTATCAAATTAATAAAAATAGACGAAAATAAAACGTTTCAAAGATCGTGAGTGGGGGCCGGAGACGTCACTGTCTGGTAAAAAATGTATTAAACTGTGACGTCGCGCGACTTTTCGAAGCACTGTATAGTCTTAATTTATTGTTAACTTAAAAAAAAAGAAAAAATGCGTGTCCAGCATTTTTTGGAAATCTATCTGACGGACTAATTAGATTTTTTTGTCAACTACCATATTGATCGAAGAAGGCAAATAGTAAACAAAATTGAAGTCTAAGCCCAGCTGTGGGACAGAGTAGGCTGATAAAAAAACACAATAAGAGACAGAAAAAAACGTTTTCATAATTCATCATCGTCTGCCCAACTTTGTCCCAAATAAAGTAAAGTCAGCTTTCAGTCTTACCAAACGCTTCTGAATAAGTACCAGTATTTTACATGGAGCGACTGCCTATCTGACATCCACAAGAACAAACCAGATACTGTTTTACACGGAATCCCTTGGCAAGATTACCTTTTTAGTATTATAAACACAAGATCGTACTTAAAACATTATTTTTTGTTGTCTACAGAACCTGGACGAGGTGCACATAGCCCTAGAAGTATGCCAGGAGCCGCGCGTGATGAATCCGACTGCGGCCGGAGCCGTCCCAGCGCCGGGGAAGTACAGCTATATACACAAGGTATTTATCACCTTCGTAATTGGCTACTTGACTTCCGTTAAAAATTCACGAAAATGTTATGTTATTTCAAAGAACTTACAGAAATAACGCGATGTGTAAAAAAGTAATAAAATTGATCAGAAAATGGCTTAGTTTTAACGGAGTTTAAATTACGTGTTAGACAAAGACAGCTCTATATACACGTGACGTCATATTTCATACCGCCATAGTAACGTCACGGTTACGTATTACAAATGGCCGTGTCGTGCGACAAGGATAGAAATGGCCGCAACAAAAACTTCTAAAGCATGTAACTACTCCATTTTATTATCGATATTATTACTTCTTTTCACACATTGTGTTATTTCTTCTAGTTCTTTGAAATAACATAACATTTTCGTGATCTTTTTAACAGTAATCAAGTAGGCATTTAAACCTAAGCTCCTCCACATCTAGTCATAAATTATGAGGAGCTATGGGCAAAGCTTCATCCTACTAATATTATAAATGTGAAAGTTTGTGAGAATGGATGTGTGGATGTTTGTTACTCTTTCACGCATAAACGGCTGGACCGATTTGGTTGAAATTTGGTATGTACATAGGTGGATTAACATATAGGATAGTTTTTATCCCAATTTTATGATCCGTGGGATAATTTTGGAGTTGTAGCGGGTGAAGCCGCTGGCAACAGCTAGTGCAGACTAAAGCAATCCAGCCCGGCGAGCACGGCCTACAGTGACATGGCATGAGTCACACATTTTATCACAGTTTGGGCGATAAAACCGTTTTGTCTTAAATGCTAGCACGGCGGCGTAAGATAATTTCTTGATATGTGATATAACTTCTTGACGTTTAGTTGGGACTCCTATGTCTTATTTGCTAATATGGGCGCACCCATTTTGTAACAAATGTCACATTTTGACAGATGAATATGCTCGTTTATATCACGTTCGTTCGGAGGTGGTGATAAAAGTAAATTAAAAATATAAGTATATTTTTCTGCTTACTACTGCATCAAATGGCAGTAAATTATTATAATTATGTTCTTGCCCGAAGGCAAGAGGTCCAAAGTAGGAAAATATTCCGAAGAAACATTCGGGACTCCTCTAATCCGTTCGAGTTGCCAGACAGGGAGTTCCAACGGATTTTCCGCCTGACAAATATATTTCAAAACAAATCACATCAAACTTTTAAAAGAAAAACAGAACTTTTAGTTAGTAGCAAGTTATCAAATAATAAATAAAAAAAGAAAATGAAAGACGTGCCGCGTACGTGTTATGTCAAAAATGAATTAGTACCCAAGAAAATTAAAAAGTTGTTTAACTGTATGAACTGTGCTCTTTTATACGTATTATTTTATTTGGTCGCCTATTCAGATGGTCATAGACATTTTTATTTTTTTAATATACTAGGTCACACTATGAAGTCAGCAACAAGAAAGACAAGTCGCGTCTTAAATTATATCACATGTGGTACCAGTGCTAGCATTTAAGACAAATTCTAAGACATGACATAATTTATAACGTCTTGTCACCAACGTCTTGGGTACGCCCGTGCTCGCCCCGCAGCGTGCGACAGGATAAACAGTCTTGCGAATCGTAATTTACGGTCATTGATGTAATATATTAATAAAGTTTAAATTCGTATGAAATGCATGACTTTGCCAAATTTAAGTACACTCTGTGGATCCCTGCCAGGGTTATTCTAATGATTTACCTTTGATAGAGGGAGCTAAAAGTAAAAGAATTATTAAGGCAGGCAATTCTACTTAAAATATGCCTTAAAAAAACTGTTTTAAATAAAAAAGTAGTAGCCCAGCGGTCAAAGCTCCAGAAAAAGGAACCTTAAAACATTACAAGTCGTGTGAAAAGAGCAATTAATCCATTGGCTGATACGACTAAAGTAAAACGATTATTACTAAAGCCTATGTTTTCTTTCAGGTGATTGATGGAATCTCAGTGGCCGTGAATCACGTGCAAATAGACTTTAATTGTGAAGCATTCACCAGCAGTGTTCAGGTAAGACTAATAATGTTACTCATACTATGAAATAAGCATGGTTTGATTAAGCGCATTTAGAGGCCCAAAAACTCACACTCTGACATCAGGTTTTTTTTTTAAGAAAACGTTGTTCACTAGGGATTTCTCCAGTATCGTAAGTGCGTTCACTAACATTTAAATTCACATACACAAATACCCAGACCCGAAACAACTATTTGTAGTACAAAAAAATATTTTTTCCGTGCGGGGATCGAACCCGCGACACGCATCGCAGCAGTCCATTGCTTGAGCCATTGCGCCAACCGTGCCGTCGTATTTTAGTCACATACGACACGATGAAGAAGAATGAGCAATCTATATATATCTATATATTTATCTATAATATGTATGTATTTAGAAATATATAAGTATGTTTATCAGTTGTCTAGTACCCATAACACAAGCTCTGCTTAGCTTGGGACTAGATGGCGTTGTGTGATAGTTGTGGAATATTATTATTATTATTATTATTATTATTATTATATATATAAAAGAAATTCGTGTTAGTTACACTATTTATAACTCAAGAACGGCTGAACCGATTTGGCTGAAAATTGGTGGGGAGGTAGCTTAAAACCAGGAGACGGACATAGGATAGTTAGTGGATAGTTTTTTTTTGGGTAGATAGTTAGGTTGTAGGTAGGTAGGTGGTAGGTAGGTAGGTGTTAGTTAGGTAGGTGGTAGGTAGGTAGGTGGTAGTTAGGTAGGTGGTAGGTAGGTAGGTTGTAGGTAGGTAGGTAGGTAGTAGGTAGGTAGGTAATAGGTAGGTAGGTAGGTAGTAGGTAGGTAGGTAGGTAGGTAGGTAGGTAGGTAGTAAGTAGGTAAGTAGTAGGTAGGAAAAAGGGCATTGCAAGGCATGCCGGGTTCAGCTAATATTTGTAATCACGTTCTCGAAAACGACTCGTAACTATTTCAATTTAAGATACAATATCGAATCGATCTAGCTAGGTCTCATCCATAGTTTTCGCTATTTTCACCCGAACAATGTCTGTCCTTGTTCGCCATCCGAGAAAGTATTTTTCCCAAGCCGGGGTCTTGCCAAAAAATGAAATCCCTCAATAGTATGAACATGTAGATAGTGCGGTAATTATAATCGCTCGTCAGGGCAGTAGCATAAGCCCACTGCTATTATTCACCACGCGGGCGTAGTTTGACTTGGTAGATGTCACAGTCTTCGATTTGTTTTATTCCAACATAAACCCTGGGTGGGTTTATCTTACATTTTCCCCACCATCCACTATTGAACAATAATGTTCAAAAACTTTTGGAAACATCTTTATTGGTTTCAGATCTCAAGAGTGACAGTTGAGTCCCGAACGCCAGATGGTCGCAAGGGAGACCTAAGACTGACTAGAATCAAATCGCCTGACACGGGACAACTGCTTATTTTTAAGGTAAATACTATATTGAACTTCAATTTGCGGTTGCATCTCCAAAATCCTGTAACTGTACTAAGTGTTTTAAAACCTAAATACTATATTGAACCTTGGAGTGCTTGCGTTAAAGTTAAATTTCCAAAACCTTTGTTTGCCTTTATGTTACTATTTCTGCCGCTAAATCTGTTATTGCATGACACACAATATTAAACCTTATACTTTTGAAACAGGAGTTAGAATGGCAAAGCGCCCGCATCGAAGCCAGAGCACACGGTGCAGCCAACGCCAATCTTCCACCATTACGACTACTGTTAGGGAACACACACTGTCGAATTGTTATCAAGAAGAGATTATCAGGTACGTTCTATACGCTACCATATAAGATCCCATTAAAATAGATGGACAAATAACACAGCGTTCAGTACGTGTAACCAAAGATATTCAAAAAAAAAAACACTGGTTACAGTGATTGTATTTTGACCTGAAATGTTGAATGACCAGCATTTTTAGTGTATTTTCGTTAGCAGTTTTTTTTTTTTTGTAAATCACTAAGTACTGCGTTTTTCTTTTTTTTTACCATTGTCCTTATTTAGGTGGTCTGAATGATTTCTAAAAGTTTGTCCATCCATTTTAATGGCACCATATATTATTACATAAACAGATCTTTTTTTTTGGTATAGTAATACATATGTAATTTAATTCGTAAAATGTACCTTTTTTGCGGGAACTGGTAAGCAATAAATATTTATATGAATACCTATTAATTGCTTACCAGTTTCCACAAAACAGGTAAATTGCATTGTGTAGCCTTATCGGAAATAATTGCAACAACGGTGGCAAATCTCACGCTTTTAATAGTAAGTTTACGAAGTACATTATTTCCACCTTATCGATAAACATAACACGATGAAGTAAAGGCCTTGTTATCCCGTTTTTAGTGTTTATGGTAGCGTTAGTTACCATGCCAGTTTTAAATTTTATGTCGTACAAACGCCCGGAACAGTTTTGAGGACGCTTCCCCCGCAAAATATTTTGAAGGTTCAAGATTTAGAGATATCAGCGCTCAAACTTAGTCCAATCACTGATGGCATTGTGACATTAGTTGAGCTCAGTGCTGTGACATTCGTCATGGATGTTACAGCACCATGCTGAGATAGTGACCTTTTGGCTTCGTACGGGACTAACTTTAATTTAATTTATGTATGTCCTAATTTTAAGTGTTCCTCCTAAGTTTACTTTTTTGTCAATTTGTTTTGTCCCGTGTGAAACCAATGAATACTTTTTCTTTCTTTCATTGCCAGTGTTTATATTATTGATACAGGTTTAGTGCGTGGTATTATGCTTGACAATAAGGTCCTAACTCTCCTTGATATTCCTTTTCAGATTGTGCAGTAATAGGGTCTCGCCTGGCGATATGCCCCGAACCCCTGGCGTGGGCTCTGACAGACGGACAGTTACGAGCCATGCTTACGTGTGCTATAGCGCTGTCCAAACCCGTGCAGAAAGCCACTGCTGCTGCCACCAGGATCAAGGCTTTGAGGAAGGTAAGACTAGGATCCTAAAAGTCTTTTTAATGGGACAAGCCCGCCTCACTATTTTCAAACCACTGTAACTTCTGTAAGCCAGAATCAACAGTGGCGACCACAAGAAAAGCTCCGAGACAATGAAGCTCGACGAAGTCCCAGAGAAATGATTTGACTGTCTTGGATCCCGCAACGAAATTAATCAGAAAAGAATAGCGGAGGAGTAGGAAAAACAGAAATTTCCACTTCCCTCCATATCAGCAGGAGACAAACAAACGAAAAAACAAGGCCAATAGGCACACAGGGACGTATGCAACTGGGATAAGCCCAGTTGCCTAGAAGAAAAAAGATTCTAAAAGTCTTGGCTGTTCGAGATTATAGATGCCTAAGACTGTGTATACTAACTGAGAACATGGGCTGCGAATTTTTCGTACAAAAGTAGTTCCCGTTTTGCTTCCTGAATAATGCCATAAAACTTCACCTAAAATCAAGGCCTTTGGTGATTTTTTTAAAGAAATCATCAAAAGACCTCTACCGCTCTGGGCGAAGTGGATGGAGTGTCAGACTTGTACTAAATAAAACCCATCCATGTCGATTTTTTCAACAAATTCTGCAACCTTGGCAGTTTGGCAGTATACCTTGAAATAATGTTTCCAGATTGAAGAACCTCGAGAACAGATATCCAGCAGATCAGCCACAGGCGAGCGTGACATCCTAGCGCGAATGTTCGCTAAGCACGACGTCAGAGAGACCTCTTACCACCTGCTGGCGCCCAGAATAGACCTGCATCTATGTGATGATCCAGGACGTAAGTGTTACTAGGAAACAGATCATCAACTAAGATTTAGCATCTACTAGAGAGCTCGCCACTTTGATCGTTTGGAAATTGAAGTGAACGAACGAATCGGAATAAGTTTCTTTGAAACACCGATGACCTGGTGAAGGTTGCTGGGGACCCGCTGGATGCGAGATACAGGGAATCCTATGCCTATGTCCAGCTGTGGACGTCTTTTGGCTGAAATGATGATGATGATTACCTAGAACTTTAAAAGTAACCCTTATGTCGTAAGTTATATGTTGAAACTTGGCCGACCGTCAGTGAACTCTAATATGCACGACGACCAATCAAACTATACAAAACCAGTTTATGCGGATCTCTCATTGTACGAACTGTCTGTCATGTAAAACTGGGAATGTATAGATTGATGTGTCACCGTTTGTATACATATTCGAACCGGGTCACATCTGAGCTGCTTCCAACGTATATTTATTGTACCAACTTTTATCCCACAGTGGGCCGATCAGAAAAGCCCTCTCTCGCGAACGGCGGCGCCCTACAAGTGACACTGGTCAGCATGCAAGCAGACCTGTTCCCTTACCACAAGGCGTCTGATGATAGAAGACATTGGAGGGGATACAGGTTCGGTTTATCTTTTAACCGACTCCAAAAAGGAGGAGGTTATCGTAGGTTTTTTTTGGCGGCCGGAAAATCATCAAATAACCCCTCCCCGCTCTTGGGCGGAGCGAAAGGGAGTGTAAGACTTCTACTGACTAAAAACCACCCATGTTGCTTCTTAGCCCTATATGTCGAGGCCGCAGTAACTAGTGTACAACCCGCAGCCTCGACGGGATAGATAATCCTCCCTCTTGTAAGAAAGGGTTATGTAAGATTTTTTTTTCTTTAATTTTATTTACTGTATGACGTTCTGTATGTCAAAGTAGTATCACAGTCTAAAAATCATACAGTCGTCCAACGAAGACGTCTAGACAGGGCAATCGTGCGGGGTGTGAGGGGCGAGACGCGGGAAAGTCGATCCCGAGCTGCGAACAAATCGATGTTTAGTAGCTCGGGATATTTATATTTCTTTATCCTTAAATTGATTATAGGGTGTATTTTTTCCAAAAACAACACGAAGCATACACACAACGTAAGATTTTTTTAAATCAGCGTATTTTGTCCCACTGCCAATACCGGACGAATTGGATAGGAAAGTATTTTTTTTATAAAAGATATCCTTTTCAACGAAAAAACTGAGATTACCGCTTAAAATAATCATCGAATCTTCTTACAACTGTTCTCTTTTTCTTCAAATTATCTAACGCCCTACCTTCCTAACTCACTGTGTATATTATACTTTGCAGAGAAGCAGCCACGCCGCACAGTCAGTGGCTGTCACAGGCGCTGTCATCATTTTGTACCACACTACTTGAGAACCTCGACCCGAGGCCGCTCACGCCAAGTAATAGGGTATGTCAATAATAATCGGTGAAGGCAGTCAACCCATGTAAAATTCTGGTATTCTTCTGCATCTGGCTAGACTGGAGGCCGACCCCAACACAGCTGGGGAACGGCTAGGCAAATAATGAGTTTTAATGGGTGTAAAAAAATACCTTCATACTACACTTTCTTGGTAAGTGTACCAATACTACCCCACTAAAAGGCTTGAAAGCTGTTCATTAAACCTTCTCAAAAATCTAGAAAGTTATATTGTATGGAATTTCATTACTGCCCTGAAAATCAGGGTAGTAATGCGTTCATTTCTAACACGTTTTGTTTTTTTTTAAGTCTTGATGACGTTGGCAGTCAAACGATTTAATTTTTACTCAAAAATGCATGTAATGTTGTCATTATTTAGACAACCTTGTTTGAGCAAAGTCGACCTTGCCGTTCTGTTTCAAGGAGCGGCCGGCAAAGTTTTGCTGGCCGCTCTAACAGGCCGGCAATGTTTTGCCGACCGCTATTTTGACGTTTCAACGTTTTAAAAAATCAATTCCAAAAAGATTTTATTTAAAACACAGCTGTTTGTAGGTACGTCTAAAGGTAAAAAAAAAAAAGATTTAAATGAAAATGAAGTAATAAATGAAGAAATAATCCAGCAGTCAAACACCGCCTTAGAATTATCGCAAACTATCAGTAATATCAAACCGGGAAAGTCGGTGTTGAATTTTAGTAACTGTACTTTTCATAATTGTCATTTTAATTAAAATTCTAGTTAATTAATATATTTTTTATTTAAATTACTTGCTGGTTTTATTTAGATTAGGTACTTGCATTTTTGAGTAAAGCACTATACAAACCTTGGCCCACAATGACTGCTTCGCTGGTCACGCTATGATTGCCTCGAGCTAGCCTAGCTACGCTCTAGGCCTTTCAGCTTGGCCATCATTGCAGCCCTTGCTGTCCTCGCTGTAAAGGCCTCGGCCTACGGTCTCGGCCTTTATCTCAGCTCGTCCATCAAGTGCTGCACGCTGACCGCGCTGTGTCGGCCTGGAGCTGCGCTACGCTGCGCTGTCGGCCATCATCAGCGCGACCAGCAAAGTAGTCATTATAGACCGCGGCAGTAATGTACTATACCCTATAAAGTACTGGCCACAAGAACTTTTAAAGCAGGTAGCATACTATTCCGATAAGGCCGGCAAACTTCAAACCTCTATACGATAGAGCGAGAGATTTATAACACGCGCGTAAGTTGGAACCTGCCAAACGGGGCGTTCTTACCTTCTCTAAGGCCGCGTCCTCACTAGAGCCGCGCAGCTCTAGTGGGGACGCGGCTTAACGTCTTTTGGCGCGAAAACTGTTTGACACGCTAAAATTTAAAGAAAAAAAAAAGACTTATTGTTGGTTGACGTATTTTGTAGAAACAATTTTCTTGGTATAGTTTAAAGTTTGGCGGTGTAAATCTCAAGTTAAAATGAGTGATTCCAGTGACAATGATAGCAATTTATTAACAACACTGCCACCCGACATAATAGCAGATGCTAAATGCTTAATTTGCTACTTTGTCTTTTACTTCTTTGTGCTTAAGTGTAGTATAAAGCAGTATATATCACTCGAGGGTAAGTACAGATTACTAAACTCGTCTGGTTTACGGCTCAAATGCACACTCGATTCGTAATCTGTGCCTTACTCCGCTTGGTGCATAATCTACTATTAACGAAGCCGGAAAAGTCATGTTTCCCCGTGTTAAGATAATGGCATTTCTTTCTGGCTACATTTAATACCTACCAAAATAAAAATAAAAACAACCTGTTCATAGAGATGTGTAATTGATGGTTTTCAGGTTAACGTAATTTAACTGTTAATCATCAATGGTCAACAGGTTGAAAAAACTGTTAAATTATTAACAGGTTTTTAAATTGCAATCGTTAGCGTTTAGCGTCAATTTATGTTAATCATGGAATCAACGCAATGTTTTGTTGCAAACAGTTTATTGAAGAATATTAGGACTTTTAAATAATTAGCTGGTTTTTTAAAGTTGACGTTGATGTTGTCAACGGTTTCGAATTTTCGATCAATAACAATTTTGTTGCAACTAATTTATTAAAGATTGATTTGATAAGAAATAAGATTATTTAATTTCTATGTAAATTTTACGCGACACAAAGGAAGTATTCGTTCCGTATCGAAATTCAGAGTTCAGAAATGACAACATTTAACTAATGTGTTGTGTGCGTTGACGCAATTTAACAGTTGACATTTTCAACCGGTTTTTTTATTTAAGGAATAACAGTTAACTCGTTGAGGAATGAAAAGTCGTTAAAACAACAGTTTGTTGATTCAACGCCCACCTCTACCCGTTTATCTTCCTCTTCGAGGCGCGGGAGTGTCTAATTGTGCGATCCACGCATTGACCTCGGCAAAAGTTACTCAATCTTGATGATAGACCCATGTGACCCTTATCCTAATTCATTTAGGGTCAATACAGCATGTGTTCTTCCATATTCGTCTCATCAGACACCTATAGGGTTGTTATTTAATTTGTTTATTTAATTCAGACCATAGATCAATAAAGTGATAGTATAATCTTAACCTATTCTTAGCAATGTTCTAACTTAACCACAAGCTCCTAACAACTAGTTTATTTTATTGCAGCCAAGTCAAGCTGAGAAACCCGAAGAGCCGGTGTCAAACGGCATCAAACATAAACAACCGGCCACACAACAGAGTGCTTCCAATGCTCCGTCCACTAACACTACTACCTCACAAGGTAATTTTATCTATTTCAAAACGGTGAAGGAAAACATCGTGAGGAAACCAGCATGTCTTAGAACCAAAAAATTCTAAAACATGTGACGTCTGCCAACTGGGCCCGCTTGGTGGATTATAGCCCATCCCTTTCCTAGAAAGGCCTGCGTCCCTGCAGTGGGAACATTATAGGCTGATGATTATGATGAAGGTAAACATGGATTCCCGGCTCTTGTATATTGTTATTGGGTCAAATCAGTTTCCTAATAATTCATGTCAAAAATACTTTTCATTTTATATGGTTTTTCTTAGAAAGTGTATAGAAATACGTCGTTTGATACACGTGGGCATTTATTGCACTTATCGGCTGCATAATAAACTCGCCTGACGCTCGGGTGTGAATTCCGCTTAGATCAATCTTTGAATTGTGAATGTGAGGACCATGTTGGTATTTCTTTAATTTTAACGATTGTCTAGCAGTTTAGAGTACTATAAGCGACCCACCCAAATGTCCTTTCTTTGGTATTGTTCGTCGTGACGTTGAGCTCCTTGAGTTATTTATTTATTTATTTAAACTTTATGCACAATAGTGATACATAGGCGGACTTAATGCCACAAGGCATTCTCTACCAGTCAACCTTAGGGTCAAACAAGACAATATTGTGGTAGGCTACAAACTAGAAAAAAAAAAACAATATCAATTAAAATATATATATACTTATATTAATACTAATACACATATAAAAATAACATAAACTAATAAATATTGCAACAAATACCAAAATAAAACATAACTGGTAATTACCATGACTAACTTGTAAAATAGCTATTTGGTCTGATTTAAATAGTGGGAACGTACTTTCCTTTTAAAAGTGAATTTGCTTTCAGCTTTTTTAATTCCCAGGGGTAGCGTGTAGGGGTAGTTATAAGTCGAGCTCCACGATAACTGACAAATGCTTGCACTGACTGTACGGGTCCACTCAAATCTGTGTGGTACTTTCTTCAAAAGACCATCTCAGACATTAATCTGCATAGTCTTCATGTGTGTATTAAGATTATGTCTGGACCTTAAACTTGTTAACCCAAATGACTTTAAAAGAGTAACCTTTGGAGTTTCAAGCCGGTTCTTCTCCTTAGGAATTGACCAATGCACCGAACCGTGCACCGTTTTGTGGACGTTCTGTAGACCCTTGTAGGCCTATGTGAAACAAAAATATTTTGATTGTGTTTTTTTTTCTTATTTCGCTATCGTGTAAAGTCCTCTGACTTGGTTTTACAAACTGTCGAGAAATATCTCTCAGGCATGCTGGCTTCCATACGATGTTTTCCTTCAACGAAATAACTGATAATTATATTTAAAATACGCAAATACTTGCGTTCGAACTCCATACCTAATATTTTTTAATCAACATTCGGTGCAGGTTCGCCGACTAGAACACGTATCCTGCAGCAACTCGGCAAGCTGATGACTACGTGTCTTGTACTTAGGATAGACGACTTCACTGTTTACAAGGTAAGGAAACTTAACACATAATATAATACAGATTGGCCTGTTGGTCTAGTGGTTAGTGACCCTAACTGCTATGCCGGAGGTCGTGGGTTCGATTCCCACCCAGGACAAATGTTTGTGTGATGAGCACCATCATTTGTTCTGTGTCTGGGTGTAATTTATCTATAATATGTATGTATTTAGAAATATATAAGTATGTTTATCAGTTGTCTAGTACCCATAACACAAGCTCTGCTTAGCTTGGGACTAGATGGCGTTGTGTGATAGTTGTGGAATATTATTATTATTATTATTAATATAACGCTTGGAGAACAGGGTGGGGCAAAAGTAATCCGATCATCCGATGTTCTTTGGCTGATATACTATAATAGGGTGTTTATTTTTGCCTCACCTTATACAAAATTACCTATTTGACTAACAGAAATAACACCATGTGTGAAAAAGTAATAATATCGATAAAAAATGGAGTAGTAACATGCTTTAGAAGTTTTGGGTGGGGGCACTTTCTATCCTTGTCGCGGGAAACGGCCATTTGTACTACGTAACCGTGACGTTACTATGGCGGTATGAAATATGACGTCACGTTGTCTGTAGCGCTGTCTTTGTCCAATACACTATTTAAAATCAGTTAAAACTTAACCATTTTTTGATCGATTTTATTACTTTTTTCACACATCGTGTTATTTCTGATAGTTGCTTGAAACAACATAACATTTTCGTGAATTTTTAACAGAGTCAAGTAGCCAATTATAATATCGCCTGCACGCCATCTAGTGTTCAAATTATGGTGTTTTGTTGTCAAGTCACTTCCACATGAAATAAATATAAAAAGATATAATAGATTATAATAGAATAAAAGATTTTAACGATTATTTTTCTCAGCAAAATATCACCATCTTCTTGCCCTTATCCCTCTTCTTAAATAATTTATTTAATTTCCTAAAAAAGCTCATCAGGTTCAAGGTTGACTAAGAAATTTTTAGTTTCGGGGAGCTTGATGTACTTAAGAGCGTTTATCGACGAGCGCGATGTCAATTTTAGATTATTCGGATCCGATTTCACTCACACTCATTCGTGCATCTTTGTCCGTAGAGTTGGTAAGTTCTATAGTCAAACTAAACGACTTTGATCCATTTGAATTAGAGTAATTTATGTAAGGTAAACGATTGCGCGCGATTTTGTAAATTAAATGATGTCATGAAACTTACTGAAAAAAAACATTGCGTAAATCAATATCTTTACATTTAGTAAACAAATATGTTAGATAAGTGTCAATTCAAAAACCAGGATAAGTATTTTTTTAAAGTGAATCGTTTTTGCGTTATTTTCAATATTAAAAATATATTTAATAGCCATATCTTCGTAATTGGTCTCTATGTTGCACTTGACGGCTATAAAAGGTGTAAAAGTACCCTTAACGCAAACGAAGGGCACTTGTTCTCCCCACCACTGCGATAATTTTTTGGATCTAGACCATACCTGGGAACCCCCTTGTTACGGAGATATTGGGGGTCAAAGTTCCAAATTTTGCACAGCTGTTTTTGTAAATACTAGATTTTTAGGTTATAACGTTACTTTAATTACCTCCATGACCCGTTTAGTATTCAAAGCATCCACTAGCACAATGTTTTAAGAGTGCTACATTGAGTTTTACCGTAAAATGTGATTTTTGACCCCAAAAAAAAGTCGTTTCCCAGCAAAAATTTTGCGTAGGGGTACTTAGTTTGATGTACAGAATGCTTGGTTGACGTATGTGTGAAGGGTTAATTTACACCCTGTATATTTTGTTGGACAAAAGATAAAATAAAAGGATTTGGCACTTATCATGGTTGTATTTGTCCTGAAAGATAACTCTGACGTCTATTTTCGTGAAACCCTATGACGGGATTGGTTTCGCTTTGAAAACTATTAATAATAAAAACAATTTTACACTGTTATGCACTAAATCAAGACTTAATATTTCTATTACTATGATAATCTTTGAATAATCTGCCAACATCATTACGACATTGCTCTTGAAAAAACACGTCGTTTTGGTCGCGCAATGCGATAAACGCTTTTAACCGCGTATGTACATAACCGATTATTTAAATAGGTCTAAATGAATGCGATGTTCTATTGCAGGTATCTACAGGTTCCCGCAGTCGCGAGGCGCCACGTGCGTTAGTCAGCGCAGAGAAGGCCACACTGCCTGGAGATGCGGGGTTACTGCACGCTGAACTGACGTTCTTCTACTATCCTGGAGACGTGTGCTACCCTGGTAAGTGACATTTGTACGAATACATAAAATTGAAGTGTCTGTTTTCAGATTAACAGCATTTTACTGAATGGCATTTTATGAAAGTTTATAAATGGTACGAATACTAAGAAAACTTTTTTGTCTGTTTCAACTTATTTCCGAAACGGCTGCACCAATTTTGACTGGACGTTTACTGGTAGATAGCTGATGATATAAGAAGTAAATTTAGTTTTTTATAGTACAATAATTTTAGATATCTTGGTCATATCCGTGACCTGAAGGAAGATGCGGGCATCGGTAGGGAGCGGAGGGTGTTGTCTGTGAGGGCCAAAATGATCGGCCGGAGGCTGTTCGTTACTTTTGTACACTACCCTATTCCATAAACTTAACTTAACTTAACTAAAAATAATAAATAAATAAATATCCTTGGACATTTCACACAACGCCATCTAGTCCCAAGCTAAGCAACCTAATGCTTGTGTTATGGTAACGAGATGGCTGATAAACTACTTATATACATTTTTTTTTGTAAATGCATACATATTATAGATAGAAAAACACCCAGACTCGGAACAAATACTTGTAGGTCGTACAAATATTTGTTCCGTGCGGGAATCGAACCCGCGACATGCTGCGCAGCAGTCAATCGCTCAACCACTGCGCCAACCGTGTCGTCAAAACTCCTACAAGAACTAACGTAAACTCTCTTTGTCCGCAGTACCAGCTCCAAAACTCTACGTCCAGCTGAGTCCAGTCCTGGTATCCGTGGACGTGAACAGCGTCGTATGGCTGGGTGCTTTCTTACCACATTTGGTACCTCGTGGACAGGAGATGGAAGAGGCACCGCCTGCGTATATGGATGTACGGATGGAGGCTATCATGCCTAAGGTATGTCATCATCATTATTTCAGCCAAAACGTCCACTGCTGAACATAGTCCTCCCCAAGTGTCGCCACATTGACCGGTCCCGTACGTCTCGCATCCAGCGGATCCCAGCAACCTTCACCAGGTCCACCTAGTGGGAGGCCTTACAACGCAACGTCTTCCGGTTCGCAGTCGCCACTCCAGAACTTTTCGGCCCCATATTAGGAGCATAACTGAGGAGCTCGTAGCTGAATAATTACAGCCACTCGGGTCCAATCTGCAGGTTAACCCGCGCTTGTCTTAGGGTCAACTCACACCGAGACGCGACGCGACGATACTAGAAGAGGCCAGTGATTTCGGGCTGCACGGCGCGCCGCTGCGAGACGCATCGCGCAAATGTGTATCTTTTCGTGTAGAAAATAAAGTTGTATTTTGAGTCACTCTTTAAAATTTTGCGCGCAGCGTCGCGTCGCGTCGCGTCTCGTTGTGAGCTGACCCTTAGTTGGTGACCACAAATTACATACCCAGTTACCTTTGTACCTCGGAAAGCACGTTAAGCCGTTGATCCCGGCTGTCATTTGAAGACCATTGACAATTTTTTACAGGTTGTCAGTGGCCCGAAGTCTGACAACCATTTTTCCAAATGATATATTACCCAATATTAATTTGGTTGTGGAGGTCAGATAAGCAGTCGCTCCATGTAAAATACTGGTATTCAGCTGCATCAGTTTAGAATAAAACAGAAGTATCTGATATCATCATCTGATGACGAAGCTTAGTATCATTTATTTCATTTGTCGACAGGTGGTGTTAGAAGCGGGTTCCGAACACGTGTCTCAGCAACGCGACCGTCCTAAAGAACTGCAGATCTGTACCGCTAGAGCTACGTTCACTAACGTGCGGGAGTCTCCTAGAGCCAGTTAGTTTTATTTTATTGATTTTGTTCTTCTTTACTACTTATGTATTAAGATTATAATCGGCTTGTATGAAACATCAAATTAACGAAACGCTGAATTGTCGAACGTCTAATGAATATCAAATGTCGAACTCGTCAAATTTTGTGGTCTACTTGACCACTGTTCAAAATTCATGAAAATGTTATGTTATTTCAAAGAAGTAACAGAAAAAACACGATGCGTGAAAAAAGTAATAAACTCGATAAAAAAATGGAGTAGCTACACGCTTAAGAAGTTTTTAGTGGGGGTAGTTTCTATCCTTGTCGCGCGAAACGGCCATTTGAACTATGTAACTATGGCAGTATGAAATATGACGTCACATTTCTGTAGCGCTGTCTTTGTCTAGCACTTCATTAAGAATCAGTTAAGTTATAACTAAGCCATTTTTTTTTATCAATTTTATTACTTTTTTCACACATCGTGTTATTTCTGTCAGTTCTTTGAAATAACATAACATTTTTCGTGATTTTTTAACAGTAGTCAAATAGCCAATTGATCTGAGCTCCAGTTGCATATATTATCGCACTCTACACTCATTGACGTAGCGTGACATCAATAGTCTCTTCAAATACTTCTGACGTCGTTACCTCTTACATAAACAAAAAAAATATTAGACTTAAAAAACAAAATAGCTTTGAAATCAATAAATAATCAACGTTATTGAGTTGGTAAGTTAGTGAGTGCATAGGGACTAGATCAAAGGTTTATATTAGCTAGCGAAACTCCGCAGATGTGTTGGGTATCGTATAATCTTAGTATGTTCGGAGAATTATTGAACCCTTTGGGGGGTCATCAAATAACCCCTCCCGCTCTTGGGCAGACCGAAAGGGTGTGTCAAACTTCTACTGTCTGAAACCCAACAATTTTCCTTCTTAGCTCTTTATGTCGAGTCCGCGGTATCTCTTACAACATCCCGCGAAATATTAAACCTTAACGTACCTTCACTACCTTCTTTAAATAAATCCGATCTTCAAAAAATTCTTCCATGTCATCCTCTTAAAGATCCAGGCTAAATACCGATAGGCTATAGGCCATGTTTGTTGCAGACTCTGCCGGTACCCGCGCGGACCTGGCGGCCATACTGTCCGCGTTACGGCGCGCCCAGCCGCCCGCCGGACACTTCCCGTGCGGACCGGACGATATGGACCCTATACATGAGCAGTTTATATTGCATGCTGACAGTGAGTATGCAATAGTAAAGTCGAACAATGTGTTTGGTATGCAGCCAGCTAACTTGCATTGGAATAGGGGATCTCCAAAAAATATTGGAGACGTATTTTTTCTTTTTTCACATAAACAAAATTTGAAGTCAATACAGTGCTTCGAAAACTCGTTAACTCTTCGAAAACGTTTTAGTATGATAGTACATTTTTAACTACAAATGACGTCACAACCACATCTTATCTTCGTCAATTTTGATTAATTTGATAAAACAAAAAACACGTATCCAATATTTTTTGATAATCTAACTGACGGACTAATTAGAATCATCAAATATTTTTTTTAGTTAGTCAACTACCCAATTCGTTCATCGGTTCCTTGGTCTACCTCTTCCTCTCCATCCACCAACATGTGGTTATGAAATAAATTTCTCAAAATGTATGCGCTTAGGAAATCGTAATCAAATCATAATAGTCGCGACGTCACGAGTGGGGGCTGGTGACGTCGCGATGCTTTCTGGTAAAAAATGTACCAAACTGTGACGCCGTGCAACTTTTCGAAGCACTGTATCGTCATCACTTATTGTTTACGTGAAAAAGAAAAAAATACGTCCCTAATCTTTTTTTGGAAATTTATCTGACGGGCTAATTAGTTTTTTTTACTACCCTATTGTGTGAGGAATGATGTGAACGAGTAAGGAGTAAATGATTGCGTAACGCTTGGCAGAGAAGAATGTACGAAAAATACTTATTGCACCAGATGATGATGATGCTCTTAAAACAGTGAAACAAAAATGTCCTAGATCCAAACATTTCGAAGACATGTGACGTCTATCAACCCGCGTGGTGGATTATAGCCCATTGCCTCTCATAGAGAAGAGGCCTGCGTCCTAACTATTAGATCATTATAGGCTGATTATGAATTATGCTATAAATTTTCTGGTTTACCAGTTCTTGTGTTTTAAAATGTCATTAATTCATCCACAGATTTAGACGACATAGACCGTGGAACCGAAATCAGTCCCGAACTGTTATGGCGTGAAAATAGAGCAGTTTGGTGCGCGAGAGTGGAGCCTCTATGGACTGACTTTTGTGGTGCGAGAGCTACTAATAATAAGCCTGCGCCTTTGTTGGATGCTACGCCCCTTACTGCGTGGGTGAGTACTAACATGTTTTTTAACTCCTATTTTGAATTCATCACTTTTTAACCGACTTCCGGTTCTCAATAGGGGATCGGACTGAGTCAAAAGAATATGATTCGAATTACTCCGTCAGTTAGATTATCGAAAAATATTGGATACGTGTTTTTGGTTTTATCAAATTAATATAAATTATTTATTGACGAAGATAAGACGCGTCAAAGATCATGAGTGTAGGTAAAAAATGTACTGACATGGGACGTTTTCGAGGAGTTCACGAGTTTTCGAAGCACTGTATCGTCTTAATTTTTTGTTTATGGAAAAAAACAAAAAATATGTGTTCAATATTTTTTGGAAATCTATCTGACGGTTTTATTCGTTTTTTTTTGTCCGATCCCCTATTGAGTTATTTTTATGTTTGTTACCTCATAACTCCTTCGGATATGAACCGATTTGAAAAATTATCAAAATCGGTTAAGTAGTTTAGTACACGATTGTTCTTATTATCTTCTACGTATTAAAAAAAAAGTAAAATTTATTCATGACAAGAATTAGTTTGATTATTTTTCCGACCCAAATATCGACCAATAGAATTGCACCATTCGACGTCACGTGGTACAACCTACATGGTATTATACTGATTATTTTTCCGACCCAAATATCGACCAATAGAATTGCACCATTCGACGTCACGTGGTACAACCTACATGGTATTATACTGATAATTTTTTGAAAATTTTCTCTGGTAGTTGCTATATAAAAAACAAAACATGATCCAGTCAAATTAACCACACGTCAAACTGACAGGTTGAATTCAATTGTGAAAATTGGAGATTTTGCATGAAAATGAGTCGATTTGGAGTTTGTTCTCTGTCCACCATCGATAAAAAAGTCAAAGGAAATGTTCATTATGAAATTCTTATTTGTTAACTGTACATTTCGTCTCATGGTGCAATTCTATTGGCCGACATTTGGGACGGAAAAATAATCCCCCGAATACCACACGAGCTTCAAAATTATCTGGCATTTCCCTCAAGGTTCCCTGCAAACAAATAAAATCGTCAAGTTTTTCATTTGTTTGCAACGAACCTATCGGGAAATACCCGATAATTTTGAAGCTCTTGTGGTATTATAAGTGATAATTTTCTACTAATTTATTTAAAAGATTATGCTAATCCGCAAGAACCCATTCGCGGGTGAAATCCTCCAACTTCACTAGAAATTTTATTTGGTTCTGTCCTGTGTCTTTTGCATGCAGTGAGGGCCAGTTGTTTTGTGTTGTCTTCCAATATCGTAAAGTCTTCCTCTGTGATGTTTCCCTTCCGGGCCTTTCAACGATGTGAAAGTTCCATATGTCATCAACGAGTCGCGCTACACATTTCCATTTCAGATTTTTAGTATATTTTTCTTGTTTAAGTATTTCAAATTTTTAACATTTTGCGCTCTAGTCCACCAAATTATAATACTGTCACGACGGTCAAATAGTATCATCAAGAAACCTCGCTAATAACTGTGAAGTACCAATAAGAGTCCAGTACGTTCTTGTAGGTACCTACTTCCATTCACAAGGTCGGCGGCATAATTGCCATTGTAATTTCGACCGTATGCCGGGGGCGTAAAGTAACTTCTTCCTTGTTAGTTCTTTTATCTTAAAGTTTATTTTTTAGTTATTTTTCTTTGTGAAAGTTTTATTCATTTTTAGTTAATAATCGCGAATTTTCTCGAACTTCTTCGTATAAAAGGACCAACAGAGGTCGGAGTCAGTCTACTTTTAAGCGAGACAACGAAAGGTTCGAAGAGATATCTAGTGCGATAAAGTGTTCAGTTGTGTTTTGCGATTGTGTATAAGTATTTAGCGATGAATAAAGTTATTTCGTGTGTTTAATTGGTAGGGTTTTTATTTATCCCATACCCGACTCGTAACAATATAATACTTACACTTAATAAATACCTAACATAAAACCCTTCCATCTCTCCACAGATATGTTTCGACGACAACTTCTCCCGTATCTGGGTAGTAGCACGCACTTGTGGACTGGCCGGCCTTCAGCTGAACCACTACCAGATGCTGTTCCTCATGAGACAGCTCGAGAGGATCTCGGAGATGACAGCCTGGCTGGCGCACGACGCGGAGAGGCAGCCGGATGCTGAAGATGGGTAAGATCTAGCAGTTTGTAGTTTTAGGCGGTTTTGTGACTTGAGATTGTGTACTTCTATTATACTCGTGTACTGTTTGAAAATACAGGGTGTTTGGTAGGGAGCTGTACATACGCCTAGGGTAGAAACTAGGGATAGTCTGCTACCTACCCCCGCCCATTATATTGACCTTGGCCTCAAGGTTTTTTTTTAATTTATTATTATTTTTTATTTGATTTTTTGACTAAAACTACCTGTAGCTCAAAATCTATCCATGGGACCGGTCGGCTAATGGTCTTGTTTTAATCGTTAGAGTCTTAGGGTCCTGCAAAAAATTATTTTACACCAGAAAATTGTGGAGAAGAAAAGTTATGGGGCCTGAAGTACCGTAGTAAGGTAAAGAAATAATTTTAAATTAAAAAAAAACCTTGAGGCCAAGGTCAATATAATGGGCGGGGGTAGGTAGCAGACTATCCCTAGTTTCTACCCTAGGCGTATGTACAGCTCCCTTCCAAACACCCTGTATAACGGGATTATTTTCAATATCTGGTCAGAAATTAGAAAAATGGGCAATTTACATAGATTTCCCTTTCGCTCTGAGCAGAGCGGTAGAGAGTGTCAGACTTCTACTGATTAATAACTACCCATGTTCCTTCTTAGCCCTTTGTGTCGAGGCCGCGGTAGGTATCTCTTTCGAACAACCATCCCAACAACAATGTTGCTGACATCTTTTTGAGGCGCGCGTGGAAAACGAACGCGCCGTCGACACGGCCTGTCGTCGTCATAAGACGGACAGACGGCGAGCTAGCTCATTACTATCATTTACAGTGTGTAAATTAACCCTTCACACATGCGTCAACCAAGCATTCTGTACATCAAACTAAGTACCCCTACGCTAAAATTTTTGCTGGAAAACTTTTTTTTGGGGTCTAAAATCACATTTTACGGTAAAACTCAATGTAGCACTCTTAAAACATTGTGCTAGTGGATGCTTTGAATAGTAAACGGGTCATGGAGGTAATTTAAGTAAAGTTATAACCTGAAAAACTAGTATTTACAGAAACAGCTGTGCAAAATTTGGAACTTTGACCCCAAATATCTCCGTAACTAGGAGGTTCCCAGGTATGGTCTAGAACCAAAAAAATATCGCAGTGGTGGGGAGAACAAATGCCCTTTGTTTGCGTTAAGGGTACTTTTACACCCTTTATAATCGTAATTCACTTAAGATAGGTTACAACATTTTATTAAGGCAATAGTGGTAATAATTGGTATTGTAGAGAGTGCTGTATATTGTTTAATTAATTGATTAGCGTAATAATATTACGCTATATAATAAACAACATACAGCACTCTCTACAATACTAATTATTACCACTATTGCTTTAACTGAATCATTCTCCGAGGCAGGGAGGAACCCTGCCGCGGTTGCGGATTATTCCGAAGGAACATGGGTGTTTTTTAGTCTGCAGAAGTCCAAGACTTCCTTTTGCTCCGCTCAGAACGGGAGGAGTCGGAATAAGTGTCGATCGGGACTTTTTTTCAATTGCGGCTGAACCTTAAAGATCGAATCGTACTACTGTTACTATATAGCCACGAGCAGTTCCTAGGACATAAGACAGACAAAATGATTTAAGGTAAAGGCAAACCCCAATTATTTATAACGATTATCGACTCCTTACGCTTTCTTTTCTATAGAACAATAGTGGTAGGCGTAGTGGTACCGGCGGTGGAGTTAACCTTCGTGCTTCCATCAAACAACCCTGGACAAGAGTCCTCCAGAGATCTGGACAGCGTGCCTCTGGACTCGTCCAGTTTGCAGGACTTGAAGTTAGGTGAGTGGGCTTACCAATTATTTTGTAGTGGGTAAGCGGTTCGCAGATAGTTGATAAGATGCATAGAACTGGAGTAAGGGGGTTTCATTTAATCTGTGTACAAGGTTATTTTTTATATCCATAATTTTAGGGTTACATTCTATAAGTAAAAGTAATACTGTGGGCCAAATAACCACGTTGTGGAGCCCTCGCATAGCTAGAAGGCGACGCGGTCTACGTCACAGGAGATGGCGGAACGGGCTGGTCCACTTTGATTCGGATTGCAAAATTTGAAAGGCATGGGGGAGGCCTTTGCCTAGCTGTGGGATGCAAAGGGCTAACAGTAACACAAAAAGTTCTAGAACACATGGTGCAAAAAATACAATTTCGTTTACATTAGTATTTCACTGATAAAGTACATATTTCATCAACAAATACGAGTAATTCGTTTTCATACAAACTAATCTAATTTAAAGGTACTCATATTATGGAACGGGTAATGGGTCTGGAAGCGACGTTGTAATATTTCACGTGGTTTTTACAAATAATCGTGACTCGTCGAATTATTTTGTATGAAGAAATGGAAATAAAAAAAAATATACTTAATTGAAAAATAATTCATATTATACCAGTTGATTCTTTTAGTGTCATTTATACCCTAATTATGGGATAACAATAAAAACACCTTGTATACACATACACAAATCAGACTATCAATCTCTTTCTCTTACAATTTCTTCTAGAAAATTCTTTTATTTATTCTTTAATATTACGTTATTTCTTATTTATTTGTGTATTTATTTCCACGTCTATCCGTGGGCAGAGCACCAAACTGTCTCTACGCTAGGCGCGTCGACGCCGCTTGAGGAAAACTGCAGTAAGTTTTTGGGTTTACAGATACATATTGCATTAAATAACCATGGTTCTGTATATAATGTTTTGTGCCTAACTGCACTTATTACTAACACAGTTCATTTTAATATTATTGTTAGAAAGACTTTAGGGTTAGCGTTTAACTAAATCGATGTCTGAGGTAGTTAATATTAAATTAATAGTCAATCAAAGTAATAGGGTATTTCACCAAAAGACTATACATGAAGACGATACAGTGCTTCGAAAAGTCGTGTCACAAGGTTAGTACTTTTTTAACCACAAAGTAACGTCACAAGTTCCCACTCATGATCTTTGACACGTTTTTTTTTCGTCAATTTTTATTATTTTCATAACACAAAAAACAATATTTTTCGATAATCTAACAGACGGATTAATTCGATTTTTTGTGGTGAAATACCCTATTCTAAAAAAACAATATTGCCGGAAAACATGTTGTTTTTGCAGTAAAAAAATTTGGTTTGAAGTTAGACTCGAATTTATCGCACGGTACTCAAAATATTATGCTGATGGATGCATTGAATAGTACGGTATTTAAAGCAATTTTTTATTATATTATATTAATTTTTAAAACAACGACGGGGCGAAAACGTGACTTGGAGTTTTATATTTCACCCGTTCAACACTGTCAATATCACTGTGATCTTTATTCACGTGGCGAGGTTGCTATTGGGTTCCGCTGTTAGGTGTAAACGATCTGAAAATACGATAGGCATCGTCTCAATTAAACGGTTGCCCTGTAAATAACATTTCCTTTATTTTTATTATGTTTGTGTGTAACAAGCTCACGATATTTTTATAGCAGAAAATTTCGAATACCCATGCTTACGCAAAAACAGTTGATATGTGCCTGTATCTTTTACTTTTATTTGTTTCTTTCTGTTTTTGCACATCTTCAGAATATAAATTAATAAAATCATTGTATTCTACACATTTCTTGTATTCCATATATATATTTGGTCAATATTATTTGACAACAATATTGCTTAGAGGATTAATTTTTAGTGTTGAATCAGCAGAATTATCGATACACTGTAGCCCAACTGTTCCTCATGCCACAACAAAGTCGTGGAAAATACACCAAAATCTGTTTCATATTCAATAATATATTTGTTAAACATACAGGGTGAAAGAGACATTGACACTTAAATTAGAAGAATATATTAAAAATTAAATCTGCTGTTTCCGTGGGTAAAATGAGTTTTTTTTATTAATTATGAATCATTTCTCTAGGTGGTCGGTATGACTAAACACTTGGTTATCGTTTGTACGTCGATGTCCCTCCACCCTGTATTGTTCGTGTGAATTCATTTTCTGAACCCGCTATTCACACCACGCCATGCTCACCTTCATTAAACGGCGTTTAAAAACAAAATCATAAATCCGTCACTTCGTTGCTTCAAACGCAGTCAGATTTTTCGACATCAAAAACATATGGATGTACAAAACTCTCTATCAAGATTTATTATCGAAAGCCGTCACCACTAACGTGTGTGACTCCCAGTAGGTTCCGAAGCGACGATGGCTCCGTCGATGTTGGATCGTGACAGCGGTGTGCTGGCCACTACGTCGGTGGACGTGTACCAGCCCATCGTCATTGAGGAACCGCCCTCGCCTAGTCCGGGGATGAGTTTTGGAGGTATGTTTTAATTGATAACAATGTTTCTTGACATAAGCATAAGGTCGAATGTACATATACAGTGAGATTTGTACATCCGACCTTATGCTTCTAATGTCGAGATTTAATAAAAACAAAAGGATTTATATTTATAATGATAACCATCTGATAGTGTTTCCAAACAATATAGAGATACACGTTCTAAAGATCTGCAGAAAGTAAATATGACTTGTGATTTGGTTTCTGCTTGTCAGAGATAAGTACCTAAGTTTTATTCTATAGACTTTAGGTTATAACAACGGTAAATACAATGAAAAGTTTAGTTCGATGTATGACGAGATCTGAACTGGTTTTAAAAAGAGACTAACACCTTTCTCCGATCACAAGTTCTAACTTTTTCTATGGCCCAATTCCACCACAACCAAAGAAATACGTTTAAAACAATTATCAAACATCGTTCCGTTTCCGTTAGTCGTTTGTAAACGACAGAGACAGCCTAATGTTTTTTATGCGTTTAACGCTAAAATAGGGGATCAGACAAAAAAAACTTATTAGTCCGTCAGATAGATTTCCAAAAAATATTGGTTACGTATTTTCTTTTTTCACATAATCAAAAAATTAAGACGATATAGTGCTTCGAAAACTCGTGAACTCTTCGAAAACGTCACATGTTAGTACATTTTTTACCTACAAATGACGTCACAACCCCCCACTCATGATCTTTGACGCGTCTTATCTTCGTCAATTTGTATTAATTTGATAAAACAAAAAACACATATCCAATATTTTTCGATAATCTAACTGACGGACTAATTAGAATCATATTTTTTTGACTCAGTCCGATCCCCTATTGTTTACTGAGTTGTTTTGTAAACGGGCCTAAATGTATCAAGCACCAATACTGCTGTTTCGCGTTGGCATAAGAATAGCCGCTAACCTTCTATCCGCTTCCAGGTTTCTCCTCAATGCGTCGCGGCCTTACATCTCTAGTGACATCAATAGACAGCGCCTTAACTCGAGACGATGGGAGAAGCGACGCTGCCTCCACTGCAAGCTCTGATAGCGACAGATATATTGTGGTCGGCTTGGCTGCCGAATCGCCCGATGACGCTGATATGGCATTCAGGTATGTAACACACTTGTAACTAGGCTCATTATCCCCTAACTCGACACAAGAAGCGATAGAAGCGAAGTCATTGACTGAACTTAAGTCGCATTGGACACGCCAACATTCCGCCCCATTAGGCATATTGACCTCTACAGTTTGTTTATAAATTGACATAAAAGCCCACTTTTCTAGATAGAGGACCTGGTGGACATACCACTTTCTGCTCTATGGCGGTGGATGTGTTTAAAGAAGAGTTTATTTTTGCAAGTTAATCGTTTTTAGTTTCATATCAAAATGAAAGCATTTATTTCAAGTAAGCCAGTTACAAGCACTTTTTAAATGTGTCGTAACAAATACAAAATTAATAAAAAAAAAACTACAGTCCCAATCACAAAGCATAATAACTATGAATGTACTATAGTCACTTATACCAAAACGTAGATCTCTATGGAGACGGATGGGCAAGAAACAACATTCATGGAGACGCTTATACATCAAAATATTGTTACTAAATCTTGGGTACATTTTATTCATGTTGATAATGATTTCCGCAGAGAGTTCGAGCATGGCCGTGCGTCAAGTGGGGTCAGTGGTGTGGAGGTAGCAGCGGAGGTCGTGGAGCGATCCTCGTCTCCCAGCGACCATTCCGTCACCAGCTCCTGTAGGAGGCGAGATGTCGTATGTTACTCATTTTACACTTTGTTCAACTTTGTTCTCATTGGGCGGATATAAACTACTGAACGCCACCTGATCCTTACATGTCAACTTTCATAAAAAATAGTATACATGACTTAATAGTATTACATAAACGCATTAGTATTATTTTCAGCATTTGTAATTCAAAATATATGACAGATTATAATTTATGGCACCATACAACTTTAATATTTCCTAAAATGAGTAGAAACCGTATTGCTCCCAAAGATATTGACCAGTTTTTGTCGTCTAAATAAGTCATTCCTATTGCACTTCGAAATAATCTACAAACCTGAATCTTTCTATCGACGACGAGGCGCTTTTGATCTACGTCGTTTATAGCTTAAACGAAAGTAAGGAGAGGTACTGCACATTCAATAGGGGATCGGATAAAAACATAATAATTAGTCCGAAAAATGGATTTTCAAAAAATATTGGACACGTATTTTTTCTTTTTTCACATAAACAAAAAATTAAGACGATACAATGCTTCGAAAACTCGTGAATTCCTCGAAAACGTCACATGGTAGTACATTTTTCACCAACGAATGACGTCACAACCCCCCACTCATGATCTTTGACGCGTCTTATCTTCGTTAATTTTTATTAATTTGATAAAACAAAAAAACACTTATCCAATATTTTTCGATAATCTAACTGACGGTCTAATTAGAAACATATTTTTTTGACCCAGTCCGATCCCCTATTGTCTGAATCATACAATAGTACCACTAAAAGTATGCGCTTTGGAAATATTCGTGTTTCCGTATATTCGAATACACAAACATTACCGAAACACGTAATTTTTGTGGTGCGACTATAATTCATAATGTTTAGCTCCTCTAATTGACAGTCCATGCAAAGGATGTCTATAAAAATTGTTTTGTACTATAGACCAGCCTTTGTGTGAAGAGATGGTCCTGAGGATCCTTACATATCCTTTTTAAATTTTTGTCCGCCAACCCCAAATAGAATGGAACAAGGCAGGAAGAAGATTATAATGATCACAAGTTATATTCCCTTTTCCCTTCAAGATATCGACTAGCACCTGGCGTCTAAACAACATTCACATAGTCCACCAGAGCGGGGGTGGTATGACTACCCTCCGTCTGGCCGCCGATGACCTCAAGAGCGACGAATGTAACGCTATACCCTGGGATGAGTTCCAGGTGAGTTTGATGTGGGGGGGTTTTATGGGGGAGGGGGGACGCTGGTATTTGTGTTGGAGCTTTTTGGAGCTGGCTGTATTGAAAATAGTGACTTGAATTGTTTATTTGGCAATATTAGAGTATACTACCATCAAAAAATATCAAAATACACCAATACTACAAGCGCAGTTGCTAGTACTTTGGCTGAGCAGTATTCCTGTCTCTGTCGCACAAGTATTAAAATACAAGGGCAAGAAAGAGACGGGAATATGTCTTAGTTAGAGTAACTATTGTAAACTTTTAGAATAAAGGTGTGTTTTGTAACCTAATTTAAAGGTAAATTACATTTGCTATAGATAGTTTCTGGTCTAAGAAAAAAAAAAACATCGAAAATTGTCAGAACAGCTAACTCTGAACAGCTTCAAACAAATAACTCTATGTGCATATTAAAAAAAATGTACTAAAAATATCAACAAAATTTTACATACAAAATACACTTCGTATTATAGAAAACGAACAAACAAATTGGTCATTTTTAGTACATTTTAATTTCCTAAACATCATACACATTCACTGGTTTTATATTTTTTTCACACCTATTTTTGAGAGTTTTTTACAAAAAAAAAATTAAACATACATACCAACATAATACAACATTCTTTTATGTACTTTTCAAGAAATGTTTTTTATTATTAAATATTCGATTACTTATATTATTATCTTATATCGAAGAGTTTTAATACAAGTCTTACTGAACACAATAAATACTATAGTAAATGAAGGCGGAGTTACTTCTGATAATATTTAACAGCATGCGTCGATATTTAAGAGTCCGCATTATCTTTTATTTTCTGACCTTACATTTATTGAAAGTCTCCATAGGCAGAGGCAGTGTCATTGGAGTTTGAGAGTTATTGTTCTGATAGCAATTTAACGAAAATCACATACGCAATGAAAATCTAGTGAGTAAAACTAGTCTTGAGGTCAAACAAGCAGTATCAGAAAATCCGTTGAAGAAGTCATACAGGTGATAAATTAATAACAAGATATTCTCATAAAATTGTTCAAAAGTATCCAGTGAAATGTTGTACCAAACTTGCACTGATATGTCGTATATTCGTGTTCCCCATACGGAGCAGTGGTCCCCAAATTGTAACGGCTATGACTTAAGTGTCTTGTACAGTCTTAGATTGAAACCCAAGCAGACACATCGGTGTTATTTATTTCATCACAAATGCTCTCTCTGCTCTAAAAAAAGTGAAAACATTTTAAGAAAACCGACATATGCTAGAAATGTTACGTCTAGCAAGCCACATTGAGACCGTATGGACTTCATAGCCAAATTTCTCTCATAGAGAATAACCCTGAGTCCCAGTACCTACAGTCTCCCGAAAGTAAAAATTTAAAGTCTGTCCCATACTTCGACGAATCCTCAAGCGCTTGTGATTATCCAAAATCAATATTTTGCACATGATCTGCTATCCCAATGACGTTGCCTCATCAGATGTGCATGACCGTATCATCACAATCATTGTATTTCGTACCCAGTAAGGTGTATCGCTGTAATACTAAACTATGTTGATAAGGCTTCGGGTTTAAGAGCGAGCGATTATCGAGCTAATGTCCTATTGCACTATTTTGTAATAAAGTAATAATAAAACATATTGTAAGCCTCTGAAAAATAAATGTTGCTACGTTTTAAAAAATATACTTTTACATAAATACTGTGGTGCTGTTGATTGCAACGTTGATGCTTCAAAGACATTCGGTAGTGTTTTAGCAAATTACTATATTTAACCAACTCCGTTTGGCATCTACCGTCGAATTGTCCTAATATGATCGGCTAGGCATATAGGAGATAAGCCGGCTGTTTTCGGAGTATAAACTTTACATATATCGCGTTTTCTTTTCTCGATATTAAATAATTAACGTTACCAAAGAGTTGCTCGACCATCGTTCGCTCTACAACCCGTCCTCAAACTGGAATGCATCCATTTTATCTCTAACTATATGTGTCTATGTGTGTTTTTTCCTCTATGGCAATTCCCGCCCGCTCGGCTATCGTGAAACGAAAGAACCGTCTCAAGGTATTTAACGATCTATAGATCACGATCTATAGATCATTTGACACGATGTAGTGGTATCATTATGTTGAGTGCCCATAGATGTAGAGGTTATGTGTCGTAGCCAAGGGGGTTTGTCTGTGTATGAGTGAGTGAGACGAAAGATGTTTCTGTCTTTCTTCTTTTTTTATTATGTTTTATTGTGCTTGTGTTTGGTTGCTAATAACATCAATGTAAAAAGCGCTATGTAAGTATAAAAAGTCCAAGATTTATTTTGAGTTGAAAAAATCTAGATTAAAATGCTTCAATACATTATTAATTGGGCTTAGGATATCTTTTTTGAATGGTAAAACATTTTAAAAATCTTTTTGGGGATTGTCGGACCCGAAAAAGGCAATGTTTTCACACATATTTCAATCCAAACACAAGCACGTCTCTCTTATTTTTCTAAGTTATTCGACCAGAAACATCTTTACAAATGCTTCATTGGTATCTGTTACATGTCCGCCATTTTAGCTTCGCCAGCACCATCTCAAGGCTCAGGTAGGACGCATCACGCAGCCAATATTATTGTCCCATGCTATAATGCCCCAACCTTGGTATTCCAACGGTTGAAGAGACATAAACCTTTAAATCCAAAATTATCCAGTTTTTATGCATGGTTCTAATTCCGTGTTTCAATTGATTATATTTTTAAATCCAAATGTCTGTAATGAAAAAAAAAAGGTAAATAAACACATTCTAAGAAATATTTTTTTATAAATGTCGTTATTTTGTCTATATCCTAAATGTTATACATGTATTCTAATTCTTAAACAATAAAAACACAATTGACAAAGATTTTCTATACCTACAGTCTTTTCTAAGCTTTTGCATGTAATACTATATAAAAAAAAAGGTTTGCACCACTGACATGCAATTGTTTAGTTATAAAAAATGCCCTTTGAACACTGCATACACTGATAAACAAATATGTACAGATATCCCAGCAAAAGTATGCGGTTCGATAAAATCATAGTTAATCTTCGAAAAAACGAACGCGCATTATACCGAGATCTGAAACAGAGCTATTATAACCATAGAAACACTTACCTATAATTAAACCTTGGTTACAAAAAGATATAAAAAAACGTGATTCCAAAAATGTCTTCAAAACTTTTGATCAATAAATGACGGTATGCGACCGAAGTCAGCACCCACAGATAAAATGCTTCATGTATAAAACTTGGATCTTTGTTCTTTAAAATATTCCTTACTGTTTAATAACTTGTTAGTAACGAGTAATATCTATAAAGTTTTTATCAAAAAACCTGCTTTGCAAATTTGGGTAGTGTTAATCTACTTCTGATGCTGACCGTACCTTTTTTTCTTTTTTACTTCTACTGACTAAAAACCACTCATATTCATTCTTAGCCCTTTATGTCTAGGCCGCAGTATCTCTTACAACATCCTGCAACCCCGACGGGGGATGTTTGTACCTCGGTTGACTTTTTGGTAAACAAGGTCCATACTAATACGAAAACACGAAGATTACCGAAGCGCATACGTTTTCTGGTTTAACTGTACTTGTGTAAATATCGTCCGAATTTCGTCTAAACTTGACTTATTTCTCTTATTTATTTATTGATGTGGTGCAATACTTTTTAATGAGTGTTTTTTACTAAATGTTGCATGTCCCGCACAATCCCTTCATCTCCATCCACACATAGTGTTGTTAACGTGGTTGTGATGTAACCCGCTTATTTGTGAAGAGTCTTACCATGTCTGATTGTCTGCTGATACTTTTGAACGCATGTCGCGTTCGTGAGAACGTCAACAATCATCAACAAATGCATATTGTAAAAAAAAATACCGCTGTCTCTTTTCAAACTGTGCCCTATAAACAAATAACGATCGGTGAGAAAAAACAAATGACGATCTGCTAATATAATATAATCTACGTCTTGCTCTGTTAATCGAGACTCCACATATGGACGTCATCTGTCAAAAGTTCAAACGATCAAAAGTATCGGCCCTCCCCTTTGTCGAAGTTACTGTTTACTCCCTCCCTTCCTCCCGTAACGAGTCCCTCTGAACACAGAACAAGTTCTCGATGAGGGCGCGCGCGTGGACGGAGCCGGCGGTCAGTGACAGTGATGAACTGGAGCCCAGAGACGAGCCTCTGGTCTCGGCCAGGCTTGTCAGGACTCAGATGCCGAGGGAGCCTGAGACTAAGGTATGTGTGAATGTGTAACTTGTTTGTGATACTGGATGTTGGTTGTATTGAGTGAAGTGTCTCCCAAACTTTGTGAACTATAATAATAATAATAATAATAATATTCCACAACTATCACACAACGCCATCTAGTCCCAAGCTAAGCAGAGCTTGTGTTATGGGTACTAGACAACTGATAAACATACTTATATATTTCTAAATACATACATATTATAGATAAATTACACCCAGACACAGAACAAATGATCGTGCTCATCACACAAACATTTGTCCTGGGTGGGAATCGAACCCACGACCTCCGGCATAGCAGTTAGGGTCACTAACCACTAGACCAACAGGCCAGTCAAAGTCAGAACTGTCACATTTGCAAATAAAAATAAATCAAAATATTTTTTTATCTAAATCCATATGAAAGTTACGTTACTTACTCGTATAACCAAACCATTTTTTTTATCGTCGTTCTGTTTGCTCCGGCTACTTTCAGCTGGGCCGATTTTGACTATTACTGACAGATATCTGATGTTATAAGGAGTAATTTGGACTATTTTTTTTATACGGACAAACACTGAACTAATGAAGAAGCGGACGATGGTTGCGGACAACATCTAGCCTTATAATAATATCTGAAAAACAGATGTGCAGTTATTGTAGTTTGAACCTTATATGAATGTTCATATCTCCTCATTTCCACTTCTTATATCCATCATAATTTTCTGACATTACCTACAGGGTCTGGCACCGTTCGAGGAGCTACTGGAGGCTCGTATCCGTGACCTGAGCATAGCTCTGAACATGAGTACTGCGTTGGCACTCGCTGAGCTCATTGAAGATGAAGTGGTCGTGCCGCCTATGCCGCTTGAAGTAAGAGAACATTTTCTGTTTGCTTTTAGTATTTTGTTAAGTTTAGCTGATTGTGTTAATGTAAAATCAAGCTGACAACCCAAGCAAGTTGTGATCGCTTTCGAAACTTTTGTAACCCATTCTTCAAACGAAACGGACGGAGTCTAAATTTGGGCCTGATTGATGGCAAATAAAAAATATAACTGGCGAAATCTTGGTGCACGATTGCCTAACCTTTTGGGGTTTACACCTTATGTGTGTCTAAAATGTAATAAAAAAATATTAGAAAAAAAAGCACTGACTTAATCGATATACAATATGTTAGTTTAAACGAGGGACATATTGAAACCCGCGATAGGGCCATGCTTAGATGATACTAATAAAATTATGAACAAAAAAAGCACTGATATATAACAGACAGAACCATACAAAACATTTCGGAAAAGTCTCTCCACCCTTGCGTTTGTCATAGAAAATGTTTCAATAAATTTTGTGTATATCAATGTGCGTATAAATGAATTTTAGGTATAATCTATTTTCCCTTCATATTTTAAAACTGGCGTTGGACAATGACGAAAAAGAAACGTCTAATAAAGAGAAAGTCGACGAGACGTCTAGAAATGAGATCAGCGGGCTATTGCGTATCTTTTAAATGACAGTGGCTAACCTATAGTGCCTTTCAATTACTGTCAAATGGGTCCATTTTGTACTAAACCATAACCAATTTGACAGTTAATCCATAGACAATATGATAGCCACTGTGATTTAAAAGATACGCAATAGCCCTGCTGGAGAGCGTGCTTGGGCCATGGGACAATTATGTCACAAATTAAGGTTGTACTTTTTTTACATATTTGGGACGAGAATCGAATACCGAATCCTCTCCTTCAATATGTCCCTCGTTTAACCTAACACCCTGTTTATATGACTGTTACGCGCTTTTAAAGCTAGGTTGGACAATTTACCGCAAGCAAGTAAACTCAGATTGCGACGTGCAGATTTAAAAGCCAGATTACCCAACCCATAAATGAAATATAGTCATCGGTCCCATAATAACTGAACCAAATATTCGACAACAAAAAAAATCTTTTACTTTATCTTACCACTACTCTCTACTTCCAGGTACTAATAGACAACGTAAAACTCCACCTAATAGAAGACCGTCCGACGCGCTCAATATCCTCCCCCCCACCACAACCCCTAGACGTGGACTTAACAACCCTACGCTTAACGCGGGACCTCGCCGGGGTCGTTCGCCTCGGCCCCCCTATCTCCACCCCCTCCACTGTGGCATCCCCAGCCACGCCACAGCCACAACCAGAGTTGGATGAAGCCAGAGATAAAATTGATAGGCTTAATAAGGAAAATGAAGAGTTGAGGAAACGCCTGGTTACGCTGGCAAGGATTGCAGAGGATAATCGGGAGTTGAGAGCGTGAGTGATCATTTTTATTTAAATCGATGTTTTTACTACTTTCTGAGCGGTCCTGGTTTCTTGGGTCGGAGAACATGTTCTTCAGAAATTTATTAGATTACACAGTAGCTACGTCTGGATGCGTGTCCGGTTGATGGCAATAGGCACCTCCCCTACGTGGGACTTAACCGGTGAAAAGTGGATGTACTATAAGGTACAACTCTGCCTAATAATAGGGTATTTCACCAGAAAAATCTAATTAGTCCGTCTGTTAGATTATCGAAAAATATTGGATACGTGTTTTTTATTTTATCAATAAAATAAAACGTGTCAAAGATCATGAGTGGGGGCTTTTGACGTCACTTTGTGGGTAAAAATGTACTAACCTTGTGACGTCACACGTCTTGACGCGATTTTTCGAAGCACTGTATCGTCTTCATCTTTTGTTTATATGAAAAAAGAAAAAATACGTGTCTATTATTTTTTGAAAAACTATCTGACAGACTAATTAGATTTTTTTGGTGAAATACCCTAATGAATAGTTGTCTAACTTGATTTAACTGCCGTATTTGTTTTGAATTTTACTAATTAACAACATTCAATCACTTGATTGAAGTGAAGCTACAACAAACATCATTCTGATTGTTTCATAATTATTCTATACTACTAATATTATATATTATAAACGCGAAAGTTTCTAAGTATGGATGTTTAATACTCTTTTACACAAAAACTACTGAACGTTTGGATAACATTTGGTACACATTTGGTATTGACGACACGGTTAGCGCAGTGGCTCAAGCAATGGACTGCTGCGCTGCGTGTCGCGGGTTCGATCCCCGCACGGAACAAATATTTGTATGACCTACAGATAGTTTTAAATGTTTGGGAACGCAACCACGATACAGGAGAAATTCGTAGTGTGGGGCAACGTTTTAAAAAAAAAAACAGGATGGTTTTATTCCGATTGTATCTTCTCGTGGGATAATTTACGAGTTTTAGCGGGCGAAGCCGCTGGCAACACCTAGTCTCTAAATATTGCATATCCATTGAAATCCGAAAATCGATTTTATGAATGAAAATGTATATTTTTCAATCTGCCTGATAATATGTTTTTTTATAACTTAAATTTTTCAACTAATATTTCCTTGGCATAACGTTGCAGGAAAGTGGAGGAGGCGTCAGTGTTACGACAGTGCGTACACGCAGCGCAACAGGAAGCGGCCAGCTTATTGGCTGACAAACAGGAGCTTTTAGAAGCTATGCGGATGTTACAGGTAATATTAATTATTCTTAAAAAAAAAGCATCGTGAGGAAACCAGCATGCCTTTTTTTTAGCTGTTGGAAAATCATTAAATAACCCCTCCCGCTCTTGGGCAGAGCGGTAAGGAGTGTCAGACTTCTACTGACTAAAAACCACCCATGTTCCTTCTTAGCCCTTTATGTCAAGGCCGCGGTAACTTCTGAACAACCCGTAACAAACCAGCATGCTTGAGAGATATTTCATAACGGCATACAAAGTCAAGTCAGGGCGGCATAAAAACACTGATTCCAAGTTGAGATAATAAACATCTGATAAAGAAAGAAGAAGAGTAATAAAGATGTTTACTGACTTTAAAATATGTGATTCTAATTAGTCCGTCTGTTAGATTATCGAAAAATATTGGATACGTATTTTTTTTTTTATCAAATCAACTAGCGGACGACGCGCGTGCTGATGTTATTACATTTTACGATGGGCTTTTTTTTTTAGTTTTTATGCCACGGTTAATGTGTTGGCTAGCCAGCCGTCAGCCAATGATTCCCGTTGTCCACCTCTCACTGACGTCTAGGTGTTAAAAAACTGTTTTTTTAATATAAAATTGATTTTCAGAAAGTACTACGCAAAAACCGTTTAAAAACTGTTTTTTAATATAAAATTGATTTTCAGAAAGTACTACGCAAAAACCGTTTAAAAACTGTTTTTTTAATATAAAATTGATTTTCAGAAAGTACTACGCAAAAACCGTTTAAAAACTGTTTTTTAATATAAAATTGATTTTCAGAAAGTACTACGCAAAAACCGTTTAAAAACTGTTTTTTTAATATAAAATTGATTTTCAGAAAGTACTACGCAAAAACCGATTAAAAACTGTTTTTTTTAAATAAAATTGATTTTCAGAAAGTACTACGCAAAAACCGTTTAAAACTGTTTTTTTAATATAAAATTGATTTTCAGAAAGTACTACGCAAAAACCGTTTAATAATTTTTTCGATTTCCAGGAGCAGTTGTCAGGTGGTTGCCGTGGGAAAAGATAGCGCTCGCGGGGCGGCCCTGCACAGGGCTGCCTCGACTGTACAAAGTGCTGCGGACATCAGCAGACCTAACTACCACCTTTATGTACCTAGTAACGCATTGTGGTTCATGATATGACTGTACTAGACCCTTGTATCTTAAGTAAGGTCTAATATATGACTGTAGGCCGTTTGAGTAAGGTCAAAAGGTAAATTCTTAGATAATGTTGGACGGTCATCAACAGACTTAGGTACCACTGTATGTGCTGCTGACTTAGGTAGTATGTACCGTAATGCTATGTGGTTTAACGATATGACTATGTAGACCTTTGAAGCTTGAGTAAGGTTGAAAATAAAATACCTACAAAATGTCCTACAAAATGTATCCTATGTATGCTTTGTATTTAGTAAATACTTGTCGGAAAATCGTTCTTAACATCAGAAGCATAAGGTTGGATGTACAAAACTCTCTGTATTTGTACTTCCGACCTTGTGATTCTGATGTCGAGCATTGTATGGTATTACAAGGAAATCTAGACTCCTTCTAAGGTTACCAAGTAAATCTTTGGCGGAAAGAAAGTTGTGTAACGTGGCACCACAGATATACATTTAAGGTCCACTTAAAATAGATGTACAAACTTTTGAAATCATTCAGACCACCAAAATAAAGACAATGGTAAAAAAAAATAAGAACAACATCATACCTACAATGAATCAAATCAGCTAACGCGTTTATTCTAGAGTGCCGGCAATGTATTATTTAGGTCAAAATAAAAGCACTGGACTAGCTGACTATATTCCGATTTCAGTGTAATGAAAATACTAAGTAAATATCTATGCGTGTCACCGTGTACGTTTGAGTAAATACTTGGGGGTCAAGAAATGTTATGTACATTGTAGCGTGATCAGCGATTGTTAGTACTGCTACTGTTAATGTGCTATCAGCGATTGTAGAACCTTTTATATTGTACCAAATAGGTAAGGTTGAAAGTAGATTGATGACCGTAAAAAATAAAATGTGAATAATTGAGGAGCTAAGCCAGGAGTGATTTGTTTTGTAGACGTTAGATGAGCTTGAGACAGTAAGCTATCGTATTTTTTTCCTCGTAAAGCTGTTTTTTGACATAGGTTTTGATGAAATTATTGTATGTATGCAGTCAGAGAATAAGCCAAATCAAACATATTATAATATTATATGGCAGAAAAACTGGGAACTGTTGGATTTCGTGTAGTGATCCCCTAATCATGATAAAGCCAACATTAGTAAGGTAGAGAAAAACTTTAAAAAACGCCTTAGTTTATCAAAAATATAACATCACGCGTGTAATTCCCTAAGGGTTGGGCAGAGATGCACCTAATAGCACTCACATATAAAAATGGAGGAATAAATGGAAATTTAAACAATCTCGCTGTGACAAAGTTTTTAAGTACTTACTGCAGCATTTATTACATAATTATGTTGAATTAATAAGAAATCACTTAATTTCTTTTATATACCTTACTTATAATTATGAAATACAAGCAATTAATTGTACGGTAATTGAAAAATAGCCAAAAAAATTACAACATCATTTTATTCACAAAATACATGTTTTTCAATTTTTTTCTTTGAATTGATAAAAGTGATCTTAAATACTAATGCATATTGGAAAAGTGGGTACTTATTGTGAAATGTTAGAAAATGTAAGGTTCGGCTGCTTTTTACTTAAATTGTTACTAGTGTAGACTAGATTTTGTGAACATAGCGTTACATGAAATTTATTGAATATAGCCACGTAATAAAATAAAGTGATACTTATAAAGTGTACAATAATTAAAATCATTTTTGGGGGTAAAATAAATCTTATTTTAACTCTTTTTCTAAGCGTGTCGATAGCAATCTGAATTGTTTCGGCCCAGAACTGAGCAACTAGTTTAGCGCTTTCGATAGCGTCCTTTAGTTCATGTAGTGAACAAACCGCTGATATTCTATTAATCTGGCTGTATTTAAATATTTCATTAATCCAAAATCAATGTTTACAGTATAAATATGTGAAATGAGTAATTATCACAAGTAAATTGGCCATATGCTATGAATATTTTAGTGTAAATAATCTACAGCCCCAATCCAGTATAGGAAAGTAAGAATTTGAAAATTATCAATGTTAGCTTAAAATAATGATAAAATTCTGAAATATTACCTCAGTATGGAAAGTAATGGTTGATTCTCATAATTATTTAATTCCTATTTTTATTCGCAATAGAGGCATAGTGTTAAGAAAAGTAAGTTAAAAACCGGTTAAAAATCTTAAAATAGCGGTATGATCTTTAGGTCCGCATCGCATACCTCGAAAATTAATTTAAATATGAAAAGGTTTAACAACAAATAAGTACCTAAATAAAGTCTCAAACCAAGTTCCTTTTTCCAAGTTTTTTTTTAAATTATTTGACGATTCACTTATTGAAACTTCAGCAATTGTCCTTGGATCACTATGCAAACACCCATATCTGAATAAATGACCCATAGAAACGTGACCAAATAGCAGGAAATCCTCCTAAGGCTATGAGATAATTGGTAATAAAGGTTATCGAACCAATGGGGCTGCTTATGTATAGTAAAAATATTTAATTATTTACCAAGCACTAAGAGGCTTTTGATGTACATTCTCGTATTATAAACTATATTTATAATGTAATCGTTCAATATTATTTTGGTGCCAAAAGCGCAGACTGTATTATAAAATGTAGAACTATAGATTTTGTTCTTTGGTTAGACTTCTACAAACAAACCGTTTTTTCGTTCATTCAAAAAGGCGTTCCATTTTCAAAGACCTTACATATCTATCAAACCATTGACCAAAGAATTTTGTCTATACTTGTGCATTTTGATTTTAATGAGGTTGTACATAAAAGGTTTTATATATTTTTTAATGAAGTGATCATTTTATTTGTGTATTTTTTAATGTATTGTACATACTTTTTATGAGGTGGCGTAATGTAGCTATTTTTTCAGATCTTTTTACTGTTTATTGATAGTGTTTTCATTGTGAGAATTTCATGTGGATAAGTTGTGTTAAGACGTGGTTAGAAGAATTTAAATATACTTTTAATGGGAACAATTTCGGCTCAAGCCCTTGCAAAAAGTTCAAAACTTAACCATCTTTAAAGTATTCTTGTTGACATACTTGTCTCGAAATTCAAATTCCTCTGAACACGTCTTAAAATCTATATAAAAAAATATCTTAAAATAAAAATCTTTCAAAAGTTCAGTGAGAAATTTTTAGAAGTAAACTTTTGATAGTATTTAGGTATTTACATGTCCTCTAGATTGTTAGCCCAGATGAAATCGGTTCGCAGTGCAATGTCTACTAAAAATGATAGTGTTGTTACTCGTACATGGTGGTGATAATTTAGTCATATTGGTACGGACGCATCTCTCTCACAGTGATGTTCATGACATGATTGCATGCATTTAAGGCTTCATAAAGCTTGAGGGCACTGTTAACAATATACCTTAACACTCTCTCTTTAGTGTCGCTGTCAAGGTTGATCCTTGGCCTCTTTGGGTCTGATATTTCAGCGTCATTGTTGTCTGCGTCCACGGTTCGTTTCCTGCTCACACTCGGCACCTGTTGGTCGACATCCATTTTGCTGTTAGAAGATAAAAAGATAATTTTGTTTTAAATGAGTCTGTTTATACGTTACACCTGAGTCACCGAATTTTGTCAGATAATCAACTAAAGTCATTGTCAGGTGCACATGCAAGTCCAGCGGGGCGAGCACGGGCGTACCCAAGACGTTGGTGACAAGACGTTATAAATTATGTCATGTCTTAGAATTTGTCTTAAATGCTAGCACGGGTACCACATGTGATATAATTTAAGACGCGACTTGTCTTTCTTGTTGCTGACTTCATAGTGTGACCTAGTATATTAAAAAAATAAAAATGTCTATGACCATCTGAATAGGCGACCAAATAAAATAATACGTATAAAAGAGCACAGTTCATACAGTTAAACAACTTTTTAATTTTCTTGGGTACTAATTCATTTTTGACATAACACGTACGCGGCACGTCTTTCATTTTCTTTTTTTATTTATTATTTGATAACTTGCTACTAACTAAAAGTTCTGTTTTTCTTTTAAAAGTTTGATGTGATTTGTTTTGAAATATATTTGTCAGGCGGAAAATCCGTTGGAACTCCCTGTCTGGCAACTCGAACGGATTAGAGGAGTCCCGAATGTTTCTTCGGAATATTTTCCTACTTTGGACCTCTTGCCTTCGGGCATGAACATAATTATAATAATTTACTGCCATTTGATGCAGTAGTAAGCAGAAAAATATACTTATATTTTTAATTTACTTTTATCACCACCTCCGAACGAACGTGATATAAACGAGCATATTCATCTGTCAAAATGTGACATTTGTTACAAAATGGGTGCGCCCATATTAGCAAATAAGACATAGGAGTCCCAACTAAACGTCAAGAAGTTATATCACTTAACAAGAAATTATCTTACGCCGCCGTGCTAGCATTTAAGACAAAACGGTTTTATCGCCCAAACTGTGATAAAATGTGTGACTCATGCCATGTCACTGTAGGCCGTGCTCGCCGGGCTGAATTAACACATAAAATCATATTTAGTAGTCTAATAACTTTTTCAATAAATTTTATTTGGCGGTTTATACCGTATCAACAACCAATATTGTTATTTCAATGATAAAATTGATCGGAGTCATTTTAAAGGTATCTTGTTAAAATTATATTTGTTCTCTATTAAGTGTATTGAACAAAACTCCCAACGAAAAAAATCTTTTAATTAAAATTAAAAAACATTGTAAGCTGAATTATTACCACCAAACAAGCTTTTATCACTTGTTAAAATGCAATGTATTACAATTCGGGGTAGCTCTATATGTATATCTTTTAAAATACATTTATCTCTTTTAATCAGTGTTAGGATAAAAAAAACTCGTGCCTGTAATAATTAGGTACATGATATATTCGCTTTATGGTCGTTGCTGCCTTTTTATACTCTCGTCTATTTAATCTATGTAACTTTTATGAAACAAATCCTATGTTCGTCTATCTATGGTTCAGTATACGATTTCAAGTGACATCTAGTTGTATTAAAAATGATGGAGGCACCCGTAATGTTTGTTTTATAGTGGAACATGGTTATTTTAGCGCTTGAAAGTCATAGTCACAGGAGAGCGCTGTTGGTAAATATTTGTGAATAACAGGATTTTTTGTTGAAAAACAAGATGGTGGCCTTAGATTAGCGCGAAAATAAACACGATGCACTCTATGGTGAGGCGCCCGGTTTTGTCGAGTTTTCAAGTTACTAAATGTCATGTTTAATCGAGATTTTTCTGTTTTGTAAAGTGTTAATTGGTATCGGTACTCTGTCCAAGGTATGCTGTTTCTCCACTAGTTTTTTGTCGAGCAATCCGACTATTGAGAATGTACCATAACGTTGTTGCGATTTATTTAGTTACGAAGGAATTGTTAAAATTAAATTTAATATTCTATAGCTGGTTGTTGTATTATTTTAAACAAACCTACAAGGAAAGGATCATAAACCGCTTGGCGAAGTCGCACAACTCGCACACTGTCTAAAGTAGTATATAGGACGTGATCATGTGAGTCCTGTCAAATAACGAGCATGTTGGACAGACTCCTACCCACCAAGTTCTAAGGGTCCGTTCCAATTATTATTATACTCTTTGGTCCGTTCACACCGGCTCGCAGAGGAGAGTAGATTTTTTATTATCTTTATAACAGAGTTTTGAATCATTGTAATAAGTCTTATTTTTACGTGTCACCACTACACGTTTGGTTTGCTCTCAAGAATTCTCAGTAATAAAAATTATAAAAAAATCCGACGAATTGAGAACCTCCTCCTTTTTGAAGTGGGTTAAAAATAAGTGACATATAAAAAGTTCTGTTTTAAACATCATAGAAAATCGGCACTCCTCTCCGAGCTGGTCTTTGTGAACGGACCCGTATCTTAGCTAATGTTGTGACAGAATGGAACGCACAAACAAAACAAAAATGTAATTGAATGTACCGCGGTGTGAACTTCACACTTGAAATAGTTTGGTAATTTATTCACCGCCTTATCTTTAATTGATTTCAGACTGATAATATCTAGACAAAAGGTTGTCTGTAGTATAACAGCACAGCGTAAATTATTGAATAAAAATATGTCGTTATAAAATCAACATCACTCGACGTTATGTTTATTTACCCTATCAAAACATTAAGGTGGAAGCTCACATCTGGCCCGCGAAATTCTAATTTTCTTACGTTTTTGGCAATTTGCAGGCCAGTGCTTGGTTGTATGTTTATGAAAATTTGATTTGCGACTGTAAGACATATGAAGTTACCGAATTATAACCATCAAAATTACTAACTACTAAAGAACGACGACTAAATTACTAAAGAATGACTTTTACATGCAAAAATCAATCTTGACATGAAAATGAACTTGGAGGGTTGTATTGATAATTTTGATGGTTATAATTCGGTAACTTCATACGTCTTACAGTCGCAAATCAAATTTTCATAAACATACAACCAAGCACTGGCCTGCAAATTGCCAAAAACGTAAGAAAATTAGAATTTCGCGGGCCAGATGTGAGCTTCCACCTTAAGGTGAAAGCGTCAGGATAGCCGCGAAATTCAAATTTTCTTACGTTTTTTGCAATTTGCAGGCCAGTGCTAGGTTGTATGTTGATTGAAATGTTGGACGCGAGTGTAAGACGTATGTAGTTACAGAATTATAATCATCAACCCTCCAAGTTCATAAAATTCGAGGAATGACTTTGACCTCGAAAAAGTCGTTCCTCGAATTATATGAACATACAACCTAGCACTGGCCTGCAAATTGCAAAAAACGTAAGAAAATTTGAATTTCGCGGCTATCCTGACGCTTTCACCTTAAATTAAAAAATAACCTTTCTAGCAGTCGGGTTTCTACACACACATCAATTTGATTTCACCCAAAAAAATAGATTGACGTAAAAGTTACGCTTTATTCCTGCGTGTATCCGAACGCAGAATTTGATTAATCAAAAAGAGTGTTGCCAGATGAGTAAAATATACCCCATTTAATGTAAATTTACCAAAAATGAAAATGTATTTGGTTTTGGAATTACACTAAAAGTGAGGTATCCAAAATGATAAAAGGTGATTTATGACAAATCATCGGTCCGTTCAAATGCAAATGTTTATATGGACGATGATATTTTTACCCAACTCCGGGGGATCCCAAAGGGACGGTTATGCGTTTGACGTGTATTTGTATGCATGACTCTTTACGAGTTACGTTTAGGTATTAATAGATTCGTTTTGGTGGCGCAAGAGATACTGTCAATAAACTTAAAAACAGACAGATATGGGGTGCCTTAATTATGGTGAAATTCGAAATTTATCGTCTAGTCCTGTAGAGACTTACGGGTGATTATATCAAAATAAAGTACTTATATATTTAGTATTAATACGTTGTTACAAATCGTAAATTATAATGAAAAGTCGCCTGTTATATTACTAAACTAAAACTTGGTGATATTTAAAAAAAATGTTTGTCTGCGTAGTCGGTTTGCGGGCGATAATTTACGTAATAATGTCATAAGATATCATTAACGATTCGTCACAACAAGCCGAACGCTTACACCGAGATCGTGACTCTGATCTCTGATGAGATTTATAAGACGTTAACACGTCAAAAACTAAAAAGCCCGGTTGGAAAAGCAAGAGGCCATATTAATTTTTATAATTCCGTTCAAATTTTGTTTTTTTCGGCCATCCATTTTGCAATCAATGTGCCATTTAAGTTTGGCAAACCTAGGTTCTCTTGCGGATGTCATTTCTGATGTGATCCTGCAAGGAGCCTCCGACCACGGCCCTCTCCATTGCTCTTTTTTATGATGGGGGGTGGGAAACCATCAAATAACCCCTCCCGCTCTTGGGCAGTGCGGAAGAGAGTGTCAGACCTTTACTGACTAAAAACCACCCATGTTCCTTCTTAGCCCTTGTGCCGAGGCCGTGGTATCTCTTTCGAACAACCCCCAGCCCCGACGGGGGTCGTCCCTTTCATGTTACTGACATCTATTTGGAACACCAACGCACCGTTGACATGGCCTGCCGTTGTCTTAAGACGGACAGACGGCGAGCTAGCCCATTACTCACCGTCCACAGGCCCGCGCTCTCCATTGCCCTTTGGGTGACTTTGAGCTTCCTGATGAGGCCCATTGTGTGCGACCGCTTTTCGGTGCCCTAAGTTAAAACCAACCTGCCAACACATACTGGTCATAGATTTTCGTCTTGAGACACTGTGGTAAGTTGGACGAGAAGATATTACTCAGCTTCCCAAACGCTGCCCAGCCGAGTCGGATTCGACGATTGACCTCTTCCTCGAAGTAAGACCTACCCAATTGGACCGTTTGTCCCATGTAGAGATCTTGCTAAGAGTGGGTGTTACATGGACATTCAACATAACTTTGGTTTTGTTCATGTTCATTTTAAGACCTACTCTTTCGGAAGCTCCACTGAGGTCATCGAGTATTGTACTGAGGTCCTCCATGGTCTTAGCCATGACCGCTATATCGTCGGCGCAAACCGAAGGTGAGTGATGTACTCGCTATTGACGTTGATACCAGATTGTTATATCATAATATTCCAGAATTTTACAAATTGAAAACACAGTATGTTTCTATTTCAAGCTGAATGTTAAATTAAGATTAAAACAGGTTTTTTCTTTTTTTTATGACAGTATAAACACACATTAAGTTATAGTATCTAACTCTTAAAAAATAAACTCTTTCAAATAGTTTGACATACTTTTTGGGGACATTTAATATTTTAAAGTGGCAATTAAAATACACGTGAGCCAAGAAGTGGGAATAACGTGACTTTCATACTGTGGCAACATTTTTAGTGATGGCCGATGTTTCAACTTGAACGGGATGCTAACGACCGTTGCCGAATTTTAGTGTTAAAATAAATCAAGTATCTCATAATTGGGTGTTTATAAGTGAATATTAAATTTCTATTAACATTTTGTGAGGTATTGTGTGTTTATTAGTGACTAAATTGTAAGTGTTGTTCGGTAAAGAATGTTTGTTGTGCCCTCGCTGTAACAGGATCAGTGGCTAATAAAATATTGGATTACGGATTGCTGTTTATTTAATTGTTGTGGACTAAAGGTAAGTCGCGTTACTTCATGAACTTGTTACATGTGTAGTTTAAGTCCTAAGTGTCGGTTTTTTAATGCCACGAAGGCTGTACGCGTGATATGCGCCAACCGAGCGCCAGAGAGATAACGGAAGATTACAGTAGATTGCAAAGATTCTGATAAGATTCCTTTCTTTACGGCACTGCGGAGCCCTGAGTACACACCATAAAAACTGTCTAACGTGCCTAAAGCGACAAGTGTTCGTAAAAACTTGTTTGAACGTAACAAACACTGAATTGAACATGCTTCATGCTCTATTTCCCACTGAAAAGTTTGATATAAATTGAGAAATCGCAGTGAGAGGTATTTACGTACCCATTAGACATTTCGTGCAACAAATTCCACTTAGTTCTGCACCACAAACTTAATGGAAAGGTGTTTTTTAATTAAAAAAACTTAGGTTAATAAACTATTTCTGAAGATTTGAATTCAAACCAAATGTGTAATTTCCTGAACATGTAAACCTAAAAAATTTAAAAAAAAACGAAAGTGACAGCGAAACTAGTAATATTTCCATATTACAAGTACCTACCATGAAGTTTCCTCATTCACAACTTATTTGTAATTCAATGTAAACAATTTTAATTTCTGTCATTGACACTGTTTGTCTGATGGCCACTCACATTTTCTTCTCATGAGTTCTTGACATAATGTAATAAAAATGATATCCTACCTAAGAATTTTCCCACAGTATAAAAAATACCAAAGAATATAATTATTGTCATTTAAAGTTGATAAGATACCATAATTCTCAGTTGTAATAACATTATTTTTTACTCACAGTTTCTAAAATGTTTGTTCAGTATTTTTTATTGTTGAAAAACAATTCATAATCAATTACATCATATTAAATTATATAACACAGAATGTTATAAATATGCTGCATTTTAAATACATAATATTTATAAGCATATTTGAGCCATTTAAATGATTAAATTGATTGCTTAATGTAATCAATATCCTGTTATAAAAATGTATTTAAACTACCTACTACTATTTATCATAACTTTATCTAACAGGTAAATCAAAATAATTGTAGTAAATGTCATTACTATAAATAAAATAAAAATAATGATAACACAAAAACATGACTATCAATGCTACAGCCACAGTATGGGTAACATGACAGCTTATGAATATTTTTGAATTTAAATCAAGTAATTAGTGGGATTTAAATGCCTCTACTTAAGTCTACTTCTTGTTGCTGGCACAACAGTATTTAAAAGAATTGAAAACCCAAAACCTACATCTTCACTTCCAAAACAACTAACTCATAGTTGTGGAATATTAATATATTAATTAATAATATTAATATGACTGACTGACTAACAGACTTCACACAGCCTTAATCTATGCATATAGAAACTTGAAAATCAGCAGACATTGCTTGATAAAAATGGGCAAAACACTAAATTGACAAACTTGACATGAAAAACGTCATCTAAATAATACTTCTATCTGTCAGAATTAGTGTGTTCTGCTTAGCTCAAGATCTTACAACATTACTTAACGTTAAGTACTGATGTTTTACCTGTTGCTGCAAGTGTACTGTCCATCTACAACTGCATGATGGAGAGAGACAGAAATATGCTTGAGCCAAATCATATTCCAGTCCAGATTATCATTGTGATTGATTTAAAAATTAATAACTATGCAGTTCAAGCTGGCATTGCTTGTTAAGAAAATTTCCATCAAATGTCATACTTCGCACATTTATTTTGATTCTGCGTTTTCCTACTCCGATAAGTTTAGGGGGATTACCAAATGATTTAAATTAGCCACTAAATATTTGTCTTCATTTTTAAATACCAGTACCACAAGTTACTTAAGCACAGTATTTATATCATGACATCACTGACATATGGCACCTTTGTACAAGGCCAGTGCTCGCCAATTGCCAATAGCATATTTGTTTCCTATTTAATGTTTGTAACGCTAGCATTGCTTGCAATTTTATGACTGTGTTATGGCTGATGTTGTTAATTCTTATTTAATTATGTATAATTAAAAAAGGAAACATAACTGCCGAACTCAGAGAGCTTTAATGATTACTTAGGCCATCACTTAGTAAAGATTTTGACAGTTTTGTCATACCAAAGAATGTCAAACCATTACTAAGTGACGGCTTAAGTAATCATTAAATATCTCTGAGTACCGCAGTAAGACAGGCACCGTATAGTCATAGAGTTTGTTTTGATGAAATAGCCCTGAGAAGTAGAACTAATTAATCTGCCAAGTTTGAGTGTGAACCTCAAGTATGAGTATAATTCCACGCACATCTAAAAATTCAGCATGGTTTCGTGCAGAGGCGACTGTGCCCACTTACTCTGCACTCAGAGGGCTTTAGTGATTACTTAGGCCATAACTAAGTAAAGGTTTTGACAGTTTTGTCATACAAAAGTATGTCATACAAATTACTAAGTGCGGCTTAAGTAATCATTAAATATCTCTGAGCACTGCAGTCTGTCATTAACCTAGGGTAACGAAAATGTCTGCTGGCATTTATGTTAACCATTCAAAGCAAGAGTAAACATGCATCCTCTGAGCATGCTTGTTCCAGCATAGACCTCATCCATCGCTTTCCATCAGGCATGATCCAAGGTCAAGAGGCCCACTATGCTATTAAAAGAAAAACCGTTTAACAGTGTGTTTATTCAGTATCCTGCCTGCATTTGTGTGCCTTATAAAAATAACTGTGAGTATAATAATGTTAGGTACAATGCCCCTGGGGAATAACCACCCATCCTGTTATGTTATTGCAATTATTGTTGCTTGCATAACAATGATTGTTAACAACCTAAAGACAAATATCAAATATATAAATTGCTAAACTTCCTTATTTTATCATTATTGAGAAGGCCAATTCTAGTACTTTCATAAAGAAAATGTTTGAAATCAAGTAACAATATCACCTCAGCGAAAATGTCCACAATATTATAGTAAAGTACAATTTTTTGTTGGAAAAAGAAAGTTTAAAAAACGGGAATTGTCCCTCTGAATAATATTTCTATTTACTGTGTTAACTGGCCTCCTCAAGAAACCCACAGAATCAAAAGAAATGGTGTCCTAATTCTATTTCCAATCTACTTATCTCATTTCCTGAATGAATTGTTAAAGACATTAACACGGAGTTAATTTTAGCCAGTCGTATCAGCCGACTGAACCAAGCGGTCACCTATTTGGCACACCGCCATGTTTACCATCATAACCTTACAAATCATGTTATATTTTTTTACATAAACCTACTTCGGTTTTAGGCTGAGGACTCATAATTATTTATAGTCTCTTTGATTGTTGTTAAAATAAAAATTATCTTAAATTAAGGCTGGTTCACAATGGTTGCTTATGAATTATGATTTTTTAAAGTATTTCGTGTTTTTTTTACGACTATCATAAAGTTCGTGTCATACATCCAATAAATAACATGCCGTTTAAGTTTTTTGAAAATTTTATTAAAATTATTTTATTACTCGTTTATTTTACGACTCTATCAATTATTGAAAACACTTTTTCCCCCAATGTTTCACAAATAATGCGGTTTTTATTGAATTTCTAAAAACATGAGTTTCTAGTCATTTAAGTTACTTGAAGTTAAACATAATTTACAACTCAAACAAATAAAATCTGATTAAAACCGTCATATTCGGAACTAAATTTTAGTTTCGTTTGCACTAATAAACATACTAACACGCTCTCAACTCGAGTGGCAACAAAAAACGGCTAAGTACTTAAATACCCGTCGTTCTACATATGAGTAATATCAAATAGTAATTAAAACAGTACCATTCGGGTCGAACCATGATAACGGTACGCGAAATTGGACATCAGTTTGTTTTTTATTAACTTGTACGCAAATAAGGTGAAAAAGTAGGTATACCATACTCATACGAACGGTGTTAGGGACATGAGTGGATATGATGCTCATCCGATCAGTTCAGTCCAAGTACAGACTCTAGCTGGTAGTTGAAAGTAGCCGAGAATAGTGGTAATTAAAGAAAAACAACATAAAAAAATAGGTCGCGTTCGTCTTAAAATACGTGAGATTTGAGAACCATATCCATCGGTCGGCAAAAAAGTTATGATTTCTAGAATAGCAAGAAAAGAGAATATCAGACTTGGGCTCATAGGAAAATAACACAGACAGAATCGAAGACGGAAACACCAATACGTAAATCTTACGTCGTGTACAATAATCGTACATTAAAACCCAACGAACAAAAAAAACTAGAGGCTGCGAGGCTGGTTTTACCTCAAACCACACAGATAGGTAATGTAGGTACTACTAGATACCAAGTTATAATCCCTTTATTATGAACTTAGCCAATTACATTAAATACTTCATCAAACTTAGGCCTACATGTAACCATTCACAGATTATGAAGTACGTAGTAATCAAGGATTTTACACTCAAGATATTAGAATTAGCTGCCTAAAACCTTGAGAGTTTTAGCGGTAATCTTGGAGGCCTCAAGTTTTGACATGAGCTGTCGTAGATAACCGACAAGATTCTAAAGAGTACGTTTTAGAACCTAGAAAAATATTCAAGGCTAGCAAGCGGAGTCTTTTAACAGCGCATCACCCAGTTCTGCAAAAACTGAAGAATTTGTGATAAAAACTGGCAGAACTGTTTCTTACCAATGAAACCTGCCGTTATGTTTTTCGCTGTCATTTTGAACGAGTTGAATACCTTTAAAACTAAGCGCAACAAACATCCAAAAATACATCATCTTTCAAGAACTAAAACTACCTATAGATTTAACGCAGACAAAGTCGGTAACCAGTATCAAGCCTCGTTATCCGAAGAATCGCCCAACAGATTAGCCGTAAAATTATCTACAAGCAACTGTACTATCCGGTCAAAAATCCTCGAATTTGTCACCGAAAATGAAGACATAAAACAACGAACCGAACCTCGCAAAAACTTGTATTAAATAAACTACCTATATCGTGGACCATCGTCAGCTAAGTCGGTAATCCGGCCCAGATTAAAGGCATCAATGGAATTCGGGAATGGGATAACGGACGGCCGATTCGGTTTGAACGGACGCACGACAAGGTCGTTGCGCCTGTCACCGGACCGGTTCAGACTAGCGTTTATGTAGCCGATTTAGCTATAACGCGAACGTGAACAAAAATGAGACTGGTGTAATAATTGCCTCTATCAAGTTCTACGTACTACTTGATATTGTAAAGGTTATTGAAAGTTTAATAACTTTTTTAGTTTTTTGTCTGTTTGTGCTAGCCTCATCCAGTACCTAAAGATCCAAGTTATCAATTTTAAGTTTTAACTATCTCATCGCGTAGCTTTTTACCAACCACGTCGGGGTCGGCTTCCAGTCTTACTGGATGGGGCTGAATAACAGTATTTTCCATAGACCGACTGCCTATCTGACTTCCACAACCCAGGTAGTACTCGGTAATACGATACCCCTTTGTAAGGCTGGTTGTCAGATTATCGGGTCTACTACCTGACTACCTGTAACGACTGTTAAGTTTTTAACTATTAAATTTCGAAATAAAAGTAAGCCTCTAATACGTCACTAACTCCGGTTACTCTGAGAGGTTGTCTCGTTGAGAGATACAAAGTTGATTAGGAAGCGTCCGATAATTTCCTCTATCCGCAAGCGGCAAGTTTCTCATGTTACGTACAGGTACAGAGACCAGCCGAGTTTTCTTCGCATTCCTATTAGAAACCAGTTTTTCTGAAAGCTACAAGTATTGATATTATAACAAACGTAAAGGCCATTTAAAAGTACTCTGATAGTTCAACAAACCTGCAATTAAAAATGGCAATGGCTGGTTTACGATCCACAAATACCTTGCATTTTAGTCCGTATCGGCCATTCAGTTCATACACTGCGGTAAAGTAACCACATTGCCACGAAAAACCTTCTTGAACTCGTAAAATCGTAACGCTAAGGTACATTACTTTTTGCTTATCCGTACAAAGTATTCAATACATGTTGAGCAACAGAAGTTTTCTTGCAGTAGCAATTTTATTGCTTACTGTCGCTAAGTACCAAGTGAGTCACAAGGACAACTGGGGAACATATTTGACATACTTACTTTTTAAGCCACTACAATATCTTTATCTTCGTGTTTTACTGGCAGTATTAGAATACAATTATATGGCTAAAGCATATCGCTTGTAATGAACGAAACTTTGTAGCGGTCACGTCTTCGACTTAGCGCTATAAAACGAAAGGTGTTAAAATATCAAATTGGCATAACGTGACACGAGAAGTTTGCTGTTCTAATAAACTCACCATTTTCGCGTTTTATCCAACCTTCAACAAAAAGTTCACGATATAAAGTTATATTTTACATATGTTCAAGCATAAAAACACCCTTTGGGAAACCTAGTTTTCACGGTGTACCGCTATTATTACCTTAACAAATCCAAAGGGAAAAGATGGGCCGTTACGTAATGGTTTCTGCCGAGGGCTAAACGGCATATTTGGGCACACCTAAGGGGACCAAAGTGACAATGCTCGAGGTCAATGCTCCAAGTATGTAGTTGGGGACATCCTTTCTGGCACGACACGGCATTAGCTTATGCCATATGGCCTTGATTCAAGAACGATGAACTTTGCTAAAGTGAGAAATATCGATCGACGGAAACGTTTGCCAGTTCGTTCCACCGGTGTTTAGGTTCCTTGCATTGTGACATAAAGCTTTGCAGACGGAATGTCTTCATTAGTTGCAAAATACAATGAAGCTAAAGACTACTTAATGTCATTAACCATTTAGCTCGCATGACAAGGAAACAGAAACTAAAAAAAAATACAAGAATGTACCCTTAATAAGACACTATTGCAACAAGCTGACAAAGTCTCGGAACATTAAAACCTATTTGAAACGATGTTCCTACAACGTAAGAAGAAAAAGAACTAAGCAAGACTCACTGTGCAGTAAATTGGAAAAAATTGTATAACTCCGACAACTTTGCTGGCAAGACAAAAGAATATCATCGGAACGAAAAGGCTGACCCAATTTCACCGTAATATATTTTTAGAGCAACCTCTTTAAAAATGCAATTTCCGTGCCAAAACTATTTTACCAAAATATCTAGGAGTATTTTCGATCTCACCTTGAAGTTGAGATGAGCTTTTGAGATGGTTTATTAATAAGGTCTAAACGTTCAAGCTCAAGGCATAATAGTTTCATAGTAGTCGTTTATCATAGCCGGGGCATTTGTCAACGACTCTGCCGCGAGCTCGGAATAGACATCCTAAATTCCTAATTACTTCGTTGTCTCAAATTGGTATTACGAGCACAAAACAGGCAGACGCTAAGTCATAGTAAAAAATTTCGCCTCGTGACTCATTTTGCATCGCTAATTTCAAAACTGGTTGTGGTTGATTGCCTTTGGGGGTTTCCATTAGCCCAATAATGCCCAATTTCGCACAATTAGGACTTTTTTGATTGGGTACGCGATCATGATCTTACGTATGGTGGAATGTTTAATTCAATTTGCCTTGGATACTTTGCGCTTCCGAAATTATTCATTGAAACAGCAACAGAAGCAGCATTCTTAATATTGCCAAATTCCTTACGGGTCATTCATTTTTCTAAAGAGGCCATGCATATTTGCCAAATTGGTTCGGTTTTTTGACGCAGTATGCGTTCTCTCTCGGTCACGAAAATGTTCAGGGATAATTTGTTTGGTGTCCTACACAACTGGCACTTTGTCAGGCGTGCATTCTCATGATTATCATAGCTACTCTCGGTTGAACTAGGCCAAGTAATCTATTATATCGTGCACATCATCATGTGGCTGTCAAAACTACGCACGCCATTGTCGTATTAGGTAACGTCATGCAAACACTTCTTCATCGGTCATTGTTCCGGTGAATAGCGTTACATACATGCAGACCTTGGTGAAATTGTTCAATTTCGAAACTGCAGTGATTCTCCGTCGAATAACTAATGATAGTGGAAGCACGCTCGAACGCCCGCCATGTTGCAACCAGGCACCCTGGTTATTTCCGGAAGCGCTTAGAAATTGGACCGTGTGCGGTTTGCCGTCCGCCCGTCAGTTTCTGCAATAGACCTTGTATTTGGATATTCGGCGTTTTATTCAACGTTTCGTTTCCTGGATTATTAATCGCCGTTCCTTTTTGAACGGGAAACGATAAATTAAACTGTCCAAAAACAATTTATCTGGTCTAGTCCCTTGATTTTATAATCAAGGGACTAGACCAGATAAATTGTTTTTGGACAGTTTAATTTATCGTTATGGCATAATGTTTGCATTTGAATTTATATTCAAATGCAAACATTATGCAAACTAAACTGGTCCTATTGGAACTATTAAAACTTTTGGGTTTGGTCTCCGAATCCTTTACTCTATGATTGTAATAAACTTTCGGAACTTCAGTTCTAATTAAATAGATTGCTTTGTATCGGCCTAATGGGCGAGAGTGCTCGGTGATTATTTTTATGGTGGTATTCTAAACCGCACCTTGGTTTGTATGCGTGAAGTTGGCAAGATTAGAATAGCCGGCCAGCCCAATTTGTGGTGGAAGTCCACTTATTTTAATTTGCCCTAGATGCGTGTAGTAGTGTTTTCTTTTGAAGTTTTTGTTCCACATTTTTATATCATCTTTTTTTATTATGTAAGCCAGTGTTAGTGCTTTCTCGCGTGTTTATAATCTATATGATCAAATTCTTAGTTTTATAGACTTGCATCGTTATTCAACAGTTCTTCGTAATCTAGTTTTGTTAGCATGTGTCTTTTAAACGATAAATGATTGAAGGTGCTATAATTATATTCTGGATGACGTCTTTGGTTGGATTCCTGGGTTGTGCAAAGTATTATTGGGTTTCTCCATTAGAACTTTCGCAGTAGCAAACATAACTGTCAAAATGTGCATGTACATAGTTAAACCTATGCCTGTTATGATATCATGTATTATTTCAATTCAATCAACCAATTACTCAATTAATAGGGTATTTCACCAAGAAAATCTAATTAGTCCGTCAGATAGATTTTCAAAAACTAATGGACACGTATTTTTTCTTTTTTCAATTAAACAACTTGAAGACGATACAGTGCTTCGAAAAGTCGCGTCAAGTCGTGTGACGTCACAAGGTAAGTAGGTACTTTTTTACCCACTAAGTGACGTCAAAAGTCTCCACTCATGATCTTTGACACGTTTTATTTTCGTAAATTTTTATTAATTTGATAATACAAAAAACGCGTATCCAATATTTTTCGATAATCTAACAGTCGGACTAATTCGATTTTTATGGTGATATACCCTATTAAAACAATTGGTAGCATCGAACCGGTAGCTTATCACCGCTAGTAATACAAAAGTGAGTGAAGTAGTGCGTAGATAAAGATTTATCGATGCACTAACCTACTTACCTGTCTGTTATATTATCGTTAACAAAGCTAATTGCTGAATTTTAAATTATAATAAACGATTACGAAACTGCTGGGTTGGTAGTTAATGTGTGTTCGAATTTTGATGCTTGCGATGCAGAAGGACGTGGTTTTAACGTCGAAATATTACTAAAATAATTATTTGAGCCACTCATTAGGGGTTGTCAAACAGGGCGGGAGAGGAAAAAAAAAACACGTGTATTTGTTTGACAAAAAAAAAAGGAATTGAATGTAGGCATGCATGACGTATTTAAATATTCTACACCATTATTGGATTGAATTGAACTGTGTTACCACGTAAAAACCCGTGACAGCGAAATTGTTTTACAAGTCTATCAGGTTCTAAAGCTCTATGACATTTTCAATAATTGAAAATACACGTGATGCTTGGAGACAGTGACTTAAAAACGTCACATGACTAAAGGATGATCCCTTACGGGCGAGCTGTGTGCCCAACGGGATGACCTATTGGCAAGAATGACAACCTTTATTATTTTATAACCCCTATATATCCCTTTTGAGGGCTGAATTGTCGACAATCCTTACGATTGAGGAATAACTTTCTGTCCCCTTTTTAAGAGCAGTGAAGTACCATAAAAGATTCAAGAATCATGGCGATTTTGAAATTGTCATGCTGTCTCCATGTTTTATCTTGGTAATTAATTTTTTCCAGCTATCAGTTATTTTCTAACATTCTGCTTTCATAACTTTCTTAGCCTGGTTTCCCCTGCTGTTCCAACAGCCTAACCGAAGTTTGCAAGTCAGCGTTCGCGACAATTTCAGCCTAGCAGTTTTTTATTGCACTATGCAGTTATGGTGGTTGCTCACATAACCATTACCGTGGAAAGAACAGAAAATGTTATTTATAGTAATAGCCGTAACGGCATGTCAACTTGTTTCTGTTTACGGTATTTTTTTATTGTTTTTACCGGAGTTTTTTTTGGCACAATTTTGAAGGAGAGGAAAACAAGATCTCAAATCAGATCAGTTCTCTGTCTTTTCTCAATGGTCCTCTTGTGTATGATGAGATGCAACTGATAAGTTGAGCGATTGGACTGCTGCGTTGCGTGTCGCCGGTTCGATCCCCGTACGAAACAAATATTTGTATGGCATACAGATAGTTGTTTCGGGTCTGGGTGTCTGAGTATGTGAGTTTAAGTGTTTGTAAACGCACCCACGATACTATAGAAGTTCCTAGTGTGGGGCAACGTTATTAAAAAGAAAAGAATAAATTTATAAATAAAAAACTAAAACAGTTGTATAATTAATTAATTATGTTGTTACACTGGCAAGTACGAGGAATATGTTTTTGGATGGAAGGAGTGAGAGAACTCCTTAATAATTATAATAAGTAATGGATTTTCATATCTGTTAAAACGATCGCTTAAAGACGATGAACAGAAAAGGAATTGAAATAAATAACGGACATTCCTACAAGATTCGATTACCTCCTCCATAGAAAACTCAAGGCCTTAAGTAACATCAAAACATCAATAAACGTAAAAACTTCTTCCTTTATCGATAAAATTTATACCAGTTATGCCAATATCACTTATGGACTACGATTGCGGACCTGTTTCGAGAGACCCCACTGTAATTTAGACCTATAACTCTAATAAATAAAGACGGTTATTGTGTGTTTGATGTGTGGTAGGCTCTGAATGCGTGGGCCGATGGTATTTTAATGGTTGCAGAGTCTTAAACATGTTATTTTTGTTGCGTTTCGCTTTCAGTTACCGTTGCGTTGGTACAGGAAAGATTGACTAAAGTAAATTGAATAATTGAGTTGTTACTTTTTGGGCCATTCTTTGCTCTGAGAGACAGAGAAGTAAGTACGTGTGAAGGGGAAAACGGGGTACTTCTGGGTTGATTGTATTTTTATTAAACATTAAAGCATATTAAGGATATAAAGGGTGTAAAAGTACCCTTAACGCAAACGAAGGGCACTTGTTCTCCCCACCACTGCGATCATTTATTGGTTCTAGACCATACCTGGGACTTTGACCCCCAATATCTCCGTAAATAGGGGGTCTATTTGCGGAGATATTGGGGGTCAAAGTTCCAAAATTTGCACAGCTGTAAATACTAGTTTTTCAGGTTATAACTTTAATTAAATTACCTCTATGACCCGTTTACTATTCAAAGCATCCAATAGCACAATGTTTTAAGAGTGCTACATTGAGTTTCACTGTAAAATGTGAGTTTTGACCCCAAAAAAAAAATCGTTTCCCAGCAAACATTTTTGCGTAGGGTTACTTAGTTTGATGTACAGAATGCTTGGTTGACGTATGTGTGAAGGGTTAATTTACACCCTGTAGTAAAGCCATTTTCAATTTCCGTTAGTTCCTTTCTTTTTTTAATTTGAACAACTTTCAATATTTTTGTTCTGTTAACTTGTACTCGGCCTGGAATCATAATTAAAAACTGTAGAAGAAAAAGTTAAATCCCAAAGTTTTTGGGTCGTAGATAAATTATTTTGTAATATTTTATCTACGACCCAAAAACTTTTACCACAGCATCGAATAGCTCAAGTTATTTCAACCGTGTTCGAAATCTGAAGGAAAATATTGGTCTGCCGAGTCAATGTTTATGTTTCAACTCAAATATATATCTTACAAACATGTCATATCTGGACGTACCGGTGTAACTTTCCTGGAAAATAATACCTACTAATATCATATTAGTATTATTTATTCTGTGCATTGATTAGTTCAAGACAACGGACTTAATAAGGCTATAACGTACGGCGTACGGTTTGATTTTAATCTTAAAGGAAATGGCCCATAATCTACCACGCGGGCCAAGTATGAGTTGGTAGATGTCTTAGAATTTTTGGGCTAGGTTATACCAGTTTCTTGATGATGTTTTCATAAACCGTTTAAACAGACAACAGTCAAAGGATATTGGGTAATTAAGTATTACCCAATAAGACACAAATACTTCAACAAACTTCCATCACTTTCGAAGTTAATATTAAAGCCAGGGACAGGTTTCCAACACTTGAATGAAGTGTGCTCTAAGCCAAGTCACCCATGAGCGCCTGTGAAGTGGCTTGTATGCGAAATGTGTTCCTGGCTTAAGAAATGAGGAAACTTGAGGTCGAGTCGACACAGATAATCTTCGTTAAATTCCCAGCTTAATGTAATCTAATTGATGGACTCAAGATATCCGTTTACCTTGGAAAGTAAACAATTAAGAAGTTTAAATAAGCTTAGAATTTAAACCTTTGTCAATCTTTAATGGACCGTTGTGATACGGCTAAAATTTTTGTAGGTCTAGCGGTGTGGTAATTCCGCAAACAGTGTAACATACGGCATACCGCGGATTTTTGGCAGGATTCCAAAAATATTTTTGCAATTTCTGAATGTGAAATGAAAAGGTAAGAGGAAATATTAAATTAAAACAATGGTTACAGGTACATCTGTCGCTTACGAAAACAGGTGAGGACGAATGTAATCAAAATATTGAAAACTAGAGACTAGTAGCAGTATTTGTCCTTTAGTAGTTTTGTGATTGCCTAAGCATTAAAACAAACTGTTTGCAAGAAGTACTCGAGTTTCTCATCTTATTACAATATGGCGCCTATTTTAGTTCAGACTGGATAAAATAACTTACACTGATAATCGTAAGAGTTTCTGACCTCTCAATCAAAATCATAATATTTTTTCAAAATCAAAATATGAATTTTATAAAGTATGAATTGTTATTTCACATAGTAGGCCTATGTGAAATAACAATTTATACTTTATAAAATTCATATTTTAAAATAAATGGGCACTTATAAAACGTCGGTAAAAAGGGGCACGGTTCGGTGCATTGGTCGATTCCTAAGGAGAAGAACCGGCAAGAAACTACAAAGGTTACTCTTTTAATATTTTAAAATCGTTTGGGTTAACAATAAGGTATAATACACACATGAAGACCAAGCAGTGTCTGAGATGGTCTTATGAAGAAAATCTTCTCAATGAATAGACGTAGACTACCTACAGGTAAATATGTAGTAGAAAATCGTGCCTGGTTTGGGTCTGACAAACAGAATTTCACTCATCCGAATGTATTATATTATATATCCTGGGTACAAAAAAAAAAAAATCCTACATATTTATTTCCTTTTCAGCATATTGCTTTTGACGTCAATCGCCAAGAATTTGATTTCAAAGCAAAAAATATGTACACTTCGTTACCATTTTTTATGCGACGTCGCAATTCTGCCGAAGATTTTTATTCTGAATACATTCGTAACACAATATTCTATCTGAAAGAAACTGAAACGATACACAGAATAATAAAGTAGGTTTGATTTCATTTGATTCTAATAACCTCAGTTTCGGCTTCAAATACCGTGTGATCTCTCTCCCCTTTTGCATAATGTCCTTGGGATTGGAATCCCTTGTTAGTTCAAGGCTAATGTGATTGCGAAGAGCCCTTTTCGTCAGTATTTTTTTTAATCATTATTGCTCTTTTGAATACTGTTTGTAACTCAGTAAGGTTTGTTTTCTTTTGAACCAAAAACACATTTCAATTAGCTGATTGAATTTATAATGGATAACGGGGATTTTGTGTGCTCCAGGCCCCACTACCATAGATGTAATCTACTTCTTCTTCTAGTATCCATGACTCGTATTTTGTCCGACCAGTATGTGGTGGCAACCTAATTCTTGCAAGTTGTGCACGATGGGCAAGAGAGAGGGCCTAACCTGGTGTCAGAGGTTTTGCCGCCCAACGGCCCCCTTGGCCATCGAGAAATAGGTATCCCTCAGCCATGCTGGTTTCCACACGATATTTTCCTTCACCGAAGAAAGTGATAATTAAACAATACGCGTATGAATCCCAACAATCAGAACTGCGTGTCTTCCGTTCGAACTCGAGACCTGTGATTTGGCAGTCTGACGGTTTCACCACTAGACAGCTGTGACTATCACTCCTATCCAGTGTTGCTCATAGAACAGACTATCTTTCGAATCTACAATTCTATTAGTTACAAAAAAATAATTAAATAATTCTTATAGACTGGTATTTCCATTACATTATCGTCCCGTTATCTACAAGTTATGTGTCATGCGTCTAGTATTATAAAAGCCGCTGTTAAACGGTGGAACTAGTAGGCTTTAGGCTAATCTGTAAATTGGAATGTCTATCTAGTTGCAATGACTCCTCATTGTGAAGTAGGTTCGGCCGATCCTCTTCAATTGATTGTCGTGCACGTTGCGAACTGAATTGAACTGTGAATAGCGTCGTATGTAGTACGTAATTAGTGAGTTATTTAATAGTAGATTGTATTAACTTAATCAGTGTGTTGCTAAAATATCTTAGGAAATCTAATAGTGTCTATTGTGCAAAAGATTTCGCAATTTATGTATTTGCTCAAACCGTGTATTTGTTTCCACCAAATTTCTCCAATCTATCATGATATTCCCTGGTCAAAAAACACTCAATATCTTGCTGTAGAATATAATGTTAGGTATCTTAAATCTCAAAACTTTCCCAGCTGCAGCAGCTCAAAACAATTTTAATACACAACCAAACCGCTTCTTTCGCAAATTGAATTCAAATAAACTTCAAAACTCAGTAGGTAATTAATTTTGTAGATACAAGTTTATATTAATTAACTAAGCCTCATTAGAGAGTAAATTGTCAACATCACCATAAGTAGACATTAACATAATTAGAATTTGTTAATAACTTTCCTGTTTAACCGGAGAACTTTAGTTAATTTAAATTACTCGTAATACTAAAAGTTAATGGTGTTACCAGATAGACAAGTTTTCTCTATAAAACACCATGGAATTGTCGGTTTAACACGGCACGCTACCGGTCACATAGCTGTTTAATTTATTTTTATTAATTTAAGGGATCCATAAATTAAATTCCAAGGAACCCGTTTTGTTATGGTGTTTGTGACGGTTTTTCTCAGGCGCAAACTGAACATCTTACCGTACGTTAACATGAAACCTAAAATCCCCGAAGGATTAGGTAGAGGTAGTACCTAAGTAAGTGTGTAGAATAATAATATAATATGTGTGTATGTGTAGTGTGGGTGTGTAATAGTAAGTGTGTGTGTGTAGTGTGTGTTGTATATGTACTGCTTTTTTTTAATGTCTCATTGTATGCTCGTCATGTTTCTGCGACAAATAAGTATTTTTTCTTTCTTTCTTTTATACCCACATTTCGCCAGTAACGTTTATGTCCCATGAACAGGGGGCGAGCACAGATATAGATAGACCTAGATAACACAAGAGCAACACTTCGCGTGCCTAGCTTACGTACAAAAATCGTAAGTGGCCACTTTCGCGCTCAGTCTGCATCGGTGTATAGCGCTAGTCGGACGTCGGCGCTGGTGCAAGGCGGAGGTTGGGGCGAAGGGGGCAACGTACGATTGATTTTCCGATTTTACATTACTAAATCGTGCTTTGTAGTCAAAAACTGGCACGCTTGGTTTTCATACAGATTGTGATACTTGCGTTATAGGTCTATCTATATCTGTGGGGGCGAGCCTATTGCAATCAAACAGGGCAAAAATTCAGACTTCGTTGCTGCTATTGAGAAATTCCTGATGGAAAAACTTAATAACAGTTTGCCTGACCCGAGAATTGAACACAGTTCCTCGTGCTCAGCAATCACGGTTGCGACCACTAGACCAACGAGGCAGTCAACTAGGGATGGGTCTAAAATTAATAAGCTGCTAAATTAACACAACAATTTTTTTTTAGTGTAAACACCTGTTAAATAAGTTCTAGGATAGCTGCTAGATATAGCAGTCACAACTGACAAGTTGACAACAAAAAATAATAGCGAGTTATTTAGCAATTAGCAACAACTTAACTACTAATTTTGTATTTAGTGTTCAGTGACAGTTGGATTGTAAAGGTCGAGCGAGTTGATTTAATTAACTGCTAAGTGCTAACTGCTAAATTGGTAAAAATTACATTTAACTAGTGTTAAATAAAGACTGATCTTCGTTACGAAGGTTTACGCGGGTTTGTTTGTGGTAATGTAGTGAGTGAAAATTTCAATTGTTTGACTGTTGGTGTAGTGTTGTTTACGTTTGGAAAAGAATACTTACAAATTGGAAGAAAACAACTAAAATGGATAAACAGCGCCAAAAAAATATTGAAATATGGAACTTTAAGCCTGTGAAAAGTATGAAGGAAATGAGGATTAATTATCTTAAAAATCTGTCTGTGACTAAATTTAACAATTGCTAAAAAACTTTATTACAATTAGCATTTAGCAGTGTTATTATTTTTTAACGTTTAAGCCCATCTCTACAGTCAACGTCTTTTATTAAATTAAACCTTGCGATAGTCATGAAAAAACACAAATTTCAATGTACAGTACAGAACGAATTCCCAACATTCCGAAAGCTTACTTAAAACATTGCGCTTGACCATACCGCTTACAAAAACACTGACCCAACACAACCTGCCCACATTCTAACTATCCATTGCGTTCTTTCAACCTGTCTACTTAACCTTACACGTCAGTCACCACGTAATGGATAACGTACCAAGAGTTGCTGTCGTTTCTCGTATACCCTAAGGACTTTCAATCAAAGGTCATCGATATTGGCATCCCGCTGAGACCTGCAGTGGCGATTGTAAACTGTCTCGGCTTTGCTAATAACACCGTTATACTTCAAGGCTGTTTAACTGTTTGTATTGCTTCCGTAGTTAATATAGATTTAATTAAAATTGGAGCTGATATGTCGTTTTCGAGGAGTTCACGAGTTTTCGAAGCTCTGTATCGTCTTCATTTTTTGTTTATGTGAAAAAAGAAAAAATGTGTGTTCAATATTTTTTGGAAATCTATCTGACGGACTCTGCTAGATGCGAGACGCACGGAACCGATCAATGTGGCGACACCTGGAGGCCTATGTCCAGCAGTCGTCGTCTTTTGGCTGAAATGATGATGATCTGACGGACTAATTAGTTTTTTTTTTATGTCCGTCCCCTATTGTGTCTATAAACTAGACATGCGATGGGTTTTGTAACCATTAAGCCATAGCATAATCCATCTAAATATTCTCGCAGATGGGACTCTGTGAGATGTAGAGTAGGCTGTACAATACCCACTGGCAATCGCCATTTTATAGACACAGTACACACAACGCTTTCTGGACAGTTGTTAAATAGAACCCTCATCATCTGTCACACCGTAAATGGCTAAAATATAGCCTAAACCCCACTTACGTCATATTCGACAACAATAAATCCCCAGTAACATAACATCACGCCTGTAATCCCCAAACGTAAAGCAGAGGTGTACCCATTAGTACACCACACATTTCGCCAGCTATGTTTAAGTCCCATATAATAGGGGTCGAGCCTATTGCCATCAACCGGGCACATATCCAGGCTCCGTGGCTGCTACTGAGAAATTCCTGATAAAAACCCAATAACAGTTGCCTGATCTGGAATCGCACCAAGGACCGAGCAACTAGGGCTTGCAATCACAAGACCAACGCGCAATTTGGTAGTAAATCCCCAGTATCCCGTCCCAATAACCCAGATATTCCACAGCAGATACATCTTCAGACAGCAATTACTCAATTGGCTGCAAACGAAGTCACTATGATGAACGACGTCTTCATCCGTTGGACGCCACTCATCATCTTGACGAGTCATCTATTCAAATTGTTGGTTCACCGTTCTGAATGTCTGATAGACTTCAATTGAGTTTAAAATTCCATCAGAACTAGTCCTCGTGGGAATGAGTATGGTTCTGGGTAAATGATCATTTTTACCCGACTACGGCGAAGCCAAAAGGAAGGGTAATGATTTTGGCAATCTATGTATGTATGTATGTTTGTATATTCCATCGTAGCGCCTAGACTACTGGACGTATTTTAATAAATGAGGTGTCAATAGATTCGTAAGAATAGCCCGGGTGACATATACTACGACCAAATAAAACGAATTGCAAAAAACGGGCTGTCTTGTCGCCTTCACCTTAAGCAGATAACGGTGAAGACCTGGTTGAGATTCTTGCAGATCTAGGTAGAATAGCGCAAAAAGGTGGTCGGGTGCCAAGTTCACACGGGTCCAAGGCTGCTGATGATGATGATAACATTGGTTAACGGAAAAGTAATAGTGGTGGTATAGCAGTAGGAAGTTTTTTCCTACTCCTTCGCTAAACTTTTCTGATTCATTTCATTGTGGGATCAGAGATAGTTAAATAGGGTAGTTGACAAAAAAAAATACGAATTGTCCCGTCCGTCAGATAGATTTCCAAAAACCATTGGACACGTATTTTTTTCTTTTTTCACGTAAACAAAAAATTAGACGATACATTGGTTTGAAAAGTCGTGTGACGTTGCAGCTTGGTCCATTTTTTTACTACGAAGTGACGCCACAAGCCCCCACCCACGATCTTTGACACGTTTTATCTCGTCAAATTTTATTAATTTTGTAAAATCAAAAAGACGTATCCGATATTTTGCGATAATCTAACAGACGGACTAAACAACAACATATTTTTTTTTTATGTTCACAAATATACATATTTTGTTAAATAACAATTTACTCGCCAAACTAAGTAGTTTGTTGGTTAGTTGGCATTGTCTCGGTGCTTCTCTGATGGTCGTCGGCGTTCAGGAGTTGGAGTCGTTTGGGATTAATGTGGCGGGCATATCCCAAATATAACAAAAAAAAATATTTACAAAGGTTCAAAAAGTTGTACATGTATTATTAGTTACGAAAATAATTTCAAAAGCTATTTTTTTATTTTATTTTAGCCAATTGGATTATTATCAATCGTACAAGTCTCTCCAGTTCTGATAGGATACTTCAGTGTCTTCGGTGACTAAAACAGGTTTTTCCAGCAACTCATTAAACAGCTTATTAGCATTGTTACACGGCAGGGCAACTTCTCCATTGATCGCTTTAAAACACGCAACGGCAACAGTTAGTTGCCCATATTAATCATATTCACGCTTTGATTTAGGTATACCGCCATTATTTAACGACCGGAAAAGTGCCTTTTATATGGAGAATTCTTTATTAAAATTTATGGGATCCAAACATGACATACTTTAATACTCTTTATCACTTTACTTGAGAATTTATTTGAAAGGGCTTGATGGAAAGGCGGCGTGGGAGTATTATTTATTTACAGAGTTGAAACCGGTGTTCTGGGCTCTCAAAGTGAAATGTAGGACTATTTTGGTTGTAATCATGGAAGGCTAAGCTTGAATCGTCTTGCGCTTAAGATAATCTCTGTTTTATTAGTTCTGCGTCGTAAGTTTTAGGGCGTATGCCATTATAAGTTTGGTCATTGTGTTGTGTAACTGATCCTAGATTATCTGACTGTAATCTATCTGTATTTCTTACTCTGGTATGCTGACATTCTGATTGGACATTTTAGTCAACATGTTTAATCTCCTTAAATACTAGTTTATCTTACTGCACGTACGTATCCTTGTGGGATTTCCACAAGGTTGTAACTTTTGAGCTACAGTTTTTTGGCAATATATGTACCATAAGCATCTTTGGAATTGATTGTGTGAGAAATGATATGAAGTATGAAAGATTAAATGATAGCGTGACGATTGGCAGCTAAGAAACAAAAAAGTGTTGCAACGACCCCAAATGAAATTGGGGTAAGGCAGGAACATGATGATCTAAGTCTTAGATCATTAGATCAAAAAAAAAACGTACGAACGTCAAACAGCTGAGAGCTCGATTTGTTTACCTTTGCATTTAAAAATAAAATAAGTAGTCCTTTGCAAGTTTTTATTGTTTAAATCTTTAGTATACATGGTTATACTCAACATATTGTGTTATATAGTGATACAGTGCTGTATATGAACCAAAAAAGTGCAAAAATACAAAACTCAAAATCTAAAGTGAAAAAGGTACCTACCTACTAAAGTAAAAAGTGAATGTTGACAAGCGACTATTTACAAATATACCAAAAGCCTTTGTTTTTGGAGTGCATCCGGTGCGGTGTGTGTTGTGGCGAGATAATAGCAGCGTTACATGGGGTTTGTCACACCATAGATTCCACAATAGCGAAATATCTAGTACAGCGCCATCTATTCACGCCCCGGGGTACTAAGACAGCAAAATCAATCGTTGATCGAGCACTGCTAATTAGCCCGTGTACAGAATGCCGGCAGCGAAGTGTGGCGGTTGCGCTAAATTTATTTCGCCACTAGAGGCCGCTAAGTGTGGCACTTGCAACGCCCTATATCATCGCGCTTGTGGGTTACTGCCACTAACGGGTAATATTGCTCCCACTTGGATTTGCACTAGTTGCAAAACTACATCATTGAGGGAAAAGGTGGACGCTGCGCCAGCGGAGGTATATGAGGAGTCAATGGATACCAGCTGTTTAAGCTGCAGCACACAGGCTGACACTCAGGATGTCGGCCCAGGCTTGTCTACAATCCTACGCACTTTTAAGGAAGAGTTGCAGACTGAGCTGCGCCAGATGTTTAAGGAGGAATTGCAGGCGATACAGAGGCAATTCCAGTGCGAGTTTCAGAGTCTTCGCACAGACTTGGCCCAGCTTCAGGCGGACAGAGACCATATGAGGGGGGCGTTTGAGGAGCTGGAAAGCAGAATGGTCACCATGGAGCAGACAATGGCAACCATGAATAATTCGGCAGCGGTCGAGGAAGTTGCTCAACTGAAGCGTGATCTGAATGACCGAGACCAGCAGCTGTTTTCAAATGACCTGGAAATTTCAAATCTTCCGGAGCTGGTTTCGGAAAACTTAACACATACTGTGAAGCTCATAGCGACAAAACTAGGAGTAAGTGTTGAAGATCGCGACATAGTGAGCGTGGACCGTATGGGCCGCAGACAAGTGAAAACCACGAGCGCCGCAGGCCCAGTGGAGACCCGCCCGCGTACCGTTGTCGTGCGCCTTGTACGCCGCGACCTGCGCGATCAGCTGCTGCGTGCGGCTAGAGTACGGCGAGGGGCTAACACCGCGGACCTCGAATTTACCGGTCCACCAAGTAGGTACTATTTAAATGAACGCCTAACAAAACTAAACCGGCAGTTGTTTCGACGCGCACGGGAAGTCGGTCAACGTCTCGGCTGGCAATTTGTGTGGACGAAGCATGGACGAATACTTGCCCGTCGCAAACCCGGTGACAAAACCAGACTCATTCGCACTGAGACAGACCTACGAGAAGTCTTTGGACCGGACGCAAATAATCTCATTGTCAACTAGCTTTGTAAATGTTTTGTTTGGACTTTTTATTAAACCAGGTTGTGTAATGTCTGTTGAATGGTCGAGTCAGCTTTTAATTGTTTTTTCTTGTCACACAATCTTTAACACTAACTTTAACTGTGGGCTAAGCATGTGTGTAGCTATAACTAATACAATGTGCGTTTATAAACAGCATATTTTCATAATTATATTAATTGTTTACTGTATTGTTTTGCAAAACCTTTGTTTACTACTATTTTATTTTTTCAAGTTATGTACTTTTATTGCTCATATGATTTGTGTATACCCAGTGTGTCTCGCTCAAATATTAGTCTTAAAATGTATAACCATACTTCTTACATTAATCAATGCCGCGTAATAAACACATTAAATTTGGACTTTTGAACGCTGGCTCATTATCGACAAACCATGATGAGTTTATTATTGCTATGAAAGATCATTCAGTCGACGTGATGGCAATTAATGAGACGTGGTTGCGTGAGGGAGAGGAAGGCCGGGCGCCAGTGTTGCCTGGGTATCAGTTGCGTCATAGACCTCGCCCGGAGTCAATCCGCGCGGGGCGGGGGGGAGGGGTTGCATTTTTTATCAAAACAGGAACCAGTGCTCGAATCAGAGCTCATCCGCATCATCCACAGGTTGAACAAATGTGGTTGAATATAACTGCCAAAAAGAAAAAGCTTCTGATAGGAACTGCATACCGGCCCCCTTGGTTAGACTTAAATATATTCCTAGATGCGATCACAGAAAGCATCTGTGCACTGGCTCCGTATGACAACATTATTTTATTAGGCGACTTTAATGTAAATATGCTCGACCCCAACAACTCAAAAACAAAAAAGCTAACCGAATTCTTTGATCTTTGTAACTTGGAACAGATAGTAACCACGCCTACGCACTTCGTGGGAGAAAGCGCTACCTTAATCGATGTGGTATGTACGGATGCGCGATACCGGGACGTTACTGTGGACCATATAGCGGAGCTTGGTCATCATTCGTTTGTGTCGTGCGAAATCGTTTTTAAAAAAGAGAAACCTCTACGTAAAAAGGTGACATATCGTGCGCTAAGAGATGTATCGGCTGATGATTTCAGGAGAGATCTGGAGGCAATCCCATGGGATTCAATCTGCAAACTACAGGATGTAAATGACATGGTGCATTCTTTTAATTCACACATAATTAAGCTATTCGATACCCATGCACCTATAAGGACCAAGGTGTTCAAGACTCAACCAACACCATGGATTACAGACATTGTGAAATTAATGTTTAAACTAAGAAATGAGGCCCGAAATAGATATCGTCAAACCAAACTGGAAGCACACAAACGTTTTTACCTAGACCTTAAGCACCAAGCCATAGTTGGTTTACTTAATGAGAAAAAGGCATTCTTTACAAAATATATAAATGACAACATAGGTGACTCTAAATCTTTATGGCATAATATTAAAAAACATGTGGTTCCAGTGAGCAAGAGCGATGATGTGCTCTTAGAACCATTTGACGATCCAAATGGTATCAATTCGGCATTCCTAGATGTTCCGGGTGACCCTAATGTCAATACCACTCAAGAATCATTTTTCAAATGTAACCGTTTCGGATCCGCCAGTTTCTCATTAATGCCAACAGACCCCACAACGGTTCTAAATATAATTAAAAAAATATCCACGAACGCGCAAGGGATTGACGGTATATCGAGAGACATGTTATCGCTCACTCTTCCGCAATCACTAAACGCTATTACAGAGATTATAAATAGATCCATAACCTCAAATGAGTTTCCTGTTTTGTGGCGAAATGCAATAGTTCGGCCTCTCCCAAAAAATAATAACCCGCAAAGCTATAAAGATCTTCGCCCCATTAGCATTTTGCCATGTTTATCCAAGGTGTTGGAGAGGGTGGTGTATATGCAGGTCATCGATTTTCTCGAGGCGCATGGTATGTTGCCTGAACTGCAGTCAGGTTTTAGAAAAGGTCGCGGAACTGCAACTGCCCTGGCAGATGTGCTGGGTAACATTCTGGAAGCTCGGGACCGTGGTGAGGGATCCATAATGGTATTGCTGGACTACTCGCGCGCGTTCGACTCAATTAATGTTCCCTTACTACTGTCCAAGCTGTCGTATTACGGTTTTGATAGACGGGCGACGGGTTGGTTTGAAAGTTACTTGACTGGCAGGTCGCAACGGGTTGAATTGCGCAAGAGTGACGGTTCCACGTTATCTTCCTCCCCGCAAGCAATATCCAGGGGAGTTCCTCAAGGATCTCTACTCGGTCCGCTACTTTATATATTATATAGTGCCGACATAACGACATGCATAAGGAACTGCCAGTACCATGTATACGCGGATGACACTCAGCTATACGTATCATTTAAAGCCAGTGACTCTGCTATCGCCGTACGTACCCTTAATGAGGAGCTTGAAAGAATTGCTATGTGGTCTAAGGACAATTCTCTAGTACTCAACCCCCAAAAATCAAAGTTCATGGTTATGGGTAGCAGAAATCAAATCAAAGCAATTCTTTCTGCTAAGCCCGATGTTAACATTATGGGAGAAAGTATACAAACGGTAGAAATAGCTCGTAACCTTGGCCTAATTACTGATCCAGAACTACGTTTTGAGGAACACATCAATGGCGTAGTAAAAAACTGTTTTTATAGACTTAAGGTTCTGTACAGAGTCAGGGATTTCCTTAGTGTCACTGTAAGGAAGAGATTGGTGGATAGCCTAGTATTATCCAAACTAAATTATTGCGACACTGTTTACGGGCCATGTCTTCTATCACGCACTGAACGTTTAATACAGCGGGTGCAAAATGCATGTGCTCGTTACTGCCTAACCGTACCCCGAAGGCATCACATCACGCCGTACCTAAATGAAAACAACATCTTAAAAATGGCTGCACGTCGGAAACTACACTTAGCAGTATTGATGTTCGGTATCATAAAAACGCACAAACCGGAATATCTATACACAAAAATTAGCTGGAGGCACGAACACTACAGCTACTCCGCTCGTTCCACGTCCAATCCACTCTCAATGCCCCGACACAAGACCACAGCCTTCAGGGGATGTTTCAAATATGCCGCCACTCGCTGCTGGAATGATTTGCCACCTCCCATTAGAACCCTAAAAACAAAAGAAAATTTTAAATTACACTTGAAAAAACTCCTTTTAGAAAAACAAAAATATGAACAACAATTACATTATAAATAAATACTCACACAAGGTTTATTATCTATTGGCAAGGCATATCTATCCAAGCGGCTTGAGACGGGCTTTGCGATTTCCAAGAAAATACGTTACTTGTTTTTAATCGTCGCCGTCGACTGGATGCAAGTACGTACAAAACAAAGTAGCTAGCGTCAACACTATAGTAGGTAATCACGTGAGCACACAAGACCCGTGCGACACTGTGCCGCCTTACTGTGGCTGGTGGCGAGCGGCACCGACTCTTGACGCATTGCGCGTCTTCGCGCCAGACGCTTTCAATCAAAGTCGTTTGACGGTGACGGGCAGCGGGCGGCCGCGGCAGCGCGCGCGCAGGCTCAGCGGTGACGGTAGTCAAGTCACGGTAGGGTGGGGAGGGAGCGAGACAAGACACGCCGTCACTCAAATTGTGTCTCAAATGTTTTGTTCTGTCTACCTTTCATGTCATACTTTTGGTTCTAGTTTAGTTTATTTTTTATTTTTATTTTTAATATCTTTTGTAACATTCGTTTAATTTTATTTAATAATTGTGTCTTTAGTTTTGAGCCATGTGAGGCAATATTAATAAGCTTATTTTATTTTATATACACACGTACCTAATATTGAAGCTCTTGGCTTTCGTACGTTTTTTACGGGTGACCACTGAAAACCAGCGCTGTGCTGTGGGTGACCATAGCACAGCACCATGCTGAGTGGCAACCTACTTGTCGCAGTTACGACGTGCATTATTATATTATATTTATATTTTTTTCTTTTTTAATTTCCCTGCTTGTTGTATTTTACTTTTTTTTTGTGTATTGTTTTATTTCCTGTATGCATGTATGTTTCTGTGACAAATAAACATTTTTTCTTTCTTTCTTTCTTTCTTTATTAGATTCTAAGAGATATGTATACACAATCTCTATTATACTTGCTACCAATACCACAACGTAGTCACCTGCAAAATTGGATACCTTAAGAGGAGGCTACCTAAATTGATGTTAATTTGCATTAATATTCTGAAACAGTCGTACATACAATCAAAATGGAACTTTAGTATATGATTTATTGGATCTTTTTCTTTCCATGTACAAGACAGTTACGTAATTGTAGCATATTCGCTCGATTCATTAAGAATTGAGACTTACGACATTTAGTTTCGTGCTCGAACGCGATCAAAGAGCGCACGCGGTATTCGACTTTATTACTGATGTGTTAGCGTCTAGCACATCGCGCGGAGTGGCGGGGTGAATGGGGCGGAGCTTGCGTGGAAATTATTTTAGAGTGCCTGGTCTTAATGCTGCTTTATGCTATTCTTTTCTGATTAATTTCGTTGCGGGGTCCATGACAGTTAAATCGTTTCTCTGGAACTTCGTCGAGCTCCATTGTCTAGGCGCTTTTCTTGTGGTCGCCACTGTTGATTCTGGCTTACAGGAGTTACAGTGGTTTGGGAATAGTGTGGCGGGCTTGTCCCAACAAGAAAAAAACCTTTATGTGTATTCTCCTGTGAGCGTTTATAGTCGATTCGATAATTAGTTTACGTTAGGTTGCGTCATTTCTCGCTTCACACGATTTTAGTTTTAAATTGTCCATCCATTTTTGCAGGTGACTACGTTTTATCAATTATTACGTCTACCCTGGCCCCATGTGAGTTCACATACGATTGATTACTCATCACCTCTCGTGGCCTGCCAGTCTAAACCCGTTCTTCAGTACCCCAGTTATTGCCATAGCAACTGGCACGGTCGCTTGCGCTAATACAATTTAGAGGATTGCGGTCGGCGTGGACTTAGCCGACTCTTGGTCTCGCCGTGGCTTGATCCGTTTGCTTGCAAACAGGACTCGAAGCTACTTACTACGTGGAAATATATAAAGTTATGTCTTTCGTTAATACTCTCTATGTAATATACTGATATTCAGTTGCATCTGGTAAGATTGGGATCCGACTCTGAATTGGGAAAAGGCTGGTGTATTTCATTGTGAATTTTTTGGTTGTGTACTTCATTGTGAATTCTCCACTCGGCCTTTCCATAACATATTTTGATCTTTATTCATAAAATCATCAACATCATGATCATTTCAGCTGAAAAACGTCCACTGCTGAACATAGGCCTCCCCTAAGTGTCGCTACATTGACCGGTCCCGTGCGTCTCGCATCCAGCGGATTCCCGCAACCTTCACCAGGACATCGGTCCACCTGGAAGGCCTTCCAACGCAACGTCTTTCGGTTCGCGGTCGCCACTCCAGAACTTTCCGGCCCCATCGGCCATCCATTCCGCGAGCAATGTGCCCTGCCCACTGCCACTTAAGTTTGGCAATTCTTTGGGCTATGTCGGTAACCTTGGTTTTCATGCGGTTTGGATTCATAAAATACATGACATTAAAAGGTGACTGATTTTATGATTCTGGTTAGTTCCAATCAATCATCTGGTAGATTTGAAGATTTCTGATAGAACTTAAATGTGAGATTGGTATTTAATTTCTTATTTAATTTCTGAAAGCAAATATGGCAATTTCACTATTAAAATCTATTACCTTAAAAAGTGAAAATATTGGACAAAGCTTCAACCTTTTCATGAAGTTTATGGGTTAAGAGAACAATGTATTCTTACAGAATGGCAGGCAAGATCCAAAGCCACTAAATCAAGTCTCTTTTACTGCTCCTAGAATATTATTCCCAAGCATGAATGCACTGAATTATCTAGACGACTACATCTGTAAATCTCCTCATATAAATGTAAAAGGTACACCTGAGTTCAAAGCATTTTACGTCCCTTCTTGTCCATTTATCAAACAGGTTTATACTACACAACATTATAGTCATGACCGCGGGAATTCTCCAAACGAAGAGCCTATTCCGCTTCCCCTAATCATTAAAACCCGCACCTTTTTACATCCAAAACCACCTAACCGACGTACGCTACATTGAAAATTAGACTTTAGCTTCTGGGTTTTATAGTTGGTTGTTTATGAAACTGGGGTATGAAGTACGTCATGAATGGTTGTCGAGTCGAGAGGTGGCCAAGGACAGCCATTGTCAAGATTTGCCCTGTTTGCGGGATGAGCGTTGGGATCCAGATGTACATGTATCGTATGGAGTAAAGGTCACTTTGTGTATCAGATTGTTTTGAAGTTGGGGCTTGCAGCTGCAGTGGGCAGGTGATGGGTAGTGGACACGTGGGACTTATAGAGAAGGGGACATCTGCACGGGTCTTTGGTTTGCGTTTTAACTTTAGGTTTCAATGTAACGTAAAGGCCAAACATTTTTTCATAGCCCATCCAAATCTTATCGGTAACAAAATATCATGCTTCTTGACTCCCAGAAAGGTTAGACAGAGTTGTACCTAATAGAACACTTTTACTTTCCATGTTCCGCTAGTTATATTTACGTTCCAAGCATTAGAAGCGAGCCTATTGCCGTCAACCGGGCACAAATCCAGACTTCTTGGCTGTTACTAAGAAATTGCTGATGGGAACCCTGCGCGAGCAGGGAATCGAAACTAGGATCTTATGCTACGCGTTTTTTTACGAGGAAATGGTGCATGCTCCCATTCGCGGATGGTGACCTCGGGGTAGTTTTAGTATGGTAGAAATCCCACACCCCGGTAGCGTATTGAAGTTTTCCCCCGAGAACAAAAAAAAAACAAAGTACTCCCACGTCTGTTGACTTTGCTGGTAAATTTTATTCTACCATATTTAAGTAAACTTTAGTACTTCATATTACTTAAGTAAATTATTATTGTTATACTCCAAACTGGCAACAAAAACGGCTATAACTTCTCTAAGTGTTAGCGCCTCCAAATTAACTGAAACTTACCCGACTACCATTACCGACTTAAATGCTTTTAAATTGTCCCCGTCTAATGGGTAAGTCGGCCTAATTGACTAAGTAAATACTTAAGACGCAAATTCCGACCTGTCTACTGAGATGTTGGGTGATGGATATTAATAAGGGCTGGTTCGAAATAATGCAAAGCTAGTTTTAAATGAGAGGAATCGAGATAATTGCACGAAGGTACGGAGGCTAAGTGTTTACTTTTAGACAAAGGCCTGTTCTATAGATTCCCAAAAATTATCTGATCATTGAACACTGTCTTGTTTTGTAATATAAGTAATAATGAGTAGAGTAACTATAATCACAAGTAATTTTATATAAATAAATACTAGGGAAGAGATTTTTCATCATTATTTATTTTGTTATTTTGCTAGGTGAGCCACGCTTTCTCCCCCAATGCAATACGTCGCATTATGCATTTACTGGAGAAGTGGAGGCCCTGTAATATTAGCAATAATCAGTGAAGAATATTTTGAAATCAGATTATTGGTTTAGGAAATAACCATCTACAACCAAACTTGTAACCTTTATAATAACATTATTCTAGATAAACCATAACTAAGCGAAAGGAAAATACGATAACTTGCCGAAATTCTATTAAAACGAACTTCGCAAAGGGAACAGGGAGGCAAATATTTTGGATTTGCTTTCACACGAATTGAGGTTTGATGGTAAACACTCCGCGAGGTCTCGACTATTGATCCGACAAATCTGACGAGTTGGCAAGTGACTGACACGCCATAATTAAAAACATTAATTAGTGTTTTTAAACCTGCGCTATAATCTGAACAGTGGTTTTCAACAAGAATAATTTGTAGTATCTTTGCGAAAATGATAGATCTGGCAAAAAATAGGAATGCTTTACAAATCTTTTTTAGTTTGGGCTAATACTACCAATTTCACTGAGGGTCACTCTTTTCACCCTCATAAGGCTGAAAAGTCGTCGACCGTCAGTGAACTCGTGAGGAAACCAGCATACCTGAGAGATATTTCTCCATGATATGTAACGCCCAAGGGCGGCATATAAATTTTGTCCAGGGTAGGCAGGCACTAACCTCACAATGAAGAAAGTCCTGTAATAACCTCTGCTAGTTATGGTACGGTTCCAGCATGGCTATTGCGTATCTTTTTAAGTGACAGTGGCTATCATAGTTCCATCGATTAACTGTCTAATTGGTTATGGTTTAGTACAAAATGGAACCATTTGACAGTTAATTGATGGACACTATGATAGCCAATGATATTTAAAAAGATACGCAATAGCCCTGCAGCTCTTTGTTTTAAATTGTATCCTTGCATAAATTATAAGCATCCTTAGAAGACAAGTTGAAAGGAAATCGTGTTGTAAAGACCTCGCTAGTACCTTTCACCCCTTTAATATCCAGGTAGCTTAATAGATAATCCTTGTCAACTTTGTTCACCCTTTTGTTAAAGTTTTTTAGGCCAGTAGGATTATTACAATGTTATCCTACCAAGACAAAAGACCCTTGTTCTTGCTCGCTATTCTTGAATTTTCTTTGGTCTGCTTTTTCTGGAAAGGTTATAAGAAAATTAGCCTTTGTAGGGTTTCCAGGACAATCTTGGGAGATTATTTGTGAAGGTTTTAAAAGAACGGTGGTTATGGGTTTTTAGTCAGTAGAAGTGTGACCCACCCATTCGCTCTGACCAAGAGCGGGATGGGTTATTTGATGATTTTCCACACCCCAAAAAAAACCGACTCGTCCGTTTTAGTCAGTCGCGATAAATTCTAGCTAGCAAACGGACGTGTGTGTGAACTAAAGGAATAATATTTTTAAATAAAAGATTCAAAATTGACTTTCGCCCCTAAGACAACCCCATCCCCCCCAGCGTCATGTTCGTGAACGGGCGCTGTCAGTAGAGACTGGTCATCTCTTAGTTGCCATGGTACATTTTTATTTTTTTTACTAGCTGACCCACGCAACTTCGTCTGCGTCACATAAATGTAGCTTTTATAACCTTTCTCGATAAATCGACTACCTTATTTTATATTTTATTAGAATATCTCATGTGAAGTTATTGTAGAGGCTGCAGAAGATTGTAATTATTTCTTTGCATTGTATAGATTCAATATCTTAATATTATATAATTGCATGGCACATGTGTGAGTACTATGTACTTTAAAGCCACTTTTTTCATTTAGATATATTATTTTTAATGACGATGCCCTGGTGGCTGAGAGAATGTCATGCTCACTCAAATGTCACGCTGATGGTGGCGCGTGTATCGGATCATTTAGGTCCCTTCAAAATGGTTGAGTTGAATGGTGCTGATCCATGCGTCATGTTCGTGAACGGGCGCTGTCAGTGGAGACTGGTCATCTCTTAGTTGCCATGGTTTATAAATATATACAATTTTTTTTTATTTGTTTATTATACCTTTTTACTCCGGACGCTCTTAACTTGCACGTCTTGCTACATAGTTCTCACATAATATACCATCTCAACATGAATGCTACTACCAAGATTTTGTAACAATATTCTGATTTAAGAGTGTCCATTGAGTTTCTTGCCCGTTCTTCTCCATAGAGATCTACGCTAGGGAACTGGCAACTACAGTACTTTTACAAGTATGCCTTGTGACTGTGACTGTAGCTTAGGAGTGCAATACGTTGTTTCGGGGGTTGCTGCGTCGGGTTGCGCGGCGCCGGATGTTACCGGCGGCGAGTGCTGTGGGTGAGGGGGCGCTCGGCGGCGCGTGCCGTGGTGGCGGGTGCGCGGGGCTCCGGGTCGCGGGGCAGCGGTTGCGCGTTGCGGCGTGCATTCGTTGTTCCGTGATTTGGTTTCTCGTACATTCGTTGTTGCGGTGTGCGTCGCTGCGTGCTTTTTTGCTTGCAGTGTTCGTCGTTGCGGGCATTCGGCTTTGTGTGGTTCGGCGTGGTGGCTTTCGGAATGACGTATTGCACTCGTAGTTTTTCGTAGTTTGGTTTTATGAATTGTTCAGACATTCAAAAGTGCCAGTAATGGTTTAATTGAAATAAATGCTTTGAGTTTGAGTTTGAGTTCCATAGGTGTCTTAGGGGCGAAAGTTGGTCTCAAGGTACCCATGAGCACCCGTCGGGGCTGCGGGATGTTGTAAGAGATACCGCGATATAGGGGTTATTTGATGATCCCCCCGCCCCCTTAAAAAAGGTACCCACGAGCAAGAGTTTTATTGCCATATTTTAAAAAGGATATGAATTGTTTACTAAAATGAAAGTTTATTATATTCTTACAACTTAAGAAAATAGAAAGTAATAGGTAGGTAATATTAGGTAAAGATGGGTTATTGGGATATTATCAAGTGCACACTTTACACAAAACATAATTACTGAAAAACTCACAATAATTTATAGGTCACCAGAAAAACGTTACGTCGGTCGTTATTTGATATATCTTGTCCCAGGAATTATGGAAGGAAGCACTAAGGAAAGAAAACAAAGGATACAACGTTTTATTGATAGCCATAAATATAATTGTTTTGTTAGACAAGTAGATCCTTCGATAAAATTAGGAAGGATACGAAAAACTTGAAGGTAGAACGCGAACAGTACTGTATCCGCCGACGGTCTCGTCCGTTTTAGTCAGTCGCGATAAATTCTAGCTAGCGAACGGACGTGTGTGTGAACTAAAGGAATAATATTTTTAAATAAAAGATTAAAAATTGACTTGTATTCCTTGTAGACCTTTCGTCGTGTTTTTGCATAAATAAAGTACGTTTATTACTCACATTTAAGTGTTTATACATTTTCTTATAATAGACTACATACTTAGGGGTGATTCGGAAAAGGAGTTCCTGCAAGTACTTAAATAAGTCTTTACCAGCAGTTGGGCAGTGCGTGCTATTGAAAAAAAAAGTTTTAAGCTGTCTATTTTATCTTTTATAGAATTGAACATAATTCAACTTTAGTTTTACCATAGACCTAACCGAACTTTTCTTTGTCCACAGAGCTAGTTCAAAAAGTGAAGTGTATCGATGAGACTTCACTGAGTCTTTGACAGACAAGAATCGTCGCCACCCTGCTCGGTTTACTAACATGTAAGTTTTCACCTTGACCTTTCAGTTATCTATGTATCTATTTTATCGTAATCTGACAAATTTCTTCAATAGATTTTCAATTTTATCGCTAAAGCATTAGGTTCAAGGTCGATGCAGAAAATTTATCTGTTTCTAGTAGCTTGATGTGCTGGACGTCGGTATAAACAGACTTAATGGAGTTGTATACAGGTTACATACAAACAAGGCTCTTAATTATGTAATAATTATTTGTATTAATTATTATTATTATTACGACATAATTGCTTTACCTCTTTAGGGTGTGATTGAATGTCAATTGATGAGCGTCATAAAGGATGCAAAGGTCTATTTGTCTACGACCTATTTCAGAGCGAGACTAGACTTTTAAGATAGGATTCACTTCTCTAATTTCAATGTGCTTTAGCTACGCTTATTAGCGTAGTTTCAAATAACTGGGGTTTGTAGTCATAAGTGGTTGTTGAACCGAATAATGCAGTACGCACGACAACGACGTCCAATCAAAGTATACAAAACCAGTTTATGCGGATCTCGCATTGTACGGGAAAGCTATGCAAAGCAAACATTATACTGGAAATGTATAGATTGATGTGTCACCGTGTGTACCTGCTGTTAGCATTTCGTTGTGTATATTCTAAATCAACTATAGGAAGTACGAAATGTACTTGACATTTTAACCTAAACACACGACATATCCCCCAAAAATTAACAATATCTTTAAAGAATGAGAAAACCAATTACTTCAGTGTGTAGGCTGTCCCTACATAATGTATGAGGTTGGATTGTATGTCGTAACCTTGGACTTGACCTTGGATGTAATCGTTCGTAGTAGTCCTTATTATTTCGACTTTATGATTCTCCGCATAATATGATTATTTTTTTGGAATTTGTTAGTGTTTATGCAATAACCGATTCTCTTTATAGGTGCTTGCTTAGTAGTACAGTAAGCTGCCTTCAGTGGTAACAAAACCAGTATAAGCTTGTCTCGCATCCTTTTGAAACCACGTATAACGCTAGGTCAGTTCAAGGTGGAAGTGTTTCAATCGACGCGGAGCCTACTATACAACGTCGTAGTACTAATATAGTCGTAGTAATAATAATTTGATAATGACCAATTAAACCATTTTGGTGATATTTTGCAAGTATTTACTACATTTATGTGAAAGTTAAATTGCCTTTTATGGTACGCTTATTTGGTTTACTACGTCTCAATATGGTTCTGGTTTTATTATGTTACTACGGTTACTAAGAAGATTAATGGGAATATAATTGAATACGTTTCATGGCTTGCAAATTGTTTATTTATGATATGATTTACCATCATGCTCTTTATCACCGTACCACTTGTAAAATACTGGTATTCATGTACCATCTGGTTAGGGATCATTCCCACTAGTTCTACTGCACAGTTCCACGATAGAATTATAATAGTGCAGCTCTAAAGGTGAGGGTCTAAAGGTCTGAAATACCTGCAACCGTAAGGTCATGAGGGATAATTACAGATAGACGGTATAATTATCTTGTAATTGACTTAAGTAGTGTTTTATTAAAGCAAAGTTTCTAAATGTTAACGACACAGTGTTCTATTTTTGCATGTTGCCAGTGATGCGATTATAAATGCGACATACACAAACAGCCAGACCCGCAACAACTACCTTTAAGTCATACAAATAATTATGTGTTCAATGTTGAATCCGCGAAACGAAGCGCAGCAGTCAATATCACTGCGCTAGCGATGCTGTCCACCATTGCCATCTTTCGTTTGTAATTTATACAATGTTACTATTCACAGTATACGGTCAAAATTTATAGAACAGCTGATTTGGCTCGTTTTAACTAAAAAATAAAACTCCTGTTATTTCTAATACAACAGCAATCCTAAACAAGGCCGTCTAGTCTAAACTTAGAAACAGCGAGGGATTAGGCGTCTGTTACCATAATTTAGCCTGTCGTCCGCCAATTGGAGGCACCCCCAATCATACAATGATCTACGGTCGTTGCACCCGGCTTCGCATGCGCCGATGTATCAACAATTTAGACGTATGTCTGTCCGTTGCGGGTGAATGGAGATGCATTTAGGTTGGGCACGCGCTTAATCTGACCAATGTTTAGTGATAAAATAGTAGATTGTTATTTATGTGCAGTAGTGAATATCAGGGTTGGGTTAACATGTCCAAAAACCATTCACAACCAGACTTCATGTCTACTACTGAGAAATTCCTGATAGAAAAACCCAATAACAATAGGGTAATTAACAAAAAAAATATCAATTAGTCCGTCAGATAGATTTCCAAAAAATATTGGACACGAATTTTTTCTTTTTTCACGTACACAGACGATGAAGACGATACAGTGCTTTTAAAACTCGTGTGTGAAGTTATATTTTAAGACATTAGTATGTAATTTTTAAGCAGTGACGTCACAAGCCCCCACTCAAATATTTGACGCCTTTTATATTCGTCAATTTTAATTGATTTGATAATACAAAAACAACGTATTCAATATTTTTCGAGACTAATTAGAATCATATTTTTTTTTGTCAGAAAACATCCCTATTCACCCATCCCGAGACGATTTATCATCCCATTTTTTAGGTAGTAACGATGGTGCCATTTCCATTGAATCCCATGTTATTACAACATAAACCATGTTATCTTTCTGCCAAATATTTCATACAGCCATCTTTCAGACGGTGATAAAACTACTATCTTCGCGACAGGATTCCAAAAGCTTTGTTAAATCTTACTTAACAGACGTTTGAGTCAGTGGTCCTTGGTTATAAGCTTAATAAGGATTCCAATTTAGATAAGTTAAGCTGTAATAAGGCGCCTACTTATCTTAATATGGTGATTCATATATTTAGATAGTATGTGGTGCTTGGCTGGTTCTTCAATAGAGTCCATTTTGCGAGTAATATTTCTTGACGCCTTTCTTTTATTTTTTTTGTCGCACTTTGGGCGAATTTTACTGATCAAACTGAATGCGGCTTAGTTTTGTAACAGAAATTCGCCCTAAGTAAGCCCAGGGGCTGGATTTTTGTTCTTTGGATAGTATTAAGGCACTAGTCCTCTTACGTAGAAAATTACAGACGAGATGGGAGTAAGCTATTTTACCTTTTTTCTACCCGTTCGGGGAATATAGCAAGGCTGATCAATCATCTGCCTAGTATTTCCCAAATATATTAGGGTCGGCTTCTAGTCTAATTAGATGCAGTTGAATAGTATTTTTCAAGAAACGACTGCCTATCTGGCCTCCACAACTCGGTTAGTGTTGGGTAATATACAACACACACCGGTAACTTATGTTTTCATCGCAAAGAATGCCGAGTCAATTGTTAAACAGATTTCGCAGAACAAAATAACTTACACCTCCAATTAACACAACCATTCAATGATCGACCAAACTAACACTTAAAATAAGAAACAAGCGATGTGCGTGATCAAGTCATCAACACAGTCTATCATCACGACAAATATTCCGCACGCATCCCATAATAGTACTTAATACTTCTCATGTTAATATGGTAGTTCGGTCAATTAGTATGCGAGGACCATAGCTGTTGTATAAGGTCTTGAGCAGACGATAAAAAAAAACCTTTGAAACACAATGTGGGTGCAATAAATGGCCTACACTTCTGAGTAATCCTCTGGCATAATTCAAAGTTCTTTGGTTAAAAATCTTCTACTTGGACTTCAGCTGTCATAACTGACCTGGAAATTTAAGTAGACTCCGAACCCAGGTTGACCGAAGCAAAGAAAACCTGCTTAAAGATGGAAATTTATTGATGATTCTACCCTAGAGAGCCCTGGAGCAATTATTTGCCCTTTGCGTGTGGCGTGGTGTATATGACTGACCAGACCCAATTTTCTGTAAATGAGCTACTGTTTCACAGAAGATGGTGCAGTTACTTATTCTGTTGTTTGCTCGTAAAGTTTGACGCCACTGAAGTCGCCAAAATAATAGCCCAGTTCGGAGCAAACTCAATTTAGATTGCGATCGAAAAGCTAAGAAGAAGAAGAAACAAAACGAATATAACAAATCAATCTCACCTCTTTAAGACTAGTCCCTCGTCTGTGCAGACCCTTAAGCAGGATCGGCGCCCGCGCACGATTCTTGCACGATCCGCGGTCGTGCGTGGCAGTGTCGCGTTGGAGGGTTAATAAGTATTTATGTATCATTCTGGGACTGTGATTAGTTATGTATGCAATGGTCTGGTTAATGTTTTTTGATGTTTAACAGATTTTTTTCTATTATAGTGTGTTTTTGATCCCATTCGTTGCGTTTTCTTTCGGATCCATATTTTATGATCATAATACACTACCAGTTCAATGGTATTCGGAAATGTACAAAGCGGACATACCTTTTTTTTTTTTTTTTTTGGTGGGTGGAAAATCATCGAATAACCCCTCCCGCTCTTGGGCAGAGCGAAAGGGAGTGTCAGACTTCTACTGACTAAAAACCACCCATGTTCCTTCTTCGCCCTCTATGTCGAGGCCACGATAACCAGAGGACTACCCGCAGCCCCGACAGGCGTCGGCCCTTTCGGGCCCCTTCCATGTTGCTGACATCTCTTTGAGGCGCGCGTGGAACACGAACGCGCCGTCGACACGGCCTGTTTTCGTCGTGAGACGGACGGACGGCGAGTTAGCCCATCACTCACCGTCCACAGGCCCGCGTCTACGGTGGCCGGAGGTCATCGCCGGACCCCCGACGCCCGGAGCGCCTCCCGCAGCGGCTGGGACGAGAGGTTCTCTCCCTCTCGCGTTCCGCCACCTCCTTCGCCAGCATCACTGCTTCGCAGAAGGAGGCGACGGCGTCCCATTCCTCCTCGCCCCGGACCATGGCTTGCACCAGGGCCGGGCGCGAGAGGTCGCCGCCGCCGATCGCCGCTACGAGAACACGGCGGGGCTCCGCCCAAGCGGGGCACACCTCCACTGTGTGCTCCACCGTGTCCTCCGGCCGATCCTCGCAATAGTGGCATCCGGGCGTTTCCTCCCGCCTGATTCGGTGCAGGTACCTCCCGAAACAACCGTGTCCGGTGAGGACCTGCGTCAGACGGAAGGTGAGGGCGCCGTGGCGCCTCTCTAGCCACTCCTCAAAGAGGGGACTTACCGCCACTATCGTAGCGTGCCCTGCACGGGGTTGCGACAGTCGCTGTCTCCATGTCGCCATGAGATCGCACCGTAGGTCTGTCCGCCGCGCAGCAATTTGCCGCGGCAGCGGAGTGACCCCCCGGCGCAGCGCCTCCGCGCGCCATTGATGCAGGCGCGCGAGGACTATCGCCTCCAGATCCCACGGCGGCAATCCGGCAAGGAGGTTCGCCGCTTCGCGGGAGATCGTGCGGTACCCCCGTACCATCCTGACGGCCATGACCTTTTGGGGCACGTTCAGGTAGTGGGCGGCCCGCTTCCTCAAAGCAGGCGCCCACACCGGCGCCCCGTAAAGGGCCATGGACCGCACGATCCCCGCGTAGAGCCTCCGGCAGGAGGCGTTTGGCCCCCCCAGATTGGGCAAGAGCCACCTAAAAGCAGCCCCGGCCCGCTCCAGTCTGGGAGCCAAACGTCGGAAGTGCTCCACGAAGTTCCACCGGCTGTCGAGGACGAGTCCTAGGTACTTCAAAGTACACTCGACGCCGATGGGAACCCCTCCCACCATTAACTGGGATCCCGACGGCAGCGTATTCCCACGTCCATGGAAGCCCATGGCCTCCGACTTGTGAAGCGCCACCTCGAGTCCCAGCTGCCGGATCCTCTCTACGACTATCGCAACCCCGCGTGTCAAATTGTCGGCCGCCGCCTCGTACGACCCACCCTGAGCTAGCACCAGCGTATCGTCCGCATAGCAGACCACGCTGACGCCGCTAGGGAGGTCGGCGCGCAGCACCCAGTCGTAACCGATGTTCCACAAGGGCGGCCCCAGAACCGATCCCTGTGGAACACCGCACGACATCTCTCGCCGGTTCCACTGTCCGTCCTGACCAGGTTAGATGACAGCCCTGTCTGTCAAATAGTCCCCGACCACACGACGAAGGTAGGTCGGCACCCGGTGATACCGGAGTGCCTCCCTAATGCAGCTCCAGGGCATGGTGTTAAAGGCGTTGGCGATGTCGAGAGACACCGCCAAGACCACACCGCCCCGAGAGACGGCAGCCCCCGTCGTGAGGGCTCTCACGCGCATGATGGCGTCCACCGTCGAGCGCCTCTTGCGGAAACCAAATTGGTGTTCCGCAAGATCCGGACCCATTCCCTCCAGGTGCTCGGCGAGGCGGTTTGCAATTACTCTTTCAAAGAGCTTGCCCACCTCGTCGAGCAGAAGCGGACATACCTGACTACCATTTCTCGCAACACTGCTCGGAGTTTTACTACCAATGTTGGATATATGCTAGCCGCTTGAGAGCACATGATAAATCAGCACACCAAAGCCCCCGAGAATCACTCTAGGAAGCCATTCAATGCTGTCGTGCAAAAATAGTCTAGATTGCATCATCGACCATCACCTTCAGTTGTTTTGCTACGTTACTCCAAGACTGATGGTACGGTCATATCATCCAGAAACTTTCCAGGATCGATTTTGACAGGAACATGTAGAAATCTCCAATGTAGAGCGTGATCTGCAAAATTGTACAGCACTTACACTCCCGATCCTGCACGTTTTCCCTAAATAGAAGCATATAGCGTCTGTTCAAAGATCACCACGGATGTAATGCATTAGCTTCTCCTCGTTACACAATATCCTCTGTTTATAACAGACGCATGGATACACACTGTATTTATGAAATACATCCAAAACATAATTGTTTACCCATCTACATATAATGTACACCAAACTTCCTTGTTTACAAAACAGCTGAAATGGCCGGATTTAACTTTGCTCTTTAAGTACTTAAACCATATAATAATAGTTCTATGTTTGTGCTTTTAAATAGTGTGTAAACGGCTTAAGTGAAGAAAGTTTTTGTGTATTGTTGAGTTGTTTGACGATTATTATGGAATATTTAACGTCAACGTTCTTATGAAAGAGGAAAATCTTAGTAATTAGAGAGCATGTTATATTTAGATGATCATTATTGTAGACACAATTGTCTTCCCCTGCCAGATACTTAGTCACTTAGAACTCCTAAGTGACTAAGTATCTGGCAGGGGAAGACATACCATAAGAAATACCTATTCGGTGGCTCACCTTTGGCCACAGATTGCCATGTAGCCATGCACATATATATCTCTTGGTGTGTTGAGTATGAATGAGTAGAACAAGACCATAGATACAAAGAATGGACTGTATGAAGAATGATATATGTAGCTAGAAAGGAGATGACCAGTAATCAAGAAGTATGGCATGCTACACTGGCCCCAAATAAATTAGGACAAGGTCAGGAGAAGGATGATGTCTTTTTGTGTTATATTCGACGTTTTATCCAGAAAACCCATCATTTCCAGATAACATAAAAAACCAGCAGTATTTTTTCCTACTCCTCCGCTAATCTTTTCTGATTAATTTCGTTGCGGGATCCAAGACAGTTAAATCGTTGCTTTGAGACTTCGTCGAGCTTCATTGTCTCGGCGCTTTTCTTGTGGTCGCCACTGTTGATTCTGGCTTTCAGGAGTTACTGTGGTTTGGGAATAGTGTGGCGGGCTTGTCCCAAATAAAACCAGCAGCATTCCAGAAGAAATACATTCTGCCCAAATTCCATTCGCATCAAATGCTTCTGTACGACTTATGCTGTTACAGATTATTATTTCAGTTAGTCACTGTGGCTTATTTGTCATCAATGTCATCACTCATCAATTCAGCAGACACTTATTTCTCCGGTACATATGACTCAACATTCCACTCCACAAACTGAACAAGTCCTCAGTTCCAGCTTCCATTAAACAAGTATTAATCGTGCCAGACGCGGTACAATTACGTAATCTTCTTGTTTAATTGTCGTCGAACGCGTGTTTATTAGCGACGCCCGTATTGGCGCGCTGTTACGCATGCGTACTCGTTACGTGAACGCGCGCGACTCATGCGCTGGAGTTGATTGGCGTGTTGTAGATGAGGTGAGAAGGTCAATGGGCGATTGTAAATTTATTATTTTTTGTTAGTTTAGTGAGCGTCTACCAATTACCTACGTAATTAGTAGATGCTCACGTTTGAAGACCTCCCACTAGGTTGACCGATGACCTGGTTGGTGACGGTTGCGGGGATGAGGGATCGGTTGCTCATGTGGTGGTCATTTATCACTATGCGTTATTTCCATGGGGGATCCAACTAAAGAAGTTGGTTTTGTATACATCCATTTTAGTTTGGTCTCCTGTTGGACGAGAGCATCTAAGGGTCTATGTCATGCGCAGGTTCTAAACTACTATAATGATTTTATCGAGCCATAATATGATTATGATATTGCTGTCACACCAAATCCAATCATATTTCCAAGACGATACAGTTACAAATAAGAAAATTGAATGAAACAGACCTTCTGTTCCAATACATCCAGTAGCCATAAACTAGCTAGGCGCGCGGAACCGCCTGATTTTTTTGTTTTGTTATGTAAAGGTGTGGGGAAATGTAAATGGATATGATAATTGTTGTGTGAAGAGCTAAGGTGCAGTGTTTTCATAGTGACTTGTTTAATCGTATTCAATATTGCGTAGACGAAGTGTGGAGAAAATTATGTGGGCGCTCAAATATTATCAATATTCCAAGGAAGTCAGCTACCATATCATAGTAATGTAATCATTCTCCTGTCCTTATCTGAATGTATTTGAGGTCGATGCAGTATGTCTTTATCCATTCTTCTGAAGCCAGCCATCTTTAATTAAAATATCTTGGATAGATTATGTGAAAGATAATCGTGCGTAGTTTGACCGGCCACACTTTGCTGTTCCCAGAGTTCCGTCTTTACTTTTTATTTGGTCAGAGCTTGTAGTGTATGGAACTTATTGACATTTTAAATTGTTGAGAATTATTTGGTCACCTTATCTGCTACAATATATCTGACGGCGACTGTACAACACTGATTTATTCCATAAATCCCTCTTACAGTAATTAACAATCTAAGCCATCATTTCCTCTTCCCGCAAACACTCGTAGCTGTAGTATTTCATAATAAAAAAAAATTAAAGCTAAACAAGGAATGAAATGTTACCAAAAAATTATCTTCAACTTCAACCCATCTTTTGAAGAAGCAGTAAAGTCAGTTGAAAGAGAAATGTCACTACGTAGGTGTTCCAAGAAATCAGTTGTATTAAATGAACGTGGTTTTACTTGGTGGTATATGTTTTACGATGTACGGAACATTAAATAAAGTATATTATGTACTCAAACCTGATGTGGCATTCGTTTTGCTGTAATTTTATTGAACCTATGTACCTACTTCTAAAATATACCATAATGTTATTATTGTAGGTGGAAATCAATGATATATTAAAACTATATACGTTCGCCCTCAAAAATGACAACATGAAATGAAGCCAATTGGCCACATCGCGCTAAGTTACGCACCAACCTCTCGCGCGACGCTACGTTTGTTCATAATTTAAATCGTGTGTGTAAACCTGCGCGAAACATAAAGAAAACAGGCATCAACAGGCATCCCGCTGTACGGTGTCATATTTTCTTTCACTTTCTTTACGCGTAAAAGTAGGTAGTTATCAAATATTTTCGCCGTTTTGAAGCGCCGCCATGTTAGTCCATGACGTCATAATACGTATACATACGTACGTATACAGGGTGTCCAGTAAATAGCACGACTTCCTGCAGGGGGTGATAGCTTGGGTCACTACCTATCAATACAACACAATATATGTTCAGCAAAATCTTACGGATTTACAGTTTTACAAAATTTTCCGAAATATCGAAAAATCTCTACCTTGAAACAGATTTTTAAGCATCTCGTAATGAAAAACTCCTTTTCTAGAACTTTTTTTACATCAAATTATTCGTATAATAGTTACTCTACTCATTATAAGTTTTTTTTTATCAAAAACAATTTTTCTTTTCGCATATCTTTAACCTAGTGGTGAAAAAAAATGTATGTAGCAGTTTTGTACAACAAACTTAAAAGATAGCCTGTTTAATGGTGATTTAGAAAAGATACAATACTAGTGCATTTTCATTTAAAAAATACAAAAAAAGTGCTATTTTAGTTCCAGAGAAGCTGATTTTGTTGAAAATGTAATTAACGTAATTTTGACAAAAACCACTATGAGAATAAGTAATAGCTGCTCATTTACGCGAATTATTATAAAACTAGTTGTGACACGTAAAATGCGACATGAACGCGTAATGACTACCTAAAGGTTTTTTTTTTTGTTTTTTAAGAAAAATATCGGAAATAAGCCTGAGAAGACTCAAAAGCTCATTTTTAAGAAGATGCCGAGCGTGTATTAGGGCACAAGAGAAGCAATTTGAGCATTTATTGTAATTTATTTAAATAAATGTTTATTAAAGTTAACTCCTCTGTTTTTTTTACTATCACCTTATCCTTCAAGATGTCATTTACAGACCGGCCGGCCGGTCGGCTGTAGATTAATTATTATGTAATTCGAACCGTAGTACGACCTTACAACGATTCGAATTCAAAGTCACATTACTTGCATTTAAAATAAAATGCTCTTATGAACTAAAATAGCTTATTTTTCGTATTTTTTAAAATGAAAATGCACTAGTATTGTACCTTTCCAAAATCACCATTAAACAAGCTACTTTTTAAGTTTGTTGTACAAAACTGCCACATACATTTTTTTTTCACCACTGTAGGTTAAACTTAAGTGTGTGCAAATTTAAACAAAAAATAGTATTTCTTTATAACATTCTTGTCTTTGATAGAAAAAAGACTTATCAATGAGTAAAGTAACTATTCACGAATAATTTGATGTAAAAAAATGTACTAGTAAAGGATTTTTTTATTACAAGATGCTTAAAAATCTGTTTCAAGGTAGAGATTTTTCGGTATTTCGGAAAATTTTGTAAAACTGTAAATCCGTAAGATTTTGCTGAACATATATTATGTTGTATTGATAGGTAGTGACCCTAGCTATCACCCCCTGCAGTATATCGTGCTATTTACTGGACAACCTGTATAATACCTCATTGGTGGAAATTCACTTCCATTTCATGTTATGGATTTAATCAATATCTTCACTTGGTCATCATTATTTATTCTGATGTTTTTATTGGCCGTCGAGGAGCTCGTTGCTTAATAATAACTGCCGGTCGGGTCGATCGTTAAGTTCAAATTTTTCTTTTTCTCCCAAGATACTTTTACTAATAATAATAATAATAATATTCCACAACTATCACACAACGCCATCTAGTCCCAAGCTAAGCAGAGCTTGTGATATGGGTACTAGACAACTGATAAACATACTGGCCTGTTGGTCTAGTGGTTAGTGACCCTAACTGCTATGCCGGAGGTCGTGGGTTCGATTCCCACCCAGGACAAATGTTTGTGTGATGAGCACGATCATTTGTTCTGTGTCTGGGTGTAATTTATCTATAATATGCATGTATTTAGAAATATATAAGTATGTTTATCAGTTGTCTAGTACCCATAACACAAGCTCTGCTTAGCTTGGGACTAGATGGCGTTGTGTGATAGTTGTGGAATATTATTATTATTATTATTATTACTTATATATTTCTAAATACATACATATTATAGATAAATTACACCCAGACACAGAACAAATGATCGTGCTCATCACACAAACATTTGTCCTGGGTGGGAATCGAACCCACGACCTCCGGCATAGCAGTTAGGGTCACTAACCACTAGACCAACAGGCCAGTCCAAAAGTTTTACTGTAAGCAGATGCTTAAGAGTTAACGATTGAACAGTGCAATCCTACTAATATTATAAATGCGAAAGTTTAAGAGGATGTTTGTTACTCTTTCACGCTAAAACTACTAAACGGATTTGGATAAAATTTGGTACACAGATAGTTATAACTTGTATTAACACATAGGATTGTTTTTATCCCGATTTTATCTTCCTGTGGGATAATTTTCGAGTTGTAGCGGGCGAAGCCGCTGGCAAGACCTAGTATTATTTATGTTCCCTTTCGTCATCAGGCAATCATATTAAAACTCCTTTACATAACCATGATCTTGTTCAGATCACACACCACTCACACACACAAACAATCCAATCAAATATACGTTAGGCCCATTTCTCTCGCTATAAGTACCTATATCTTTCATCGATTGGAATAGACAAAGAGTAATGATTTCATTGCCACCAGCATGTAGGCATGTACTTGTTATTAGATAATGATTCGTGTGGATTTCTACTGGCATGCTAGCATGCAATAATGGAAACAATCGTGTGTGGCAAGTTGCTTTTTATTAAAGGGTGTTTAATAACGCATGTTTAGGTTGGTATTATAATATAAAGGGTGTAAAAGTACCTTTAACGCAAACGAAGGGCACTTGTTCTCCCCACCACTGCGATAATTTCTTGGTTCTAGACCTACCTGGGAACCTCTACTTACGGAGATATTGGGGGTCAAAGTTCCAAATTTTGCACAGCTGTTTTTGTGAATACTAGTTTTTCAGGTTATAACTTTACTTAAATTACCTACATGACCCTTTTACTATTCAAAGCATCCACTAGCACTATGTTTTAAGAGTGCTACATTGAGTATTACCGTAAAATGAGATTTTTGACGCCAAAAAAAAAGTCGTTTCCCAGCAAAGAACTTTGCGTAGGGGTACTTAGTTTGATGTACAGAATGCTTGGTTGACGTATGTGTGAAGGGTTAATTTACACCCTTTATATGTCTTTAATTCCTCGACTGACTCGCAAATGTCTTGTTGGTTTAGTGGTCACAAACGCGACTGCTGAGCACGAGGATCTGGGTTCGAATCCCGAGTCGGAAAAAAGTATATTGAGATTTTCCATCAGGCATTTCTCGGTAGCATCTACGGGGTCTGCAATTGTACCCGGTTGATGGCAATAAACTTGCCCTAAATTAGATGGGCTTAAACATAACCTGGCGTAATAAAGGTAAACTAATGGACACACCTCTGGGATTCCAGGCGTTATGTTATGTCTATAATTTTAGTAATAAATTCCAATTTATGTAAGCCTGGTTCATATTAAAGTTGCTCTCAAACTCTCCAGTTTTATTTGAGTTGGGAGTTTGGAATTAATTAAACAGAATCCCAATCATGTCGATGTGAAAGTAGATACCAATCACAGGATCTGAAAAACCCAGCAGTTATTTACTTACGAGCATTTTTATAACAATTCTGATGCTGCGTTTAGACTTAGCACTTTTAGTATTCAAGCAGATTGTGCAAGTAGCCAAAACACATGTTAGTTTGTGCGAATAATATCATGATTTGTAATTAGATTCTCAAGGACTAGAAAACACTTCCACAGTTTTCATCACTCTTAATTTTATATGCACTTATAACAGCATCATTAAACTCTTTAGCGAACCTATCACTTTCCTCTTTAAATAACTCCGACAACGCCATTACGACTTCCTACACAAGTTTTTCTCATATCAAATCGCTTTCGTCACGCAAATCAAATCTAATTTCGTATTAATCATTTTTTCTCACAACTTTCACTGTTATTTTCTTTCATTCACACTACTAGTATACGTGTTCCTATTATTTGACCTACAGAGATGACGCTTTTAATACCGAAGCTATAATATTTATTAATCATTTTTTTATGTTCGATTTTTGTTAGGCTACGTTTGCTTTGGTGGAGTTGAGTGTCTCCCTTTCTAGAATATAAGTCTGAAGACCATGACAAGACTTGAGGGATAAATAGTCTGATCATTGCTATGAACCTGTGTGGAATAGGACACAGCACAACTTCACTCACTGCTGGCCTTAAGGCTCCTATTGCTTTTGCTGATCTTCACGTTCATGTGCCAGTCTCATCCAGGTTTTAACCAATAGCAACTAAGATGTCGCCTCGCCAAAGGACAATCAGTATTTATTTTTCCAGTAAGTACTTGAATTTCACTCGGTTAGAGCTTTACTATAGCTACCATTGCCACACCTGGCAAGGTGTTGTGTCTTACTCCGTAATGAAAAAAGACAAGTAATCACACATAACCTTCATAATATTATTGGTGCTGGATTTAAAAACTTAGCTACCTATATGCATGATAGAAAATCAGTTATTAGCTTTTTTTCAAATAAAAAAGACATCAAAGATCATGCTCAACCAGTCGAGGGCCATTTATCCACCCTCAGTAATTACCTTTCACTCTCTATGCATTTCAGCACTCTCCCACCAGAACTAGCGTCCTAACTCGACCAATGTGAACACAGCCTCACACTATTTTATTGCACAATGGTGATTTTAGCATGTTTAGAAGTGAAATGGCGTTGTTTTGTACAATCAGTTGAGAGGAACGCTCGTAACCACGATAATCAATACTGTTATTGCGTCGTAAAAAGTAACACCGTTCTTTTTAATATATCGGTGGCTGTGTTCACGAGAATGTTATGCAGAAGGTCGGGATTACAGTGTTTTTGATTGTATGGCTACAACCACGGTTTTATCTTATTTGATGTAGTTCAGTATCTATTAATTTACCATTATTGATAGGTATGATAACGTTGAGTAGAACGTATGAGCAGGGGGGCAAAATAGCGATGTGAGCAGAATCATAATAGGAAAATGAGAGCAGTGGTGGAGGCCCCGACTAACGAACAGTGAGTCGCGGGTTCGAACCCAGTCAGGCGCATTACTTTGTGTAATTTATTTCATCACCACTGCTCTCAAAACGGTAAAGGAAAATATCGCGAGGAAACCGGCATGTCTTAGAATCAAAAATTCGAAGACATGTGACATCTACCAACCCGCACTGGGCCCGCGTGGTGAATTATAGCCCATCCCTCTCCTAGAGAGGAGGCCTGAGTCCCTGCAGTGGGAACATTATAGGCTGATGATGATGCTGATCGGAAAATATTAGGATGTGAAGATTATTAGGGTTATGGCGGGCTAGTTATTTTTTGAATGCATTTCCGTGCCATGTATCTATCAAACTAAAGGGCTTGCTGTGGAGATTTTTTTTACTGTAATATTTAATTAACCCTAACTTGAACTTCATATGTAACTGCCGTACTCAGAGATATTTAATGATTACTTAAGCCGTCACTTAGTAAATGTTTGACATTATATTTGTATGACAAAACTGTCAAAACCATTACTAAGTAATCATTAAAGCACTCTGAGTGCGGCAGAAAGTATTGTACTTCTGAACTTACTTAAATACTATGTGATAGTATATTACTAAATGCAACGCAATGCGCAATATTAATAACATTTCTATGAACTGTAATTATTGTAAAAAATCCTGTATCATGTATTTCATGATAATGTAATTTGGCTATGTTTTTCGAAGAATTTGACCTGATACCATAAATTTTGCTGTGTTACTGAATATGATATTTATCAGTTCACTTGACGAGTTTATTAAATTACCTACGAAAGAACGTAACAGGCAAAACGTAGTACCTACATTGAATTATGTTAGTTATTCAACGCTCGTTTTAATAGAATACTTCAGCGTGGTATCGATTCATATACACTCACGCCATCTTCCTATTGGAGTAGGCAGAAACAACTGCCACCGCCTTCTACATCATCATCTACTTAGCCCTTTCCCAGCTAGGTTGGGTCGGTTACCAGTCTTACCGGGTACAAGTTAATAGTTTTGACTGGCCTGTTGGTCTAGTGGTTAGTGACCCTAACTGCTATGCCGGAGGTCGTGGGTTCGATTCCCACCCAGGATAAATGTTTGTGTGATGAGCACGATCATTTGTTCTGTGTCTGGGTGTAATTTATCTATAATATGCATGTATTTAGAAATATATAAGTATGTTTATCAGTTGTCTAGTACCCATAACACAAGCTCTGCTTAGCTTGGGACTAGATGGCGTTGTGTGATAGTAGTGGAATATTATTATTTTTTTATATTATTAATACCAGTCTTTACATGGAGCGACTGCCTCTCTGTCTTCCACAACCCAGTACTTACCCGCAGTCTCCACTGGTTGTCAGATTTTCAGGCCACTGTAGTCAGTGGCCTGTAACGACCACGTGCTACGTTCCTTACAAATTCTTTTTGGTTCATCGACATCCATAAGCCACCAACCAAATAGGGTAGAAAAAGAAATCTAATTAGTCCGTCAGATAGATTTCTATAAAATTATTTTTTCTTTTTTCACGTAAGCAAACAATGAATACGATACAGTGCTTTGAAAACTCGTGTGACGTCATATTCTAAGAAATTAGTATGACATCACTCAAATCTGACTCGTTTTATCTTCGTCAATTTTTATTGATTGCGATTATCTAACAGACGGACTAATTAGAATCATATTTTTTTATGTCAGTAAACATCACTATTATTTGCTTCATATGAATGAAGCAAATAATAATAATTCATTCAAGCCCTTGGTATTTTCACATATTAATATTATATAGTTAAAAGTGGCTCATTGCTATAAAAATGCAACCACCGCGATACTCACCGCGGTATTTACAAATGCCATTAAGTTACAAAAGACGTGTGTGCAATCAAGCCAAACCGGGACAGGTTATTGATGTAAATAATGTTTTAATTATACCCCATTAATTGTTATTACATTGTATCTTATACCACCTTACTTTATTGGCGAATGTTGGTCATGTTTTATACCACGGTGCAATGTTGCCAATATTTGTGATACCACCGTACACTATCGCAAATGCTGGCCATACTTCTCAATACAACCCGCCTTTCACTCGATCCGGGATTTTTGTCTCAGATCAATCGTGTGTAGGGTCTGACGAAAGTTAGGGGACCTTAATATACTGGGTCTATGCTTACGCTGGGAGCAGCAAACACTGCGTTACCCTGCTTCGGGTGATACCTATGTAGATCTCGCCAAAAACCGAGTCCATCGATGGCCGGCTTTTGGTTTCATCTCAATGGAGCTCTTGGGCAGAGCGACAGGGAGTGTCAGACTTCTACTGACTAAAAACCACCCATGCTCCTTCTTAGCCCTATATGTCAAGGCCGTGGTATCTCTTACAACATCCCGCAGCCCCGACGGGGACTTTTAGAGGACTTAGGAAAGAAAAATTACACATGCTTTTTCTTCCAACTCTTCATTAAAGACACGTCGAATGAATACCAATGTTGGCCACACCATAATCATTATAGGCTTCTATGGAAACTGGTGTTTAATAGTGTGCAACAAGGTGATTTATCTAGAGTATCATAATAGACACTAATGCTGGTTTTATAACGATGTACTTTGTTGTAAATATGCCTGTTAGTGGTGAAAGAACATTTTATTTGTATTGAAATCGTTAGGCGAAGTGTTGCAGTTGGTCCATTAGGTAAGAAAGTAATGATGATTTCAGGTAGAAACGGTCATCAACTCGTTCTTAAGTAATCTCTGTTCCTCGTTGAATTAAAAAATGTTGTGTTTTTAAGAGTTTTATGTTTTCATCAATTAAATCTGAAGAAAAAGCAATAGGGATTTAGAATATGGAAGAATTAATGGTTTTGATAAGATTTTTTTATACTTGCTTAATTGTTTTATATCTCATTATTTTGGTTCTATGTCACGTAGTAAAATTCAACACCGATGCTGAGTACCTTTAAGTAATTCAATTTTGACAAATTATCAACTTTTCAGTTCAGTTTAAGTCTCATGCGACGGCTAGCCTATCCCAGACATCAACCCGAAAACTTATCCAAAACTGGGCTGCTACTCTCTAGCCCTGCCCCAAATCCTGGGGAAGGAGCCCAGGCCCTCAAACCCGGCAGTAGCGTTGCAACAATTAGACCAACGATGATTGTAATATATTATAAACCAATCTTTAAGAAAGTTCTATAACTTTTCACTTACGCTTTAAACATATGCGTTTTTACTCCACACAATTACTATCTTATTATATCAACACGTGTACCTCATACCTGTACATTAAATGAATCACCGATCACCGTATTCACCTTCAAGGCTTGAGTGGATTCCGATACAAACACTGGTGACTAATCGACTTAATAACTCCTATTGTATAATCGTAATAACGAGTTTTGTTTGTTCATGTGGTTTGTGTTTGATAAACGGATTATGGCGTTTGGGGAATGTGTGTTGGACTAAGGCAAAGCTTTTGTAGGAAGTACATAATTAGTAAATGATTCTTTTTTGGCTAGGAGGAGGGGGTTTTATAGTGGACTAAAAGAGTGACGGATGTAGACTGACTCCTCTGGTTTCGTCTGACTGAATACCAGTATTTTACATGGAGCTACTGCCTATCTGACCTTCACAACCCAGTTAGTACTGCTTAATACGCTACTACATTCTATTACATAAATACACCTACATAATTCAAGGTGTTATTTCTGCGACAAACAACCTAACATCACTTGAACAGATGACTTTATTAAAACCTCAGTATTACAACAGCACCGGTAGAGCTACCACGGCCCTGGTACTCAAAGGGCATTAGGAGGCACACGGGTCGTATGGGGATTTAGTAAGTGAGAATTTGACACTCCCTTCTACTCTGCCCAGGGCGGGAGTAGTCAATTGATCCATGATTTTCTCCAATCCTTAAAATAAAAAAAACCGATTGAACAGAACTCGCGAATGATTTGCGACTCTTGCGCCGGATCCAAAGCGCGTACTCCGACGCGACCCGACCGTGCCCTGAATGAACCGTTATATCGTAGTACTGCGGTAACATTACTGCAGGGAATTGCTCGCTTGTCGTTACAAATATACATTTTGACGTCTGTCTATGAGCCGTGCTTGTGGAATTTGAGATCGTGTTTATGGAAAAATCGGGTAAAGAGTCTTTGGTCAACTGGACCCACTTGCTACTGAACCAGCGTCATAAGACGGCACGGTTGGCGCAGTGGCTCATGCAATGGACTGCTGCGCTGCGTGTCGCGAGTTCGATCCCCGCACGGATCAAATATTTGTATGACCTACAGATAGTTGTTCCGGATCTGGGTATTTGTGTGAGTTTAAATGTTTGTGAACGCACCCACGATACAGGAGAAAATCCTAGTGTGGGGCGACGTTTTTAAAAAAAGAAAGAAAGAAAGAACTGTGCAAAATGTTACGGGTTCAAAGTACTATTCGGGTTTTCCATAAAAAAGTTCTCAGTTGCTGGCGGAGGCGAGTCTATAAGTCGCCTCCGGTTACTTGGTACTTAAACATAACTGGCGAAATTTGTGTGAACCTACTATTAGGTAGATATCTGCCTAACTAACCATAAATGTCAATGGACAGACATAAAGTATTGATGATAAGCCACATCTCCTTAGACATCAACAATCTCTTGCTCTTTTCCCGATTTATTTGGAGTCGGCTAGTCTTGGGCATGTCTTCTTCTTACATTATGTACTTCTCTATTTCTCGTCATCTCATCAGACACCTCCTCTCTTGCCATATCATCCTTCAAACTGTCCATCCACCGTTTCTTAGGTTTTCCTCTACTTTGATACCCATCCATATTCATATTCAAAACTTTCCACATCTGCCTAGACCTGACCCCAAAATTGAAAATGGCTTTTATTGTGACTAATTATAACTGGCAATTTAATTTAAGCGTTAGAGTTTCAATTTTCATTCTTGGTAACCATTATCATTTGCATTTAATTTCCTCTTGCGGTTGAACGGAACGAATCAGCCATTTTGATTCATGTATCGAGGGTGATAGATACTACGCCTATTATGGTGGTTTCATTAGTTAATAACTATTTAACATTCACTCTTTAATTCGTCTTTTTCGTTTTTATGAATGGAAACGAACGCATCAAGTTTTCAATTAAGTACCGTGTTTTTGATTATTTTTTCAAAGGTATTTCGAAGGTGCGTTTTGTTATTTCGTTATGAATCCAAGATTGTCTTGGTAAGTACATGTGAGAGAAGTTTATGTCTAACCTACAAAAGAGGTTTTATAAAGGAAACATGTAAATAAGAGTTCTTTAAAGGAAGACCTAAGAAACGAGGGATGGACTGCGTGAAGGATGATATGGATAGAACTAGAAGGTGACTGCTGACATGCAGAGTAATAAGAGAAGGAAGAAAAAGAAATGCAGCGCTGACTCCAAATAAATTGGGATAAGGGATTGCATAATGTATAAGGTTATTGAGAGCTTTGCCTAGAAAGTACGTGAATACTGAGAATACATTGAATAAAATACAGGGTGTAATCAACCCTTGACACATACGTCAACCAAGCATTCTGTACATCAAACTAAGTACCTTTACGCATTTTTTTTTATTGGGGTCAAAAATTACATTTTACGGTAAAACTCGATATGTAGCACTATTAAAACAGTATATGTGCTAGTGGATGCTTTGAATAGTAAACGGGTCATGGGAGGCAATTTAAGTAAAGTTATAACCTGAACAAGTAGTATTTACAAAAACAGCTGTGCAAAAGTTGGAACTTTTAACCCTCAATATCTCCGTAGGTAGAAGGCTCCCAGGTATGGTCTAAAACCAAAAAATGATCGCAGTGGTAGGGAGAACAAGTGCCCTTCGTTTGCGTTAAGGGTACTTTTACACCCTTTATAGAGTCTAGTGGTATGACCAAGTCTTTTACACCCTATATAGAAGAGAATATGTAGTGCGCCATCCCAAATAAACCTTTACAGATGAAAATACATCTGACTGCCTTTTATGTCGAAAAAAGATAATAAACTGAAGCTGTACAACTAAAATACGCGTGTAGTATCTACAAAACACATCGTAAAACAGTAGCCAATAGTAATTCCAAAGCACAAAGCCATAGATCCTCATTTACGACTGCCTATGACTGAAGAATATTTATGTGTGCCTGTCTCAGTAACGGTAACTAGGATGTACCGAGTAGTCGTAACCACACGCGGTATAGGGGAGGTGTGTCGTTGGTATAATCATGGTCAACATAATATAACATAACTCCCACTATCCCCGAAGGGTTAGGTTTTTTGTTACATTTCGCCAATTATGTCTAAGTCCTATGTTAAAGGGAGCCTATTGCCATCAACCGGGCCCAAATTCAGTCTCTGTGACTGCTACTAAGAAATTCCTATTGAAAAAAAAAACAAAAAACCACGTATAATTTACATGGAACGCTGCGGACATTGCCGAAGCCCCATGAACTCCACCAAAAACAATGATCGACTAGTATGATCATTAGTCAACCTTTTTGCAACCAACTTGTCGGCCAGTCAGCTATTCGGCCCATCACTAACGGTAACGTACATCGTCGTGCCATAAAATATTATGGAACCATAAGTGAAAGTGCCAGTATCTCTAGTTTATGGTTCATAGTAATATACGTTATGAAATTGATTAGCGAAGTTTTAGAAATTCTTGTTAGCTAGCTCATGGGAAATTGATAGCTTTCGTTTTTGGATTAGCGGCTTTTTATTGTGATGAGATAGAACAATTTGGGATATTGAGATAATGATTGATCATCTTTAAAAAATCAATTCGCTTTAATGTAGTGAATTGCTGGAAAAATATTATCCCTTTTGACCTTTGCTGCTTTTTCGATGTTTTCATCCAAATTACAGGTATTCAAAAGTAGTTTTATCGTAGTTCAAAACGGTCTTTGCATTTTCGCAAACTGGACACAAAGCGTGGAACAAGGAGCTCGACATTTAAATTAGTTTCCTATGTTTTGTACATCCGTGTAGGTGTACCGTATCCAAATCTGTACAGCCGTAAAATGTTATTGAAACAACATGGTAACTAAACATAATTCAATGGTAATTGATGACGAAGCCATGACGAGTCTAGTTCCGCTCGACCTTGCGACCACTTCACAAAATTCTCACCCGTATAAACGGATATTGGGTTCAAACCTGCCCTTGGAATCCCAATGGCCCATGACGCGACACAATACCTTATTCTACTAAACCTTTGTACTGTGACAAATAGAAGTATCATTGGATAATTTGAGTAGCGGTCATTGTACAACGGTGATTTTATTACAGTATACTATAACGATCATGCTCAGATTAGAATAGCTTTGGTGCTCTAAGCGTAAGTGCTCTAAAAATCGGTGCTCAGATGGGAAAACCTCTTAAATACTGCTCTTAAAACGGCGAAGGAAGACAATGTGAGGAAACCATTTAGTTTTTCCCATATCATCCTTCATACAGTCCATCCATCGTTTCTTTGGTCTTCCCCTACTCAAACCCATCCACTTTCAAACTCGACACTTTTATCTTTCAGCAGTAGACAGATTATATCATCAATAGCCTATTTATGCTCCAACTGATGTGACACAGGCTTCCTCTCTTTGAGAGGTAATGGGCTATAAATGCAATAGCATTTACCATCTACAACGCGGGGCCAGTGCGGATTGGTAGAGGTCACATGTCTTCGTATTTTTTGGTTCTAAGACATGCCGGTTTCTTTACAATGTTTTCCTTCACCGTTTCGAGAGTAAGTGGTGATGAAATAAATTACACAAAGTAATGTGGCTGCCTGGGTTCGTCACCACGATCTGCTGTTCGTAAATCGGGCCGCCACCACTGGGCCACCGCTGCTCTCTCAGATTATATTATAATGCAATAATTATATTACTCTTCTCTGAAACCACCAAAAAACGGAAACGGTATGTATGTCTGTTGTGTTAGATAACTCTTATCACTATCACGAGAAATTCGATCCCGAATTTACTCGTATTACGCGACTGCGCGACAGTTTTTGATCCAACGGCTACATGAGAAGATAACACTAGGTTAGATAAAAGTTCTAAGCATAACAACATTGACCTATTGGCCTACTCTTCTTTGTTGCAAACAATACGATGTTGTGTAAATGAAACAATAAATAATAATCACTATTGTTCTTTCAATTCTTACCTACTATTATTATTCTTGACTGTAATCGATATGCGGCTTCGCCCGCTACAACTCGAAAATAATGCCACGGGAAGAAAACTTCGGGATAAAAACTATTCTATGTGTTAACCCAAGGTGTCAGCTAACTTCATACCAATTTTATTAAAATCGCTCCAGCCGTTTAGACGTGAAGAAGTAACAAACATACACACACACAAACTTTATAATATTTATCGCCTTTTATAATATTTGTGTGATTTTGGCTGTATGTTATTTACTCTTCGAATGCTTTTTGGTCCGTCTCCTAGTCATATCATCATTCTCTTGGCCTTATCCTTATTGATTTGGGGTAGGCGCAGCGTGTCTTCTGCTTCCATAGTAGTTGGTCGTGGGTTTGCAACCAGACAGGCGCATTACTTTGTGTAATTTACTGCATCACCACTGCTCTCAAAACGGTTAAGGAAAACATCGAGAGGAAACCGGTATAAATCTTAAAACTAAAAATTCGAAGATATGTGACATCTACCAATCCGCACTGGGCCCGCGTGGTGGATTATAGCCCATCCCTCATAGACAGGAGGCTAAGTCCCAGCATTGGGAGCAATATAAGGCTGATGATGATGATGTTAATCCTTCACACAGTCCATCCATCGTTTCATTCGTCTTTCTCTACTCTTATCGTCTTTCCTTTCAAGATCACCGTGTATTAAAACTTCTGTGATAATGCTTTATCCATCGTTTTGACCCCTTTTGACACAAACCATATAAAAGCATCCGCACCTCTATTACACTTTCTCTAGTACCGGAAGGCCTCATCAAACCACAGACTGTCACACCACCACAGACAGACATTCCCTATATAAACTCGGTTACCGTTGTGACCACATACCAAACAGGTGCACACTTTTCTTCCGAATTCCTCGGACCCGGTGAAACGTTAGACCCAACTTTGTCACGACGTACACTTAAGTAGTAAACCATGAAACGCAGCTTCGAGTACACACCATTACCAGTTTTACCGCAAATATGAAAGCAGGCAAACAGTACTAAACTGCTAACCATGGTTTGTGGCCCTAAGTCGAGGGAGAAAGGTGTATAATCTCATTAGAGGCCGAAGGTAATTCTTTTATGTCATTCGTGATGGCCCTTGTTAGAAGTTGTGTGGTGCGAGTGTATGGGTGGAGCGAATTTTGTAATTAGAAAGAAAAAGTATTTATTGGTCTCGCAGAGACACAGGACAAAAGAAAATGTTAAACAGGAAACCTATGAAAAGCTTATAAATAACACATACATTACTAAAATTGGTCCAGTGCGAGATCAAAAGGCCTTTCTTAAACCAGTTGTAGACTGCAGGTTGATCGCAGCAAAGGAAACCTGTTAAGGTAGAGATTTGTTAATAAATCTGCCCTGGAGTATAAATTTGGAGGTGTTCCACCAACGAAGGTGCTCTTAATATCGTGTTTTACGTATCCTGTTGTTGGTTCACTACAGGGACTGATGAACGCTACCGATGGCGGGAAACTAGCAGCTCAGTTCTGGACCAACATTATTTAGATTGCCAACGACACACTTAGAAGAAGAACACCAGTTGTCACTCAAACCAATCCATTTCTATTAGATACTGACTCGGGTCTTTGCCCAAGTTCATTCAGAAAGTCCATAGTGGAAAATAAACAGTTATGTTTCAATGTCAACAAAACTATCATTATTCACACACGAAAGTGTATAATATATGGCCTGCAATCACGAATGAATGGTTAAAAGTAATCAATCATCAAATAATTTCATTATCATTGTGCAGACATGAAAATATGTATCATTTGCCTCCTGTTTGCGTGTTGCGATGTTTGTTTATTCATGAAACAGATCGATTTATTCACCACCTGTTTAAGCATGTATTTTGAGGGATTTAATGCGATTTCAATGGCATTCTTATAGGTGATAAATTCAACAATTATTGCAAGTTAATGAGTGGACACCACATTTTTTAAGCCTTTTCGATTAACGTTGTTTTTTAAAGGCGCAAGTTAATAACATTAAAATAACGTCACGCCCATAATTCCCGAAGGGAGAGGTGTACTTAATAGTACACCCACATTTCGCCTTTTATGTTTCAAGTCCCATGTGAGGGCAACCCATCTTCCTTAAGGTTGATGCGACAAGGTAGACCGAAATTCGAATTTTCTTACGTTTTTTTGCAATTTCCCGGTCAGTGTCAAGTCGTATGTTAAGTAAAATGTAGTAACAAATGTCTATTTACTGAGTAATAATGATTAAAATCACCAATACAACCCTCTTTTTTTTTTTTTTTTTTGGTGGGTGTAAAATCATCGAATAACCCCTCCCGCTCTTGGGCAGAGCGAAAGGGAGTGTCAGACTTCTACTGACTAAAAACCACCCATGTTCCTTCTTCGCCCTCTATGTCGAGGCCGCGATAACCGTTGGACTACCCGCGGCCCCGACAGGCGTCGGCCCTTTCGGGCCCCTCCCATGTTGCTGACATCTCTTTGAGGCGCGCGTGGAACACGAACGCGCCGTCGACACGGCCTGTTTTCGTCGTGAGACGGACGGACGGCGAGTTAGCCCATCACTCACCGTCCACAGGCCCGCGTCTACGGTGGCCGGAGGTCATCGCGGGACCCCCGACGCCCGGAGCGCCTCCCGCGGCGGCTGGGACGAGAGGTTCTCTCCCTCTCGCGTTCCGCCACCTCCTTCGCCAGCATCACTGCTTCGCAGAAGGAGGCGACGGCGTCCCATTCCTCCTCGCCCCGGACCATGGCTTGCACCAGGGCCGGGCGCGAGAGGTCGCCGCCGCCGATCGCCGCTACGAGAACACGGCGGGGCTCCGCCCAAGCGGGGCACACCTCCACTGTGTGCTCCACCGTGTCCTCCGGCCGATCCTCGCAATGGTGGCATCCGGGCGTTTCCTCCCGCCTGATTCGGTGCAGGTACCTCCCGAAACAACCGTGTCCGGTGAGGACCTGCGTCAGACGGAAGGTGAGGGCGCCGTGGCGCCTCTCAAGCCACTCCTCAAAGAGGGGACTTACCGCCACTATCGTGGCGTGCCCTCCAATACAACCCTCTCAGTTCATATAAGTCTCAAGAATGCCTTTTTCATCGAATAGTCATTCTTGGGACTTCTATGACCGGGAAATTGCAAAAAACGTAAGAAAAATCAAATTTCGCGGGCTAAGTACCATGTCGCCTTCACCTTAAACACGGATGAGCATCATTCACACTGGCGTACCAGAATACCAGAGAAATGAACCTGGACGAAGCAGAAGGAGTATGTAAGGATCGTAGGTGGAGTTCTCCAAAGAATAATTGGCGTGAACTTCATGGGAATATGTTTGCTTGTTCCAATCTCAAATTGTTTTTGACCTTGGCTCGATAAAAACATTTTTTCAGTCATGTGAGCGGCACATGTGGCAATAAGTCAATATGTATCGATTTATGTCTTAGCTAAAGAGAACAAGCCTAATGACATCACCTTTGAAGATCCTCGAAGAATTAGAATCCACATTTCGCCTGTTATTTAAATCCCTTGTAACCAATATTACCATCAACCTGGCAAAAATCCAGACTCCCTATGTAATAGGTGTCAGCCTATTGCCATCTTCCCTGAAAATCCAGACTTCAGGCCCAATGAAAAATACCTTTATATCACAAGTCTTGGGTACAACTTTCCAAAAATACGGTGAAAAGACAATTAACTTCACGCTACGCCTTTAACTTAAACCACAGTTAATACACAAACAAGGAGCGTAACGGCCACGAGCGCACGCGCATAATACGCGTAGCTTCTCACAACGAATGTGTTGACAGATGACACGCGACCTCTACCGGTTATGTACGGAACTAATGGCTTGACACATTACGCTGCGATGCCGCGGTTACGTCAACTGGTGGTTCGAAAAAAATGCCGTTCTGGATATAAGTGAGTTGGTTTACTTTTCTGTAGTAGACTGAGTCGGTAATTAAAGTTATCTTGAGGAAGATATTAGTTCTAGGACAGAATGTCGTAGTAATGAGTAATCGCAGAGTAGTAAGTCTGTCTTAAGTAATGTGGGAATATTATGAGCAGAGAATACTTTTTACAAAGCGAGAAAAGTGTAATAAAAGCGTAAATCCTTGTAGCGTAATCTGGTACTTTTACGATTAACATACATTCTTCGTGTTTCTTGTTACTTTTTCGTAGTTTGTAGTGTCCCGCTGCTGGGCAATGACCTCCCCAATTCCTTCCATTGGCTCTTCTCCCGCGCTTGCTCAAACTAGCCTTCGCGGTACACGACCAGATCGTCTCAAGACCTCTTTCTGGGACGGCTTCGTCAACGCCGACCTTTTTCCAACACCACGGCATGGCGCCAGAATGTTCCAAAAAGAAGAAGACGAATGCAGTTAAAACACAAATTTTCTTTTGTAGCACACTAGAAACGAAAGCTGTTCTATCGAAATATTTTAATCACATATCTCCGATACTGGACGGTTGTTAATTGCAGTTCTTTCTCAGTGATTATAGTGAGGCCATTTAATAACCGCCACATCTACCAGAGAACCAGTGGTTATATTACAAACTATGTTTTGAATGTTCTCGTTGCGAAGCTCTATGATTATTGGTATTTGGCTATGTGTGCTGTAGAAATGCGGTGTAGATTTTTATTGAGGTATTTGTTGCTTTCTAAATAGTGTTCTAGTAGATAATGTAGGGCATTGGAATCTTGAATTCTCTGCCCTTTATCATCATTATCTTTTAGCCAAAAGATATCCTCTGTGGGACGCAGGCCTCCCACAAACGTTGCCAAACAAAACCGACACGAGCTTCTGATTATTGCGTTGCAAATCGGCCAGTCGCATCCATCAGGTTCTTACGGCCTTGCTAGCTTGTACTGTTGTCACAGCACAGCAGTACAAAGACCCCTCTCTTCATTTTACCCACACAATTATGTCTTGCCCTAGATCTGGACAGCTATTTCGGTAGAAAACAAACTCGTCCTGCCACATCCGCCTGGGTACTCTTAATTTCTTGAATATTTTTTCTCGTATAAAGGACCAATAAGACGATAGATGGACTGTGTGAAGGACGCTATGACTAGAAAGGAGGTGAGTGCTAAGATGACGGCAATAGGGGTATTTCACCAAAAAAATCTAATTAGTCCGTCAGATACATTTTCAAAAAATAATGGACACGTATTTTTCTTTTTTCACGTAAATAAAAGATGAAGACGATACAGTGCTTCAAAAAGTTGTGCCAAGTCGTGTGACGTCACAATGTTAGTACTTTTTTACCCACAAAGTGACGTCAAATACCTCCACTCATGATCTTTGACACGTTTTATTTTCGTCAATTCTAATTAGGTACTTTGTTAAAACAAAAAACACGTATTCAATATTTGTCGATAATCTTACAGACGGACTTACTCGATTTTTTTGGTGAAATACCGTATTAATAGATAAATATGGAAGATTTGCTCCGCTGACCGAAATAAACTGAGATAAGAAGCATTAGTGCGACGATGATGAATTGATGATAAATAAGACCAAGTAACAACAACGTTAGATCGTTAACACGAAACATCTAAATACGCTTCCTACAGATGTCAACTCAAACCAGCTGCTTACTAAGACAAAAAATCCTGTTCCTTGTTACAATAATGAATAGAAAAACGTTTGATAACGATGGCAGGGCAGGTAGCCCCCACCTGTCGTGTGCGGTGGCGCGTGGCTGACATGTGGTGGGACTGGTGAGCATCCGTCATAGACGCGTAATTCTATATAGTCTGTAGGCGTTGTCTTTGTTAGGAAGTTCAGGTGTCTGGTACTTGTTCGTAGAGATGAGTTCGGGTGGATGAATCAGAGGATTAGTGATAGATGTGAAAATATAGCACGTGCTGTGCGTAGAACTTTTGATGATAAGCATGTGGTGAGCATCTGTCATAGACTCGTAGTTCTATGTAGTCTATAGGCTTTGTTAGGATGGTCAGGTGCGAGATAGCTGTTGGTTGAGATGAGATGATTGTGGGTGAATAGGTCAGGGGATTAGTAATTGATGTGAAAATATAGCACGTGATGTGCGTAGAACTTTTGATGATAAGCATGTGGTGAGCATAGTAAGAGTCATAGACTCGTAGTTCTATGTAGTTGGCTTTGTTAGGAATTTAGGATGGTCAGGAGCGTGGTACTTGTTAGTTTAGATGACTGTGGGTGAATAAATCAGAGGATTAGTGATAGATGTGAAGAGATAGTGCGTGCTGTACGTAGAGGTTTTGTAGATACGATGGTTAATATTTTAATAATTATTTGTTTATCGGTTTTAGAACGTAATGTGTAGTAGTAGTCTTTGTCATTGTAAGTAAGTTCACGAGCTTCTTGGTATTTTTAAGAGCTCTGAGAGATATTTCTCTACGGAATGTTAAGCCAAGTCAGAGGTCTTTTGGCGACATAAAAACTCTGGTGGCAGGCTAGGCACTAATCACACAGAAAAAGTGGCGTTTTATATTTACAGAATATTTTAGAACACTTTGAAACTGACATGTATCTGATGTTATTGTTAACTAAAGTAAATATCTCAGTAGAACTTTTTTCACCCATACTGAGGTCTCATAAGCATAAACTTGTTTCGTAATTTAAGATGGATATAGCTGATTGCACTAAACATTTTTGAAGAACCTAAAATTCTATTAGTCACAAGAGAGCTCCCATTTCAAAATAAATCAAGAGTCCCCATACACAGAATATCAAAATAATAAAATTAAACTCATAATAATAGTAATACCTAAACATTTCCCACCAATGAAATTAAAATCAATTTCATACCAAATAATCAACGTTATAATTAAATATCTATTTATACTTAGAAAGTGTATGTTTTAATTAAACAGAGACCACTTAGGCTTCGCCATATTTAATTACCCGCATAAACTTTGTATAACAGAAGTTTAACTCTTATTTTTAGCACATACTGCAAACACACAACAAAATACAATCGTTTTCAAAAAGTTTTCCGTTTATCCCTTCTTTGTCCTATGCCAACGGGTCTACAAAGGTCGCTTTAGCGAATCATAATTTAAAATCTTTCATATCTCACTTTTTTAACTAATTAATTCGTAGTATAGTGACAAAGGCACAATTCGTAATATTAACTACGTCTACACCATTTCACAAATCGTCAAGTGATGAAAAGAAAGAAGAAGTCAAAATAAACTTAACGACACGAACAAGTTTTCGTTTAGTCCACACTCGGCCCCTGGGGGCCGAGAGTTTTGCTTCCCATTTTGTTCCTGTCGTGTTTTATAGCGATTCTTTTGTTTCTTCTTTAACTGGTGTATGTAAATTTATTACGTTTGGTAGACTGGTCCTTCTGTACTTCATGTATGAAATGGTGTAAACTTGTAGTTAGAAGTAAAATTATATTCCTTTAATTTTACTTCTAACTACACGTTTACTATTCGTAATCAATCGAATCGTATGAGATGCGTACCGTTTTCCTGTTACGATCTTTAATGAAATTGGCTGTATTTATGGCATAATATGGATAAGAAAACTGTATTTGTTTGTAAGTATAATTAATTTATTCTACTTTATCCCCAATTTTCCTATTTCGTTTTAATTCTTCTCAATAATAATATGATAAAAATCACATAAGGTTATACGAGTAGAGGTATAAAGAACACGTGTGTTAAGTGCTTCATCCCCCAAAGAAAAGGGAGGATATCTGTCTGTAGTCCTTCTTGTACTATGTTGCTGTAAATACACACATCAAAAGTGTCTAGGGATCAACATATATTTTTGCAATAACTTTTCTCCTGATTGATATTAATTAAAATTTTCTTTAAGGATTCATCAAATAAAGTGTTTTCGTTTGTCACAGTAACGATAAACCAAGTCACCTATGCATTAATAAAGAAATTTGCCATTTTCCTAATAAAGGGATTTTTGACATTTGAACCACTAACATTAAAGTTCGAAAAAAAGACTGAAATAACAGTTTTCTTTAAAATTTTATTGGGTAACTTAAACAATTAATAATCCGTGTTTCTACCGCGAACACTAACAACACAAGAACATCGGTTTGACATACTCAAAATGAGTTCATCCAAATCACGCTGTGGAATGGCCGCCCATGTTCGTTGCAACAACAAAAAAAGGTCTTCTTGCGACTGGATACCCTCCATATTCGGCAGAGCTCTTCTCTGTAGCATATCCCATGCATGCTCAATCGGGTTCAAGTCTGGCGACTGAGCAGGCCAGGGCAGGACATTGATGTTAGCTGCGGCGAGAGTCTGTCTTACAACTCTTGCGGTGTGCGGTCGTGCATTATCATGCATTAACTGAAATAAGGGACCGATTTGCACTTGTAGAGGAACGATGACGTCTGATACAATCGTCTCAGCATAAATTTGAGCGTTGAGGTTGCCTCTGATCCAAATCAACTCAGTTCTTCCGCCGATCCAAATACCCGCCCATACCATGATGGTTCCACCACTATAAGGATGGACTTCCTGGCAGGATTTTAATCGCTGTTGGCGTCCAGGGGTTCTCCAGTGTCGTATACGTCTTGTATCCGGTCTCATACCAAAACGAGACTCATCAGAAAAGCACACGAAACGCCATTGTTCTTCTGCCCAATTTCTGTGTTCAAGAGCCCATTGATATCGAATCCTACGATTGTGCATTGCTATAGGTGGTACCCGTAGCGGTCTTCGGGAATGAAGGTTCACTTCATGCAAGCGGTTTCTGACTGTTTGGTCGCTAATTAAGTTCCCTGAAGAGTGATGAAGCCTCACGGCTAACATCATGGCGGTTATTGTTGGAGCTCTTCGAGTTAAGATTTGAATGTATCGGTCTTGTCTATGTGTGGTGCAGCGATACCGTCCTCCATGGCGCTCAGCCACGGTACCAGTGCTTCGGTAACGTGTCCAAAGTCGACTGATAACACTCTGACTTGTATTCAGAGCTAAAGCCACAGTACGTTGCCGGGAACCAGCTTCTATCATTCCCACGGCTCTGAGCATTTCTTCCCTGCTTAAATGACGTCGCCGCTCCATAATAACGTTGGTTTTAATCAGTAGTAGGGAAACAGTAGCACTAATAATGTCTTCAATGCGTTGTATGTTTTTATAGGGAAAATATTGACAGCTGATTTTCATCTTTTACTCGAATTTGATTTACAGTTCCTGATTCAAATTATGAAATGCACCAAAGGATAAGCAAAAGGATCCATATAAATTTATAAAATCATAAATTTATTACAAAGCCACATCTCAATCTCAAGAAATCCGCATAAAAATGCTTGATCCCTAGACACTTTTGATGTGTGTACTTTTTGTAGTGCCGCAACAAGTTTTAAGCATAACCGTATATTCGATCGGAAAGGCCGTAGGAAAGCAACCGATGCAGTAATAAATAAATTAAACTGCGCTAGGTGGCGTATCGTCGTAAATCGGTCGTTACGTGGGTCTTCCTTGAGGCAGGTCCGAACCACATTCCGGTATGGGCACAGATAAGTTGTGGGCAGATGAGTCAGTGAGTATCAGATGTGACATATATGTGGAAGCTTAGGTAGGTATAATTAGCAATTGTCCACAAGCATAAATAGATATTCAACTTTGTAATTAGTCTGTAAGCTAAAGTAAATAAATAAATAATGTTTCAGATTAAGCGCTATCTAGATGTGCCAGGCCGTAGTGTCATTTAGCGCCTTTTGGATAAGCAGACACGCAGTTGATGAAATTATGACCACTTCGTTAATTGCTCTAAACAGGTGAAGAAAAAGTATTTTAGAAAACCAGTTTACATAGCCAATATTTAAAAGATACGTGTCTGGTGTTAGCTAGCTACCCCCACTGTGCTTGCATAGTTTATTTCAAGTTACTTGGGAGGAACACACTATTATCAGCTGATTATTTTAGCTATTTGACGTTCTTTCCCTGGATCAAATTATGGGCAGAGCCACGGCACTATCAATAGATTGTCATCATTGGCCTGCAGCTCAGTTTTTAAATGGAGATGTGCTGATACCTATGTATGTTGATAGTTAGTAGATAATTATAATCATTTAAATCAGACAGTTAAGTGTTTCCTTATATATCTCCCTTCTGGTTTTAACTAGCGATGTGCTGACTATATTGAAATGCGCGTTTAAAATTTTCTATTAACCTCCGTCAAAAGAGGCTTTCACAGATATGCAGAGATAGATATGCTATCTATAGCATACCAGTATTAAAGCCGTTGTTAGTAGAAAGGTTAAGACAAATCGGTTGTTTGTGTCCCTTTCTTGAGGCAGGTCCGGCCGCATTCCTGTGTTGCCATAGACTGTGTCCTTTAGATTGGCCAGTCTGTTCACATTTAGGAAGTCGATAAGTATAGACGCCAGCATATCAAGCTACCCGACACTGTCAAAGCGTCCCAATTAAACTTGAACTCTGATGCTTTAGCGATACAGTAAAAAATCTTTTAAAGATATTAGCCAGGTCGAAGTAACTTTATGTGCTGTGTCTTAAGTGTGTGAGAAAAAATATTGGCGGCGGGCTGAGGTCTATGTAGCTAAAGATGACTCGAACAGGCTACAGATATCATTGTGTAAGTTCATTGAAGGTGCACAAAGATTCTCCTATAGTCTCCGTTACTGAGATTTTGGATGTAGTAGAAAAGTTAAGTTTTTATTTTACACTAGCGGACGTCACGCGGTTTCACCCGCGTAGTTCCCGTTCCCGTGGGAATACAATACGTGGATAAAAAGTAGCCTATGTAACTCAGCGTGAATGTAGCTTTCTATTAGTGAAAGGATTTTTGAAATCGGCGCAGTAGTTTTTGAGTTTATTCATTACAAACATACACAGGCACACACTCAAAAATACATATCTTTCCTCTTTATAATATTAGTGTAGATAATATTAGTGTAGATAGTGTAGATAATATTAGTGTAGATGTACACATTAAAGCATAAACTGCAACTGCTTTACTGCCATCTGTAATTATTTTGTACTTCCACTATAAAATTACGATGTTTTTACTTACTGTAATCTTTATAATTCAATCTTAATTTATCAGACACTATACAAAGATAATCTAGTAGCCATTTAATTATCATCCACTTACTGCTAATATAGACATTGCTAGGCACATACTATCGTCACCAGTGTCCTGTCTACGTCTAATCTATGTTGTCTCATCTATGCCAGTTCTTGAGGTTGTATAATAGTTCTAGTACAACTTCAGTGCATTAATGAAATGGTCTGGGAGACCGCAATTTGTTGTTGGTACATGGCTTAGGGTCCAAAGGTCTGGTTCCTGTATTTCTTGGTCATCATTACTTGAGACCAGGGGTTGAAAGCGGTAAAGGTATAAAGGTATGGTACCGGTATAGAATTACGATACAGCTTCGATTTAAAGGTAGAACCAAAACGGTTGAGAATTACGGTTGGTCTCAAGTTGAGACATGTAGGTGGTACAGGTTGCTAAGAAAAATTACATACATACACTGACGGTCGACCAATTCTCTACTATATAAATAGCTTAGGGCATACGGGTGACCAGTAGATCAGTAGCAAACCCTTATTGAACTCGATAGTTCATGAAACCAAGAAGAACAAGTTAAACTAGCATGCTTATTTTTGAAAGCAGTCCTCTTAACCTTCGGGCCATCACGAACGTAGGTCATGGATGAACAAACTGTTATATTCCCATTTCTCAAGCGGTTCCCGTTTTGCCGTATAACCAGATGTTAATTAACTTCAGTACCTATAATTATAGTTCTTACAAATGTATGTTGTTAATTTGGCAGTGATTTGGCAACTTACAGCAAGTCTGTAGCATTAAGTTGCCAAATCGTAAACTGGTTTAAAACATCGCCATTAGTATGTCAAATGTAGGTTCAAGTAGTGCTTGGTTTTGAATTGCAACTGTCTTGTGTGGTTTTAGTTTTGACCGAAAATTATCCCACGGGTACTGGGGTTAAACATGTTTAATCACCTAGATCCTACTCTACCTGTGCGCCTCATTCTTTTTTTATCGTGTGGTTACTGCCTAATCTGGCATCAGACTTTTAAACCGTCCATGGGCTGTCTTGGCCTCATTGAAATCCATTCAATCGTTAAAAAACCGGTCAAGTGCGAGTTGAACTCGCGTGAAGAGGGTTCCGTACGATGAATATAATATATCTACCTTTTTAGACCATGGACTTCTTATAGGTTTTCCTGTAATCTACAGGTATAGAACTATTTTCTGTATTTTTTTCAAAATTTTAGGCTCGGTAGTTTCGGAGATAAGGGGGAGGGGAACGGTCAATTTTCGTCTATTTTCTTAAATAACTTTAAAACTATTTATTTTAAAATTATTAAAAAAAAATATTTGAGACCCTCATAGTAAAGCCCTTTCATTTGATGTGTCACATGGTACAGTTTGCAAAACTTTTTTTTTAATTTTCTTATTTGCCCCGTAAAAGCGACCCCCATATTCAAAATTCATTTATTTACTTTAGCCGTACATGTTTGGGTCACAAAAATCCATATGTATACCAAATTCCAACTTAATCGGTCCATTAGATTCGGAGCAAATTGGCTGTGACAGACGGACAGACAGACAGACAGACACACGAGTGATCCTATAAGGGTTCCGTTTTTTCCTTTTGAGGTACGGAACCCTAAAAAGGCGTGAAAAAGTAACAGGAAGAATAGACTCACATCTCATACATCAGGGTCGAGTTACTTTCAAAGATAGTCCGCTAAAAAGGTTTCGGTAGAACGGACCACGTTCTATAAAGCGGATGTCAACCTTTTTGGAATCATCGGGCCTGCGTCCGCGAACTGGAAGGCCTCCTACTAGATGGACCGATGACTCGGTGAAGGTTGCAAGGGCCCGCTGTATGCGAAACTCACGGGACCGGTCAATGTGACGACAGCCGGGGGAGGCCTATGTCCAGCAGTGGACGTCTTTTGGATGAATGATGAAGGGTGTTTATAAGATAGGCTTTAACTAATTATAACCCTCCCATTAATATGATAAAGAGCACATGTCACTATCGTCTTGAATATAAACGAACACATAAGATTAACGATGTTGTTTGATTACCACATGATATCATAACGCTATGTATTGATTACTAATCGGGGGTGAGCTAATATGTAGGTGTTGATCGTTAAGATTATATTAATTTATGTTTTGAATACATTATGGTTTAACATGTGTACTGTTGACATACATTTGAATGGTCCTTGGGAGTTGCGAGAAGTTTTACTTTTGAAAGGTTGGCAAGGCGATAGTAAGTTAGTTAGAACTTTACTTTTATTGATTGATTTTCATATGGATTTAGTATTAGTTCTTTCGACTATTCATTTCATCTGACTGATCATCATTATTCACTACTCTTATCATTCGGGGTCGCCGCACCATGACCATAAAAAAATATAAAAAACAAAAGTAATTTTAAATAATAATAATGTTTTCATTCATAAAACTTCAAGATTCTACGTATGATTTCGACTTCATAATATTGCTGTGATTACATTTTTTTTCGTTGTTCTATTGCTGAACAATAAGTCCTGAGTTCCATTTTCAGGATAGGCATACTTAGTGTTATTGGATTTTCCGTCCAGTATTTTTCAGTAGCGGTTGGTATCTTAGATTTGTGCCCAGTTAATTACAATGGGCTCGAAATATGGGGTACATACATCCCTACTTAATCTGTCGAGGTTTACAGGTGTCATGTTTATGTTACATGCTAAGCAGTCAAGCTGCAATCACAAAAAAACAGGTGTTCTGTTTTGTTACTATGCTACGTCATTGTGCCTGTTATTAACAGGATTAACGCTTACGGTAATTGTATGCGCTTACCCTAATTGAATTGTGGCTGTATCCACTTTACCGGGTGCTATTTTGAGAGGCGGTATAATATCCTCGGAAGGGATCCGGCTCGAAGGACCACGAAATGTTATTATTGATAGCGATACTCCGTCATTTTGAACACCATAATCTTCGTATACTTTTATCAATTTACCAATCTTTGGTTGGTAAGTAAGACGGATGATGTTTTGTTAAACAGCTGTAAATGCGATCACGCTTCGCACTATTAAAATAAGTCACCAATGCACTTGTGCAAAGAACACTGCAACAGCTGTTGAGTCGACCTTGAAGGTTAAGCCGTGCATGCCGAGGTTGGTCCGTCGATGGATGACCATCATTACATACTGAGTTTCCTCCGTGCCTCGGAAATCACGTTAAGCCGTTGGTTCCGGCTGTTATTTGTAGGTATTTTAATTACAGTAGTTACGAGAATTCAAAAGTCGAAAGTCTGACATCCAGTCTTACTAAGGGGTATCGTATTATGCAGCTGTTACTAGGCTTTAGAGATCAAATAGGTAGTCGCTCTATATAAAATACTGGTATTCAGCTGCATCCGGTTACACTTTGGGGGTCATGAGGAACAGGGTGTAAAGTTCCTCATCCCCCGTAGAAAAGGGAGGATCCTCCGACCAGACGGGTGTTGTGTCTGGTGGGCTAACTGCCCGACATATGTAAGTCGGGATTTTCTATATAGGCTAATGTGGCGGATAACTTTGATAGCGCGATGCAGAATTGCCAATATTAGTTCGCATCTGTTGCGATAGATGGCGCTGTCGCCACATCACTCCCCTCCGAGACCGGAGGTCGATTGCAGGCTGAGTCTTGATGCTTGCCAGGCCAGTAGAGGGTTCCAGTGAGTCGGAACCGGATGCCGCATAGTTCACGGTGAGTCGGAACTGTCTGCGGTGATACCCCAGTGAGTCGGGGTGATGCTGCACATATGCTCCAGTGAGTCGGAGTGGTGCAGTGCTGCGTAGTGGCTGGCTGCTGCGTCGACCAGGAGAGAAGAGCGTCTCTGCTTGTTGACCGGCCGAAGTGCAGTGTGCTGTGCCAAGGTCGCTGATGAGGCTGAGGGTGATGACCAGGAATGCGCTTCCGCTGCATGCTGGTGGTCAGGATACCCGATGAAGCCGTAGTTGCTGGCTGACGGTATGACTCGCTGCTCGAAGGCTTGAGGAAGTGATGATATTGAAGAGTTGCACGAAGGCTGCGCTGACGTTCATGCTCGGGGTCACCAGTTTGGGGGGCATGAGGAACAGGGTGTAAAGTTCCTCATCCCCCATAGAAAAGGGAGGATCCTCCGACCAGACGGGTGTTGTGTCTGGTGGGCTAACTGCCCAACATCTGTAAGTCGGGATTTTCTATATACGCTAATGTGGCGGATAACTTTGATAGCGCGATGCAGAATTTACAATGTTAGTTCGCATCTGTTGCGATAGATGGCGCTGTCGCCACAACACTGTGAGCCAACACCAACATATTTTAAGAAAAAGGCTAGGCAGATGACGGAATGGAAAACCTGTGGAAATAAATCTCAGGACATGACAACGATACCAGAACATAGATGTTTATTCGCCTCATTTTATGTTAATTAACACATTAACCTTCCACAATAAATGCTCTAACTGATAGGGATAACACAAAACCGCATACACCTCAAAAAATTTAGCGGCCAAGAAACCAGTGACTTTAAAATAATAGACAAATAACTTTACAATAGTGCCAAAATAAATCAAAATTAGTAACAGGTCTTAACAAGAACGTAGTTAATCAGGCAATTCGGTAGTTTAACGCTTGACTGGACGTCTAAAGAAAATGTTCTGCCGAATCACGCAGAAATATTTGCTGGCTAACGAGCTTGTTTCAAGAGCAAATATAGTTTTATGTATTTAGAAGTCTGAATTGAGGCTTAAATATCAATGATGAGGAGCCATTGATAGTAATAGTTTTTACTATACGATAGAAGTTTACTGGTTTACTGTCCTGAGTAAGAGTACTAAGATCCCATATATGACAAGGAGGTTCTATATTCCATTCTTTCACCATAAAGCCTTCTCCCTTTTCACCTCTTGTGACGGGTTGAGGTATCTACCAGAATATCGCTTATGTAGGGGTAATATTCCGGCTAACTAGTCCGTCAATAATTTTAATATAATACCATCATCCGCAGTCCGACTTCACCCATGGCTGGGTATAGGCAACTTTGCTCATGCCATGCTCCACGTTCTTGTGCCAGCCTCATCCAGGATATTCCCAATGGCAACAATGTCGTCTGCCCATATACCCACCGGAACCAACAACACTTCGCTTTTCAGGTCTTGGACGGCACAGATATCTACTGCCACGTAAATAAAACTTTTATTTCCGCCACGTTTCCTAATAGCCAATAAATGTACGTAGGCGTGTGTTAAGTTCCGTTGTGTATTTCCCGCAGGGAAAATCGTATTAGTGGACCCACTTCAGCGTGACCGTTACGTTCTCTAGTTTTACTGTTGATCCCAGCCTTGGGTATATCTATTAATCGTATGTCCATTTCGTCGGAAAGGGTCTTAATGGAAAAATGGGTGGGTGCCCTGGATGTTTCAGGTTTAGGGACTAACGTAACATATTGTTATTGACAGGAAAGTAATGTTAGTAAGTGCTGAACAGACGAAAGATTAATTTGTTCGCCGGGCAGACTCGGGAAATTTTTAACAAACAATTGTTGCAAATTGTCCGACTTTAACCAAAGGAAAAATGCAGCTAACAATGGACAGGATTCATTCCAGCGTTCATTTCTGTCGTTGGTCCTAGGAGGCTCTGTCTATCCTTGGTTCTGTGGTTTTACTTGATCAAGTGTGTTATTTTAAATAACACACTTGATCAAGTAAAATGTTACTACTACTACTACAAACTTTCGCCCACGACTGTCATCAAAAGTACCGTGTAACAAACCCAAATATTTAATGATTAGCCAGAATGTGCGCGAATTCCCATCGTGTTATATTTACTAGTTATTAGTTGCGTCATCGTGTAATGAAAATGCAGAGATTATCCCTGTTTCGCTTCGTGCATTTATTTCATTGGCACAGCTGTTACGATTATTATTATAATCATGACATCGATTACTTTCGTGGCTATGAAATTTATTATATGTGTCATAGTTTCAGTATTGTTCTCAAGAAGAGACTCACCTCTGAGTTAGGTTCGCTGTTTCTTCTCAATGTAGATTCATTGAACACTCCGACCTCATCATTGTACCATGTTATTTGGGGTCAGCTCCACATTTATTTTTCTTCCATTATCCCCTGTCAATGGACACACACCGACCTCAGTATACTTTCCAAAATGTTTCAACGCATCAAATTGTTTTTAAACCAATTTACAGAATAAACATTTACATTTCGACATAGTCAAAACAACGGCAGCAATCTAATCCAGAGCCATTAACATATTCAGTGCAGTAAAACGAATACACCGCACGTTTTTTCACCCTATCTTACTCTGCACATATTGCTACTAGCTTTACCTGTACAGCTTGTGCTTGTCCGTAGGTAGCTGCAGTGTTGTTACACTCCATTGTGTTTTATCAAATTCACAATCAGCATTTACTTAGTCGGTTACGGGAACCAGCTTTGTCAACTGTGTTTCTATATTTAGAATGCTTTTAACTTAGCTCCTAATTTTGTTGGGCTTAAAGGTACTAATTTGGTCTGATTGTATCTACACACAGTTGTATTCGTAATAGTTTCACGTATAACAATCTCTTTGAATGTATCTTTCATTAGTGCCACATAAAGAATTCATTAAACCTAGCGCGTTTGAGGACAAACCTTTTTCCTGACCCATCATAAGCCCACCTTTTCTATAAATGAAAACACATAAGTAAGCAGACAAAGTTTCTCCTAATCCAATTTGGGGAGACTTCCCCCATAAAGCGTTGACTCCATCACTCACAATTTGTGACAGGTTTCCTCGCAACCTTATCTTTCGGCACAGATGGTTTGCCCGAAATATCTTTCTTGGCTCTTCGGCCTTGTCTGTGTTTAATTTAGCAATCAGTGTCCCTTTAGGCACCTTACCAATTAAGATCGTTTTGTTTCCCAAATCATTGATAATTTATAAGTGGGTAGGATTGTTTTCGATCACCATGTTAGTCCCATGAGATTCGGTATGATGGTCTGTAACCACACACTTCGATGGGGCCGACCTTACAATACGGTATAGCTGGTAATAAAATTGTGTTCCTCACATCTTTTAACAAAAATCTCAGACAGCCAGACATGTTTAAAAAAACAATCATGTCCCCATCTGTTACATGCTTGCCCCTGACGTGCCTTATCTCATATAGACACAGTTCTCCTCCTTATTTCTAAACCCTCCCCTCCCCCCAGTCTGGTGTTGAGCTGCCGTCAAGCAGTCTAATATATTACTCAGTGAATTTGACATTATTTATTCACCGTCCCACCCCCTTCTGCATGTTGTGGCGTGTAGAATTTATTGTTTTGTAATTCAACGATTTCATGATCATTTAGAATGTGTCAGGCGAAGACATTGTAAAGGCTGATTTGTTAACGAATTATAGTTGTGTGTACTAGTGGATGAGGAACTCATACTCATTTACGCATTGATGAATAGGATTCAAAATGAAGATAAACACACACCCGCTTTACAGTAATAACAGTATGATCGTCTTGACACAGTCATCCGTATTCGGGCTGTCATTAACTTATTCGTATACTTCTGTTATTATCATAAATAATGAACTCTTAATGTATCAGTACCAAATAACACGGCCGCCATTGTCTTACAAAGTTGAATAACCAAGTTTGCACTCGAAAGTTATCATGTTGTTTTCTCAGTGTAAATGTAATAAAATAAATAAATGACCTTCAACTTTTCCGGTTCATCATAACATTGGCAGCGTTATTATCCATGTCATTCGATATTTTGGCACATATCGCAATAATTCCAGATACTTCACCGGAACAAATGTATCTACACAACTGTTACTCGTGTTGTATTCATAACTGTTCGCCAATTGCTCTTACGTCAACGATTCTATTCACTTTTGCTTTCATTTCATTGCTTTCATTACTACCTGCCTTAGCAATATGAGCTTCTAATAACATACCTGAAACAGTTTCAAAGTCTCCATTATTTTTACCGTCTCGTTTATTGCTTGTAATTGCATCTTTTCTAATACAGTTTTTCCTTCTCACTTTTCCATTAGTGTCGTAACTTACTGCAGTGATATCATCGATATAGTCATCCTTGCTCGAAATTGAGTTTCGTGAATCTTGGAATTCTTGAAATGTTGGCGACCTGTATGACGCAGCTATGTCCGTGTTTCATGGTCTGTTTTCAGGTCAGGTGATGAATTTGATTAGTGTTATGTCTATACATGATGATATGCATGAGATATGTGCCTGAGTAAGAACACCCACGGTTTAGGGAATCCTTGTGTTGTGTTTTAAGGCTTTTTGAGCGTTGGTTTTGTTCTTTATTTTTATCTTCGCAATATTAAACTGTCGTGTGTTTATTAGTTATTCATGTGATATGTTCCCTTTTACTGTTTTCTTTTTCTTTATTCAAAACTCGGGTTTAAATTCCTTTTGTTTTCTTGCTAAAAAAATCTTATTCTTCATTTCAAAGACTGGAACTGAATTTGAATAAGACTTAATCTAATCATTCAGGCGTTTACGAATTTCCGCTGTTCCGTCTTATCGCTTATTTCCCATATTTCATCGGCACATAAAATAAGCTTCCATGATAAGTGTGGGTACTTCTTGATCTGCTCAGCCCACTTCCATTTACACATGGCATTCCTATTACGAGCGGCTGATATAAACTGCAAGCTCTCGGAGATAAATCTATGTTATATTACATCGCGGGGCAACAAATTACATGTGTCTTGGGGTTCAGTTAAAGAAAAGTGTAAACTGTAGCTTATTGCGGTAACTTTTACATTGAAATAGATGTATCAGGCAATAAAGCATGTAACATTTATTTCAATTTTTAGTTGGATAGAAGAATTTATGTCAAAATGTAAGTTTTATTTTAATTCGAAAACCTTGATGAGTATCAGTTTGGTTGGTCAAATAGGTCTATTTGTGCTATGAAATGATATAAACATGAAACACTCAATGAAAAATTTTCCTTTACTGAAAAGTTTCAGCAAAAACGTCAGTCTTAATTATATTTGTTGAGCAGACACTGACGTGCCTTATTAAACCACAAGGCTATGACGAACAAAAATATCTAATTATTACTAATACTCATTATCCTACTGTTACAACTGCTACTGAACTTAATCGCTCATAGTAAGAAAAGGCATTACAAAAATCCTTGAAACGGATAGTTCAGAAAAATCTAAACGAAACTACCTATATTTCTTTCTACGGAACCACAACTCTTTCAAACCACTTAACTGCATTAAATTTTGCGTCCTTCTTACTCAAAGTAAGTGCAAAAGAAACAAAACACGTATGGTTAGACTCATGGGAAATGGTTTTATGTGTTCTAACACTTGAAAGGCGACTGTTTATGGGTTAAAATGGCAGAATGCAGCTGGACAAACGTTACTAGTGAAGTAATGGAATCCGCTCGAACATTTACTCCATACGACTATGGGATCCTAGTAATGGGATATTGCTTTCGTACAAAAAGTTATTAGTAACATGTTGGTTTGTAAAGCAATCGTACAGAATGTGTAGTAAGGAAACGTAATTTTTTGTTTGGGGAGACAGATCTTTGATTATGGTCCCTTGGTCATTCTCGCTGGGTGTTATAAGAAATGACATCATCAGCATAACGGTGGATAGAATGGGAGGATCATTTTTGAGATGACTACTAGAAAAGAGGTATATATGGAAGAAAGAGACATGCAGAGCTGATCCAAAATAATTTTAGAGTAGGGTCAGGAAAATGACGATGATTCAAATGTAGAATACACTGATGTAGCCAGATAGCTGAGTGAGATAACGAGTCTCTACCAATCATCAGCTGCCAAAGCCAAAGAATCTTTTAGGTCAAAACTACCACTTCCCAAAATGGTAATTCCCTAAATGTCTATTTCCCATTTCGTCCACTTTCCCAAAATGACCACGAATCTAAAATTCCCAAAAAATTCACTTCCCATAACGTTAACTTTCTAAATAGGTTTTTCTTTTTTATCAAAGTGATACTGGTCCCTTCATAGTAAACTGCAACAGTCAAAACTTCCAATCTCACAAAACGTCTAGATCACATACGCCAGAAAATTATAAACAAAATAGAAATGACAAACGGTCAATTTATGAGACTTCCTTTGGGCTTTGAATCTGTGGAGGAACTGAATATACAAAATCAATTAAATATCAACGCCAATAGAAACATCCGTATAAATCCTATTATGGAATTTAATTCAATCCATAAGACCGAACAATAACAGCTGGGATCAATTTACCACTACTCAGAATTGTACGATAAAGTAATTGAAAAAGGGACTCGATAAAAATAATATACTGTAGGTCCTACTAAGGATAACGACGCTGAAAGTCATAAAGCTGGCTATAGCTTAGAGAATTGTTTTAAACTTGCAACACTGGTTGCTTTTATTTCATTGAAGCCGAAGTTTTGTAGTAACTTTTCAGAAATACGAGCTTAAAGTGGCAATTGCAACTGCAGAAGTTCTTTTCTGCTGCACAAATAAAGGTTTTTGAACCATAGATATTGGCAGAGGATTTTCTTGTACAACTTATTACTCGTGTAGTTGAATGAATTGAGTGATTGTAAACTGTCATACATTTTGTTTTTGTTTGGAGATTAGTGCTTAGTATTTCATTAAGTTTTTTTATTTCTTTCATTTGTCTTGCCTTACTTAACTACTGCGATTTTTAGTGGAATAGCTGTGTGTGCTACTTAACTGCTGTTTTTTTCACATCCTCGAACGGTCTCTGCATGTAAGTAAGTTTTTTATTCGTTATCAGAGTACAGTATTTAAAACTGTAATGTTACTACTACACGTTTAAACCGCAATCTCGTTTTCACTCCACAAAAATCAAGCAACATCTGTTTTCAAATTCACAGTTAAAGCAAGCGGTATTACAGCTGTTTCTCTTATCTTTACGTTGTCTAACTTCCGTGTGTACACAAATACGTCATTTAAATAATAAGTAGTAGTCATCTGTTCACATCTTAGATATAATACGTCGATTGTGTGCGGCTATTCTCGTTTCTTTACAATTAATACAATGGCAACTGTGTGAACTGTTAAACAAGAATATGTTAACACTTTCAATGAATCAGCTTCAACTTCGCAAGGTCGTTTCTCCTACAACTTGTCTTCAGCTGTAAAAACTATTGTTTTATCTTAATTTCTATTGTCTTAAAGTTCAATTTGGTCTGAAAACTCTTTTGATAACCGTTCTATTTCACGTGTTTCGCTGTTCTGAAGTGCAACGATTCGTTTTTCAGTTGGGAAATTAACTGTTTCTTCTAATTTATATTATGTTAAAGTTCATTTTAGTCTGATAACTGTTTTGATGACTGGTTTAATTTGTATGTTTTGTAGTTCTTAAGCGTTGAGGTACCATTCGGAGTCGAAGCCTCGGAAAATCGAGTGTCTCGTGTATATATCGTGTCTATGTTTGTGATTGTGTCAGTAATAATGTTTGTTTGTTAAAAAAAGTATTTACTTTATTTACTATGGTGCGAAAAACTGTTGGATCTGTGCCAAAGTGTGTTTTCACTTCGTTTTCTAAGGTTTACTAGGCAAAGATTTCTTTTATGTGGTTTTAACTTTCCTTATTGATGAAGTTGCTTTTGATTCTACACTATTTTAGACGATAGTCTGTTTGAGTAACCGAACGCATTTAAAATGAGAGTGAATGTAAAAAACTACGAAACGTATTTCATGGAATTGGCAGTTTCACGTAAGAGGAAAAATTAAAGAGTTTTGTGCTCTTAAAATTCGGGGAAATCGCGTTTGATTGTAATAATTTAGTAATTAATTTTGAGGAAATATTAATTAATATCGTGTTTCAATTTTCTCTGGTTAAGTTTGAAGAAATTATTATTTGTGTTGAATTCCTTCTTAATTTTAGTTGTACGAAAAGTCTAATTAAAACCGGTGACAATTTGAAACTCTGTTATTATCTAAAGTAAAGTCAGAAAATGTATTTTTTTATAATTTCACCAAAAACACCCAACATGTATCAAATACCTACAACACCTAAAATTCTCGATTCAAGTCTAACTGAAACTTCACAAATCGTATTTTCGAGTAAATCGATGACGAACTGAATAAACAACTAAACATTTCAAGAATAAACATTATTATTAGTCACTAATGCGTCTCTCATGAGTTATTGCAACAAGTTTACATTGTGCTAGTGCCAAATAAACAACCAATAAATAACAGCCTTCGATATGGAAATTGTTATTTTACATTGTATGGTAGTTTCCTTTTCGCCCTTGTGACGGTTTGGAAGAAATCACTCTGTATTGACCTTTTGTTACTAGAAGATTTTGTTCCGAAAGAACAATCAAATAAAATTGAATAAGACTGTGTTTAGAAGTCCACAACTCAATTGCGAAACACCAGTTGCTATCATGTCGAAAGAAATAAAGGGTGTAAAAGTACCCTTAACGCAAACGAAGGGCCCTTGTTCTCCCCACCACTGCGATTTTTTTTTGGTTCTAGACCATACCTGGGAACACCCTAGTTATGGAGATATTAGGGGTCAAAAATCCAAATTTTGCACAGCTGTTTTTGTAAATACCTACTAGTTTTTTAGGTTGTAACTGTACTTAGATTACTTCCAGACCCTTTTACTATTCAAAGCATCCACTAGCACAATGTTTTAAGAGTGCTACATTAAGTTTTACCGTAAAAAGAAATTTTTGACCCCAAAAAAAAAGTCGTTTCCCAGCAAAAATTTTTGCGTAGGTGTACTTAGTTTGATTTACAGAATGCTTGGTTGTTTATGTGTGAAGGGTTGATTTACACCCTGTATGTAATTATTGCTGCAGTTTATGTGAGGAACTTGTCTACTCGAACTATGTTGGGGTCGGTATCCAATCTAACCGGATGCAGCTCAAAACCAATATTTTACATGGACTAGTGGACTACCTATCTTACCTCCACAACCCAGTTGATACTGTATAATATTTGCATATTTCGCTTGCTCAACATATGCAATTCATAGAATTTTCAAAATCGGCATTTGGATTGTGACTGTGCTATGCAATGCAACTTTATATTACAAAATAACTAGTTTAAAAACTAACAAAACACAAAAAGAAAACAATTATCTACTTTAATTGAGCATCTTTCGAAGACATCTCATACACATGTCTGCATTTACCTATATATAGTTATTCTCAACCACGTTAGATTAAAATCTTCCAAAGACGCAGCGATATTCATTCATCTAGTTTTTGTTCACTACAAAAAGTGCAAACAAGAAATAACTTTTTGTCTGTGTTCAAGAATTGGTATCTAATTATGCTTACCATCCAACTTGTCCGTCCAAGATCTTCGTATAATCGACCTTTGAATTTAGATAATGCGTGATTTTGTAATTGCTAGGCTACCTTGCATGTCGATGATGAAAAGCATTGTGGGGGAACAGGTCCTAAAACCAAAAAATTGAAGAAATGTGGCATTTACCAAATGTGCGTGGTAGGTAATGGCATGTCCGTGACTACAAACGCCGATTGCTGCCAAATTTTCAAACAAAAATTCGAAGTCATTTGTGGCGTCTTTCAAACCACACTGGCCCCTCGTGGTGGATAACGCCCACACCCTGTCACGAAGAGGAAGCCTGTGGCTCATCAGTGGGAACGTTATAGATAGGCTGATAATATTAATGTTGCAAGAGAAAAGGTCCCTGGTCTGTTCAGAATTAGATGCACGTTAATTGGCGAATTATAACTTTTACCAGTTTAAATTTGCTTTTACTTCAATAACCTCTTTCAAGTGAACTAGTAAACAGTGACACAAAATAAAATAAACAACCACTCACTAGGACTACAAACCTACACTGGTTTATAAAAAACACTGCAATGTTGACATACTTCCACTATTAATGATAATGATATGACTAAGCTAAGCTAACTATTCTTCAAATTGTTAACCAAGGCCAGAACGACCTATTATGACATTCATTTTAAGATAGAATAATGACATTCTAAAAAAAAACTCAAAAATAAACAAACGTCTTGAATCAAAAGTATGTAAAAATATTCGTCAGATCCATTGTACAAAGAAGTCAATTATAAACATCACCTGATACAAAAACCATTGAAAAAACTTGGACCAATCAGCGCGCAGTGTTAGTTTGTTTACCGTCTGCGGAGATTCCGAAGTGAGCCGAACTGTTCCGAACGGTCTCAGGTTTCTGTTGTGCTCTTGCGCATGTCGCGATGACTCGAGTGAGGAACAGACGGTGTCAGGGGAAAGTGCATCATGTTCTACAATATGTTAGGTAAGGTAACAGGATAATATTAGTATACAGGGTAAAAAAGTAGTGTCGTCAAATTGTGGTTTTGTGAAAAAAAAGTGTGATTCTAACGTGCGAATTGACGAATTGTGTGAAAATGCACCGTGTTCTAAATTGTTTCAGGTAAGTAGTTATTCTGTAAGGGTTCTATCTGTGGCATTATGGTGTTAATTAATATCCTTTCCTGCGCATTCAAGTCGATTTATTTTTCTAAGATTCATTGAACAATAATAATTACAACTGACGTAAAGTTGTAATTCTTAGGAAATGCGTGATTAAAATTTATTTATTGAATGCAAAATTACATCATGACGCATAGGTTATTTTTTTCTCATCATTCTAGGCACAGTAACACAAGTACAGTAACAAAAGGATTGATAATGATGGTTTTAAGAATACCTCACCTAATTACCTAACGTGAATGAAAGACTGTTTACGGAATGTAGACTTAGCTACATAGATACGACCAACGAACGGCCTTGAGAGAATTATATTGTTTGAACTAGATATGGCGGATATTAAGGGGACTTGTAATAGGGATTGGCGTTGCCTATGCTAATTTACCGGATGGTGTTGTCTTCAAAATGGATAGGGTTGATCATGGAGATTGAGGAGTAGTTTGGTTGGTAGTGAATATGGTTTGGGGGGCAGTTGCCTCGAGGGAGGCTAGTAGTCGTCAAGCTGGGGATCATCCATGTGTTCCTAACGCGTAAAGGCGGTAAATGCGGTGCAAATGCAGCATAGCATAACTGAATGTATGATGTTTTTTTTGTTAATACGAACTGAACCATTATCATCTTCATGCTCTGGTCCTATGATACTTTAAGACGGCCCAACATTTTCTTCTTTCGTATCAACACTCGCTATCATTTCATCCATTTTTTCCATACAACCAATTGTTCACACATTCGACAAACGGTATAGTCAACGCACAGTCTAAATCATTGTGCTTAAATACAGGCACGATGGGGACGCGTAATTCGAACACTGAAAACTGGTTTGGAACACATTTCATATTCCCCTAATTTTATTTCTTTATGTACTGGAGTCGTACATCGGACTAATGCCACACGGCCACATCTCTACCTTTAATTTTCTGCGAATTTCCAAGTTTAATTTCATTAACACAATTATTTGAACGAAGCTCGTATTCTAAATGGCCTGAGATCAAGTGAGCAACTAAGCATTGAATGTCAACACAACCTTGCACCTGACATTTGCCAAGTTAAGTCATCTTCGAAAAAATGCAGTCGCGACATAAAACGCAATAATTATGTTAGTCGTATACTATTTACGTTATGCTATGTTTATGATGATTATCTGCTGCCCTAGTCGAAAGGGCTACCGGTGAGTAGGTCCTAAGTTCGATTGCCAGGACCGCCAAAGTGCGATTGCGTTTCTATCAGCAGTTTGTCAGCAGCAGCCTGAATTCTGGACTTTTGCCCGATTGATGGTAATACGCTCGCCTCCAATTTTCTATTAATTAGTCTTTTCTGTCCCACTGCTGGCCAACCGCCTTCCTCGTTCCTTTCCAACTCTCCCGGTGTTTTACCATCTCTGGCCAATCAGTCAGAAACGTGTCCAAACACCTCCTGTTACATGGGACTTTCTGATTAATTTCGTTGCGGGATCCAAGACAGTTAAATCGTATGATCTCTTGGACTTCGTCGAGATTAATTGTCTTGGCGCTTTTCTTGTGGTCGCCACTGATGATTCTGCCTAACAGGAGTTACGGTGGTTTGGGAATCGTGTGGCGGGCTTATCCCAAAAAAAAAATACGTCGGACTTGGCAAAATATGGATGTGTACGGGTTCACCTCTGCATAATCCATCGGATAATAGACGCGAAGCTATGTTAATTACGTTAGTAGCTATGTTTACGATAATTATCATGTTTTTGTCACTTCTAGCCGTCTTTAAAGGCCGTTACGTAGTTTGTCTAAAAGGTCAGTGAAGCTAATAAAGATTGTGCATAGATTTTATCTTATTTTACTGCCTTTTGTCTGGTTTCCGGACTATTGTTTAGGATGTGCTTCGCTTAAAAGGATGTTTGGTTATTGCATGAATGGTCAGTTGGTTCCTCTTTTGATGTTGCAAGTTAGAAGCCAGATCTTCAGGTCATGATCATTCTATGGCCATTATCCCAATTAATTTGCTCGGCGCAGCATGCCTTCTTCTGCTATACTCGTCATATCGTCAGACACATCCTTTATTGCCATAACCATTCAAAATCCTCCAGCATAGGTTAGTGTGTTCAGGTGTCATAATTTTGCTCCGAATACTGTGGCTTTGTTCTATTTCTGCATGTCTTATAGCCCACCTCGGCTGGTCTTTTTATGGTCTGGTCTGGAAACCAGGTCTCCTATTAATCTAGTTTCTTCTGCTCTGATCTTCATATGGCCCCACTCACTGCATATCACGACCACGACAATACTCTTAGCTCTTAATATTACCAAAATTATACACAGCCTACCAAGCGTTAAAAGTAAAGTAAAAACTAATTAGCATTGTGCCAAGATTTATTATCGTTTAATCTCCACGGTTCATGCTTAACCTTGCGCGTATGGACGAACAGACAGAACATCTTTAGTACTTACTGCATAGATTATAATATGGGGATTAGGTCATCACATGGCGTGGCAAGTTGGTTCCAACATGGTTTATAATCGTAATTCTTTGTAGTCGAACTATTAACGAACTGTAGTGGTAATTGTGTCGCACTGTAGTTCGGTCCACCTCCCCTATACCGCGCATGCTGACGATGCTCAACCCTAGATTGAACTGGTTTGCTAATTAATAGAAGACGATAATGTTAATATGTTTTTGCTTCTGTCAGAAGACAGAGTAATAGAATTACTTTACATAAAATTATGGATTCTGCTGTAATACGAGTATATTAAGGGGCAAGTTGTCTTTGAAAGAGATTTTGAAGACAGATCCCCAAGGTACTGTTGTGAGGAGTAACTACGTTATTTTTATTTTAGGTACTAACGTTCAGTTTAAAAAAAAAAAAAAAACATTAATGAAATTGTTCACAAAATCGGATTCAAATGGAAAATTATATTTATTAAACAACTAGCTGTTGCCAGCGGCTTCGCCCGCTACAACTCGAAAATTATCCCACGAGACAATAAAATCGGGATAAAAACTATCCGTCTTAATACAAATTATAAACTATCTCTTTACCAAATTTTATCCAAATCCGTTCAGAAGTATTGCGTGAAAGAGCACATACACACATACACACTCACAAACTTTTGCCTTTAAATATTAGTGTGAAATATTAGTGGGGCAACAGTTAGTAAATCATAATACTATATTTCATTCATTCATACACTGGCAGACAGCCTATCTTCTTTCGCCGTACCAAAGCCACAACAAAACATGACTTTTTATCGCTCTGTGATTTTCCACGCCATGCTTTGTCGGTATTTCAATGAAACATTGTTCGGTTCAAAGAATTTGAAAACCAACATAACTGACTTCTTGTTACTTACTACGAAGACGGGATGTTAGATGTAGCTCAAAAGATTCATTTACAAGGAATCACCAACACCGTGCCCGCTCTTTCTCACAGAGAGGAAACCTGTGCCCCAGCTGTGGTCGCTGTGGATACTAAGAGATTAGAACTGGTAAAAGGCACCCCTTGCAAGGAAGTCGTCTATCTTGATATGGACATGTGATGAGGAGGGAAACGCATGTGACTAAGAAATTCAGATGAATGATAATAGGGGATCGGACTGAGTCAAAAAATATGATTCTAATTAGTCCGTCGGTTAGATTATAGAAAAATATTGGATACGTGTTTTATGTTATAACAAATTAATAAAAAATGACGAGGATAAAACGCGTTAAAGATCATGAGTTTGAGAGACGGTAATAAGGTTGTGACGTCATTTGTAGGTAAAAAATGTACTGACATGTGACGTTTCCGAGGAGTTCACGAGTTTTTGAAGCACTGTATCTGTGTCTTCATTTTTTGTTTATGTGAAAAAAGAAAAAATATGTGTTCAATATTTTTTGGAAATCTATCGGACGGACTAACTCCTTTTTTTAGAACCCATAAAATGATGCCGACTACTACCGATAATGTCTGAGTCTCCTCTGTCAGACATCGTGTTCGCTGACCCCAAGTAAAATGGGACAAGGGCAGGAGGCTGATGATGATGATGATGATGAAAAGCATGTCTCTTCATTAACAGTATGAGTTTCTGATAACCCAAAACAACTTTAGGTTCAACCACACCATGTCTTGATTTTAAAGCATCCATTTATCCATATTCAAGAAGTGGCGCAAAACATTTTTTGTTCTTCGATATTCGATAACATACTATAAATACCGTTTCACACATGCTTAAGCTATATTTTAATTTTAAATGAAGATGCTTAAGTGGTGATGCAATATTTAAATATAATGTTAAGCTGACGTAATCAAGTACCATAAGATTACACATTGTATAATTTAAAGATGGGTTTGTGGGTCTTTTGATTGTAATAGATGTTTTAATAAATGTGGTTTATTTAATTGTAGAGGTTCTACTTATAGATTATTAATCTCAGTCTGTAAGTTAACTATTCTTCTAAAAGGCAAATCGCTCTTCTCAATTATAGATGAAAAATTGAGATGCGAGTTTTCAAAGCTCTGTATCGTCTTTATTGTTTGTTTACGTAAAAAAAGAAAAAATACGTTTCCAATATTTTTTAGTAATCTATATGACGGACTAATTAGATTTTTTCAGTCAACTAGCCTATTATAATATGGAATGGGTTGTGGGGTTCAGACAGCCCTGTGTTCAGCTCCAGGCCCCACTATCTCTTCTCCTTCTTCTTCTTCTTAAAATATAATTATAAAATAGATATTTATGCCAACTTAATAATAAAAGAAACGCTCTTCCGCTCTGTACTTGTACTAACATTTGCTGTGCCCGACAGGGTCCATAATTGTGTCTAGAATTAATTTCCTTAACACCTGTTTATGTACATTATGGATTGCAATAAACAATTTGAATTTGAATTCTTAGCGTGTCTATGGCCGCGCGTGTCTATCTAAATTGTGTCGGCCAGAACGCGCGTTCAGTAGCGTCCATGAGTTCCTGTAATGAACAAACCATCCCTTTTACAATTTTCCATGGAAGACGAACTAAATAAACTGCTGTAATAACAAGTATAGGAAGCGCTGCGAGGTCAAGGTCATTCACATTCTGTTTAAACGGTTGACGATCTTACGTAATGCCATACATAATGGGTTCGTCACGACTATTTGTTTGTTTTCTAGGTTAAAATGTTATTCATATGTAGCTTGGTAGCTTCCGGTATGTTATGCCGATTTAATTTGATAATGGTAGTCGCGTTTTGTGCAAGAATTTCGTTGTTAGGTTCAAGAGCTACCCGTCGGGGCTGCGGGTTGTTGTAAGAGATACCGCGGCCTCGACATAAAGGGCTAAGAAGGAACATGGGTGGTTTTTAGTCAGTAGCAATCTGACACTCCCTTTCGCTTTGCCCAAGAGCGGGAGGGGTTATTTATTGATTTCCCACCCCAATAAACAAATGTTCAAGAGCTACGTTTAATCGTAGGTATATCATCTGAGTTCGTTATTCCATCACCCTTGTTCCAATTAGTTTGGGGTCGGCACGGCATACTTATCTGCTTCTTCTACACTAATATTATAAAGATGAAAAATTTGTTTGTTAAACAAACAAAAATGATTGATTGAAAAACATTGAAATGATGTTTGTAACGAATAGGCTCCGAAACTACTGGATCGATTTGAAAAATTCTTTCACCGATGGGAAGCTACACTATCCCCGGATGATATATGCTACTTTTTATCCCTGTATTCCCACGGAAACGGGAACTACGCGGGTGAAACCGCGTAACATCCGCTAGTCCATCTATATAGTTCTCTATTACTTGTCATCTCATCAGATACCTCTTTTCTTGCCATATCATCGTCTATCCATTGTTTCTTTGGCTTACTACCCCCCCCCCCCCCCCCCCTTATAACCCCTCCCGCTCTTGGGCAGAGCGAAAGGGAGTGTCAGACTTCTACTGACTAAAAACCACCCATGTTCCTTCTTAGCCTCTTATGTCGAGGCCGCGGCATCTCTTACAACAACCCGCAGCCCCGACGGGACTCTTAGACCCCTCTCATCTTAGTTCGATATTCTGGTCTTGTAATTAAATTGTGATTAACTACAAACCAATTGACACGGTTTAAGGAATGTTTATTAATTGGAAAAGTATTTCGTTTGTGGTTGGTTCTGTTTTGAATATTCTAAAGATTATGCAATAGATGACCGTTTTTTAATTACCTTTTAATGATTATAGTGGTTTAGCTGTCTTAGATCGAATATAATTTCTCAAAGGAACCTCGTTAGCACAACGTTTTTCTTCAATATTTCTCCAAATTAGCCCCACCTTGACGCTTGACAGTGATGGATTCCTCCTGGGAACTTCCTGGCATCCGTAATTTAGAGGGATGGCCAATTTACTTCGTCCTGATGAGGTAACATCAGTGGATGTATCATTATTGATATTATATTCATTGGTTTGGTAAACTAACTTGATTTTAGTTTCCTACAATAACAACACGTTTACATAACACCCACGCTTTGTACCCATGGAAAAAAGGTAGAAACTATAAAATGCTGCCTGCTGCGATCCTTACGTACACGCATGGCGCGCCGGTGGCTAGTACTGCGCACCTGACCTTCAAACCACCTGACCTGACCTTTTCCTACAGTGACTATTGTAGGTTATAAAGACATAAGGGTCAGCTCTACTAATGTATCTACATACTAGCGTTACTTTTAAGTTTACCTTTAACAAACATAGGTACATATTTTCTTTCTTATCGTGTGTATTGTGCGGATTTCTGCGTAAGTTAGTGTCAGAGCTTTCATCCTCTGAGTTGGCTTTACATTCATTCAAGAAATATCTCTTATTTATTAGGCATGCTGGTTTCCTCACGATGTTGTGTGTGTGTTGAAAATCTGAGTAGCGAGTCTTGGGTTCGAAGTCACAGTCACGCCACTGGACTATCTCTGGTGCAAAAAAACCTTAATGAGTTAAAGGTTCAATGGAACTTAATTTTTCTACATTATTATCTAAACAGAATTTAGGTCTAACAACATTGTCCCCGAAATTGACCTAACGGTGTTGCGTTTCAATGTTATAATTTAAAGTTCCCCTCTCCCCTTGAGGAAGCACTTAATTTAGATAGTTCAAGGTTCATTGTTGCATTGTCGTATTGCATAATATGCAATGAATATTAAATTGCACCTCCAACGCTTCTAAAATAATATCTAGTCTTGAGAAATATTAGTACTAAGTTGGACTATTTCAGAAGCCTAAATATCTTACATTCTTAACTTAAATGAGACTAGCAAAATGTGGGTGGTACTTTAGGTAGCCAAACCCATCGAGGTTTACATGCCTTATGTTATGCCTGAGAGGTACCAGGCTGATAAACCTGAGTAGATCAGATGAGACTTTAGAATGGGACTTTAATGCAACTGGCAAATTGTGCATCTACTTTATGCGACTCTGCATTACCCTCAGGGTTCACCAGCGTGATGTTACGTTATGCCCAAGCTGTACCAGGCTGCCATAAGCCTGAGTAGATGAGACTTAACAACAAATTTAAATGATCTTTCTCGTTGTTCCAGAGGGGCGGTGTGTGAGTGTCGCACCGCCATGTCCCACCATAGCGACGAGCAGGCGCTGCTCTCAGTCGCCTCCGATTCTTTCTGGGAGCCTGGTAACTATAAGCGGACCACACGACGAGTTGACGATGGACACAGGCTGTGTGGAGAACTACAGGCCCTCGTGCAGGAGAGAGCAGACATTGAGAAGACATACGCCAAAAGTTTGAGAGGATGGGCGAAGAAATGGAATGACCTCATTGAGAAAGGTGAGTGTTTTTCTTGTGAATTTTATATACCTTCAGCTGGTGCTGTGAGCCTGGTAGTTATAACGAATGAGTGATAGTGGTTAGCCAAAAAAGCCGGTTCAATAGAAGGAAATCATTTAGTTTTATTTTGTTACGTTGATTGAATAATGCGTTGGAATCATGTTGAAGTATTAGGATACCTATAATATATTATAGGTACAGGTATATGTATTATTATACTTTCAAAATTACATTTGATATATCAAATGTAATTTTGTGTGAACAGTCGCCAGCGCATCAAGTTACAGTTACAGTCAAGTTTCTTCAATTGATTTTAAACGATAAAATGTTGTTGGTTAGGTTCAAAATTGAATGATAAAGACAGTTTTTTTTGGCGGGTGGATAATCATAGAACAAAAAAGACAGTTCATGGTAACTTAATGCGTTAGCGACTATACAACAAGGACTAAAAAATAATCTAGTATTCTTTTGCTATAGTTAAATAATAGTCTCATGGCCAACCCGAATTAAATCCGCGAGCGAAACCGTAAACAATAATAAATCAACGCAGAGTTCATTGATTCTAATTCGACAATAAAAGTCCATTTATAGATCTGTCTGACCTAGAATAGACCACAGTTCACGACTATTTCTACCCTGCTAGCTTTTAACTTAAATAATTGACTAGATTTTTTCACTTGACCCAATTTAATCAATTGAAGAAATGTAGGTAAGGGTTCTTCTCTATCTGCTATCTGATTCTGTGGCCTGAAGTGGCAAATGCTCTGCCGGGGCTGCGAGTTGTTCGAAAGAGATACCGCGGCCTGGGATACCAAGGGCTAAGAAGGAACATGGGTGGTTTTTAGTCAGTAGAAGTTTGGCACTCTCTTCCGCTCCGCCCAGAGCGGGAGGACTCATTTGATGATTCTCCCCCCAAAGTGGCAAATGCTTCCAAATCTTTCCGTATAGGTACAATGAATATCCAAACGTTTTCCCTCACCATAAGCACTGATATTAAATTATTGTCTGGTCTGCTCTAAGATGTTTATTAAATGACTTTGTATTTTCGCCCTTATCCCAATTTATTTATAGTCGGCACGGCATGTCTTCTTTCATAGTTCTATATCTAGTCACCTACTTTCTAGCCATATCATCGTTTTTTTGGTCTTTATCTACTCTTATCATTATCTGCCTATTATGTTCCCACTGCAGGGACTCAGGCCTCCTCTCTAGGAGAGGGATGGGCTATAATCCACCACGCGGGCCCAGGGTGGGTTGGACCTACTCTTATAGCCATCCATATCCAAACTCCAAACTTGTCTCCCGACGTTTTTCCGCAACACAATCGTGCCATACTTCGACAACTTTTCAGTTATCGTCGCCACTTTCAGATTTCCTTTTATATATTAATTTCCTATCATATCATCAGTATTTTTAAATAGAATAAAACCTTATAATAAAGAACACTGCCACATTATATTTTCATTTCGAACAAAAGTGGCTATTTCTAAAAAATATCAGTGTTATTTCGATGACCGAACGCGAACACAAAAGATTCGGTCCTCCCAACTCATTTATTCAAGGATTGATTGTGTTGCTCTGCTCTTATCGTTGACAATGAGGTTCATTCATGTCTTTATTTATTATGTCGGGTCACATGTCTTTATTTATTATGTCGGGTCAATGCGGTACCCTTTTTTGTGGTATTTGTGTAATGGTACAATGTTTTGGGTCGGTGGTTTAATTTGAAATGGCAGCTACGTGGTTAAAAACTGGTGGAGCTTTTCAGCGATTAATGTCGTACGTTAATTTGTTATCGATGTATGTAAAAGTGAATTTCACCAAAAAAATCTAATTAGTCCGTCAGAAAGATTTTCAAAAAATAATGGACACGTATTTTTTATTTTTTCATTCAAACAAAAGATGAAGACGATACAGTGCTTCGAAAAGTCGCGTCAAGTCGTGTGACGTCACAAAGTAAGTACTTTTTTACCCACAAAGTGACATCAAAAGCCCCCATCTTTGACACGTTTTATTTGCGTAATTTTTTATTAATTTGATAAAACAAAAAACACGTATCCAATACTTTTCAAAAATCTAACAGACGGACGGACTAATTACATTTTTTAGGTGAAATACCATATTATTGATGTATTTCTGACGAGTTCTGCTCATCTAATAAACCCCCTATGACAACTGTTCCGTTGGCCTCGCGGTCGCAAATTCGACTGTTAGGACGGATTACTGGGTTAGGCAAAAAATTGATATTGGACTTTTCCATGAGGACTTTCTCAGCAGCCGGAGTTTGGAAGTAAGCGGTATGATACCCCCCTCGCCTTAGAAAGCACGTTCAGCACTTGGTCCTGCTCCTGATTTCTCCACGGTCATGTCAGACTTAATTAATTATAATTACACTTTAGACTAATTTGAAAGCACCATGCTCGGTCTGGGTCGATAAGAGCGTAGAGTGAGCACACTTACATAAGTACATTATCTACCTAAGTACCTAGCTTTTTATTTTTGGTGGGTGGGAAAGCACCAAATGACCCCCCCCCCCGCTCCCGCTCTGGGCAGAGCGGTAGGGAGTTTCAGACTTCTACTGACTAAAAACCACCCATGCTCCTTCTAAGCCCTTCGTCGGCGATGAAAGAGATGTCAGCAACATTGGAGGGTCCCCCCTTTCAATGTTGCTGACATCTCTTTGAGGCGCGCGTGGAACGAAGGCGTCGTCATAAGGTGGACGAAAGATGAGCTAATCATCTACCTAGCCTTTCCACAACATTTATTTTTATTTTTATGGGACAAGCCCGCCACACTATTCGCAAACTACTGTAACTCCTGTAAGGCAGAATTAACAGTGGCGACCACAAAAACAAAGCGCCGAGACAATGAAGCTCGAGGAAGTCCCAGAGAAACAATTCAACTGTCTTGGATCCTGCAACGAAATTAATCGGAAAAGAATAGCGGAGGAGTAGGATAAATAGTACATTGTTCACCGAGAGGAGAAAGTGACCGATTACCGTCGAGGGTGTCGTTTGAAGCCCGAGCCGTAGGGGAGGGCTTTAAAACACCCGAGATCGGGAATCGCGCTTTCTCTCGAGTGATACATAGTGCTTTATACTACACCTACGAGGAAAATAAAAAACTAAATCTTTACTAATTGAAATTTATATTGAAATTGTTGCAGTTAGTGAAACTTAATGTAACACTTTTTCCATTAATGATTGTTTGAGATGTTTGCGACAATGTAGGAGGAATAACTGGCTGTGCTGTTGGCACTGCGCTCGTAGAAGGCTGTGGTGCCAAAGGGGCAACTGGCTGCTGAGGAGCATTTGGCATCGCCGCGCTCGTTGATGGTTGAGGAGATGAGTCTTGATGCACATTAATCGATCCCGATATTTGGTTATTTATTCGTGTTTTGTTTCCTACGGAATTCTCTATGTAACCTTCTGCAACAGCGGACGATTTCCAACCACCGTGGCGTTTTATTGTGGTTAAATCAGCACCAGTATCGGCAAGAATAGTCGCTGAAGTTCTGCGAAAGCAGTGGCCAGTGTATTCTAGTGGGTTGAGTAAATTAAGGTAGGAAGCTATTTCTCTTGGCACAGTACTATACAGTTGTTTTTCCCAATTACTTGTTTCGTACATTTTTTGTTTTTATATTGTAGTAAAACCCGATTGGTTTTGGGGTCACTGGGGCGAATTTCGTTATATTTCTTCATTATCTCATAAAATAAGCCTGATATAACAAATGATCGCTGAATTTTGGTTTTTGTGTTAGGAATATTGACAATTATTCCATTTTCGAGGATTTCGATATCGTCTGTTGTCATATCCACAAGTTCTTGCGAACGACAGGCCCCATTTACTCCTAAAATCAAAATAACCTGTAAACAAAAATATCAAACATGAAAACCTATTAGATTTCTACTCATAAATAGGTACGTAATAAATCATAAACCAGTGCATTTTGTTCATAAACTTACCTTCATCAACAAATATTTGTCATCTGGAGCATTCTGCAAAAAGGAATAAACATCCTTTATACTACACCTGCTTGGAAAGTACCTTGATACTTTATCAAATTTACGGTAGAAAGTACGTCATTGCATATCGAACAAATATGCGGGGAGAAAACGCATCTGAGCGGGAGAGAAAAGTGTATGAAAATCCATTTCTTACGTGGTTTTTTTTTTTTAATTTTGGGTAAGACTATGCGCCGGTAACCTAAATATCAAAAGCCAAAAAGTATTTACAGTGAGTTTTTATCTCCAAGTTCGCAAAATGGCACTGGCCACTAGCTGTGTGTTGGATGGGGTAGGGCTGGCAGTGCGACCCTGCGGCGTAAACAATTTGAAAAAAGAACATGTAAAAATTGCAGACGCCATTGGCGCCATTTTCAATTTGTGTGTTGTTTGAGGATTCAGTTTTCGTAGAAAGTAAAATAAAACTATCAAAATGATAAGTAGTGATAGTGATGATGAAGATTTTTCAACTCCGCCGCAGTTGAAGGAAACAGCAAAAATACTGATTGATAACCTTTTACCACAGAAATCAATTAAAAAATATAATAAAACTTATAACGATTTTTTGCAATGGAAAAGTGAAAAAAATGCGGCATCTTTTTCTGAAACAGTTTTGCTAGCTTATTTCAGTGAAAAAGCGCAAAAATACAAACCAAGTACGTTATGGTCTATGTACTCAATGTTGAAAAGTACTAAATTGACAAGAAACGACATAAATATTCAAGAATACAAAAAACTTACAGCATTTCTGAAAAGAAAGTCGGAGGGATTCCGTAGTAAGAAATAAAAAGTGCTTACTACAAAGGATGTTTATTCCTTTTTGCAGAATGCTCCAGATGACAAATATTTGTTGATGAAGGTAAGTTTATGAACAAAATGCACTGGTTTATGATTTATTACGTACCTATTTATGAGTAGAAATCTAATAGGTTTTCATGTTTGATATTTTTGTTTACAGGTTATTTTGATTTTAGGAGTAAATGGGGCCTGTCGTTCGCAAGAACTTGTGGATATGACAACAGACGATATCGAAATCCTCGAAAATGGAATAATTGTCAATATTCCTAACACAAAAACCAAAATTCAGCGATCATTTGTTATATCAGGCTTATTTTATGAGATAATGAAGAAATATAACGAAATTCGCCCCAGTGACCCCAAAACCAATCGGGTTTTACTACAATATAAAAACAAAAAATGTACGAAACAAGTAATTGGGAAAAACAACTGTATAGTACTGTGCCAAGAGAAATAGCTTCCTACCTTAATTTACTCAACCCACTAGAATACACTGGCCACTGCTTTCGCAGAACTTCAGCGACTATTCTTGCCGATACTGGTGCTGATTTAACCACAATAAAACGCCACGGTGGTTGGAAATCGTCCGCTGTTGCAGAAGGTTACATAGAGAATTCCGTAGGAAACAAAACACGAATAAATAACCAAATATCGGGATCGATTAATGTGCATCAAGACTCATCTCCTCAACCATCAACGAGCGCGGCGATGCCAAATGCTCCTCAGCAGCCAGTTGCCCCTTTGGCACCACAGCCTTCTACGAGCGCAGTGCCAACAGCACAGCCAGTTATTCCTCCCACATTGTCGCAAACATCTCAAACAATCATTAATGGAAAAAGTGTTACATTAAGCTTCACTAACTGCAACAATTTCAATATAAATTTCAATTAGTAAAGATTTAGTTTTTTATTTTCCTCGTAGGTGTAGTATAAAGCACTATGTATCACTCGAGAGAAAGCGCGATTCCCGATCTCGGGTGTTTTAAAGCCCTCCCCTACGGCTCGGGCTTCAAACGACACCCTCGACGGTAATCGGTCACTTTCTCCTCTCGGTGAACAATGTACTATTATACTACACCTGCTTGGAAAGTACCTTGATACTTTATCAAATTTACGGTAGAAAGTACGTCATTGCATATCGAACAAATATGCGGGGAGAAAACGCATCTGAGCGGGAGAGAAAAGTGTATGAAAATCCATTTCTTACGTGGTTTTTTTTTTTTAATTTTGGGTAAGACTATGCGCCGGTAACCTAAATATCAAAAGCCAAAAAGTATTTACAGTGAGTTTTTATCTCCAAGTTCGCAAAATGGCACTGGCCACTAGCTGTGTGTTGGATGGGGTAGGGCTGGCAGTGCGACCCTGCGGCGTAAACAATTTGAAAAAAGAACATGTAAAAATTGCAGACGCCATTGGCGCCATTTTCAATTTGTGTGTTGTTTGAGGATTCAGTTTTCGTAGAAAGTAAAATAAAACTATCAAAATGATAAGTAGTGATAGTGATGATGAAGATTTTTCAACTCCGCCGCAGTTGAAGGAAACAGCAAAAATACTGATTGATAACCTTTTACCACAGAAATCAATTAAAAAATATAATAAAACTTATAACGATTTTTTGCAATGGAAAAGTGAAAAAAATGCGGCATCTTTTTCTGAAACAGTTTTGCTAGCTTATTTCAGTGAAAAAGCGCAAAAATACAAACCAAGTACGTTATGGTCTATGTACTCAATGTTGAAAAGTACTAAATTGACAAGAAACGACATAAATATTCAAGAATACAAAAAACTTACAGCATTTCTGAAAAGAAAGTCGGAGGGATTCCGTAGTAAGAAATAAAAAGTGCTTACTACAAAGGATGTTTATTCCTTTTTGCAGAATGCTCCAGATGACAAATATTTGTTGATGAAGGTAAGTTTATGAACAAAATGCACTGGTTTATGATTTATTACGTACCTATTTATGAGTAGAAATCTAATAGGTTTTCATGTTTGATATTTTTGTTTACAGGTTATTTTGATTTTAGGAGTAAATGGGGCCTGTCGTTCGCAAGAACTTGTGGATATGACAACAGACGATATCGAAATCCTCGAAAATGGAATAATTGTCAATATTCCTAACACAAAAACCAAAATTCAGCGATCATTTGTTATATCAGGCTTATTTTATGAGATAATGAAGAAATATAACGAAATTCGCCCCAGTGACCCCAAAACCAATCGGGTTTTACTACAATATAAAAACAAAAAATGTACGAAACAAGTAATTGGGAAAAACAACTGTATAGTACTGTGCCAAGAGAAATAGCTTCCTACCTTAATTTACTCAACCCACTAGAATACACTGGCCACTGCTTTCGCAGAACTTCAGCGACTATTCTTGCCGATACTGGTGCTGATTTAACCACAATAAAACGCCACGGTGGTTGGAAATCGTCCGCTGTTGCAGAAGGTTACATAGAGAATTCCGTAGGAAACAAAACACGAATAAATAACCAAATATCGGGATCGATTAATGTGCATCAATACTCATCTCCTCAACCATCAACGAGCGCGGCGATGCCAAATGCTCCTCAGCAGCCAGTTGCCCCTTTGGCACCACAGCCTTCTACGAGCGCAGTGCCAACAGCACAGCCAGTTATTCCTCCTACATTGTCGCAAACATCTCAAACAATCAACAATGGAAAAAGTGTTACATTAAGCTTCACTAACTGCAACAATTTCAATATAAATTTCAATTAGTAAAGATTTAGTTTTTTATTTTCCTCATAGGTGTAGTATAAAGCACTATGTATCACTCGAGAGAAAGCGCGATTCCCGATCTCGGGTGTTTTAAAGCCCTCCCCTACGGCTCGGGCTTCAAACGACACCCTCGACGGTAATCGGTCACTTTCTCCTCTCGGTGAACAATGTACTATTGTAGTAAGCACTTTTGATTTCTTACTACGGAATCCCTCCGACTTTCTTTTCAGAAATGCTGTAAGTTTTTTGTATTCTTGAATATTTATGTCGTTTCTTGTCAATATAGTACTTTTCAACATTGAGTACATAGACCATAACGTACTTGGTTTGTATTTTTGCGCTTTTTCACTGAAATAAGCTAGCAAAACTGTTTCAGAAAAAGATGCCGCATTTTTTTCACTTTTCCATTGCAAAAAATCGTTATAAGTTTTATTATATTTTTTAATTGATTTCTGTGGTAAAAGGTTATCAATCAGTATTTTTGCTGTTTCCTTCAACTGCGGCGGAGTTGAAAAATCTTCATCATCACTATCACTACTTATCATTTTGTTGGTTTTTTTTACTTTCTACGAAAACTGAATCCTCAAACAACACACAAATTGAAAATGGCGCCAATGGCGTCTGCAATTTTTACATGTTCTTTTTTCAAATTGTTTACGCCGCAGGGTCGCACTGCCAGCCCGACCCCATCCAACACACAGCTAGTGGCCAGTGCCATTTTGCGAATTTGGAGATAAAAACTCACTGTAAATACTTTTTGGCTTTTGATATTTAGGTTACCGGCGCATAGTCTTACCCAAAATTAAAAAAAAAACCACGTAAGAAATGGATTTTCATACACTTTTCTCTCCCGCTCAGATGCGTTTTCTCCCCGCATATTTGTTCGATATGCAATGACGTACTTTCTACCGTAAATTTGATAAAGTATCAAGGTACTTTCCAAGCAGGTGTAGTATAAACATAATTTCCACTTCCCTGCATATCAGCACCACAACCCCGACCTCCGCATTCAGTCTGCCCACGCCTAATAGTACTCACGTTTCGCCAGTTATGCTTAAGTACTATTACTATGTATTAGGAGCCGAGACCATTACCATCAACCGGGCCTCAATCTGGACTCCGCGGTTGCTACCGCGAAATTACTGATAGAAAAACTCAATAACACTCCCTGGGAATCAAACCTAAGAACACATGCTCAGCAGTCTTAAGACCACGTAACCAACGGAACAGTCTACTTGTCCTTATAATGCCCGGGATACACGAGGTCAGTTTTTCAAGCCAGGATATCAAGCTAGTGTCAGTAAGCTAGTACTTCTGGCTTCGTGTAGACAAAACTAGCTTCATTTCTAGCATGTTCCAAGCCAGGGCAGTTTTACAGGACAGTTTAGTAGAGAACTAACTTGCTGTCCTGGCTTGGAAAACTGGCCTCGTGTATCCCGGGCATAAGTCCGACAAGAAAACCCCTATAACCTAACATATACTCTACAATTTCCATCCCGTATACCAAACAAACTAGCACACCACCCACAATCAAGTATTGCAGTGACATCTGATCCAACAATGGCGTGAGAATCGGTTCTCTCCATGAGAAATACATTCGTTCAATAGTTCTGATGCTGCAGTAAGCATCTTTAAATGCTGTCGCGGTATGAATAGAATTTAATATCGCTCCAACAAATGAGCTCTTGGAATACTGGTTTTGCGATGGGGTTCCGTAGAAATGAAGCTGGTTCAAAATTAAAAAAAAAAAATGTTAAACAGTCGAACCGGTTTCTCAAAAGTCAGCTTTGTAAAGGGTTACAATCTCACGTTTTCGAAATCCCTTCTCAACATGAGCTGAGATTAGTTAAATCCGTTCATATAATCCCCAACATCATCATCATCTGCCTAGCCTTTCCCAATGTTGGGGTCGGCTTCTAGTCTAACGGAATGCAGCTGAATACCAGTACTTTACATGGAGCGTGATTTATCACCCCTAAAAAGTTTCCCAACAAAACTAAATTGGGAATAGGGTATTACACCAAAAAAATCTAATTAGTCCGTCTGTTAGATTATCGAAAAATATTAGATACCTACGTGTTTTTTGTTTTATCAAATTAAAAAAAAATTACGAAAATAAAACGTGTCAAAGATCATGAGTGGGCGCTTACGACGTCACTTTGCAAAAAAGTACTAACCTTGTGACGACACACGACTTGACACAACTTTTTGAAGCACTGTAACGTCTTCAACTTTTGTTTTGGGAAAAAAGAAAAAATCTGACGGACTAATTAAATTTTTTGGTGTAATACCCTATTGCGCATAGCCACTTAGTTCGATGTAAGTTTACACCCTTTATACCGAACAGTAGATTCCAGGCTCATCATCATTCATTTTTTCGCCTTTGTCCCAATTTGACATGAAGAAAATGAAGATCCTCTTGAATCTACCATATCACCTAAAGACCTTGCATCCTCTCACACGGAACCCTACCAGTACATCACGACACGCTTTAAATTAACACCGGAAACTTATTCATATATTTCTTCATTGATTAATGAAAAGATCGGCGATGTCTTACGACATGAATGCATTATAATATTGTGTTCACATCGAATCTATTGAGGCTTGCGTCCAGCTGGTTATAATATGTGCTTTCATAAGTATTGCTTAACGTGGAATGGAATGGGACGTTAATTTTAATATTGTTTGGATTATTATTTGATGGCGATGAGATATATTTTTTTAACAAACACGGCTACATCGAAATAATTATTGATCTTTTAGTTACCTACATACCATAGAAGGGTTTACAAGGAGAAACGAGTCCTGCAGTGGGACACTCAAATAGGCAACCAAAACCATACGTTTCTAAACTGATCTTAAATATCTTGTGTCAAATATTTAGTAGTAAACAAAAATATGAAAACGAAAAAAAATGTTTTTATCAACATAGACTGTTGAATTTTTTTTACATATAAGCTTAAAAGGTAAAAGCTTTAAACCTTTTAAAATTTTCTATTTTTATAGCACTTAAACCTGCCTAAGTGCCTAGTAGCGACAAATTGACTATTAAATATTCAGCCGCGTAGCACCAAGAAAGTAGTTTGTCATTAGTCTCTAAGGAAATGTTCGAATTCCTGAAAAGGGAAACCGCCTTTAAAGATACTTCTTATAACAATGTTTTAACGGTTTAACTGTTTAAGGAACTTATTCAAATTTACAATCACAGTATAACACAGTATACGTTTTATTAAACAGACTTTATATTCAATTATCAATCAAAAATTTTATGTTTTTATTAAAACCAGAAATTAAAAATCTGGATGATAGTACTTAATTTATTTACTAAAGAAAATTTTCATTTTCACAAAATCTTGGCTCAAAAATATTGAGCGTTATTTTTATGTTATAATTTACTGACAGCCTTTTTGGATATTGTTTTGTCGATTTTGGATGTTTTAATCGCTGTTGAAAACCATTCCAATCAACTCGTAGGTTTTCCTACACACTCTCTTTAAGATTTTAGAACTATAAATCTGATTGAGTGATTTCTTGCTGTAAATGTGTATAGACTCCGGAATTACTTCAAGACGCTTTAAACTGCATACTTAGAAATTGCAACATTGAAACAAGTCTCGTAAATTAGCATAAAACACGACGGCATACCTTCTATGTAAGAAACTCACTTTCAAAACCAATGTGTTTACTGTTTCTAGTGTTGTACCTACCTTGTCTATATTAGTACTAGTTTTGCGGCACATCATCATCACCCTATAATGTTACTAGGTACTGCAGGGACTCAGGCCTCCTCTCTAGGAGAGGGATGGGCTATAATGCACCACGCGGGCCCAGTGCGGGTTAGTAGATGTCACATGTCTTCGAAGTTTTTGATTCTAAGACATGCCGGTTTCCTCACGATGTTTTCCTTCACCGTTTTGAGGGCAGTGATGATGGAACAAATTTCTTACGCCAAGTAATGCCTGTTGCCTGGGTTCGCCACTGGGCCACCACTGGTCTTAATAGTACTAATATAGGCAGGTTGGTGAACTTCGAGGCATAACATGTACCTCGGAAATTTCACCCTCTGTTCGACACTATACGACGCGCCTCAAAGAGCTGCGGGTTGTTCGGAAGAGATACCGCGGCCTCGGCAGAAGGGCTAAGAAAGAAGGAAGGCCTACCGCTCTGCCCAGAGTGGGAGGAGTCATTTGATGATTTCCCACGGCTCCCCAAAAAAATAGGGTCGTAGCTTGATGTTAAATAGCCTATAACCTTCCTGTAGAATTGGTCTATGAAAATTTAATTCGACTGGTTTTAGAGATAGAGAGGAAGAAACTCTTCAGCTTAATAGTATTAGTATAATGGGTGTAAAAAGCTCGTGGCCTAATAATACCTGCTGCTCGGGTTGATCTTAGGTTAAGCCCTGCTTGCCTAGGTTGGTCTGTGGATGAGACCATTACATACCAAGTTTCCTCCGTGCCTCGGAACGTACGTTAACCCGTCGGTCTCGTCTGCCATATATAGATCTTTGGCAGTTGTTACAGGTAGTCAGTGACTTGAAAGTCTGACAACCAGTCTTCCCAAACGGGTACCGTATTACCCGGTACTAAAAGGTTGTGAAGCATTAGCGATATTCAGCTTCGTTTAGACTAGACTGAAACTCATCCCAACATAGTTGAGAAAAAAATTAAGTTAAAAACTAAAACCCGACTACGTATAATAGTAGTCTAGTAAGTAGATAATTTGATAATTATTATTATAGAGGACAGCCGTACATACATACATACATAGACTGCCAAAATCATTACCGTTCCTTTTGGCTTCGCCGTAGTCGGGTAAAAAGGCTACGCAAATGATGACTATATCAAAACCTCGTAGAAGCCGATTTAAACAAGCATTCAGCCAGTTGTTTGGCTATCATTTAATAGTACTTTCGCCATAAGCTTTTGCTACTAAACATAACCTACGGTAACAAAACTTAAGTTGGCAATAGGGAACTACAAAACGGAGAGAAGCACGTACAATAGTTTCAAGTATTGGTACTAAGTACCTATAACACCTATTTACTATACGACTGCAGTGCAAGGTAATTGTCGTTTGTTCTGGATGTTGTGACGTCATAGACCTGTATAGATATAGGCCATTATGTAAGTTTGGGGAGCCCATAGAAATCACACTTTACTACATAGTCGCTTTCTCTGTCCCTATATCCCTATGTATGCTTAAATCTTTAAAACTACGCAACGGATTTTGATGCGGTTTTTTTAATAGATAGAGTGATTCAAGAGGAAGGTTATATCTTTTTTGCCCCCGTGCGAAGCCGGGGTGGGTCACTAGTCACACTAATATTGTAAAGGCGAAAGTTTGTGAGTGTGTGTGTATGTTTGTTACTATTTCACGCAAAAACTACTGAACGGATTTGGCTAAAATTTGATACAAAGGTAGTTTATAACCTGGATTAACACATAGGATATTTTTAACTCGATTTTATCTTCCCGTGGGAAAATTTTCGAGTTGTTGCGGGTGAAGTCGCTGGCAACAGCTAGTATAAAAATTATGTCTGTGGGAAGCCGAACCATAAAGTAGTTGGAAAAAGGTTAGGCTGGCTGGGGGTACTTATTCGTCGGCTACTTCTCAACTTTATTACTTAGGGCATAAGGATGAAAAATGAAAAAAATTAATATGTGTTTGCTAGCTGTAAAGAGGCAGAAGTTGAGCGATAAACCGCATATAATGGTTGTCAAAGTAGGAATGTTAACAAAAAAAACTAATTAGTACGTCAGATAGATAACCAAAAAATATTGGACACCTATTTTTTCTTTTTTCACGTCAACAAACAATGAAGACGTTACAGTGCTTTGAAAACTCGTATGACGTCATACTCTAAGACATTAGTATGACATTTTCAAGCGGTCAGTGACGTCACCAACCCCCGTTTTATCTTCGTCAGTTTTTATTATTTTGATAAAACAAAAAATACTTACGTATCTAATCATTTTCGATAATCTGACAGACGGACTTATTAGAATCACATTTTTTAAAGTCAGTAAACATACCTATTACGTAGGAATGACCGGAAATACGGGTTTCGTCGATCCGAACATGTCACAAGAGCAGGCATTGCTAAAAATACTTTGCACTCTCCATTCTCATTCTAGACCATATAAAAATAAAATATTATGCAGGTATTATGTCATTAGATAATTTAATTAAAAATCGAAAACAATTCCAAATGATTGGCTAACGATATAATAACTTATGTACATATTCGAAATTAATGTGTTTCAATTAGCATTGGTTTATGTGTACCTGAAAACAAAAACAACAACATTAAAGTTGTAAGTACCTACATATAATATAAAGGGTGTAAAAGTACCCTTAACGCAAACGAAAGGCACGTATTCTCTCCACCACTGCGATCATTTTTTTGATGTAGACCATACCTGGAAACCCGCTAGTTATGGAGATATTGGGGGTGTTACAACAGCCTGCTCACAGCGTGCCACCCTAGCCAGCCAATGACAGCTAACCATAACCATGCCACTCTAGCAAACCATAGCCTTGCCACTCTAGCATACCATAGCCATGCCACTCTAGCATACCATAGCCATGCCACTCTAGCCAGCCAATGACGGGCAACGACTCGCGAGCCAATCACAGTCAAGCGAAGACACCGCCATAACTACCGGATGCCTCCGGTGGGGATATCAGTCTATATAATGCCCTGTAAGCTCAGTTTCGAGGTCTTGTCGCGCTCGATTGTGAAACCTGTAAGTCGAGACTCTGTCCGAATAAAATAATGAATCAGTTCCTGTCTATTCTTTACCACTGTCGTAACAGTCAGAAGTGGGATCGAATAAAAAAAAAACCTACGATAAAACGACTCTCTGCTACTTAAAAGTCAACGGTCACCTACTGTGGAGGACGAGGTCAAAAATTCAAACGAAGAACGTACGTCGATGCACACCGCCTGCAAGGAAAATATTGTCTCCCATCCCAGTATCACAAGGCACAAATTGAAAAAGCGGGTGACAATCTGGATGGAACACGAAGCGACTACCCTCAGTATCGCATCGTTCATTCCATAATTTGACCTTGAAAAAGAAGACTGCGGCCAGTAACCACCTGTGAGACACTTTGAGTTACAAGAAGTATCCATCTCTCTGCCAGCAACGGTTCTACGGTAAATTAAGACTACCTAAAGGTTGTCAACAGCAACCAAGGACATGGAAGGAAGGAACCGACCTACTTCACGCTGAGAGCTGCCAGGAACCATGCATAAATAACAAGGTCAGTAAACATGCCAATATTTGCCAAATTAGCCAAATGCCATTAGCCAAATATATAAGCCAAATGTGTTTTACCATGGAGTGCCCCATGAGTTGATAATTATGCGAATCGTAGACAAAATAATTTGGTAAGCCCGATAAGTAAATCTAATCATAGTCAGTTAATCTGTATAATATTATCCCGGTACGAAAAAAATATGTTTTACGAGTAGGTACTAGTTGTGTACTAAAGAGTTGAGAACTTAAAATGTACATATTTAGTTCAAGTGCGCATTAGATTATCCAATAATAACAATTCCAAAGTAAATCATGTAGATCAGATACTTATAAATAGCTACAATAATTTTATTAAACTATTATCAGAGATATAGATAGCATTCCTGGGCGATCTCTTGCTACCGCCAGCCGATATTCAAACAGTTTTAGACTTATTGGATAAAGTTCTTGACAGATTGAAAACGAGGAACTTAAAATTAAATATGAGGAACTGCTAATTTTTACATATTTCTTAATTAGGGTATAAAACATCATGACGCGATGGCATTCAACCAGGTGAATTTAAGTTGATCGTCTTAATTTCTCATCCCGAGTAATGTAAACGATTCTATCTAGTTACTAAAGAAAGTCCATTTATAACTTAGCAATAATAGCTCGCCCGTTTATCAAACTAAAAAAAAAAAGTACGATGTGGGTATGAGGCAAGTCACATAAATCTTGTTATAAAAAAAAAAATGTTATAGGTCGGTATTAGTGATTATGTAGGTACGATCCTAGTTTTCCAACAGAAATTCACACGTATTGCAGGTATTGCACGTATCTTTTATAAAGTAGATTGACGGTAGTTTGCGCCCTGTCTTTTAGTTTAGTCGCGTTACAAGTCAGATAGAGTGTTTATCATGATTTTGGGCTTGAATCCCTTGCAGTGATAAAATTGTTGCTAAGATTTCGTATTATGACGTGTTATGTAAAAATGTCCATGTAATTCGGACTGTACTGCAGTACGCGATACAATGACTAATCATGGTCTTATGCCATGTATTGCCCGATATTACTTTTCACTATGGTGACCGATGAGCCAAAGCCCAAGCAAGCTAAAACGAAAAGCCAAAGTCAAAGTCTATGCCTATCTTAGGTAAGTAGATCGTTCGATAGATGCCGTTTATTGTGTACCATTTAGACGTGAACGATTTGTTCAATACTGTGCAATGACAAGATGAAAAGCCGAAAAGTAGTATTGTTTTACTGCGAAGTGGATGTACAGATACCTATAGTGAGTAATTGTGTAATCGTTGATGGTAGGCTATAACGTAAACAAACCTTTACGGTACCAGATTAGTTGTGTGAGTTGTGTCAAACTTCGCGCGATGGAAGATATTACAAAATGCATCATGACAATAACAAGGAGTAAAACGAAGTTCTGAATTTTATAAATATCAACAAAATTTCTGATTTCCAAAAATAACCCGATTTATAAGTAAATATTATTATGTGACGTCATGTTTACATTGTGCGTACTGTAAAGGGGATAATGTAGGAAAGAGGGTTAACGACATCCAATTCTAAATCTAACTTAGCTCTGATAATACATGACAGTAGCAAGCTAAATTTTAATTTTAAAATGGTGATAAAACTGATGTCCTGAAACGAGGCTGCGCCTGTGGGTGGGTATCTTGGGGGCCAGAGTTGCATTAACTTAACATTAGTACTTAAAAGCTTTAAACACATAAAATTAATATATTGGAAAAATAGAAAAACGTATTCTTGTGTATTGGTGTGTATAAGTAATGAAGTTTTGCCATCGACACGCTAAGAATTATGTGTGTGAGTATGTACATGTATGTATGCGTGCGTCTTAATGGTATGATGTAATTAACTTAAATTGTTTCTTCCGTTTCTTCAAACGATAGTTTGGCAAAACAGTTTATTTATATTTTCTTACATGAAAAATGTTTCATGTTTTTAATGTCGCAGATAATATGGAGTTCTTATAATACTGTTAATATTACAACCGGGTACCTAGTTATAAGCCTTACGATTTATCCCAGATCGGGTTGCTCCAGGCAACCAGGGCAATCTAGGTGCGGTAGGGTTATCTCAGAAATGGGACGTAACTTAGATACAAGGTGAAAAATGATAATTCAAATTCAAACTCTTTAATTCAGACAAGTGTCCATAGTGTTAGTAACAACAAAATAACTTAACGACTAGGGTTAGTAAACTTAGTGTTATGGCAAAAGAAAAAAAAAAAAGGAAAGGAAATATGTTAATAGTGTGATTTACAAAAAAAAAAACTATGATTATGTAACTTTGGCGCCAGGCGATGACTACTGGCGGCAACAAGGTTTAATGCTTTTAACATCACGCATGTAATACCCAATGGGTTAGGCAGAGGTACTTATACTCATGAGTACACACACATTTCGCCAGTAAATTGAAATGAATTAAAAAGTGTTTATTCATGGTTACATCCGTGCTACATGGTATATTACTTCTGTCATACTGTAAAACAGTGATATTTAATTTAAATGTAACAAATTGTTGGTACGTTTCCATCAATAACAACGTCACTTTTACCTACAACTAAACACATTTATTGAACACAAAAGTTGACTATAACGTAATGCTATAACATTTAAGTTGCGTTAAAACACTTTAATTAATAGCGGTGAAGCCGAAAACATAAGCTAGTATGGCATAAATATATACTTATACAACAATAAATAATCATAAATGGAATCTACACATCTCTTGTAATGAGGTTTTTACATAGGTGTTAAAAACAAACTTCCCTAATTTATTTTAAAAGACATTTTCGTGGTACAGCTATTTTCTTAATCGTAAGGTATGTCGTTAAAAATTGTTGGTACTAAGCATTTCTTACATCTTTGTCCATAATAATTAGTACAAGTGGGTACCTACTACAAATCTTCTTATGCATTTATTCCTTTTACTTCAGCTTAAAGTCCCATGCTATAGGGGGCGACCCAGGTTAACTCTTGTTCGTTAGAAGATTGGTTTTCTGGCCCACATTAACTGATATTGAGGAGTTAGGTAATGATTGACATAAACTAAGAAGTGTGAAAGGTCATATTATATGATACAACGGGTTTACAGGTTGAGTATCCGCTGTAACATATCGTAGCAGTGCTTTTGTCTGATAGCACCAGTAGTGTGAAAGAACAATTGAAAACCGAAGATTTCATAAATCTCCTGAGAGGTCTATTGCCCCATTTTAACTTGGTTTTTCTGAGCTGACTTGTAATCACTGTTTTCTTGTTTCCATTGCGGGAGCAATTGTTCCAGGACGGCCGAATGTTACAACAGCCTGCTCACAGCGTGCCACCCTAGCCAGCCAATGACAGCTAACCATAACCATGCCACTCTAGCAAACCATAGCCTTGCCACTCTAGCATACCATAGCCATGCCACTCTAGCATACCATAGCCATGCCACTCTAGCCAGCCAATGACGGGCAACGACTCGCGAGCCAATCACAGTCAAGCGAAGACACCGCCATAACTACCGGATGCCTCCGGTGGGGATATCAGTCTATATAATGCCCTGTAAGCTCAGTTTCGAGGTCTTGTCGCGCTCGATTGTGAAACCTGTAAGTCGAGACTCTGTCCGAATAAAATAATGAATCAGTTCCTGTCTATTCTTTACCACTGTCGTAACAGGGGTCAAAGTTCCAAATTTTGAACAACTGTTTTTGTGATGTAATGTGTTTCGGGTTATAACTTTACTTAAATTCGGTTTCGGTTTAAAGACATTTATTTCTCAAAGAACAAATTACAGTTCACTTAAAGAGAAACTTAACTAAATTAACAATAGGTAGGTTTACATAAAGACGTTCAAGCCAGCCAAGAGACCGAACAGTAATCACCGAGGTTTACCTACATATATTACATACATAACAAAACAGTTCACGCAAAACTTATGTTAACAAAACAAAAATACTTATATTTCTTAGAATTACCTCCATCACCCTTTTACTATTTAAAGCATCCACTAGCTTAAAACATTGTGTTTTAAGTTTGAAAATTTTGACCCCCAAAAAAAAGTCAAAAATTTTTGCGTTGGGGTACTTAGTTTGATGTAAGGAATGCTTGGTTGATGTATGTGTAAAGGGTTAATTTACACCCTGTATTGTCACACAAAACGAAATTACCATCACGCCTGTAATTCCCGAAGGGTTCAGCAGAGGTGTAACTAATAGCACACGCACATTTCGCCAGTTGTGTTTAAGTCCCGTATACAAACCAGACTCCGTGGTTGCTACTAATAAATTCCTGACGTAAAAACCCATTATGACTTTTCCCGACTCGGGAAATCATACCTCAACAGTCTTATTTGCCACCACTAGACCAGGGCCTGCAGTCTCGACAAAGATAGCGATCGCTTTACGACAAAATTCGGTCGCAAAGCTATAACGATGCGGATTTAAGTTGGTAGCTAATACCGGGTCGCGTCCGGCTCACGTCCACCTCAAATCCGCATCGTTATAGCTTTGCGACCGAATTTTGTCGTAAAGCGATCGCTATCTTTGTCGAGACTGTAGGCCCAGCGAGGCAGTCACAGTCAGTCGGAGGGCCTGCAAAAGAGTTATGCAATTTGAATTCATATTAAAGGTATAGAAATGAATGCCTGTCGGGGCTGCGGGTAGTTCACAAGTTACCGCGGCCTCAACATACAGAGCTCAGTAGGAACATAGGTGGTTTTTAGTCGGTAGAAGTCTGACACTCAAAATCATCAAATAACCCCTTTCGCTCTTGGGCAGAACGAAAGGGGTTATTTGATGATTTTCCACCCGCCAAAATAAAAAGGTATAGAAATGAATGCTTAGATAGTATACATTTCTATCAAAAGTCATGTCCTTGACCCCTTACGCATCTTTTAAAACACATAATAATAACATTAGATTCGGCTATCGATATGAATTTTATTACAAAAATGCATAAGGCCTTGTTCTCAATTCGCCAAAGATATTGTTAATATCACTATCTATTATTGCACAATTTCATGTTTGTAAGTGAAAAGGTCCATACGGGGTCAAGTGAAATATGCTAGAGAAACTCCTCACAGGAGGTGGATCATGGGCTAATATTTAAACTTGATCAAAAATTGATTGCCTCGTCGGTCTGAGAAGTCGCCGGCGCGGCTAATAAGTAGAAGGCCCGGGATTCCATTCTCTAGTGTATTTTCCATCAAACAATAGGGAAGTTAACAAAAAAAAAAATAATAAGTCCGTCAGATAGATTTCCAAAAAATATTGGACACGTATTTTTTCTTTTTTTTACGTATACGTACAATGTAGACGATACAGTGCTTTGAAAACTCGTGTGACGTCATACCCTTTTTTTTTTTTTTTTTTTTTTTTTTTTTTTTTTGGTGGGTGTAAAATCATCGAATAACCCCTCCCGCTCTTGGGCAGAGCGAAAGGGAGTGTCAGACTTCTACTGACTAAAAACCACCCATGTTCCTTCTTCGCCCTCTATGTCGAGGCCGCGATAACCGTTGGACTACCCGCGGCCCCGACAGGCGTCGGCCCTTTCGGGCCCCTCCCATGTTGCTGACATCTCTTTGAGGCGCGCGTGGAACACGAACGCGCCGTCGACACGGCCTGTTTTCGTCGTGAGACGGACGGACGGCGAGTTAGCCCATCACTCACCGTCCACAGGCCCGCGTCTACGGTGGCCGGAGGTCATCGCGGGACCCCCGACGCCCGGAGCGCCTCCCGCGGCGGCTGGGACGAGAGGTTCTCTCCCTCTCGCGTTCCGCCACCTCCTTCGCCAGCATCACTGCTTCGCAGAAGGAGGCGACGGCGTCCCATTCCTCCTCGCCCCGGACCATGGCTTGCACCAGGGCCGGGCGCGAGAGGTCGCCGCCGCCGATCGCCGCTACGAGAACACGGCGGGGCTCCGCCCAAGCGGGGCACACCTCCACTGTGTGCTCCACCGTGTCCTCCGGCCGATCCTCGCAATGGTGGCATCCGGGCGTTTCCTCCCGCCTGATTCGGTGCAGGTACCTCCCGAAACAACCGTGTCCGGTGAGGACCTGCGTCAGACGGAAGGTGAGGGCGCCGTGGCGCCTCTCAAGCCACTCCTCAAAGAGGGGACTTACCGCCACTATCGTGGCGTGCCCTGTGACGTCATACCCTAAGACATTAGTATGACATTTTTAGCGGTCAGTGACGTCACAAACCCCCACTCAAATATTTGACGCGTTTTATCTTTTTATTGATTTGATAAAACAAAAAAATACGTGTCCAATATTTTTCGATAATCTAACAGACGGACTAATTAGAATCACATTTTATTTAATCAGGAAACATGCCTATTTTCAGTATCAGTTACAAAGTCTGGATTTGGGCCCGGTTGATGGCAATAGGTACACCTCTGCCTAACCTTTCCAGGACTTACAGGCGTGATACAATGTTTTTTTAAGGTATTTGACCTCAAAAAACATCAACTAATCGGTTTTTGCTGTTTGATCGTGTTGATATATCAAGGCTCTTTAGTAAATTGATCCCACTCAGATGGAACCCGCGGGTCCACACGACCGAAACTATTTTCGGACGTCGGATTATATTTCGACGGAGTTTTGCTAGCTAATTTAATTACTACAAGAATCGATTAATTAATGTTGTTATTCAATGAATGAGTTCATTCGATTAGTAATTATTTGTATCATTGCGTTATCGATTGGTCTATGGTTCAATATTGCTTGTTATTATCCATTAACCAGCAATTAGAATTATTAATCATCTAGGCGCCTTTCGTTTATTTTAATTCTGACACTATCATAGCTTTGTTTATAACCATTAATAATAATTATTAATACAACACTAATAATCATTAGTAAGACAATCGTGAATAATTATAATCTACCCAGTCTTTTCCCACCTATATTTAGGTCACGCTCCAGTCTAACCTAATGCAGCTGAATGTCAAAATTATACATGGAGTGACTGCCTATCTGACCTCCACAATCCAGTTACTACTGGGTAATACAGGGTGTAAATGAAATCTTAACACACACGTCAACCAAGCATTCTGTACATCAAACTAAGTACCCCTACGCTATTGTTTTTGCTTGGAAACAAGTGGATGCTTTGAATAGTAAACGGGTCATGGAGGTAATTTAAGTAAAGTTATAACCTGAAAAACTAGTATTTACAAAAACAGCTGTTCAACATTTGGAACTTTGACCTCCAATTGATATTGGAGGTCAAAGTTCCAAATGTTCCAAATGTTGAATGTGTTATTGATATAACCAGGGGGTTCCCAGGTATGGTCTAGAACCAAAAAATGATCGCAGTGGTGGGGAGAACAAATGCCCTTCATTTGCGTTTAGGGTACTTTTACACCCTTTATGGTACCACTAAGTGTTACTGGTTGTCAGGCTTGTCTACCTGTGAAGACTGTCAAATATCTGGAAATGACAGCCGGGACCATCGGTTCGACATGCTTTCTGAGGCTCGGAGGAAACTCGGTATGTAATGGACCACGCATCCACAGGACAACCTAGGCAAGAGCGGCCTGAAGATTAGTAACCACGAGCTCCTAAACCTCCTCTTCTAAATACGAACAGTAAAAAAATAAATCACACTTCAGTATACACCATAGACCCGTCGGGGCTGCGGAATGTTGTAAGAGATCCCGCACCCTCGACATATAGGGCTAAGAAGGAGCATGGGTGGTTTTTAGTCAGTAGAAGTCTGACACTCCCTTTCGCTCTGCCCAAGAGCGGGAGGGGTTATTAGATGATTTCCCACCCCCCAAAAAAAAAAAAAGTATACACCATAGAATTTATATAAAAAAAACAGATTCAATTTAACATTCAAATCTCACAAACGCAAAAAGAATAACTAAATTCGATGAAAACGAATTTCCCCGCGGTTGAGCAACAAAAATGTGTCGTGAATAAAAATATTCGTAATGAAAAGGAAAGCAAATCGATTATATCAAGGATCGAGAGATTCGGAACAAGTTGTATTCGAATCACGAACTCGAATTGGTCCTCCGATACGCCGAAAGCGTGTTTTACATATCTTATTGGCCGATTTAAAAATCGAAAGTGTCGCGATTGGTCGTTTTGAATTTAGAATGGTATGCGGTCATCGGGTTGGTGGACCCTTGCGTCATGGTGTAGTAAGACTTTTGTTATGAAATCATCTTCTGTTTAGCCTTTTACCAACTATTTTGGAGTCGGCTTTCAGTCTTACCGGTGAGGCGACTGCCTATCTGATCTCCACTGCCCAATTACTGAATAATACCCCCTACAAGTAACGACTTGCAAAAATCTAAAACAGGCAACCACCGCATGAACGTGCTTTCTGAGGCTCGAAGAGAGTTCAGTATGTAATGATGGTCACCCATCTACGGCCCGACCTCGAAGTTCGACTCCTGCGTTGTTAGCCCCGCTGTATGAAACTTGCGAAAAATGGCCAAGACTCATGGGTCTAGTTTGTTATGTGAAGCTGATTGTATCGTGTTCTGCTTATTTGTCGCTTAAGTATTAAAACCTGTTATTAGTGAAAGAAATAACGGTGATAATATTCTGGTTGTGTGTACTAAAATGTGCATTTCTGGTCACACCTTCGGGGGCTACAGACGTGATGTTATGTTATACATAGTCACATTCTGCTAGTTATTTTTTTTTCAGTTTCATGTAACCCTTATAGCATGGGGCAAGGATATTCGTATAAATCGGTCACAAATCTCGACTCCGTACTATTAATGAGCAGTTTTAATAAAACCCCACATGATAGCGTCTGCTTTCCTGGCACACATTGTCTACCGCGAAGATCGTGAAGACCGCCCTTATTTTGTCAACACCACATCAACCACTATCAACCTTCCACATCAACCCACGTTCTCACTACACCTAACTTCCGTTTATTTCCTCCATTACTGCCCATGACATGAACACGGGTCTATAAAAGTCTACACGGCACTTTATCGACCACAACGGCCAACCGGTTTCTCGCAACTTACAGCTGCCAAGCAAGTGCAATGAAAGTTATTATGAGATCGACCGAATTGGTGCCGAGCACTGTTCGCAGAAAAATATGGACAGGTTAAGTAACTTCGGTTATCGGGTTGTCGCTTTCTTGCATGATGCTTAAAAACGGTAACATGTTTCATGCTGGTTCCACGGCAAGTAACTGATTTTACATTTCATGACATATTTTGGGCCTCAGAATTTCGTAATGGATCAGCCTTAACGCATGACTGCAGAAAATGGCAATCTCAGCCAGCATCGGCGTCCCACATTTAACCCGCCTGCCTGCCTTCAAAACAGGAGTAAACAGGCATCTTCTGGGCACGTTCGTTCCATCATAGACCTCATCTAGGTCAAGACCAGGCCCATTTAGCATTAAAATAATATAAAAAATCCAATGGTCAGTTGATTATGTTTTTGACAGACTTTGAATAATGTCTAAAATACACAATACGAGATCTTTCTTGGGGTCTTAATAGTCTATGGGCCTCCGAGAACTAAATATTTATTCAATTTCATAACCTAATCTAGATTAAACCAGAATTCGAACTGCAGCCAATACTCTTTCTGCTTTAACAATATAAAACCAAATAAAAAAGCGCAAGACCGATGACCACTTTATTGTCAACGTGAAGTTACCCATTTCTTTTAAATAAAAAAGCAAACAAGATGTCAATCGTTCTGCTAATAGATGCCAAACAAGTATTGACCAATATCTTAGTGGTCGTAGCAGTAACCTCAAAAGCTGGTTATGTCTGATTACAAGCTGTTGACCGTAATTATACAATATCTTGATATAGCGATAGCTAAAGATATGGCCGTCGGACCGGCAAGTCGTTGGTTTCAGTTCGTACCCAAAAGACGCACCTCTGATTTTTGAGGAAACATGAGCGTATTGTTTAACTAGCTGTTGCCAGCGGCTACAACTCGAAAATTATCCCACGGGAAGATAAAATCGGGATAAAAACTATCCTATATGTTAATCCAGGGTATAACCTATCTACATACCAAATTTCAACCAAATCGGTCCAGCCGTTTATGCGTGAAAGGGTAACAAACATCCACACATCCATTCTCACAAACTTTCACATTTATAATATTAGTAGGATCACAGCCTCGGTGAAGGAAATCACCGTGAGGAAACCAGTATGCCTATTGCCTCTATTGCCTGCGAGATATTTCAACCAATAAATAAACTTACGCTAATTTCCCATAGGAGTAAGCTAAAACTACAGGACGCCACCTGCTACGATCCTTACATACTCATTGTGCCTCGTTCACGTCCAAGTCCATAAATCCTAGTCGTTGAGAGTATAATGATGGAACTATTAAGAAAAACATGTCCGAAGTCTTGTTACATCCAGAAAACTACACTGCATGGGTCTTTGTGGTGTATCAAGGCCCATTGCATTTCACAAGCTAGGCTGATTCACAGGACGCCTTTGTTTCCCCGGTGGCTGCGGGTTGTACGAAAGAGATACCGCAGTCCCGGAACACGCTAAGGACTGGTTTTTCGTCAGTAGAAGTCTGACACAGAGCGGGAGGAGTCATTTGACCACTGCCAACCTACCAAATAAAAAAACTGGCCAAGTGCAAGTCGGACTTGCACATGAAGGGTTCCGTACCATCATGGAAGGGATGCCTCGTTATTTGTCATTCAGCGGATTCGGCTACGGAACCCTAAAAATGACCAAGAATGTGGAATATCCGATGCGTAGAATAATGTAATATAATATTAATCGATTAGGTACCATATATTATCTAAACATTGATAATGGCTTGAATAGGCCTTTACAATAACATTTAGAGAATGCTTATTCTAATAATAATTATCCATAGTTACCAGTTACCTTGCGTCATTGTATATATCTTCATTTCATTGATATCCTGCATTGCCACGCAATCGTAAACCATTAAATGTTTCCGCTCTACCTAAAGCATGGAAATCTTCTGATACGAAGGAACCTCCTGTCTGTGAACTTGGTGTCTCTATTTTCTCATGTCGGTTACAACAGTGAAACAAATTCCGTATTAAATCATCATAAGATCACGCCGTCTTTCGGGGATTACAGGGCGTGCCTATTGGCCATCATTATTCGGTCACAAATGTAGACTCCGTGTATGCTACTGAGAAATTCCTGATGGAACAACCTATTAACACTACTCGACTTGGAAGTCTAACCCAGGACCTCAGCAGTCAACTAGACCAACGAAACCATCCGTATAACTTACTTCCCAATATTTTTCTTCACCACAGCTTATTCAGAAACATTGTAAAAGGAACCTTATCTTCTTTCCTCAGGCCCCGAATACGGTACCATGGAAGCTGCGTGGAAAGGCGGTATGGTGGAGGCGGAGCGTCTCTCAGACTTACACCTGAGCGTACGCGACCGACTCGTCAATGACGTCATGGCCCAAATCAAGAACTGGCAGAAGGACACCTATCATAAGGTTAGTACTAGCTCACTAAGATAAACCTTGAATTTAACTGATGATTACCTATATTTTTTGGAGGGTAGGGAATCATCAAATGACTCCTCTCGCTCTGTGTGGGTCGGTAAGGAAAGTCAGACTTAAAAATATCTTGAATTTGGTCACAAATCTACAGAAAATAGAGTTACAGTAGACAAGTGTCATTTAGGGAATGCTTAAAATAATAAAATACTAGCCCAACCCAAGAACTTAAAAAAATACATTATCGTGAACGTATAGCGAAGTTTCCTGCAGTACACAGTACCATGTGTTACAGCATACTTAATGGCCCGAGAGAGCATTTGTATAAAGTTCCACAATTTCACGCGTCATTTTCTGGTTTACTACTGCCATTAAGACTGTGTCCAGCCGCAGTTTCGTATTCTTTCTCATATTCAGACGCACCGTGTGCTCAATCAACGGGATTTCTTACTTGCGAAAAGTATGAACTTCTCTATTTGCCCCTTGGGGCATGAATGTTCAATCATTTTCTAGAGTACCTACTCACTTTTCGTAAAGACACTCTTATGCTTTTTTCATGGCCTTAAACGCCGTAGATTATTTTGATCGTTTGTTGTTAATGAGTGAATAAGACGTGTTTTGTTAAACAGATAATTTTTAAAGCATAATAAAAATGTAGAAGTTCATTTTGTATAATTTCACAATTTATTTCTATGATAATGAAGACAATAATGGGTAATTCAAAAACTCCAAATGCACCTGTGTCGTAATCACACTAATCACTGCCTTACGCATTAGTTCCAAAACGAACATGATTGATTTTATAGCTGCTACCACTTCTGTTAAATATGGACCGATAATGTCCCTTTGTGTGTCAAATATGGATCAAGCTTGGCGACAAATTTCATTCCTATATAGACTCCAGGGCCATAAGGTTATGAGTTACGATGGCTGACGAAATTCTGGCAAGGCTCCAAGTAGATAAAGGTTTTATATATTGGTCCCGGTGGACTGTACTGGCTATATTTTTTTGGATAGTTTCGTACTGGAATATTTAGTAACAGTACTAGGTCATATCTAGGGGTTTGTATAGTAGAACTAGTACTTGCCTTACTATCCTTACCACTGTCAGTAAAGGAGTTTTACTTACTGAAGTTAGTAAAAATCAGTGTAATTGTTCTGTAGCGTCTGCTTATCGTATTTGCTCCGTGGGAAAAAAGCGTGAATTTGAAATGAAAAACTGGATGTTTGGCATTATTGCTAGAGCATGGGGTCGTCTTTTAGGTTCAAAAGTTACAATTCTTCCCAACTGACCATCATGATTTAGAAATTGACAAAGAAAGACCAATCAGTAACCCTGACATATCGGACAGATTCGTTCCCAATAAGCATCAACATGAAACAGAATAAAAGAACAAAAGGAACGAAAGAGCTCCTAAATACCTTTGAATACATAAATAATAACTCGCTTCCCATCTGAAGCTTGCTCATGAATTCTTCAAAGCTCCTTTATTTACCTTGCCTAACTTCATAAAGAAACAGGATTTAACTTTTCCTAAAGAATTTCCTCATCAATTTTTAAAAACAACTTTAGAAAAGACAATGCTGCTCTCTAAAATAAACATATATGCGATCGCGAATTTAGAATACTAATCTAGATGAAAACGCCTTTCTATGTTAAGACCTGGGTTTAAATTGGTAATAGGAGCTAATTTAATGACTACATTACGTGGGTCACCAGTAGCTTGTTATACATAGAAACGGCTTAAGGTTTTAATGAGCTTTCTTATTCTACCTGCATTTGTATTTCTGATGTCAACGAAATATTTTTGGCTTTTAAATTCGCACTAATCAGATATTTCTAAATTTTTCTCTTCTTTTTCGTTCACAAAATCTTTTCACTACGTCATCCATATTTTCATTGGATTGAAGAATCATCATTTTCCTGCTCTTATCCCATTTTATTTGGGATCGGTGCATGCAGCATGTCTTCTTCTGTCATATTGGTTTGATGAGTATGTACTGCTTTATAATTAATTAAATCATTAGTTATGTAGATATCATCATTAAAACCGTATGACGTATATGTTTTCATAATTCCATTCTTTGATTGGTCCAGTAAAGAACATTGCTTTTAGTTATTGTCTCGTAGAGAAAGATATGTCTCGTGATAAGAGCAAATGACAGTATAAATCTTTTCATATCTATTTCCATAATTCCAACAATGGCAATTCTAATTCAATCCTCAGTCTTATCACGTCACCCTCTCCTTATAATCCAGTTACGCCATTTCTTAAGAAGAAATCGTATAATATTATGTCCTATCGCAGAATACTGAGTATTCCAAAGCCGAGTATCAGATAGCTGCTTATAATTCTACTCATGTTGTTATAGAATTAAGAGTGAAACATGTGTAGGCAGAAGTGATGGACTTGGAAAACAACAGGATTACACCCGTTTTCTGTGTGTAGTAATACGCGACTTTTTTGTAGCAGATAAACCGAGAAATGACGCAGATATTCCGTGTTTAAAGTTCTACAAGTTCATGTTGTTTAATATTTTTTCATTACTTATACTCTGAAAGTAGGTATCCAGCCACTATACTACTGCGCGATTTAAAATTAAAATAACAAATTTAACTTAAGAATATAACTTAATATATTATGACTTTAATATCATTTAGTTTCAACTATTTCTCTTTAAAATGATGAACGTGAAAAATACTGGCTGTATAAAATAAGCAGGAAAGCGAAAATCCGATCAACAATCATTTCTCCTTTAGCTAATAATTTATGTTCTTATTTTTACTTTACTTGTATTCGTAATGAAAAGCACAGTGTTTACCTCGGGTAAATTACTTATTTCGTCCCTCGAACTATGAGCGCCCTCACCACGTTACGCTTGCGGGCGCCAAACCCCGTCTCGGGACTAAATAAGTAACTTTCACCCCTTGAAAAACAATGTACTGTTACAGCACTTATGTTGGTATTTCATATCGCATGGAACTTTTCATCGATCATCATTTTCTTCACTTAGTGGAAGTTGAACGGTTATTTCGGAGTGTTACCGTCTTTAGTAACTCCCCCATTGCTTTTGGTCCTTCAGATCAAATGCTACATCTTAAGCTTCAACTAACTTTAAATAAGGAAATTTTAGCTTCGTTTTCGCGAAATCTAACGTCTCTATCTGCAATACTAACGATCTTTCATGTGTCAATCGATACACGCACATCTTCCTTGATGCTGTCAGTCGCAATTTTACCGATCCCGTCTTGCAGCTTTATCAATTCACAGACAAACGAGCGGCCGTATCCGTGCAGTATTGTTATCGTCTCTTGTTAGCGTCGACACAATCGTCCAGCCATTATGTCAATTGATGCTGTGCTGTCATCCGTGGACTTGTCGTGTGGTCACGATTGTATGTTTACTGACTCCGTTAAGATCAGTGTGTGCCAAGTTTTAGTCTGACGATTTCTATTATATCATTATCATAATTTTTCAGCCTTTATCCCAATTCATTTGGGGTTGGCTCCGAATGTTTTCTTCTCTCTTTATCTCATCAGAAACATCTTTTCTTGCCATATCAGTCTTAACACAGTCTATCCATTGTTTCTTTGGTATTTGGTTATATATCATTAACAACAAAATCGTCTTCATTATATCAACCTGGATTTACTCCTGCTGCATATATGTCTTCTTTTCTTGCTGCTTATGTGAGTTACAGATACTGTCACCAAGTATGTCTTAAAGTTTTCTACCGATCATAGTATAAGTTTATGCGATGCTGAAACTCATCATCAACATTGCCTGGTGATGGTTTGCCATCAGATTGTTTACTGACTTTATTTTCATCGTCTTTTTTATGAGATTCATTGCTTTTATCTCGCTTAATATGGCTGTGTCTACCCCTACAAATTGGACACTCAAGGCCAGTCTACCTGTTAAAAATTCGTCTCATACCTTAATCTAATTTTCTACAAACGTTTACACCACCCCTTCACTTAACTAAATAAAATAACTCTATTCCTTTTTCTCTGTAGCTAAAAGTCTAGTTCTCTAGCGCACGCGCTGCCTTACCAAAGATGGCGGCATTGGCTGCTCATGAATTAAACAAGTGGCGATGTTTCAGTCAAGTCGCGTTTGTGCCTGACAGGCGGACGGACGGAAACTTGCGTTTATGTAATGTAGTTCATGTAATCGCTTGGTTAGTTGTTTATAGGGATTCGTGTCGGTATTCGGGTTTCGTTTAGTGGTTGGGATAGGTTATGTCTTATTTTCACGTTACGTTTATTCTGCTTACATATGGCATGTTTTAACTGTAGCTACTACTTACTATTGTAAGTCTTCAACTAGTAGGTTTTACGGGGCTCACTGACGCTCGATCTTTTTTCATCCTTATCCCCTGAAAAATAAACGCATCAGTTCGTCATGCTATATTCTTGTCATCGCTAATAGATTCGGCTGACGAGAGAACGACATTTTTAGTGAAGTCAATGTTGAATTGGCTGCCAAAACAGAATCAATGATGTCTAATCACATGGTCTTTGGGAATCCCAGACAATAATAATGTTTAAGACCCACTGCGTTATGTACACATTACTGCCTAATCATAAATATTTCAAACCATACTAAAAATGTCTGAGCAGCCAACAATGGTTTCTATGCAAATAGATACATACATTAACTAGAATAGGATACGAAACAAAGTGCAGTACATTAACATAAGTATTTGCAGTTATAAACTTGGTGTCAATGGGTGCCAAGGATGAAACTGAATATTAATGTTTAAAGGCTGGTTTAGTACTTGCGGTTGAGGTGTGAATACAGTAATTATGAGGAAATTAATATAGTAATAGAGAAATTTTAGAAGTAGAAGAGTTGTTTGTGCCCATTCGAAAATAAATTAGGATAATAGCTGGAGAATGGTGCTAAATGATTAATAAGCATACGTGGAGAAATTTCTTTCTTGAAAAAACATTTTCTTACATTGATGAAGATGGTCCCGCTATAGAAAACGTAAGAACAGTTACTAAAAACGTCTCCAAAACAATTACTCATAGGCTTCCCAAATTGGTTTACCTAAATAGTCTTCCAACAAACGAGGTTTTCACCGATGGTCCGCCATGAGAGGTTATAATGAACAATCACGGGGATACTCTTATTACCATAGTCACCACGCTTGATGGCAGAATTCATGAATGTAGATTAGATATTAGTGCCCTTACCTCGAGGATTGATGCTCGCTCTTATCTAACCCCTGTCCCTGCCGTAGGCGAGAGATGTGATTAGGTAGATGAAACCTGATTTATCCGTCATTATAATGTTTATTTTTGCAGCTCAGTTTGCCAAACCTTGTGAAGAGATAGAGTATTTTAAAATAATATGAGAAGAGAACATATTTGCACTCTATAAACATCAGGTGAAGAAAAACCGAGAACCGTTAAAAACTTGAAAAAAGTTTTTAAAGGTCAATGACGCTAGTTTGATTTAATTATGTACTTTATCGTCACCGATTTCCGAAAGTAAAGTTATTGAAGACTTATTTTGAAAGTTGTTTAAAGAAACAAGGTTTTTGGTTTTACTCTTATTAGTTGTAGCATCATGTATAACTAACAAATATTTAATAAAATAATTACATCTCCAAGTTTCCTCAACATAACCTAGCCTTTGCCCGAAGACGTTCACGGCCGCCTATTGTTTGTAAAACATCAAGCTACACTACTTATCGCCTACTTGTGCATATAACGAGTAAAATTACTTTATTACCTGAACGCCCCCGACCCGGCAAAACGAATCACTTGATGTGTGTTTAAATACTGAGTAGCTGATCCCCGAAGCTTCACCCGCGTGGATGTCAATATTTTTGCCAATGTATACAAAAACAAACAAAATCCTTTCTGATTTCTGATTGTCATTCCTCGAGAACTACTCTATCCATTGGTGAAAAATAGCACGAAAATCGGTGCAGTAGTTTTAAGTTTATCGCGACGCGGAGGACTTTGTTTTATAATATTAGTGCTGATTTAGATGCGCGTTTGATACTAGATATAGGCGGTGTGTGGTAGCTAACTCGTTGCTGGGATCTGCATTTCAAATGGGTTCTGGTTTTCTGATTGTTATGTTCGTTTTGTTTGAGGTTGCCGAATCTTATCTTTGATGGACGATGATAATTCTTTGAGGTCGGTGAATTGGTCGAAAAGTTCGAATGGTCACAAAATTACAATAGGGGATCGGACAAACAAAAACTAATTAGTCCGTCAGTTAGATTTCAAAAAAATATTAAACACGTTTTTTTTTTCTTTTTTCACTTAGATACAAAATGAAGGCGATGCAATGCTTCTAAAACTCGTGAACTCCTCGAGAACGTCACATGTCAGTACAATTTGTACCTAGAAATGACGTCACAACCCCTACTCATGACCTTTGACGCGTTTTATCTTCGTCAATTTTAATTTTTTTATTATTTTGATGAAAGTAAAAACACGTATCCAATATTTTTCGATAATCTAACTGACGGACTAATTAAAAGCATATTTTTTTGACTCAATCCGATCATCTTTTCATAATATTAACTGCGTCTGTAACAATTTAAAAGAATTTTTACGTAGTCCCATTCTCTCACTGATAGAAAATACACTAATAATTCAGCCATATAATGTTTTTTTGTTGTAAATCTTCACTAAGGCAAAGTCACAGGCTAGTAATAAATCATAATTAACTTAAAAATCGTACTTGATTATTACTTGCTTTAATCACATCATTACTCCAGTCGTCGTCGTCGCGTCTTGAATTCCGCGGTCGTCATCTGCTCGGGGCCTAATATCGATAATGGATAGAATAATTCAGGGCAGGTACCTCAGCCGGTGCTTTATCGATATCTATAGCACTGTTATTATGATCCCACGAGCCTGTCCTAAGTGTTTCCCGGATTTCACTTCCATTTCATGGACGCTTGAGAATTTTTTATATTTTTTCCGGTGTTAAGTTTTTGTTGTTTCTGTATCAGTAGGTACTGAAATTTTCCTTTAAAATGAATCAGTTTACAGAAATGATTTTTAGTAATTCAGTTAGTTATTAATTTATTAATAGAGTTGAGGTATTTCTAAAGTAAGGACTAATTACATGATTGATTTCAGAACCTTAGGACCAAGATCGTTAACTACCGATAATTTTTCAAGCATTGTAAATATTGTTTTAATCTTTCACGGTTTTTAAATGAACTTTGTATTGTCACTTGTGGGATATCTTCTGTGATTATCCATGATTAAATAGTCAATACTTATGCCGCAGTCGATTCATGTAGTCAGTGGCCTGAAAGTCAGGCAATAATCCAAGGAGTATCCTTTTAACTGAGTTGCGGGGGTCAGATATATAAAGGGTGTAAAAGTACCCTTAACGCAAACGAAGGGCACTTGTTCTCCCCACCACTGCGATCATTTTTTGGTTACGGAGATATTGGGGGTCAACGTTCCAAATTTTTCACAGCTGTTTTTGTAAATACCAGTTTTTCAGGTTATAACTTTACTAAAATTACCTCCATGACCCGTTTACTATTCAAAACATCCACTAGCACAATGTTTTAAGAGTGCTACATTGAGATTTAACGTAAAATGTGTTTATTTACCCAAAAATAAAAATCGTTTCCCAGCAAAAAAATTTGCGTATGGGTACTTAGTTTGATGTACAGAATGCTTGGTTGACGTACCTATGTGTAAAGGGTTAATTTACACCCTGTATATCGGATATAGTCGCTTCATGTAAAATAAAATACCTACTGGTATTCAGCTGCTTCCGTTTAGATTGGAAGCCGGCTCCAACATAGGAAAAGGCTACGCAGATGATGACTTTTTTTTTAATTAGCCTATTTTGTCCCACTTCTGGGCAAAAGCCTCCCCCATTTCTTTCCAGCTGTCCCGGTGTGGTGACTACAATACATTTATTATACTTTTCAAGTAAGCACAAACCTCCCATTCAGTTTGCGAATCGAACCGTAAAATTGTAAACTCACTTCATTCACACATGACATTTACCTTCCTAAATGATTCCTTTATACACAAAAGGTACTTCTATTGTTCATTCGTAAATGTAAAATGGTTGTGTGTGTGTGTTCATTAATTATTCCTTACTCTGAGACAGCTCATATTAATTTGGACTTTAGAAGTGGGGGATTCGGTAGCAATTCCCGTGTCTGTGGACCTTTGTAACTAAATTAGGAACTTCTGGATAAGGTTCGAGTGTTAATGATCATTTGTGTGATTTAATACTCTGCCAAAGGTTAATTAACTAATTAGTTGTATGTGTCTGGATTTAAGGGGCAGCTTCGTCCCCATCGGGGCTGCGGGTTGTTCACAATATAGGGCTAAGAAGTAACATGGGTGGTTTTTAGTCAGTAGCAGTCTGACACTCTCTTTCGCTCTGCCCAAGAGCGGGAAAAAAAAGGGGCGGCTTTGTTAAGGAATTCATTCTTCCAAACCAACATCTGCCTAGGCTTATCCCAACTATGTTGGGGTCGGCCTCCAGTCTAAGCGAATGCAGCTGAATACCAGCATTTTACATGGAGCGACTGCCTATCTGACCTTCACAACCCAGCTACTTCTGAATAATATGATACCTACATGAGCCTTTCAAATCGGATATTCTTTAACATATTGTATTTTCTGCTTATTCAGAAAATGATGACAACGAAAGGTCGTGTGTGATTGCTACTGTGTAACTGACCCGCGTACAATGGCTTATATCAAGATGAATCCTAAAGATAACTGAAATAGGTCCTACCGACCGCGTCAAATTGTAAATGGTCTTTTAGGTCAGACCCACATAATATATGTAAAACTACTACATAAGATGCCTTTTATCAACTAAACAGAGTACGTGAAATTGTTACAAATATTAACTTCCCTCTTTGAATCGGATTTTATTAAAAAAGCGGTTAATTATATACTCAAACCTTCCTCGAGAACCACTCTACCCATTGGTAAAACAGCATTAAAATCGGTGCAGAATAAATTAATCGCGAACAGACAGACGAAGTGGAGGACTAAGTTCTACAATATGGTTGTGATTTCATAGGTGTTCATATTTGTACACGGAACGGAACCCTGATTCTATCCTAAATTACTATTTATAGCATCAGTGTGCCAGTAAAACTCACGTCATAATCGATGCAGCCGCCTCGAAGATTAGCCGGAACAAACAAACAGTTAGACAGACAAAAAATTACGCAAGTCGCGGGCAATAGCTAGTCATCTCTTACTATTAAAACCATCTAATTCTAAATAGGCGTACACCTACTCACTAGATAATACTAAAAGGCACGTATGGCAGTCCTTTTTGGTCAAATACAAACCTTCTTAGAATACATATTACAGTATTGTTTCAGTATTAGAGTTTTAATAGACTGGTTTCTTTGGACAGGCCCTTAAAAATGTTTTTTTATTAGAATGATAAAGTAATAATATATTCGGCTGATTTATGGTTTAATGTAACATGTATGCAACGTATGAAGTGTGTACAAAGAGATGCCTAGCTTGGCCCGCGTCTATGAGCTCAGTGGTGGAAGGTCACGCAGTCCGGGTTAAATCTCTACACATCGGCAGATGCGTCTGCCTGACGTCAGCTGACGTCAACAGATGCGTCTGCAGATTTGTGGACAGACGCCGGGCGCTCGCGCTCCAACTCTTTGATGTGGGACAAAATCGACAAACGGATTGGCGGTAGACGCATCTGCCGACGGTCAATACCTACCACAGACGAGCGAATCACCCCCTCTACACATCGGCGGATGCGTCTGTCGATGTGTAGAATGGCCTTAAGATACCCCGAGATCTGCGGCCTCCCCGCGGTTGTCCCACTTATGTGAAGCGCCGACAGCTACCTTAGTTAATTAATTATATTTAAGTTTTTTCTAGATTAAAATCGTGACAAAACGCGCTTGTCCTAGAAACAAAAGTTCGAAGACACGACATAATTTATATATCAACCCGCAATGGGTTCACGTGGTGGATTATAGCCCATCTCCTCTCATAGAGAGGAGGCCTGTTTCACAACAGTGGGGAAATAGGCTGGTTAGGTTATCCTTATGCTGGATTGAAATATCACAGCGTTTACATGAATTGCAACATTCAAATTAACGGTAATAGACATCAGTAGCTGATTACTAAACTAGCCGTAAGAAAGCAGTTTTATTACAATCATAAAAATATTCTTGACATAATAAACTTGCAAGCCATTATCACCGTTAAAGTAGATAACAATAAGGGCTAATAATGTTTGGAGTACAGCCAAGTAACATTGATATTTATAATGAGTGGATTATCTAAGTATTATAAATTATACATATCCGTAATAAATATTTACACGGCATCATTTACATGAGTGAGACGTCATTTAAATATGTATGGGTGATACTTAGTTGAAATATACATATTTCCGTATTACTTACATGTACTTAGAAACCTAACACTAAATGAGATGTATAAAACATGAGTATTCAATTGCTGGCATAATTAGCAATTAATTAACAAGACAAATTAAGTCGTATGTGCTTGTATTCAACATTTACATTTAAACACAGGCAGGATTATGTGATGATTTGTGCTGTTTTCTAGAAATTCATGCTGCGGTATTTATTACATAATATATATATATATATATATATATATAAACTAGTGAGTAATCATTAAATAAACCAGAGAAAATTGTATCTTATTCTAGCATGCCATAACTAAATAATAGCAGCCTCTTGGGTCGATCTTTTGGTCAAGCTCTCCTGGGTTGAATTGTGGATGGGTTACCACTATAAACAAGGTTTCCTCCGTTCCTACTCCCGGTTGTTATTTGTAAATAATTGACAGTCGTTACAAATAGTCAGTGGCCCAAAAAGTTTCACAATCAGTCTTACCAAAGGGTATCGTTTTAGCCAGTACTACCTGGGTTGTGGAGGTCAGATAAGCAGTCGCTCTATGTAAAACACTGGTATTCAGCTGCATCTGGTTTGAAGGGAAGCTGACTTCAACATAGTTGGCGAAAGGCTAGAGAGCGATAACTAGCATATACCTAAGTAAAAAGGCCTCCCCCCTAAGCGTCGCCTCATCGACGTATTTCCAGCGGGTTCCCTAACCTTTTGAAGGTCTCTTAGGCCTTAGTGAAAACAAGGTAGATATTATACGACTTAATCCACCAGCCTTGACGATGACATATATTTTATTTTTCATATAATCTGGGTGTTCCATGGAAATAACACATTTAAATAAACCAAATATACATTACAGCAGGTGTTCGGAATATTTAAATAATTCTTGCAAAACCAGTTTAAAACTCATATTTATAGAACAGATAGCCTATGTTACGCGTCGTAGTTTAGACAAATTATAGTAATTAGGGTTCAGTATTAAAGTGTTTTATGATTTCAACTAGGTTTCGTATCTCTTATTATTCAAATACTACAAAAAACCATCATGGGTTTTACAGGGGTTTTACGACAACTCGGTGCCATAATATATTACAGATCTAGGTATAGTACAGTACAGTCTGGATACGAAAAAGTTCCTTGCTAAATTATACCAAAATCTAGTTAGTACTTCTCTAGTACCTTCGAGTTACACCTAATGCATTTATAACAGTAAATCGTAAAACATTTCATTGACATTCGAGTGCCAAGATCTGTGCCCAGTTGAAAGGCAATACTTTCTCTATCTTAAGTGTACAGTTTAGTAGGCTAAACTGTACACTCCAATAATAGCGTGATGTTAATTTGCGTTCCGTAGCAAAGCACTGAATCCTTCGATAATCGCCATGTCCTGTAACTTTTCCAAATCGAGCTCCCGAACGTTTAGAAATTAAAAGTTTTAAGCTACTAGTACTAAAGTCTGTAATAACTTCAGCAGAAATTAGTTCAGTACAAAGTGCTCGTAACAAATAACTTTACACATTTATTAGGCTAATTTATGTATTTAATTACGTTGGTCTAGTGAATGTAGGTCAGACAAAGTTGGACAAAGTGGCATTGAGTTTTCCGTCAGATATTTCTTAGTAGCCACAGAACCGGGATTTGTGCCCGGTTGATGCAATAATAAACTTTCCCGATAGGACATAAACATAACTAGCAAAATGTTAGTAAGAAAGTGTGTAAGTGTGTGTATTTATGTGTATATATATACCCGCGTAGTTCCCGTTCCCGTGGGAATACAGGGATAAAAAGTAGGCTATGTCACCCGGGGATAGTGTAGCTTCCCAACGATGAAAGAATTTTTCAAATCGGTCCAGTAGTTTCGGAGCCTATTCGTTACAAACAAACAAACAAATCTTTCCTCTTTATAATATTAGTGTAGATAAATACAGCTTAAATCACTTCATATTATAAAACAAAGTCCTCTGCCGCGTCTGTCTGTCTGTCTGTTCGCGATACACTCAAAAATACTGCACCGATTTCCATACTGTTTTCACCAATGGATAGAGTGGTTCTTGAGGAAGTTTTAGTATATAATTTGTCAAGTTCGGACATCACGTGGTCGAAGCCGCGGGCATCAGCTTGTTAAAAATAATTTACTTAACTCTAGAGAAAATCTATTATGTATGACTACGGAACCATACTTGATACTAAGTTCATTGGAACGGTTTTCCTCTAAAACCTGTTTGTTATCATGGCTGACCCACTCATAAGTAAAGTCAAATACGTAAAAAATGGCCGATTAACTACTAATAGCTTAATATAATATTCAATTCGTTTATCTAATAATAATATCTAAGTTGTTACAGAAACACCTCTGGGTTTCGGGGATTATGTTACAATCATATGGAATACTTATTTAAAATAGTCATTACCTTTATTCAAATAATTCAATTCAACCGTTGATTCCGATGATCTGGTGAAAGTTGCGGGGATCCGCTGGATGCGAGACGCACGGGACCGGTCAATGTGGCGACACTTGGGGGAACGCCTATGTCCAGCAGTGGACGTCACAATTCACAATTGTTTGACATTAGGAAATACTAGCCTTTTCCCGTGACTATGTCCGCGTTTCGATCGGAAAGTTACTACTGGCTGGCTGACTAATTAAAAATACTTAATTCTTACCCGGGTCACCATCTACCTGTGTGCCAAACCAAACATTAAACTCCGTTCAGCCGTAGACGTGTGAAAAACCCCGGAGTCTAAGAACAGACCGACTTATACATTAAACTAGTGACCTGCCCCGGCTTCGCACGGGTGCAAAAAAGATACTAAAACCTTCCTCTTGAACCACTCATTAAAAAAAACCGCATCAGAATCCATTGCTTAGTTTTAAAGATTGAAGCATACATAGGGATATAGGGACAGAGAAAGCGACTTTGTTTGATACTATGTAGTGATAATATCATTAGTTTAATGTTTGTTACTGACATTCGAAAGGCCGAAATCTAACTGACCCGACATTAGAATATCATTACCTCCCAGCAATTTAACTATAGGCTCGACCACGCTAAGTATAGGTTATTAAAATACAATGTAGAAGGAGAAATATCTCAATTATCGACCACTAGACGATTGGTCCAACGATTTTGTTGTCAACATTTAAGACTAGATAATTTAATTGAGAGATCGTTAGTATACGGAGTCTGCGTTTGACCATTGACCTCACTCCGTACGATATAATTGATCGTAATTTGGTCCTTTCAGTCGCGAGAAACTTGGTTATTAAATTATCTTGTAGTTTACATACGGCTTGTAAGTTTTCAGATATTCACTAGGGTAGGTAATTGGTCGATTGTCTGCTGTCTGGTATATGTAACTTGTTAAGTTTCCCTAAATTTGCTCAAGAGACCAATTTCCAACTTGCCGGGTACGATATATGCAATATGATATGTATGCAAAAGTAAAAGAAATCGGTCTAAATGTGAAGGCATTGTGAAGGAAATTGAAAAGATTTTCTCGACTTTTATGCGGCCTTTAGCTATATTTCCGAAAAAGAAACACTTTTTACACCATTTTCACTTAGAATACATAGAGGGTACCTACTGATCAAGTCGCTTTAGTAAAATATTGACCTCATTAAAAATAAATTAATTGTTATAAAATTGCTACACCAATCACTTCTCAATTATTTTATTTACAAAGAAAACAAATTACCAGCTGAGGTAACCATGTACCGGCGTCATTCTTTATTAAATTCCAATTTAATTTGTGCGCTCTGCAAATGTCACAGGTCTGTGGCGAACGTTTTACGGTAAAGGGCTGTGTTTTATTGTCAAAGTTGTTGTTATATAACTGTTGAGGGCGGATGTTCTAATGAAGTCATATTATTATTATTTGATCCAGCTGACATTTCGGAGGCAATAGATTATTTTGGAATCTAAATAGGTTTAATTGATGTTAAAGCTGTGATTGAATTTTCTCGTGTAGGTATTGGATTTGGTTCCACAGCTCATTGTGCCATTGGTGGGACAAATGAAAATAATATTAAAATCGCACATGACCAAAATCGGAAAATGCGGAGGTAGTACTACAACCTCCATTTTGTATTTTTTTTTTAAATGACAATAATAAACGTTTACCAAAAACAGTGCACAATCGTCAAAGGAGTTACAGTGGTTTGGGAATAGTGAAGCGCGCATGTCCCATAAAAAAAAATTAAAAAATCGTCACGTCGACCTAGCACACAGCTCATCTTTTGACAGCAAAAAGAGGACAACTCAAATATGGGCCAAAAAACTACATTAGAAAGCTCAAGAATGGGTATTTTACGAAAAAAATCTAATTAGTCCCGTCTGTTAGATTATCGAAAAATATTGGATACGTGTTATTTGTATTATCAAATTAATAGGAATTGACGAAAATAAAACGTGTCAAAGATTATGAGTGGGGGCTTTTGACGTCACTTTGTGGGTAAAAAAGTACTTACCTTGTGATGTCACACGACTTGACGCGACTTTTCGAAGCACTGTATCGTCTTCATCTTTTGTTTAAGTGAAAAAAGAAAAAATACGTGTCCATTCGTTTTTGAAAATCTATCTGACGGACTAATATATTTTTTTGGTGAAATACCCTTTTGGTCGAGATACTGCGGCCTTGTAATGCTAAGAAGGTACATGGGTGGTTTTAGTCCGTATTAAGAACACTGTTTGTATTAGCTGTAAGTTCCTTGAGTATAATAAAATACTTCGCAAAGGGGTATGTAACATGGCAGAGTCAAATGATGAAATTAATTAGTTTACTTTAGACCAGTCATAAATATTAAGTGTAAAGATCAAGCTAAACGTGCCATTTCACTATTTAACCTTCATATTCCAATTAGAAAACTGCATAGGTTGGTTCTGTTAAACTCAGTTATAATTGCAAACGGCTTACAGGTTAATTTATTAACTTCAATTAACAAATTAACCGCTGTTTTACCTTTCGTTTAATTAAAATTATTAATCAGTGATGAATGTTTGGTAAGAAATGTTACAAACAATACTGGTTTTATAACTGACGGCTAGTTACGAAGTTTATTAATTGCCTTATTAATAAAAGTGTGTTGTTAAAAGTGTGTTGTTAACTGCTGCACAATCGTCAAAGGAGTTACAGTGGTTTGGGAATAGTGAGGCGAACATGTCCCATAAAAAAAAAATCGTCACGTCGACCTAGCACACAGCTCATCTTTTGACAGCAAAAAGAGGACAACTCAAATATGGGCCAAAAAACTACATTAGAGAGCTTAAGAATAAAGTATTTTACCAAAAAAATCTAATTAGTCCGTCTGTTAGATTATCGAAAAATATTGGATACGTATTTTTTTGTTTTATCAAATCAATAAAAATTGACGAGGATAAGACGCGTCAAAGACTTAAGTGGGGGTTAATGACGTCACTGACCGCTAAAAATTGTCATACTAATGGCTTAGTATGACGTCACACGAGTTTTCGAAGCCTTGTATCGTCTTCATTGTTAGTTTACGTGAAGAAAGAAAAAATACTGGTCCAATATTTTTTGGTAATCTATATGACGGACTAATTAATTAGTTTTAGTTTTTTAGTTAACTACCCTATTTTTTAAACTACCGGGAACTAACCTAGTTCAAATAATCTGAACACAACAATGTTTTAATTAAATAAACTTGCTTGTATTTTAAAAATGCAGTAGATTTTATCAAAGAAAAGTCTTTTATGAAATCTAGTGCATTTTTGCAGCAAGGCTGAGAGAAAGTATTACGTACAGTCAACATTTACTTTACATAAAATGTTTTCTCCATGAATTTGCAATTTTGTTCTGTTTATGTTTTCCTTGCGCTGACATTGCTGTGTAACGCAATATTATAGTTTGTATTAATACTTGCTCATGCGCCGCGACTTCGCCCGTGTTGCGATCGGGATTCACGGAAATGTTAACCTAGTTAGTTTACAAAGTATACTAAATCCTGACTCAGTTCGTGGTCTACTTTATCATACTCACTGCCTTTTTCCAAGTTATTAAGGGACTAGTGACCCGGCCTGACTCCGCGCGAAACCTTCCTCTCTATCTATTAAAAAACCCGCATCAAAATCCGTTGCGTACTTTTTAAGATTTATGCAAACATAGGGACAGACAGCGGTAAGCGACTTTGTTTTATACTATGTGTAGTAGACTAGTGATAGTGATGACAGCATAATAATATGTTCTTTTTCCATCGTCAGCACGGCAGTCACTTTTTTTCTAGCCATATCATCTTCAGATTCTTTGGGTTTCCTCTACTCTTATAGTCATCTACATTCATACTCAAAACCTTCGACGACATTTTCCTCATTCCTCCGCATCATATGACACCACGTCGTCGATTACCACACAACTTTTCAGTCAACGGCGCCATTTCTGACGTCCTGGACATCATATACGCCAAATTTTATCCTACTAAAATAAATGCGAAAGTTTGTGAGGATGGATGTTTGTTGCTCTATCACGCCAGAACGGCTAAACGGATCTAGATGAAATTTGGCACAGAGATAGATTGTAGTCTGGAATAACACATGGGCTTTATATTATCCCCATAATAACTTAGGGGGGTGAGCAATATTGCATTATCCATAATCCTCAACTGTCTCGATCACCGCGACATTGTCACATCAAAATTTCCGTTTAGTCCACTCTCGGCCCCTCATAATTAAAGTGTCCACTCGGCCCCTAACTATAGTCCGCACTCGGACCCTGGGGGCCGACAGTGGATTTTATAAAGTTTCAACGTGAACTAAGTCACGAGCATCAGCTAGTAGTTTTATAAAATAACATCGTACCGGCTAAACGAAGTTCTGGTAGCCGATGGTAAGAGACACGGAAACCTACGAAAAGAGTTACTTTGCGCATTTACAGTAAATTCATATGGACGTACGATTTTATACTTATATTTACAGAAACTTGCTTTTTATATTCAAGTTTCGCTTTCATCTAACGGGGGTGTCGCCTCAGGCAGCAGACGGATTTTTGAAATGTATGGTATGACTGATTGCTAAGTTCAACTTCGTGACAGTTCTTTTTGTAGAGAAAACAATTTGAAGGGGTAGATATATCTTTCACCAAAAATGGTTTTTATACGTTGCTTGGAACTGTTATGGTTTTATACCCCAACCAAGGGTAACCAGCGGATGGGCCGCGGGTTGTACACTAGTTATCGCGGCCTCGACATAGAGGGCTAAGAAGGAACATGGGTGGTTTTTAGTCAGTAGAAGTCTGACACTCCCTTTCGCTCTGCCCAAGAGCGAGAGGGGTTATTCAATGATATTCAACCCGCCAAAAAAAAAAAAAAGGGTAACCAACGGGACCTAAGTCTCCGCTGTCCGTCCGTCCGTCTGTCTATCAGCGGGATGTATCTCATGATTCGTCTAATTCATCGTAGACTGTCGAAGTCCCAGAGAAACAATTTAACTGTCATGGATCCCGCAACAAAATTAATCACAAAAGAATAGCGGAGGAGCAGGTAAAACATAATTTCCACTTCCCTACTTACCAGCAGGAGACATCAAAATGAATGTGAAGTCCAACAAATAAATTGTCAAACACCCACTAAAAGAACTCTTATTTAAACTACTAGGTACATACTTAAGCTAATTTATCCATTAAATCCTTGTGTAAATATCCTAGCAATTTTCTAATCTAATACAACTACAAGGCGTTTCTATAAAACAAGAGATTAGGTGTTCGCATTTCAACAGATTTATGGCGGTCTATTGAACTAAATTGCGGCAAATAATAAATAACTACAATTGTTTGTGGTGTTAGTTGATGTTTGAAATGATTTATTTGTTGATCTGAGTTTTTAATTAGAAACCGATTGACCGCGATGGAAGTCATGTACTGTTTCTTATCAGTCAGACACATCTCACCGAGGTCTTAACCTTCGCTTTTCGGATGAAAAGCGAAGGACGATTCTTTCGATTCGGTGTACCAATTACATACCTAATGCATGTATGTAATTGGTAGACCACAGCGGAACGGTTCGCTGTGGTGGACTAGCTGCAGTATTGGCTCTCCTTGTTCCTGTACTCTTCAGTCTTGAAAAAATCGCTTTTAGCGATAAGACCGCCTATTGAGTCACACAATTTAATTTTTTTCCTGCTCTGTGCCAGGAGTTGTCTCCTAGGCAAAGACATCCTATATGAAATGTTTTATTTTACTTGTATGGTGTACAAAATTAAGAATATTCAATTTTATTCTTTGAGTAAAACAGACGTGATCAGAGTCAATTACGTAATGTAAACTTCACGTCTATGTAAATGACATAAATGACCTTGCCGCCTATATATATAACTTGATTATTACAATTAACTAAAGACTCCATAGAAAGTAACATTTGAATTCTAAAGACAAGCATTATAAGATACTTACAGAACTAGGTATTCTAGAAAATAAACAAATGCCAATCTACATACCTCAGTACCTAACGAAAACAAAACAAGCTCACGCAATAAATATGCTAATGAATTTTCTAGAAAATTATTTAGCCATTTACAAAATACACACTTTCATTGCTATTTCGCTACGTACATGGAATAAAATCGATTTGTCCTGTTGAATATTTAGAGCAAGTGCAAGGAACGTGTGCACACGATACAGACGTGTAGAAGTTACATAATAAGTATATAAAATGCTTGTTTAAAATAGTTTTAGATCGTTGACCCCGAGAAAGTTAAAATTGAATTGGGTGTCATTGTGTTTCGATTATGGAAGAGAAAATAAATACTGTCCAGCAGGGCTATTGCGTATCTTTTAAATGACAGTGGCTAACCTATAGTGCCTATCAATTACTGTCAAATGGTTTCATTTTGTACTAAACCATAACCAATTTGATAGTTTATCCATAGACAATATGATAGCCACTGTCATTTAAAAGATACGCAATAGCCCTGCTGATAGTATAGTAAGCAACGCTAGGCTACAAAAGTATTAAATACGATTTTTATTCTGCAGTTTGTAACTTGAAGTTAGAACTCAAAACAAACAGTAAGTTAGAGTTACGAATTCTAAATTTGTGCCAGTTCTGGCTTTGTTATCTTAGACGGTACGTCAACGTCATCATCTTCCACAGCCCGACTTCATCCGCTGCTTGCCAAGCTCCATGCTCTTGTGTCAGCCTCACCCAGGATATTCTCGCAATGGCATCAATGTCGTCCACCCATCTCGCCGCTGGACGACCAACACTTGTCTTTTAGTCACAGCTTTACTCCACCTGCAATCACCGCACCTTCTTAGGCGTCCTGCCCAACTCCATTTGACTTCCATAACACGATTTCGAATATCAAAGACCTTCATACGTCTCTTGATTCTGACGTTTTGATCTCGGTCTTTTTGCGCCGAACATGGAACTCTCCAGGACGCTATTTATTTCATAATTCATTCAAATCCTGCTCCTATTAGGTACATTCTCACCCCCTAGTAGGTACACCTCCGCCTAACCCTTCGGGGTTGACAGGCGTGTTGTTACCTTAAATACATAAACTTACGCCGTAGTCATGTGCTTAGGTAGAAACTAGAAAATGCCACTACGTTTGAATCGTCCACGCCCTTAAATTAGGATAAAAACAACATAATTGATCTTCTAAAATAACATCCCACAGAGTTTCCTAACCATCAAACGAGCGTCAAAAAATAAATACAACATCCTCCTCCACACAGAAGTTTACGTGTCTTTTTACATTATTTATCACGACGCCTCTTAGCAGTTAGTGCGGTTGGCAGCTTGCCAGGTGCGGGAGAAAAGATTGAAAATAACGCCAGTGACCTTTGCTGGCCTCCGTCTCACCTTCGCACTTGAGAACTATGTATGAAATAGATGTATGGGCGTCGGATGGAAGTTTGTGGTGTATGGATGCCTGTTTGTGTGTCCCGTGAATGGGCAGTTTGAATGCGGTTTTGTGGTGTTGACATGCCATTTACAGCTAGTGTGAAATTAGAACTACTTATGTGGATTACATATTAGATCGATACGTGATAAATGATCAGAAGCGATGACTGTTAATAAAGAACCTAGGGCTCTTTAGTCAACTGGTTTCACATTCATTTGGAACCCGCTGGCTGAGTTTGCATGAACTCACGCCGCTTTTTTCCATGAGGGTAGGCAGAATATTTGATCCTTACATTTTCTTTTGCCGCGTCCACGTCTGACCTTTTTTAAGAATCTAGCCAATTCCAGGTTTTACTGAAAGAGAAATCAAAAAAACATTCCTGAGTTATGGGAAAAGAAAATTCTGTTTCTTGCTTCCATGACGCGTGTATTTTGAGTATGCAGATACTCTCTCTTGTCTGCATTAATATGTGATTACGAAACGTAACACGAATTTTCATAGACATTCCTTTTCTGTGGCAAGCCGAGGTTTCTTTTTATTGTGAGTTATATTTAACCCGCATGTTTTATCACATTTTCATTCGAACTAGTACAATCTCTTTTGCGCGTTTCTTTGACGGAATATCGTATTCTGTGAACTTTTTGTTCTTGGCGATTTTCGCTTTCTGTTCCAAGTCTGAAATATGAAATCTGCCACTGATTTTGTCATGAGACTTTAGTTCAAAATTTTCCCTCGTAGAACACGCGATACGACGATACGATATCTGCGAAGGCTAAAAGCAGCTCCTTAAGTAGACCAAGGTGTGAGTTTTCGTCACTGTGAGAAATATAACTATGGAAAAATAACGTTTATCTTCGTTGACCCCTAACTGCGCTTCTTCAGTATATACACAAATTGAAGTTTACCGCGAAAAATTAGGTGTAAAAACTCGCACTAGCACCTCAGTAAGCTTCAGTTAGATTTATTTCTATTAGCTATGTGGCCTTCCTTCATAAGAATTATTCATGGGCACGATAATCATCAAGATGCGCTCATTACTTAGCGCAAACTTCATTAAACCGTGCGCAAACAGCGGACGTTTGCGCGTAATATGTGCTAACTGCGCAAATATGCGGAAACGAGAACCCTCAAACAACGCTAATCGGGTATCAAATAGGATGACGTATCAAATTATCTTGTTATCAGGAAGTAAAGCTCATCTTAGGCGTGCGTGACTATGATGAGATGAGCGAAATTGATGCTTTTTGTGAGTAGTTAAGTATAGTAAGATAGAGAGTAGAGGAAGATCAAAGAAACGATGGCTGGATGGACCTGTGTGTAGGATGATATGGCAAGAAAAGGTGTCTGATGAGATGTCGAGTAATTGAAAAGTACCTGACAGCGACATCTATCGCAACACATGCGAACTAATGACAAATCCTGCATCGCGCTATCAGAGTTATCCGTTATATGGAAAATCCCGACTTACATATGTCGAGCAGTTAGCCCACCAGACACAACACCCGACTGGTCGGAGGATCCTCCCTTTTCTATGGGAGATGAGGAACTTTACACCCTGTTCCTCATACTTCCAAATACCTATGTTAAAAGACCCCAAATGAATTGGAAGAGAATGAAATCGAACAATATCTGCTGTAGGCTGACAATGTTCATGATTCTGTCCAAACTAGTTTGCAATTGATGATCGCAAACATTAATTAGGTTTATATTTTTTAATTAAGTTTATTTCAAACTGAACTGTGTGTAGATTATAATGTTTTAGCAAAATAAATAAACATCTTTGTTTATATCTTTGAAAACTAAATGGCGAAAAGCGGAATATAATTCTTATTCCATTTTCGTTATAAATAACGCTTTGCTGACTTCCAAAGAGTAATCAAAGGATTTCCTTTTCTTTCTATTGTTTAGGATTCTTGGAAGATGTTAATTTCAGTCCTAAAATATTGCCTTGTCATTCACAAGATCCTATTGTCAATATTTGAATAGGTAGCCTTCCACGAAACAGCCTATTGATGGAAGTAGTAAGGATTACGTTGTTTTCATCCTAAGATGAGGACTTTCGTAGAAGAAAAATAACTTTTATTTGATTAAACAACATTGGTACAGGAGGCCAAAATGGACGGAGGTTCGTCAGGGAGGGTATCAGAAAATCAGTCTTCTGTTTGTGGAGATCAAATAGGCAGTCGCTCTCTGTAAAATACTAGTATTTAGCTGTATCCGGTTAGACTCGGACGCCTTAGGTTCGGCTTCCAGTCCGAGTTACTACAACGTGATAAGATACTCTTTAGTAAGACTAGGTTGTCAGACTTTTGGCCACATAGTCGGTAAAAGGCGAGGCAGAAAAAAAAATATTTATTTTATGATATAGAATTATATAATAGACTAGTGACCCGCCCCGGCTTCGCACGGCTGCAAAAAAGATACTAAAACCTTCCTCTTAAATCACTCTATCTATTAAAAAAAAACCGCATCAAAATCCGTTGCGTAGTTTTAAAGATTTATACATAGGGAAATTGGGACAGAGAAAGCGACTTTGTTTTATACTATGTACCTAGTAATATATGTATATTATTATCTCATCATAGGATATTCATGTCGCTTACGCCTTTTAAATATCCTTCTCTTGTCTCGTTTTTCTTCTAAATTCGCTATAGAAACACAGTCTCCCACAATAAAAACGTAGAAAGCCATAAATGTAGTTCTGTAACACCTTAGTTGGAACGACATTATCGCTGATAACGAGTGATTGATATCGCTATGCGCCGATACCGCGCTGATAAGACCAGATCGACAGTTTTGCGAAAATAAAGTCGTATTCAAAAAAAAATTAAAAGTAAGAATTCCTACCTCCGGCCAAAGGTCTATTTATCCCTTCATATTTATCATAGTTTTGTCGGATCCCGTTCCGTTTATCCCGCCATCTTAAGTTTTGTGCCCAACGTGATTTTTCACGCCCAGAAAAAGTCGATTCTGTATTGTTTGCATAGATTTACTTAGTTTGATGTACAGAATGCTTGGTTGACGATTTCGTGAAGATTCCGTTTCCACAATTTGTAGTAGGAAGGCGATGCGACGACGACTGTCTTGATGTGGCGAAGGTTGATGAAGGATTGAATTTTTTCGCAAATCTGGCGGACCTAACTTACAGCAAAAAAAAAAGTATTTCACATAGGCCTACATGGGCACTAATAAAACGTCGGTAAAAAGGTGCACGGCATTGGCCGATTCCTAAGGAGAACAACCGGCAAGAAACTCCAAAGGTTACTCTTTTAATCTTTTAATAAAATCGTTTGTGTTAACAATAAGGTATAATACACACATGAAGACCATGCAGATTAATGTCTGAGATGGTCAGTTTCAATGATTTCATGGAAACTTCCTATTTAGAATTAGCAGATCATTCGGTTTCACCCGCGTATTTACGTTCCCGTTACATACATAAATATATTTTTTCCTCTTTATAATATACTAGCGGACGTCTGGCGGTTTCACCCGCCTAGTTCCTGTTCCCGTGGGAATACAAGGATAAAAAGTAACCTATGTTATACTCAGGGTGAATGTAGCTTTCTTATGGTGAAATCGGCGTAGTAGTTTTTTGAGTTTATTCATTACAAACATACAAATCTTTCCTCTTTATAAAATTAGTGTAGAAGTATAGATATAGATTTTCATCAAAGCAATATAGCTCGATAGTATCTCGCGGATACGGCTAAGTATCGTCTTCCATAAGTAAGTTTACAGTAGCCGACAGTAGTTGTCCATAGAAGTTTCAGTAAAGCAACTCCAAAACTTTCCTAATTCCCTTGTTAAGTCCGAGGAACTACAGATTAAGTAATCGCTACAACAACTTTGCCAAAGGGTCTGTTAATTATTTATTTATTGGACTACTTTGGAACAAATATCCTGAATAATTAATCCATAAGTATTCACTGCCCCGATGGCTTAGTGGTCGCAAGGGTTACTGTTGAACGTGACTCCTAGGTTCGATACTCAGTTTGGGTAGAGTGTTATATTAGGTTTTTCCACCAGGAATTTCTCAGAAGCAGCTACGGTGTCTGTATTTGGATTTAGTCGATAGTAAGGCCTCTATAACATAGAACTTCTTATTCTTTATTGCGTGGCTAGAGCATAACTTGGTTGGTGTTTGTTTGCCGCCAATAGCCGTCTGACTTGACTTACATGCCGTCCAAATATATCGCTTAGGCATGCTGGTTTTCCATCACTGGAACAAGTGATAATTACACATACGCACTAAAATCATGAAAAGCAGAGGCACGTGTCGTGGTTTCGAATTCGAGACTTGGTCATACCACTAGACTCTATATGTATAGATGATAATCTTAAACATCTTTTGAGAAATGTGGTTTATCTATTTGGTACATCTTTTTTTGGAGGATTTGAAATCATCAAATCCGGGAGTCCTCCCGCTCTGGGCCGAGCGGAAGGGAGTGTCAGACCTCAGACTTCTACTGACTACAAACCACCCACGTTCCATCTTAGCCCTTTGTGTTCGGGGCCGCGATATCTCTTTCGAATTTGGTACACCTCTGCCTATTGTTACGGGATAAAATTGACGGCACGTTTGGTGCAGTGGCTGAGCAATTGGACTGCTGCGCTGCGTGTCGCGAGTTCGATCCCCGCACGGAACAATTATTTTTGTATGGCCTACAGATTATGTTGTTTCGGGTCTGCGTATTTGTGTATGTGAGTTTAACTGTCTGTGAACGCACCCACGATACAGAAGAAATTCCTAGTGTGGGGCAACGTTTTTTTTAAAGGAAGAAAAAAAAACTAGCGCGATGTCATGTGCCATAATTCTTCTTTCAAATGGAGTTCGATTTGACCAACAACAAAGACAAACATAAACACGCTCCCACCTAATTGATGACGACCATCATTGGTCACAAGGCTGTCACACAATGGCGATGATTCGTGTCCAGTGTGTATACCTACCATTCATAGTGACTATTATGTTAGAATAAGCACTTGTTCACTAAGGATCTGTTTATACTGGTAGTAGAGAAACTCCTGGCTGTTCTTCGCCCAGGGGGACATCATCATCCACTGCCCGACTTCACCCACTACTGGGCTTCTCTTTGATTGTGCCAAATCTCCGTTCTTGTGCCAGTCTCATCCAGGCAAGTCCCGTGATGGTAACAATATCGTCTGTCTATCTCGCCACCGGACGACCAACACATTGGCATTGCTGTAGTTATATCCTATGGATGTTTCCTGACTAAACAAAATATGATTATGTTTAGTCCGTCAGTTAGATTATCGAAAAATATTGGATCTGGTTTTTGTTTTATCAAATTAATAAAAAATGAATAAGATAAAACGCGTCAAAGATCATAAGCAAGGGCTTTTGACGTTACGAAGTGGTAAAAAATGCTGTGCGATGTGACGTCACATAAGCTCTCGAAGCACTGTATCGACTTTATTTTTTGTTTATGTGAAAAAAGAAAAAAATATGTGTCCATGTATCTGACGGACTTATTCGATTTTTTTTTGTCAACTACTCTATCGTAATCGATTCATTCATACATACCAAGTTCCTCAGTGCTCCTGAAAGCACGTAAAGCCATTGATCCCTGCTGTCAATTGCAGATCTTTGACAGGCCTTACTGGTAATCATAAAGCTTGAAAGCCTAACAACCAGTTTTGCCAATGGGGTATCGTGTTATCCAGTGCTAACCGGGTTGTGGACGTCAGATGGTATTCGCTCCATGTGAAATATATCAGGTTAGATTGCAAGCTGACCCCAAGCCAATGATTGTAATCGGATAAAGAAGAAATGCTTAATACCATTCCATTCCTAATAGTTCAAAACAGGATGTGAACACGTATTGCTGCAGTTTTTTTCTCTATTTCTTCTTCTTTTGAGTTCTGTGATGTCGTTGTGTCATTTTACAGGATTGGCTCTTTCAATATTGACGTTCAAAAAGTGCTGATTTCATTTAGTCTTAGCGATGTAAACGCAACCTTACATGTTTCCGAGTTCATCGTGACAGAAACGAACGTTTTCTGAAGCTAAAACTCAGCAGTAAAAGAAAATTACGAATGCCTGAAAACAGGCTTATAAATATATGGATTCGTATATTTGAGAGAACCGTCGAACTCGTAACTGTGTTTTAAATTTATTTCGGGAGCGTTTAAGGATATTATTGGATATGCTCTTGGGGCAATTCCGTTCAAAAACTAATAATAAAACGTATGTTTTCAGGTTTATTTATAGCTAGCTTTGGCTTTGCTCTCGTTATGTACTAAAATCGTATGTTTTAAATGTTGCCTACGAGTTACTTCCGTGCCTCGGAAAGCGCGGTAAGACACAGTAAGCCGTTGGTCTCGGGTGTAATTTGTAGATTTGAAGCCAGCGGCCAGAAAGTCTGACAACCAGTCTTAACCACGGGTACTACTGGGTTGTGGAGGTCAGACAGGCAGTTGCTTCATGGAAAATATTGGTATTCAGCTGTACTCGGTTAGACTGAAAGCAGACCCCAACATAGTAAGGAAAAGTAAAAATACCTATCTATGTTATCAGTTAATCATTAGGTGTTTTTGAAAGAAATACCGCGCCCTGGGACACAAAGGGCTAAGAAACAACATGGGTGGTTTTTAGTCAGTAGAAGTCTGATACTCCCATACCAATCCGCCTAGGGCGGGAGGAGTCATATGATGATTTCCCAACCTTCAAAAAAATAAAGCTATTTATATGCACACTTATCAACGTGTCTCATAGCCGTCCTACTTCATACAATACACAAAACATCATACCAGAACACAATGACGGTAGCTTATCCATAATTATGCATATATACGAGTAAATGCGCGCGCGTGACGATGCAATCATGACTGTCATCAGAGATATCATCATGTTATCATCATCCATCATCGCAGTTATAATCTGTGCGCTTTAATGAGTTGTAAACACAGAACAGATAAAAAAGGTTGTCTGTTCTGTGGTTGTAAAGACGAGACGACGACGAACGGCACTTGTTCTCCCCACCACTTGGATCACTTTTTGGTTCTAGACCATACCTGGGAACCCCCTAGTTACGGAGATATTGGGGGTCAAAGTTCCAAAATTTCCCCAGCTGTTTTGAGTAAATACTAGTTTTTCAGGTTATAACTTTACTTATGTCGATGACCCATTTACTATTCAAAGCACCCACTAGCACAATGTTTTAAGAGTGCGTTTGTATGTTTTACGACTGTCCTCTATAATTATTATCAAATTATCTACTTACTAGACGACTTTTCTTGTTTTCTTGTTTAATACTTTTAAGGCTGCGGTTTTATTAATCTGCGTTTTTATTCGTAGTCGGGTTTTAGTTTTTAAACTTTTTTTTTTATTTGAATTTTTATTTTTGTGTTCTATTCAATAAATACGTAATAATATGTTACTTTCAAAATGATATATTCTAAATAATATTGGTTTGTTATTTACATAATACGAGTAAATAATGCGGACTATACCGCGAGAACCGTTTGAGCGCAATCTAAACGTATATTATAATTATTTTGACTTGAGCTATAATTAATATACACATTTGTAATGTACTCGCTAAGACGTTTCATTTTATAACAAACATGTTATGATTATTTCCATTTATTTTTTTTCGAGCTTAGAATTTGACATTTAAATTCCGTCATAAAAAGAATTGTTAAAATTTATATAACCTGTGTCACCCGGGCTATTCTTACGAATCTATTAGACTTATGAGACTTCTGTGTCAATGAGAACGAAGGAGCATCAGGTATCAGTGGCATGCGACTACGACTGCCCTCTATAATTTATCAAATTATCTAGGTACTTACTAGACGATTTTTCTTGTTTAATACTTTTAAGTATTCGTTTTATTAGTCTGCATTTTTATTTGTAGTCGGGTTTTAGTTTTTAAATTTATTCATTTATTTTAAAGTAGCTATTAAAAGTGTAGGTCTAATGCCAGGGGCGTGCGCCCTATATAGGCTCTTAGGCTTAGCCTACCTTACATACTGAGCATTTCTTATAAGTAATTAACGATGGAATAAAATAACTCTATGTACAAATTAATCATAAAAAAAGTTCCTGTTAAAATACTTATAGCAATGTTTCGCGTCCCACTAAAACTCATTGACAAGGACTACGATTAGTACGAATCTTATAGACAAACACTCGACTTGTCTAAAACCCATTCATAATTGTATGCACACAGCGTCACATCGGTGCGTATGGCCATGTCTATGAACCGCACACATACATAGATTTTCGCAATTTTAACGTAGCAGCTCCTACGAGCCTACGACTGTAGCTGAGTGGGCTGTGATTGGCTGCAACAACACAACCAAACTATAACCCGCGAAGTTCAAAACTTGCATTTTTTTGCAATTTGTAGGCCAGTGCTAGGTTGTATGTTGAATAAAATATGACTACATACGTCTTAAAACCGGAAATCATATTTTAATGAACATACAACCTAGCACTGGCCTGCAAATTGCAAAAACGTATGGAAATTTTAATTTCGCGCTTCGCGAACTTCGGGCTTCCGTGCATAGAGCGCAGCACCTGTTTAGTTCGATGTTCGTAATGTTGTCAACTTGTCACCATTGAATGCCATTGATGCATTTCGTCGTATAATCCTGCAAAAAATGTTGACCGCTGTTGTGAACAAACTCTATATGAAAATGATGCAATTTTATTTGCTAGTTTTTTCTATCGACAATAATAACCTAGAAATTATTTTTTACATAAGAGGAAGCCATTACTGTTTCATTGTTATAACAAGCAATATATAGCGCGATTTTGTTTTGAAACCGAAAACGTACAGTTAACATCATTAACAGTAGTGTAAATATAAATTTTGTCGTGTATAACCTTTTTTTGTTGTGTGTGTTTTGGTGTGTAACCTAACAAATAACAATGGTATTTACTTGTGAAGTTTGTGCTGATAATGTGGGTTGTTGGATATTAAAGGTAATAAGTTTTCTCAAGTAGCGTAAGTTTCAAGTAGTATCTAAAGGTAGATGTGTACCCGAATTACGAGAATTAATCCAAAAATATGGTAATTCATCGCGTACTCGTCATTTAATCCTCATAATTATACAACATTTACCTGGCTGTGTGGCTGCATACACACATATAAATTATTTTGTTTTCCGTGCATTTTGTTTAATACATCATTTTCATTCCTCGGCCAAAAAGCATGACCTATCAGAAAAACGTAGAGGGTGTAAAAGGACCCTTAACGCAAACGAAAGGCACTTGTTCTCCCCACCATTGCGATCATTTTTTTGTTCTAGGCCATACCTGGGAACCCTCTAGTTACAGAGATATTGGGGGTCAAAGTTCCAAATTTTGCACAGCTGTTTTTGTAAATACTAGTTAATAAGGTTATAACTTTACTTAAATTACCTCCATGCCCCTTTTACTATTCAAAGCATCCACTAGCACAATGTTTAAAGTGTGCTACTTTTGAATTGTAGGTACATATAACTTTTGTTTTTACAGGCTTATTTTTAAATATTAAGTACAGGTAAAAATGTGACTTTTTTTTTCCTGTCAATTATTAGTAGCCTACCCATCGCGAGGGACCACTGCACGCCACTGTCTAATGCAGGTCTGATTGACATAGCCTGACTTGAGATTATCCTCACCCTCTTGCTCATTTTGTCATTTAACTGGCTTTGTTTTATATTTTCAGATAGAAACATGACGATGATGCTCTAGTCATTTATCCATAATTTGTTTAGTATTTTATATTGAGTTAGCATACCAATATGTTCTTAAATGTAGGTACTATTTGCTCCAGACACTTCTATAAAGCCTAAAACCTTCAAAATAAATAGACCATAATATCAATATAAAAAAAAAGAAAGAAAGAATGTAAACCAAAAACCTCCGAGCAAAAAAATAAAGACAAACACTTTCCCACCAAAAACATATTTTACCAGCTCATCAACTAAGCAGGTACCTACTGATGCTAAAAAGCTCTCTCCACTTCTCGGAGACCGTTTAAAACTTTACCTACACGCCAAAGTTTCTCATAAACGTAAACGTTTATTTCACACCCTTTTGCTTTTTCATGAAAACATTTTGTTAGATGTTTTTAAAACGTCGCTAACACGAGAAAAATAAACGAAAGAGGAACGCTTCATGCATCAGGTGGTTCGTTTAATTGGCAAGCTTAGGGATGCTTTATTCATTTTTTTCCAAGAGAGAAGCAACTTTCAAATAAATTGGTACAATGCAAATGCATCCAAAAATCAAAGTTGCCTAGATCTTTCGTTGCCTCGTAGGGGGATGCGACTCCTATTAAATGGGAATTCAATTTGACTGACAAAATATACGTGTAAGTACTACAGGTAAACTTCTAATCTTCTTGATTTATCGTTGCAAAAAATTAAGCTTTATTCTTTTTGCTCAAATTCCTAACGATGGCCGTTGACCGATATGAAAACCAGGTTTCTAGTGTTATCGCTTATCAATATAAATCAAGGTGTTCTAATGATATGTCAATGGCATAGATTGATAATAAAGATATCTTTAAGATTAGTCTGATATAGAACAAAGTAAATGGAAACCTCACTACACTAAAGTGACTAAACTGCAAGGTTCATGTACCTACATACATGGAATAATGCTAGCTAGCGCATCTATTGAGGATGCAGTGAAAATAGTTTTTTCTATATTGGGATTAAATATCCCAATATTGCGAAAACAGTTGTGGCGGCGTTGTGCACTGTTCAAGTTTTTATTTTTACTTCTGCCGACACTCCCGGAGTGCAACCCGTTGTTTTTTTTGTATGAAGTCGTATGATAACCTACACCTAAGGCTGCGGTTCCACTGACACGGAACGGAGACGAGCTGTGCCGTGATTCACCAATCACAAGGCCTGTAATCCACATCTCTCCAGACAGATGTGAATTTTAAGCCATGTGATTGGCACAGCTCGTCTTCGCTCCGCCTCAGTGGAACCGCAGCTTAAGAGGTGTGTTTCACCTCTTATACCCAGCTTCAGTATATTAAAGAAACTGTAGAAAGTTATCGACTAGTTTCACGTACGGTGTCACCGGCAGCATGACAAGTCTCGTCTGCAGCGTGACATGTGTCGGCTGTTTCCTTGGTTGTGCAAGCATACAGGTTGGAGTTAGTTCATGTTCTAGGTCTTTGGTTGTTTGGTATGCTAGGTGTGGTGTGTCGTTTCGCTGGTCATTCATGGTATTGCAATTGTTTAGGTATGTTTCGAAAGTCAATGATACGTTACTATTGTCTAAGATATTTAAAGATAAATAGAGCGGATATTGGTAATAACTAATACGTCATGCAAAAATGTTGATCCCGAACATTTTCGTTATAGACAAGCAGGCGTGTGATACTAGACAGACCGATTTGTTACTAAAGTAGTAATTTTGATAAAATTGGGTAACGATATTTTTTGTCATGCTTGTCTCGTCAATCGCTGTACTTTTGAAAACGCGAAAATTAGCTTCTAATTAATAAAAATAATTTTATCAATATGATATATTTATACGTTGTGTTTATCCTCAAAGCCGATAAGGTCTTTGTCACTTGATACGCTTGAAGCTGAGATGAAGTGATGGCTTTATGAAACTGGGTCAGTACCATTTTTCATTAAATTAATCACTTCATACTGATTGGTTTGAAATTGATACGGCTATCATCAAAGGTTGATCGTTATCGAAAACTGGAATATTAAACCAGATATGAAGAGGTGGATATAAAGGGTGTAAAAGTACCCTTAATGCAAACGAAGGGCACTCGTTCTCCCCACCACTGCGTTCTTTTTTTGTTCTAGACCATGCCTGACCGAATGACGGTTGTGAAGGGTTAGTTTAGACCCTGTATTGGCTATGTAAAATAACAGGATAATGAATCCAGCCTTTATTGTTCTACCTAATTTAGCCTCAGGTCAAGCAAGAAAAAGGATCGATGAATTAGACAATGTGCGATAGATCTGCATGTAAAATCGTCCGAATCCACAAATTTATTTCACGGTCATGGTCCCTCCACATCCAACCCTCTCCTAGTTTTTACTTAAATATTGAAACTGTAACGGCAATATAAAAATATTACAGCACCATCCTAGCCACAACTGAAGAACTTACAATAAAATTCTGATTTACGCCAGTAAAGTTAGTTAATGCTCTGTAGCCACCCAGACGCGTCGGGTCGGAGGATCATCCCATCCCAATGAGGGGTTCAGAACTTTAAAACCTGTTCTTACCTTACAAACGTTGAGGAATCAAATGGATGACTCATAAACATGTTCAATAATATAAAACCTAACGTAGATTTTCTCTTGTCCACAGTCAATGATCCAGCTAAAAGAACGCAAAGAAATGGACGAGGCATTCAAGAAGGCACAGAAACCCTGGGCCAAGCTACTGCAGAAGGTGGAACGCACGCGGCTGGAGTACCACACAGCTTGCAAACAGGAGAGGACGGCGCAGAACCAGGAGAGAAACGCCAGTGGAGACAGCTCACTTAGTCCCGATCAGGTCAGTGCATATACTTTATACGAAAGAAAGACTTTACAAGTCATTAGATAATAGGATATGACCGGCTGTTTGGCCACCTGTCCGAGCGGATTATTCGACGTTAAGTGTTTTTTTTTTTGTACAAAAAAGAGTAGGTACTACCACACAAGTATTAAAACAAAAATATCCGGAGTTTTTTTTGCAAATGCACGGGTTTTCGTCAGAATTTTTCTAAAAGACAGCCACCTAAAATTACCAGAACAGTACAAAATTAAAGTATAATTTGAATTCACCTTAGCAGAGTTGGCTGGTCTAGTAAAGGAGCTAGTTTTAGAAACAACTATAAGGATAAGCACACTATTATCGCTTTAGAACTTGCAAGTACAAGTTAAACTGATGTAGTGTTTAGAAAGTTACAGGTTGCTTTAAAACTTGCATTTGAGCTTCGTTCGGCAAGGGTTTCATGGAAATAAAATTCTTATAGAAGCAAAGTTTTAGGATAGCGTTCATAGCGGTGCATTCCGAGATGAAATCTTTTACAAAATTTATATACAGCTTATTCTATTGGAATATTGTTTTCAGAAGCGTTGAACTCAATATAAAAGATAAACTCACGAAAATATCTAAAAAAAATTAATAATCAACCTCCATTCAGGAAAAGATTTCGAGAATTTCAAATCCACTCTTGTTACTGAAACATAAACACGGTTCTATATAAATGAAATATAACAATAAACTCACAAGAATACCACGTGTAAATAATACCGGTTTCACACTGTCTACGGTTGTTCATGAACAGGCGGGAACGCAAATATTGGTGAATATCGAGCTCTAAAGCAGCTTATAGCAGTGCACAGCTAGATGAGCCTCTAATCGTTAACATTTACAAAAACTCTCATCTAGCTACTACCAGCTACCCTGTGATCGTCGCTCCACCTGGCCTTTATTGATAGGAAATATTCGAATGACTCCTCCCGCTCTTGGCGGAGCAGAAAGGAGTGCCAGTGTCTTATTGACTAAAACTCGTCCGTGGTCCGCCCAATGGCTTTTGCTTTCCAGGGCCACGATTTCTTTCGAGCAAATTCTGCAACCGATCAGGTGGAGTGGTTGTAGTCCGCGGGCATGTATTCATGACCATGTCTGCCCTAACAACCATCGTTTCTACGGCGAATACTGCTCTGCCTTGTTTTCTAGCGCATATATTCTCTGCCCTGCGTTCGCCGTGAATTTCCGTCGTCAGTGTAGAGCCGGCCTTAGATAAATACACTAAGGATTCTTTCGTTATGATGTTCGCTGATATTTTCAAAGTACAGCTATCTATAACATTACTACAATATTGCAATATACTGAATTTATACAAGTTACTAGAATAAAACATAAAACTCAATTTGTAGTCATAAGTTTCTGAAAACCTTATCAGTTGCAATCGATTGCCGCTTGTGCATACGCCAGCATATCAATAATTCAATCTTCAGGTTAAGCCGCGGTTGCTTAGGTTGGTCTGTGGATTACTAATCAACATTGCATACCGAGTTTCGTTCTTTCTTCGGAAAGCATGGCTGTTATTTGTAGCCAATAGCCCGAAAGTCTGTCAACCAGTCTTAACAAGGGGCTATCATTTTATTTTTTTTATTTATTTCCAATTTACATCTATCATTACAGGGTAACCCCTATACGATAAATGCGTCTTAATGACTTAAACTACGTAAAAACTAATATCTATAACTAATAACAAATAAAGCATTCCTTGTAAATTCACTCTGAGAACAACAGAATAAGTCCGTCTCACTGGCTATAAGGTTGAGCGTTCGGAGTGCACGCGTCAGCGGGAGAACTTATTCCGGTCTGATCCCCGAAACCGATCCACTGGCAATTTTTTTTTTAGCTTGTTTCTGATCCACTGTAATTTATGATTACGTTCTGATCCCCTTTCTTTTTTTTAATGGACACAAGTACGAGTCAAGTACAGTCAGTCGAAAAACAGTTGCTAATGTTGGCGCCTCCAGTAAAAGGTTGGTCCGAGAACGCGGCTCCACTAACAGTCGTCATCATCTTACCAAGTAGTTACTAACTGGGTTGTGGAGGTCAGATAGGCAGTCGCTCCATGTAAAATACTGGTATTCAGCTGCATCCGGTTAGACTGGAAGCTGACCACAACATAGTTGGGAAAAGGCTAAGCAAATGATGATAGATTTGAAAAACTATCATATTTACAAAAAAAAAAACATTTTATTTTTATTTTTTTTATTTATAACCAACTTATACTAACAGTAACACCACACATACTTAGAAGTTATAGGTAGAACATAAAAAACTACACAAATAAAGTAATTAGAAATATAAAAATAATAATAACAAAACATGAATAAAAATAATATTAGGTACAATGAAAATTAACAAAACATTTATTGAAAAAAAAAGTGATAATTTGAGTCTCATTGTCCGATTTTTGAATCGATTCTAAGATCTACGAGCTAGAAACCCTGAGAAGTATTATCTTCATGACGAAGTAGGTGCAACCTGTCAAAACATCCAATACTTTGGAATATACTTGGAGATAAAGCCGACAAAATATTTGCTTACACAAGTTATCCGTTATCAGTTGATTGACTTATCAGAACACGTCTGTGATGCGGTCCGTCCGATGGGAATGATAGCGAGCGATGATATCATCATTAGGCCTTTACTACAGCAATGTATGAATTATATACGAACTAGCTGTTGCCAGCGGCTTCGCCCGCTACAACTCGAAAATTATCCCACGGAGAGATAAAACCGGAATAATAACTATCCTATGTGTTAATCCAGGGTGTCAGCTAACTGAATACCAAATTTTATTTAAATCGCTTCAGCCGTTTAAACGTGATGAAGTAACAAACATACACACTCACACACTCACAAACTTTCGCCTTTATAATATTAGTGTGATGTGATGATGTAGCTGCTATATTTGCATTTGACCTGGGGTTCTAAAATGGTCACAGACGCAGTTACTGTTGTGAATGTGAATAGTCCATTTTACGCATTTAGACGCAATCATATTACGATCCTACTAGGTGTTGCCAGCGGCTTCGCCCGCTACAACTCGAAAGTTATCCCACGAGAAGAAAATCGGGATAAAAGCTATCCTATGTATTAATCCATGTTATAAACTATCTGTGTACCAAATTTTATCCAAATCCGTTCTGTAGTTTTTGCGTGAAAGAGTAACAAACATCCATACATACATAAATACTCGCACTTATATTTAAAGTGGCCATTTTAGAATCCCTGGTCTTCTCGCTTCTCAGTCTAAATACTTTTTCATTTTTCGCCAAATAAAATATGTAATGATGATGATTAATAATAATAATAAATTTACTTCTTTAAAATTAGACACAATATGTTGAACAGTTTTAAATGCAGTTAGAATTAAGTACAATACATAATATGAACAACTGTGCCCAAGCTAGGCTGAGCCTGTATTTCAGGTCACAGTTCTCTTCGATTCATCAGTAATTTCTCGGTTGCAGCTAGGGAGTCTCTATTGACCCCGGTAAATGGCAAAAGGGTCGCCCCCAATAAAATAGGACTTAAATTAACCGGCGAAAAGTAGGTGTCCTAATGGGTACAATTCTGCCTTACCGATCAAGGATTACAGGTGTGTTGTTATGCTATTTATTTCGATACACTGGAATGTTAATAATAAACAATACTAGATCCTCTTCATCATAATTTACTACAAGATGAACAGCATTTCCTTTACGAAAGTATGACGTGATAGCTACCCATTTGTCTATTCAGTTCCGCGTACGATTCGCCCGATATTCGTGAATCATCGGCTTTCGGCTCGGCCATCATCGGAATGTAAGTCCAATCACCTGCTTTGTAAGATTTCTAACAATACTCGCTGGAATTAGGTCGTACTGTATTTTAGGATAGAGAGTTTGGATAGTCTTTGAGTGATGTTTCTTGGATTAAACTTCAAATAAGTACTTTGTTTCCGTTGGATCAGTTAACAGCTCAAAAGGGCAGCTTAATTTATGTTTATATTGTGGTTTAACTCAAAGTACATAAGCCAAAGTTGCAGCAATTGATATCAGTGATAAGAAAGATGTATTCTGTGCCCCTATGGTTTTCTTTTTTCGTTAATAGTTGTCAAATTTGTACACTAGGCCTCTGTTGACAGCGATCTAAATAAGCAATTTTAGCATTTTTTGAAGGTTCTAGTGCTTAGAAAAATAATGTATCACATCAAAATGAAAAACATAGGGGCTTACAAGTAGTTAATATTTATTATTCTGTAAAAAATCATAGCTTTATAGTCATTAACAAGAAAGAAAACAGTCTAGAGCGTTTCTATGGAGATAAGACCTCCCCGCATTTCCTCTTAAGAAATAAATAAACAAGTCTCATACATAATGTTAGTTCCAAAGAGTATATTCTCAGAAAACTTCTAACAGCATTTTTCACAGAAATTCTTAACAACTTCAAGCTAACAATAAAATATTTCCTTTCCAAGTATTATAACTAGAGCAAAATATTCTGTCATTTTCCGACAAAGACATAACGAAATGTAGGAAAACTCGTAAAAGTTAAACGTCTTCTAGTAAACTATAATATTTTAATAACTTTTGCGAATACATTAGTACGGTACAGTGCTTTACATTGCTACCTATTTTAATTGTGTACAAGAAATGATTGAGTTTGGTAATAGAAATTAATTAGGTAAGAGACGAGGTTAAGGAAAACAGGCATCAATTCGTTATCCCCCACCCCCTTTTTAGCCCCCACATTTATCTGACACCTCCAAACAAGTTCCCAGCCAATTACAAGCGTAAATTCGTAAGCAATTAAGAACGACGAAGATTCTAAAACGTATTAAAAAGTTTTAAAATAAACTTTCGATGTGTTCAAGTTCGAAGTTGGTTGCTGAGAGTCGGTGGTACAAATTGAGGGAGTGTTGCCTTTTAAATGTTATTCTTTAAAACAGAAATGGTTTGGACTATGTGATCTTATGAGATTATCGGGCGTGACGGGGAACGTAGACTGAATCTAAAAATAAATAGAAAATATATAGGCTTTCGAATTTTCTTTTAACTTTCTAGACATGAAAAGTCGGAAATAACTTGGCAATTAGAGGTAATTATAATAATGCCCTGTTCCAGCTTCCAGCTAAAGAGATGTTTTACTTCTGCTTGTCTTAACTTCATTCGGAGTAGCCACAAAATAAAATAAGCCTATTCCCATCGACCGAGCACTAATCCAAACTTCCTTATTGTCCTACTTTGTAATCAAACCTCATGCTGAGCCTAAGCAGTTGCGCTTCACTAGTTTAAAAATTAACAAGCATGACTCTACATAAGAAAATATGATTAGAAGAACCGCGAGTAAGTTACTTCAACTAAAAGCTCGAAAATCAGTTCTACTGTGGCCATTTCATGCTCGTAACTAAGTCCTCTTTATCACCATAAACTTAGATTGGCCGTTACAGTCGCCCAACGCAGTACATTACAGTGATTACACCACCGTAAACATCCCGCTTCGTTTAATTGAATGAACTACAATGAACGTGAATGTGTTGAACTATAAACACGATATTGTTGCCTGGCTTATTCTGCATACATTTCCGTGTCTTTAACGAGTAAAGGATAATGGCTGGAAATCCTCAAAAAAGTTTGTGGTGTTAGTGCCAAAATAAGTGTGCTTTTGGAATCGCATTTTCTTTTGTAGGACATTAATATTACATGGCTAGTAACTGTAACTCCCTCGATGTCACAAGCGCGACATCGGAGCACGCGGCCCTCGGTAGGGTTACCAGGCCTAAAAATGCAAAATCCTGTCTGACATCATGTCTAAAAATCCTGATTTTGAAAAAAAAGTCCGGTCACGCACCTGTATTTAATAAAAATCATAGTATTCGTATTTAAGTACGTTTTTATTTACTTTAGACCCATATTTTTGTCTGCTATCAACCGCATGCAAAAAGTGGTATTTTCCAGCTATTTCGTAATAAAATTGATCACACGTTACGTGTTTATAGTTGTATTGCGTAAGCAATATGGCTCTCACTGACTTCACTGTAAGTCTGTTTCTCTTGCAACCATGAAGCCTAGATTTGTGCCCGATTGATGGAAATAATTTCCCTCTATTACATACGACTTAAACATAACAGCCGAATGGAAATCCTTTCGTTGAAACTTTAGTATAACCTGTTGATCCACCGTATAATAATTATGGACCCCAAACATTGTAATTTCGGGACCCGCAAAATCTGTGGAACTTGGCCGCAACCGCGTCGAGGCGTAGCTTAAGACCGCAGAGGTACGGACGAGTTCCACCTACGGAATAAATAAGCTACGGTTACTTACTCGCATGCTATGCTATAATATTATTATTATAGCTGGCATATTCTGTCTCATCTTAATAAATATTCCATTGATTCCCCTTCAAGCATTTATTTCAGTTAGACCTGTTAGACCATCACAGGCATTTTCGATGTCAAAAAAAGAAAGTAAACAAAGAAGCTACTTTCACAGTAATTAGGCATAGTACTTGTGCAAGTACTGTAGTTGCCTATTCCAAAGTGTAGACCTCTATAGAGAATAATCACTTGTGTGCCACTCCTTGCCATGTCCCTCGGGGAAAGCTTTTGACAAGAAAAAAACGATGTAGTCCGTCAGACGTCGGTTGCATAAAATATTGAACACATATTTAAACAAAAAATGAAGACGATATAGTGCTTCGAAAACATTTTTTACCTACAAATGATGTCACAACCCCCCCACTCATGATCTTTGACGCGTTTTATCTTCGTCAATTTTTATTAATTTGATAAAACAAAAAACACGTATCCAATATTTTTTGATAATCTAACGGACGGACTAATTAGAATCATATTTTTTTGACTCCGTCCGATCCTCTATTTGAAAAACAGGTTGGTATATTAGATTTTTTTTGGTAATAATTTGAAAATTGGTACAAATTGGAATAAATTGTAAATAATTCTTTCGATTTTGACACCGCACCGCACTGAGAAACCAACATTTTGTTAGACACAATCAAAACCAAAAAACGTACAGTATGTTTTATAAACTACAAATACTACAATGCTAATTACAGTATACATAAATAAACTACATAATATAATAAAAACAACCCCAAATGAATTGGTATTAGGACAAGAGAATTATGAACACCATATTTGTCTTCAAGACAAGCCACTTGTTCCACTTCAATGACATGTAAATAGAACAAACTAACTCCTGTCTGTGCGGTCGTCTCGATCGATCGCAAGCCAGCCAAGTTCTTTGACCAGTGGCACCGTTCTCACAAAACTTCCAACACGAACTGAACTATCCTTACAAGGCGGAACGTAGCTTGGTAGTGTAAATATTTGATGTCTATAGCCCTAAAGGGCTTTCGTTATGGGACTTAGGATTTACTGGTTATCGTGAACGGTTTTGCTGAAATTTTCACTTTTTCCATGGATATATTATTTGTATGGGAAAATACTTTATTTATTTATGTACACACAAAATACAAAAAAAGGATAAAAATATAAAAAAGGGAAGCACAAAGGTACTGCTTATTTTAAATTAATAATTTCTTCCAGCAGACCTGCGAGAGGAAAATTGGATTAGACAAGTAGACACAGAATACTGTGTATTTGCCAGTAGATTTTTACCAAGAAATCACTCAATATCTCTTATATAGAGGATTACGTAACAAGCTGGTTGATTAAATTTAAAATAATCCTTTTGTATGGCATAGTTTAACATTGAGATGAAGGCAATATTATAAGGCTAAGACGAAGGATATGACAAATGGCCTCTATAACATAAGATTAAACGTAACTGGCTAAATATGGGTGTAGTATTAGGTACAACTCTGCCTAACCCTTTGGAAATTACAGGCGCGATGTTGTTATAATATGAAACTAAGGATAAAATTTAAAGAGAGGTTTCTCCAAATAATCACATCACATCGTCTTACCAGCTACCACTTTTACCTTGTTCCTTAAGGTACAGTTTACAACTTTCAAACCATTTACCGACTTAGCTCTACGAATAGGACAAACTTAGTCTCCATATCGACCGTCCTAAGGTCTTTGACCAGCCAGCACCCACATTGCCCTGGCCGTCCAACGGTGTAATTTAAATTATTTATTTACATTGTAGATAGCACAGGTTGTATCGATTCCTACAGTTTTGTTTTACGATGAATTTTTAAATGGGAAATTAGACTAGTGTGACACGGTTTCAATATTTTTAATTGATGCTTTGGGATAGTGGCTTCAATAACTTATTACGAGATAACTACTATATAAACTGGTATTCAGCTGCGTTCGGTAATACTGGAAACTGATCCCAATGAATATGGGAGAAGGCTAGGCTATGATGATCTTAATTTATTTAGAGAACCATCAAAAATCAAAACCACCAACCATTACAACAGCGAAAGTAAATTCTTGATGATAATCCATATAAAATCATACCTTTTTAAGGTACAAAGAAACTATATGCAATACAACGCTACCTGTTGCGATCTGAACTCCTTATGCTGCTGTAATACTTGACAAATCTTCAAAAAAAAATTAATTTGTCAGACAAGAGACTAAACTCCTGCTTACTATATTCACAATGACGATGCAAAAAATACTGTCTACTAAATATAAATCTGAGAAAAATCTTAAACCCGACCAGCAGGGTTATTGCGTATCTTTTAAATGACAGTGGCTAACATAGTGTCTATCGATTAACTGCCAAATGGTTCCATTTTGTACTAAACTATATCCAATTTGACAGTTAATCGATGGACACTATGATAGCCACTCACATTTAAAAAGATACGCAATAGCTGCTGATTGTCGGCCAGTTAAGAATCAATCGTCTTTCCCACCAGCAGGGCTATTGCGTATCTTTTAAATGACAGTACAAAATGGAACCATTTGACAGTAATTGATAGGCACTATAGGTTAGCCACTGTCATTTAAAAGATACGCAATAGCCCTGCTGAAAGATGTTTTTACTACCGACGCGAAGATTTCAAGGTATTTTCAATATCTAGTACATGACCAACACTCATAATTTACATCTTTCTCTTTACGTGGGCCGCCTCGACACAGCCACAGTTATTTATGCCGAAATAGGTAACCAAGGAATTAAACGGTGATGTAATTCTTCAAAGAATAACACACCGAACACTTTTATCATACCGATAACGCCCTCCTACTCTCGTCTTATCACTGCAAATGCCTTATCTTTTGGCGAAAAATTATATAAAATACACAGTTACGTAACAATTTCCTGGCAATCTTGGAACGGAAGAAACATTCTTGGATGTAGACGCCTTAGAGGAGCTGGCGACGTCAAATCGGGAAATTGGTGCCGACAGGTATTCAAATCTTTTAGAGGAGCGAGAATAAAATATTGGATGGGTAAGGAGGAGCTTGTGGCTAAATAATAAACCCGCATCTATAGGGTTAAGCAGCGCTTACCAAGGTCGGTTCTTAGATGGGTGACCGATCGTTTCATACCGAGTTTACTCCATGCGTAGAAGCGCACGATAAACAGTTGATCCCGGTTGTCTACACTAATATTATAAAGAGGAAAGATTTGTTTGTTTGTAACGAATAGGCTCCGAAACTATTGGACCGATTAGAAAAAATATTTCACCGTTGGGAAGCTACACTATCTCCGAGTGACATAGGCTACTTTTTATCCCTGTATTCCCACGGGAACGGGACATACGCGGGTGTAACCGCGTGACGTCCGCTAGTCATTTATATCTTTGACAGTCGTTCCTGGTAGTCAGTGACCCGAATGTCTGATCATCAGAGTCTTACCAAAGATTCGTTTTACGCAGTAATCGCATCTAGGTTGTGCAAGGCAAATACCAAAAAATATAGACATAACTTCTGCAGAACCAATATCAATAGAAACGTTGTAAATACGATTCCAGTTGTACACTTCCGTGGAATAATGCCGGGGTTTCGTGTTGTTCGGAAGAGATACCGCGGCCCCGGACACTAATAGTGAACGGGGGTGGTTTTTGGTCAGTCCAGTTTTTAGTCTGACACTCCGCCCAGAGCGGGAGGAGTCATTAATTTGATGATTTCCCACCCACCAAAAAAAGAAAATAGTGGAACAGTTTCTGCGGGCAAAACCGCTGGCAAAAACTAGTAAACTCCGTGAACCTTCTTTCACCAAATTGTTTCTCAGTTTCCAAATCTCACATGTTAATCTAGTTTTCATCGAAGTTCTTAGTAAATAAATAATGCTCGGCGTCTGGTTAGCGGTTATCTCCCGAAATAAAACACTTGGAGAATCTTGGATCAGTGCTGACGTCACACGCCCACCAGCTGTTTCGTAGGTACGGTCAGCAACAGAAGTAGATTAACACTACTCTAAATTTGAAAGCTGGTTTTTATAAAAACTTGTTAGATATTACTCGTTACTAACAAGTTAATGAAGAGTAAGAAATATTTTAAATCTTCTGAAACATTAAAAATAATGGCTGGAGTCCTGCACAGCAATATTTAAAATTCGATAGCTACTGATGTTACTGACCGTACGTGTGTTAGAAATGGGATGGGAGATTTGTCTGTGACGTCATTATGATCCGATGGGCTGAGATTTTTAAACATTTCAGCTGGAGGCAGTTATTTAGTTTTGATTGGTTTGTTTTGGTTTTTTTTTTGGTTTCGTTTTTTTGTGTGTGCTTTTCCCAACTAAATGCTGAACGAAGCCAAACCATACAGCAGAATACTAGTAAGTTTTTTTTAAATAGGGCTGAATTCAGTCAACGATAAACATTAATGAGTCTAACTGCCGTAACTACAAACATATGGGAAACCTTTACTAAGTGGCGGCTTAAGTAATCATTAAATATCTCTGAGTACGGCAGTATCTAATAGAAGAGATGCCCACAAACGCTTACCACGTGGTAAGCGTTTGACTAGAAAAACCCAGTTAACAGGTCATTAGTTCATTTAGTTGTATCTGCATAAAAGGGATGTTTACTGACTTAAAAAAATATGATTCTAATTAGTCCGTCTGTTAGGTTATCGAAAAATATTGAATACGTATTTTTTGTTTTATCAAATCAATAAAAATTGACGAAGATAAAACGCGCCAAAGATTTGAGTTGGGGTTTGTGACGTCACTGACCGCTAAAGAACACTAACAACTAACATACTAATTGTCTCAGAAAATGACGTCACACGAGTTTTCAAAGCACTGTATCGTCTTCAGTGTGTGTTTACGTAAAAAAAGAAAAAATACGTGCCCAATATTTTTTTGGAAATCTATCTGACGGACCGTTTAGATTTTTTTTCTTGTATTGCTGCATTTTAATTATATCCAAGATATACTTTAGCACATTGTATTCTATCTTTAGTTCCTTCCTATCCTATGAAAACTTAGCTTGAACCTACTTTCTCCGCAGACCATAAAATGAATTCTGCAATTCCCGACCCCTGCATATGTTTAAAGTTATATCAATCACCCCTTTGAGTCTTCTATTTAATCAAACTTTTAAAATTATGCCTTTTCTTACCCGCTATTTATAATTTTCATTAGACATTTCAAACGCTCAATAATTGAGAGCACCAACTGTTTCCTTTACTCATTAAAATTTATGTTTCTATGCTATTTCATAATTTGTTTCCAAAACGAAATAGTGTTTACATCATAAATCTTTTTGAAATATACCAGTTTTGCCAGTATTTACAAATTGATAAATGAAATGTTATATTTAAATTAATACATTGGGTCATTTGGTCTGTTACGGTTACACTTCTGAATCAGACCCAATATTAATCTTTCATAAATGATTGATAGTACTCAAAACCGTTCCATCTAGTGTAATAAATCAATCAAATCAGCCAGGCTTAGGAATAAATTATCTCTAAAATATTTGAATGACAATTACTTTTCCAATAATTTAGTCTACATTTATCAAAAATTTCAAAATACATATTTCAAAGTGTCCACCTACTTCACTACATAAAGTGCTCCGCCGCGTCTGTCTGTCTGTTCGTGATAAACTCAAAAACTACTGCACCGATTTTCATGCTATTTTCACCAATTGATAGAGTGGTTCTCGTGGAAGGTTTAAGTATATTATGTATAATTTGTTGACATACCAACATCCACGAGGGTGAAGCCCCGGGCATCAGCCCGCTAGCATGGCGAGATCTCTATTTCTACCAACAATAGACAAAGCTTTTTCAATACAACTGAAGCCGGCTTTTGACTATGTGATGTAATAATAATATTATTCCACAACTATCACACAACGCCATCTAGTCCCAAGCTAAGCAGAGCTTGTGTTATGGGTACTAGACAACTGATAAACATACTTATATATTTCTAAATACATACATATTATAGATAAATTACACCCAGACACAGAACAAATGATCGTGCTCATCACACAAACATTTGTCCTGGGTGGGAATCGAACCCACGACCTCCGGCATGGCAGTTAGGGTCACTAACCACTAGACCAACAGGCCAATCAATATGTAATATAATTATATTACATCTTGATCTATATGTTACATCCCGCGTTTGAGATGTAACATATATTATAGCAGTGTGAACGGTCACGTTCAAAATGTATGACGAGCGATAAAATATTATATCTCCAGATGTAATATGTCAAAACCCGGCTTGAACGTGAAATCTTTCTACAATCTGTCATTTTGTCGATTCTTCCGTCGACTAAACCCGATTCTACCGTAGTCATGCTACGCGTGCAGCTAGTGAATTATAAATGCGAAAACAAGGTAACGGCTGGACGTACTTCGATTAAAATTTGGTTGATAGGTAGACCATGAGTTAGGGCATATGATACTTTCATCCCACAAAGCATGTTCTCATAACCGCGACTGCTATGACGTCGTGTTTCCGATTCCCAAGTCAGGCAAAGTGTTATTGGGTTTTTCAATCAGGAATTTCTCAGTAACAGCCACGGAATCTGGATTCGACCTCGATAGATGGATATAGGCTTACCCCTTATTACACGTGACTTAAACTAGAAACTGTCCAGCAGTAGACGTCTTTGGTCTGAAATAATGATGATGATAAACAGGATTGGCGACATGTGGGTGTTTTAAGAGGTACACCACTGCTTAACTCTTCGCGGATTACAAGCGTGATGTTATGTTTTTCATTCCTCTGCGAGACGAAGCCTGGTCCAAAAGCTAGCACGCTACAAACGGGTTCCTTCGAAGCGAATGAAACGATATATACCACGATACAATTCCACAAAACATTCCACGCTGTGCTCTAAGACTCTTGAATTCCAATATCTCCGTTCTCTATATTGAATAACCATTACAAGGCTCCGGTTTAGCTACAAACGTACGAACCATTCGGTTTTATTCCCGTTTTCTATTTAACTTATTGGTATCGTTACAGATATACGGCATTGCGCACTTATTCCAGGGAAACTTTTTTCAAAAGTTGCCCATTTTTTTACCGCGTCTTGAGGGTCTAGAAATCTAAATATACTACATAATAATATATAGTGTCTATGGAAAAGGAAAAAGGACAATAACACTAGCTATATCAGACTTAAGAAAATTGGCAGAGCGCATCTCTAGCGCGTTAAAAACAGGCTGAAAGCGAATAACAAAAGGTATTTTTTATTTAAGTAAGGGTCTTCAGAAATTGTGAGGATCGGTCGGAGGACACGGTGGAGCACACAGTGGAGGTGTGCCCCGCTTGGGCGGAGCTCCGCCGTGTTCTCGTAGCGGCGATCGGCGGCGGCGTCCTCTCGCGTCCGGCCCTGGTGCAAGCCATGGTCCGGGGCGAGGAGGAATGGGACGCCGTCGCCTCCTTCTGCGAAGCAGTGATGCTAGCGAAGGAGGTGGCGGAACGCGAGAGAGAGAGAACCTCTCGTCCCAGCCGCCGTGGAGGCGCTCCGGGCGTCGGGGGCCACGTGACGGCTTCCGGCCACCGTAGACGCGGGCCTGTGGACGGTGAGTGATGGGCTAGCTCGCCGTCCGTCCGTCTTACGACGAGAACAGGCCGTGTCGACGGCGCGTTCGTGTTCCACGCGCGTCTCAAAGAGATGTCAGCAACATGGGAAGGGCCCGAAAGGGCCGACGCCCGTCGGGGCTGCGGGTTGTACACAAATCACCGCGGCCTCGACATATAGGGCTAAAAAGGAACATGGGTGGTTTTTAGTCAGTAGAAGTCTAACACTCCCTTTCGCTCTGCCCAAGAGCGAGAGGGGTTATTTAATGATTTCCCACCGCCGAAAAAAAAAAGGTTCTTCAGAAAGGATTGAGTTTCTGATAGAAAAACCCATATAACGCTATGCCCGACCCAAGAATTGAATTCAGAACCCTAATGCTGTATATGTATGCTAATAGCTGTCACGCATACGATACTTAACTAACGAGGCAGTGAGGAAAAAAAATAGTCGCATAAACGCGTTTAAATGCGTTTGAATAGGCCCGCATGTTCACAATAAATGACCGATCACTATCTGACCTTTTAGGTTTGGTGTATCTTTCGGACAAAGCGTTATATTTGCTCTAGTTGATAACTATATTTATAGATGAACGTACGAAGGCGTATGTTTCAACGTAATACTAGTATTATACTCTATTTATGGCTGTAATCCTAAACGGGAATTGTAAATGTACTTAATTTTTATTTTCCGTCTGACGAGCTGTGTAAAATAACTGGCACACAGTAGTTTCTGAATAGTGAGGCGAAATAGTCCAAAAAATGCCTATATAACTTCTTATTTTTTTTTTCTAATATCTGCCTAGCGTTTTCCCAACTATGTTTGGGTTGGCGTCCAATCTGACTGAATGCAGAAATGCTTTTTTCTGCAGTTGGTATAAAATGCCTAAATTAAACATCGGCTTACCCAGTTTATCAAAAATTAACCGTAATAAACCGTAATAAATTTACCGTATATTATCAATTCCATATTTACGTGATTTAAGTTCATTCTACTTTTCCTATTTGTCAAAACTAATTTCATTTGTTGTAATGTTCACAAAACCGGTAGAGGATAAAATCATTAACTACCATTTCATCATGTTGACACCTAATATTGAACACGACGAAAACAGAGTTGTTTACATAAATTGAATGCCTAATTAATTATTAGGGTGGCCTAATGTTTTACTTTCTGTTTTAGTTTGTTTTCACTGTGACTAACTTTTCTATTTTTTATGTTATTAAATATTGAAAAGCCTCTTTCTCTGGCTTCCACAAGGACGCGCGTTGTTTTAATTTTGTTTATGAAACTGTTGCCATACATTAGCTTCTTCATTTTAGTCTTGTGGATACTGTTGTGACAAATCTAACACGTAACTGTGGTTGCTAACCAACCTAACATCCTTACATCAAACAGATTATTCTTTTCACATATGTTGAACTAATGGTTTTTTCCCATAAAATCCTTTTTCACAGACTTACTGCAGGCAAACAATCAATGGCTTAGAAATTCATCATCTTTTCCACATCTAGACTATTGCAAAACTGTTACATAATATTCGTCGAAATTTAACTTCATAATATCTTTGACTTCTATAGAAACTAGTTCAGCTTCAATATTATGCTAAATACCGGGAACATTCTAACGAGTCTAATGCTTGTTCCGGCAAAGCTCAAGTACAGCTTTGAAACTAAACACAGAACCAGATTCTGTTGCACTTGTGTATGTACGTCGTGAGTGTTTAAGGCTAAGTGCATGCAGGTTTATGTGTAATCCGACTAGAGGATTGTTTACTTGTTTAGCTTCGGATTTGTTTCGTTTAAGAATAGGATTTTCAATTAAAATTTTATAGATAGGGACTTGACGATGTCAACTTTGTCGAGACGTTCTGTTCTTAGAATGCAATTGTGATCTTCTTTCCTTAATCGATAATTGTCATCTTCAATATTCATTTCAGCTCGTTCATGGTCATAAGCTACTTACTTTACTTGTACATCATTATTTATGTAATGTACCAATTCTATTTCCATGCTTACCCAACCTTCAAAATTAGCATCTGTCAAAATTTATCTGATGAAACTCTACGCTGCGCACTGGAAAGGTGCCTACGAGTATATGACACTGAATCTAAATGCAGAAAGAAACCTTTCTAACAATTGACGCAGCTGTAGGTAAAGCATCATAATTTTCCTGCCCCCTTTTCTGCTTTAAGTCGATGCAACACGTTGTCTTCTTCCATTATCTCCTGTCAAACGTCACGGCTTCATTTACTCCTTTGCCAGTAAAGGCACCGCCTTACAATTTACCACTGATTAAATTATACAGTACAAAATGTCTCGGATGCACCTGAGTTGCTCAGCACGATATCATCGCAGCCCTGACATAGTAATGAATCAAACGGTGTGTCATCTGATAATTATGTGTAGGGCTGCCAACACGCCTTATCTCCTTTGAATATTTCATAGGCATTTGATCATTTATTATCTTCGATTTACTTATGTTTACGTCAAGTTCTAACCCATTATTATAAGCTTTTATTTAAATGGTCTTGTTAGTTAGTATACTAACTGCCGTACTCAGATATATTTAATGATTACTTAAGCCGGCACTTAGTAAAGATATGACATACAAAACTTTCGGTAAAGTTTCAAAATCTTTACTAAGGGATGGCTTAAGTAAACATTAAATGTCTCTGAGTGTAACAGAGATTTTTGTTTTTTTTTGTTTTTGAAAGTGAGTTTTTTTAAAAGGTTTCGCACACTAGAATTTTCTCCTGTAACGTGGGTGCGTTCACAGACATTTAAACTCATATACACAAAAACCCAGATCCGAAACAACTATCTGTAGGCCATACAAATAATACAATAATTAGTAAGTAGTAGTGAAATTTTGCATTTGAATTTCAAACCAGTTCCCCAAAGCCGATTGAGATGAAATTTTGTAAACACCTTTGGTTCTAGTGATAATACATTTTTATAAAAGACATGACTTGATCCTGCTACTAGGATAGTCTCCTCACCAGAGGACTTTTAACAGTTAACTCGACAACACTAACGTCAAAAATACTCGTAAATGCGTACGAATTTACTATTTATACAAAACGTACTGTACATAAAAACAAGAATATAATGATTGTTATGATGATGATCTCAGATTCTTGGTAAGCAGGTTATTATGAAGTTTTTATTAACATTGCCAAGGAATTTTGTACTACAGAGTCTAGTATTAAAACAGATGTAACAACACTTGGTTGTACAATACAATACAGATTAAAGTTACAGAAGTTCCATAGGTGAACTAAAATATTGCAGTAATTCGGGTCAAATAACACATTTGGCGGTAGGATTAATTGGGACATTGGTAATGGATGCATTCATTTTAGTAGTATGCGAAAGTAACTCTACTGTCTGTCTGTCGCGCTTTCACGCCAAAACTACTGAACCGATTTAAATGAAATGTGGTACAAATATAGTCGTCTAGACCCCAAGAAAGGAAATTAGGACTTAATGCGAAAAAAGGATTGTATGGCTTTGAAAGGGGGGGATGAAAAGATTACTTCTTTGGTCGCGAACGCGATAACCGACATCCACGCGGGCGAAGCATGTTTGAGTGGACACTTTAATTATTGGGGGTCGTGGGGCCGAAAGTGGACTTAACCAATATATCTATATACGACCCGCCCCGGCTTCGCACGGGTGCATTAAACATATAAACCTTCCTCTTCAATCACTCTATCTATTAAAAAAAACCGCATCAAAATCCGTTGCGTAGTTTTAAAGATTTAAGCATACATAGGGATATAGGGACAGAGAAAGCGACTTTGTTTTATACTATGTAGTGATACGTAACTAGAAACTTTGCAATGACGGGGACAACAAGTGCCTTTCGATTTAGTTAAGAGTACGTTTCTAGGGACAATGATATCATCGTTTGATACAAGAGATAACTGTTCTATAAGGGAGAGCAATTTGATCAGTCTAATCTGTTGTCAGTTGATGGCACGGTTGGCGCAGTGGTTCGATCCCCGCACGGAACAAATATTTGTATGACCTACAGATAGTTGTTCCGGGTCTGGGTATTTGTGTATGTTAATTTAACTGTTTGTGAACGCACCCACGATACTGGAGAAATTCCTAGTGTGGGGCAACGATTAAAAAAAAACATCACATGACACGAAATAGCTTCAAGTTATTGCGTCGCTATCTATTATAGAGATGCGATCGTTTCTAATTTACTATGCTAATTGTACTGAGGTCAACGTTATTATTGAAACGTACCCGTATTGTTTAGTTGTAGGCGCTGATTCATCTTTTCTTGTATTCTCGTACTGATCTGGCTGTGATCGTAGCTAAAATCTCCTCTTAACTATTGGGGGCTGTTCAAGTATTACGTAAGCAGATTAACTACATTTATTTACCCTCCCTACCTGTCAGCAAAAATAATCAAACGTCTCACCCACCCACCGATGCTTACGTAAACATTGCTGTATGCATTTTTTTTATGCATTATTTATATTGATTCATGAACAGCAGATAAGAAAATTGACTTAGGAATTCAACGCACATAATATTCATTTAAACAAGCTTTATTGACGTGTTAAAGGGAGAATTCTTCGACCAGACGGGTGTTGTGCCTTGTGGGTTACAGCTCGATGGGAGCTGTCGTCTGTATCCTCTAACTCGCGGATGACAAAGTCTACTCGTGCTATGTAATATTTGCTTGACTTCAAATATGATGCGTAGTTCATATGTTAGCTGTCACATGACAAACTGTTTTGCATTGGCAGACTTTTTATATGTTATTGTTTTACAGATTTTGAATTAAATAAATTAAATTATAAATACATTTCTATGAAAGCAGGTAGTCATGGAAAACCAAAAACAATAATTCTTTGTGTTTTCATAGCTCTTTCAACTTCAGTAATTTCCCAGAATCTATTAGAGAAAACCTACAAAACTGTCAGTATACGAACTTGTCACGAACACGAGGCCATTCATTACCTTGTATGAAAAACCATACTTTAGTGGACTACGAAAATAGACCTAACTACTACGCCATAAAGTCGCTCTCTATGGCAAATTGCTAAATGTACACCAGTACAATTAACCATATTATGATAAAATCGACCTTACTGCTACGGCATAAAGTCGCTGTCTATGGCAAATTGCCACGTGTACCGCAGTACACTTAACCATGATTAATTCGACTTTACTGCTTCGGCATAAAGGCGCTGTCTGTGGCAAATTGCTACAATGAAGTGAAGTCAGTAACAGAAGTGTTTCAGTTGCGGTTACAGAAATTTATAGAAGTTAAACTGACTTGTAATAATTTGTGGCTTGTCGGTTTTGGGAGTAATTGAATGCTTTTGACGTGTCACTAGAAGTTATAATTGTATACTTACTTTGTAACTCGCTTTTATTAGCTTCACCTGACTATGTAAAATATCTTAAGATTTCAATTTGACCCACGTTCCGGTTTGGATGACAAAGCATGTCACTTATGTATCGTTGATTCCCAGCGATGGCAAACTAGTTATTGATCATGCAGTTTCATGATATGGGTAACAAATGTAATACGAGAATGCGTGTTTTTTAGTTTTTCTATAATATTACTTTTGACACGCGTTTTTAAATTTTCCAATAATATTTTTTTCGATAATGTTAATTCCATTTCCTCATGTATCTTCTAAGTAGACACCAATGCACATTTAGAAGTAATGAGGTTACCCTACATTTTAACTGCAAACTCCAATGTGTTCGACCATTTTGTGCAAAGCAACGTTCCGTAAACCACTTTGACCACCCTCTACGAATATAAACAATTAAAAATACACACTCGGGAAAATACACAAATGAAATTGTTTTTGCTGTGTTTCAAATAACTCTCTTTAGTGAATAAAACTGTAGTTGCATAGAATAATTAAAGCATTGTCTCTATTAGCTCTTTTAGTAGTTGCTCGCATTTGGATTTACGTAGCAAAAAAACTGCATAAAAGCGAGGCATTTTATCTTAATCCATTGTAAATTCATACGTGTCTTCTAGTAGTAACATTATAACATACATTTCGATGTTGAGATATCGACCCCAAGGTATCGATTGAGATTTTCCAATTGAACATTGGAATCTGTCTCTTTCTCACTTATTACGTTGGGTAAGGATAAAATCCCACCCCCCCACCCCATCATGGGGTTTTGTTCTACCCCATTTTTGTTTTGGCCGTGGGGAATCATCAAATAACCTCTCCCGCTCTGGGCAGAGCGAAAGGGAGTGAGACTTCTACGGACTAAAAACCACCCGTGTTCCTTCTTAGCCCTTTTGGACGAGGCCGCGGTATCTCTTCCGAACAACAACAGCAAATGTTCTACCCTGCGGTTCCAGTTTTGCTGACCTCTTTTCAAATTTATATTATTATGCTATTCGCGGCCATATAGATGAAAAGAAAAAAATGCCAAATAAAAATAAAAAAGGTATCTTAGAATATTTGGTCCTAGAAAATCGATTAATTTAATATCGATATTTAAATAAAAAATAAACTGCACTTTATGCTTTCCAAACCCGAATACCATCGCTCATACACAGTAATCCGAAAGTGGTGTTACAATAATAATTTGTATGGAAAACTCATTGCCAATATAATCGTGTTAGATTCCAATGCATAACCGACTGCTAGCTAAAAAACTAATCATTGACTCGCGTGCTCCAATTACACACGCGTATCGTATGACAGGGGTAGTCAACAGTTCTAGCATATTATGTTTTTCGTCAAAAATCTGCTAAGATGTACTTTACATTTTCGTATTATGGTTCAAAGAGCCAGATTCTGATTACCCAATAAATGTTATGCTTTCTTGTAATATTTTAATTCAGATTCAACTGAGTTGGCATATTTAAAAATCTTGTGTCTACTTGAAAAGTCTTCAATGTTGTAAGTCCTTAACAAAAACATATGAATTACACGTAACATAACAAAACAAAATGCATTTGTTCAACCTCTTAAAACAATCTAAACAACAGCTACTTTAAAAACATAATCAAGTTACCTATTGATTTTTGGTGTATATCTGTCCATAATCAACATACCATTGAGGGGTTTAAATTTTTTAAATTTTTTTATCGTCACACAGACATCTCATCGGTTCACAACACCTGTTCCAGACATGCGTACGCGCAGATCGTGACACAAGTGTATTGACATGTTGATTCCCGCGTTTAATCGCGCGGAGAGATGTATGTGTGTGTGTGCCTTACGTTGGATTTACGAGCAATTGTCATGTCATTACTAACAGGCAATTTATTAAGCTTTAAGTGGTTATTGTTTTATCATTTTTGTTGGCGTGTGTGGTCTTGAAGTAGTAGATTTTATGTAAAACCCTTGTGGGTAGCGGGTGAACTTTGTTGGCTAAGTCAGAGATGTTTTCAAAAGCAAGGCAATGCAAGAGCAAGTAAAGCGAGCTCAAAAACTTGTATCAGAGACAGTGGAAGAAGTCTAGACTATCGATTTTCAAAATAGTAATTTTCGGAATTAGACGAAGACATGTAAGGCGTAAAATCAAAGCAAAACTGTTCCATTGATAAATGGATCAATAGCCAGTCATGCTGACGGCAGAGATGGTGATGGTGATGGTGTCCTGGGTTCGATTACCACGTACCAGGAATTGGGATAAAACAGGATGTATGGAGTCGGAATTCAGGCTAAGTTGATGACAATTGGGTCGCCCCCTACTGCATTTAACTTTAAAAATAACTAGCCAAATGTAGGTGTACGATATGTTCTTACCCTTTAGGTTTACTGGAGTCATGTCATGTTTAGTTTGTCATCGTGCTAGCAAATAAAATTCATAACAATTTATAAACAAACGTTGCGAACCCCTGAAACGTAACGACGCAAATAAAATCATCTTGTAAGTAATACTCACTCGACGCTCGAACCTAATTTTCCTATTTACGTAACCCACTCGAGTTGTTAGAGCTCTCATGTCTTACTATGTGCTCTGGGCAAATAATCGTGAGTTTGATAACAGATACGACTGTGTTATCAGTTGGAGGAACGTGGAAACTACCTTGTAGCCTCTTGGCTTGAGCGATTGTGTGGAAAATTAGGGTACTTACATGCTTACTAATATTATAAATGCGTAAGTAAGTCTGTCTGCCTGTTGTCTTCGGACTCCCTAACGGAATTTTGGTACACGAAATTAGTATGGCAGTATCTTCCACTGTTTCTTCTGCCACCCCTCTCTGTTCTGTGCGTCCCTCATCCAGTCGTTTCCCGCGACCCTGACCTAACGCGCTTGTCTTGGGCAGCCCTGGTTTCCGAGGCCCAACCTTGGTCAGAACCTTACTTCATCGGCCGTCTCCACGTCTTGCCAGATGACCATTTGGGCGTAGCAAGCAAATGCCAGATACTAATACTATGCATATACATGATAATATCTGTGAAGGTGTTATTGCATTAAATTCGCGAAGTAAGTGATAAGAATATCGGAAGATTCTGTCAAATTCTATAGTTCAAGTATGTTAGTCATATTTGTGAATAACAGCCCTATCTTCAAAGATATTGATTTTACCTTTAACTAGGTTTGGCTCAATGTAATCTTGGTTTTTAGCCATGACAACTAAAAAGAATTTTAAAGTTCCATAAAATGCGCTCTAACTGCCGGTCTCAGATATATTTAATGATTACTTAAGCCGTTACTTAGTAAAGCTTTGACATACAAAACCTTCATCGTACCTATACAAAATCAATCAAACCAATTAAAAAAAAAAACAAAATATACAAAATCGTTACTAAGTGATGGCTTAAGCAATCATTAAACGTCTCTGAGTGCGGCAGTAAAGATAGATTGAATAGAGAAGAGATGATAATTTTCCTATACTCAAACACAACATCATGCCTCTTATCCCCAAAGGGTTTAGCAGAGGCTTCTTTAATAGTAAACCCAATTCTTTTTCGAATTTTCCCGTCTTCCTCCAAATGTCGTATTTAATTAAATTCACCATTAACACAACACACAATTATCTCCGTGTAATTAAGCTATCTCCTAAACAAGCGAGCTTTCAATACCACCAGCTAGTATTAGTTCAACCTTCGCCAAAGGCAAGTAATTTAAACCACGTCGACGCAATGTTTACCAGAAATTCAGCTGAAAATTGTACCGCTTTGATAAAAGTTTCTTTAGGAATGCTTTTTCAGGTTGGTACGATCGATTCAGCGGTATTTGTCGAACAACAAAGTCTACCTAAAGCATGATGCACAGGATTGTCTGGTTAAGCGGAGGCCTTTTTTTTGGCGGGTGTAAAGTCATCAAATAACCCCTCCCGCTCTTGGACAGAGCGAAAAGAAGTGTCAGACTTCCACTGGCTAAAAACCACCCATGTTCCTTCTTAGACCTTAGATAAAAGATCGGCCGTTGATGCCGCGGTATCTCTTGCGAACAACTCGCAGCCCCGACGGGCGTCGGCCCTTGCCCCCTCTTCCATGTTGCTGACATCTCTGTTTGAGGCGCGCGTGGAACATGAACGCGCCGTCGACACGACCTGTCGTCGTCATAAGACTGACGGACGGCGAGCTAGCCCATTACTCAACGTCCACAGGCTCGCGTCTACGGTGTCCGGAAGCCGTCACGTAGCCTCCGACGCGGAGCGTCTCCCGCAGCCTCAGGTTGACTTGCGAGATACCATGCAGAAAAAAAAGCAAATCTTCGTCTGGTGTCTAGCATAGCTGAATCATGTTTAGGTCGGCTTGGAACTAAATAATTCGAAAAGCGTTTTACCCAATCACCATACAATCGATAAGATCAATTTTTCTTTGGGAAGATTCATCTATTCTATATGTATTTCATATGAATAGTTTTATCGTGTCTTACTTTAGTATGTGCATGGCAAACAAAGATATAAAACAAACGACTTGAATTCTATTTTAATGAAATTGAATTCTTCAGCATAACCAAATACTAAAATATAGCAATGATTTCCATTATATTGTGTTGATGGGTTGTCTTTAATGTTACGAGTATTCGAACGTGAACTCACACTTGGTGACCCAAGTGTGAGTTCACGTTCCTTCGATTATAGATTCAGTGCACAATAAAAAATAGCATTAAACGAGTTTGCCCACTACGCTAGGAATGACTCTTCATCCATCAACATTTATGTTAATAATTCTTTCCTTCCTCATTTCCTGTGCATACCAAGACAGACGACTCCATTCCATCTTTTCTGTGATAGGTGCCACTTTTCTGTCGGTACTTCGAATCTACATGGAACTAAATCGCAATTCTTCTCGTAATTAACCTTAGTTCAACAAAACACCGGTACGAATACGTATCTAAGCCAATAGTGCAGGGTCGCTGCGGCACATTACGTGTCTTACATAACACCGATGCCGTGGTGACCTACATGTACCTGACGACGATAGTAATTCGAGACCGTGTTATACTACCGATGTTCACTTATTTCACTGTCTTCGGAAAACTATCACAAAGGAACAGGACCTTTGCCTTCCTCAGTGACGCCGGTCGTATCCCACAGGGACGCCCTTTTGTGCTGTCATTTAGCTTATAAGTTTTATGCCCTGACTGGAGGCCTTACACTCAAGGCACCCATATGATGGTCCGGTTAAGCAGAAGCTAGTCACATAGGTTGACCTGCGATGGTATTTAGAAAAAATATATTGACGAATAAAAGATGATCTTCAAAAAGCTCCAATTGTAGCCGCAATCTCATCTCAGCCACAATCAATGTGTAAAAGATGTGTTTCTCGACAGGTTACCGAAATACGAGTATTTTGCATGATGCGCAATTTCAAATAAATCAAATGAATGTTTGTGGTATAAAACTATCTTCCTTTAACCTTTGGTCTCAGGAAGATTATTGAATTTAATGTGTGGTCAAGCCAGTTAAGCATGTTAATTTATGGTTGAATCATCATGACGGGACTGGGATGGGTGGTTTATCTTCAAATGCATGTTTTATAAATTCTCTTATATGAAAATTATAAAAGGGGTTCATCATGCCAACTCTGGAGTACATTTGACTTGGTTATGTTATGATGAAAAACTAGAGACTAGCTTTTTTAAAGCAAATAAACTTATTTATTTGTAACCAAACCAATTACACTGAAATTCTCTTCCCAAAAACAACCCCAAAAGAGAGTGACTTGGAGAAAGACACTTTTATAATTATTGCCTATAAATTGCGAAGAAACCTAAATGTGTATGACTAAATGTTGACGATATTTTCCCTTCCAGGGAGAGAACTCCAAACGAGGACATGAGGTACGTTGGTAGTGAGGCCGTGTACAGTGTTGTGGGCTTTCTATACCAATACTGCATGAATTGGTCGCATCTGCCTTCATACAGATAATATACATACAGTTACAAGCTTCTGGTAAACAAACAACCTAGGAAATGAAAAAGTCAAGAATGGACATCTTTGGGTCTATCTACACCGTTTCTGGTTCACACCTGTCCACATAGTAGCACTTAGTGTCAGTAAACGTGAATGCATGCTTCTGAGTACTTCAGAGCCTAGACAGCTCAGCCATTCAAAAGCTGAGCTATCTTCTAAATGGGACACTAAACCTGTTGGTAATGCCCACAGAACAAATTCTTGATTTAGAATTCTAGGTCGTTAGTTCAGAATCAGGAAACGTTAATGCATGCTTTAGAGCCTAGACAGCTAGGCCATTCAAAAGGTGAGCAATCTTTTTCTGATTCTGGACGTGGACAGCGCGTAAAGGACCCTGAAATGTGTGGATCCTTGAGAGCGTCCACCGATTTTTCGCCTTTTTGTTTTCCTAGGGTGCTTTTCTATTGCAATTACAAAGCTTGCTTACTATATGTGTGTTAACTATATGTTGCCGTTCTTTTCCTCACCCGCGTGGCATGTCAAGCCTGTTTCACTGTATTTTTGCATCCTTAGATCATTTAGGACTCCGAGCGACTTGAGGGGAGATAGAAATGACTCATTCTGAAGCAGGTTCACCAAGTTAGTCAATGTATGTGTTTATTTAGGGGTCATACTGTTATGGTATATTAACCTGTAGAATCCAGTTATTTACGTCGTTCTACGTACACCAGTTTCACTTAAAACACAAGATAAGGCAGAATCTTTTGCACTCAATCACAATATTTGTACTATCAGCCACTGCCATTTGGATATCTAATGAAACACCTGTGGATTCACCTCATCTTTGTTTGTATCACTCTATCCAGATTTGTTATGCACTTCAATGAAAAGTATAATGACACACAGGACCTGTGTTAGATAGAAGGGACTGCGATCCATTAATTGCATTTTCAATTGCAAATTCAAATTAATTCAATTTTCAACTGCATGAAACATTTTTAAATGTCATTTGGGCCAACACTTGCCCTCATTCTTCTGATGATACATAGACAAACCCCGTAATCCGCACTATTAATATTGTATACAAAACATCTACTAATAGGGATGTATTATGATTTAAAAAAATGTGATTCTGATTAGTCCGTCTGTTTATCGAAAAATATTGGACAGGTTTTTTTTTTATTTTATCAAAAAAATAAAAATTTACGAAGATAAAACGCGTCAAAGATCTGAGTGGGGATTTGTGACGTCACTAACCGCTTAAAAAATAACAAACTAATGTCTTAGAATATGACATCACACGAGTTTTCAAAGCACTGTATCGTCTTCATTGTTTACTTACGTGAAAAAAGAAAAAATATGTGTACAATATTTTTTGGAAGACTATCTGACGGACTAATTTGATTTTTTTAGTTAACTACCCTATTGGCAGTTTTCTTGCAGTCTTGGACTAGACATTTTCATAATCCAGATCTCGCTGCAACTGCAGATCTTTTATACCGCGCATCAGGCATGCTGGTTTCCTCACGATGTTATTCTTCACCGAAGCAAGTGATATTATAATTAAACCATACACGATTGAATACGAAAAAATCAGAGGTGTCTTGGGTTTGAACTCCAGACCTATGATTTGTCAGTTCGACAATGACACCACTCAGGTCCGCTTGCTGTCATCCCCCAGCGACACCCTAAGCCTAGGCCCGTACGCCACAGGGGTGCCTTTAGGGCTCGTTTACGGAGACTTGGGGCGTTGCGCGGCGCGTACAGAAAGCACGTCGCGTGCTATTTTATTTATTTACTGAGAGGCTGGTCCACCGCAACGAACGCTGCATTTTCAACTAACGAGCGAAAAATCACTTCTCGTAAAATCATCGTTTGAAATCGTTGACGTTTTCATACATCGCCATGTGCTTGAATTAAAAACGCACAACGCGCCGCGCGACGCCCCGCGTCTCCGTAAATGAGGCCTTAGCGTAAAGTCGCTTAGTTTAAAAGTTTGTTTGTCCTGGCTGTAGGGCTTACACCATAGATAGTCCGGCTAAGTAGTCGATAACCTTCGTGGTTTAAGATGCCATTCACAAAAAAAAAGTGTCTTATAGACTATCACTGCTTCTTGCGTAATGCAACTTAGACTTCCTAACTCCATAAGACAACGTGGCTCAAACGTTTGATAGTAAACCCGCGACAGTTTCACCTCCGTGCTTCCCATGACTTGATGGCATAGTTTCGTGCCAATAGCATAGTTTCATCGTGGCTTTCTTTACTTCGACCCGGCAACCGTGTTGCGGTTTGACAAAATATTATGTTAATGTTTGAGCATAACCGTGGCATTGTGGTTTGTAAAATGTGTGGTATTCTTGTAGTAGATGCAAATACGAACTACATATAACTTAGTTTTGAAACTTAGGCTTGAATGTAATGTTTGGTGTGCATGTCTTAGATGATTTTTTATCTACAGCCAGACAGACAGGTGCGCATAGATTACCTTACATTACGGACTAACATAAATATGATAAAATTTAATTTGTGTTACTAAATATACTCTTTAAACTATGTAAGTTACACTACACTTGTGTCACTCACTGTGCGTCCATAATGAAATAGCGTTTGGTGTGTGCCTGTGTGCTGGGATTCATTGTTAGATTTTTTCCAGTCAATATTTATTAAAACAGCTGGATGATTAGGAGACCTCACAAAATGTTTGTATCTTTGAAGATGTAGTATCAAAAGATTTGTTTAACTCGACCATTATCCTGGGCACTATTCAAAAGGTCGTAAATTGTTTTGAGTGAACAGCTGTCAACTCTAGTATAGCTATACTTATGGACTCGATGACTTGTAATAGCTTGTAAGCGATTACGTATCTGTAATGAAAAAAAAACATTGGTCAGCCCACACATAAAATATTTCATTGTTCTCCAAATATTGTCCAATACCTATATATTTTCAAACAAAAGAGAAATAACACAGGTTTTCATCCCGCTTTAATTGTCAGCGACCATTTTATGATTCGTGGAACAGAATTCTGCGGTTTTCTATTGTATGGACATATTCAGGTCAATTTTAAAGGTAAAATGTTCAATATTGCAGTATAAATTGACAAGCGGGAAAAAGAGGAAATTAAAATATGAATTTTATCGTGTCATGCTGGCTGTCGGTGTCCGAGATAAAAGCGGCTAATTGAATCGAGAAAATATTGAAGAGATACATATCATCAGCCTCAGCTGCCAGGTTATTTTGCTGTCGAAATTTTCTGAAATCAGTCGATTATCAGGTAAAGTTATTTTTAAAGACTCTATCCAACCTTTTGTGAAGACTCTTCGAAAAAGGAACTCATTATAAAGGTTTGGTCTTGGGATAATTTGAAGCAAAAGATTTCCCGCGAAAAGATAGAATAGCAAATAAATCAGATTTTTGCTCTCCTTTTTTCAAGTCGGTTAAAATAATGGAGAGCTCCGCTTTCAACTTTGTTTGACTTCTAGATTACTCTAACTGCACAATTTTACAAAAAACTGTAAGTAGATACTATCAGTATTATAAAAAAATTGTAAGCCACAGTCGATTTAAACATAATCGAGTTTTCCGCTACCATAGAAATTCCAGATTACATTAACTGTACGTAACTTGACAGCAAACGTGCGAACAGGGGCGGAAATTGAATGATTACCCACCCGTCTATCAATCTGTTAGTACAGTTACAACCACTACCTTATATGTATACACAAAGCAACTTTTAAAAGTGATTTTCTCCTACTATTGATTAATGTTTTACGTTTTCACGAACTTTAGATAGCTACAGCATATTATTTTGGAAACAGTACTATTAATAAAAACTAAGTAAAACCATGAAAGCTGCAAAAGGAAAACTGTAACGCAGCTAACAACACCCTTCTCCAGATACAGAATACAATTTTCCATGCAAAAAATGCTTAATATTTAATTAATTCAATTTAGTTAATTTTGTTTTAGATAATTAATTTAAAACTATTACGATTGACCAATTACTAAAATAAATAAATCGCTTTTGAATTTTGCTAAGGTGAACACTATTATGACTACCCACTGTTGTATGTAACTATATTTATACAAAGCGATAGGTACATTGTTATCTACTGCGAGGACGGTTAATGCCTCAGGATTTGTGCGAAGGTCTGTTTATTCTGATAATCTTTATCCAAGGTAACCATGAACTTGGTAAGTTTAATGGCGCTTTATATACTTAGTTTTTGTTGACAATCTTGGTAAACATAAACGGTTAAATGAGGGTTTAGCAGGGTGAACACACCACTGCCTTACCTTATGGAAATTACAGGCACGATTTCATATAAGACCTAAGTACTAAGTATTTTGTTTGTCTAATATATTTGTCTTTCTATACATGATTCTGACGGTTTCTGACTTAACGCAGCAATCGATTTATCATTCGTCGTTTGACAAACGATCTTATGACTATACTCTAATTCGCTTGTCCTCCATCTCCTACACGTTCATTTAATACATAATTCTATCGTCACACTTTAGATTTGTCAATTTTCCTCCATTCCTTGACGTTAATACCTATCTAAACTATTACGTCTTCTAGTTTTCAACGATTCTTTCTAGACCTCTTATTGCGTTTAACCTGCCTTCCTCTCGCTAAACATCAAACTTCATCCAATACAATACTCCTTGATAAAAATATCGTTCGATTAAATCTATATATTTTCCTTCCACACCTTAAGCAATCGCCTAAGGTCCTCCACCATTTACAAATAAACAGTCAACACATTCGCGGGCCCCCAATCTGTTTGCGTAGGACCCTGCGTCAATATCCCCGACACACTGTTTGAGACCCCTCCCGCGTAAATACGAGACCGTATCGAAATCAATATTTGTTCAGATCATTGCAGGAAGTTGAAGTTAGCTGTGTGATATTGATTAGAAAATTGATGTCTTGGCAAAGTTTATTTTTCGCTTGCGAAATGTTTTGACAAGGAACGGTGAAAGCAGGAAGATTGCTGTATGTCTGAGAGCATTGCCTGTATACTTCATAGCGGTTTTATCGAACTGTGGCTTGATGTATGAAATATCATGAATGGGGTAGTTAACAAAATAACCCTGCTTTTGGGCTTCGCCACTGTCGGGTAATAAATCTAATTAGTCCGTCAGATAGATTTCCAAAAAGTATTGGACACGTATTTTTTCTTTTTTTCAGGTAAACAAACAATGAATACGATACAGTGCTTTGAAAACTCGTGTGACGACATATTCTAAGACATTAGTATGGCATTTTTTACCGGTCAGTGACGTCACAAACCCCCACTCAAAACTTTGACGCGTTTTATCTTCGTTGATTTGATAAATTAAAAAATACGTATTCAATATTTTTCGATAATCTAACAGACGGACTAATTAGAATCACATTTTTTTAGTAAGCAAACATTCCTATTCTCACAAGTCTAACGAACTTCCTGAACATTATTAGTATTGAAATCAGCAACTTTAAGATAAAAATCACTTCGTCTTTATCGAAACAAGAACCATTTCTACTTCAATTCATAGTTGAATTTATTAGATTTTACCGTTAGAAATTTCTTACTAGCAACCATGGGACTATGGGTACGTGCCCAGTTGATGACTCTCCCCCGAGGGGGTACTAATGGGTACACCACTGCCAAACACTTCAGGAATTACTAGCTTGATTGGTACTAGGTTATGGTGTTTTTCACTACCCAACTTCTTCAAGCTCAAGCTAACCATCTGCTTTCCCCACGCAACAATCAAATAAAACCTGTCTATTTCAATACCTATAAATTCTACTTTGACTAAACTGTCGTACCTTACCCGTACATAGCGTTCCACTCAATTCACCGCCCCCACTCCCCTCGTGGCCCGTAATTCTTTCTACCGTCCTGATGGCCATTTAATTGCATCAATTATGGTTAATCCTATTAGGAGGACCTTCCACAAGCGCTGGTTTTTTTAGTTTAAAATCTTGTTTTAATTATGTGTGGAGTGGAGAGTCTATCGATTTTGTTTTGGGTGTGTTTCTTTGACCGTTATTATTTTGTAGAAATTGGACAACTACGAGTACCTTTAATAATATTGCAGTTGTAAGAGGTAGTCAGTGACCCAAAATTCTGATAACAAGTCTTACCAAGTATCGTATTACCCAGTATTAACTGGGTTGTGGAGGTCAGATAGGCAGTCGCTCCATGTAAAATACTGATAGTTAGCTGCATCAGGTTAGACTGGAAGCTGACCAACATAGTTTGAAAAAGGCTAGGCAGATTATGATATTTATTATTATTATTTGGATACTTACTTCATTTATAACGATTGATCCTGAAGTGAAAATCTCCTTAACCTAAATAAATATTCACAGAAGCGTGTTGCAAACCCTAGTACTCAATTTTCCGACAACCATTTGTAAACGCTTGCGTTCAATTCAATAAAATATGCTTTGAATACACTCGACGATTTGGTCTGGAACCTCTAGAGATTAGATTTTTTTTCGTATTTTTATTTCACACTTGATTACATTCATAAAATGCACTTTTTCAGTAAAAGAGTTATATACAAAGTAATGGGACCCTAAATCGATAAAACTGTCACCATCAAAACGATTTCGTGGTCATTAAACTGACATGTTCCGGTAATAGTAACCCACTACATTGGATTTCAATGGACCTTTCCGGGAGAACTCCTTCGTTTAAAGTGGCAATTAGGGTCCCGTTTACTTCGAAAATTGAAGAGTTCAATGGATTTGCAGCTCTTCTGTTCAAAACTTTTCAAGACTTCCTATTGCATTTCAATCTGCGCTTTGAAGTCTTTAATAATTTTTCTTTGATTTTTGGTCATAACGGTACGAATAAATAGACAAGGCTGCGTACGACGAAATCTGACAGATTCTATAAAGAATCAGCTGCTCTTGTCTTCAATCTGTCGGTACCACATTGACCTGAACCTCTAAAGCGTAAAATATATCCAAATCAATAAGAAAAATCATCGACATATCGCCACACGACATCCTATAACAAATTCCTAGCATGTCACACAATGGTATTGTCATATACAATAACACATATTGACAGCCGCTGACCTAGAAACCGTATTCAGGAAATTAACGTGTCATGGCTGCCGTCCAGAATCGCGTAGAGCCTTTAGGCTAGTTTTTCATCAAAGATGAGCGAGGAACCTAGACGGTGCGAGGATGTGTAACAAAGATGTTGTCATCTTTATCGTGTATTTAGTGCCAAACTTAGTGTCAGTTTTTATACTGCACATGGGCCTTTGAGAAGACTTCACGTGCCGTCGAGAAATGTCTCTCACGAATGGTGATTTCCTCACGATGTTTTCCTTCACCAAAACAAGTGGTAATTATACATGAATCCGAACATCAGATGTGCGTATCTTGGATTCGAACTCGAGACCTTTGACTTGACCGTCCGACGGTCACACCACTTATCACCACTATCACTGCTATGAACGAAGCTGTGAAATGGTGTGATGCTAGGTTGTGCGAGTGTGCGTAGCGGACTCTTTAAATTTTTGGTATTCTAAGTAGTAAGTGTACTGTTTTGCACACATTCCTTGTTCGCGTCTCTCGCACACGTCACTTATTCACAGATACCTACCTTTTTTTCTTTTTGGGGCGTGGGTAATTATCAAATAACCCCTCCCGCTCTTGGGCAGAGCGAAAGGGAGTGTCAGACTTCTACTGACTAAAAAGCTCTCTGGTGAAAAAGCAGTTTTAGAGGCGCACGTGTATTCCTTGAGGGAGCCATTCGTTAGACTTATAATAATGGAGGTTATTTAGCATCGCAATTTGAAGGTAGGGCTTTAGTTATGGGTCACGGGAATGGTATTAATATTGAGGCCGATTGGGGAAATGTGTTTTATGTGTTTTGGGTACTGGTAGAGGTAGAGTTGTTTTTGGTTATGATGTCTATAAAATATATGTAAATGGGTTATTATATTAACTGAATTGTGCATGTCTTATTACTGAAGGATGGTGATTTAATTCTGTAAAATATCACGATTAATACAGCAGTAAGGCAGAAAAATGCATGCATTGCTGACCGCAAATATATTGCGATATGGACTGCTGAACGAAGATGATACTGATCCCACATCTGATACCCAATTGTCGATGATTGGCGTTCATAGTGGCCCAATAAATATTGTGATCAATATCTAACTTACAAATGCATTCTGGACCACGCAGTCCACATTCTCGACCACATTGCGTTCAATTGATCTATTACATAGGTACAGTTGGAGCAACAAGTGAATAATGGAGGAACGACGCGCTGCAATGAGATTAAGTAGTTCAGTAAATTGATCGTGATCAAGTCGCCAATCAAATCGTTTGTTACACAGATTTAACAACGTTATGCGTAGATCGTGAACTCTACGTTATGATATTTATTGCTATTTTGGATTGATATAATATTCTTTATGACACACTTATTGCTCTGATCTGTGGAATTTCGCTTCTGCAAAATGGTTTAATCTGTTACTTAATTTATTTATGATTCTTATGAAAAAGATACGTAAATAAAAATATGTATGTCACAAATTGTATTTGTATACCGATATAATCAACCACAATCTATCCCAAAACAATTACCGGTAAACGAAATTTTCAGTTGTCAATTTGAAAAATCAATTTCATTCCCACGTAACCATATTGCGGAGTCCAATTATCGAGCCCCATGGGTCGGCTTAGCCTCCAGGCGGTCGTGTAATCTAATGAGGACGCAGGTACAGTCGGGCGACAGTTTTGTCGCACCATTGAGTCGCACCCTCACACCCCAACTACCTAGGTCTAGGGTGTTTGTAGGGTTGCGCTGAAAGGAGATTTTCGGGGTCAACCTTTTGCTTGTTATCATTTGGTTAGGTAAATATTTTGGTTGGATTCTGTGGCTTGTTGGTTTAATTAATTTTCGGGTTTTTGCAGCGCAGCAGTAGGAATGTATTAGAAGTGATTTTAGCAAGCAACATAATATTTTGGCTGCATGATAGGGCTATAGAATATTTCATCAATTTTTATATTAAATTCTGACACTTTTCGTATTCTTCTTAGTTTTTTAACCCAACCAATCTGTTGTGGAGTGACTTACGCATTAAGTATTTCTTTATCGTTCGTAATTGCCTAGCCTAACCTGGTGTAAGTTTTCATGACGATCCATCTCAAACAAGTAACTAAAACTTGTACGTTTTCTTGTCAAATTGATGTACCCTCTTTTTCCACACCCTCGACACCCCTTCTCGCTGAGTTAGCGATAGATAGATAGTCCTCGAGACCCAATGCCGACGACGCGACGCGACGTCTTGTCAGCATCCCACTTGGACTATCTGTACCTGAGATACTTCGACTTACTACAGTTAACGATTTTATCTGCTTTACAATCTTACGTTACCTTGAGATTATCTTAGATAATTTAAGATGGCAGATGTGGTCTTATGTCTTTTATAAAGTCTAGGTACTTTATAAAAGACATAAGACCACATCTGCCAGGTGTTTTATTCGGGACCATATCAATCTTATATTTATAATCAAGGTAATTTGTTTTTCAAATACAAATCTTGAGAAGGTCTCTGGATGTTTCGTCATCATCACCCTATAATGCTCCAACAGTGCCTTGTCTCTAATGTTTCAAAGGGACTTAGGCCTCCTCTGTAAGAGAGGGATGGGCAATAATCCACCACGCGGGCCTAATGCAGGTCTGGATGTTTAGTCTAAAGATTTAATCTGGTGTCCTCACCAAGTATTCCTTTACTTCGGTAATACATAATTATAAAAAAATACACTCATGAATCCGAAAAATCTAAGAAATACAATAAAGTCGTATTATTTAGCTTATGCGGATAAATAATAAAATGAAAATTTGGAACTTTAAAATTTTATTTTCTAGTTTGTTATATATTTCGTATTTGTTTGAGACATATTTTTCTTCTAAGATTAATTTTATGTTAACGTGTTAATTTGTTTTATTTATTTCCAACGCCACCAGCGAGTGTTACAGGTAAGGTTAAGCTATCTAATTAGTAACCACCGCTAGTACTTCGACATTTACTTGATAGCGTTAATTGGGCATTATGCCGTGTGTGCTAGGCGTGAAGACAATGTATTCCTACGTTTTGTTTGTATGTTTGTCAGGGACAAGTTTTGTTTTATAGAAGGTGTTTATTTGTGAATGTTTCAGAATAGATAAGCTATGTTTGTTTGTCTTTATTTTTGGTGAGTCTATTTTGAGATTCGGTATAGTGCACCCAAATTTTGCCAGTGATGTTAAACTCCGATGTAATAGAAGGCAAGCTTATTGCAGTCTGCAGTCAACCGGGCACAAATCCAGACTTCGTGCCTACGAAAAACCCAATAACACTGGACCCAAACCGAAAATCAAACCCCGGTCAAATGACTTATTTCATGGGACTTTAACACTGGTGAAATATGATGTACTGTATTAGTTACACCCCTGTGTGAGACAGGGATGCAACTAATTTCTAAAAACCTTCAAGGATTACCGGCGTAATGCTATAAGTTTCATAATAGTCCGTAGAATAATGCTAATCCTGATAAAGTGTTAACAAGGTAAAGTTAAAGTGAAGCGCTCAAGTAATTATTATGAGTAAATTAGCTCGTTCCTACGCTATCTCGGCGCCTCGACGTTATCCAATTAGTGCAGCGCTTCCCCTATAGAGTTTACCATACTTTGTAATGTTTGAAAATAATAAAAGTGTTCAAGTTTCCTATATTATGCTGTTTAAAGCGCGACTGATGGTGATCCCGTGTTCGATTCCCAGTTTTGGAAAAGGTTTATTGGAGTATAGCAGGTAGCCTTCTGTGGTTGCTGCCTATCCCCATGATAAAAAGATTTGAGTTTATGCATACAAGATGATTTTTTAGTCACCGTCCAAATTCTGATATATTAATCTTTGGCGAAAATCATTGAACTTAGTTACACGTAACGTAGGTTTTTCTTTTCGTACCACTCAATACAAAAATATTGAGATATTACATCACAAAGTTTTAACGTTTCATGGAGAGCGGATAATTCTTTCGCAAAAATGATTTAATTTGAAAATTTTACGTATCGATTTTTTTTTCCAAAAATAGTGTTTGTGATACCTAATGCTTAGAAAAAATTGAACGGTGACTAAAAAAAACATCTTGTAATGTATGTTGGAACACGGCCTCTCAATGAGATAGACTGGGCTATAATATGCTACGCGGACACCCAGTGAGGGTTGGTAGATGTCATGACATGTCTTCGAATTTTTGGTTCTAGGACATGCTGGTATCTTTCACCGTTTTGAAACTAGTGGTAATGAAATGTATTGCCCAAAGTAATGCGTCTGGGTTTAAATCCCCGACTTACTGCTCCTAAGTCAGGTCCACCGCGACTGAGCCACCACTGCTCCTACAACCTACCGACCTACGTAATATTCATTAGTTCCTTTTTACATTAAATCATATTAGTATGTAGAAGTGGGTTACGTAAAACTTTCCTTTATGATTAAGTATGAGTTTAATTAGTTCGTTGCAGCGCCGTATCACAGTAACGAAGTTGTCCAATTAGTAGCTACCCTCTCGCACTGAGGGTTGTCATATAAACACTTTGTTTCAATATAACTTATTTCTTTAATTAGGTTACTAATTTAAAGAGGTGGAGCAATGAAAGTAACTAAAAGTGATAAAATTATAAAAAAAAACTAGAACTTGCAGTCTTAAAAGACCAGAAAGTCTGACAATCTGTCTTATTTGGGAGTATTGTGCAAGTGTGGATTTGCACAATACTCCCAAATAAGACTGATTGGTAGTCGCTCTATTTAGAATAGGTACTGATATTCAGCTGAATTCTGTTAGACTGGAAACCCATCCCAAAATAATTGTGGAATAAGGCTAGGCAGATTGATTTTGACCCTTTTACATTAAAAAATGCTGTGTTATAATTATAGAAATAAGTTGAAAAGCTTTCCATAATTATTATGAGTTAAATTAAATATTGATAATGTGAACTGTAATGATTAACGAAGGTATCCTATTAGTGGCAATCCTCTCGCACAAGGTTTTTCATATAAAGGGGGGGGGTTTTCTCATTATATAATTTATCTCAGCTATATTTTACTGTTTTGCTTTGCAGCTACATTTTATACTAAGTTACATTCAAATAAATAAACATTATAAAACTACATCCCTACAAGAATGATTTGCCGGCTTACTTTCACTTTGACATAATTAGGTATTACGTTTCAAAGTCTACAATTTTAACCTTTTCTACTTAAAAAAAAAGCCACTATGATACCTATCTCATTACTTTGATAACTTTTACAAACAAAGCACATCCCTGCCTATCCAAAAAGCTCGCCACCACAGCTACAGGGTGCTATAGTTATGCGTAGACGTCTGGCCACGTCGCCGGCGGACGTGGCAATTTGCGACACCTCTACCTCCATCACCCTATCGACCATCCCTGTATTCCCTCACGACTATGGTCCTACTAGGTCTGTCTCTGTATAGTGAATGTTGAAGCTATTGCACGCATGTTTGTGTTTGTTGTAATATAGTTAAGATTTTACGTTGCTATTTATCTACAGAAAAGTGCCCGAGTTATTGCAGGAATCCCCACGTGTTTAGTCATATTGAAGTTGTTATTTACTGCAGATAACGAGTTAACAACTCTTTAAAATGTTAATTTTTGGCTAAAAATACATTAGTAACTTCATCTCCGGTATTTTAGAAATTAGACAAAATAAAGCAGAGCCTTTATATCTTCTCAATATTCGATTTCAACAGCTCTTGACAGATTCCTAAGACTTTTCCACCTGGCCTAGCGTTTTAATCAAATCCACCTTCTTTATAGGTAAAGAAAATGGCAGAACGCGTAGCCAAATGCCGCGAAGAGGTCTCCAAAAGCAGAGAGAAGTACCAGTCAGCTCTGGCAGAGATCACGGCATATAACCCTCGCTACATCGAGGACATGACTGGCGTCTTCGAGAGGTGCCAGCAAATGGAGGCACAGAGGCTCAAGTTTTTCAAGGATGTCCTGTTTAGCTTCCACAAGTGCCTGAATATCAGCCAAGAACCATCGTAAGTACTTGACAGTTCGTAAACGTCTCCTGACTCCTGGCTTAGCAATCACAGCAGGCTCTTAAGCATCAGCGAGCGGAATTCATAGCAGAATTTTGGGTCAAAATTATTTAACGAAAGTTTGTCATCGACACGATAAGAAGGATAATTACTGCTAGAAGGGCCGATCTTCAAGCTTAAGTAGCGCTGGCCGGGGTCGATCTATGAATGGGTGACAATTAATTAAATAACAAGCTCCGCGTGCTTCGCAAGGGGTTATGGGTGTCCCCGTCGGGGCTGCAGGTTGTTGTGAGAGATACCGCGGCCACGACATAAAGGGTTAAGAAGGAACATGGGTGGTTTTTTGTCAATAGAAGTCTGTCACTCCCTTTCGCTCTGCCCAAGAGCGGGAGAGGTTATTTGATGATAAAAAAAAGTGTCGGCGCAGTATGTTTTTCATTTATTTCATCATTCCTCACATAATTACGACGACACGGTTGGCGCAGTGGCTCAAGCAATGCACTGCTGCGCTGCGTGTCGCGGGTTCGATCTCCGCTCGGAATAAATATTTGTATGACCTACAGATAGTTGTTCCGGGCCTGGGTATTTGTGTATGTGAGTTTAAATGTTTGTGAACGCACCCACGATACAGGAGAAATTCCTAGTGTGGGGCGACGTTTTTTAAAAAGAAAAGAAAAAGAAAAGATAAGATAATTCAATCCTTTCTTGATCTACCTCTCCTTCTCCATCCACCGGCGACTTTCATTAACCTTACTAAAACATCTACCGAAAACATTTCAGATTACCACAAATATACGAAGAATTCCACCATACGATAAACAACGCAGACAGTCAAAAGGACCTCAAGTGGTGGGCGAATAACCACGGCGTGAATATGGTCATGGGATGGCCGCAATTCGAGGTAATATATACATTACTGCTCAGACACCAGCCTGCATACAAACCCGTCCTACTCACAGCGCAATGCATTACTGTCTATGATTCTTTACTGTTAAGGTCTATGCATCTTATTAACGTGAATGCTTCTAGGAATTTAGGTGCTGCATTCAGTAGTAGGTACGGATTTTTGTTAAACCATGTAAGAGTTTAAAATTAGGTTTTAGCCAATTTGGGCGAAGAAACTAAACGTGATTAAGACATCTAAGCTGCGGCCTGTCAATGTCGAATAAGAACTGTCATTGCATCACATAATTTAAAGCTGAAATTGTATAATTAGAGCTGTCAGTGTCAAAATTGAGACTTATTTATTTGGTACACCAACAGCAGTAAATACTAACTGCCGCACTCAGAGAGCTTTAATGATTACTAAGGCATTCACTTAGTGAAGGTTTTGACATACAAAAGTATATCAAATCATTCCTAAGTGACGGCTTAAGTACCTAATCATTAGATATCTCTGAGTACCGCAGTTAGACTTAGGTATTTACTTAAAGATATGAAGTAATTCAGCTCAAAATGCCTTAGAAAAAATACTAAAACTCAAGTCTTCAAGAATTTTATTGCGTGAATTCCTCTCATAAAACTCACACGTACAAGATTGTTGATAAAAACCATGGTTTAACAAACATCTGTTTATAACTCTTAGACAAAGTCTTAGGCATTAGACGTATCAGTTAGAACAATTAAGCATGTCTAAATATTAGATGTCTATTCTAAATTTTCCTTATTATTTATGACTAGGTATTATTGTATTTAGTTGTTTCTAATAATATATTTAGAATTCTTCTTAGATCCTGTGATTACTCTGGTGGCTGTACACTGCGGACATATTCTAGAAAGTTCCCTAAAGAAACCAAAAACTGTATAACTTTTATTTAATCTATTTAAATAACAAAACATTGATGTAAAATTTTGATTATCCAACAACCATTTTTTTTATTTCTTATTCGTAAATTAATCTTTTACCGTACTTACAAAATTTGTCTTTTGAAAAATTGCCCCTGTACTCCGAACATCGATTTAGGCTGCGGTTCCACTGGGGCAGAGTGGAGTGGTGCGGAGCGAGGCTGTAGTGCTGGAGTGGAGAAGAGATGTGGATTTCAAGCCATGTGATTGGTGAATCTCTCCGCTCTGCTTTGCTCCGCCTCAGTGGAACCGCAGCCTAAATCCCAATAGTGTGCAGCCACCGTGCTTGTAGTTAGTTAGACCTTCAAACAATCCCCGTTATCACAAGGTCCCTTAATACCGAACAAACAGCAATATTTGATTAAGATAGCAACGTTTCAACACCGACATTACCTCGCATACCAAACGCTTACTACAAAACAAAAAAAACTTAGCGATACGAATAACTCGAACGGATTTCCTCCAACTTCGCAATATTTTTATAATTTATTATCGACCTAGAATGAAAAATAAAAGTATTTTTATCACCGGGTCAAGTGCATTGTAATTACTTTTGTTTTGTAATATTTTTATTAATTCATAGCATTCGTAATTATTGCTGGTCACACTATTTTGACGGAAAGAATTCGTTGTTTCGTTCACAGTTTTTAATTACGCTGTATTGCAAAAAAATTGGTCATGTATAAAGAAACGTGAAGCTCGTGACTTAATAACTGCCGCTTGAGGCAATCTATAGGTTAAGCCGCGTTTGCCTAGGTTGCTCTTTGGATGGGTGACCACCCATTACATACCGAGTTTCCTACGTGCCTCGGAAAGCTCGTTAAGCCATTCGTTACAGGTAGTTTATGGCCACAAAATCAGTCTTACCGAATCATATATTACTCAGTACTTAATGGCCTGTGGAGGTCAGATAGGCATTCATCACCATCAGCCTATAATGTTCCCACTGTAGGGACTCGGGCCTCTCTAGGAGAGGGATGGGCTATAATCTACCACGCGTGCCCAGTGCGGATTGGTAGATGTCTTCGAATTTTTTGGTTCTAAGACATGCCGATTTCCTCACGATGTTTTCCTTCACCGTTTTGAGAGCAGTGGTGATGAAATAAATTACACAAAGTAATGCGCCTGACGGGGTTCGAACCCACGACTCGAAGTCGAAGTCGGGGCCGCTACCACTGGGCCACCACTGCTACTGCTGATATAGGCATTCGCTCCATGTAAAATACTGGCATTCAGTTGCATACGGTTAGACTAGAAGCCGTCCTCAGAAGAAGGCTAGGTAGATGAAAATGATAGAAAAAGGATTAGGTAAACGCAATTCTCAACTAAGTACTTTACAAAACAGCTCAATATTGTGACAAAAATAATCAAAAGCAACATTAAACACAAGGATACCCCGGAAACGGATCCGATACAAAACAAATACTTGGCGGAGGCATCAGCAATGGTTGCCCGAATGATCGCGACAGCAAGGCGGCCCCTGCCTCGACCGCAAACAGAACCCTGGACCGAGGCTGTCAGGAGATTGCGGCTATACCTGCCTGCCTTCTGCTTCGGTGTGGATGAGAAGGCTTCGAACCGCGTGGCGCCATCGGTCACCAGTAGTCAGTGCTATGGGAGCAGCCGGTTCTATAGCAACCCTCTGATGGTACGACCACGGTGTGGGTTGAATAATGGTGTGGGGTTTACACTTTGACGAAAGCATAATATAATATATGTTATACTTTGGGTAAATTAAAATTAGCTAGCACAACTCCGTAGTAGTCAACTATTTAGCCATTACGTCTGCGAGGTTTTGCTAGCTAAGAAAATAACCCATGTTATATTACAGTAAACCTACTTTTTGCAGTTGAAATTAAATCTAGTCAAAGTATCGATCCCATATCTATTTATCGCGGTTACTGAAATTTTAGCACGGCTTCATGATCTGATGGTGAACAGTGGATTTTGTGGGTTTAAGTGTTAAATTATAATTTAAACGTTAGATAAATATGAACCAAACCAAGTAGGTTTTATCGTGTTGCGATGTTTTCAACTAGTAATACGTCACTAGTACTTACTACTTACTAAAAAAAAAACCTGAATTTTTATTTGAATTACACAAAACTTCCTTTGAAAAGGAATGGTCAATATATTTTTGAAGGGGTAAAATATAAGGAAGGTAAGTATGTTACACTTAAATACAATCCAAGAGAATTCTATTACCTACATATCCCACAAAATGCACTGTAAATCGCCAATCATAAAACTAGCACTCGATTCTAAGAATCGATTAATCGTAATCGAATTTCATCAAAATCGATTTTGCAAAGCACCGAAAGGGTTTGATGGTGTCACACAAAAATACACCGTGAGATTATGGTGTTACAGAACAGTTTCGCTCATAGATGATCACAGCACCTTTCATGGGGCATTTACACTTGGTCGGTAAGCCGTGGGTGATTGACAACTGTTCGGATACCGGGACATTAAGCACTACAATTAAAATTTGTAATTGAATATTGACTGATACTTCAACATACCAGAAGAGCTATGAATATTTAAGAAAGGGTTACCATCCAGCTCGTCATCTCAACTAAAGAAGGCTCTTTTGAAAATAAAAGCCCGGTAGCCATTTAATTTGAAATTAAATGACTACTGGGCAAAATTAGATTTTCAAGTCTTGTACTTTGCAAATAGTAACCCTACATCAAAAAAATATGAAATTATTATTATTTATAATTATTTGCGAAATTGTAATCCAAAATTATAATTAAATTTTACTGGCAGCAATTCGGTAACTGATAATCGAATTGCTCTATTCCACCGAATTCGATAATCAGTGTCAAAATTCCGAACGGCAACGTTAGAATTCCTAACCCTGTTAGCTGCCAAATTCCGTATTGGATTCCAAATTAGGTAACTAAATTTTGACTGAATTTGATCTAAACGAAAGCACAATCATAAGCACTCATCCACACCGAAGATATGGATAGCAAAACAAAAAGCAAACTGTTTTAGAAAAGCACGCAATGTCACATAAAAAAGCGATATGGGAGGTATCCGCCATTTTATAAATCCGCTTAAAAATATGGAAAAACAAATCGGCAAGCACAATCGAAAAAAAAAACCTTAAAAAGAGTCTTCAATGCATATTTTGTTAAAATTAAATTGCAATTTGAACGAAAGAAACGAAAAAAAAATATTAAACGGTTATTTATTAAAGCTAAGTTCAAAATATAACTCGAAAATGTCGGATAAATCTTCACCAACAAAGGACCGACAATCCTAGTTTTTTTTCTACTGTCTAATAGCATGTACTATATTTCCCCCCTCTTTCTGTACGACCCACTAGTGCAATTAGCTTGTATGACCTAACGAACACCGGCTTTGTATGGACGTGTCTTTGTTTACCTAATTTTGTTAATTTACTTTTCTTTACTATGAGTTTGCATTTGAGCTACGAGACGTTGGGAAAACAATCATTGAGAAATACAACATATTTTTGAAAAACTTTATGAGTTACATAGTTTCATTTTATTATTTTTAATAAAGAAGTATATAAATATATTTTTAAATAATAAAAAAAATGTTTAACTTCTTTAACCTTATTTTGTTACAATTTTTTTATTAATTGAAATTTATCTCTAATTTGTATACAGATGAAAAATTAACGGTTTACTAATAAATAATTACTAAACTAAACTTTCAATTTATTTTTCACTTTTTGTTAATCAAAAACTCGTACAAGTTGATCTTAAAATACGAGATAAATTAAAAATACTACGACTGTGTTTGAGTCAGACTGTTTTTAGTATATAATGTACACCTAAAAATCTAATAATAATCGATTCACGATCAATGGATTAATTCGATAATCGATTCTGTAAATAATACAACGATAAAGTAACCTCAAAAATCCACACAAACGTGTTCCCAACGTCTCGCCGCCCGCCAAGAGCGCTTGTGACGTGTGTGTCGCCGTTCAGGAGTACACTGAGGAGTTCCGGGACATCGCCAAGGGCAAATCCAAGGAGAGCCTGCCCACCGGGCCCATCACGCTGCTGAACCAGCGTCCCGTCAGCGAGGATGTACGTTATCACACCAACTAGTCTAGATCTAGCTTTACGGACGACTGCGATGGTGATTTGAGTATCGTGAGAGATTAGTCATGGTATTTGAGTTGTAGGACAGGTGCAACCGGGATTTGGCATACACAAATGTAAGGTAAGACCTCCGTTCAGGGTTGCGGAATTGGATCAGATGAGATACCGCGGCCCTGGAACGCAAGGCGCATTAGAAAGAACAGGAATGGGTTTTCAGTCAGTTTTCAGTAAGAGTCTGACACTCCCTTCAGAGTGGGAAGAGACATTCGATGATTTCCCATCCTTCAGATGCAGCCAGGAATAGCTAAGTAGGTCCTACTTCACGTCTAGTAAAGTAGGACCTACTTAGCTAGATGCAGCGATCCTCGCGCGTGTGTGACAGCATAACAGAGGATCCAGCTAAACTGTCTTCGATTGGAAAGGCCTACGTCGAAGGTGTTGCCTTGGTGAACATATTAGGTAATCAGCAAAACTTAGAGGACGGTCTGCACGACGATGCAGATGACGATGCTAGGTGGAAACTACGACTGCGGTAGTAAGTTTGTATTCGAAGAAAATATGTAAGGAGAAACTAAAAATACAGATCGAATATGTCATGTATGGCGTAGATTCCTAAGAATTTTGATGGAATTTTCTTACACGATTTTTGCCAATCCGTAAAAAAATTCATCTTGCTTGCTTTTTGCCGAGTTTGACGTCAGGTACGTAAACCACCATCGCTGTCGAACGTAAGAAGGCTTCACTCACGCGCCAGCCGCGTCGCACAATCAGTGTTGCCAGACTAAACATATTTTGTACGACTTCCGTCTACAATCTATGGTCCATACAATGATTCAAATGAGAATGAATGAAAGCCGGATTGGTAATTGTGTATCTCGTAAATGCTTTATATTAGTTTCCAGCATGACGGGTCCATAAAAGTAGTTTTTTTTTGTAGATTCTGGGATGAGGTCATTCTCATTTAAATCTTTTTGTATTTTATTTTTATGTATTTTTTTTATTTTATATTTTTTTTGTGTTTATCGATGTTGCATGATGGATGTTTGCTTCACTCTACAGTTTATGCATATTGGCATGAATTAACCATTATAACACACGTATTATTTTACATGAAATTATTATCTATATTTATTTTAAAGAATATATAAGTAAATGTTTTAAAAATATTGATCAACAATAATCACCGATTAAAAATATGTATTTTTATATGAATGAGTGCAAGGACCAAATTTAATATTACCCGACTTGAAAGAAGAGTTATGTTTCATGTAAAAGTTCTGTCCGTACTTATACATTACTTATACATTACAGATACTTATACATTATCTTTCATAGTTCTGTGTCCGGTACTGAGTCTGCAGTTTGTCCATACCTTTGAACAAAGATTTAAATAATTCCGTTATTTAAACACAGAAAATTGGTCCTTCCACTCGAAAAAAGTCTTCGAAAACCCGTTCAAATATTAACATTTATTCCCTGGCAACACTACAGGAGCTGCCACCCATAAACAATACCAACAACAAGACGAGCAAGCCTGCCAACCACACGGACGTGGCCCCGCAACCACCGACAACCGTTATCAGCAACCCTAGCGCTAACAACACCATTGACAAGAAGACCATCAGTGCGCCTATCGCTGTTACGTGAGTAGCTTTTAATTTAGTTTTATTTTTCTTCGTGTTAGTGCCAAAATAGGAGGTCTACTCTCTAAACAAGAAACCCGTTATTTTGGCCGAAGATACGGGCAGTTCTTAATCTGTGTCTCTTACGGATATATTGTTTGTTATAAAAGAATGTCAATAAGATTGGAAAGTTGCCTCTATACGAGCATTTTTAAAACTGATCAATCCGAATGTTACAGGGAGTAGGGTTCATTTCGAAGTTACTTAGTTATTTTGGACGGGCTTGTATCTTCGTTGGCGGACTTATAGTGTGGTCCCCCTGGTGTCAGAGTTTCTATCCTGCCATGGGCCTCTGACTTAGAATTCTGAATTTTTGGTTATGTGGCGGCTTCCTGTAGAAGTTATTCTTCACCGTTTTGAGAGCAGTGGTGTTGAAATAAATTACACAAAGTATTGCGCCTGCCTGGATTCAATTCCACGACTTGATGCTTGTAAGTGGAGCCGCCACCACTGGGCCACCGTTTCACCAACCATTAAAGGATATATAAAACTTCATAGCTCTTCGAAATACATGGCTGCAATACGGCACTGATGTCTTAAGAAACCCAAGCAAAACTGTCCTTTAGTCCCATCCCTAACAATCCATATATTTTCGGACCAACTACTCTCTTCCTCAACCCTTCCCTAACCCCCCAGTATCGAGCGCCTAGAGATATTCGCTTGCACGTCCGGCATGCAGGAGCAAAAGGACTCCTTCTCTCACCTGTTCCGTCTGGCGATGAGGCCAGATGTCTCCAGCAGTTCCCGGTTTACCATCACCGATGTCAGCGAGAGGATTTTTGAGTTAGTTTTGGCTTTGGAGTTAGAAGTAAAGAATGTAATAGCTGTCTTGTAATTTAGTAATAACTAGCGGACGTCACGCGGTTTCCATCGCGTAGTTCCCGTTCTCGTGGGAATACAGGGATAAAAAGTAAACTATGTCCGGTGATAGTGTAGCTTCCCAGCGGTGAAAGAATCCTTTCATTTTTTGAGTATTATTTCATATTAGTGTAAGTTAAACCGATTATTATTTTAGATGTAGGCTGTAAAATATCATTCTCATCTTTTCGAGTTATTTTAATCGTATTTACCGGACTGTTTATTATTTGTGTTGGCAGACACTTGTAAGTGAAATAGTATACTGGTTTTTAACTTCATCCGGTTAGACTGGAGGTATATTCAAAGGTTGTTAGCAAAAGGCTAGGCAGATGATGAAGAGTCTCAATTAAGTTTTTAAACTGTCATGGCCACTATCGGGAAAACGGGATATTTAAAATGTTTACTATATTTCGGCGCTATTACAAATAAATAAATATCCCGTTTTTAGTAGCTGTTATAGAGTCATAGTACTCGTATTAGTTGTTACTATTGTATTCATGGAGTAATTTGCCAAAACAGTAAGGACATTTACTAGCAAAGTAAAGTAAAAAGACCCACAGAACCGAAGTTCTTTAGTTAAAGGCATAAGCCAGTAATATAAGAAACTTCTTTTAAAAAATGACATGTGTAAACAGTAGACGTCAATACTCAATACTTTATTGCATTGGTAGGTGGTAAACTTATATTAAGATCATTTTATGAACCCTGTCGGGCACAGCAAAAATAAAAGAATAGAATACATTTATGATCCTAACCTTCATCTTTAATCCTTTTCAGCAACGGAACAGCCACAGCCCCCAAATCTAACAAGACGTCTCCAGCTAAAGACAGCATCAAGGGCCAGGAGAACCCCTTCGATGAGGACGAGTGGGATGAGGAGTCGGCCGGAGCCCTAACGGACACTGGGGAGCCCGGGGTGCCTGTTAGAGCGCTGTATGACTATACTGGTGCGGAGAGCGATGAGCTGAGCTTCAGACAAGGTGAGGAAACTAGGACTTAAGGATATAATGGCTTTTTGCAGAACGGGCAAAAAAGGGAAGGGAGTTGAACTGACCTCGACATAACGGTGAACGTTTAGGGTATTCAGCGATATTTTGCCAGTTTTATGTCTTTATAAATAATTATAGGCCGTCAACCGGGCTCGAAATATCCTGATCGAAAAGTCATAAGACTCCTGGCCTGTAGATCGGACTTAGTACTTTAGGTATAAAAGTTTCTACACTGAACATAGAATTTTTTGCAATATTTTTTTGTCGTCTGTGTCAGTGCAGGATTTTGCAAACGCACAATTCCCGAAAACTGTTCTAATTTCAACCAACAAGTAGGAGGAGGTTCTATATTCGACTAATTTCAGACCCAGTGTGACTAGCTAACTCAATGTTTTTTTGTTAATTGCCGACTACTTAATTCAACCATTTTTTTCAAAATTGTGACGAAAAAATATATTTCACCAAAAATTGTAGATACAAGATCATGCACTGACGCCGTCGATATATTTCATGTGACCATAAAATATTATGGAGGTACTTGAATATTTCCCTCGTTTCCAGTTTTACCTTAACTTAGAGGGCAACACCGCTTCCCTAAACGCACAAACTAGCAATGGAATGGAGTGCTAATACGCATATTTGTTCTTAGAATCAATCGAGAAAGAGGGACCGAACGTCCCGCCGACGTCGCCCCACCCGGCGGCCGTAACTTCTATCGCGGTAACGAACATGCACTACTCGCACACCGCAGCACCTTAGCACTCCATTTTATGACTACTCTGTGTAAAATACAACAAGGATTTGGTATTCAGGCAAAAATTGAAATCATTTGTCCATTACACTGCTAATGTTCATTATGCATAGTAACTTTTGAGCTCATGCGTATTTAATACAGTATTGTAAAAGCATTGAATATTCAGCCCACTGTATATAAAAGATCGTTGCTAGTATGAGCTGCCCTTATACCAAATAGCTTGTTTTCCTGTACAGAAAACCACGCGTTCATGGAAAAATGACTTTTACAGCGCTTTTATTTGGTAGCAGTAAGGGCGATTTTCCTAGTTCACATATTACTACTGTCTAAAATGTATACCAACCTATTTCAATTCGTTTTTCAGGGGACTTATTCGAAAAATTAGAAGATGAAGATGAACAGGGCTGGTGCAAGGGTCGGAAGGATGGGCGAGTGGGCCTGTACCCGGCAAACTACGTGGAGCCCGTGGGCCACTAGCCCACGCCCACACTAGCGCCCCCTGTCGTGCCACATGACGAACTGTAAAGTGTGACCGTGGGCCGACGGCCTAGAGGTGACTGAATGAGCTAACTTGTTCCAAATACACGTTAAATGTTAGATTATTTCAAGTTTTAGGAACAAATTGCACTTTATTGCTTTAAGGTACAATTCTGAAGTGGAAACCGCCTCGGCAAAAATCGACTAAACTGAAACCAGAACTAGCGACAGTGGCGCCATCTATGGAAACGTTTTCATATGTTATCCTACATAAACAAAGAAAAATCAGACAAATTGATAGGCTACTTCTTTGGGTTAATAAGTCATCTTCAGCCTTTTGAATTGTACCCTAACCAGCAAAATTTTGGCCTTAGCAGAATTTAAATATTGTTAAATAGTCGACTGATATATTTAGCTGAAATCCTTACCCGCGCTGTATGTATAGCTCCTGCTTTTCTAACATATTGGTAAAATTATACTGGTATATACCAATGTAACCAATACCGTATTTTGACCCTCAAGTATTATAAATAATATATTATACCTCTTCAATATTGAAAACATATACACAATTTGGATGTATATAAAATTGTATGGACCTTAAAATTTATCTAACCTCAGCTAAACAGTATTAAGTACAGATTTATATTTACACATAATATAAACATCACGCCTGTAATCGCCGAAGGGTCAGGCCGAGGTGTATCCATTAGTAAACCCATATTTGGCCAGTTATGTTGCCATCACCGATATATTCCAAATTTGAGCGTGAAATTGATAAAATAAATGTAAAAATAAGTTAGTTTTGTTCATTCATTTCTATGGCCGAAGAGAAAAATCAAAAATGAGATGTATAAGTTACGAATCATTGAACGCGTGACAGATTATAAAATTTATTCGTTTTATAGTCTCGAGTCACGATGTAGTCATTATAATAGTAACAGGTTCTAAGTACATTCAGATGTAACATATATGTGTTTAATTCTATAACGAATAGCTATAGATATATTAATTTCACACCGTCATTTAGGCAGCAGCATTCATGTAGCTGGACAAGGGTATTTTGATGGTGGCGAAAGTTGGAACTAACGCCACATTTTTTTTCAATAAACACAAAATCAGCAGCGCCTAATAACGTCACTCGAGCGTCGAAACACCCTTGTCACATTATACGTCTTATGATTAAATTATCACTTAACTCGACATCGAACCCCATAAACATGGATCGAGCTGTTTTTGATGTATTTAAACGACCTTTTTCTAAACTCACACTTTTGGACCTAAATTTTTGTATATTTCTATGAGAGGACAATTAAAATTGAATCATGATTTTTTAAAGGTTTTAAATGCAAAGACGGGAAAATACTTGGCAGAAACTGGCATTCGACCGTTTAAGTAAATTGCATACCAGCAGGGCTATTGCGTATCTTTTAAATGACAGTGGCTATCATATTGTCTATGGATTAACTGCCAAATTGGTTATGGTTTAGTACAAAATGGAACCATTTGACAGTAATTGATAGGCACTATAGGTTAGCCACTGTCATTTAAAAGATACGCAATAGCCCTGAGTGGAATAATCATCTTCTGCTTACGTGCAAGAAACTTGCATCAATTCTAAGTAGCATGTGTTTTTCTGGCATATAAGAGACGGTGTTTATAACAGATACGTTGATATTTTTGGATGGAATTCTTTGTAGGTACAATATGGAAACCAAAAATTGTTTACTTGTAACTTGTAGTGACATTGTGCACCCACTGTCATCTGTAAGCACTACTTCGAAAGTAGATAGGTGTAATCGACTTCATAATTGTTTTACCACACTGATAATCACTTATAAGTTTTCTGGAATATTGAATCTGCATATACAATGAGACTATTGTATTGTAAGCCCTAACATCTACTTGTTCGTTTGGATATAAATTCAAGAGGAGCTCGTCGTGGCTGTCGCTCAATCTTCAGGTTAAGCTGCGCTTACCTTTGCATGTAGATTACTGAGTTGCCTCCTGTCTTTTCTAAATCTTTGACAGTGGTAACAGGTTGTCAGTCGCCCGAAAGTCTGACAATCAGTCTTATCAAGGGGTATCATATTACCCAGTAATAACTGGATTGTGGATGTCAGATAGGCAGTCGCTTCATGTAAAATACTGGTATTCAGCTGCATCCGGTTACACTAGAACCCAGCCACAATAAAGGAAAGGGTTACGCAGATGACGGAAATTAAACCTACGTAAAGTTCAACTTACTAGGAATTTTCGTGGTAATGCAATTATGAGATCAGCTATACAGCTGAAATGCGAACACCACATCCGTGTGGACGTAAGACAGAGGTGTATCGACTATCTAATTAGTGGTAAAATTGACTGGCTAGTCGACCTGTCAGGGAAACTAAATGCTTACCAAATTGTCTTGACTACCAACCAGTATGTTCAAATCATTGAATGACATGATTACACAGGAAAGTGACGTAGTCAATCTGATAAACAAATAGTTTCCCCGGACGTTGTCGTCGCAGGCCATCAGTTGTATATAAAGTGTATAAAAAGCAATTGACCTAGGCAATATCAAATCGATATTAGGGTCCCTAAGTTGAACTAACATAGCCGGTACATCTCTAAATATCGATGAGGAATTTAGCTAAGCCAAAAAGTGTACGCCAATATAAATATTTAGGTAACAAATTATACCTTTAGGCGGCAATGGGATTTATATTTTTGTGATATAAAGGTACTCGACAGAGGTGCCTGCATAGTGCACCCCTAGTTTGTTTATGTACATACACGATTATTATATATCTCGTGCTTTTAGAGTATTTATTTCCCATTGTATATAATGTAAAATGCATTAATAAATGTTTGTAAGTATAACGGGGCGGGCGCTCAGCCAGGACTGACCGAAGGCCTAATATTGTAAACTGTAGAGCCCCGCAGCGATTTGAAACTTCCATTTACACGAATGGTCCCGTACCACACCCCGCTAGCGCTGCCTCGTTGTTTAGGTTAAATAACGATTATTAATATATTACGAGAAATGTTTAATCTTTTCTTTTTCCCTTTTATACCTCGTTTTAAATATTGTTGTATTGTGTAATTATAGCGGGAGTCATTACTTTAGGCCTGAGTTTCATTGACTTGTGAACGGTCGTGTAGTCCGTAACTGTTTTGTTTTCATTGTTATATAGCCTTATAGGTTCAGCGACCATTTGTGAGAAATTCTTTGTATTATATAATTATCAAAGAGGGTGGTTTTGGACCACTTATGTTAATATATTATGAATATTGGTAAAATAAAATTGTTACATATGGTACTGAGGTGTTTTATTTGTTTGTTTATTTGTTGAATGTAGCGTCAGTCTGCAATCAATTGCAACATCCGCCACACTTGCCTTACTGTGCTCCCAAATATAGTTCTTTCATATTTAAATTCTCCGTGAACTTGATAGGTAGGGCGTGATGAAATAACACTATAATGATACCATGACAAGTTTCATAGTATCATTTTAACAAATCTACAATAAAAATATGTAATTATCTAACACAATGTGCACTTACCTTATTCGCTGGCAGATAGATCGCTGCGTTCCTTAATTTACGGTAAGTAAGAAAGAGACAGATGCGTCTTTCGTACAGACGAGCTACATAAAACGAGTTGCCCTTCACGTAAGGTAAAGTCAGCTAGTATAATTAAAGTGGAACTATAAATAATTATGAACTCGAGTGTTGTTATCTCTAGGTATTCCGCAAACACAAAAAACGTAGAAATAGCTAAGGGTACCTAAAATCAAATTCAATGTTTAATTTAGGATAAAAAGTGGTACCTAGTTCTTAAAATCTGTTTTTAAGTAAGTTCGATGTGACGCGCCAGGTGCGTTATGAGCCTCCCGCGATATTTCCGTATGACGCGCCTGGCACGTCATTGGCCATGAGTCGATTATTATATAATTAGAATTTGGGGCGTCAACTGAAAATTCGTCTGATAATATGTCATGTGTGACTAACGCCGTAACATCATCATTCACTTGAGACTTGCCCTTATTCCAATTCATTTGGGGTCACTGGGGCTGGTCACTGTATTGTCTGATGCAGCAACAGCGTCGCGCAAAAAGGTAGAGGCTCGAAGGAGGGGTGGTTGTGTTGCGGGATGGAACAAATATGTAGCAGGTTACCATAAGGTTAGAGAGGTTTTTGGCCTGGGTCGAAAATGGCAAACCTAAAAACGGTCAGACATATTTATGTTGATGATATGAATAAAAGTAGGAAATTGTTTAAGCAAAAACTAAAATGGTGCCAGGATATAAGCAGGAACAGATAAAAATGGATGCACTTGCATCCCATCATTTTGCTAACAATTTCCCACAGTTCTGGAAAGAGACAGTAAATATGAGCCAGAAACTTGGCCTTCCTGTAAGCATAAATGGTATCTGTGATCATCACATGATTGCTAATTATTTGTTTGGTGAGCACTTCAGCGTGATACCGCGGCATGCTGAGACCATCGGCCAGAATAGAGATGTCAGATTTGGCTGTTAATCAGTACTTTTCGAACGTCAAAATTTACTTTACTTTTTTTTTGGGACAAGCCCGCCTCACTATTCCCAAACCACTGTAACTCCTGTAAGCCAGAATCAACAGTGGTGACCACAAGAAAAGCGCCGAGACAATGAAGCTCGACGTAGTCCTAGAGAAATGATTTAACTGTCTTGGATCCCGCAACGAATTTAATCATAAAAGAATAGCGGAGGAGTAGGAAAAACAAAAAATTCCAAGGGCAATGTACCTAATGGGCTGGTGCCTTATCCAAGCCCTATGGCATGGAGTGCGGCGTGAGGCAGGGGGGACTCCCGTCGGAGCTGCGGGATGTTGTAAGAGATACCGCGGCCTCGACATAAAGGGCTAAGAAGGAACATGGGTGGTTTTTAGTCAGTAGAAGTGTGACACTCCCTTTCGTTCTGCCCAAAAGCGGAAGGGGTTATTTGATGGTTTACCACCACCCAAAAAAATATATAGGGCAGGTGGGACTGACCTTTCTTTTGTTATTCAACCTGTACGTAAATCACCTTATCGGTGAGCTTAGCAGCACTCATACCCGTTGCCATATCGATAACGTATGTGTCAATAACATTAGCTACGCGGACGATATGGTGCTGCTGGGACCATCGGTTGGTGCTATACGAAATTTGGACATGGACTGACCTATAATATTTCTAACAGCAAAGTTCTGCTTTTCAAGACGAAAGTCAGTGTATCCGTGCCAATTTGTGTTCCTCCAATTAAATTGTATAGTGAGGAACTGCAGAGAGTAACCAGTTTTAGGTACCTGGGGCACATTGTGAAGGATTTGTCCGATAATGAGGATTTGGGGCGGGAGCGCAGAGCATTGGCGGTCCGAGGGAACATGATTGTCCGTAGATTAGCTCGCTGCTCTATTCCAGTTAAAATCACCTTGTTCAAAAGCATACTGTTCAATATAACGTCATCTTTAGAATGCTGATGCGGCTGCCTCCCTATTGCAGTGCGTCGCTTATGTTTGCTGAAGCTCGAACGGATCGCTATCTAGCTATAGTTCGAAAGGGTTGGTCGTTATTACGACGTGTGAGAGACAACAGCAATGGCATCCTCAGGATGGTTGCTTCCCGAACTGACTGTACGATCCAACATAAATGTATGTGTTTATGTACCGGACAATTTTGACATATTATTGCTTGATTTGTGTGTATTTTATGTGTACAATTTTCTAATTTGATTGACTGACTATTTGACATTGTGATCATTAATATTGACTTTTACTATTCAATTTTCATTTTATAAGTGTAATCTATCTTTATTTCTATTGTGTGGTGTACAATTTTGTGTTATGTTATTAATTGAATTATTGTTTTTGTTTAATGGCTGTTATTATATTATATTCTGTTTTGTTACTCTTTAATTTATGGATTGCATTATCTAAAATAAACGTATTATTATTATTAAAGCATGTCTTCTTTTTCCATACTTCTCAGTTTCTCGTCAACTCATGAGACACATCCTAATTTGCAACACAACAATATAACAATTTCTTTGCACGTATCCTTTGCGCCACTATTTTTAGTATGTTCACGTACAAAATAAAACGTTTGGAAAATGATGCATCGCATGTGTTGTTGCAGATAATCTGCTCGGTTAAATCCACACACACATACAGAGTAGATACGACAGAGAGGCTTTCCTTTAAACAGCATAAACTAGGTACCATTTTCAAGCTCTGTGCTCAAAAAAAATCTTCAGGTTTGGTGCTTTTTATTTTTTTACCGTATCGAATTAATACTAAACACGTATAGTATACGTAGTGTAATTTAATGCCCCTCTCTCATATCAACTCTTTATATACATACGTTTTACATATGTGTATGTGCATGTAACACCGATGTGTAGTAGTGTATAACATGACGGTAACGGTAGAAGCAAGATGTGTAATAAAAAACAGCTGACAATTTTAAAAATCTCTTTATTTGATGGAACGCAAGTGCACAGTCACAGTTGTTCAGCCTACCGCCGTACATTGTGATCATAACGTAACAGTCAACATAAAACTTACAAAATAGATTAAACGTGTTCCTGTGACAAAATCAGCAATAACATTGCAAACATAATAGTTTCAGTCAGTTTTACACAATAATACATTCTAATATTGCGTATATTTTGTTGCTAAATAAGGCCTATTGAACGCGCACGATATAACCGTGAAGATATCTACGTTCGTCAGCGTCGTATGAATTTCTAAGCACAGGAAAACATCGTGCGTGTTAAAGAGGCTTAAGGCTAGATACACAACGATTAACAGGGTTAATTGTACTTTGGAAACGTACAGCAATAGGCTAAGTTTACATAGAGGTTACATCTGTCTAAGTCAGGCTGAACACAACATTAGGCGCTGTTTCAGAGTGTGTGCAAAGTGGTTTTTTGGCCAATAACCGATAGTAAATGCGCGTTTTCTCTAGTACTAAGCGACATCTAAACGAATGTTGAAATAAAATAGTGGTATGGGATTTTCAACTCTCGGTTCAGTGTCGAAAGTGGAAATTCCTAAGTTTATATTTTCCATTTTTTTTCTTGTATCGCGTATGTCACCCTAACAGTGAAGCCATTACATCGGTCTAGCGACATAGTCGACACAACTGGACTCGTGAGCAAGGGGTCTGTGCACTTTGTGCATTTTTGGCACAAATATAATCTCAGCGCGTTTGTATGTACACTCTGGCCTGCAGTTTTGCATCGATATAAAAAGGGTGACAGGATACCGAATTTTCTGTTTAAATCAAGTTATTACTTAATACCTGAAAGATGCAACTTGATTGTGGTCGGCCAATCGAACGACCAACTTTTTGATCGTTCGCGATCTAGTTACTTTATAAGGATGCGATTCACAGATCACCTTCGGAGTTTACTTTGTGAAGCAATAGTAACAGTTTATATGAGTGTTAACGTAATTGAAAAATAAATTATTGTTCATCTGCGTAGCTTTATCTAAACTTTGTTTGAATCGACGTCTAGTCTTCTAGTCTGATTGTAGCAGAATATTTAGCGTCGATACCCCTTGGTAAGATTGCTTGTCAGAGTTTTGGGCCACTGTCAAAGATCTACAGATGGTTTAACGTGCTTTCCAAACCTCGGAGGAAATTCGGTATGTAATAATAGTAAAAAGTGTGTTTAATAATAAGGTTGACCAACTAGAATCAAGGTGCGATCTGTGAATCTTACCTAACTTTTGACCCTATTTTATCAATGCAAAATCTTTCAAACGCGACCATATGCTGCGCACGTAACATTCATAGCCCACCCGACGTGCTATTAAATGCAATTACAGAAAAATAAAGTTAATATTTACATGAGCTAGTATGTATGTACATACATATGGGGGGGGGGAGACCCCTCAAACAGGGGGGCAAGACCCCCACGTGATATGTGGAACAAAATAAAACGTGTACTTATTTACAAATCATACAAAAATGAGTATGTAACAAGTTTTGGGTGGAACGAGATTCCTGAACGTAAATATTTTTTAAAAATAATATCTCTTCTTCTCTCTCTTTACAAGGAATATTATGTTACAGCCGTTTCACAGTTATTTTACAACACAATATCAACCTTATTCTCATTCTCCTAAAGACTGCTATGATTTTGACCAAGTTGTCAATGGAAGATACTCAATATTTAACCTTATTCCAACGTCTTTGAAGTTCACAATAATTTTGACAGTGATGCAAAATAACTGTGTAAAGATTATAGAACTAATTATAGCGTTCTACTTGTCTAAATAAATGTACGTCGGTATAATAATATTTTAATAATCATATGTACGAGGGAGATTGAGCGTTGAGACGTAGCGGTTTCTTTGAGCTTGTATGTAACTACACTTTATATTAGATTTTTCGATATTTTTATAGACTGGACGTTCCCAAAAAGAGGGTAGGGTTTTAAACAGCAACTTAAAAAATCATCTTAAATCTTCCTGCCTTTTACATGACCATATTGGCCGACTTTTGATTCTGGCTTCAAATTAAATCAGATTTTTCCATAATCAAAAACAGTTGGTCATCGCATATAGAGCTAATTCTTGAATTGAGAAACTCTCAGAAATCAATGTTAAAAAAAATTACATTGAGGGCTCTTGAACGCGGTTTAGATGTACCTATTGATCGTGTTCAGTTTACTACTACTTCTTGTACTATTGTCCTGTTTGCCTTGTTGGTAACACATCCAAGAGCTGATGGACGGTACTGAAAGTGCCAAACTCGTCGCCAAATAATGGGCCGACTCAATAAAAATCGCTAAAAAGACTATCGTAAAATCGGTATTTGCTCTGTTAAACGCTACATCCCAACACAGTCCCATCGCCGTAAAAAAAAAACATTACAAATAACATCTAACGCGAGCTAACAACATAACATTACACAAACGGGAACCGAACCCTTTACACAACAACCATCGACACAATATTTACAAACGAGAAACATACGTACGACACTAATTCATTATTAATTTATTTATTAATATTAATTATAAATACTTTGACATAACTTTCGTTTTTTTTTATAGAATTTGTTTTTGTGAGAATTTTATATGTAGTAAATGAGAAAATGTAAACACATCTGCTCTAAGTACTTCTCGTTTTAAGAAGTCTTTTTAAAAGCTAAAATATTATTAAATTCAGAATCTTAGATAATTTACATTGAGTGTAACTGATTCAACTGTTATCAATTAACTGGATGTAGTTAAAAGTTGATTTTTAAGTGATCGTTCGTAACTCAAGTGTTCAACAAGGGAATTGAAATTTGCCATGAGCACTTTGCACTTTGAGTTTATGTTCCATAAACTTGTTATTTAAAAAAGATTCTGAATTCAAGTTTTGTATGATTATAACCTTTTACTTTTAGTACAGCTAAGCAAGCAATACTGATAAATACTGTAGGTATTTTATTTTCAGTTTCAATTGTATCTTTTGCACTCTGATTCTTTAGGCAAAGCAACTAATAATAAACTACCAAGCACTGTTTTTTTAAAATTGCAGTTTAATAACAGTAGAAATAAGGCTTAAAATTGAGTATTAGTTAGTTAATTCTTCTCACAAAAACAATCCAGTTTGTCCATGTTCTACACCGCATCGAGATCATAGCCCCTACACAATCAGTTTAAATATTTCAAAGCCTTCTGCCTACCCCCGCGGGGTTTAGCGCGAGTATAAACTTTATATAACCGAGATAATATTAACTATAGTCAATATACACAAAGCGACGTCCACTGGCAAACATTGGCGTGCCTTAATAAGGAAAATACATTTTTTCTAATAATAATAAATATAGAAAACAATATAATAATAATAATAGTCTTGTAATAACATTTAAATCAAGTCTTAGACTGATAGAAATTGAAGGAATAATCGCCTTTTTAGTCATCGATTCGTTATGAAAGTAGTTAGTTATATTTGGGGGAGGTCGGTCAAAACTCATTGTAGATGGCACCACTATAGCTATTTCCAATGAGGTCAATCAAGCTAGTCGTTAAAAATAAAACGTACGCGTCGAATTGAGAAATCCTTTAAATAAATTAATCAGTTTATTTTTTTTTTCTCGTCGATTTAAAATGATGTAACATTACTCGCTGATCTCCGAAATCACAAAACTAATATCAATATAATTTTGTGATGAATATGGCTGGTTACAGCTTGAAAGTTTTAAACCCGACAAATGGCGCTGTGAAAATGATGTTAGTTTGAAATATAAAATTACATTCTCGTTATTTATCGAGTGGCTAGTGCCTGTCGGAGTTTTTACTCCTTCCATCTCTGAACTCTGACTTGGCTTTACATGCCGTCAAGAAATATCTCTCACCCATGCAGGTTTCCTTCACATAAGCAAGTGATGAAAATACAATACGCACATGTATCCCAAAAAATATGACCTAAACAGATTCCCAACGATATTTTTAGAACTAGGAATGGCAATGCCCTTAAGTTTCCCAGCTACCTCCCCCATTAGGAACGTCCCTATTCATCATTCGTCGTTACTGCCGCTATATATCTATAAAAAGATAGAGGTCAGTTGTTCGTTCGTCACGTGTGCTGGATGACGCACGTTACCGTCGATGTGTGGTATCGTCACCGTAGTAGTGCGGCCGTAAGGGAGAGTTCACTGCAGACACGCCTGTAGCTTCTCGATCCACTCCTGCGCAGCGTTCGCGTCGCTCGCGCAGAAGTTGTATGTGCGCCGACTTGTGCGCAACTGTGGGTGGAATTAATTTTGATGAGACATGAAAGAAAAGGATTGATACTGTTTACTTCTTTTGTTGGTAATTGTTGTGAGTTGGATGAAATTCATGGCTAATTTATCTCGATGACTTTTTAGACACACTGGAATTTCAACTGCATAGTTAAAGCCGAGAGTAGTGGGCTTTTCATTGCCAACAGTTGTAAACCTTGGCAAGTGCACGATAGTCGGCAGATCAAACAAATTGTCCGTGCTTCTAGAAGTGTCAGAAAGTTTAACTGAACATACTGAACGTTAAAGTATACATACGTCAAAGAAGGATCGATCGTCACACTTCTTAGGCGGTCCGGGAGCGGGCGACGCTTGTGTCACTGTTATCACCTCAGCCAGATCTGTGGACAATCAAACGCCATTAAGTTTTAAAGTTTTTCGAATCGGTTTTGATAGCGGTGGACATAAGAAATCACTTTCGTAGGTGTGCCCCTAAATGGATACTCAGATAAAATTTTGTTTTGGAAAAAGAATTCATGGTCGTCTGACAGAGGATAATTGAAGAATAAAACGTTTTGCGCCGACCCTTACAAGAAGGGGGCGTTGGCAAGAACATGATTATGATTAAAAGAAGTCTTGTTAAAGTTGATCTGTTGCAATTTTAAATTTGTACATGTAGTTAGGTTAATTTTTTACGCATTTTTTTACTTTACGTACCTATTTGGCGCCTCTCAATCATAGTATTATATATAGGCGCACAGATATAAAAACTGGTGAACAATAAAATTACACTTACCAATGAATCCTTTGCAGTGCGAGTCCTCCATCGCATCGTAGTACCGCAACTGATGCTTAATGGAGTCCAACACGAACCAACTGAAACAATATCAGAATCTTTATAAACAGTATGTTAACTAACAGAGGGCGTTCCCGTCAACCAAGCATTCTGTACATCAAACTAAGTACCCCTACTCAAAATTTTTTGCTGGGAAACAACTTTTTTTTTTGGTGTCAAAAATCAAATTTTACGGTAAAACTCAAAGTACTACTCTTAAAACATTGTGCTAGTGGATGCTTTAAATAATGAATGGGTCATGGAGGTAATTTAAGTAACGTTATAGCCTGAAAAACTAGAATTTACGAAAACAGCTGTGAAAAATTTGGAACTTTGACCCCCAATATCTCCGTAACCAAAGGTTGGTAATTTTTTTTTAGCAGGTATGGATGCTATACTATTGCGGGTTAACGGGAACGCCCTCTGTTAGTTAACATACTGTATATACTAGCGGACCCGGCAGACGTCATCCTGCCCGGACAGCAGCGCCACCTACCAGGTCCAATAGTGAATCTAAACCATTCTCGAATCCACTGGAACACATGCAAAAAATTTCATCCAAATCGGTGCAGCCGTTTAGGAGGAGTTCAATGATGAACGCACGTACAGAAGAATTAAAGATTTCTTCTGTACTATAGGGGAAAGGACAAAAAACTAATTAGTCTGTCAGATAGATTTGCAAAAAATATTGGACACGTATTTTTTCTTTTTTCACATAAACAAAAATGGCTGACGATAAATTTCAAAGAGGGATGGGAGGCTTTTGACTGTGTTTTAGCAGAATTTGACTCACCGTTGTTTCCACCCCTTGAGCAATGCTCCTCTCTTGTACAAATGTCCTTCATGTGTTCTGTTCTCGGCCACGTTCGACGAGAACTGTTCGTAGTACTGTTGTGATGACGATTGCAACGTTGCTACTCCTAGAAATAGAGATGAAAATATTTGATTTTCGTTCGTATTTTGTATAGTGATTGAATCCTATTCTTTACAAATTTTCTGGTAGTCTTGTTGTAAGTCAATTAAGAGCAGTTGTGTTTGTACAAGCTTTTATTTTGTATCTTAGTTAATGACCGATTAAGGGCTCGGTTAATAAGGCTCGTCGTGTGATATTTTACTCATTTATTGAGAGACGGGTCCACTGCAAAGATCGTCGCATTTAAAACTAACGAGCAAAAACTGGATTCTTGTAAAAACGTCGTTTTTTCGCCATGTGCTTGAATGAAAAACGCACAACGCGCCGCGTAACGCCCCGCGTCTCCGTAAATGAGGCCTTACAGATTTGACTGTAGCACATACAGATCTAGTTTAGATGACAATGAATGTTATTTTGAAACCAATACAGCGGGTTTCCAACGATCTAAATGAGGGCATTCATTGTTAAGACAGTAAACATATAGACATAGTGTTATTTTAATGGGACAAGCCTGTCACACAATTCCCAAACCCTCTTGTCTGGCCGAATCAGTAGTGGCGACCTCTCGAAAAGCGCCGAGACAAGACAATGAAGCTGAAAGTGCTAGAGAAACAATTCAACTGTCTTGGATCCCGCAACGAAATGAATCAGAAAAGAATAGCGGAGTAGGAAAAAAATGATAATGTCGAGTTGATAAGTGACCTGCAGAGAGCGGTGGGCACAGGGTGTCCTGGTCGGGCGGCGGCGGCGCCTTGTACTTGGTGCAGGGCGGCGCCCACGCCTCCGCGCAGCGCTCGTGGCACGCCGCGCCGCAGTCCACGCAGCGCACGCCTGTCTGTGGACACAAGTTTTAGTAACACTTACATAATAAAAAGAAGAAACATTTTCAATTAAAACTGGATTTTAATTAAAGTTTGTAACTCGTATTTGATCGTGAAATTTATTTTGTGTTTGCATATTTACTATGTAACATGAACTCATTTTCTTTTGCATATATTATACATACATAAATTGAACCACAGAACTCCACCTGCTACGATCTTCACATACTTAATTTCTGATAGAGTTGCGACAGCCACTCTATCAGAGTTCTCTGATAGAGTTGCTGTCGTTACAGGTAATCAGTGACCTGGAAGTCTGACAACTTGTCTTCTCCCAGTATTAACTGACTTGTGGAGGTCAGATAAGTAGCTGATAAATATAAAATACTAGTATTCAGCTGTATCCGGTTGGACTGTAAGCCGGCCCCCACATAAAGGGTGTAAAAGTATCCTTAACGCAAACAAAGTGTTCTCCTTACCACTGCGATATTTTTTTGGTTCTAGACCATACCTGAGAACCCCCTAGTTACGGAGATATTGGGGGTCAGTTCCAAATTTTTCACAGCTGTTCGATTGACACAGTGAAAAACAAATAGTCCTAAGCAGTTTGAGGTCGCATATTACGAAGGTTTTTAAATACATGGATCATTTTCCTAGTCCGTGTTATTACGGTACCGATATGTTCCTTCCAATTTAGGTTTTGGTCTACTATCAAACCCAGATATTTGATAGAGGATCCTTTTGAGAGAATATAGCAGGAACAGTCTACAGTACTTTTGCATGTATGCAATTTTATTTGCAAGTTGTTTGGTGGTTGCGTATTATTCCTAATGCTAAAAGTTAAATACTTCGTTTTCTGTGCGTTCAATGTGAGAAAATTGTTTTCGAGCCAAGACGACACTAAAACAAATCCTTCATTAGCTAAGCTAAACACCTCAGACCACGTGCGTCCATGAAATAAAAGTACCGTGTCGTCAGCAAACGAGATTATTTGTCCTTGTTTTAGGCTGAGACTACTCAAGTCATTAATATATACAAGGAACAATGTAGGGCCGAAGATACTACCCTGTGGCACGCCGAATTGGACATTTTCTTGTTGACTGGTGTAGCAATTAATTCTGACACATTGGGTTCTGTTCGACATGTAATCTTTTATAAGGTCCAAAGCCATACCGCGGATTCCAAGATGTTCAAGCTTATTGAGGAGTATAGGAACAGAGACTGTGTCGAACGCCTTAGCCAAGTCCAAGAAAATGCCCATGGTCTTATCTCCCCTATCCAAACCATCGACAGTAACTGAGATAAGTTTATGTATAGCATGAGCAGTTGATTTTTTCTCTCTGAATCCAAACTGGTTTTCTGAGAGAAGCTGATTAGATTCAAAGAATCTTTTAAGTCTCGTATTCATAATCCTTTCAATCACTTTAGAAATGGATGGCAGCAATGAGATCGGTCTATAATTCGAGACATAGTCTCGGTTCCCAGACTTATAAATTGGAATAATTACTGACTGCTTCAGTGCGTTGGGAAAGACGCCTTTGGAAAAACACAAATTACAGATCCTGGCAATAGGTAACGCGAGAGAGACTTAAATTACCTTCATGACCCGTTTACTATTCAAAGCATCTACATCCACTAGCACAATGTTTTAAGAGTGCTACCAATGTAGCACTCTTAAAAACTCATCTCTTCTCATCTCTTTTGGGGTCAAAAATCATATTTTACGGTAAAATTCAATAATTTTATCGTAAAATATGATTTTTGACCCCAAAAAAAATGTTGCGTAGGGGTACTTAGTTTGATGTACAGAATGCTTGGTCGACGTATGTGTGAAGGGTTAATTTACACTCTGTAGATGAGAGAAGACTAGGCATAGGATAACGATGAAAGTGTATATACCTTGAGCGGCCCCCACAGCAGGTCCTGGCAGTGGTCGCAGCGCGCGGGCGCGGCGGCGGGCGCGGGCGCCCAGCGGTGCGCGGGCGCGGGCGCGAGTGCGGGCGCGGGCGCGAGTGCGGGCGCGGGCGCGGGCGGCGCGGCGGCCAGGCGCGCGAACGCCAGCACCTCCAGCGTGCCGCGCTTGTGCCACGCCAGGGTGGCGCGCCGGACCACGCCCGATGACATGGACGAGTTGCGCTGCACGTTATAACAAAATGTTACTTTGTTAATGTTTGTCAACGCTACGTATGAATTTATTACGGTTAAAGATAAATGTGAACATGATCGGCTAAACTTAGGTTTATCTGCGAAGACCAGCTGAAGTTCGAAAAATGACAATTTGCGTCGAGTAATTTCATCTTTAATCGGATAAACTGCAAATTAGCCATAGCGAAACGGTTTAAATATATTCGATGGAACCGTCGACTACGACTTGTTATTGTTGCCGGAATGCAATCTATTCTAATATAATAAAGCTGAAGAGTTTATTTGTTTGTTTGAACGCTACAAACTCAGGATCTACTGATTGGAATTGACAAATTCTTTTTGTGTTGGATAGTCCATTTATCGAGGAAGGCTTTAGGCTATATAACATCACGCTACGTCTAATAGGGGTGGAGCATAAATGAAAAATGTTGCAAAAACGGGAAACGATATTCCTTATTGAGAGCTTCCGTTGCGTGCGATGCGAAAATGGTTTAATTTATGCAAATAACATGTATGATAGAAATGTTCCTCTTTAAAAGTTCTACAAAAAAAGTCCGCGACAGCATATATCTATCTATTGACTGTAACATTTTTTTACTATTGAATAGATTTAACATTAGAAAGCTAATTAAAAAAATATAACTATGTTGAATAGTCGATCTATCGAGGAAGGTTGTAAGCTATATATTATTATGACGCAGACGAAGTTGCGTGGGTCAACTAGTGTTACAATATTAGGCAGATTTAAGATGCAAGAACGAGCCCGGGATTTGAGGCACCCCGACTCTATGTAGCTATAATTAGACTAATTGTTCTTAAATAAGTAAGCAGTTAAGAACCTAAGCAAACAGTATTTCATTTCGTCCCGTTTGTGTGCTAGGAACTAGTCACATTACTTCTAAATTCAATAGAAGGGTTAAATTAAAAGTTCATATTGAAAGTTAACCTAAAGAGTGAAGTTTGATTATCCCCACACCTAATAAATTAATAGGTTCACCTGTCCTGAGGTTGATTGTTTGTTTAAAAAAAGTTTCCTTGATTTAACTTTAATATTATTCTATTAAAATTTCTTTATTTGCTTCTTCATTATTTTGTTACATTACATCATAAATTTCCCAATATACCTGTAACTCCAAGGTGTTGGGCAGTTCGAGCTGGTCCCACCGAACGCGCCACTTCTGCGGCAAGTGACCAAGCTCTAGCTCCAACTGTCGAATCCTCTCCAGTAAACCAGAGAATGAGTCTGGCATACTACGGGCTATGCTCTCATACCTATAAAAAATACACTTGGAATATAAAAAATAATATTGCTGGTACCAAAATCCTAGTACAACAATCTCGAGGTTTAAAGTATAGGTAATCAAGCTATTGAATATGAATGTTATGCCAGCTGGAACGCACAGTTAACACAGATTTCTTCTTAGAATTGATGAGGCACTAAGCAGCAAAATAACTCTGTACAATGTCTGATCACTAAAACGACCATTTGGGTGACTCATAAAATTGAAATATCCCCTTAATTTAAATTGACCATTTATCGGGGTGCTCCAAAATCCTCATCATCATCATCATTTCAGCTCAAAGACGTCCACTGTTGGACATAGACCTCCCCTAAGTGTCGGCACATTGACCGGTCCCGTGCGTCTCGCATCCAGCGGATCTCCGCAACCTTCACCAGGTCATCGGTCCACCTAGTGCCGCAAAATGCTTCATATAAATAAATTTTAGTTTTAAATAAAGTTTACCCAGCTGTGACAACTCTTCGCTGTGGATGCCTGCTCTCCGGTTCGGATGGCGCCAACACTTCCAGGTCATAGGGCGCCCCATGGGACAGTTCTTCGCTCGTGTAGTACTGCCATACCTCTAGTGCGCTGATTGAGGACACTGGACGGAGCACCTGTGAACATATTTATTTATTGTCAAGTTATATACGTGGCGAAAGTGGTGTGACGACCCCGTCGAGGTTGCGGGATGTTCGAAAGAAATACCGCAGCCTCGACACACAGGTCCAAATATAGGGGCCGGACAATTTTTACGTTTTCCCACTATAAATTTCTCCTGTATCGTGGGTGCGTTAACAAACATTTAAACTCACATATACAGACACCTGTAGGCCATATAAATATTTGTTCCGTTCGGGGATTGAACCCGTAACACGCAACTCAGCAGTCTAATCGCTCAGCCACTGCGCCAACCATGTCGCCATTCGAATTGCCATCAAGCAGACACAAATTCGTACTCCAGTTTGGTGTGTTAAAAATATAATATTATTATTGAGCTAAGACTTTAATGAAAACAAAAAAAAGAACAGTGCGTTTAGATTAAAGTAAGCAATAGTTTACCATGCTATAAATTTATTAAAATCAGGGTCAATTATAACGATACAATATGAATAAAATAGGGTAAGGTTTACATATATTATACTAACACGCACTGGGCCCGCGTGGTGGATTATAACCCATTCCCTCCTATAGCAAGGAGGCCTGTGTCCCAGCACTGGACACAATACAAGATAGTCATCAAAAACTCACCGGATTATCTAAATCGGGCGTGTACAAGAAATTATAGAATATGGGAGCCTTCTGATGGTGCCTGTCGATGTAGTCGAACAGCGAGTGTCCCAGTGTAGGGGCCCGGGGACCCGTTGATCCGGGGCCCGGAGCTTCCTCTTCTGAGCCCGCACCTGCCTCGCCACCGGCGCCGTATAGATACACCTGGGGAAGGACGATATTTTATTACATAAATAATTAATCTAAACTAACAGGTTTAGGAATTTGCTGATTAGGTGAAATTCAGACTCGTTCACCAACTACACACACAAACAGATCACTTTCAGACTATACACAGGCTACAATTAACTACTTTGTCGCCGCCTCGTGAATGCTTCTCATCACTGCTCGCCCTTCCAACACTCAACTCATCGACACAGCCTCCGAGCATTTCTTTGAACGGTTTTATTGATGTGTTAACTTTAGTATTACACCTACTCAAATACGGTCCACTACTTTTACTGGCGTCTATTAAACTTTAATACTTCTAATGGCCGTACCGTTTTCGGTACGATATTACGATATACGGTAATTTATCTTTAATATTTTAAAAATTAAAAGATATACTCCTTCAAAGAGAGTACTCACCATCCTATTAGTATCAGCTCTCTTGTCATCAGCAGCGGTGATGCCCAACTCGGCCCGCTGAGCCTCATTGTCCAATAGGAAGGTCCTAAAGCGACACGACACGCTGTGGTACGCTACGAAGCGTAGGTAGTACTCGTTGAACTCGAACGCTAGAGGGAATTGTTTCTGGAGCTGAAAATGGACATTTTGTTAATTTAAAGATTTTAGAGGGCGATAAGAATGTCGCGTCGTGGAAGTTTGGTAGGTCATTGTTATGGTTCACCAAATAAAAGTTTGGTAGGTCATTGTCATGGTTGACCAAATAAAAGTTTGGTAGGTCATTGTCATGGTTGACCAAATAAAAGTTTGGTAGGTCATTGTTATGGTTGACCAAATAAAAGTTTGGTAGGTCATTGTCATGGTTGACCAAATAAAAGTTTGGTAGGTCATTGTTATGGTTGACCAAATAAAAGTTTGGTAGGTCATTGTTATGGTTGACCAAATAAAAGTTTGGTAGGTCATTGTCATGGTTGACCAAATAAAAGTTTGGTAGGTCATTGTCATGGTTCACCAAATAAAAGTTTGGTAGGTCATTGTCATGGTTCACCAAATAAAAGTTTGGTAGGTCATTGTTATGGTTCACCAAATAAAAGTTTGGTAGGTCATTGTTATGGTTGACCAAATAAAAGTTTGGTAGTTCATTGTTATGGTTGACCAAATAAGCAAAATATATCGTATCATCGTCGTATTTTCGTCATTCCAAGTTAAATGCGTTTTCAGTTTCATCTTATGTCAATTCATGCCAACATTTGTTTAGATTCAAGCCTCTTTTGTTCTTTAAACAATTATATTTTACCCTGGTAATAATGTTTAAAACAGGTTTGCAACCCCTGAACAGGCAAAATATGGTTTATGCACACATCACCAACTTTTATATCTGGTTGACTGGCCTGTTGGTCTAGTGGTTAGTCACCCTAACTGCTATGCCGGAGGTCGTGGGTTCGATTCCCACCCAGGACAAATGTTTGTGTGATGAGCACGATCATTTGTTCTGTGTCTGGGTGTAATTTATCTATAATATGTATGTATTTAGAAATATATAAGTATGTTTATCAGTTGTCTAGTCCCCATAACACAAGCTCTGCTTAGCTTGGGACTAGATGGCGTTGTGTGATAGTTGTGGAATATTATTATTATTATTATTATTAATACTTGTATTTTATGCAAATAAATGATTCTTATTCTTATAATAATATTGCCCAAACTGACTAGAAAGTACTGTGTTATAAATAACTTATTTGAATCATTTTATTTATGAGAATGTTATAATACGGGTTCAGGTCTTTACCTGATGCACAGCATCCAGAAACATCAGGAAGGTGGGCGTGAAGCCCTGCTGAGGCGTGGCTCCTATGTTGGACCTCTGCTGGAACTTGTGGCCTAGGGCCAACCACTCCTTTTCCACCAGGATACGGAACCCTTCTAATGTTCGGTAATACGGTTCTAGGCAGATCTGGGCCAGTGATGATATCTGAAAAAATTAATAGAGAATTAATTAAAAATATATATATTTAAATGTCATTTGTTGAATAATTCCGAAATAAATAAATGACTAAAGCCGTATTAAAAAACATATCAGCTGTTTCAAGAGAGGTAGTTTAGAGGTACAACTTCTTTCGACGGTTTTGCTTTAGATGTAATAGGGGGCGACCCTATTGCCATTAAGTGGTACGGATCCGGGCTTCAGGGTACTGAGAAATCCCTGACGGAAAGCTGAAAACCGACCTGATGACCTTTTCGACCTGGGTGTCATATACGTGCTCAGAAGTAGCGTTCACGAGCACTACACCTCTCCATTCGTTCTGATTCGTGAATTTACCTGTGCCGTAGCATCCCATCCGTCTTCTAAAGACAGCAGTACTGAGGATCCCTGTATGTCTAGAAGATCTACGACGGCACCAGACAGTTGGAATAACTGCCGAAGTTGCCACAGCCAGCCGGATTCTTCTATTAGTCTGGACCGTAAAAAAATATTAATTTAGTTTCAAATATATACGTTTGTAATTGTAATGATATACGTTTCGTAATTGTAATGATATACAATGTGGATCTGGAACTACGACATTAAATTAAAACTAGCACTGTACTAGTCCATCGAAACATTTTAAAACACGAAGATTAGTAGTTAGTGGAAAATTTAAAAATTGCAATTTTCAAACAAAATAAATAGCAGAATCAACTGCATAAAAAGTAAACACGCTTTAACTACGAAAAGTCACTGACCTAGTGCGCGGGGTGCAGCGAGCGGCGGCGATGTTGGGCGTAGGTACTTTTTATCGGAGAACAACAAATCAGCGGCATAAACTCACTAAGTTGCGAGTTGTTAATTAATAAAAGATCACTGATTGATTAATTAATCACTTAAAACCTTATTTGAGGCATAATTAAACTAAAAAACTTACTAACTTAACCTAAATCACAAAACTAGCTACCTAATAAATGCCTAAATAACTAATATTACACTAACACCAATAAGTCACAGTAACCTATGCACTAATCCAAATATCATAAATCGTCTTTAATCACAATAACAACAAACTTTTCATAAAATCACGACAATGCGCGCGCGGCTCGTCTTGTGATAAAAAAAGTAGGCGTGTGCTCTCCTCAAAGGGCGCCGCTATGCACTGACTGACATAGTTACCGAGTCAAGGACTTTTTGCCGAAAAAAATTCCGCTCACACACACACTCGCAATTTTCTATGCACCACTAATGCATTATTTGCGTAAGTAATATTACTTTTTCTTTATAATTGTAGTATTTTGTGGGAGTGTGCGGGGCGCGTCAGAGTGGGATCGTATGACACCTTTCTCTGTCTTTCAAGCGTATTGAGACGTTGAGAATAGAATCGTAGGTTTTTGCACAGGTTCCTGACCTTACAATGTTTACCTATTATTACGGACTCCGATCTACATCATGTTGAAAAATAAGAAAATGAAAAATAATTTCCTGTGGCTAAAGTAGTCATTGGATTTGATTGATTTTTTGTATACGGGTCAAGAGCATGCCTTTCTTTACGTGGTTTAGAGGAATGTCAATCGTCCTGCTCCACATTGTACGTTTCGTAATTGTAATGATATACGTTTCGTAATTGTAATGATATACGTTTCGTAACTGTAATGATATACGTTTTTTAATTGCCTTTTTCCTACCTATTCTTATTCCCTTTGCTGCATCCAGTTAGGCTGGAAAGCCAGACCTAACATATCGCTGCCATATTGATTTTTGAGTACATTTCTCAGAACAATATCACGTTTTTTTTACAAACTGTGATTCCGTTCCGGTTAATTAATGTTTATTTTATTTAAAGCTATGTAAAACGGTGAAAATTCAAGCGAAAGATTATGTCGGAGTATTATCGACTAAAATTCGACTGTTCTAACCACTACCATGTATAGTAGCCCGGGAGAAACAAGTATATAAGATCGTGTCAAATAACTGTGCCCCTCTGAAGTTGCCTACGAGTGGTCAAAATTACGAACAAAACTGCAACTGCGCATGCGCGAGACATGGGGGCGGGCATTATGGCGGTGCGATTTTATGTCTCACTCACTCGTTTACTTTTGATGCATGCACGAAGGCGTGCATAATGTTGCACAGGTGGAATTGATAATTTTAAAAATTACGTTATGTTTTAAAAATATATAATATTTATTTTGTTTAAATACTTTTCTACGCGACTGCACCTGCGCGATCTATGCTAATGGCTAACTTCAGAGGGGCAAAGTTTTTTGACGGGTACTGTACCCCCAACTGATATCAGCTCGCCATTCCCGGCAGGTTCCATCACCAAGTAATCCTTACCTGAGGAATCCAGGATGATCCGAGGCGGGTGGTGCGGACGGCACTGCGGCTCTCATAAGTTTCTTGAAGGCGTGTTTAGTGGCTCTTGCATCAGGATATTCAGCAGGAACTAGTTCCGCGCCTGCGCAGTTGCACGCCGCGCCTCCTTTCTCGCACACCACGTAGAGGGAGGCTCGTCGACCAACGCCGCCTCCTTCGCCGCATACTGTACAATAACGATGAAATAATGATAGAATAAAGGTTATGAAGTAATTTCAGGCAGTTTTGAATCAATTTTGATTTAAATTTAATTAGCTAGTGAAACTTAAATGCGTGATGGATATCCATGATTCCGTTAAGTATTCAAAAAGGCCCTTTAAATAATGATAGTATTTTCATTTAAGCCCAAAGCTTGGCTTTTCGGTATGATTTTAAAGGGTTTCTACTACTATCTGCTAGCCTTATGGACTGCAGTATTGTTGTCCAAGCACACCACTACTAAAAAAAATTTACCTGTTATGCGTCACCTGCAACTCCCATGTCATACACAGCAGATTTTGATGCGAGGAAATCTATTGTTCTATGGTCTTATATCTGTCAAAACATGACAGATACTGAGACCTGAGACCCCCTGGTATGCACTCACCCGAGTCGGCGTCGGCGGTGGAGAGTCTCTGCCTTGGAGCGTACAGGTCGAGATGCGAGGGCTGGCGCCGGTCCTTGAGCGAGCCCCAGCGACCGAAGTGCCGCGCCGTGCCGGTGCCGCCCTTGCCGCCGCTGTTGCGACCCAACACGCTGATACGTAAGTTTTGTGTTCAAAATCGAAAGTCATTTCAAACTAGCCTGACTCAGCACTTTTCCAACGTCAAAATTTATTTACAAAAGACAGTCAGCGTAAAGAAGATGTAGTGTCAAAAATTGAAAAGTGTATGCGTGAAAATCGATTAACGAAAGGTACGAGTATTTACAAGGCAAATGTGAGTGGCAAACCCAGGAGAGGACGCCTTAAAAAGACATAGGTACACTGATTTATTGGTGCCGTTCTTCAGAAAGGACAGGTGCATAGAACTCGTAACCGGCGTGCGTGTATGAACAGAGAGTCAAAAAAATGTGATTCTTATTAGTCCGTGAATTCGATTATCGAAAAATATTGGATACGTGTTTTTTATTTTATCAAATTAATAAAAATTGACGGAGATAAAACGCCTCAAATATCATGAATGGGGGGTTGTGACGTCATTTGTAGGTAAAAATGTACTGACATGTGACGTTTTCGAGGAGTTCACGAGTCTTTGAAGCACTGTATCATCTCCATTTTTTGTTGATGTGAAAAAAGAAAAAATATGTGTTCTATTTTGAAAATCTATCTGACGGACTAATTAGTTTATTTTAATCCGATCCGAGTTATTGTGACTTTGTCGAATTATTTTGCAATTAAAACAAAAAATAAAACATGATAATTGAAAAATAATTAATATCCCCGGTGATTTTAAGGCCCCTAGCACACCAGAAACGCACCAGCACAGAAACGCGCGTTGTCGGCGCCGTAAATGCCGATTTTTCCGTTTTTAAGGATACAAACGCTTGTTTGAAGCGCATACAAAGGGTTGCAAGTAGTTGGCAGTTGCAAGCACGTAGACGTGCGTTTCACAATCGCCCCGTGTGCTTAGTTTATAAGGTCGCGTCTTTATCTGCGCGTCGTCTGCACGTTTTCAAATGCTTTAGAGTAATGAGATTAAAAAAACACCTTGTATATTTTAATAATGATTGTACTCACCCAAGTGTGCCAGCGGCTTTCGTCAACAAGGGAGTGTGAGTAGCCTGTTGGTCTTCACAACAGAGCAGTAACGAGTCCAGACTTAGGCTGGAGTCTTCTAGGTCACCGCGAGATGCTGGAGTACAGGCTACGAGGGTTGCTAGGTAACGTTCCTGGAATGGATAGAGAAGATAACCTCCAATTATAAATTTTAATTTTAGTGTGTTTCTCAATAATAGAATTATATGTATATGTAATTCTTATGAGAAATAAAGTTGTCTTTAACCTAAAGATTATTGGGTATTATGAAAGAAACGAAATAAATTATTTTTCGATGTGAATAAATATTTTTTTCTTTCAACCGGCGGTCAAAACAAAGGTGTTCCTTTTTGGTATTTTATTTTAGATACCGTTTACGTTCTAACTTAATCAATCTGATGTGAGGTTGTTCTGGTAAGTTCTTAATAGTATAATATACACAAGTTAGCAAGCCATATGTAATTAAAGTTAAGTTGCAGTTAGACCTCCATTTAATCTTAAATCAGAAAATGATGGACGATAAGAATCATGGAAGAATAAGTTTTTATCCATAATTTAAGCAAACACTATATTTAACATACCTGTTCCAAACTGGATGTGGTTTCTGTTCCACTCTGCGTGTTGCCAGGGTTTTGGTGACTCGAAGCCTTCAGCATACCCATGACGCCCTTGTGGTGGGGGGCGGCAGATCTGTTACAATGGTAATAGAGTATATAACCGACTTCCAAAAAGGAGGAGTTTCTCCATTCGTGTGTGTTATGTATTTTTTATGTGCGTTTTGTGTCTATCAGATTATTTGATGACTCAAAGGTCTTGAAAACATATTTTTGAACTTGTATTTTTGTTCTATTTTCTGACTCAGATAAAAGTGAAAAAAATAATTACTTCAACAGTACTTGATGTTACTATAGTGGGTTCCATAGAGAATGAGGAACGAGAATCAGAACGGCAGGGTTGAAGATGGACGATGATTGTCGAAGGTCACACTGTTCTTGGGCATCTGTATGTTACCTGGACAGTAAAGCGTGTGTCCTTGGATGTCTCCAGGTGATGACAGGCAGCCGTCCTTGTCGGTAACACCGCGATATCCTGCGTAGTGAGTCGTCGCCGAAGCTCTCCGGTACTGGGATTACTGCTGGGTAACTGGAAATTATGATGGTGTTAATACAAATTAAAAGGAGGTTTACGTATTGTTAGTGTTGTCTTCTGCATAAATTAGTATTTTAATTTTTTAAAGCAATTTCCTTTTGGTGACTCATGAACGGTTAGTAGAGGAATACGCTAAAAGCTGCTCTTTGTGAGTGTTTATTCGTGCAACACAAAGAGCAACTTTTAACGCTATGAAATTAACTTGAGTGTTTTTGTGACAATATTGTATTTCACTAAAAAAATCTAAGTCCGTCAGATAGATTTCCAAAAAATAATGGTCACTTTTTTTTTTCACGTAAACAAAAGATGAAGACGATACAGTGCTTCGAAAAGTCGTGTCAAGTTGTGTGACGTCACAAGGCTAGTACTATTTTACTCAAAAAAGAACACTCACTCACTTGAAAATTGACGAAATTAAAACGTGTCAAAGATCATTCTTTGACACGTTTTAATTTCGTCAATTTTCATTAATTTGATAAACGAAAAAACACGTATCCGATATTTTTCAATAATCTATCAGACGGATTATTTTTTTGGTGAAATACCCTTTACAGAGAAGGCTTACATTTCCGCGAGTCCAGAAAAAATCAAGTCTCAAATCTGCTCGCAGGGATGTGGTTACTGTAACCACTAACAAAAATGAAGTCGATTGATGTAGAGTAACGTAGGTATACTCTTAGCAAAATACAGGCCATGGGCTAAAAAAACACTAACCTCCTACACAGCGTGTAGACAGCATTGGCATGCGCCAGGCGGAAGGGCGGCTGTGCAAGGCCGAGTCGCGCCCAGTCGCGTGCGTACACGCGCTCGCGCACGCGCTCCAACGTGCGCGCGGCCGGGCTCTCCGTGCTCTCACTGCCGCCTAGTTCTAGCTCCTCCACTAGGGGACGAAATAATTATTATTATATTCTTAAAAGATTAAGAAATAGTGAAAAAATAAAAAATATAAGTTAAAAAAAACACGACACATTCACCAACACCGACTGGCCACCAGCGCATTAAAATGATGAGGTTCGTTAATTTATGATTTATTCGTTGTACAGCTGTATTCAGTTGACATAGCCATTAAAACATAATTCGCATAGAGCTGAAAATTGGTGGAGGTCTTGAATACACTATTACAAATGAAATGTCAAAAGTTCCAACCAAAGCAAAAAACTTTAAAACCAAAATCCTAAAGACACCTATGTCCCACACTTGAGGGGTCCAGGTTTGATGCTATACTCACAGGAGAGCGTATCAGCAGACAGCGAGGACATGAGCGGCGGTGACGTCAGAGACCGCGCGTCCGCTGAGGGCAGCACGTACTTCTGACGTTTTGATGGTTTCGGCTTCAGTCCGGCGCGGCGGGCTGTCTTCAGTAAGGTCTTCTTGGCGAAGCCCCTGATGACGAGATAAGGATTTGTTAGTTTTTTTTAAATAACGTTGCTACACACTAAGAATTTTCCTGTATCGTGGGTGCGGTCACAAACATTTCACTCACATACACAAATACCCAGACCCGGAACAACTATCTGTAGGTCATACAAATATTTGTTCCGTGCGGGGATCGAACCCGCGACATGCAGCGCAGCAGTCCATTGCTAGAGCCACTGCGCCAAACGTGCCGGCTTTGAAGGTTTCACAAAATGGCAAGCTATAGACAGATATATAGGAAAGGTTTCACCAACAGCGATTGCAAGCGCATTCGTATATACGTCTCAGATCGCCGTTACGTACGTGTTTAGCGAACGCATGCCTTTTTTAAACAGTAACTAGCGGACCCGGCAGACGTCGTCCTGCCCGGACAGTAGCGCCACCTACCGGGTCCAATTGTGAATCTAAACCATTCTCGAATCCACTTGAGCACACACAAAATGATACGCCATTTATTGAATTCATTTGTTACAAAAAATGTGATAAATGAAGAACCGCTCGACCAATTTTGTGCAATTTCACATAAACCATCTACTAAATAGTCACAAAGCCTAAATATGTGGTTTGGATAGGTGAGCCAGTTCTTGAGTTATAAAATTACAACGAAAAGTGGCATTGATTTTTATATTATATAGATGTAATCAATTGTTTGTATCCCGTTGTGCCTTTACTTAGAATATCGTTAATTGCTCCTTTGTTAAGTTAACGGTTCTACTTTTTCTTCAGTAGTCCATACACGAGATAACTTAATTAGCCAACGAGACTCAGCAAACGTGACAGGTATAGATATTTCAACATGTTTTTTTAAGGTCAATGATTTTAGACACGTACTTACTTGATGAACGAATTTAGAAAAACAATTTTACTGCTAAATTGAATGAGTTCATTATTTTTTTCTTTTCTTGCTTTATTGCCCTCTGTGTAAGTATAAGTTTCTGAAATAAACCTTTTCATTTTTATTTATTTACTAGTGACCCGTCCTACTTCGCACGGGTGCAAAAAAGATACTAAAACATTTCTCTTGAATCACTCTATCTATAAAAAAAACCGCATCAAAATCCGTTGCGTAGTTTTAAAGATTGAAGCATACATAGGGATATAGCGTTAGAGAAAGCGACTTTGTTTTATACTATGTAATGAAGTACGTACTTGAGCGTATTGTGCTTAGGCTGGCTGTGCTTGGGCGGCGGCTGCGAGCGCGGCGCCAGCGCGAAGTGTAACAGCGCATGTTCGGGATGCCGCAGGCGCGCTACTTGCTTGCGGAACGCCTCCACAGCCTCGCTGCTTACCTCCTCATCCAGTGCCACCTGACAGACGTACATTGTACTACCGTAACTGTACACCATTGCTCTCAAAAACGGCGAGGGAAAACATCGTGAGGAAACTGGCGAACCAAAGATGTGTGACATCTGCCAAACCGCACTGGGCCCACGTGTCGAATTATAGTCCATTCCCTCTCACAGAGAGGAGGCCTGTGTCCCAGCTGGGTGAACATTATAGGCTGATGATAACATATGAACTGCCGTACTCAGATATATTTAATGATTACTTGAGCCGTCACTTATTAAAGGTTTGACATATTTTTGCATGACAAAACTGTCAAAACCAAGCTAAGTGATGCCCTAAGGAATCATTAAAGCTCTCTGAGTGCGGCAGTAAGTGATTTGAACAAATGAAAATGCTAAAGAAAGATAAAATGACATGCTAAGCATCGGAATCGGTGTCGTTTAACAAATAATTCGTTTCATTGGTCGTTTTAATTTTAGTCACAACTAGCATAAGTCGCAGATTATTTATTAAGAAAAAAATACCCCTGTGCCAACAAGAATAAGAATAATTTTGCTTCGGGCAGAAATAAAATACGACGTTTAGTAAACAGCAATAAAACGGCGAATATTGACCCTGGTTGCTCCTAGTTGAAATACTACATTATTATTTTTTTATGTGATATATCTGTCCCTCTCATAGAGAGGAGGCCCACCCAGCAGTGAGAATATTATTGGCTGATGATATGTTTACCTTGATCAGCTGGAAGGTGGCAGACCTCAGCTGCAGACCCTCCTGTAGCGACTGCTCCAAGTGTGGTAGGTAGTGCGTGCGCACTTGTTTCTCTCGTGTGAGGGAACACAGCGGGAATGAACGGACCACTGTCTGTTCGCAGGCTGTTGACAAAAAAATAGATGTTTTATACAGGCTGTTGACAAAAAAATAGATGTTTAATAAAGTCAACATTGTTCAGGTTTATTGAGCAGATAGGCCTTCGTTCAGCAGTGGACGTCTTATGGCTGATGATGAAGTATGTAAAGATGTGTGCAACTCACCATAAGGATCAGTAGGCGTCCCCTTAAACACGAGTCTATAATTAGTGAGGAACAACGCTCCCTCAGCAGGTAGCAGGGCAGTGTTACGACCATCGCTGACGAGGTAGGCGCGCAGTGCTGGCACAGACACCGTCTCCCCGGGCACAAGTGCTGGTGCTATTATGCGGGGCTGGAACAAGAGAGGTACATTTAGAAAAAGACGGAGATAGTTTTTATACCCATAATGATCAGTACAAATGTGTGACATGAATGGTGTTTTTTACTTAGTTTCCTGCAATATTGGAAGTCTGGAACCCTCTTACAAAGTAGAATATGGAATGATAGACCGGTTTGTGTTGGTAATTTACTGTATTTTTTTAACTGCGACGGAATGGGGAACGCATACACGTTTAGGGTAGATTTTGAAAAAACCCAACAAACAACTGAAAAAAAAAAGTTTTTTACGAAAATCCTCCGATTCAAAGTGAGTAGTTATCGAAACCAACATTTTTATTGCAGTCAGGGGACCTGCAAATATATGATCCACCGAACTGTGCCTCGACTGCAATAAAAATGTTGGTTTCAGAATGTTTAATTTTGCTTTTAATATTATTTTAAGCATCTTCATGCACAATGCTGGCGAGACTGAAGGCCACTTAATGGGGCACCTGTCCTTAGTACATCTGTTGCCAGATGACTCCAGGAGGTAATGGAATTAAGTATTAGTACTTTAGCGTTGTTATTTACTGAGTGTTTATAGTAAATTTTGATGGAGTGGATGGTTCAGTGGCTGAGTGCATTTTTATATGGATTACAGATTCTTCTTCCGGATCTAGTTGTTTGCATATGTGAGTTTGAATATTTTTAAACATACTCACGTTACAGGAGAAATTAAATTAATTTTTTTATATACCCACAAAACAGTTTTACAGGAAATACCATACCGACTAAAGAGTACAAAGGACCGCTTATTTAATTTAGAGATTTCTTTTAGCGAATCAGCAAAAGAATGGAGAGACAAGAAACGTAGACAGTGGGTAAAAAAAAAAAATGTTTTGAACAAACAAAACTAAACCCCTGTAGAACAAACATACCTAATTTAAAATAAGTAAGTTTATTAATTTCTTTTATTTTTTTCTTTTTTTAAATGTTGCCCCGCACTAGGAATTTCTCCTGTATCGTGGGTGCTTTTACAAATATTTTTGTAGTAGCACATTATTTACAAATTGTATCAGGCAGCTGATATTTTTCCTTGTTTAGTATTTGTGTTGTTCAGATTCAAGGGTTGTACGGCCCTCTTGAATATAACCACACCTTCTTGATACATGTTACTGCGTACATTTCTGTATTTATTTTCTTCTTAAATAGGGGATCGGACTGAGCCAAAAAAATATAATTCTAATTAGTCCGTCAGTTACATTATCGAAAAATGTTGGATACGTGTTTTTTGTTTTATCAAATTAATAAAAATTGACGAAGATAAGACGCGTCAAATATCATGAGTGGGGGGTTGTGACGTCATTCGTAGTTAAAAAAAATGTACTAACATGTGACGTTTTCAAAGAGTTCACGAGTTTTCGAAGCACTGTATCGTCTTCATTTTTTGTTTACGTGAAAAAAAAAACGAGTCGAATATTTTTTTGGAAATCTATCTGACAGACTAATTAGTTTTTTGTTTGTCCGATCCCCTATAATAATCAAAAGCAGTATACATTATTAAGTTCTGGTGTACCTTCAGTAAACAGCAGTAAAGGGCAACGCGACGGGCCCAAAAGGCAAAAGGATACGGAACCAATTTGACCCTTTTCAAATAGATTGGCGAACAATAGCACTGGATAAAGAAGGGAACAGGCCTTTGCCCTGCAGTAGGACACAAATGGTGGACAATAATAAATAAATAAAGAATACCTACATGCGGAATACAATAAAGTATTGAGAATAATAATAATCTCTATTTATTTGTGTTAAAGATAATTTCATGCACTTCATATTAGTAACATTGGCGACGCGACAGGACGAGACAAATGAAAGCTAACATACACATGAATAGCCCCCGAACCAACCTAAATGTTTCACGGAAATATGTACCTTATTCAGTACTCAATAAATTCCATGTTCGTTTGTTGTCTTGTGTAGGTCTCGTCTCGTCGCGACGTTGGTTGCAAACAAATTAATGCTTGCGGGATTTTATGAAAGATTTGCGAAAAATGCCGGAGAGGCGCTAGAATGAAGAAAGTTAATGTATAGTTGGTGTCAAATAAGGTGGTAATAGCGGTCATTATTATAGAAAATGAGTATCAAAAAAACAGCAACAATTTGAATTTAAATACGTCGACTCGTTAATGGTTATAGTAACTGCCTCCTAGCACAGAAGTAAGAGTGCGGCTAAAGGCAGCCGGCCTTTTATAAGAAACGTTTAATATAAAGAAAATCAATGATTAATTTTTGCATAATAAAATCGACTGAATAACAACAGTCATTACATAACAACCCCCAAAGTGTTAGGCAGACGTGTAGCTTAGGAGACCCACATTTCGCAAGATATGTTTAAGTACCATGTAATAGAGGGGCGACCCTATTGCCATCAACCGGGCTCGAATCCAGACTCCGTGGCTGTTACTGAGATATTCCTTATGGAAAAACCCAATAACAATTTCCACGACCCGGGAATCGAACCCTCATGCTCAGCAGTCGCGTTTGCTACCACTACACCATCGAGGCACCCATATAGCGGTAATTAACCCACTCATCAGTGTGACTCACTCATTCTGCCGTTTTTCGTCACCGTATGTGCCACCAACTATAGTGTTAATATGAGAAGGAGAAAAGAGCTGGAATGTAGAATGAAACCAGAAAATGTATGCGCTTCGATAATGTTCGTGTTAAGTACGACTGTCGCAGCATAAAGAACGAGTAGCGCTCGCAGAGGGAAATCCTCCAACTGCCGCACTCAGAGAGCTTTAATGATTACTTAGGCCTACACTTAGTAAAGGTTCTGAAGAAGAAGTGACGTGAAGTGAAGTGAAGTGACGGCTTAAGTAATCATTAAATATATCTGAGTACAGCAATTAGTATTGTATCTTTTTTCTTTTGTTGAATTTCGTTATCTCTCATTCAAAAGTGTTGAAAAATATTTTGGAATAATAAAATAAGCTAATACTTTCGTGACTTTTAACAGCACTACATTCGGTAATTTTCGACAGTAGTCGACAATTGTCAAAGCGCATACTCTTTCTGGAAATCTCTGTCGACCTACTTAATTATTAATTTCGTATTCACAACTATAAAAACGTGGGGGCAGATCAGTGCCAAATTAAATGTTTGGGCAAATTGGAAATGAAATTATAGTATTTTTTAATCCAAATTTATTCCTTACTCAAAAACGATAAGTCGTATGGCTATCTTGTTTTAGCATTACGAAAGCGAGCGAGATAGACATACGACTTTTTGATTCGAAATCGTATCGAAGTGTTTGTGAATAAGGGACCAGCATAGCTATTCACAAACAATCGAATCGAATTCGAATCCCATATGTCGTATGTCTATCTTTTTTGGCATTAAGAGAACGAGGGACAAAAAAAAATCGATTCGGTTTCGATTCGATTATTTGTGAATAGCTATGTAGGGTTGCACAAGGAGTCATGCTTACCTTTTGCACAGGCGGCAGGCGCCTGCTCTCGCGCGCTACGGCGTCCAAGGTCTCCAGGTGCATGTGCACGACGCCCGGGATCATCTGGTGCAGGCAGCGCACGTGGTCCGCTGTCACACCGCCTTCTGTGCACACCTGGGTAACGACAATGGAGTTGTAGAAAACCTAAAACATTTATCATCATCATCAACAGCCTATCAATGTTCCCACTGCTGGGACACAGGCCTCCTCTCTTTGATAGGGAATGGGCTAAAATCTACAACGCGGGTCTAGTGCGGATTGGTAGATGTCACATGTCTTTGAATTATTTGGTTCTAAGACATGCCGGTTTCCTCACGATGTTTTCCTTCACAGTTTTGAGAGCAGCGGTGATGAAATAACTTACACGAAGTAATGTGCCTGCCTGGGTTCGATCCCACAACCTACTTTTAGTAAGTCGGGGCCGCCACCACTGGGCCACCACTGCTCAAACATTAATAACTAACTAGTATAACATGTATTTATTTATTTTTGTATCTCTTTGAATGCTCGTCATGTTTCTAAGACAATTTTTTTTTTCTTTCTTTCTATTCTTTATCACGCCTATAGTCCATGAAGGGTTAGGCAGAAGTGTATCTTATAGTGCCTGCACCTATATTTCGCCAACTATCCCGGTGTTTTGACTTCTCAGTAAGTCGGGAACGAATCCAATTGGTCACGGATGACATAATAAAAAACATTAAATCTCAAAATAATTTAGGACTTGAAATAGCTGTGCTAATTAACACAATAAATACTCCGAACTTACTTTATCAACAAATCTGGAGACCATCTTGATGACGTTGTTGCCAGCTTCTCCAGGGTCTGCCTCCTCAAACCCTGACTCCGCGTCCACACTGTCCGACTCAGCGACACTGGACAAAAAATTGTTAAAGAATCATCAAGTACGAAACTGAATGCAAAAGTCGGATAACAGAGTGTTGTTGTCGTAGAGCCTATGCCCTGCATATCTTTTTTTTTGTGGTTGGGAAATCATCGAATAACTCCTCTTGCTCTGGGCAGAGCAGTAGGGAGTGTCACCCTTCTCCTGACTAAAAACCACCCATGTTCCTTCTTAGCCCTTTGTGTCCGGGGCCGCGATATCTCTATCACCCCGAGAGGACCTGCTATGATCCTTAAATACCGTAAAACGGGGTGAATGGGGATGCAGGGGTGAATCGGGACGAAACTTTCAAATGGTGTTGAACTTAAAAAAAATATAGTTTGTTGCTAACAAGGACACTTGATCTTTAATTAAAAAACAGTAAACACATTACAATCTTTTCTGGCAACAAACTATATTATTTCAATGTTAAAATCCATTTTAAAGTTTCGTTCCGATTCACCCCTGCATCCCCATTCACCCCGTTTTGCCGGTACTCCTTTTGCCTCGCTCACTGTCTTATATCTGCTCATACATGCACGCCGATGACTCTTTGAAGAATGGGCCATAATCGCCCACGTGGGCCTAATAAGAGGGTTAGTAAACTTGCCTATTAGTAATACTATTGCTGGCTCTATCTGCGTCATCGCCTCTGACGTCAGCTCGTCTGCCGGCGCCCTCTAGCGGCAGTAGGAGGTAAACCATCCGGTTCGCGTAGTGTATGGCTTGGCTGTATAGCGTTGACTCCTCGCTTGCTATTAACTCGCGTTGTTTTTCTGTTAGAAAACAAAAAATAAGTAAGTTTATTTTATTCTTATGTTTTACTGGAAGCTTTCATCTTCGAAGGCAAGTCAGCCTCATCGTAACTTAACCTATTCTGAACTACGCATAAAATAAAAATTAACATAACAAATCAGCCAGGATTAAGGAATTGCTATGTTTTCAGTGTTAATACTGGTTGAGGATGTTTTAAATATACATATTTAAATATAGCTAACAAATAATATTTGAATGGCAAATACTCAAGTAGGACAAAACAGACGTAACCACACGCAAGTTTTTATTCTAAATAAATTCAATGACCGGAGCCTCGATCTGTGAAAAATGCTACCACCCATGTTCCTCCTTAGCCCTTTGTGGCGAGGCCGCGGTATCTCTATCGAACAACCCGCAGCCCCGACTGGTTCAGGTATCACCTCAGTTAGCCTTTAAGCCTGTAAGAGTCTAGTCAGTTTTATTTTACCTGGAGGTAAGCTAGGCCATAGCCTCATCTGTTCAGCCGCGATCTCCAACGCGCTCGGCTCTTGGGCCTTTAACAGCGATATGTAATCCTCGTCATCTCTGAAACAATACAAACTATTCAGTGATTCTATACGTTTTACACAATTGCTTCGATGACGTCACATCTTGCTTAATCAGTCGTAGTGAGACTTTTGAGACAAATTTTGGAACGCTAAAATAAGGAGCTTATTACCTCTCATATCAAAATTAATAATTATTGTGATCAATGATTGATCAAAGGTGAGATCAGCCATTGAACTTTGGGTCTTAAAGTCTTACCTTGGACTAGGTACTCTCTGATGAAGTGAAGGATTCGGAAGGTATAAAGCTTTGATGTCCCTCTGAACATCTTGGTAGAAGGCAGCCTCCCAGAACTGCTGGCTCGTCCACACTGCATGTTCCTAAACAAGAGTTGATTGAAATTAGCAAACACTTTATAAACATTTAACAATGAATTTCTGGACAGTAACGTGAGAAGCAAGTTTTGTTATTTGTTCCCCTCTGTATGCAAAAAAACGTAGAGCCGTTACACCCGGCAGCCATCAGATCTTTCATAGTGGTTACGGCTAGGTTTCAGTCAAGTCTAAAAGTCTGACAACCAGTCTTAAAAAACCTTGTTATCCAGGAGCTGGGATGAGGGAGTCAGACAAGGCAATCGCTGCATGGACGGATAAACAGATCATGAATTTTGTGAATAGGGATGTTTCCTGACTAAGCAAAATATGATTCTGTGTAGTTCGTCAGTTAGATTATCGAAAAATATTGGATACGTGTTTTTTGTTTTATCAAATTAATAAAAAAATAATAAGATAAAACGCGTCAAAGATCATGAGTGGGGGCTTTTGACGTCAACTCGTGGTAAAATGCAGTGCGATGTGACGTCACACGAGTTTTTGAAGCACAGTATCGTCTTCATTTTTTGTTTTATTTGAAAAAAGAAATAATATGTGGTCAATATTTTTTGGAAATCTATCTGACGGACTAATCAGATTTTTTTGTCAACTACCATATACTGATCCTGTAATTTTTATCATCTGCCTTTTCCCTAACTATGTTGGGATCGGCTTCCAGAGTAAGACTGGATTTCTGACAGCCGGGACCAACGGCACAGAGGAAACTCGGTAGGTAATGACGGTATTATTTTGCCAAGAGATGTATTCACAAATGCATTAGATACAGTTTGAACTAGTTGATCGACAAACCTACCTGTATGCACATGTAAGCGTATTGTATGACACCGGTGCAAAGTTTCCTGCAGTAGGCTGTGGCGAGTGGCAGCATGGCGGCTGCCATCGTATGCTCGTCCAGAGCTGTGGCTGATTGTAGGGTGCAGTTCGTTAGTAAGAGAAACCTACCTGTATACACATGTAAGCGTATTGTATGACGCCGGTGCAAAGTTTCCTGCAGTAGGCTGTGGCGAGTGGCAGCATGGCGGCTGCTATCGTATGCTCATCCAATGCTGTGGCTGATTGCAGGGCGCAGTTCATTAGTCTATAACAAGGAGAAGTTCAGGTTAGAAATATGTAGTTAAAAGTTCTAGTCTTATAGATGGTATAGTATCACGGGCCGGTGTCCGCAACTCCCTGTCCAAAGCTCGTAATTTGCGTACACGCTTGTGATTTAGTCTTATGAATAGTAATGCATTGGTTTAAGTTCTACTGACTAAAAACCACCCATGTTCCTTCTTAACCCTTTATGTCGAGGCCGCGGTATCTCTTACAACATCCCGCAGCCCCGACGGGGTATAACAGAGCCTCTCTTTGTATAAATTACCCGTACAATGCGAAATCTACATAAATGAATGCTGTATATCTTTTCTTTTAAAAAACATGTCTAAAACGAGAAATAATGTTTTAGAAAAAAATAAACAAACTAAAACGATTGATTAGATACACCGATAACATGTCATCAATATATGTAGTTGACAACTGAACAGGATGTGAGTGCAAATGGTTGCATGATACTTTTACACGGAAACAACTAACGAGGACATTCAAGGCGAAAAGATACATCAAAATAATGAATTTGTTTACCGATATATATACTACATGTGTGCAAGCTTTTATGTATTATAGATGTTGCGGAACAAACAGTCACAGTTAAAATACATTTTTCACCGAAAGGTTTATTTTTTGCGTCACTCTTTTCTTCAACCTTTAGAAAAACCAACCAATGCATGCAATGCTGAGAATACGTCTCTGCCAACTCTCGAGTTTTGGCGGATTTCTGTCTTGGCTGTTCAATGCTTGCTGCAGTTAAACTAAGTAGATTATTTTTTAAATGTCACACTGGCAAATAAAATATTAAACAGTATTGATTAATATTTCGACAAAGATGTAAGTATCGGTGTCGGATTGGTCAATGGTACATGCTATATTGATATCAATTTTCTAGTTATCGATCTCATCATCATCATATCATAACAATACGCCTATAATCCCCCAAGGGTAAGGCAGAGGTCTACCTAAGTACAGTACGATCAAATTATCTTGACAGGTCTGAACATAGGCTCTGCGAACTTTTGCGCATGTATACTCGCGAAGAAAACTGTTATTGCCACATAAACACATATACGATCAGAAAATACCTAATACAGTGAGAAAATACAAATGAAATAAATATCAAAACACTTTTAGATACCTAGTCTACATTTTTAACTCCATTTTCTTTTCCCCTTTCATATACTGAGTTAAATCGTAAATATTTTTTCTCGCCTGGCGATTTAAAACACTACTATACTTTGGTGGCATATTTGACGAAATAAGTGCCCACTAAGTTTTCTAACAAATAATAAAAAATAACAGTAATAATAAAAACAACAAACAAAAACACAACGAAAACTTTTCTAATCGAATGTGCTCAAGACAGAGATAGCAACACAAACACCAAACAAATGCTGTCGTGTGACTGAGATAATAATACCTCGTACCGAATATTGCCGAACTTGCACGAAGGTCACGAAGTTAACAAAAAGAGATGTGCATGTGCATGTGCAATGGGTGTCGTTTAATCGATTATTCTTCGAATCGATTGAAATTAAGTAATAAAAAGATGTTTCTATTCAATTTTATATTGAGGTTTTAAATATTCGTAAACATTCGTTATTCAAGAAGTCTGTAATAGATTTCTAAAATATAAGTAAATCATGTCTTTTAACAGAGGAAACATAATGTTACTATTCATTTTTTTTGTAATAAAGACGAAAACTCAATTATTAATGATTAAATTCACTTTATTAGTTAATGTATTCACTTAAATATCTTCTAAACACTAATAATAACGTATTCCAAATAAAACTAATCAATTACGATATTTGATCGTATAAAGGATTGATTGTGTTTATGTAAGGTGCATCTCTAGCCTAGACTACCGCCCCCCGAACTTCACCTCATGTCACCATTTGGTTCCTATTAAATGTTACTGCGCAGCGTTCTGCACGAAGTTCGGACCTGCCAAGATAATTTGTTCGAACTGTATATACACCCACATTTCGCTGTTACAGAACGTTCCGTCAACAGGAATTAAGTGTTGAAAAACAAACGATTGCTTGCGTTGCATTTTTACCTTTTATGTTGTAAAATTTTAAATTGTATCTAATTTCTACATTAGATTCACTCATCTTGACGGTACGAAAAACAAATGAAAATCACACATTTACCTAATTAGAATTTGGAATTATGTTCTTTAAAATTTAAACTCAATGATACCAAAACCAGCCAGGTACAAATAGTATAGCCAAAGAGATTTTATTACAAGTTTATAATAATACTATAATGCGAAAAGACTTTTTCCTCAACCTAATATACCGTTGGAATACTTAACTGTACCTCAAAATCAGACAATCAGGTGATAATTATTATAATATTTATTTACAACGAGGATAGCTAACAAAATAAATAAAGGAGAAAAGCGCATTGTTTCTATATAACTACAATGTTGTGAATCACGCCATCAGATAGCCATGATGATAGCTTCAGAACATGTCACTTTGTATTGGGTATATATTAGCCCTAATATGACACGAAGATATTGTACTAGAAATTTGTGAAATGTCGAGAGCGTTGGTTATATGTAGCGCTCTGTTTGTGTGTGTTTCCGTGGTTTATGCAAAATCTAAAAATTATGTAAGGTCTTTATTTTAGAACACGACTTTTCCCTTTTCTTTGCAATGAACAGTAAAAAGATAAAAATACAGTATTTACTAAAGGATAATAATACTTAGTTTACGAAAGAGTCAATTATGTATCCACACAGTGTATTATTAAATAACACTGAGTTCGGCACTTTAACCCAAGTTCTTTAAAAACTCCAAAAATAAGTCAAGTTAAAATTATCCTTAATTGCAGGGTAAAGGCGTCTGGGAAACGTTAGAAATAAACAAATGTGAAGAGGACAACCACAAGTTTAAGTTTGACATCGAACTACTGAAGAAGATCAATGAGACTCATGACGGATTCAAGGGACATATTGTGTTGGATGAAGACTTTGACGAAGCTTACGGAGTATGTGGTTTTATTGCTACATCTAGTGAATTTCCTGCCCTTTTTGTTGATTGGGAAGTCATCAAATGACCCCTCTCGCTCTGGCCGGAGCAGGAGGGAGTGCCAGGCTTCTACCGACTTCGGGGCTGCGGGTTGTTCAGAAGTTACCGCGGCCTCGACATATAGGGCTAAGAAGGAACATAGGTGGTTTTTAGTCAGTAGAAGTCTGACACTCCCTGTCGCTCTGCCCAAGAGCCGGAGAGGTTATTTGATGATTTTCCACCCGCCAAAAAAAAAAAACTTCAACCGACTAAAATCACCGATGTTCCTTCTTAGCCTTTTGTATTCTTGGGCCGCGGTAACTTTCACGAACAGTTCCGCAGCCCCGATTTTCGAACGCGAGCACATTTCTTTCATTCTGCTCTGTCAATCGTCACGCTTTCATTTACATTTCCTCACATAATCCATCCCTCGTTCCCTTGGTTCTTCTCTTTTTCCATTCATCAACAATAGAGATGTTTACCGACTTAAAAATATGATTCTAATTAGTCCATCTGTTAGATTATCAAAAATATTGGATACGTATTTTTTGTTTTATCAAATCAATAAAAATTGACAAAGATAAAACGCGGCAATGATTTGAGTGGAGGATTGTGTCTTAGAATATGACGTCACACGAGTTTTCAAAGCACTGTATCGTCTTCATTGTTTGCTTACGAGAATAAACAAAACATAAGTGTCCAATATTTTTTGGAAATCTGTCTCACGGACTATTTAGATTTTTTTAGTTCACTACCCTATTATATAAATCATTTCACATCACTCTTTTAGTCACATCAAATTCGGCCCTCCTTATCATAATATGACAGATCACACAAGAAGACCGGTTTACTTTCTTTTTTTCCTGATGCTGTCGTGATTGGTCTAAAGTTTTTAATTTTAAATCGTACTGTTCAGGTTAATCATAAATTTGACTGATATGTAATGACATATTTTCAACGCTATGTTACTTCTGCGCACCAGATCCGTTTACAAATGTGCAAGTTCGTGGACGGCAGCTGCAAGAATCAGCAAATAGTAGGAGACGACTGTTTGATCGACTTCTTTTACAAATATGCTAAGGAGAGCGTCACAGCTTGTTTGGAGGCTGCTGGCTTGGACCCGCCGGAGATGCCCATACCAAAGGTATTGTAACACAGCATCAAGCTTGATTTCCCCGAAAGGTTAGGTGGAGGTGTAACCTTTTGTTTACAATGACGCTTCTACCTAAGGTATTCCTCCGAAGGCGACTTTTAACTGCAAACATCAGAGGTACTCGTATCACCGCTAACAATGACACACTAGAATATTTCAGCGTTTCTCGCACATCCAAATAACATGACATGATGCCTGTCATTAAATTCCTGAAGGGTTAGGCCTAGATGTATCTAATATTATACCCACATTTTACCGGAAATGGTCAAGTCCCACGGATACCCCGGGCGAGCTAGTTGCCATCAACCGGGCAAAAAAAAAATGAAAAAAAAAGTATAAAATGAAACGATAAATATGTTTTCTTTCTTTATTTGTCTGATTTCTAGAAATTCCTGATGGATCAACCCAATAACACTTTAACCGAACCGGGAATCGAAGCCAGCGCCTCATGCTCAGCAGTCGCGTCGACCACTAAACCAACAAGACAGTCCAAATAACGTGTTCCTTTTTATGTCTACAGGGTGAATACGACATAGAACAGTACATCTTAAGCAATGAGCCTACTATCAGCATGTTTGGCATGTTCAAATTCAAAGTTTTTGTTCTGGAAGGAGACGAAGAAGTCGGTTGCTTGGAGACTGTAGTGGACTTCCAGAAGATAGAAGATGAGCAAGAGGAATAGATTGGAATTGATATTGAAAAATATTTTTGATGTTAAGAAAGATTCAGTACTTATTTTATTTTCTTGTCTTCGAAGGTAGTGTTTAATCACATTTTGTGCGTTAAATAAAAGTTATTTGTGAAAAGCTGGTTAGTTATTTACAAACATATATCACCTTTTTATTCCTAATCGAAGTTAGGTTGGGAAATAACTTTCTCTTTAGGTTTTATATTTATAGTTTCCGCACAACTACCCAAAGCAATAAAACAGTAGGCATATCTATCGTAACTAAATGAGAAACATGTACGGCCTTAATACAAAAATGGTAAAACTCACTTCGATAATATTCAAAAGAAAGTGACGGCATGCCAGATAAACCAAGTCTAAGTTAAACCCAGGTTTAACCACTTTTGTAATAAGGCCGAAGGAGTTTCACACCAATGCTTGCCGATTCGAACATAGTCCAGCTTTGTCATTTGTACAGACTTTACAACTCAAGGGAAAAAAGAAATAAAAAAAAAAGACCTGAAAACGATAAAAGACTAAGTAAATGTAGAAAGAACAACTTTTGTCAGGACTTTCCAAATTTTGAAATGGTAGCCCTAGCTTCAGACCGTTGCAATTGCAAGCGAGAACCATGCCAGCTGCGAGTGCTGCGACATAATTGCATGCGAGAACCATGCCAGCTGCGAGTGCTGCGACATAATTGCATGCGAGAACCATGCCAGCTGCGAGTGCTGCGACATAATTGCATGCGAGAACCATGCCAGCTGCGAGTGCTGCGACATATCTCTGTATGTTATTTAAGATGAAAGACAGCGAGCAACTAATACTAAGCAAGCGGCCGCTTACTTGCCGCTCACACATACATACACACTCACCCGGGCTCAGCCATAATGATTATTTCAGAAGGGATTTGCATATCCTCAAGAGAACAGTGAGATGTATGATAAAGGGTCTTTTATTATTTTATGAGACAAGCCCGCCTCACTATTCCCAAACCACTGTAACTCCTGTAAGCCAGAATCAACAGTGGCGACCACAAGAAATGCGCCGAGACAATGAAGCTCGACGAAGTCCCAGAGAAATAGTTTAACTGTCTTCTATTTATCTTCGGGGACGCCGGCAGACACCAGACGGGCGATCAGTCCTTTCGTTGTGGATTATTTCGCCCAGTTCCCCATTTTGGTGGATCCCCTTCATGGGTTACTGGTGGTCGGCATCGCGAATCTTCCTGTTGCCTTGCAGAAGCTCACCAGTTGTTCGGTGGAGATTTCTGCGAGCTTCTCTTCATTAATCTCATCTGTTCCTAGGATTTCCCATCTGAGTGGCCCATACATTGTGCATTCCGCCACAAGGTGGAAACTTGTTTCTTCTGCTTCTCCACATGCTGGGCATATGGGATCTTCCTTTACTTTCATAATCGTCAGATGTCTATTGAGTCCACAGTGTCCTGTTGCGACCCCTACTACTAGTCTTATGTTTCCCCTGCTCATTCTGAGTAACTTGTGGGATTTCTTTTCATCATATGACTTTAAGAAGATTTTTGATTGTCGACAACCTTCTGTTGCGTTCCATCTTCTATTTGACTCTCTTGTAGTTATTCTATGGATGATTCCTTTTGTTATATTATGTGGGATCGGTAACCTGTAACCCTTTAACTGTCTTGGATCCCGCAACGAAATTAATCAGAAAAGAATGGCGGAAGAGTAAAGAAGGGTCTGTTTCATTTTAATGGCACCTTAAGATGTTCTTAACATCAGATTGTTTGTACCCAACACCATGTCTTCGGGGTTGTTAACTTAATACCAACTGCCGTCTCACGAGCACGGCTCATTCAACACTTCAATAAACTTTGGACTATGGTGGGACGCAAGACGCAACTATCTAAAACTGAGCGTAGAAACTCTCAGATATAACATCCAACAATAAATCGTTACAAAATCGAAAAACAAATACAGCCAAATTAAAAAAGCTGAGCACAGTACCTCTTGTATCTCCAGAACAGTAAGGTAGACTGACTAAAAAAATACGATTCTATTTAGTCCGTCTGTTTGATTATCGAAAAATATTGGATATATGTTTTTTGTTTTATCAAATTAATAAAAAATTACGAAAATAAAAAGTGTCAAAGATCATTAGTGGGGGGTTTTTTGGTAAAAAAATGTACTAAACTATGACATTACACGACTTTTCGAAGCACTGTATTGTCTTCATTTTTTGTTTACGTGAAAAAATTAAAAAATGTGTCAAATCTATTTGACGGACTAATTCATTTTTTTGCCAACTACCGACATGTGTGTCAGACCACGCACAGTAAAGGGTTCCGTAGTCAGCATGAATGTTGTTGTATGCACAACAAGTTTGTAACTTTGTATTACAGATGATTTCTTTATTATTTCTAGTCATAAACCAACTCAGTTACGGTCGGCTTCCACACTAAGCGGTTACAGCTGAATAGGTACCAGTATATTACATGGAGCGACTGCCTATCTGACCTCCACCAGTTAGTACTGAATAATACGACAACCCTCGATGTAAGTGATTGCCAGACATTCGGGTCACTGACTACCCGTAACAATTGTCAAATATCTACAAATGTCAGTCGGGGTCAATGGCATAATGGTGCTTTCCGAGACATGAAAGAGTTCCAAGAATGTTACGCAAAATTAATTGGATTAAAGGTATTGCTCAAAATAATCAGACGTCCCATACAAAATTTTAATACCAACTCGACACAAATGTATGGGGCAGCTGATTATTTTTTCGCGATGGTATCAATGCAGCACGCTCTGGAGTGTGCCTTTCTGTTACACGCTGTATAACAGGAGCTTCCATTTGTAACTGACTTCCCAAAAAGGGGAGGTTATGTGTTTATTTATATACATTTGTTCCAGAATGTATACCGATAACGCCGTGATTTCTGGGCCGATGGAGGTACCTGCGGGTCTAAAATGGCCGCTTTATCAGAATCCACGCAGAATCTTAGTATGAATCACGTTAAAATTTCAAATTCTTAAAATGGGCTTAATATCTATAACTATAAAGTCCATTTTAAGAATTTTAAATTTTTAACATGATTCATATTTACGATTCTGCTAAAGCGGCCATTTTAGACACCCAGGTCAGAGGAAGCCTCCGCGGTGGTCCCATATAGGATGACTGGTATTATTAACCGAAATTAAATCTTAGTTTGTTATCATGAGTACAGTCTCGTTTCAGTATCGGTCATTTACCTGTCATCCTATAAAAAAATTATTAATTTTGCTCGAGTAGATAAGTGGATCCCAAAAGGGTAAAAATACCCAACGAATTGGTAGTAAAAATTCAATGAACTCACCGACCTCCGAAAGTAAAGCTATTTTATATTTTTTGTGTGTTTTAGGGAACTGGGATTTTATTTCTAGCAAAAAAGATCTTTTACAGAGCGGGAAGAAAATTATTGCCGTTTCCACAATTTACTTCTTAACACTACTACTTTTTTTTACTTTTAGAACGTTGATGTCAATCAATCATATCCAAAAACAATAACATTTATATCAAACAGTAACCTTCCACTAACATTATTGGCATAACTACGAGATAATTTGCAATTAACTCGATACCTATTGAATATGAAGTACATAACGATGTATATCGAAACTCGTATTGATGCTCATCACGCCATTAGATATCATCAAAATGGCCGCTGAGCATGACATGTTCACAAGAGATATTATAAATGGGTGCGATTGGGTGAAAAGCGTAGTATCCCAACAAAAATGTTGGGCCGAAACAGTGCAATGTTGAAATTGTGGGCGCTGTGTTGTGTTCTTCCATTCGTGTTTTGTACGGGTGATATTGTAAGATTTCAAGACCATATTTTATGTATCGTGTATGTAGTTAGCAGCGGTGACCCAATGGTAGCGGCTCCGACTTACGAACAATAAATCGTGGGTTCGAACCCAGACAGGCGCATTACTTTGTGTAATTTATTTCATCACCACTGCGCTCAAAAACAGATGGAAAACATCGTGAGGTAACCGGCATGTCGTAGAACCAAAAAATCGAAGACTTGTGACATCTGCCAATCCGCACTGGGCCCGCGTAGTAGATTATGGCCAATTTCCTCTCAAAGAGAGGAGGTCTGTGTCCCAGTAGTAGGAACATTAATAATATAATAAAAATGGTAGCCTGGGTCATCCCACTGTGAGGCGAAGATCTCTTGCTATTTACCTCCAAATATTTCGATCCATGGTCAATGTGGCACACTGGTCGTTGGTTCTGTCCAGCTCGTCTTGCCATCTCCTGTGAGGTGTATCGCGTTGCCTATAGGCACTTACAGAATACTGGTATTAGCTGTACTTACTGCACTGGGAGCTGATACCAACAAAATAGGGATGTTTACTTAAAACAATGTGATTCTAATTAGTCCGTCTGTGAGATTATCGAAAAATATTGGATTCGTATTTTTGCCTTATCAAATCAGTAAAAAAATACGAAGATAACCCTCCTTTTGGGCTTCGCCGCAGTCGGGTAATAAAACGCGTCTAAGATTTGAGTGGGTTGGTGACGTCACTGACCGCTAAAATATGTCATACTAATGTCTCAGAATATGACGTCACACGAGTTTTCAAAGTACTGTATCGTCTACATTGTTTGTTTACGTGAAAAAAGAAAAAATACGTGTCCAATATTTTTTGGTAATCTATATGACGGACTTATTAGATTTTATTTGTTAACTACCCTATTGCAAAAAGTCGACCAAAAAATTCAAATTATCGTAATAGAGCGTGAAAGACATTAGATCCTGGGTTCGATTATCTGGTCGGGCAGCGTTGGTCGACATGTATTGCCTGGTTGATAGCAATAGGCTAGCGAAAACCCATGGGCCTTAAACATATCTGGTGTAATGTGGTTGTACGATAAGCACACCTCTGCTTCGCTCTTCGGTGTTGTAAAGTAACCCATTATCAGCCTATAATGTTCCCACTTCCCACTGCAGGGACTCAGGCCCCCTCTCTAGGTGAGGGATGCGTTATAATCCACCACGCGGGCCCAGTGCGGTTTGGCAGATGTCGCATGCCTTCGATTTTTTTTTCGAGGTCATACCGGTTGTATCACGATGTTTTCCGTTTTTATAGCAGCGGTGATGAAATAAACTACACAAACTAATGCGCCTGCCTGGGTCCGAAACCACAACTAACTGCTCGTAAGTCGGGGCCGCCTCCATTGGGCCACCGCTGCTCAAGCACTAACTCACAACCATAATAATGATTTTTTCAGGGACCTGGAGTTTGGCAAGTAAACTACATAACGAAATGTGAGACCAACATGCACAAGTTTAAATTCGATATCCTTCAAAAAAAACTTAACAGGACACACGACTGCTTCAAAGCAGGGTTTAAGCTCGAAGAAACCTTTAATGGAGATTTTGGAGTAGGTTTTAACTTTTTATATTTGGGATAAATATTTTGATAATGCCGCAGCTGTGAAGGTCTGGTGGAAATGGTTCGACAGGCTTACTGAGATATTTGATATTTTTTCGCTTTGCTTTTGATAAATTATTTCATTATCACTGCTTTGCTCTAAAAACCGCGAAAGAAAGAAGAACCATACAATAATTTACATCATCACATGGATTTGTGCATTTACGGCCCACTCTCTAAGGTCTATGTCGAGAAATGTCGTAGAAAACCATAACCAAGTTTGTGCGCTCGAATGGTGCAAATCGAAGAGTGCCTTTTGGCAAAGTCGGGTAAAAATATAAAGAACATCACAGATGGCCGAAAGTTCTGGCGTGGCGGCCGCGAACAGAAAGACATCGCGTTAGAAGGCCTCCCACTAGGTGGACCGATAACCTGGTAAAGATTGCGGGGTCCCGCTGGATGCAAGACGCACGGAACTTATCAATGTGGTAACACCTGGGGGAGGCCTATGTCGACCCCTTTTTTTGGCTGATATGATCATGATGATGATGATTTATTTTTTAATCATGCCTGCAACAAATTCTTGCACAGCCATTTTTGGACGCCTTGTTTTTTTTTGTGCTTAAACCTTTAGTAACACCTTTTTTTTCCAGGTCCGCATAGACATATGTAAATACGTGGATGGAGGATGCAAGCAATACCAGGTGTTATCCGACGACTCCATTGTCAATTTCGTCAATAAATACGCAGAGAATAACGTCAGGTCTTGTTTGGAATACGCTGGCATCGACCCGCCCGAGTTTCCCATTGCTCCGGTAATCCTTACTAATAATAATAATTATGATAAATGCGAAATTAACTCTCTGTCTGTCGCGCTTTCACGCCAAATATACTGAACTGATTTAAATTAAATTTGTTACCTACACAGTTAGTCTAGAGTCCGAGAAAGGACATAGGCTACTTTTTAATATGAAACAAGTATTGTAAGGGATTGAAAGGGGGGGGAGGGCGTGAAAAGCTTACTTTTGGTCGCGATAACCGACATCTACGCGAACGAAGCCGCGGGCATCATCTTGTGTTTTTATACTTATGTTACAAAGTAGTACAGTTTATAAGTTTGCATGAAGGGGTAATCTTCGGAATTACTGATAAGTTTCCGAAAAATTCTTTCGCTCCTGGAAAGATACGTTTTAAAGGGTATACTTTCCAAGCGTAACGTAAAACACAAAAGCTAGACTAACAAAGATCAACTACAGACTTTTATGGTACTTATTTACGGATGTATTCACGGTACACGATTTCGGAGAGATCTGATTCTGCACGATCAATCATAGACGGGCGGCAAAATCGTCTTCTTGACCTTGTCCCATGTTACTTGTGGTCCAGTTATATTATAACATGTTGTTTTTCTTATTTACTCCTCTGTCAACTGTCACGCTATAATTTACTCCTTTATTTTTCATATCACACAACCCAACCATCGATTCCTTGGTCTTCATATCTCTTTTAGTCAAATAAGATACGTCTCTCTTCATGAAATGTATGCATTCGATTTTACCACCCAACCAGTGCCAAAACAAAAGCGTCCCATAAATCTATTCTACTATTATAAAGACGATTATCTAATATTATCAAGAAGAATAATCTGTTTGTATGTTGGGTGTACTCTCCGGAACTAACGATGCAATTCAATTCACTGGTCGATGTAATAAATAACGAACGTAACGATGCAATTCAATTCACAAATCTTTCCTACCGCTACGAATATTGTAGCTATCTGCTACAATATTCGTAGCGGTAGGAAAGATTTGTTTTTTTTGTATGTAAAGAATAAGCACTGGACCGATTTGAAAAATTCTTTGGAAAGCTACACTATCCCTGGGTGACATAGGCTTTTTATCTTTGTATTCCCACGGGACCGGGAACTGTGCGGGTGAAACGCGCGTGACGTCCGCTAGTAAATTTAAATTATACCATGCATAAGTATTAGCAGAGCTATCACAATTTTGAACGAAGTCGCGGGCGCAAAGGTAACTTTGCATTATCCCTATATTCCCACGGCGACGAGAACGACGTGGGTGGACTTTACGTCCGCTAGTAAATTATATTTATACTAGGCATAATTAGCAGAGCTATCAGAAACTAACCTCGATATGCCTTATTCGCAGGGAGAATACGGCATAGAGGACTACATATTTGACTACACGGAACTGCCTAACGACGGTATCTACGGCATATTCTGTGCGAAAGCCTACATGCTGAAAGGTACCGAGGAAGTGGGATGCGTGGAAATCCATTTGGAGTTCAGAGAGAAGCAGGAAGAAGATGACGATGATTGTGATGACAAATAGGTTTCTTTTAAAAGGAGTTTTGATGTTTTACCTTTTTGTGGGCTCTAGTTGCTGGAAAGACGTATTTTATCTTATTAAATTAATGTTTAGCTTTCTTTATGCTGCTTGGTATTGATTCCTGTAAATATTTTAAATACAGTTTACATAACTGTTATGTAAAAATATGATAAATGGAATTTTTCGTCTCTTTAAATAAATAAATGATTTCAAATGACCATAGTATTATCTATAAAGGGTGTAAAAGTACCCTTAACGCAAACGAAGGGCACTTGTTGTCCCCACCACTGCGATCATTTTTTTTGTTCTAGACCATACCTGGGAATCCCCTAATTACGGAGATATTGGGTGTCAAAGTTCCAAATTTTGCACAGCTGTTTTTGTAAATACTAGTTTTTCAGGTTATAACTTTACTTAAATTACCTCCATGACCCTTTTACTATTTAAAGCATCCACTAGCACAATGTTTTGGGTATGCTACATTGAGTTTTAACCTAAAATGAGATTTTTGACCCTAAAAAAAAGTCGTTTCCCAGCAAAAATGTATGCGTAGATACTTAGTTTGATGTACAGAATGCTTGGTTGACATATGTTATGTGAAGGGTTAATTTACACCCTGTATAGAATAAAAATCAATGCCGCTTTTCGTTGTAATTTTATAACTCAAGAACGGGCTCACCTATCCAAACCAAATGTTTAGGCTTTGTTCGGACTATTTAGTAAATGGTTTATGTGAAGTTTGCACAAAATCGGTTGAGCGTATCTTCATTTATTATTTTTTTTGTAACAAATGAATTCAATAAATGGCGGATCATTTTGTGTATGTTCAATGGATTCGAGAATGGTTTAGATTCACAATTGGCCCCTGGCGCTACTGTCCGGTCAGGACGACGTCTGCCAGGTCCGCTAGTTTATTATGAATTAAAGATAATATAGATATATAAAAATCTTTTAGATTAAAGAAGAAAACAAAGGACAGGACAGGGAAAGAACGATCGCGTTGACGAAGTTTCTCCACGTAAACGAACCAGAAGGAGATACCATGATGAACCACATCACTTGCCACCAAAGCACATTGCTCGTTGAATAGATTCCCTATTATTTCGAAAGGATCTGAGCGTGGTTCGTCATATATTTACAACAACAACAACTTTCAAAAGGCTTTGAAATAGAGAACTAACATCAAGTTCTAAATCGCGCTATAATGGCTGCGACACACGTTACGATTGGACGGTGCAGTTCAAACTGTACAGAGATTGATTGATTGTTGATTTGTATTTTATCGTTTATCTTTATTATTTCTCGTAACGTGTGTAGCAGCCTTCACGTCAACCGTGACAGAAGACTATACAAAAAAAAAACCCTACAACTGTCGGGCAATAGTCCACCATACACAACACCCGTCTGGTCGGAGGATCTTCCCAATTCTATGGAGGATAAAGAACTTTACACCCTGTTCTTAATACCCTTATCGCTGTCGCTGATAGAATATAGTTAAGTGAAAGTTGTGCTTTGGCGACCGCTTACCAATCCACACCATATGCCACGGCGTGGGTAGGCAGGTCCTCCCGCCAGATTGACAGATAACCTGTAGAAGTTTCAAATATTACGTTGGAGGCATATTTTTTTTCACGTCAACAATAAATAAAGAAGATCGCGCGACGTTGTTGGGTACATTTGTTACCAGAAAGTGACGTCGGCAGCTCCCACTCACGATCTTTGACACGTTTTATTATCGTCAATTTTTATTAATTTGATAAACAAACCAACATTTAGTAGAATATTACATTATGAAAGTAACATATTATTACGTATTTATTGAATAACACACAAAAATAAAATTCAAATAAAAAAAATAGTTTAATAATAAGTTTAAAACTAAAACCCGACTACAAATAAAAACGCAGGCTAGGCGTAGGTAGTAGGTAGCTATAGGAGGTATTCCTCGAAGCGCTCCCGTTTTGAAACGCTCCCATCTAAGCGCTCCCGTTTTGTTCCTCCAAGCGCTCCCAAAATGAGCGTTTCGAGGAACGATTAAAAATATTAAAATTTATTTCCTCGAAGCGCTCCCATGATTAACTTTCGGATAGAGATGGGACTAACTGAAATTATCGATAATAACTAGGTAATAAGTAGAACACATTATTATAATATACAACTAGCGGCCCGTCCCGGCTTCGCACGGGTTTGGTATTTTTTTTTTTTTGTTTTATTGTAAATCCTTTAGTCCACCAAATAGATGAATATAATCTGCCGACATATGTACCTATTCATATTTTTTTATTGTTTAGAAAGCTTATGATTTCTCTCCATTATGTTTCCCATTACTACCTACCCCCGTCCCCGCACACCTCAATGTTTTGTCGGAAGTTTTTCGTAGAAATAAGGCAATGAGGTGTCTATCGTTTACGTCAATGGTAGAAATGACTTTCCTTGTCCTAGGCGGGGCGAGAGAGTGTCAGACTCTTACTGACTAAAACCACCTACTGACTAAAATCACCTGCTCTGAGCCGGGACCCAGTAACGTATTGCGCTCAACGGTGATGCTACCTATGCGATTGATAAAATGGTTAAAACAATTTTATAATTAATTTTTGCCAAAAATAGCGATACTAACTTCTTAACTAAGAGTTAAAGATGCGGCGCGCGCGGCGCGTGAGTCCTGCATACACACATACAAACCGCTCAGGGAGAGGGTCTAAGGTGGACATGGCTTTTTGGTGAATATCCTCCACTACTTCTCGCACAAATTGTGATGCCTCATTACGCCGACAAGAATGTTCGTTCTTTTTTAAAATACCGCGGAGCTGAAGGGAATATCAGACTCTTACTGACTAAAACCCATCCGTGTTTTTAAGCCCTTTCCGTTCCAGGGTCGCGTTAACTCTTTCGAACAAATTTCGCAACCGTGGCAGATATGAGCGAGCACCCTTATACATAAAAAACTCCGATCAGATTTTCATTCAAGCTATTCTGAAATTAACTAAAAAACACTGTAATAAAGTCGATACTTATTAGTTAAAAATCTTACGATAGTATTTCTTTTAAGAGCTTATTTCCTGTGTCTTCTCGAACCAACCCTGGTGGTACGCGTGCAGATCGTAGCACCACCTCTTTCTGACCCGGCCTCGGTGGCGCCGTCCGTCTTCCAGCAACCATCGCATGGAAACTTTTGCGCAGCGGTCATCGTGCATGCGGCTGACATGACCGACCGACCGATATAACATCAGAAAAACTACGACCATCAAAACATAAATAAAACATGGGACGTCTGACTTTATTATAGTAATTAATACTATAAATTAATTTTCGATAGCGTGAAGGAATGGACAATACAATAACGAATCAAACGTATAATCAATTTCTAGATGTCTACAAATGCTATACATTTGCTTGAGATATGATCAAAATGTGCATTTGACATGTCATGGCGTACGAATGTATTTAATGCCTTGCAGATATATCATTTGCTGTAGTGTGAGAAAGTGGGTGCAAAATGTTAAAATTTTGCTTGCTTTTGTTGACCTGTGGCTGTATATCGTTCGTGACTAGTTGGCGTGGTCTGCTGCTTGTAAGTATCTGTTAGTTATGACTATAAAACCTCATGTGCTGTTCCTCATGTTCCGTGTTTTTTTTTTTAATTTAAGGAATTGTTTTATGAGGAGCTCTTTACATCCTTGCAGTAAAAGAAAATAAAACTAGTCAACAATCACGTCGTTTACCCTTCTATTGCAAAGGTATTTTTTCTGATAGCTTCAAGCCGATTAGGCATCGATAAGTTTGGTCTCCTTTGTCGTGTCTTTTTCTGCGATAAATCTGGCCAGCTAGAAAATGCATAGCACCCAAACAAAACGAATCTGGGTAGAATTGTTTGCTCTGACCCGAGGGCTAAATTGTGACTATTAATCACTCCCTTTCCATTCATACAATCCTTCACAAAATCAATTCATCCGTTTTCTCCAACGTAAACTAAAATATACATTCCAGGGTCCAGGACGATGGTTAGTTCTGAACTTGGAGAAATGCGAAAACTCAGAGCAATACGAGTACGTCTTCGAAACGCTCGGTCGCAAGAAAATCAACAGGACCCATGACTGTTTCGACCTAATCATAGACCTCGATAGAGAGTTCAACTCCACATACGGTGTAAGTTGAAGAAAATTTTAGCAGTAGCCTACCAGACACAACACCCTTGTGATAAGGGAGGATCCTCCACAAGAGCTTTTTATGGTGGATGAACCACTTTACACACTGGTCTTCATACTCTATCGTTAATCGTATTCGAATGTCGCTTCTAGAAATTTGTTAATTGTTGACCGCTCACCATATGCCATGGATAGGCAGTCCTGTCACAAAGTTGTCCAAGAAGTACGTGGCTGGCGAAAAGGACACTGAATTAAATGGGTGGTTACCTATCCTCGGCCGAACCTGGACGCGTTTTAACCTGATCGACCCAAGCTCCTCGGCGATTTTTCGTGGTATATCTGGGACGTCCAGAAAGCATGTTAGGCCGTTGGTTTTATATATATTCACTACCATTCACAAGCCGAAGTGTCTGACAATAAGTTTTACCATCATGTTTCGTTTTACTAAGTAACTAGTAATAGTAGTAGAAAAAAGCTACGCAAGTGACATTGGCAAATTTTTAAGCAATGAAAACTTCTTTTTTATGGTATTTCAGATAATAATAGACATTTTTCAAGAAGTTGACGGCGGCTTCAAGTACTTTCAGACGATGGCCGACGATTGCGCTTGTTGTTTCGTCAAGAAACATGCTGCAGAAAACTTTCAGCGAGCTCTTACTACAGCCAATGTTGATCCTCCCGACTGCCCTTTGGGACCCGTAAGTAATTTTAAAGTCAGCCGAGTAGTTTTTGAGTTAAATCGTAACAAACAAAACAAATCTTTCCTCTTTAAAATTAGTAAATTAGTTTAGATTATATAATATTAAAGTGAGAATTACTATACAGGGTGTAAATTAACCCTTCACACATACGTCAACCAAGCACTCTGTACATCCAACTAAGTACCCCTACGCAATTTTTTTTGCTGGGAATGACTTTTTTTTGGGTCAATAATCTCATTTTACTGTAAAACTCAATGTAGCACTCATAAAACATTGTGCTAGTGGATGCTTTGAATAGTAAAAGGATCATGGAGGTAATTTAAGTAAAGTTATAACCTGAAAAACTAGTATTTACAAAAAACAGTTGTGCAAAATTTAGAACTTTGACCCGCAATATCTCCGTAACTAGGAGGTTCCCAGGTATGGGCTAGAAAAAAAAATTGCAGTTGTGGGGAGAACAAGTGCCCTTCGTTTGCGTTAAGAGTACGAGGGCGGGTCAATAAGTCCGTGACTTTTGGAATAAAACACAGATTTTTTGATAAAAAAATAATTTTATTTTTCAACGTAGTCTCCCTTGAGCTCTATACACTTTGTCCAACGCTTCTCCAATTTTTTTATCCCTTCCAAAAAAAATGATTTGTCGAGGTCCTCAAAATAGGCCTTTGTTTGCGAGATGACTTCATCATTGGAGTCAAATCTTTTTCCACCAAGCCATTTCTTCAGGTTTGGGAACAAGAAGTAGTCGCTCGGAGCCAAATCTGGAGAATAGGGCGGATGAGGGAGCAATTCATAGCCCAATTCATGGATTTTTGCCATGGCAACTGCACATGTGTGCACCCTTGCATTGTCTTGGTGGAAAAGAAGTTTTTTCTTGGCCAAATGAGGTCGGTTTTTTTTTCAAATCGTCATTGAATCGGTCCAATAAGTTGACATAATATTCCCCATTGATTGTTCTTCCCTTTTGAAGGTAGTCAATGTGGATTATCCCGCGTGCATCCCAAAAAACAGTCGACATAACTTTATTGGCTGACAAACCCACCTTGGCCTTCTTTGGCGCCGATTCACCCTTAGAAACCCACTGTTTTGACTGTTGTTTGGTCTCTGGTGTGTTGTGATGGATCCATGTTTCGTCCACGGTTACAAAACGGCGCAAAAACTCCTCCATATTGCGACTAAACAACGCCAAACCTTTCTGTGAAGTTGTTACACGATTGCGTTTGTGGTCGACTGTGAGCAAACGCGGCACCCATCTTGCAGAAAGCTTTCTCATGCCCAAGTGATCATTCAAAATTGAAACCACTGAGCCATGCGAGATCCCTACGGCTTCCACAATCTCTCGCACTTTCAATCTTCGGTCGGCAAACACCATATCATGAATTTTTTCGATTGTTTCGGGTGTAGAGACCTCAACTGGGCGTCCAGGACGTTCGGCATCTTCAGTGCTTGTACGGCCACAACGAAATTCAGTAAACCACTTTTTTACCATTGAAATCGATGGTGCAGAGTCCCCATAGTATTTATCAAGGTTAGCCTTGGTCTCGGTAATGGTTTTTTTTCGCAAGTTTTTTTCACACGAAATTCACTTTTTTCCATTTTCTCCTCAAATTATTGAGTAGTCTGATAAAAATAGCTGTCAAACACAAACTAACTGACGCAGCAAGTATAAATTTTGACAGGAGTCAACTGACAGATGCCTGTTGACAGGAGCAGTGTTGCTGTTTCAGTAAAGAGGTCAGAAATTCAAAAAGTCACGGACTTATTGACCCGCCCTCGTACTTTTACACCCTTTATATAGTTTAAACAAATATTTTAGAAGATACCGAAATATAAACATCCTCTGCACTCGGGGGTCAAACAAGTAAATGGTGTCCTGCGAGCGGTGCGTTTAGCACCGCGCATCGAATTTTACCTTCTCAATCTTATACATCCCGAATTAAAAATCACTAGGTTGTTGTAGGTGTATTGGATTTGCAACGCTCAGCTCAGTGCCAAGAATTGAAATTCGAACATGGCCATAACATTTGTGGATTCATTTAGGAGTCGTTTATCACTTTTAGTTCGGCGATGGCAACTTTGGACCACAGTGGATGGAGGTAGAAAATCCTTTTAAAGGGCTCCAGTGGCTACGATCCTCAGTAATGAGGGCCAATTGAAAAATAAGTGTCATCAAATTTTGATATTACAGGGTCTACTCGCAATCAGGAACTTCGTGATGGACTACAGGCAGTTGCCAACGGATGGTGTCTATGGAACATTCCAGGCTAACGTGTACGCTGTGTTAGAAGAACAGAGAAGAGGCTGCGTAAAGATTATTGTCAGCTTCGATCAAGGAAACGGTGAAGATAGCGAAGAGGAAGAAGATGGTATTCCTAATTTTCATTTATTGTAAACTAGCGACCCGCTCTGGCTTGGAAAACAGTGATGAAGATGATGATCATTTACTGTAGTCTATTTTGACAGGGTGATAAGTGGTATACTGTAAAACGATGTCTATAGAAAAGCAGGGGTGAAACGAGATAACACTTTGAGAGGGATTTTATGGTTGAATTAGTAGGTATGTTGCCAAAATAAACACGCACAACACGCGCACGCTAATAGACTACTTTTTGGTAACATAAAAACCCTTTCAAACTTTAGTCTCTATTCACCCCTGCGTTTCTAATCACCCCGTTTTACCCGGTAGGAAGTGAAATGTTTTACTATCACCCAGTAAGCAATAGATGTAGCACAACATGAAATAAAATTGGGCATTAAGCTCTGGTTAAACTAGAGCTAAATCCGCGTGGACTATTGACTTTAGATTACAGGTTATAAGAATAAAACCAAAACCTTTTCATAAGTAGACTCAACTCTGTATTCTAATTTGTAACTTCTACGGTTATTGTATTCTAAGATTAAGCATAAAACAATCAGGCGTATAGGTCACATGATTTAGAAGTAAATCAAGATATGAACATTAATGGAGTTGTTTAATTGATTTCACCCTTTGGACAGAGTTTCTAATCTATCGGACCAAAAGAGAAGGCGATATGTACAATACTTCGGGCCGCAGACTTGCATGGATGGATTTTCAGCTTTTCTGCTTTAAATTGTATAGCGACGGATCTGTCACCCATTCTCCGTATGGTATTGCTCCCGGCGCGTAAGGATACTATCCACCAAGTGCTCAAACGAGAATGGTATAGAGATTATCCTATTTATGACCTTAGTTGTTGGCAACTGCACCATCAGTTTCGTTTATGAGCCACCTATTTAATTTTACTCATCCAGAGAACTTTACAAACCAACCAATAAGAGTTGATGATTTCAACAGCCACCAACTGGTGTTAACAATGACACAGATGCTAGCGGAGATACAGTCGAAGAATGCGCTGAGACTAACGACTGAATGACGCTAATTCACGATGACAAACCACCGGCCTCATTTAAGAGTGGCCGCAACGCGGATAAAACCCAGATCTTATCTTCGCTTCTCATCTATCAGCTGACAGTGCTAAAAAAGCGTATGTCTAACTATTCCTCGCACCCAGCACAGACAGATAATTTGTTGCATCAAAGCCGTAGTTAAGCCTGTTAGCTTCCCCTTCAAGCGCCGATTTAACTACACCGATGCCGACTGAAAGTTCTTCACGTGTTCGATCGAGAAGCTCTTTTCAATGTCTTGCCAACCCCACAAATTAAAGACTTTGTTGATATCGTGTCCACTACTTCTCGAAGACACATTCCAGGAAGTCTGCTACTTCTTCGACTTCGTACATTTCAGGGCTGTCGACAGACTCGTGATCTACTGAGCCGATATGAGTCAATGTATCAAACTGACCCTTTCTCGAAGTAAACAATGCTAGCTAGAGAAATGCTGCTATCAAGATTAGGTAAAAAAATGCAGGAGAGATGGATCAACACTGTAACCAACATCGACATAACTCATAATAGGAAAAAAAGCTTGGAGCACTATTAGAAAGCTGACTAGGAAACTTGGCTTGGTGTTGAGGGATGGGGGGACTCCCCATCCCTCACCACCAAGCCAAGTTACCGCCAACCAAGTAGCTCATCAAGAGCTTGTAAACCAACACGCCATCCCAATAAGGTCCTGAAGTCACAAAACCTCGACAGCGCTTGCGACGATATTAATAAACCATTCAACCTTACTGATATTGTCATAGGGATTAGGGATCACAAGTGCGGTAAAGCCTCCGGAATGGATGAAGTTTCAGTTGAGCAGATAAAACAAGTTAGTCACAGATACTGTGTTTGTGGATCTTTCAGCGGCTTACGATACAGTCAACCTGAAACGGCTGTTGTGGAAGGCCTGCCCTAAGGTAGACTCTTAGCGCCGCTTTTATTTATACATATATATATATATATATATATGTCGCAGAATGAACACCGAGGCACAATAAATTCGAGTTGTTATTGATTATTGTTAATTTAGAATAGCGCCATCTATCATCGTTTGTCGGAAACGTCAAGCAGTATGCTTGGGTGAGGTCGATACAGAGCGTGGCAGGTCTGGTTTAACAGCTGTCAGTTGACAGATGACAGATGTCAGTGGTCGGTGGTCGTTGACATTGCACGCATTTGAATTGGCGGACTTTTTGTTAAGATACGAGCGCAAACTGTCGTTCTGCCCGCCTGTATCGAACTTATCGCGTTTTCCGTATTAAATCCATTTCCATCGGCTTGATTGTTTGAGATTTTGTTAATTTGCTATCAGAAGTGAATAAATAGGCGGTTGTAATTAGTGTTAAGACTATTATTTCGTACCTCCATCATATCGAACTTGGACTCTGACAACGATGTAACCGAAATAGTTGGAACGTCATCAACGACCAACCATCTAGTCCGAATACGTCCCGCTTCCTCTATGCAGACCACCTTGCCCTCACCTCCTAGGCTACCACCTTTGAGGAGGTAGAGATCCACTTGTCAGGTGCTCTTGGTGAACTTGCTAAATACTACCTCGCTTATTCACTCAAACCCAATCCGAGCAGAACACAGTCTTGCATTTTTCACCTTTGAAAAAGAGAGGCTGGGCGCAGACTTAACATTGTCTGGGATAAGGTGCCTATCGAGCGCAGTGATTTTATTGGCCTTTGTGATGTTTCTGTTTCTCCATATCTTCCCAAGCCGATCCATAGCAGACCTGGTGATAGCCATGCGCCGTTTGATCTATACCGAACTATGGCGGTATGAAATGTGACGTCACATTTCTGTGGCGCTGTCTTTGTCTAGCACGTCATTTAGAACATTCGTCATTTTTTGATCGATTTTATTATACTATTTCACACATCGTGTTATTTCTGTTAGTTCTTTGAAATAACATTACATTTTCGTGAATTTTTAACAGTAGTCAAATAGCCAATTTGTCACTTTGCCAAGCTAACAGGTACGCATACACACAAAGTACATACTAGCACTGCATAGCATAACCCCATACATTTAATTTATGAGAAAATAAGTAATGTCTATCGGCTCTAGGATATATTGAAGTGGCCGAAACCTCTAGCAGTTTGTATGTAAATCAACAAAATAGTGTCTACAAATAGAAAGACTAAGATGGATGCGAATAAGGAAAAAAGTTTATTTCGTAACCGGTTATGAATATTAATCATCAGAATCCTTAGTGGGGACCAAAAAATAAAAAAAAACTCTTAGTTCAAAACTGGTAGCGAACAAAGAATAAACATTCATAGTTCGCAACTGGTTACGAAACGCAGTTGCGAAAACGGCCGGAGGGGAGCAATCTGGCAAGGCGCATGTATTATTTTTCCTATAATTTTTCGATAGCGTGTAATAATGAATTATGAAAACATAAAATATATATAATCAAATTCTACTCGGGCTGGACTCGAAAATTTGGCTGACACTTGCCTAAAATTAATATCCCAGTGGGGCGCTCGTAACCGTTTGACCTTTGCACCACACAAAACGTTTCAACTTCTTTTAAAAGGTAATCTTAAATCATGTCCTAGTATTAAATTTAATAACGTTCCCGTGAAAAGGAAGCAGTCCGTGTGTTACCTTGGGTTTGTCTTAGAGAGGAATTTTTCATTCATTGAACACATAAAAACCGTCGGTGAAAAAGCTAAAAAGAACTTTTATGCCTTAACGAGAATATCTAAATCTACGTGGGGTTTATCATTTTTAACTCTAAAGACGATCTATGGGGCTACTTACTTGGGGTGTATGTGCTATGGGGCACCAGTTTGGGCCGATAGGGCCACCATAGGAGCGGCACGACGTAAATTACTTCAAAGCCAGCGGTTGGCTTTGATTTTCTTGTGTAAAGCGTATAGGACGGTTAGTACTGAAGCCTTACCGGTACTGGCAGGGGTACTTCCAGTCGATCTTGAAGTGCAGCGCCGTGCTTCAATGTACTACTGCGCACGAGAGACCGCGGACGCAGACTTTTTATTGCATCGTGACCGTGCTAAAGTAGCTAGATTACTTAAACCACAGACTGACGTCTGGGAGGAACTTTTGTCTGAATGGCAATGTAGGTGGGATAATTCCATCAAAGGCCGACACCTCCACCAGTTCTTTCCATCCGTTCGTGAGCGGCTGGCCAGGACATGGCTGGAGGTGGATCACTGTGTTGCCCAATTTCTCACAGGTCATGGTAACTTTAAGAGTAAATTATTTTCCTTCAAGCTTGTTGCCTCGCCTTTCTGTCAATGTTCTACATCTGACTGCGAATATGAACAATCTGCACATCACATCTTATGGGAGTGTAGTCTTTGGGAGAATGAACGTAATATTATGTTAAATAGTGTACAGGTTACTTCCGGAGTTATTTATTACACGGACCTTGTAGAAACTAGAACAAATTTCCGTGCGTTCAAGTATTTTTGTCATACCTATTATTTTAATCAAATATAACAGCTCACAACTTAGGACCCAGTAATATTAATGACAATAATATCCGTGGTGCTAGGCAACTGGGCTTATCCCAGTTGTATACGTCCCTGTGTGCCTATTGGCCTTGTTCAGTTCTGTCTCCTGCTGATATGGAGGGAAGTGAAAATTATGTTTTTCCTACTCCTCCGCTATTCTTTTCTGATTAATTTCGTTGCGGGATCCAAGACAGTTAAATCGTTTCTCTGGGACTTCGTCGGGCTTCATTGTCTCGGCGCTTTTCTTGTGGTCGCCACTGTTGATTCTGGCTTACAGGAGTTACAGTGGTTTGGGAATAGTGCGGCGGGCTTGTCCCAAAAAAAAAAAAAAAAAATAATCAAATTCTAAATTAATGTCTGGTAATGTTATTAATTTTCTTAGAGATACGATCAAAATGTTCATTTGACATGTCATGGAGTATGGGAGTATTTAAAGCCGTGCTGATGCATAATTTGTTGTAACGGGAGATGGCAGGTCAAAAATGTTGAAATTTTTTCCGTTGTTGGCGGCCTGTGGGTGTATATCGTTCGTGGCTAGTTTGCGTGGTTTAATACTGGTAAGTATTATTTACGAAAGACTATGGCACCTTTTTTTTCGTTAGGAGGGCAATCATCAAATTACTCCTCCCGCATTTGGCGGAGCGGAAGGGAGTGTCAGACTTTTACTGACTAAAAACCACCCATGTTCCTTCTTAGCCATATAAGTCAAGGCCGCGGTATCTCTTACAACACTCCGCAGCCCCGACGGGCGTCGGCCCTTGCCCCTTCCATGTTGCTGACATCTCTTTTAGGCGCGTGTGGAACACGAACGTGCCGTCGACACGGCCTGTCGTCGTCATAAGACGGACGGGCGGCGAGCTAGCCCATCACTCACCGTCCACAGGCCCGCGTCTACGGTGGCCGGAAGCCGCCACGTGGCCCCCGACGCGCGACGCCCCGAGCGTCTCAGCCGCCAAGGAACCTTACGTCCAACTATAAAGTAATCCTCTTTACTAGTGAACACAGGTATTACAATAAAGGTCTTATGGTATACATTTAACTCGAACTGTATGTATGGCCCACTTATCGTACTAAGCCCGCGCTCTTTTCGTGTGTATTTCGTTTGTGGCTAGTTTGGATGGTCTAATATTTGAAAGTTATGAATTGTCATAAGCAAAGTAACATAATTAGCCAAGCTGTAACGTTCCTACCATTCGAGGTATAATACGAGGATATTCGGTATTCGATTGTAATCCCAAAAAATTAAATAAACTAGGTATAACCTTAATTTGTGACGAAAGTGTGCCGTGGCCTCGCAGGCTCTCCAGCAGGTCTAAAATGGCCGCTTTATCAGAATCCACGCCAAATCTTAGTATGAATCACGTTAAAATTTCAAATTCTTAAAATAGACCTAATGTCTACAACTATAAAGTCCATTTTAAGATTTTTTTTTTAACATGATTCATATTATGATTCTGCTAAAGCGGCCATTTTAGACACCCAGATCTCATTTGATTAAACGTTTCTTTTTCGCCATTGTCATAAACCAGTTACCTAATTTTTAAAATTGTAATTATTACCTATGTTTACGAATAAATGAGTCTGATTCTGAAAATATGAAGGGAAAATGGATTATACCTAAAAGTCCAGAGTTGAGAGACTTCCGAAATATTTGGTATGGTTCTGTCTGTTTTTTGTTTATTTGTGTTTTTTTGTTTATATGTTTATTAGTATCACGTAAGCATGCCCCTCGTTTAAATTAACATACTGTTTATTGCAGTCGGAAAACCGTACTGTGTCTATGGGTCTTTGTTACCTGAAAATAAATGAATTCTGTTCCGTTCATATCCTGGAGGATATGCCGAGAGATTGAGATTCCTAGTGAGGTTCCTCACGATATTTTCCTTAAACGTTTGGAACTAACTGGTAACGAAATAAATAAATAAATAAATAAACGAAAGATAGTGGTAATAGATTCAACAACAGCCCGCCTGGGTTCGAAGTCACGACTTTACGGCACGCAAATCGAGGCTGTTACCACAACTGCTCACAATGTATGCTGATATGTTTCAGGGCTCAGGGCAATGGTTGGTTAAGAATATAGTGCTCTGTGATGACCCGGAGCAGTTCGAGATGAAATTCAACATCAGCCAGAAGAAGATAAACCGTACCCACGATTGCTTCTGTATCGACATTAATCTCCACAGAGAAATCAACTTAACGTATGCCGTAAGTTAGGTGTTTCATTATACTCCTGTCCCAACCAGCAGATATTTCGGCGATACAAAATTATAAAGCAGAGTTAAGATTAGGAAACTACCCGTCGGGGCTGCAGGTCCCCGTTGGGGCTGCGGGTCCCGTCGGGGCTGCGGGTCCCGTCGGGGCTGCGGGTTCCCTTTGGGGCTGCGAACCTCCGTTGGGGCTGCGGGTCCCGTCGGGGCTGCAGGTTATTCGCAAGAGATACCGCGGCCTCGACATAAAGGGCTAAGAAGGAACATAGGTGGTTTTTAGTCAGTAGAAGTCTGACACTCCTTTTCGCTCTGCTCAAGAGCGGGAGGGGTTAATTGTTTATACTACACCTGCTTGGAAAGTACCTTGATACTTTATCAAATTTACGGTAGAAAGTACGTCATTGCATATCGAACAAATATGCGGGGAGAAAACGCATCTGAGCGGGAGAGAAAAGTGTATGAAAATCCATTTCTTACGTGGTTTTTTTTTTTTAATTTTGGGTAAGACTATGCGCCGGTAACCTAAATATCAAAAGCCAAAAAGTATTTACAGTGAGTTTTTTATCTCCAAGTTCGCAAAATGGCACTGGCCACTAGCTGTGTGTTGGATGGGGTCGGGCTGGCAGTGCGACCCTGCGGCGTAAACAATTTGAAAAAAGAACATGTAAAAATTGCAGACGCCATTGGCGCCATTTTCAATTTGTGTGTTGTTTGAGGATTCAGTTTTCGTAGAAAGTAAAATAAAACTATCAAAATGATAAGTAGTGATAGTGATGATGAAGATTTTTCAACTCCGCCGCAGTTGAAGGAAACAGCAAAAATACTGATTGATAACCTTTTACCACAGAAATCAATTAAAAAATATAATAAAACTTATAACGATTTTTTGCAATGGAAAAGTGAAAAAAATGCGGCATCTTTTTCTGAAACAGTTTTGCTAGCTTATTTCAGTGAAAAAGCGCAAAAATACAAACCAAGTACGTTATGGTCTATGTACTCAATGTTGAAAAGTACTATATTGACAAGAAACGACATAAATATTCAAGAATACAAAAAACTTACAGCATTTCTGAAAAGAAAGTCGGAGGGATTCCGTAGTAAGAAATCAAAAGTGCTTACTACAAAGGATGTTTATTCCTTTTTGCAGAATGCTCCAGATGACAAATATTTGTTGATGAAGGTAAGTTTATGAACAAAATGCACTGGTTTATGATTTATTACGTACCTATTTATGAGAAGAAATCTAATAGGTTTTCATGTTTGATATTTTTGTTTACAGGTTATTTTGATTTTAGGAGTAAATGGGGCCTGTCGTTCGCAAGAACTTGTGGATATGACAACAGACGATATCGAAATCCTCGAAAATGGAATAATTGTCAATATTCCTAACACAAAAACCAAAATTCAGCGATCATTTGTTATATCAGGCTTATTTTATGAGATAATGAAGAAATATAACGAAATTCGCCCCAGTGACCCAAAAACCAATCGGGTTTTACTACAATATAAAAACAAAAAATGTACGAAACAAGTAATTGGGAAAAACAAAATAAGTACTGTGCCAAGAGAAATAGCTTCCTACCTTAATTTACTCAACCCACTAGAATACACTGGCCACTGCTTTCGCAGAACTTCAGCGACTATTCTTGCCGATACTGGTGCTGATTTAACCACAATAAAACGCCACGGTGGTTGGAAATCGTCCGCTGTTGCAGAAGGTTACATAGAGAATTCCGTAGGAAACAAAACACGAATAAATAACCAAATATCGGGATCGATTAATGTGCATCAAGACTCATCTCCTCAACCATCAACGAGCGCGGCGATGCCAAATGCTCCTCAGCAGCCAGTTGCCCCTTTGGCACCACAGCCTTCTACGAGCGCAGTGCCAACAGCACAGCCAGTTATTCCTCCTACATTGTCGCAAACATCTCAAACAATCATTAATGGAAAAAGTGTTACATTAAGCTTCACTAACTGCAACAATTTCAATATAAATTTCAATTAGTAAAGATTTAGTTTTTTATTTTCCTCGTAGGTGTAGTATAAAGCACTATGTATCACTCGAGAGAAAGCGCGATTCCCGATCTCGGGTGTTTTAAAGCCCTCCCCTACGGCTCGGGCTTCAAACGACACCCTCGACGGTAATCGGTCACTTTCTCCTCTCGGTGAACAATGTACTATAATATCAACCCCCAAAAAAAAATTAGGAAACAAACTATTTTAGGCTTTAGTGGTTGGCCGCAGTTTTTTGTTTTATCTCTGTGTGTTCGATATACGCAGAGGGCTAACAACACCCTCAGAGTTTAGTACAATTATACTTTCAAGATGTTGTTGGGGCTCCTACTCCGACGTTACTGTAACACATCAGGGATTTTTCCAGAAGCACGTACTGACGGTTCAGTAATATCTCAATATATCATACATAAAAAGATTGTTTCTATGATGCGCAGAGTGCGTGGGAGCGGCAATGAGATTCTAAAGGTCTTGAGTAAAAAGCCTTGCTTGATATATAGATATTTATTTAATTTATAAGAAAAAAGATAATATAAGAAAAGGAGTACATGAGAGGAAGTCTGAAAGTGGCGCCGGTGACTGAAAAGTTGTGTGGTAATCGGTTGTCGGGGTGTGGACATGTGATGCGGAGGAATGAGGAAAATGTCGTAAGGAAAGTTTTGAATATAAATGTGGATGGGTATAAGAGTAGAGAAATACCAAAGAAACGATGGATGGACTGTGTTAAGACTGATATGGTAAGAAAGGAGGTGTCTCATGAGATGACGTGAAACAGAGAGGTAGGGAAGAGGTAGACATGCTGCGCCGACCCCAAACGAATAGGGATGTTTACTGACTTTAAAAAAAATCTAATTAGTCCATCTGTTAGATTATCGAAAAATATTGGATACGTATTTTTTGTTTTATCAAATCAATAAAAAATTACGAAGATAAAACGCGTCACGCATCGCATTTGAGTGGGGGTTTGACGCGACACTAACCCCAAAAAAAATTCATACTAATGTCTTAGAATATGACGTCACACGAGTTTTCAAAGCACCCTATCGTCTTCATTGTTTGCTTACTTGAAAATAGAAAAAATACGTGTCAAATAGTTTTTTTGGAAATCTATCTGACGGACTAATTAGATTTTTTTAACTACCCTATTGGGATAAGGGCAAGAGAGTGATGATGTTATTACTAAGAAGAATGAAAGATAAAAACGTTTTGCGCTGACCCCAAGTAACATGGGGATAAAGCCAGGAAGATGATGAAGTATCCATGATATAAAGGGTGTTAAAAGTACCCTTAACGCAAAGAAAGGCATTTGTTCTCCCAACGACTGCGATATTTTTTTTGTTCTAGACTATACCTGGGAACCCCCTAGAGTTACGTAGATATTGGGGGTTAAAGATCCAAATTTTTCACAGCTGTTTTTTGTAAATACCATTTTTTCAGGTTATAACTTTACTTAGATTACTTCCATGACACGATTACTATTAAAAGCATCCACTAGCACAATGTTTTAAGAGTGCTACATTGAGTTTTACCGTAAAATGTGATTTTTGCTCCCAAAAAAAAAGAACGTTTCCCAGCAAAAATTTTGCGTAGGAATACTTAGTTTGATGTACAGAATGCTCGGTTGACGGCTGTGTGATGGGTTAATTTACACTCTATATATAGATACACTATTAGATACAATATTTTATTACAGGTCAAAATAGACGCGTATCTATTAGTCGATGGCGGCTTCAAATACTTCCAGACTTTCGCCGACAGTTGCGCGTGCAAATTCCTCATGACAAACTCAAGAGAGAACGTACGGCGAGCACTCTCTTCGGCCTACATTGATCCTCCCGACTGCCCTATAAAACCCGTGAGTATTTATTTTATTTTGAAAACTTCCGCTGACCGTTACGTTGGTAGATGGAGAGGGAGAGGAAGCCCAAATATGAACGAGAAAGGAATAAATGATGCCGTGACGTCTGACAGGGAAGAATTGAAGAAGCAAACGTATTGCGTTGACCTGAAGCAGAATAGGACAAGGGCAGGTGACTGACTGATGACTTACGCTAAACTTATAGGGATTTACTGCCGTACTCAGAAATATTTAATGATTATTTAAGCCGTCACTTAGTAAAGGTTTGACATATTTTTGTATGACAAAACTGTCAAAACCATTACTAAGTGATGGCCTAAGTAATCATTAAAGGTCTCTGAGTGCGGCAGTTACTGACTTTAAAAAAATATGGTTCTAATTAGTCCGTCTGTTAGATTACAGAAAAATATTGGATACGTATTTTTTCAACAATACTGACACACTAGTAACATCACTGACCACTAAAGAATGTCATGCTAATGTCTCAGAAAATGACGTCACACAAGTTTTCAAAGCACTGTATCGTTTTCATTGTTTGTTTACGTGAAAAAAGTAAAAATACGTGTCCAATATTTTTTGGAAATCTATCTGACGGACTAATTCGATTTTTTTCGTTATCTGCCCTATTGTAGACCGTTAATAGGGAATATGCATCTCATTTTTTAAGAGGATGCGCTAAAAGCAGAGTATGCTATTTTTCTTTTTTTTTGCAATATGATTCACAATCGTAATTAATATGGCTGAGTTATAATCATTGAAATCTTTAATGAAATGGTGTTTTACGTTACCCGCAAAACGGAGCCGCTACAGTAAATAGTAGAGGTAACGTTAGTCTTGGTAAGAAGTGGAGAAATATCGATATTGATGTAAAGGCTAACTCTAAACAACTTTTATTTCAGCCAAACTATGTACATTAATTAAAAACTATAAAATAAACTAACAAGAAACTATAAAAGGGCTTCGAAATACTGCTCCTCAACGCTGTCAGCCGGTAATGTGCCCAAAAGACTGGCGGCGTTGCCATACGCTTAGCCTCTGGCCAAGATAAAAGCCAGCCCTTGGGTCACGAGAAGCGTCAACCAAGCGTTTAGAAATTTCCTTAAAAAGGCTATGAGCACTCGGACCCCACGGCCCTAGAGTTTAACTTAAATTTAGCTAGCTTGTGTCAGCGACATCGCCCGCGTGGTGTTCGATAATTGTCCCACGGGATCATACTACCGGGATAAGAAGTATCCTATGTGTTAATTCAGGTTATAAACTATCTGTGTTCTAAATTTCATTCACATCCGTTCAGTAGTTTTTGCGTGAAAGAGAAACAAACATACATCCAGCCATACATCCTTCAAACTTTCGCCTTTATAATATTAGTGTGATGTGTAGGATTTCTCTTACATATCACATTAGAACAAGGTATTTCATGAAGGGTTAAAAAAATGAGTTTATTATAGACTAGGTAATGTCCATAATTTTGTTAGTAACAAATTAGTTAAACTTAAGACAAAGTTAGTAGCTATTAGCGATGGGCGTTGAATCAACGAACTAGTTGAATCAACGTTGATGTCTCTTCAACGGAATTAACGTTGACCGTGTACAAATCAACTCGTTGAATTCGTCAACGAGTTACGAGACAACGACGTTTATGAATTCAACTCGTTCTTATCGTTTGACGAATTCAACGAGTTGATTTGTACACGGTCAACGTTTTGTTATTTTCAACGTACGATACAAACTGCCCGTGATAAACAGGTTAAATACGCCTGAGTGTTTTATAGCAAATTAATCAGTCAGTCCTAAGCCTGAAAAAAGTATGAGATCATCTAGAACCCTAGGTAGGTAGTAGGTAAAGTCATCATAAAATGTTATCCAATTTCATTAGGTAAACTGCATCAAATTGTTCGTAAATTAACATTACAACAGCATACGTTAATAGAAGCGTTTAGGCGTTTATTGTTCATGCAAGTTGACGTTCGTAACAAGTTAACTCGTTGACGAAATTAACTAGTTGACAAACGCAATTCAACGTTAACGTTTCGTTGACGGAAAAACCTTCAACGACCCATCGCTAGTAGCTATACATATATGATACTAGCTGGATCCGGCATGCCTTGCAATGCCCTTTTTCCTACCTACTACCTGCTTACTACCTACTACCTACCTACCTACCTACTACTTACCTACCTACTACCTACCTACCTACTACTTACCTACCTACTACCTACCTACAACCTAACTATCTACCCAAAAAAAAAAAACTATCCTATGTCCGTCTCCTGGTTCTAAGCTACCTCCCCACTAATTTTCAGCAAAATCGTTTCAGCCGTTTTTGAGTTATAAATAGTGTAACTAACACGACTTTCTTTAATATATATGTATAGATATAGATATATAGTGTAAACATACCGATTTTGATGATTTTTTTATATGTGTTCCAATGGATTCGAGAATTTTAGGTGGCGCTGCCGTCCGGGCAGGAAGACGTCTGCCAGGTCCGCTACTTATATACATATAAAGATAAAAAAACATTGCAGGGTCGATATCACATCAAAAACTTCGTGATGGACTACAGGCAGCTACCGAAACACGGCATCTACGGAACCTTCCTGGCTATCGTGCAGTTTACCTACGAGGGAGTGACAGTAGGATGCGTCAAATGCATTGTTAACTACGATGAAAGCAACCGTGAAGACAGCCATGAGGAAGAAGACGGTATAATACCTAAGTTCCATTTATTCTAAAACTAGCTGATACCCACGACTTTGCTCGCGTGGATTTTGGAACTTGACATATTATATACTAAAACCTTCCTCGAGAACCACTCTATTCATTGGTGAAAACAGCATGAACATCTTTCCAGTAGTTAATGAGTTTATTGCGAACAGACAGACAGACGCGGCGGAGGACTTTGTTTTATTATAATATGTAGTGTCTCGTTCTGTGAGTGGCAAGTAAAAGGCATAATTCCAAATGTTTCTTGCTTGACTTGGCCATGTAAGTGGTTACGAATGTAACTGTGTAAAACGAAACGAACGAATGTTACTGTGTGTGTGCGAATGTGACTGTAAATGCGCACACACACACACGCATGCGCACACACACACATACACCCAAACACACACACACACGCATGCGCACACACACACATACACCCATCCATACACACACACACACTCGCCTATACACTCACACACACATAGACATACACCCACACACACTCATGTATTTATTTCATTTTCTGTTCTTTTAAATTTTATACTTTAATTTAACATAAGAACTTTTTTCGCCTACTGCACGTACCAATATTTTTGTAACCGTAAAAAGACTCACTGTGAATGGATACTCTTTCCTAAGATACAGACAGATTTTCTGCCTAGTTTAGGAAATCCCAGTCCTATGACCCATTTTATATTGTTGTACTGGTTCTACTTATTTATAGCATCTAATTATGTAAGACACTTTTATATACCATGTACAAACTACTTATTGAATAAAATTATTATTATTATATTATTATTAACTGTGTGGTTACGTATGTGACTTTTGTATGTCCAAATTTTAAGTGTTTCTCTTTATGTTTTAAGCTTTTAATTTTTATTATTTTTTGTCAATTTGTTCTGTCCTGTGTGAAACAATAAATACTTTTTCTTTCTTTTTCTTATTTTTTTTTAGCCTTATTTGAATTAAATTAATGTATCTTTTCGTATAAGCGAGCAAGTGTAATACTGGGAAATTAACATAAACTTATAAAGATGATACAGTGAAACGATGACGCCAGTGCTGCCTTTCTTCTTTTGGAGGGTAGGTAATTATAAATGACTCCTCCCGCTCTGGGCAGAGATATAGATCTGAATTTTAACAGTCTTGAAATGCAAACTGACCGAATGTTTAATAAACTCAATATTTTGTCTTAATTGGACCAAAAACCAGTAAAATTTTACTGGTTTTTGTGGTTGGTGGGTGGTGGGTTTTGGTGGGTTTAATTTTACTGGTTTCCAAAACAGAATCCTAACCATATCATGAATTAAATCTTAACTGGTATTAAAAGAATCTTTCAATTATTTTGAGCTTCAACTGTATTGACCTACTCAATGTCACGTTTCTACATGAAATCAAGCGAAGAGCAAATTAGGATTCTAAACAAAAAGTATTAATGTCAGAAATAGCAAAGTGAAATTATTTTTTTAAATATTTATAAAACATAATAAGTTATAAGCATTTGAAACTGCTGATTAGACATAGAGATCCGATAACTTTCGTGACGTTATTGTTCATGATTGACGCACAAAATCCATACTAAATTCCGTTTATTTGAAAAGAGACAGAAACAAAAGTTTTATTGGTTATAGTGTTTGTGTTGTTTGGCCGATTTTGGTCTTGTTTTCACCTTTTGTCATTATTTATATAGTACTAGCTGACCCACGCAACTTCGTCTGCGTCACAATAATATTATTAACTTACAACCTTACTCGATAGATCGACTATCCAACATAGTATTATTTTTTCAATTAGCTTTCTAATATGGAAAGAATTTTCAAAGTCGTCAGAGTAATTTTTGAGTTGAATCGTAAAAAACAAAAACTCTAATCTTTCCTCTTTATAATATCCCACCAAAAACAAAACTTGTAAAAAAAGCCAAGCCGAGCAACTCACTTTTACCGTAAAAAGTAGTGTAATGTTAAACAGACCATTGTAATAGCTAATCGCCATGGCATTGGCCAATGTGATGCAGTGGCCAAGTCAATCTTGTATTTAAAACATCAAAGGTTTTTAAGTAGGGATTAAATATATTAACTGACTTGGTATTACATGGTTCTCACTACTTTTTACGGTAAAAGTGAGTTGCTCGGCTTGGCTTTTTTACAAGTTTTGTTTGTGGTGGGATCTCATTTCTTTTTATAGCGTCTCTCATTCTATCTATTTCGTTTAATGAATCAACAATACATAGGTTTATTCGAATTTGAAGCAGTCTTATTCATCGATTTGAAGTACTGCTAAAGTATCTACTCGACAAGCTGAATCAAACGAGTAAAAACTCGACAAGGTCAAGTCGTTTTATAACGGAATTCCTATGGCCACCTTCCAGCTCCACACCATCTTAAGACAAACTACTCGACAAGACGAATCAAACGAGTCCAAACTCGATGGGGTTATGATATTCTAAAATGGAGTTCCTATGGTCAACTCCCAGCTCCATCATCAGATCAGTTCCATATCATCATAATATTGCATTGATAGGCAATATACATATACGTGCAAAATTTCAGATCAATCAGAAACTAGAAAGCATGTTTAATTTAATAACTCGTAAAATTCATTCACTGAAAATGTAACATTAACTTTGTAATCCTATACAATTATATGGGATTACAAAGTTATTTATGCAGTTAGTTTATCTAGAAAACTAGACTGAAATTGTATACTTTTTTAGTTTTTCCATGGTTTATACACTAAACACTAATTTGAAGCTTCTATGTCTGCTAAAAGTGCCTTAGACTTTTGATGATCGGTCAATCAGTCAGTCAGTGAGTGACAAAACTAAGGAACTTTGATTAGTTATAATTCTTAAACTACTGGTTAAAATTTAATGAAATTTTAAATATACCGTGTTTATACAATGCCTAATTGGTTACTAAAAAATCAGGCTTCTAGTTTTGTCCACAACGATGTTATTGGAGGTCGAAAATGGCCTGAATTGGTTCGAGAAAAGGATAGTACGGCCGTGCCGCTTTATTGCTCGACTTGGCAGATTAGTTTAGATTACCTTAGAATATATTATCATCGTCAGCCTTGCATTGGTCCCACTGTAGGGACTCAGGCCTCCTCTCTAGGAGAGGGATGGGCTATAATCCACCACGCGAGCCCAGTGCGGATTGGTATATGACACATATCTTCGAATTTTTGGTTCTAAGATATGCCGGTTTCCTTATGATGTTTTCCTTCGCCGTTTTGAGAACAGTGGTGATGAAATAAATTACACAAAATAATGCGCCTGCCTGGGTTCGAACCCACGATAAACTGTTCGTAAGTCGGAACCGCCACCACTGGGCCACCACTACTCACAAAACAATATACAATAACACCTTGTAAATATTACGGTGCAGTAAATAATTTGAATTTGATTTTCCCGGAGGCCAGAACCTCCACGTATCTACATCGGGACGCGAGGGCCAGAGGACCGCGTAATTATTATGTCGCGCGGACATTTTTACATTGCGATATCTTCTAAGATATTTGTTTAAACTATATAGAGAAAAAAACACAAATATTCTATATTAAATTTCCGTTCTAACAAACCCATTTATTTAGATATAGATTAATACCATATGGGTTAAATGAGCTTCGCAAAAAATTACTCTATTTAACCTAACATTTCAATAGTAAAAAACGGTTACAGTGAGTCAATCTTAATAGATAGATATATGCTGTCGCGGACTTTTTTCTAGAACTTTTAAAGAGGAACATTTCTTTCATACATGATATTTGCATTACTTAAACCATTTTTGCAGCGCACACAACGGAAGCTCGCAATAAGGAATATCGTTTCCCGTTTTTGCAACATTTTTCATTTATGCTCCACTCCTGTTGGTTCTAGCGTGATGTTATATAGCCTAAAGCCTTCCTCGATAAATGGACTATCCAACACAAAAATCATTTTTCAATTCCAACCAGTAGATCCTGAGATCTTAGCGTTCAAACAAACAAACTCTCCAGCTTTATAATATTAGTATAGATTATAATTAAATATTCGATACGTAATGTATAAAGGGTGTAAATTAACCCATCACACAGTCGTTAACCCAGCATTCTGTAAATAAAACTAAGTACCCCTACGCAAAACTTCTTCCTGGAAAACGACTTTTTTATGTTCAAAAATCTCATTTTACGGTAAAACTCAATGTAGTTCTCTCTAACTACTCTTAAAACATTGTGCTAGTGGATGCTTTGAATAGTAGACGGGTCATGGAGGTAATTTAAGTTTTAACCTGAAAAACTAGTATTTACAAAAACAGCTGTAGCTCCGTAACTAGCCACTACGATATTTTTTTTGTTCTAGAATCTAGAACAAAAAAAATATCGCAGTTGTGGGTAGAACAAATGCCTTTCGTTTGCGTTAAGGCTATTTTTACCCCCTTGTATTAACATTACGTGTCGGAAAAAAAATTTTTTTTTTTTTCGAGCCACGAAACAATATTACAATCACATTTAGCCAGTTACGTTACCATGCAAGCCTATTGCCTTTAACCGAGCACAGATTCAGACTCCATGGCCACTACTGGAAATATCCAGATGAAAATACCCAATAAAACTTTGCCCGACCCGGAATCGTGCCCACAACCTCATGCTAAGCAATCGCACTTTCGACCACTAGACCATCGAGGCAGTCCACTATATGACATCAACAAACAATAACTATCTCCTATCAATCATGAACAAACAATAGCAATCTATTCATCATCTAAATACTTTAAAAAACACTAACGAGGTATTCCTACCTACACATACTTATAGATAAAATCATTATGGTCTTCTGACATGTCATGGAGTCTATTTAATACTGCACAAACAAGGTCTGGTTGTATTGAACGTATGGCGCACAAAACAATGTGGATTGTGCTGTTTTTCGTAAGCGGTACTGGTTTGCTGGTGAACGGTTTCGGAAACGATGATATTCTGGTATGTTGTTTATTTTTGATGTATATTCGCTTATTTCGCGTCAGCCGCATGCACGATGACCGCTTGGCAAAAGCCTCAACACGATGGTTGCCGGAAAACGGACGGCACCGCCGAGGTCGGCCCAGAAAGAGGTGGCGAGACGATCTGGACGCGCACCACGAGGGTTGGTTCGAGATGGCTCAGGAAAAGAGCACTTGGAAGGATTTGGAGGAGGCCTTTGCCCAGCAGTGGGACAGTACTGCTATTAAAAAAAAATCGCTTAGAACATTATCGATTTGCAAATGGAGGGTTTTTCCATCATACATTTCTCAAAAGCTGCCCCAGTGTTGATGGCAATCAGCTCGTCCCTTGTAATGCACGAAGGGTCATGCAGAAGTGTGCCTAATACACATACTGAAAAATTCCTAATGAAAAACGAAATGTTTCATTTTTCATCTTATCGTGTGGGCAGTTCAAACGACCCCATACACCCTAGTGTCAGAGTTTCTAAACCAACTCAAAGGTCTCGGGGGGCACTTGGTGGCTTCCGGCCACCGTACGGGCCTGTGGACGGTGAGTAATGGGCTAGCTCGCCGTCCGTCCGTCTTATGACGACGACAGGCCGGGTCGAAGGCGTGTTCGTGTTCCACGCGCGCCTCAAAAAAATGTCAGTAACAGGGAAGGGGTCCCTTGCAAGGGCCAACGCCCGTCGGGGCTGCGGGTTGTTTGAAAGAGATATCGCGGCCTCGACACAAAGGGCTAAGACACACACAGACACATGGGCAGTTTTTAGCCAGTAGAAGTCTGACACTCCCTACCGCTCTGCCAGAGCGGGAGGAGTCATATGATAATTTCTCACAACCAAAAAAAAACCTTACACGTGCCTTCCGAAGCACGGAGTCAACCCAGGACCTGACGCTCAGCAGGCTTGCAACCACTAGACCGGCAAGGAAGTCAAGAGTTTATTAAAATTATTTTAATTTACAGGGTAAAGGGCGATGGGAAGTGTTAAATATCATGAAGTGTGACGATCCTGACCAATATGTCTTTAACTTAGCTATAACACGAAGGAAGATTGACAGGACACAGGACGCTTTCACCCTAATTGCTAACTTCAATGAAGAATTAAATAATTCCTATGGTGTAAGTATCTTTGTACAAGTCGAACAAGCTAATGAGTATACAGGCCAAAATTTTTATAATTAGGCACTTGACTACTGTTAACAAATTACGAAAATGATCTGTTATTTCAAATAACTAACAGAAATAATACGATGTATAAAAACAATATGAAATCGATCAAAAAATGGTATAGCTACACGCTTTAGAAGTTTTTAGTGAGAGCGTTTTCTATCGTTGCCGCGCGAAACGGCCATTTGTTAGTACAAATGGCCGTAACTAATTAACTATGGTAGTATGGGTTTATGACGTCACATCTTCATAGCGCTGTCTTTGTCTAGCAAAGTCATTCTGAATCGGGTAAAACTAACTGCCGCACTCAGAGAGCTTTAATGATTACTTAGGCTATCACTTAGTAATGGTTTTGACAGTTTTCTCGTACAAAAATATGTCAAACCTTTACTAAGTGACGGCTTAAGTAATCATTAGATATCTCTGAGTACGGCAGTAAGTCTTTTTTATAAGATATTACACTATTTTTATTAAATTTGCCTATCTTATTATTTACCATAAAAAAATTGTCACTTACCCAATTCTAGTACACTGAAAATATTGATTGCAATTTTGCTTTATAAAGCGTTTCGCATTAAGCGTCAGCATCAGTCCCTAAATGTATCTGTATAATCTTAAAAGTACATGAAAGTTGGCTGGCTGTATGTTAGCTTGTTCGACTGCACTCCAAACAATATTAGGACCATCCAGTCTAACGGAATGCAGCTGAATACCAGCATATTTCCTATGGACCGACTGCCTATCAGACTTCCACATTCCAATTGGCTATTTGAGTTAAAAAAAAAACACGAAAATGTTATGTTATTTCAAAGGAGTAACAGAAATAACATCATGTGTGAAAAAAGTAATAATATCGATAAAAACAATGGAGTAGTTACAAATGATTTAAATGTTTTTGGTGGGGTCACTTTCTAGCCTTGTCCCGCGAAACGGCCATTTGTACTACGTAACCGTGACGTTCCTATGGCGGCATGACGTCACGTTTCGCATAGCGCTGTCTTTGTCTAACACGTCATTTAAAATCAGTTAAAACCAAGCCATATACTGATCGATTTTATTAGATTTTTCACACATCGTGATATTTCTGTTAGTTCTTTGAAATAACATAACATTTTTGTGAATTTTTAACAGTAGTCAAGTAGCCAATTATAGTTCTGTTCAAACTTTATGGCGGTTAGAAGTTAGCTGTGAGAGAGGTTTTTCAAGTCCATTAAAAAGTAAAATATCAGTACTCTTTTTACAGGCATTTTCATTCAATAAAAACCTTTTAGTATGCAGTCCAAACATTTGAAACAAGAATTTTAAGTGATAATGTAGCAATTCATTTAATGAAAAACATCTGACCAAGCGCGATTCAGACTCGCCCATGAGGGTTCCGTACCAAAACAGCCAAAAAAACATGTTTGTGTTATAGGAACCCCACCTAAATATTTATTGTATTCTGTTTTTAGTATTTGTTGTTATAGCGGCAACAAAAAGTCATCATCTGTGAAAATTTCAACTGTCTAGCTATCATAGCTCATGAGATACAGCCTGGTGACGGACGTACAGCGAAGTCTTAGTAAATAGGGATTAATTTTAACCCTTTGAGTACGGAACGCTAAAATAAACTGAATTTTGGAGACTATATTTATGTATTTATTCATTTAAACTTTATGCACAATATTGATACATAGGCGGACTTAATGCCACAAGGCATTCTCTACCAGTCTATACACACAGACACACACACCCACTTATACTGACAGACACGCTCATACACACCCACACACACACACACACACACACACAAACACACACAATCTTTAAGTATACTCTCTTTTTAATTTCTTATTTTTGTTAGACTAGACCTAGTATTCTAAACTAACTTTAACATTTTAAAAATATTGTGTTAATTATTATGCTAAATACGAAGGGGCAGAGTCTTCTACTACAGGCATTATTTGTCTAAAAGAAGATTCCGAACACAACGATTGTTAACCAATTATTTGACACAATAAATGTTATTTATTTATTTATATTTATTATTTATAAGTACATCAATGTTTTCAGATAGAAGTAGTTGCAAACAAAGAAGTAGATGGTGGCTACAAATATCACACAACACTGACTGACGACAGTTTTTGTAACGCGGCCTTAAAGTATGCGGGCGACAACTGGCCAGTAATTCTCGCAAAGGCAAACGTAGATCCTCCCAATTGCCCTATACCGCCGGTAACAAACCACTGCATTTTTTAATTAACTTATTCATCATCATCATCATCATCATCATCATTATCATCATCATCATTATCATCATCATCTTCCCGACCTTGCCTTTTCTATTCGGGGTCGGCGCAACACAATAGGGTATTTCACCAAAAAAATCTAATTAGTCCGTCTGTTACATTATAGAAAAATATTGGATACGTGTTTTTTGTTTTATCAAATTAATAAAAATTTACGAAAATAAAACGTGTCAAAGATCATAAGTTGGGGCTTTTGAAGTCACTTTGTGGGTAAAAAAGTACTAACCTTGTGACGTCACACGACTTACGCGACTTTTCGAATCACTGTATCGTCTTCATCTATTGTTTAAGTGAAAGAAGAAAACAATACGTGTCCATTAGTTTTTGAAAATCTATCTGACGGAATATTAACTTCGATTTTTTGGGTGAAATACCCTATTTCTTCTTCCATTCTTCCCTGTCAGACGTCATGGCATCAGTTACTCCTTTCTCTCTCATATAATTCCTCACACAATCCATCCATCTTTTCATTTATTCCATTATCTTACCTACTAATATTATGAATGCGATACTGCTATGCTCTTCTAACCTAACCTGTCCGAGCCGGGGCCTGCCCCAAGTCCTGAGCTCGCTTCGCTCGCTCTTGCATCCAAGTTTTCCTAGTAGCGGGTTCGCAAGGTATGTCGGGATCTCAGTTCGCTCACTTCCCTAACCGCCCTGTTTGTGTGAGTGATTAATCACTTGTGATTATCATCGACACGCTTAAGAATAAGTAACTAAAATTGCTTTGATTTCAGGGTCCCTTTGAAGTGAAGGACTTCGTTGTAAACTATGAGGAGCTAGAAGAGACGGGTATGTACGGTAAATACGACGCGTATGTTTACTTCACGTATTTGGGACAGAAACTCGCCTGCACACGTTTACTCGCGGAGTTCACGAAGAAACGCGACGACGACGGTGATGGTGATGATGATGATGATGATTATTTGTAATGATTGTTGAAGTAAAATGAACTTATTTATTTAAACTTCATGTACAAGAGTGGTACATAGACGGACTTATAATAATATTTATCAAATACACTTTCTAATTATAAATCGCGTTGTTAATTATTTTATGCTCATGTTTAGATATCTTATTATCCATCATGCCTGCATAGTTTTCCTAGCTAATTTATACAAGTTGACCTTAAATTAGTTAGTCAAACTCAACAGACATACTTGTGCAAAATTCCATTTTTATAACGCTGCCAGTCTCTTGGGCACTTTATCTGCTGACAGCGTTGAGGAGGAGTTTATCGATGACCTTTTATAGTTAGTTGATAAATCACAATTTTTTATTGTTTTTTTTTTATCATATCCCTGACTGTACACCTATGCAGCAGTGATAGTAGCTTTTTTAATTTGATCCTGTATACGAGGTCAGATTCTTCCCACCCCAACGGGAGTGATGATGACGATGGTTAATGATATTTAAAAGCTCACTGTGTACCCCTGAAGGATTGATTGTTTTGTTTCTAACGCTATATAAAAAAAAACTTGTAAGTACACACTATTTAGCGTTAATATCCAATGCAAAACATTCTCTATTACATTCTCACAAGGTTTACAATAACAAGTTGTTGTCGACATACCTGACCACCAACTCGAACTGGTGATGATGCAAGAGATGCTTGTTGCTAGGCAGCCTGGCGGCCAGGTCCCGCACGAGCTGTGCGCGCGCGGCCGCGGCCCGCAGCGCGCGCACCACGCCGGGCAGCGACTTGCGCGCGTCGGCGTAGCGGCACTCGAATATGGCGGCGATGCAAGAGCGTAGCACCTACACACATTCTACATTTTTATATAACTGCGGAAACTTTGTAATCGCAATCGAAATGGAATTCACAACCGAGCTGCAGGCGAGGCAGTGGGCATGTGTAGTCGGTGACTACAAATGCCCACGTGTATCAAACGACGTTTTTCAATATATTTTCGAAGAAATTAAATAATAAAACGATAAGTATTTTTGTCTACCTATGATTTAATTTGCTTTTAATTTATATTTAAAAAAATATAACATCACATTTGCTTACCTAAAAGATACCCATAATAGGGGATCGGACAAAAAAAAAACTAATTAGTCCGTCAGATAGATTTCCAAAAAATATTGAACACGTTTTTTTTTTTTTTTACATAAACAAAAAATAAAGACAAAACAATGCTTCAAAAACTCGTGAACTCCTCGAAAACGTCACATGTCAGTACAATTTTTGCCTACGAATGACGTCACAACCCCGGACTCATGATCTTTGACGCGTTTTATCTTCGTCTATCTTTATTAATTTGATAAAAGAAAAAACACGTATCCAATATTTTTCGATAATCTAACTGACGAACTACACAGAATCATATTTTGCTTAGTCAGGAAACATCCCTATTCATAAAATTCATGATCTGTTTACTGACACAATAATTAAAAACATAATTTTTTGACTCAGTCCGATCCCCTATTCGCCAGATATGTTCATAGCTGGTGAACCTATAGTTAGTGACCGAGCACAAATCCATACACCAATCAAAATTAATTTAAATATTTATGTAGATGGCAGTACAGTTTTTGTCATATTTAGAACAGGGGGCATGCAGCTACTTGCCCATTCTTCTTCCATAGAGATCTACGCTTTAAAATAGACAACTACAGTACTTTTATACAAGTTATTATGCCTTATCAATGTAGCTTCGCTTTCTTTGTTTTTATGAAATTTAAAAGTGCCTGTAATGGTCTAAATGAAATAAATGGTTTGAGATTTTTGTGACAAATCTCTTTGTCAAGAGTATCGGCTCTAACTGCCGTACCCAAAGAGCTTTAATGATTACTTAGGCCATCAAATAGTAATGGTTTTCACAGTTTTGTCATACAAAAATATGTCAAACCTTTACTAAGTGACGGCTTAAGTGATCACTAAATATCTCTGAGTACCGCAGTAAGTTTTTAACATTTAATAGTGGCGGTCTTTAATGGGAGACGCATACTTCACAATAAGCCTCACAGATCACATCCGCTTCTAGTTGGTGACTGATAGCGGATTCATAAGGAGAACAAAAAAAAACGCGATGGGTTGGCAGTAAACAAACCTCTAATCTCCTAGCAGAGTTAGTGAGTAGTAGATGTCCGTAGTCAGCTGCGCCCGTGGGCGGCGCCGCCGGCGGGACTATGCGAGCTTGCGGTGGACGGAGTGCTGTCAACCTGAAGAGAAACAATGATTAATTAGCTTTATCATATTTAGATTTGCTAATATCTGCCTGAGTTACAATGACTGGGCATAAATCTACAAAAAGAGCTTTGAAAAAAAAAAAGTGAACTAAAAAATCTCCCTTACACCTACGATATAAAGTGGCTGTAAAAGAATATTATTACCATGAGCATGTGACTGATTAAGCACTGTGCCTGATCAGTCGCATCGCCTCGGATCAGATTTGATATAATTTTACTAGCAGGTCCGAGGCGATGCGTTGACGATGAAGTGGCTAAGCGATTGGCTACTATGCCGCGTGTCGCAGGTTCGACCCGGCACGGAACAAATATTTTTATGACCTACAGGTAGTTGTTCCGGGTCGGGCTGTTTGAGTACGTAAGTTTTGTTTGTAAACGCACCCACGACACAGGGGAAATCCCTACAAAACGCCAACTTTAAAGTAATTCATTTGCTAAAAGATACGTACTTCGGATTTATAGAGCTTCTTTGAGCAACTTCCCTCATGACTTCTCTGACTCTTGCGGCATCTAATGGCGGTAACGGAGGCTGATGGATACGAAGTGAAGCGCCCTCTGGAGGCCGTAAAATCCGTTGTTGGAATGCCTTGAAAACAGATGTTCCCATTGTAGAAAGCAGTAAAAATAGTCACTTATAATACCATACGAGCTTCAAAATTATCGGGTATTTCCCGATAGGTTCGTTGCAAACAAATGAAGGAGTCAAGTTTTTCAGGTTAAAAAATCACGAGCGCGAAGCGCGAGTGATTTTTCCTGAAAAACTTGACGATTTTATTTGTTTGCAGGGAACCTTGAGGGAAATGCCAGATAATTTTGAAGCTCGTGTGGTATTCGGGGGATTATTTTTCCGTCCCAAATGTCGGCCAATAGAATTGCACCATGAGACGAAATGTACAGTTAACAAATAAGAATTTCATAATGAACATTTCCTTTGACTTTTTTATCGATGGTGGACAGAGAACAAACTCCAAATCGACTCATTTTCATGCAAAATCTCCAATTTTCACAATTGAATTCAACCTGTCAGTTTGACGTGTGGTTAATTTGACTGGATCATGTTTTGTTTTTTATATATAGCAACTACCAGAGAAAATTTTCAAAAAATTATCAGTATAATACCATGTAGGTTGTACCACGTGACGTCGAATGGTGCAATTCTATTGGTCGATATTTGGGTCGGAAAAATAATCTCAATAAAAAATGCAATTTTCAGGTGATCGGAGTAAAACTTTCACGAAAATTTATTCTACTGACATGGCTTAATAGTTTGGATAAAAAAGTGCTAACAGTAACAGTAACAGTAGTGTAAAATCATTATCATTCTTACTTGTGGATTAGGATTTTCGTTGAGGTGTAACTGCATAGCTAAGTCTTGTAAGTGCTGTAACTCCAGTTCAGAATTAAGTGACTCCAGTCGATTTTGTTCCGGAAGGTTTCTGAAATGTAAATAAATAAAATAAATGTTAAAGTAATGTGGTAAATTCAGGCCGTTTACTAAGGAGAAGTGGTTAAGGTTGCATTACCAAAAGCATATATTATAATTATACTTAGTTAGTTTTTTGCGAACTATTTTTTTTCATATTGTATTTTATTTTATTTAAGGCGTTTTTTTTGTGCTCACTCCATAAATAATCTTATTATTATAAGTCTATACGTGAGGACTTGTAATTGGCTTTCTGGTGACTACGATTTCTTCTTTTTGTTTGTATTTATTAGCTGTAAGTTCTCCATGTACTAAATAAATAAATATAATTACGGGTCGTAAACCCTACGGGTCGTTAAGGAAACTGTATAAATATCAAAAACCAGACTTGTGAAACGTTATATATTGTGTTACCCAGTATAGGTAGGCTCCATGTAAAATACAAGCCTCCCGTTACATCAAGTTAGACTCGATTACTTATTGCATGAGCTCGTCACATAATATATAAGCGGCCCTCCAAACAGGGGCGTGCGCCCTATATAGGCTCTTAGGCTTAGCCTACCTTACCAACTGAGCATTTCTTATAACTAATTAACGATGCAATAAAATAACACTATGTACAAATTAATCATAAAAAAGTTCAAACTCCTGTTAAAATACTTATAGCAATTTTTTGCGTCCCACTAAAACTCATTGACAAGGATTACGATTAGTACGAATCTTATAGACAAACACTCGACTTGTCTAAAACCCATTCATAATTGTATGCACACAGCGTCACATCGGTACGTATGGCCGTGTCCATGAACCGCACACATACATAAATTTTCACAATTTTAACGCAGCAGCTCCTACGACTGTAGCTGAGTGGGCTGTGATTGGCTGCAACAACACAACCAATCTATAACCCGCGAAGTTCAAAATTTGCATTTTTTTGCAATTTGTAGGCCAGTGCTAGGTTGTATGTTGAATAAAATATGACAACATACGTCTTAAAACCGGGAATCATATTTTAATGAACATACAACCTAGCACTTGCCTGTAAATTGCAAAAACGTAAGGAAATTTTAATTTCGCGCTTCGCGAACTTCGGGCTTCCGTGCATAGAGCGCAGCACCTGTTTAGTTCGATGTTCGCAATATTGTCAACTTGTCACCTCATTCATTGGATTTCGTATAATCCTGCAAAAAATGTTGACCGCTGTTGTGAACAAACTCGATATGAAAATGATGCAATTTTATTTGCTAGTATTTTTCTATCGACAATAATAAACTAAAAATTATTTTTTACGTAAGAGGAAGACATTACTGTTTCATTGTTGTGACAAGCAATATATAATGCGATTTTGTTTTGAAACCGAAAACATACAGTTAACGTTATTAACAGTAGTGTAAATATTAATTTTGTTGTGTATTACTTGTTTATTCACGTAACAAATAACAATGGTATTTACTTGTGAAGTTTGTGCTGATAATGTGTGTTTATTACATGTTAAAGGTAATAAGTGTTCTCAATTATCGGTCAGTGGGTCGTCTTAGGGGCGGATCGTATAATGATAAGATTCAAGTTGTATCTAAAGGTAGACATGTACCCGAATTACGAAAATTTATCCAAAATCTTGCAAGTTACGTGTTCTGTAACTATCACCCACTCACTTGGATGAGATATTTGAGGTGGCCGAATCTTTCTTCTGTTTGCATCGTCATTAGAAAATCGTGAGTTAAACCTTGAATAATGTGGTGAGTTTTTGAATGGTATTTAAAAGTTTTGTTTTTACAGGTTTACTTTTTTTTTTTTGCTGTCATTTATTCGTAGCCTACCCATCGTGGGGGACCACTGCACGCCACTGCCTCCAAAGAGGTCCTCTAACATTTTAGCTACCAGCCCGTTATACATGAACATGAATTCCAGTCCGCGGGCTCCTAGGAAATCTATCTGGTGGAACAACTCCACAAACAAACTGTATACTTACTACACAAGCCAGAAAGTCTGTCAATAAAAAAAAACAGTCTATTCAAGGGGTATCCCAGTAAATGGATTGTGGAAGTCGGATAGAAAGTTGCTTTATAATTGAATAAAAAAAAAAAACCGGTATTCTGCTGACCCCAACTTAGGGAAAGGCTAAACAGATGATGCTAGAACTTACTGCACAAGCTCGGCCCTAATATCAGTAGCTCTCCAAAGGAGTGCGACGGCACGGTTGGCGCAGTGGCTCATGCAATGGACTGCTGCGCTGCGTGTCGCGGGTTCGATCCCCGCACGGAACAAATATTTGTATGACCTACAGATAGTTGTTCCGGATCTGGGTATTTGTGTATGTGAGTTAAATAAACGTTAAATGTTTGTGAACGCACCAGGAGATACGATACAGGAGAAAATCCTAGTGTGGGGCAACCTTTTTATAGCAAAAAAAAAAAAGTCCTCTTTCAGCGACCAGCCCGTTAAAGAACATGGAATCCAGAAGCCTCACTGCGAACTGGCACTGTGAGAGACCGCGGGATCCTAGGAATCCCATCTTGTGGTACAACTCCACAAAAAAACTGCATACTTACTGAACAAGCTCGTCAAAAATATCTGTAGCCCTCCAAGGGGGTCATCTTTCAGCGACCAACCCGTTAAAGAACATGGAATCCAGAAGCCTCACTGCTAACTGGCACTGTGAGAGACCGCGGGATCCTAGGAATCCCATCTTGTGGTACAACTCCACAAAAAAACTGCATACTTACTGAACAAGCTCGTCCCAAATACCTGTAGCCCTCCAAGGGGTTCCTCTTTCAGCGACCAACCCGTTAAAGAACATGGAATCCAGAAGCCTCACTGCGAACTGGCACTGTGAGAGACCGCGGGATCCTAGGAATCCCATCTTGTGGTACAACTCCACAAAAAAAACTGCACACTTACTGCACAAGCTCGTCCCAAATATCAGTAGCCCTCCAAGGGGGTCCTCTTTCAGCGACCAACCCGTTAAAGAACATGGAATCCAGAAGTCTCACTGCGAACTGGCACTGTGAGAGACCGCGGGATCCTAGGAATCCCATCTTGTGGAAGGTCAGGACTGGAGACGGGTGGATGCGGATTATTGTGAGGCAGTGCCTGGAATGGAGACATATTTATTGATTAATAAGTAGAAAGAAGAATAAATCTTCAATTTATTTAAGTTTTGAAGACAGGACTCTCTTATTAATCATCCAAGACCATGATCATACCTATAACCCTGCAGCAATTTTGCCAAAGTCCTCATAAAGACAGCCCTGATCTCCTTATCCAGCATATGAGGTGGTGACGACGCAGGTGGTGGCGGGGCGAAGGCCGAGTCCGCAGACCGAAGCTCCGGCTGAAGGACTAACGCCAGGGCTTCTTGGAGGGAGGACAAGAGCTTGCCTTCTGGACGGGGGATGTTCACCCCGGCTGGTATGTGGAGAGAGCCTACGTCTAAATCTGCTACTATTACATCCAGCTGGAAAAGTAAAAATAAAGAATGAGTTAGTTACGTTCAAAGAGTGATATAGCAGAGGCGCCATATAAATGGTGTAAAAGTACCCATAACGCAAATGAAAGGCAAAAATGATCGCAGTGGTGTTGCTCTCCCAACCACTGCGATATTTTTTTTGTTCTAGCCCGTACCTGGAAACCCCCTAGTTTCGAAGAAATTGAGTCAAAGTTCCAAATTTTGCTCAGCTATTTTTGTAAATACTAGTTTTACAGGTTATAACTTTACTTGAATTACCCCCATGATCCTTTTACTATTCAAAGAATCCACTAGCACAATGTTTTAAGAGTGCTACATTGAGTTTTACTGCAAAATTAGATTTATGACCATAAAAAAAGTTTAAAAAATTGCGTAGGGGTACTTAGTTTGATGTACAGAATGCTTGGTTGACGTATGTGTGAAGGGTTAATTTACACCCTGTATAGTCTTATAGTCTGTATAGTCTTCTGCCCAGTCACCCGTTACGGCGGGATCTATACTTAAATATAACTAGTCTAAGCGGAATATGACAACTGCAGGGTTCTGTAGACCAAAACATTGTTTTGTGAAACCTTTAGGACCATTTTGCCATACATGAGTTGACAAACTCTCAATTTTCGATTATTTTAATGAACTGGAACACACACAACATCCGATACCAGTACTTATACTGCTCCCAAGAACAGCACACCAACAAAACCAAACAAACCTTTAATCATTCAAAAGGACTCACCAGTTCAGAAACCTCCTCCTTCAAACTGGAATGCACTCCGATCAAAAAAGGCGTTGGAGTAGCCAGAACCTCAGCCAACCCCGCCGGGAGTAACGGGATGTAGACATGAGCGTATCTGAAGGGGAACATGAGAGCAGCTAGGGCTCTGCATGCGGCCGCCAGACGAGCTGCTGCTAAGGAGACCAGCAGAACTTTATGCTCGCTCATCACTGCGCACCATAGGGTTACCGAGTTGTGGATCCCTGGAATGTAAAGATAAGTGTCTTAGAAGGACAATAAAGACCGTTTGTTTTTTTACGTGAAGCTCAAATTGTCGAATGAGAGTCAGACGGGGAGTGGAGTGCGTACCTTACTAAAATAGTGTCTATGAGGACACGTAGGGGAGATCGCAGCACCAGAACCCCTGAGTACATCGCCTGTTATGGCAAATTCTTATCGCCTAGGAAGACGCAAGGCTACGGACGCACTGACTGACAGATAAGGCTAACTGAGAACGTCCACTTCACCTCGCTACTCGCAAGAGGACATCGCTGGGGTCTAGGTACTAAGCAAGTCACCCGTAAGTGCGTGGGCAGATAAAAGTTTTGGCTCTGGGATTCCTCTCTTACTAAAACTTCCATCACCAAAATATCCGATTTGGACGTGGAGTTGCGGTCACCAGCCCGTTATACTATACTACTGAAAGGGGAACTCAGTAATTAAAGTCATTTTAATTAATATTGCGTATAATCAGGATTATCAGTATACACTCGCGAGAGTGACCGTCGGAATCGAAACGGACGTGCTCTTGTTTCAAATTAGCTTTTCCTGACTGCGGAAGGGGTTGCGCGGGAGACAAGACGGCAAGCTCGCAGCGGCGCCGTCCCTCACCCCTCACGCCGCGCGCGCCCGCGCAGCTGTAGGCATCCCTTCGCTTTTTCACTACCTACCGGCACACAATCGGGAAGTTTTTGGCAATCATCACTTACCCAATAGCCTCAGCAGCATATAGACGGCGTTATGTGTGACAGGCATGGGCGGCGCGGCGGGCGGCTGCAGCGCCTGGCGGTCCCCGGCGCCGATGCTGAAGCGCACCTGCGGCCCGCCTGCGCCCGGTACCAGCACGCCGCCCACCAGGTTACCGACCAAGGTCTCTAGGGGCACGCCTAGGTTCTCCACCCATACTGTGTAGATTATGCCGAGACAGTTCTGGAATGGTTGGAAAGTGAAGTTTATTGTCTGACGCAATACAAGAAGAAATAGGAAACCAGAAGTGAGTCACTGCACTTTGCTCTAGGTACAGACGGTAGTATATCGTGTGTCCTGAATGACTTTAATATCTAAAACACATGTATAGTGACCATTTGGACGTTTAAGTCGTTAGAGAAAAAAAATGTTAATCCGAATAGCACACTGCCTCATACTTACTTCTAATACTATTGTTATTCGTGTCGCTCTGGTACGACATACTTCAAATTCTCATGGACCAAAACTTCTGTGGCGTCGTCAGTGGTAGCAGCGGCCTCTCTGACTGTATTCTTTTCTCAATTAAATGGACCCACTCTTGACTGCAATATTGTCCCGAGGACAGAGATAAGGTCGGCGATGGAACGAGCTAACCCAAAAGAGGCCTTTTAAGTCGGCTTAAAGAGCTTGGGGTCATAGGAACTGGTATCGCCTGGTATCCCCCCCCCCCCTTACTATTCCAGTTCGAAGGCAAGCATCACAGAACATTGTCTGTACTTACTCTGAAGGTATCGATGTAGTCCTGTCTCGACACGATGACCATACATTTGGGAGCATACATGATGCTGTGGTGGGTGATGTTTGGTACCGGCCGCGTTGATTCTAAAGATTCTTCGTCCTGTGAACAAGGAACAGAAATATTTCAAGATCGTCATACAAAAGCAGAAGTAGATTGTAGAATTTTGAAATATCATGGAGAGGACAATCATTAAATCAAAGGGACAGTTCCGTTAAATAAAAAAACCAAAAATGTGCTGTCATATCATCAATATTTATATGTCTACCGATAAAATCATATCTTGCGTAAAGATAAATCTATTATATTCATCTTTAAGGCTTTGTCTCATGTTACTATGGACGAGTGCATTGTCTTTTTTCCATTACCCTCTTTCCACAGTCATCAATATATCTAAAAATCAACGCCACTTTTCGTTGTAATATAACTCAAGATTCCAGACCAAATGTTGAGGCTTTGTTCGGACTATTTAGTAGATGGTTTTTGTGAAGTTTGCACAAAATCGGTCGGGCGGTTCTTCATTTATTAATTTTTTTGTAACAAATGAATTCAGTAAATGGCGGATCATTTTGTTAATGGGGATTTTGCTGTCTTGGTCCCGTTAGATAGCGCTGCTGTCCGGGCAGTACGACGTCTGCCAGGTCCGCTAGTCTTTCATAAAAACCAGTGATTCCATAAAGTTATTATCCCAAAATAATTGAAAACTTAAACCTCATGAAAAACACTCATGTTTCCTGGGTCAAGACAGAGCGGAGATAAAAACGACCATAAACTGTGCGATAGCCGCCTCAGGCCGGATAATGGCAAAAATGTCGTGAATCGCGATATTAGAGTGTAAAATGAGCAATTTTGTTGGCGCCCTTCGCCGCCTCTCTCAAATCATAATAGGGTGGGGTCGTAGACGGTATCTCATTTCGTTGCATGATAGCTTCCATCAGATAGTAAAAAAAAACAGCAAACATTTTAATCTCAACATTAGTTTGCTTCTGGTTATTTGATTAAGGAAGAATCATTTCCCGTCGGGGCTGCGGGTTATTCGAAAGAGATACCGCGGCCTCGGCACAAAGGGCTAAGAAGGAACATGGGTGGTTTTTAGTCAGTAGAAGTCTCGACTCTTCCTACCGCTCTGCCCAGAGCGGGAGGAGTCATTCGACGATTTCTCACGTTCCAAAAGGAAGAACCATTTGGAAATAGCCGGACTGGGATGATATAACCAATTTTTATAATCGTCCTATGTATAACAGGGATAATACTTATCCCCGTCATAATCAATAAATCTATAGAGATAAAGACAATAAAATACATTCAATGCTTATTCACCGTGCGCACACTGCACAGTAATACACACAAACACAAGTAAAGCAGTTACGTAGTGTCTGTATTTAAGTGTGTGTGTATTTAAGTTACATTTAAAGCGCGATGATCTTCAATTTACAGGCCACCTACAGCTATACCCCCTACAATGTCCTCAATGGTGTTCTGACATGTCTGCTTTACGCTCGTAGTTTTTTGGACAAAGTTAGATATGCTAGCCACTTGGAAGCGCTTGAAAGAACACCAAAGCTCTCGACAACCACCCTAAAAAGCCATCGAATGCAGTCGCTGTGGCCAAAATCGGCTAGATGGCATCATCATGTTGTAAAAAACACAAACGTGATACACACGACTCAAACGAGATAAGTAGACTGTGTATGTTAGGTACCTACTCCGCAAGAAACCCCTCTATCTCGCTATCTTAATTACTATGCAAAATATGTCATCACAATCGACGGTCGCTGAGCCTATCGATAACACTCGAGCACAATCGATTCGGCCATCATCGTCTATCGCACTTGACGACGACGCGAACTATTGGTACAGACGAGAACAGAAGGTAGACTCTTCACAAGACATTTGAATAGAGGGTTGTGGCTGATGCTGGTACCGAGTGCAAAAATGAAAGAGGGGTATAGATCGATTTGTCTGCTCATAAACGAATATGTGACAGCTAGCGATCTTCGTAATGCCAATCACGAGTGTGTTTACACAACATCAACACGCCTGTAATCTTTTAAGGGTTAGACAGAGGTGTACATAAAATTCCCACATGAATGTCCCTAGTAATAGGGGGCAAGCCTATTGCCATCAAACTCCGTAGCTGCTACTGAGAAATTCCTGATGGAAAAACCCAATAATTTGCCTTTGCCCGGCCTGGAAATCGAAACTACTAGACTAACGAGTGCAGGCATAGAAGGTACAGAACCATTAGAGAACCTGATTTACCAATGAATGCGTTATCGTTTGAAATTGAACAGAACCATTGTACACTTGCACCAGCTTACAGTGACGATTCGCAGAAGTTATGCCATGAGGATTTTAGGAAACATGGCCATTATTAGTTTACTCATTATTTGGCTACGGAGAAACGGCAGTTCCGTGTAAGGCACGTTGTTCAGCTATTTAAAGGTTGAGTGCTAAAACAAAAGGAATTCCTGTAATGCGGACTATGCTGGAAATAGACCAGCGATTTTATACAGAAAATAAACGAGAATATCTGTGTATAAAGCAGTCCACCAGTAATGGTAGACATGGCATGATTTGTGGGCTCATACTGCTGAATAAGTAGCTGATTCTCAATTGGGTGTTAATTGTCAACATCGAAAAGAAGGCAAGGGCAGAAAGAAGGTGTTGAACTGGGTAAAGATGTTTTAACAGTCAATGCTCAGATACTAACAGATACCTACTATTACCCAACCAAAGAAAAGCCGTATAGACTTACTCCGAAAAGGATAAACAATCAGGTTACGAAATCTTATCAAAAAGGATTCCTCCATCTATGCTTCCGAAAGCATTTCCGATACGAACGCCATCCTATCTCCTTGACAAAAAACAAGGCTACGTTTCTAATCCGCATACATACATAATATCCAACAAATAATCCCCACTGTTGACATAACAGAACATTAATCACGCAATCATCTACTAATCACATGCACGATTAGCCTCATAGTCCTCATACATAACTGGGGATATACACACGTCAGCAGCCAGCGTCAGTAATACCTCCGAGACCCGACGTTTCCGCCGGCGACGCGGAAGCTACGCAATCGTAATAATGATGACTTTGATTGTGTACTGTGGATTTTAGTCGCAGGAGTGTGCTGATGGAGTAAGGTGGGAAATTTAAGGGGATTTAAAGAGATGAGTCCTGTTTAAGAGATGGAAGATGGTGTAGAGGTAGGAAACATAGACCAAAGCTAAAATAAGCTATAGCAGCAAAATTTTGTGCCTGAAAAAGGGCGTAGTAACCGAGGCAGGACCAAGTAACGCTGGCGCGAGTGCGCGACTATCTGGACTCTTTCTTAACGATTTGACAAAGAAAGCAAATAGGAAATAAACTTGTAAAGCCATGGTCCCAGGTCCAAGCAGTGGGAGAGAAGAAGCTGAACAAAAAAAAATTGCTGCAATAGGTCAGACATAATATCTGTATAACCAATTAATGTTTTTGAATGACGACGAGAAAAAATAAAAAACGTCAGACAGTCTCAGACAAGGTGTAGCGAAGATCCACGCAAGCTAGTTAATAGTTGGGAGGAAGAAGTGAACTGCTATGACGCTAATTATGAATACATGAATAAAGTTACCGCAAATGTGTTAAACTAGCTACTTCTTTTATGAACCCCCAGTAGGCAACTAACTTGTCATAGTTAAAGCACAAAACCAAAACCTTGGCACAAAAGATGGCTTGCCTATTCAAATCCTATAAATTCTAAAGCAAAACCGTTTTTCGGCTTCACTTGCCAATATAGTTTATGATCAAAAGCACGATTTATGTTTGTAATGTACATAACAGTAAATATTACGTAAATAAGGCCAGACTACACATGTGGTATAGTCGCTTACTAATGTAGACTTATTTAAACACATGCTGTCGGTAAATGTTAGCTTGTTGTAAATTACGTCATTTTAAAATAACGGTAGTCAAATAGTATTATAATTCTGTGTTTTGATTGTGTAAATGTGCAAAACACAAATATTACGAGCTCGCGGGTAAATAATAGCAGCCGGCTCGGGTTCATCTTCGAGCAAGGAGCATCGTTTGACCTAGTCACTTAGTTGAGGAGAACAGATAGGTTAAAGCTCCCTAGAAAATATTGTATTGGAAACCGATCTAAACAGAGTAGCGAAATGACTGAAAAAAAAGAAGTCAGATGAGCTCATATTTTCGTTCTTCTCGATCGGAAAATTCAAATCTCTAAATGTACCAAAATTCTCCCTGATTCCTTTAAACGTCAATCTAGGTTTCGCAGCTGCGAAAATTCAACGCTGATCGAATGAGACAGCTAGAAAATTGAGTTTTCTACGAGGACGGATATTGCCAACATCAAATATGAATTTTGCATCGGAATTTAATTGTAGATCGTAGCGTGAACCGTTGGGAGTCATTGAAGTAGGAACGAATAAACAGGAACTATATTGTAGTATTGCATATACTCGTTTCTGTTTTAGGAGTAACAGTTACCAACCATTGGTTACCTAATTTACAATACTTTCTGCATTTTCAAACACTTTTCTATCTTTCAACACTCCTAACCAAGGCTTCCTACCATCGTTCTCATTTCCTATTCAAATGTTGTTGCAATTATGTAAATTTCTTCACTAAGAACGCCACCCAAATAAACAGCCTGATGAAAAATTTGGGGACCCTTTTTATTTTAAGCCTCCTTTACACTTTTGGCCGAAAGTATCGTGCTACTTTAAAAACTGGACGGTATTTACAAAACATTGAAATCTAGCACTTACTTGCTTTAGGTTATTTGCTTCTTCTACGATGAAGATTTCATGCAAGTAAAATTTTTAGGTTAACAGCAAAAAATATTCAGATTCTCCGGTCCAAAAGTCGTTGCTCCCTTTTGCCGTTGGCCAAGAACATTCGCATTGCTTTGTTTGATAAGGCTTTGTCTCCCTTTGCGTTTTGACCCGGATTCTGTCTGGAGCAGTGTTTATGTGAAATCAGGAAACCGTGTGTCCTATTTCCGAGGATTCGTAATTTAAAGTTTTCCGTTGCTTTGTTTTTTTTGCTTTGAAGACATGGGATGCGTGTTTTTATAAAGGAAATACAGAGAAACGTTTGTATAAAATACTAGCGGTCCTGGCAGAAGTCGTCCTGCCCGGACAGCAGCGCCAGCTACCGGATCCAATTGTAAATCTAAACCATTTTCGAATTCACTTGAATACATACGAAAATTTTCATCAAAATCGGTCCAATCGTTTAGGAGGAGTTCAGTGTCAAACACACGTACAGAAAGAATATAGGTATATATAAAGATTTATCATGATCTTCATCGTTGTCACTTGTATTTCTTCTTTTTCACGCTGGCACGACTGTTTCATATTTTACTGGCCCAAAATGTTGCCCGTTTCACGAAGTCGTCGGTCGCAGCGCAGATATTACTTTGACTACATGATTTTGGATTGCAGAGGGCAGAATAGGAGATGGAATAAAGTTTGTGATGCAATTTTACATCTAAACGCCATTCTCCGTCGTTCCGTCGAGGAAGTGGACTTGGAGTTGCTACCAAACTCAAGTGTAGAGATGTGACCTCCATCTCATAAAGTGTATCTTGGCTTGGGTATCTGGTCTCGTTCTGATGAGATATTTCTAATCGCTAATTGCTTAGCGTCTCAGAAAAGTTTTTGAAGTTGCACCCTGTTATCTAGTGCTTCCAGTTTATACGTATCATCTATAGGGTCGGTGCCACACGTTTTATCTTTTATTGTAATTGTGTGACATTTGCTCCCTTTTCTTTTATTTGTCGTCACACAATGAATCCATCATTTATTTCTTTCCCTCTCCATTCACACATATAACACTTTTAAGCACACTCGCACACCTTATGACATAATCCTACCTATAAAGTACAGTTCCGTTAGAATGCGACGAGATGTAAACTGACCTTTACGCGACTAGGGGGCGGCCTTCCATCCGTCCTCCGGGATTTGACGCCGCTGTTAGAATCTTTCAAGCGTTTTAACGTCTTAAATATTTCCTTTTAAATCCCGCGCTGTTTCCGCTTCAAATTGTTGTTTCATCTTGTGATAATGGATTAATTGTTTGAAGCGCGAAGTCTCTCGCTTTGTTTTGGGTAAGCTTTTGTAAGTAATTTGATAAAGCGAGAACTGAGACGATTCTCTTTCTGAGTAGGTTTGTCTTTCATTAGCCGTATTTTCCTCAAAGTAAAACGTCAAAACTCTAAACACAGAGTGAATTAACAGTGAAGTATCTCATCATCTTCATCATTCTCCTGCAGAGTGAGGGGTCTGATATCCGAACACGAAAAATCAAGCTCCTTTTCACAAGGTCGCTCATCACAGTCGCCGCTCATCATATCAATAGGCATGACGAAAGATTTTGAAATCCCCTTCCGTAATGTGGGTACATCTTTTTTATTTACGAAAAAACCTTTATTTCAGTAATAAAGTAAAGTTTAACGAAGATATAAGCCATTTTTGAAAAAAAAATTAAATAGAGCGCGAAAACAGCTCGCAGTGTCATGGCGTCGGGTCTGACGTCACGCATAAGTAAACATGGAAATGTCAAAGCGCAGCTAGAGGAAACTAAAACAAACATTACCATAATTCGTGTGTTAAAAATGAATAACAAAGTTTATAAGTGGTGTGCGGTGCCTCAGTGTAAAAACACATCAATAGCAATAGTTTTAGCATTACATATTTGAATGTCAAAAATGTTGTCCTCTGGACCTGCATAGCTGACCCGGTGATTATGATAGTAGGTTGTTACTATGAGAAAAGATACTAGTACATGCTTTGTAGTTACAGAAATTTACTCCTTTTGTTGGTTATTAACTCAGTAGCAAACTTTTATTACAAGTTGCGAAGGAGCTAACCTCAAAAATAAACTGACAAGTTTATTGTAAAAATAACATATGAAAGTGAAAATAAACTAAACTCCTACAAGCTCAAAACGAGTTTGTTGTATTTTTATAGTGTTAGATACTTACAAAATTTACTTACAGGGAGGTTTTCACATTTCGGAACTCGGACGAGCAAAATTCTTTATTTGACCCAAGGAAATCGCCCAACATCAGTAAATCTATCCTGGGCAAATTTGAACTGTTTGCTTTTACAAAGCCTGATTCCATTGCTAAAGATGTTCACAAAGTATTGTAGTAACAAAAAAAATATCCAAATGCGTAATCGGCAACAAAACAACATAGTGAGCTAGTGACAGCTAGTGATGTTTACATTGGCGTGACGTAGTGCGCTATGATTGGTGTTTCAATCAAAATGGCCGATATCAGTATTTTAATCTTTTATTTTATTAAAAATCTTACTAATCTTAATTTTTTAAATAAAACTAAATCAGTGTTTTAAATCCTTCTCGTATGTAATTTCCCCTAATATCATTAAATCATTGATTCTTTGACTATGTCGTCACGCCTATTATCATTGTCATCGCTTACGTATTGATAAATAATCAGCTGATACAATTTATTTTTTTTGTGGCGTGGGAAATCATCATATAGGTAACCCATCCGGCTCTTGGGCAGAGCGAAAGGGAGTGTCAGACTTCAACTGACTAAAATCCACACATGTTCCTTCTTAACCCTTTATGTCGAGGCCACGGTATCTCTTACAACATCCCGCAGCTCAGCTGACAGACAGCGAAGTCTTAGAATAGGGATCCGTTTTTACCCGTCGGTTAAGGAACCCTAAAAATGTTTTCCCAGTTCTCAACTCAACCCAACTTGGAGCCTTTGTTCTATCGTCCAATATCTTAAATTCTTTCAGTCACTGATAGATATATAACTAACAATACGAATTTTATTATTATATAAAATAACAAAGTAAGGCATTAAACGAATATGTATTTTTGAAAATTCATTCCTTAAGGAGATGAGGTTTCCGATGAGAAATCACATAGCAAATGCTTGATTGTCAATAACCCAATACATATAATTAGAACGACTCCCCAGCGCACATGTCGGTGCTAATGAACAAACAAACACGGTAATTATTGCCTAATAAAGCGGACGTGGTGGTTTTACCGCAATCGTTGCTGAATTTGTACATTTTGTATTTGCATTGCAAAATTATATCATGCGATGTTTGTCGCTATGATGAGCTATTGAAAAGTAGACAAGAGAAAAGTTTAGAATTATCTTTCGTATTTATTTCTCTTTGACGAATACAGCCTTTTTTTTTAGTGGGTGGAAAATCATCAAATAACCCCTCCCGCTCTTGGGCAGAGCTAAAGGTAGTATCAGACTTCTACTGACTAAAAACTACCCATGTTCCTTCTTAGCCCTTTATGTCGAGGTCGCGGTCTCTCTTGCGAACAATCCGCAGCCCCGACGGGTGACGAATACAGCCTTTGGCTGGCTCGTTGGGCTAGTGGTCGTAAGTGCGTCTGCTGAACATGAGGTCCCGAGTTCTATTCCCAAGGCAGGCAAAATTTAATTGGATCTCTATCAGGAATTCTTGTGCTTGGTTGGGCTCGCTATATATACAGGGTGTAAATTAACCCTTCTACACATACGTCAACCAAGCATTCTGTACATCAAACTAAGTAGGTACTACGCAAAAATGTTTGCTGGAAAACGACTTTTTTATTTTGGGGTCAAAAATCACATTTTACGGTAAAACTCAATGTAGCACTATTTAAACATTGTGCTAGTGGATGCTTTGAAGAGTAAACGAGTCATGGAGGTAATTAAAGTAAAGTTATAACCTGATAAACTAGTATTTACAAAAACAGCTGTGCAAAATTTGAAGCTTTGACTCTCAATATCTCCGTAACTAGGGGGTTCCCAGGTATGGTCTAGAACAAAAAAAAATATCGCAGTGGTGAGGAGAACAAGTGCTCTTCGTTTGCGTTAAGGGTACTTTTAGGGTGTAAAAGTAACCTTAACGCAAACGAAGAGCACTTATTGGACTTTTTTTTTGGAGTTTGGGAAATTATCAAATGCCTCTTCCCGCTCTAGGCGGAGGGGAGGTAGTGTCAGACTTCTACTGGGTGATGGATGAATCTACAATCCCCATTTGCCAGGATCTTATCAGGATTCGCCAACTTATTCCAGACAGACTGAAGCTTACTCCTTATAAGCTCTGTATATTACGTCAGAGCTTAAAGTAATCCCCGAGTGAATCCGGAACTAGACGAACATAGCCGAACGTTGCCGGATAAAGCCGAACATTTAACGGAGTTAAGCCTTATACATGGCGTAATATTTTAGCCTTACGCACTACTTTTTGGACTTGGTATGTTTGCCAAGTATTACTTAGTTCGTTAATATACTGTTCACGCCCCTCGTTAGTAAATTGGTCATAGTTGCGAATACTGAATAAGTAGGTCCTATGTGACAGTTTTTTATCTTGACAGTCATCATCATCATCAATCTCTTGCCCTTATCCCAATTCATTTGGGGTCGGCGCAGCATGTCTTATGAGCCTACCACACGCTCAAGCTTCACCACACTTTTGCCTGCGCGATAACACGGTGCACCCAGTACATCGCGCGTGGGGTTGGTAATGGTAATACAGTTTTACCAACCACACGCGCAATGTATCGTGTGCACCGTGTAATCGCGCAGGCAAGGCTGTGGTGCGCCTGTGCGTGTGCTAGACCCATTATTCTCTATTACTGAAGACCGTCATTTCATCAGACACTTATTTCGTGCCATATAATCCTTTACATCCATCCATCGCTTCTTGACGGTCTATTTTAGTATGTAGGACAATTTTAAACACTAAGAACGAAGCCGAACCAAAAGCTAATTATTGTTGTAAATCTAAGCTCAAAAGTATACGGTACACAAAACACAGGCTGTTTCGTATAGGTACCTTCATTTACTTAAATGAAGCGAGAAAAAGGATACCCAAAAGCAATAATCATCCTAATCCCGTAACATAAAAGTAACGTAAACGTAAATCAGTACATAAATCAAGCAAACGAAATCTCGAAATAAATAGATATCGAGACGTCCAAACACATTTTAATCACAAAACCAATCCCGTAGGTATCGCGTTTCCTTGCTTTAAGTGTGGGTAAGTACGATCAGCAACAAAAGTAGCATAACATTTAGTCATTTTAATTATTTGATGTACTTACAGGACTCCAACTATTACTTTTAATGTTTCAAAAAACAATTCTTTAAAATATTCCTTACTATCCAATAACTTGTTAATATCGAGTAATATCTAACAACTTTTTATTAAAAAAACCTGCTTTTAAACTTTGAGTAGTGTTAATATACTTCTGATGCTGACTGTACACCATACGTCTTCCCACACTCCATACTGAACTCTATAACCTTTACGAAATGGTTTACATTCCAAGTCGTTTCCAAACTGCACAATATCGAACTTTAGTCCTTATTGCACTAGAACATACTAATCGTGCTCTATAATGAGCTGTGGCACTACGACATAAAGTTCAAAATGTATCGACATGCAGCAATTGAATCAGTCCGTGTCAGCCGTTGGCGTTTCCTGCTATCAAAGCTCAGTTTACCTACACAGTTTGTGTATAAACAAGCTTTTTAGGACAGTAAATAATATAGTGATAGATGTGGGTAGTTGTAAATATTCATAAAATAGAACGGTGATTGGTTAATACGTCACGTCAAAAATTAAGACTGCGAAAGACACTGGGTTTGATTCCCGGATCGGGCAAAATGCTATTTGGTTTTCTAAATAAGGAATATGTTGATAGAAGCCCACAGATTGGATTTGTAACCGGGTGATGGCAATAGGCGCACCCCTAGTACATTGAACTTTTAGTCCCATGTACTAGAGCGCGAGCCTATATTGCCATCAACCGGGCACAATTTCAGGCTCCGTGGCTGCTATTGAAAACTTGCTGAAACTTGCTTGGGAAAAACCCAATAACACTTGGCCCGACCTGGAATTCGAACCCAAGACCTTATGCTCAACAATCACGCTTGCGAACACTACACCAACGAGGCAGTCAGTACAAGCATAACGTTATTATTATATCAAACTAAAGAACTGAGGAACATAAAACCGAAATAACGCCATTGAACTGAACGGTCGTATGTCACAACTCACAAGCACGATGGTAGATATTAAAATAATTGGGTCGGCGGCGGTCGCCCCCGATGCGACTGAGTCTAGGCTAGACGTAAAAATGTTCATTGTTCAACAAACTATGTATTTACGGTCTCATGACTTGGGCCAAATTGCTACGAAATTGTGACAGTTCTGCTGATGCTAATTTTGAAGTAACAAAAGCTTGTATAGAAAGTGTTGGAAGTTACTAGTGTTACTACCCATACTGAAATTTGAAAAGTGATTCGTCTATAAATGCCGATGGACCCAAGGCTTCATCAAAATAGCAGCCAGGAGTTGGATGCGAGAGGCCTAACTCAGGGTAAGGTGGATGGATGGATGCGGTTTCAAAAAACGAGACAAGTTCTAATCAGCATTCTGTAGAATATTCAAGCAAAGAAAGAAGCAATAAAGTAAATTGAAGGAATCCAAATTTTTGCGTAGACAAAGGTACTAACAAGAAAATCATTTATTCTTATGGCGGGATCAAGTCACGGTTATAAAAAAATACACCAGCTGATATTTCAGACAAACAACTTTAATCTTTCAGTACTTAAATAAATTTGAAGGTGAAATAGCTTAATCGAATCGACGCTTTTCAAATAAGCCATCCATCATAGTATGCAAATATGCACACCTGTGTAGAATCAAATGGCATACGTTAACACTTTTCGCCTAGTTATATTATGATTTAGTAGTTTTCTGTGTATATTTTGGAAAGATGGTAGAAGAAGCGTTGGCAGACGGAGCCAGATCGGTGGATGGATCTGGGACTACAGAAGATTGAGAGGAAGTCACTTTTGAAACTCGCAGATACCAGGAAAGCATCATACCAAAGAGGGAGGCGGTGAGAGGAGAGGAGGAGGCTGATACAAGGCTATACCAGCTAGGCGCCACGCTTTTAAACCGTATATTTATTTTGTTCTAATTTACAGAATGAAACGTTTAATCTTTGTGGGCAAAGTTCGTTTTGCTTTATCAAGGTTCGGCCAATTAATTGGTTAAAAACACTGAAGCTTATCGTGTAACCTTCTACTGATTTAAAAATACTTCATCCGGTTAACCTAGTAGCTGGTCCCAACATAGGACAAGGCAGATGATGATGGATTCTGCGAAGAGTCCAAACAATTCAGGATAATAGTGATATAAATGATGATTCAGGGAAAAGGTCACTGGGTTTTCTAGTATGTTCGATATGCAGAATGACAGGACAAAACTAATTTAACCACGAGTCAGGAAAAATGTACAGCAGATTCCGTTCAACTAATTAGTTTTCATGATCGATCTAGAAGTTACCATAGTCACAGGAACATTTAAAATGTTTCATCACTATCATCTGCGTAGCCTTTCCCAACTAGGTTAGGATCAGCTTCCAATGTGTGTCCCGAATGCCGCTAAAATACCAGAATTTACCATGAAACTTACTGCTTATCTGGCTTCACTTTCCAGATACCTGGGAACATAATGATACCCCCTTAGTCTTCTTGAGTATTCATGAGTCAGCCTAGAATTTTGGCGCTGTTGCGCTGCTGAAAAATTTAGATCTTATCCAACAAACGAGTTGCCATAGTCACAGGAATATTGAAAGCACATTAACCTATCGTTTACAATTTGGAAGTTAGGAAGGCTTTAAGAAGCAGCAGCAGGGACAAAGAAAATAAAATATGATCTAGCAATGTAAGAAAAGTGCAGCGTTTTCAATCTTTCATCTGTGTAGCCTTTTCCCACCTTCTCAAACAGATGAGTTCCCAAAATGGATCGTTAAAGGCAGGTTACAACTTACACTAAATTAACAATTATATCCATACTCCGACATTTAATTTCCTACACCCGCAGCACAAAGCGGGCCTCACCAAGATCAGTTCAATTAAATCTATGGATACAAACTAAAAGCTATTACATAGTGGGTAATTAATGGAGGAGGCATTGCATTGTATATGATACTAAAAAAAGTGATTGCTGTTTACAAAGATGTCGATTCATAGACTACGGCTAATTGTAGACTTCCCGTAACTTCCCATGAGTGTCATAATGTGCTACAAAGTATGATTAAGTTGAAGAAGCATAATGCACAAAGGTAATCACTTTGAATTACGTTTACGTAGCTGTATTTACTTTGTGGGAGCGGTAGCAACAAGTGTTTTCTGTAAATTTTCTAGTAAGCACAATCAGGCCTATTTATTTGAACAAATAATTTACTGTTTTTTGTCTTCTGAACTGACTACTTAAATGAAACAATGACCTATTCCGGATGGTGGTTCCTATGTGGATAGATAAGAGATTTTATAAAGAAACTTGTTTACAAAACCACCATATTCGTGGTAGACGTCAGTGTTATCGCTAAAATAAAACCTCATTCTACATATTTATTTCCTCCATTTAGTGCAGTTTAGTCCATACATACGTTATTTGATTCATCAATAATTCGCAGCTTTCTTTTTATGCTATTGCTATATTTTATATGCTATATTTTATGCTATTTTTGTAATGATTTGTACACTAGGCAGTGTACAAATCATAACAAGCAAATTATTGAACAAAAGCCGTTTCCTCTAACCCGTCATTAGTCTTTACGCCGACGCCAAATAATCATAATAAAGGGACTATCCTTATCCGAGAGCCAGGCATTGCCAAGTAAACAACTCCTCACACAATGGGCCACAATACGCGACCTACATACCGCATCCATCACATCACAGATATTACGCGCTCCGCACATTTGTCGAACAATTCCGTCTTAGGCGCAAGGTCGGTGAACCCATCTGCCGAACAACTGAACTACGCACACTTGTAGCACCCTCAGAGAAGGTCGTAAGTGCTGTTATGATTAATTAATTTGGAGCTGGCAAATTGTGTGCAGAACTGCAGATTTGTTAATGAGGGAGGGGACCCACTGGAGAGGGGAAGCCTGTGTTTTAGGGGATGTCTCATGTATAGTACACGTGTAACACATATTTCGGTTGAAGTATTCATAATAGATTAGTTGTTCTAGTAGTCGCAAGTGCTACTTCAGAGCATAAGATCTTGGATTCAATCCTTAGGTCAGAGAAAGGTGGCAAAACCCATTTTCTAGCGGGAATTTCTCATTAGCAGTCACCAAACTTAAATCGATGCCCGGTTGATGGCAATCGACTCACCCCTATTACATGTGACTTGAAACAAACTAGCAAAATCCGGGGTACTACTAGGAAGTACTGCGTTACCCTTTGACATTCGGGGATTACAGGCGTGATGGTGATAATTCATTAGATAAACAGACAGCCGCAATAGCACTTACGATCTTATTCCACCAAAGGTCCCACAGATGTGTTTATCGCTATCTATCCGCCACCGCGCACCAGCCACCTACAATCGAGCACATGTGCGTGTCTACGGGCGAACACCGGATGCGAACGACAGAGAAATTGTTTGTGATCGAATTACACAACTCAAGATATTTTTATCAATTTATTTAAACAGATGTAGTAAAGGAAATTTCAAGTAAGGGAAGCTCTATGGGCGACTCGCCTTGCATACGAAGCTCTAAAATACTAGTGAAATCTACAGTTTTTTAACTGTTGAAAGGCGGCGTAAATCTCTCTCTCTCTAGGTTTGCTTTGGTGAAAGAAAACATCGTGAGGTAACCAAGCCAGCATGCCTGAGAGATTTTTCACGTCAACATTTAAAGCCAAGTCAAAGGCTCATAAGCAAATAGGCGGTATAAAAACTTTGACAACAGGTTAGGCACTGACCATACAAAGAAGAAGAAAAAGACCGAACCGATTATTATTTCAAAAAATATTTTTTATGCAATTAGGATTAATAACATTATTTTTTATTTTTAGACAACGTAATCCATAGTGTTAGTGAACATTAAAATAACATATATTATATAGTGTCAGTATTTGAAAAGTAATAGAGAACACAGACTAAATAGTATTGTGAAAAGGACATCCCCAAACTAATGTTCAGTGATTATCCTTCTCACAAAACTTTTAATAGGTAATCGGAGATTCGACACTCCCCGCCACAGTTTTTAAGATGATTCCTACTCGCCCGCAACCTCGACAACACCGACGCAGTTTTCTTGCGAATGAATGCGATATCTTGTTCTGATGATCACTACCAACAACATCCAGGTGTTAATTTCGATCTCTAAACAGAAGACCTTGGCAATGAGCCCTTAACGCGTTCGAATGAAAACATCTTACCGAAGTGTCAATGTCAACAGTTACCTAACAGTTCAACGCCCTGGCGTTTTATTGACATGACAAATTAGTAGAAGGTCGCTAAACGATACTCCGAGAACAACTGTTAAAAATGTTTTTTTTATGGAATTTTTCATAACTGTTGCCAGCTTTATCATCAGCTGAAGAAGACCATGAAATATTTATTCGCCGTTCAACCAACATTGTCATGAATAAGTCCCATAAAAAAAAAATTGCTGCTTCAGAATTTATACTGCCCTCATTCTGTTAATAATGAAGTTACTTGTCCACTCTTCTGTATAAGTAACTTCTTGAAACCACAAACTAGTACCAATTCTATTTCTTTGTAAAAATTGACATTCAAAGTACCTATTAATGGCCTAATCGAAATAGGTTTAATTTTGGGTTTATCCTTCAATATTATGCTTTTCATCTATGGTTAAGCTAAATCCACCTTAGATCCTGCTGAATACATCACGCTTTCAGTACCCCTTAACCTTTTAAATATATGGTAAGCTAAGTTCCTTAAAGGATATAACTTGTATCATAATATTTACCTAGCCATCCATTAGAGAACAAGGACCCTTCGTCATATCTGACAGTTGAACACTATAGCCCTTGGCACAACAATGGGAGGGTTAGGGGCGCGAGGAGTGAAGATGAAAAGCATACCGTGTAATTATCTTGGTAGCGTGTGTCTTTGCAAAGCGTAGCAGCAATATTTCAAGTATTGCTTTGATCTATCCAGCTTAGAACATGTACTTTTTTCGAGGTTCTGCCAGTAATTATAGGATGGAGGTATTTTTTGTAAAAGATCGTGGTCAAAACCAGTACCTACCAAGAAGTATCAGGTTTCAAGATCAAAATGTTATGGTAAAAGTAATTATTTTCTTATGTTTTTACGACATTATGAGTCAGGGATTTGATTTTTTTTCCCGTTGGGGCCGCGGGTTGTACACTAGTTATCGCGGCCTCGACATAGAGGGCTTAGAAGGAACATGGGTGGTTTTTAGTCAGTAGAAGTCTGACACTCCCTTTCGAGATTTTATAAAATTACTCCGAAACTCGGCAGTAGTTTACTAAAATAGCTTTTGTAGAAGTTAATATGAAAAGTGTAGACAATAAAAAAACAAGTTTGATTTTTTGGTTTCTTGGTACGGGATTCCATACTCGGGAGAAAACATTCACCTTTAACCACAGTCACGTTTTGATACGGCGATAATTAGGGTGCATTAAATGTAAGTTCTCTACGTCGAAATAGCAGTTAAATATGTACTGTACCCACCAAAAACAAAACTTGTAAAAAGAGTCAAGCCGCGCAACTCACACTTAAAGAAGTGAGATCCATGTAATACCAAGTCAGTAAATATATTTAATCCCTACTTTTTTAAGTAGGGATTAACCTGACCTTTGATGTTTTAAATAAAAGATTGACTTGGCCAGCGCATCGCATTCGCCAATGTTAAACAGGCTATTGTAATTGCTAATCGCCATCGTATTGACCAATGTGATGCACTGGCCAAGTCAATCTTTTATTTAAAACATTAATTGGTAGGCGATATACATACACGTGCAAAATTTCAGATCAATCAGAAACTAGGAAGTATGTTTAATTTAATAACTCGCAAAATTCATTCACTGAAAATGTAACTTTAACTTATGGAATTACAAAGTTATTTTTGCAGTTAGTGTATCTAGAAAGCTAGACTGAAATTGTATACTTTTTTAGTTTTTTAAATTTTAAATTTGAAGCTTCTATGTCTGCTCGAAGTGCCTTAGACTTTTGATGATCGGTCAGTCAGTCAGTCAGTCAGACAGTCAGTCAGTCAGTCAGTCAGTCAGTCAGTCAGTCAGTCAGTCAGTCAGTCAGTCAGTCAGTCAGTCAGTCAGTCAGTCAGTCAGTTAGTCAGTCAGTCAGTGACAAAACTAAGGAACTTTGATTAGTTATAATTCTTAAACTACTGGTTCAAATTGAATGAAATTTTAAATATACCGTGTTTATACAATGCCTAATTGGTTACAAAAAATTCAGGCTTCTAGTTTTCTCCACAACGAAGTTATAGGAGGTCGAAAATGGCCTGAACTAGTTTGAGAAAAGGATGGTACGGCCGTGCCGCTTTATTGCTCGACTATACCAACCAGTAAACTGTCAATCCTAATCCAATCAGACGTAGAAACATGAACACTTCACAATTCGCCGGCCTAGTCGTATAAACATTATGTAAATTGCCGTCTGATTCAGTGGGGAACGACGCGTATCTCCGGCCCTTGTGTGCACACTATTGTCGGATAGCGAGGAGGTGCAGAAGGTTCTAGTCATTGAACGAGGTAAGGAATGACGTGAAGTAGTTGGTACTAATGAATATACAAGGAGAAGACAAAAGGGCTTTTCTGATTAATTTCTTTGCGGGATCCAAGACAGTTAAATTGTTTCTCTGGGTCTTCGTCGGGCTTCATTGTCTCGGCGTTTTTCTTGTGGTCGCCACTGTTGATTCTGGGTTAAAGGAGTTACAGTGGTTTGGGAATGGTGTGGCGGCATGTCCCAATTAAAAAAAAAGGGAGATCAAATCAGAATTTATTGACGGACATAAATGCAAACTAGCCTTCTCAACAAAAGCACTTTGTCAAAAGAGGTGCAGAAGGCTCTTTAAATAAGGCAAGGAAAGGAATAAGTACCTTGAAGTAGTACATCCGTTGTCTCACAATTAAGATAAAAGAGGCAAAAATATCAATCCCAGAATTTTGTAGACGGACTCTCTTGCAGTCTAGCTCTCTCTCTAATAGAGTCATTCAATGAGTGATATTACTTCAAGCCACGGAAATATGTAAGCCTGGAGTCAGTAAGATAGCTGAATATAACTACTGTCAATCTTAGAGGTTACTACTGGTAAACAGAGAATGCGGAACCGGGTTAACGGAAACACCAGTTTTTATCCATAGACTAATATATATTGATAGACTGGCAACTGACGTTTTTGATTTTACTTCACGATCAGCGCCCTCTGAACGTGAAGCAATAAACTAAATGATGTGCGTGTGTGTATATATGAATGTATGCATGACTGTGTATGTGGTAGTTAGGTACGTTTGAATTTTTGATTTATTTATATTATGTTTATTAGATACTTAAACTCTGTGTTTAATCATAGTATTAATGATTTTAGACACAAGTTTAAGTATCTTGGGTAATGTGGGGTAAGGGAATAAGATTAATAACACAAAAATATATTATTTAATGAGTTTATTAAATTATACATTTATTTTGACACCTGATTGCCTCTCTCGTTTCGCACCCTTAGTTTTATTATAATGCTCTCGAGCACACACACAAACTCTCGACTCACCATCTCCTGCTACTACTGAGCATCCAGGAACACAGCAGACATTTCGAGGCATTGTGTAAAATGGAAATAACACTACACTGAGATATATCCTGGTCCAAACTCCTTACAGAGGGCCTATCTACATGTATGTCACAAACACTTTCACAAAGTACAGTATATGCTGAAATTTCGGAAATTCTGGCATATACGGAGGAACTAAAAGCTCAACTCGACGTAATAACACAAAAATATACAAGAAATTGCGCACGGGCATGCAAACAAACCGGCGAAAATTTTCTTGTGACATTAAGATTCAGTGTTGCTAAAGTATGGTTGGTTAAACTTTTTTGAAAATTCTATTCTTTCATCGTTAAAATATCACTAATAATTCAATTATTTAACAAAATAATTGGAAAATAATTATAATAGGTTTTTAAATTATGTATTTTTGTGCATCTGGACTTATTAGAGAAAAAAAGTAAAGATAACAATTTGTGTTAAGCACAAAATATTTCGAGCTCAAAAAAGTGGTAACACTGTAATAAAAAGTTCCAGACGTGAGGGATAGATGTCACTATTCACAATAAAAAAAAAAGGTTCTAAGTTACCAGGGCCTGTTTTTATCTGGGTTTTACTTTAGTAGTGATAAAGCAGAAGCGACAAATTACTACAGGGTACTGGGTACTGCATCCATTCCTTGGTTTAGCATTAAGGAATTTGACAGTTTGATAGTGTATTTTTCCGACTGGTCCTACTGCACTATCATTCATTATGCTACTATTTGACATCACAGTATTTCTTGTATGATAAGTAGGTATTGGAAAACGCAGTAGTGCGGTTGTTCCTGATGCAATAAAGCCCGCCATGTTATATGATTTGAAATACACCAGGAAAACGCCAAATGCCTCTTCATCTTTAGATTTAGGTTTTTATTATTTCATTTTTGTTGTGTGCACATGCAAAATAAATATGTTTTCTTTTTTATTTAGTCTACCTAAATTAACAATATTACAATGTATGTTCCCCTAGTAAATTTCGAATACACTCGTAGGTATCACAAAGTTGAAATTCACAATTTGTCGGTAGGTCGGCACATTACTCAAGACAGATCACTTAAGATTTGTACCACTTGGATCTTCGCCAATACCATAAAAGCAGAAAAAGAAATAACATAAACAAGGGCTACTATACTATAAATATTTGATGAAAATAACTCACACGATGAATAATTATCAACAGCACAGAAGTCGTAGTCCCTATGTGGTATGAGAGACTTTTCTTGTTTATCTTAATGCATCATTGCACAATTTTAATGCATGGTGTTTATCTTCCATCACATCAAAGTTAACAGAGCAGATGTTTGAAATATCCGTCAATGTGGCCGACAAGGAGGATGCAAACAGAATTAGTTCTTTTTAACTCATCACCATTCGAACCCGATCCACTGCTGATCATAGTCCTTAATATTAACCTGTTTCTCCGCGGGTGCACCAGGTGTCATCGGTCCACCTCTTGTCTTAGTGAGATACCTTGCTTCATAGTATTGTGTATTTATGTGAAAATAAATAAGGAAGAATATCCATATAATATCCTTACTACCACTACGAACTCGCAAATCTACGTCCATCGGTAGTACCTAAGCCCCGAATACTACACAAGAGAATATTCAATCCACCAAGTCACGTCCCAGTTATAACTCACGTTTTGGGGTGGGTTATGTGGCCATTGGGGTATCGATTTATCACAGCAAATAACTTTATTTTGTTGTTGTCTACATCTTCAATAAATATCGACATTTCTATATCAACACCATCGACTTCGACGTCTATATTTTATTTTTTAATTTGTTCTCATAATAAAGGCAGGTGTAGATCTACCTTTATTATGAGAACAAATCAAGAGTTAGATTCGTTCTGAGACTGCTATAGTCAAGTATCAATATAGTACAGGCATTAGCTTACCTCATAGCTACGAAAATATAGCTTGTTTAATACGAAACTACAGAACACCACCTGCTACATACAGTCATTGAAACACTTCATTTTTGTTTTGTCTACTTTCAAGGCCTCTGCTTTCCGAACACATTATGTGTAGTGTATCTAGGCAGTCTGATAAAGCTAATGAGACTGACCCGGGTAGAAGATAAAAACGAGCGAGGCCCAGAGGCAGAGCCCCGAAATTTGATCAGACGCAATCAAGGAGGCAGCCTGTACCGAGCGGTTCACACTGCAGGAAACCGCATGGCTGGAAGACATGTCACATGGGGTCGCGATCCTTAGCAGTGAGGAAATTCCTTGTTTGTTTTAAAGAGACGATAAACATTCATATACGCACTCTGGTTGTAATCAGTCGGTTTGAAATCTCCACCACTAACTTTATTTAGTTACACCTTATCTTCTACTTAATATTCAGTTACTGATTCTTTATCTAACTTTTTCGTTATCAGATTGATTTCCTTAACTTTTTCCTCGATCACGTCTTCCTTTACTTTATCGTTTATTACCCTTTCCTGCTATTACGCGTAAACAGCGGCAGCAATCACAAGCCCCATAAAGTTTACTGCAAGGAAGTGCACAATCTCTCTCGTAAATACGACACTATGATAACAATTTCTTAATTTTACGTTTTACAACTTGAGTGGGTCTATATTTATGTTACTACTTACACTAGTGTAACTACGTAACGCTGTATCTATAACTAGAGTAGACATTCTGACAGATATTACAACCTTATTAATTACTCGAACATGAGAAATGTCAAACTAGCTTCACCCACCTAAGAGAAAAAAAAACAGGTAAGATTCTTAGAAATCCCTTTTATATAAGATCAGTCCATAAATCTCTACAAAATTAAAACTCATAACCTGCAATCAATAAAAGCGCAACCAAACGCAAACACTCACAAATCCTACCCAAAAACACGTGCAAACTAACAAAAACTCATTCGAAACTTCTAACAAACAACAACTAAAAACACTCATACACGCCAAAGTTACATGTTTCCCCTAACAAATAGTACACGCACCTGCCCAACTTGATTATTCCCTTCCGCCCTTTCGAGGCAGCAGAAAGAAAAAAAAAAAACCTCAACGTCCCCTACATGCATGCGTGCGTGACCAGTAATAAGAAACTGTGGCTCAAGTGGTAGCTTGGTATTTAGAGGAGGTGGAATAGGGTCTAGTCTTTGCAAATTAGTATGTGAAATGCAAAAGGTAGGCGTAGGTTTCATTAAGGTGTATGTTGATTTTGTTCTAAAAAATGCAGTTATGGAATAATGCAATTGAAACTTAATGAAGTGAGGCAATGCAATTAAGTGGCTATAATATATTAACCAGTATCATCTAGGACATCATTTAACGGAACGGAAAAACACTGACTTGGTGATAGATGATCTTGATACGGTGAAAGACAACTAACTCTATAAACTAGGTGGATAAATAACACTTTTTGTATGGAGTTGACTTTCTGCAAGTCAAATAAGTTGTATCACGTGATCACGTCCAAGTTGGCGCAGTGGCTCAAGCAATGGACTGCTTCGCTGCGTGTAGCGGGTTCGATTCCCGCACGGAACAAATATTTGTATGACCTACAGATAGTTGTTCCGGGTCTGGGTATTTGTGTATGCGAGTTTAAATGTTTGTGAACACACCCACGATACAGGAGAAATTCCTAGTGTGGGCGAACGTATTAAAAAAAAAAGTTTGAAATAGCGAAGTGCAAGAACAAAACATGATAATATGATTTTTATGCTAATGCATGATAATAAAATGTTTATTATGTTAAGGTACAATCCTCGAAACTAATGATCCGATTTTAAAAATTCTTTCACTAACAGGAAGCTGCATTATCGTGAAATGTCATAGGGTACATTTAAAATGCTCCTGTGCGTTCATTTTAGTATGACCGGAGCGAAGCTGCGAGCAAAAGCCAGTACTAGATAAACAACAGCAAAAGATTTTCAACCTCCTTCGCATCCTGCAATCCAACAACACCTCTACCCGTCATCATTACACTAAACAAATAATCCCATGCTCCAACCAGTCTATCCTTCATGGTCCAATAACTCCACCGGTTATTAATAACCGTATCAGTGAATGGTTTCCGCAGCGTCAAATTATTTATAGGTCATTTTTATGATCAGGGGCGGGCTGGTACCGGGAACCGAGGAACTGTTAAATGTATTCCCAATATAGGCAAGAACGAGCAGGAGAATGGTTTACTTGCTACTGGTTAATGCGTGGCACATAAATTATGATGTTGAGATGGGTATGATTTCTTGAAGGGTAATGAACAGCTTAATGATAGCTAAAGATTTTGGTTGATTTATTGAAAGGTAATTCATCAAAACAAAAATTTTTTTTTCAGCTTGAAATAATGAATCACTGTCGTGATATGGCCATGTGATAGAGGTAAATGAGGAAAGTGTTGAGTAAAAATTTAATGTCTTTAAGAGTAGAGGAAGACCAAAGAAACGATGGATGGAAAGAGTGAAGGATGATATGGCTAGAGAAAGGTGACTGCTTTGGAATTTCCTTTTAGTTTCCTAACACCCAAAAACAACTCATTCAAAGTGTTTCATAAAAACTAGCTGAATATCAAGTGTCTACTCAAAACAAAACTCCGTTAACTTATTTTCTTTCCACCCGAAAGTTGTTTCTTTAAGAATCCCGAACGGGCTGTGAACTTGATATCGCTTTGAATAAATTCCTGCTGAATCCGCTGCTTAAGTCGAGGCGAAAACTTTCGGTGGTAAGTTTATCTTGAGTTTACACCTTGTAAAATAGAACTTGCCATGTATTTATATTAATAGATATGCTATTTTAGTGACTGTTGAAAATTTAAAAATTGTGATCGTGCTATCTTCCTCGTGATACTGACCTGTGACGATCACAAATGGGATATGGTTATCCTTTTAGGCACAATTTTTCTGTTATGTGTAGTTCTAGTTTCATAGCTAACTATGGAATTGATGTTAGGTACATTATTGTTGGCTGAAAAGAAACTAGGTACGATAAAACTATTCGATTACAAAGTAATGTGTCAGTATGTCTTGTCCTTCGGAGATTTAACAAAAAAGAATTTACTCGTAAACGGTATAGGTTGGACCAAATATCGCACCAATGCACTTTGTAATATTTAGTACATTACATTAATTAGCTGTTGAAATCTAATATTTGCCAATTATTGCCTCGACTTGATATACTTGCGCTCGGCACATTATACGCCCTTTAAGCACTCCAACAATGAAACAACAAAACACACTAAACAAAGCATTATATTCCACGTCTAACCTTCTCTTACAAAACGAATGACCACTTACGAACCACACTCAATCATATTAAAGTCATAAACATTCATGAGCGAACGAAAATGAACGCATTCTGCCCACACTAATGACTTGAAGCCTTCAGGCTGTTCAATCGAAAAGAAAGGGTCCATTTTCATCGGCAAGAAATGGAGCTCAGTCACGACATTGTGACATTTCGAAGACATTGAATATTCAAGGAATAAATTTGAGAAATTATTCTGAAACACGGAAAAAACCAACGGTGTATTTCATTATTTACCACACAGTATTTCATATGACGTTATAAATTACCTACGACAATTTCTAGATCATCATAATCTATAGAACGCCTCTTCATAATAAATAGTCAATTTAGTAGGCCAATATTCGTAATCATTTTGTCTAGCAGTTGGGTATAAATCATGTCATAAACAATTTCCGACATACAAAAAGATACGTCAACCAACTATTTCAACATCAATTTTCATCTTTATCATGACTAAAACATTATTAGTGTAACTGACACAGTCTTCAAATGAAATACGCCATTTTCACTTTTGGCAATGCATTAGATCTTCTCATATTTTAGTGTCAATTCCCTAGTGTTTTATAGCCCCATAACATCGCAATATTTTCATAAGGAAAATCGTAAACTGGGTCGAATGACACGGTAACCTTACGTATTTTTCTTCTTTTCTCGTCGCATTAGTCACTTTCCAAAAGTATCAAAGCGTCACACCTGTAATCTCTGTAGCTTTAGGGAATGGTGTAATGCAAGGTACACCACATCTTGCCTTGTCGGATATTGTCATCAGCCGGGCAAACACTAAACTACACTTATGTCCGATCCGAATAGAGAACTCAGGGCTTCAACTTCATGCTCAGCCGCAGCGTTTGCAGCGAGTATTTAAATGTAATATTTCTTCTGAAACGTATCGATGGTTACATTTAGTTTATGTAAAATATTCAAGTTTAGTCACAGTCGAGTAGCGATCGGGGGAATATCGTTCAACCTTGACAATGTCGCTGATATGATACGGATTCGAAACAATGATGTGGGTCCTTGTATGGTTGAGAGTAGGACATGTGATCAAAGATGGATGTATGTTTATTTAGAGATGATTATCTGCTAAAACATCTGAGTCAACATGTCTTTTTCTTCAATACTTCTCTATTCATCTCATGAGTCGCTTAACATCATCAAACATATTAGTCAAGTCAATACATGGCGTGTCTCAGAAGAAGGTGTCGTATCCAGTAAAGGTATATTGCAGTTAATTGTTTTTATCTTAATGGGCATTGGATCAGATCCCCTGATTAGACTAACAAAATCTTTGACGTTGCTGATTAAAGAATATCTAAAGCAAAAACGATTACAAGAGATAAATTTATGTCTCAGTAGCTACTGTTCCTTAAGAACTTGAACACCAAAATTGATCAGGAAGCCTAAAAACTAAAATACAGCTCCCATATACATGAAGTATGACTCATCACCAGTTCCCATTCGCCAACTGATTGCCTGCCGTGACGAGAATGGGTTCCACAGCAGTCATTAGTGACCACATCTCCAACTTTAGTCTTTAAGTCAAGAATCCCAAGGTCGATAATGCAATACACGAATCAGAGAGGCAATCAGGGTCGTTATCATCATAAGCAAGATTGGCAGATGGTTGTTTTGTGTTGTATGACGATTTTGTGAGATTGTGTAAGTCGTTACTTTAGGTAATTATGTTCCGAATGAGAAATTACGTTTTGTTAAAGAATATTTTGCTTAGTTGGTGGAATATTAAAACTCCAAAAGCGTACTTGGCGAGCCATTTTAAAATAGCTGAGTCGCCGTTCAAATTTGACTTACTACAGGGAAAACGAGAATGAACTGAAAAATACGTGCGGTAATTAGTTTCAAATTCTTCTGTTTACATTTCTATGATTCGTGTTAGAATTAATACACTTCTCATCAAAAAAATCGAAACACCTCGCAGTTTATGATTTGATAAGGATTATCAGAAAAATGTGTATATTTAGGAATAAATGTAAAATGTCATTTAATAGTGAGTAGTATGAGGTTTTTAAATCCTAATGTTAATGTTCTAAATTCAAATGAAGTCTTCATAGGTTTCGTATTTTGTATAATGAGTAATTTTTACCCTGTATGGAATATGAAGGAAATGGGTAAAACAACACGCGTAAATGAAAAAAAAATGTAAGAAACGTTTATTTAATAACTTGTATTCCCTCCGCGAGCTCTTATTACTGCTTCCATACGGTTCTTCATCGATCGGATGAGAGTCACGATCACATGTTGTGGTATATTATCCCATTCCTCTTGGATTGCATTTTGCAGCTGGCTAAGTGTTTCTGGGGCTGGATCTCTTGCTCGAATTCGTCTCTTTAATTCATCCCATAGATGTTCAATGGGATTCATGTCCGGGCTTCTTGCTGGCCATACCATAATGGAGATACCGACTTCGGTAAGATAATCTCGTACGACGCCCGCGGTGTGAGCTCTAGCATTGTCGTGCATGAATATGAAGTCGTTGCCAATAAAATGTGCATAGGGCATCACATGAGGTTCAAGACACTGTTCGATGTACCGATGAGAGTTTAGTGCAGGCAGCCGTGGCCCAGACACAAAGGCAAGTTCTGTCTTACCGTCGGTGCTGATTCCTCCCCAAACCGTCCACGAACCGCCACCATAGCTGACCTTTTCTTCAATGCAGCATTGTGCAAAGCGTTCTCCATCTCTTCTGTAGACCTTGTTCCTTCCGTCGTTACCATACAGCATAATTTTACACTCATCAGAAAACAGTACTTTGCTCCACTGAAGGTATGACCAAGTTAGGTGCTCGCGTGCAAAGTTAAGGCGCGCTCTTCGATGGTCTGTAGTTAATTTCGGCCCATTCGCTGGCTTATGCGGTGCCAATCCGCGTTCCTTCAACCTTCTTCTTATTGTAGAGTCACTTACAGCTACTCTTCGTACAACGCGAAGCTGCTGCTGCAGTTGAAAAGCGTTAAGGCGTCGATTTCGTAAAGAAGTTGTTACAATAAATCGATCATCTCGCTCAGAAGTGACCCGATTCCTGCCAGATCCTGAACGGCGCGTGAACGAACCAGTCTCCAGGGGGCCTACCGCCAGCTCTTATAACAGTATTATAATAATCTTACATTGACTTTTTGTACCATGACCTTCTTAAAATAAGCTTATTATAATGTTAAAACAATATTATTTTCTTAGCGGTTTTGGTGACGTAATCTCTAAAAAGTTCATTCAATTCGTACCACGACGTGACTTTTGACAACAAGCAATATTGTTTAAACGTCAAATTTAGCAATCATAAAAAAGTTCCTCTGGCTCGACGGAAGTATTATTTTTTTGCAAATATCTATTTTAAAAATCGTTTTCGTGTCATATAAAGTAAGTAAAATGTATTTATTTACGTAAACTTGCTTAGTGAATTATATATCTAGTGATTTTAGTACTTATGTAGTTAATTTCTTGCTTGGTTCTAGATGGCGAATGCATACGAATTATTTGAATTTTTGGAAGCTGATAACGCAGAAGTTCACAGCACAAGGAAGCGGGGTCGTATGCAGCTACGTAAGGAATGCGACCCCTTTAACTTAGATGATGTGGAGTTTGTTAAACGGTACCGACTAACAAAAGATCTAGCACATAACCTGTGCGATGAATTGAGGCCACTGATGAAGAACCCTAAAAGATCTACAGACTTGTCTGTAGAAACGAAGGTAAAAACCCATAATTCAACCGCGAATTACACTAAAGTGGCAAGTGTTTATGTGCCATTTATCACTTTTATGCCTACCTATACATAGGTACTAACTTGGTACATTCCTTTTGTCTAGGTATTAATTGCATTATCATTTTATGCAACTGGTTCATACCAACGTCCAGTAGGCAGTAATGAGGGTCATTTTGTGGCTCAGCAGACTGTTTCTTCTGTCATCGCACAGGTTACTGCGTGTCTTAACTTACAGCAGATGAGACAAAAATACATAAGGTTTCCAATAAATAATCAAGAACGCAACAGGATTAAAATGAAGTATGTATCTTTTTTATTCAATATTATGTTTTGTGAAGATGCAGAATGCCTACTTTGTAATATTGTAACAAAAATAAAATGTAAAATTACATAATACAATTGTATGGCATATTTATACTCACTGTAGCATATAATTTTGTAGTGATTAATAAAACCCAGCAGTGGACTATAATAGGCTGAGAGGAATTGTAAATTTTAAATCCACTTATCTATTGCAGATTTTACAATAAATTTGGAATACCTGGGGTTCTAGGGTGTATAGATTGTACCCAAGTAGCTATAGTACGCCCAGTACTACATGAGGAGCGCTACTTCTGTCGCAAGCATTACCATTCCTTGAATGTTCAATTGGTAAGTGTTTATTTAGTGTCAAGTAGAAGTTAACTAATTAAAGTATTGAAAATAAGTAAAACAAAAAAAAAAAACAAATAGGTTTCAACAAAACATAGAGTTCTATATTCACTTACTACTGAGAGATAAGAGAGCATACATACAATTCTTAATTATAAATATGGCACTTCACAGTCTTTTATACATTTTTAGGTTTGTGATGCGGACATGCAAATAATCAGTGTAGATGCAAGTCATGGTGGTGCAACTCATGATTCTTTTATATGGGCTATTCATCCACTAAGAGCTCACTTGGAAGATCTTAGCAACACAGAAGATACTTGGTTTCTTGGTATGTATTACACACTTATCATCCTTGTTAAAAAAACATTTTGTATTTAAATTCAACTTGTAACTGGACAATAATAATTTTAATTAACTTTGTTATAGGAGATTCCGGATACCCTTTAAGAAAGAGCATGATGACGCCAATACTTGATGCAGCACCTGACTCACCAGAAGCACACTACACTGACTTACATGCCCATGCAAGGAACATTATAGAGCGCACTATTGGGCTTCTCAAAGCACGTTTTCGTTGCTTACTTGTTCACAGAGTCTTGCACTACTCACCAGAAGTAGCTGGCTCTATTGTAAATGCTTGTGTTATATTACACAACATTTGCAATAGGGCCAACGTATCTGTGCAACAACTAAACAATGAAGATGTGATTCGTGAAGCCCAATTACAACCACAAAACCATGCGAGTGAACAGCCACGGAGCAATAATATCGCGCTGCAGCAGGGTTTGGCTACTCGCGAAGCACTGGTTCAGCGGCTGTGGGAAAGGCGGCACTTAAGATCCTGAAACAATATAGAAGTACTATTTTATTTTATATATTAATGTTTTTCTGTTTTTTTTTTTTTATGTAATTTAGACCTTTTTTTACTGCAATTTTTTACTAATGTAATTTAATAAAACTTAATTAATATTGAATTTTTTTAATGCCTTGTTAAGACATACTTATTTAATAAAATAAAAACCAAAGATTAATTCTATTAATTTAAAAAAAATTGTCTCACATGGTTGGAATGCTGAGCGGAGATTTATAGTCTGAACATAATTTAAACTTTGTACCTTTCAATCTTCTCCAATGCTTCGGCAGTCCTCACAGCAGCTTCAGCATGCATTTGTGTAGAATTCACGAGCGCACGTCTTGCAGCCTCCTGCGACATAGGTGGTTCGCGCCTCCGACGCCGGTGTCGCGGAGAGCGGGCCGCAGATGTAGTGGCATGTCGCGGGGTAGTAGGAGTTCTGGGGGAGTGGGCTAGTGTATCTTGGACTAGAGGTTCCAGAGGAGGAATTTGAGGCAGTGGCTCTATGCTTTGTTGTAAAGGTGGGTCTTGGATAGGGACAAGGACTGTTGGGTCATCGTACAAATGAATGTTGTGTAAAATGGATTCGGAAGCAGGGGATTCATGCACATCTACATCTGCCGAAGCAGTGCCAATCTCTGGAGGCTACAAAGAGGGAACATAATGAGTTATGTGCTTAATATTATAAATAACAATTAATTATGCTTAATTACTTAGGTATGTTTTCTTACTAGTTCCACCTGAACGCCTGGTAAACCCTGGCCAATATCTTCTCCCAGGATTTGAAGAAATTTTTCTTCCATTTCTGTCAAGGGTTTCTCAGTAGAAGGCCCTCCCCCAGTTTGCACATGAGAAGCCCGCAAGACAGCAACCCGTTTTTTTAATTTGGCCTTATAATCTACCCAATACTGAAAAAAATATTGTTTAAATTAATGTCAATATATTAAACAAACCTAATTCATATTGACAAATAAAAAGTCACAAGTAGTTACTTTAGTCCAGCCTGCCCAATCTTTATGAGTACCATCACCTTGCGCGTTCAAAATTTCTGTTACCTCTTTCCACTTTCTTCGTGAGTACTCCTTAGCTTGCAGAGAACGATTGTGGGCAGTAGCGATGGATTTGTTGGAATTTAGAAATTCCCAGAGGATTTCTAGCTGCCGCCCGGAAACCCGATTAACTCTTCGGCTGCAAATATTATAACAAAACACTAAACACCGACTGACCACATACTACGTAGAATTGTTTCAAATTATCTTCGTAAAACGATGCAGAAAAATGTCTGTTTGTTTAAAACATAATTATAATATATTGAATTAGTGTTTAACCTTACCTTGGTTCCATGTTTGTTCCTTGACCCAACTGGCTACAGAATACTGGCGGGCGACACACAGGATCATATTCATAAGCAATTATGATAAAATAACTCCAACCACCTAAAAAACCACTTGAAACACTTTTGACTTTTGCTGTTTACGATAAACAGCTGATAAGAAAACCGTTCCGATTCCTATTATGTGAACGTAGCCGCAGCATATTTTTAATTTTTACAATTGTTTTTCTTATTTTTCAAAGTCAAATCTTTTAATATTTGTGTTAATTTCATGAAAATTATTGATAATAACTTATAACAATTAGATTCTAATACGAAGTAATGTTTTTTTAAGTAAAAAGTTAATATTGTATTTGTTAAAACCCCATAATTGGATTCGGACCGACGCCGACGTGTGAAAGGGACAACGCTATACAGTTCATATAGCGTTGTTTCTGTTTTTTTTTAGCAGGCCATAGATTAATCTCACAAATAGTTCGTTCTTTCCCAGCCCTAAGCAGGAATACAATAATATTGAACAATGAAGGTCATGGTATGAATATGAGTAAGGTTATTATAAGCTTGAAACAAAACTCTCTTGAAATAAGATTGTTTTGTAAAAGGTTGTGGTCAGCCTCCAGATAGCGTTTGTAGACTCTATGAACAGATGATAAGCTTAGATGCAATCTTGCAGCCACAACACGCTGACTAAGTCCAGAATCCAGCAATGCCACCACTTGGGCGGCTTCTGCGGGCGAAGTATCCATATGTTTTAGAAAAAAAAGTTTTTTCAGACGTCCCAAAGTCACAGTAAATGAAATAAGAAACAAAAAGTTTAAAGACAAGCGCTAATTTTTAGTTTTTAAACGAGAAACGTACTCCAACCCTAAATACACATTTGTCTCAAAACAGTGATTAATTTCATTTATAGGATAAACAAATGAAATTCTAATTTCGAATTTTGATTTTTTTCTTCTTACTGTAATGACCAAACTGCCAGCTACACAATAATGTTTTTTTTTCATGGAATTAATTCTCTTTTGTAAAAAATTAGGACAAAAACAATAAAAACGAAAGTGTTTCGATTTTTTTGATGAGAAGTGTATATCCTAGTTTACGGCTTTGGTGGTATATCCAGTTTTTTTTTTGTTCTGATATTTATGATAATGTCAATTTATAAACTTGTATTGTGTCTAAGTATTACATTATGATTTAAGCTAAATAGCTTTGAGCATTACAAACCGGTACTAACCTACATACCTATAAGTAACATAAACGAAGTACCCACAGCATAGAATTGGAACAATCTTAATACACCTGTCCATTTACCTAAGCTGATACTTATTGAGGTTAAAGCTATGTATCATGGTCAAATCGTCATAAATGTCTTGCTTAAGGATGTATTAAATCATTGCTCAATAATAAATTTGTTTATGTAAATACGCGTAATTCGAATCGTAAGTCTGAATTGGTTTCCAAAGGCAATCGATAATAAATATTGTCCAGTGTGTGCAAGATCAAGCCGCAGTATCACTGCCCCCTGTAGTGGACTTAGGACGACTCCCTCTCCTAGAGAGGAGGTAGGTATGTGTGAAAGATGATTTGGTTAGAAAATGAGGTGACTGAAGCTGAGATGCCGAGTAATAGAGAAATATGGAATAATTTAGCTGCTTTATCACCCATGAGACGATTTCGTAAAAGCTCATTTATCAGTCCAGCTGCACAAAAAAATTGCTCACTTGGAACACTGGCAGGAGGAGCGGTTATGCTGCATACACTCGCATTCGCTTAACATTCGCATTGTGTGATGCGAATGCAAGTGTTTGAAAAGATGCGAATGCGAACATTCGTAACATCCCTGCTTTAGAGCAGATACTTGATCCCGTAGTATGTTCTTGGGAGATAATTTATATATATTTTTTTTTTTTTTAAACGTTGCCCCACACTAGGAATTTCTCCTGTATCGTGGGTGAGTTCACAAACATTTAGATCTTTTGCTTGATCACATTTACTATTATCTAACAAAATGCTAGCAGCTGGCAAGTACAAAGCATAAATATGTCCTCAAAGCGAGTGTTCGGTTAACCGCAACGCGTCAAAGGTAATCTTATACCGTTGACGCTGGCTTTATGTAAGCGACGCTTCTGTGTGAAACATTTTCAATATGTTGACGGGCTTTTATAAAATCACAGATTTACACCACAATATAATACAAAATATCGGAAGTACCCTGAATCACTATGTTAGGGATACGCAGATAATAAAAAAATACAGAATGTCAAACTACGGTATGGATTTGCTTTTCTTACCTGTAGTCAGTTTCTTGCACATACTAGAGTAGCGTCCAATGATATAGTAGGATCTTAAGACTCTCATGACAGCATTGCTGTTGGTATACTGTTTTTTATTTTCGTCCTGGGAGCAAAGTCTGCTATCTTTAGTAATAGGTGATTCTGAAATCCATACCGAGACAACGCCACTTACTGTCCAGGTTTAAGCATAAGTCTATAGGTTCATAGGTCAACACTATCCACGTGCCACCAACAAGTCACACAGTCTACAGTAACTACATTGCAAGCAGTAATTACCCGTACCACAAACCGCTAAAGCTGTCACAGTATAAATTATAGCTTCAAACAGAACGCAACAAACGCCGGAAACGGTCCATAAAAATAAACTGAGACCACATTCAAAGAAAGCAATGGCGGACTCCGAATGCACTCGTCAATCACGTACGTGTAAACATTTCAAGAGTAACGTCTGTAAAAGAGCTATTACGACTTTTTACTCTTCCATTTTAGTTTGCGTTGGAACTGATTTCCTGTAGCTTTGACTGCTCTACTGTTCAGTTTAACTAATTAAGCAATCGTTAACTTGTTTGCAGAGCGAACATGGCCAGTCAGCCTTTGGCCAGCAGTTGGGACACTTTAACATGTTCACTAAATGTTTCCTTTTTCCTAACTCACTTATTATGCCGTGCCCGACCCGACAGGGTCCATATGATCACTGTTAAACAAAGTCCTCCGCCGTGTCTGGCTGTTCGCCATAAACCTAAAACCGACTGCACCAATGATTTTCATGCAGTTTTCACCAATGGATACAGTAGTTCTCGAGGAAGGTTTTAGTATAAATTTGTCAAGTACCAACAGCATCATCAAGGGCAAACGCTAGTCAGTGATAAAAACTCACGCTAGACCCACAGTTCATCTAGCTCGACTGGTTTTCGGTTATTCTCGTTAGTTAGCTTACCAGACGCCAGAAAAGATTCGGAATATCAACCACCTTCTTCTTGAGCCATTGCAAGTGCCTTCATAAGACCATTCATCATCATCATCACTCTCTTGGCCTTATTCCAATTCATTTGGAGTCGGCGCAGCATGTCTTCTACTTCTATACTTTGTGACGGAAAAGGGGTGCGTGGCGCAGGTTAATATAAATAAGACCACGCAACCAGTCTACATAAAATATATTTAAATAAAAAATGGGTGTGGGAAGGTCTACGGACACAAACTCCTAAGGCATCCCTGTGGGATGTGCTGTACTGCCCTGATAGCCGGCGTGGCGATGACCGCAGCGTGGTGCCACGCTGGATGCGTAGGGGTGATGGCCAGCTCTTCTTTACGTCGGCCCGGCTCGGCCCACGTGGCAAGTATGGCCAACAGGTGGGAAGTCCGATGCCGGCCCGATTTAAGCACGCACGACGGAACCAGCCGCGTAACTAACGCGAACTTGAGGGTGCTCTAGCCGGAACTTTGGACCCTGGAACATGACGTCCAGCGTGTCACGAGATGACCAAAGGCCAACTCCGCTGATTGCGACACCAAGCCAAGCAGAGCGAACAGCAATAATAATGCACTAATGAAGGTCAAATCAAATCAAATTTATTTTCTCTCACCACAATATACATAATTACAGATTCAACCAAATACATAATTCAGGTAAGTATATATTGTGGGAGACTGGTGCCTAAGCTAGGCTAATGGCCTGTGTTTCAGGACACCAGGATCCCACCCCTCTACATTTTTCATTTTATAATAATGTACTAGACGCGCTGACAGAATTTAGTGAGTAATCATACGGCATTTTATGGTGTCATATTACTATGATTTAAAATCTAGGTTAAGTGTGCAAAACATGAATATTATTATTGATTTATAAACTAAGGATGTTAGTAGATGTGTTGGATGGGTGATTGTCTGATTGTGGGAGTGTTTAGGTGTGTGATGTGTGAGTGTGTGGGTGTGAGAGTAAGTGATTGTGTGTTTAGGTCATTATTTTGAGGAGGTTTTCAGTATCATTATAGTTTAATTTAAGTAGCCAGTCAGTTAGCTTCTTTTTACATTTATTCTTAGTAAGGCTAAAGATATGTAACACCTTGTGAATTTTATTGTATAAGTAACCACCCAGATAGCAAAAGAAACGCCTTGCATAAATAGTTTTGTGACGTACCTGATAGCGCTCCACTGGGTCATATCGTCTTTTCCCCCTGAACAGCGTTGGGTCATAAACTACAAGAGCATGCTGTTTTAGTAGAATGTGCAATATAAACAGTTGCCGCACCGTCAGGACTTCATTTTCTTTGTATAGCTGTTGAGTGGGGTAGCGATAAGGTCGAAAAGATGACACTTTCAGTATGGCTCTTTGGGCTCTTTCTATTTCTATAAGGGTAGTTTTTGGAGCTCCACCCCAAGAGGTGATACAGTAGCTTATTATAGATTGAGCAAGGGTATAGTACACTGTTTTAAGAATATTTTTATCGACTACATGTCTAAGCGTCTTGAACACATATATTAGTTTCCGTAATCTGTTACTAAGAGTGGTTATGTGATCTTGAAATTTTAGGTTTTTGTCGATTGTTATACCCAGATATTTTACATTCACAGCCTTGGTGAGTGGTTCGCAGCTACAATTACGGGTGAGCGGATTTGTGCAAGAGTGAGCTACTATAAGTTTAGGCAATGTTTGGGAGGATCGATTGTTCTTCATGGAGAATGCTATGTAATTGGTTTTAGTTGTATTGAGGGTCAAAAGATTGTCTCGTAACCAGTTAGACACCGTGTTGAACCCTAGCTGTGCACGCTCATAGACATCTTCCCATGAGCTCGCGCTGAACAAAAGGGCGGTGTCATCAGCAAAGCTAATAATTTTTCCATTGGGGATAGTGAGCAAACCCAGATCATTGATATAAATGAGGAATAGTGAAGGTCCAAGGACACTGCCTTGAGGCGTGCCGTAATTCATTATTTGTTCCTCACTGATGAATTCGTCTATCTTTACTCTCTGGGTACGCTCACTTAGATAGTCTTTAAAGAGGTCCAGTGGAAGTCCTCGGATTCCCAAGTTTTCCATTTTACTTACAAGAATTGGGACAGAAACCGTGTCGAAAGCTTTAGCTAGATCTAGAAATATGGCCATAACCTTATCCCCACTATCCATGTTTGTGACCACATAGTCTGTTAGCTCATGGACCGCGTCAGACGTGGATTTGCCTGAGCGAAACCCAAATTGGGCTGGTGCGATAAGATTATTGTTTTCCAAGTAGCTTACAAGTCTGCTGTTCATTACTCGTTCCAGTATTTTGGAAAAAGCAGTCAACACAGATATAGGTCTGTAATTATCAACACGGTTCCTGTCCCCACTCTTGTGGATCGGATGAATGATGGCCTTTTTGAACACGTTAGGAAATTTACCTGTAGAAAGAGCAAGGTTACATACGTACGTTAGCGGAGGCACAATCACGGCCGCATGCTTTTTTAAGATGTCACCGGAGATCCCATCCCATCCCGCGGCACAGTTATTGCGGAGGGACATTAATATTCCCGCAACCTCTTGCTCATCTGTTGGGAGCATTACCATGGATTGCGATCTGTTAAATAGTTTTCCCTTTGTATCTTTTGTGTGTGTATTCCTTATATTTTTAGCTAGTTTTTCGCCTACTTTGGCAAAAAAGTCATTGACAAGGTTTACAGAAAGTTGTGGTGTACTTGATGAAGCTAATAATTGTGATGATGTATTGGCTTTCTTTTTCGACCTGTTTGTTATATTATTTATAGCCGACCATAATTGTTTCGTGTTTTTTCCAGCTTTACTGATCTCAGTTTTTTCAAATTCTATTTTTAATTTCCTTAATAATTTATTACAATAATTTCTGTACCTAGTAAAAGTATTTTTTAAAATATCATTATGAGGCGCCTGTTTAATTTTTTTATGCAATGTGTCTCGATGGCGCACACAGCGAAGTAAACCAGGAGTAATCCATGGCTTTAATATTTGTTTACGGTTCGGAGTCTTACCTGATATGGAGTTTGAGTCTATCACGTGTTTTATTAATCTTGTCAATGTTTCCCCTGCCACATTAGGATCTTGAGTCTGGTATACTTCACTAAAGTCTAATTGTTTTAGGTTTGTATCTATCTTAACATAGTTAAAACGAATACAATTTTTCGTAATTATTTTAGGCATCCGTTTTGATAAGAATAGCATTACTGTCTCATGATCAGTTAGAGCAGAATGTGCGATTGAAGTTGAAGCAGGTAGTCGAGTTTTCAGTATAACGTGGTCAAGACAGGCTTTTTGTCGCGTAGGTATTGTATGAGCAGGTAAAAGACCATGGGAAGCCAGTAAGTTTAGGTAGGAATGTTTAGCTGAGTCCTTGCAGTGTTCATGTATATTTATATTTATATCTCCCGTAATAATTATATTGTTGTACTTGGATAGCCTAGTTAGAGTAATATTAAGGGAGTTTAGAAAATTATCTAGGTCTTTGTAACCTGGCGGGCGGTATATCGCTAAGAGAACCGTATTTACATCAATTTTTAATTCGAGACAGTTAGCATCTAAGAATGACGGCTCCTCCGCAACTAATTGCAGTTTTTTATGCACATATAGTACAACACCTTCATTTTGTGTATGATTATTATTGGTAAGATAATAGTTATAGTTAGGCAACTCGGGAATATTGTGGGTGTTAGGGAGCCAACACTCAGTTAACGCTATTAAGTCCCAGTCAAGTTTTGTTCGAGCAAGTGTAGTCATAAAGCCGGCTATGTTTTTATTTATACTTCTTATGTTCTGGGTAATGATCTTAAGTGTTTTAGTAGTTATGAAACTTGGTGGAGTACAGTTCTCAAGGTCACAAATCGAAGCATCCGACACAGAGACCTCATCCAGGTTGATTAGGTTGTTTAGTGCGTTATCGAATGTTAATGTTTTTAATTTTCATTTTGACATTCAAGTTAAATATACTGAGACAGAGGAGGTGCGATAGTACGTTTAGTTCGTTGTTATTTATAGTGTATGTCGGCTGATTTAGTTTGTGTGTGTTATGGATGTGGAGTAGTATTGAAGATGTATTATTATTGTAGGTGTAGTATTGTAGATGTGATTGTAGGTATATGTAATTGAGTAGGTTAGTAATTTGTCCATTTTGAATTAGTGATAATATAAGCCTATTTTGTAAGTAAACAAGTAAGAAAATAACAAATTTTAACATAGGTAAAAATACATTTTTAGAGAATCGGTAATCGGTAGCGGTATGACAAGGTAAATTATGTACTAGTCACGTCAATTTCTTGTGACGTAGTTTAGCCAGGTCTTCTTCGGATTTTATGAGCCGACTGGGCATCCCTTCTCTTTCGCGTGAAGAAGGTGTTGGTGGATTGTCACAATCAGACGGAGTTTACATGTGGGAAGAGTGAAAATAAGGCATGATAGCACATTTTGAGTGTGAAGCACGAAAAAATCAAAATGCATTGAGCTGAAGGCATTAGATTGAAATGAAATACATGAAATAGCGTACACTAAAATAGATAAAATTAAGCATACATGCCAAGTTAACCTATAAGGACAAAGAACACAAAATATACACATATCATGCTATCCAACACTTACCCAGTATGGGGGTTTCAAAGACACCGAATTTAATTGCTCGATGGCGGAGAATTATGTTGATTAGGTAGGCAATTGTTTTAGGCCCGGATAATGGCGAGTTAAGACACGTGTGAAATCACATATAATTTAGATATGGTGAGACGTGTGACCGCTTCGGGAAAAACCAAAATTCCTAATGTCAAACGAAAAGATCGCGTTGGCAGCGTTGGATAGAGATGGGACATACGCGAGCCCATAGATAAATCCTCACTCGCGCGCCCGATAGTTGATGCATCTTGTGCTTTTAGTAATTACTATTTGCTACCGCACTACTTGTAATTTTCTATGGTTATTATATTTTGACGTCTGCGGTTCCTTGACAGGTGGATGAAAGTAAACATTGGAATGTTGCTGTTTTTATTGTTAATTTAGTTTATATGTTTTGTTTTGTGCAAAATGTAACGTGCGACGTTACAGTCGCAAGGTTGTTATGTCTAGAGTAGCCAGTAATTGAAAACCCGGCAACCCAATCCCTTCAACCGGCGCACAGCAGAGCTGCTTACCGGAAGAAATAGGAAAGAGTGTGGTACCTCCCCGGGGCGAGCCGTTACTATTGGCCCTACCACTATAGTAGAACGATAAATGCGTTCTTCCTAAAAATAACAATTATATTGCAACGGAGCAAACCGTTCCTACCAATATAAATTTAAGGTACCGCTGCGTACACCTTAGTTGCTGTCAACCAAAACGTTTTACAAAAACTATACAACCACCAATGACACCAACATAGATAAAAAAAAATACCCACAAGGTTACCCTAAGGAATATGTGACCGTAAAACCACGTTTTTGGGCGCCAATGTGACGGAAAAGGGGTGCGTGGCGCAGGTTAATATAAATAAGACCACGCAACCAGTCTACATAAAATATATTTAAATAAAAAATGGGTGTGGGAAGGTCTACGGACACAAACTCCTAAGGCATCCCTGTGGGATGTGCTGTACTGCCCTGATAGCCGGCGTGGCGATGACCGCAGCGTGGTGCCACGCTGGATGCGTAGGGGTGATGGCCAGCTCTTCTTTACGTCGGCCCGGCTCGGCCCACGTGGCAAGTATGGCCAACAGGTGGGAAGTCCGATGCCGGCCCGATTTAAGCACGCACGACGGAACCAGCCGCGTAACTAACGCGAACTTGAGGGTGCTCTAGCCGGAACTTTGGACCCTGGAACATGACGTCCAGCGTGTCACGAGATGACCAAAGGCCAACTCCGCTGATTGCGACACCAAGCCAAGCAGAGCGAACAGCAATAATAATGCACTAATGAAGGTGTTGGTGGATTGTCACAATCAGACGGAGTTTACATGTGGGAAGAGTGAAAATAAGGCATGATAGCACATTTTGAGTGTGAAGCACGAAAAAATCAAAATGCATTGAGCTGAAGGCATTAGATTGAAATGAAATACATGAAATAGCGTACACTAAAATAGATAAAATTAAGCATACATGCCAAGTTAACCTATAAGGACAAAGAACACAAAATATACACATATTCAACACTTACCCAGTATGGGGGTTTCAAAGACACCGAATTTAATTGCTCGATGGCGGAGAATTATGTTGATTAGGTAGGCAATTGTTTTAGGCCCGGATAATGGCGAGTTAAGACACGTGTGAAATCACATATAATTTAGATATGGTGAGACGTGTGACCGCTTCGGGAAAAACCAAAATTCCTAATGTCAAACGAAAAGATCGCGTTGGCAGCGTTGGATAGAGATGGGACATACGCGAGCCCATAGATAAATCCTCACTCGCGCGCCCGATAGTTGATGCATCTTGTGCTTTTAGTAATTACTATTTGCTACCGCACTACTTGTAATTTTCTATGGTTATTATATTTTGACGTCTGCGGTTCCTTGACAGGTGGATGAAAGTAAACATTGGAATGTTGCTGTTTTTATTGTTAATTTAGTTTATATGTTTTGTTTTGTGCAAAATGTAACGTGCGACGTTACAACTTCTCTACTTGTTTTTCGTCATCTCATGAGACACCTATAAATTTTATTACCGTATCATTCTTAGCACAGTCAAAAAAAACACGTATTATCTTATCCACCTTGTATTAAACTATTACACGTTTATTAACAACACCCTAAACACAGTTTCAGATTATGTAGGGTAGGTTGTCAGTACCAAGGGATTACAAAGCCCTTTGCGTTATTGTCACATCATACAGGATCATTCTAGCGGAATGGCGGGTCCGGGATCTTCTAAAGACCTGTTAATTAATGCGAGTACGTTTACCCAATAGACGAAAACTTACCTATTAAGTAGTATTAAGTGATCTTTCGGTTAAGCTGTTAGTTACACATGTAATGTCTTTAATACTTTGGCAATTGTTTTGGGTCTGGTCTGTACATTTATATGGTTGCTGGTTATAATCAATGCGTTACTTTTTATTTTATAACTTCCTCATGTTGATGTGTTTTAAGGACTTCGTTATCGAACTATTCGAGACGAGCTGTTAGATTGTTAGTTCACGTTTTGCAGTTTTAGTCTATTCATAGTTACTTTGTATCGGAATGTTCGGAAATGATTTGTCTTTCCATTTCTTATGGCTATTTGCTGCTGTTATTCATCCAATTCCCCATGAAGCAGTCTAGTTCGTCTCGCTGTTTCCGCTTAGGGCTTCGACGGCGCCGCATTCCCACATTGTGATGTTAACTTTACCCAGTGATCTGTCATTCGGCACACATGGCCTGTTCTTTCAGTTCCATTTCAGTTTACTGGTTTATCATTATTAGAGTTAATGTTAATGTATTGCCTTATCGGTACATAAATCGTACGATATCATTGTTTTACGACCAACAGTAATGGTTTAGCGATTAGTTAATGTATAATTGTATTCCGATTACCTGCAATACCTACCCGTATCTATATCAGTGTTTTCTACCAGCTACATAGTCAGCATGCCTTACTATAGCGATCGCATAGCTCTTGCATTCCGTGAAGCCAAGTCGTGAATTCGTGATGTAGTTATGGGTTTATATGTTCCAGGAACATTAGTGTAGGCACATTCATTGAATTTTATAGCCCACACCGATTCTAACAGGAAAACTTCATAATTAAGGGTTTAGTGTTCATCTGCGGGGTGTTAAACAGATACGTCCACGAACACATAGGGCTAAGAAGTAACATGGGTGGTTTTTAGTCAGTAGAGGTCTGACCCTTCCGCTTCGCCCATAGCGGGAGTCCTGTCATTTGACGATTTCATACCCTCCAAAAAAAAATGCGCTTATTGTGCATTCATTATTTCATAGAAGCAGTTAACCGCAATGCCAGATGTTATTTGGACGTAATCAGAAAAGCACTGTTAGTAAACATTTGTGAAGAAAAAAAGCAATGGCGGCGTGATTTCCGAGTATAGCCACATGCCAAAATATCCATGTGAAGTATGCACGTGCTGAGGGTGTCAATGTGTCAAAGGATTCATGCTTCCCGTAGGTATATGTGCCACATCAGTATCTGAACGGAAACGTAACGCGTTGGCGTAGACCAATGTCACCCGGTCAGTCAGATACGATTAATGTGGGCTCAGATTGGGTCATTGCCAATTATAATAGAAAGGGAACACCCTCGTCCTTAGAAATAGTAGGGGAAATCTTATCTTATCCGGGATAAAGATTTCTACGTTTTAGACGATTCAATCGTTTCCTACAAAAGTAGTTTTCTATAGGATTAATTAAGGCACATTTATCGCATTGGGTTATCCTGTAATGGTAGACGTTAGTCGTCGGGGCCGCGGGTTGTACACTAGTTATCGCGGCCTTGACATAGAGGGCGAAGAAGGAACATGGGTGGTTTTTAGTCAGTAGAAGTCTGACACTCCCTTTCGCTCTGCCCAAGAGCGGAAGGGGTTATTTGACGTTGGTAGATAAACAAAATGAAATAAACTATCTTTACTAAAACTGCCTATGCTTTTTATAACATAATATATGCTTACAGCTCTGGCATTCTATGATACCATACTGGCTTTGGCTACCCCCCGTAATCAAAAGATAAAGCAACGAGCTTCCGAACATAGAAATATAAGTTATCCCAAATCTTAAGTAGCCAATGCGTATCTTAATTGGCCATGACTTGATTTTTTTTTTTTTTTTACAAAATATAGACCATTTTAAGGAACTAATTTGCTTATTTTATTTTTTTAGGGGTTGTAATTTTTTTTTGGATTTTTTAAATTCGAGGTGCTGTCAATATCACTATGAGGCTGTATGTAGTGCGGTGTTGTGCCACAGACAAATTGAAAAAGAATACAATGTCAATCTAAATCCAGTGACATATCCTTGACAGTTGAGTAACTGACATTGACAAGAAAAGAGAAAACCAGACCCAGTCTATCTATTACCGTATCTTTCGTCATTGTATTTTGGCTATTTTGTATTCGTCTAATTTTAGTAAATTACCGTCAATTAAACAATTCGCGCAGTATCATATTTACCTCAACACTGAAAAATAATGAAGTGCTTTGTACCCTCTTGTCCTAACACTAAAGCCAATAGCAATGATTCAAGAGGAAGGTTTATATGTATAATACATGCATAATATAGTAGAGAAAAACACCTGTGCGAAGCCGGGGCGGGTCGCTAGTATATAATAAGTTCATTGATGACAAGAGATAAACCAATCTTATATAAATCAAAACAATGATATAGAATACTTACATTAGAGCCTTTGCTCCTCGTATTTCCGCTATATTGTGTTGAGTGGACAACATCATATACTCAACAATCATAGCATTATTGACCGTAGGTATGTTACGGGAATCCGCCTTAGTATAATTTAAAGAAGCCATTACAACAATTCACAATATTTCACAAAAACAAACTTCAACAAAGCTGGCTAAACATAACCTACAAAATGTTGACATTGACAGTCTCGCAACCGAATGTTTTTTTTTTTTCAAGAATGATAGAATGACAAAGGAATGTTCTATTATGTTTTGTTGAAGGGTCTTAAAAGGTCAAATGAAAGTTATTCGTTAAAACACCTATAACTTTTGAAATAGTATGTATTTTTCAAATCTGGTAACAGGCATGAATTCACCTAAGCTAACCCTCGAAATGGTTATAAGAAAGCGCTTGAAAAAAAAATTAGGCATGCCCAATTGACCCGGAGGCCCGTTTTTGCATATTTACCTGATACACTTGAACACTTAACATAAATATGTCTCAGGAAAACCAGAAACAAAAACCCTTCGTGAGCATTAAATTGTGGGTGCGATGTTCGTGCTAACTCGGAAACACGAATATTACCGAAGCATACACCCCTTTCTGGTTTAAGTGTATGCGTTTAGAGCACTGGCTACTCTACGTTACTCACTGGTAACTCAGGTCTATCACCTAGCACAGGAGTCAAGGACTTCACATCATTTTGTTATTACTTTCTTCTTGTTCATTACAATATTTATTACATACCTCGTCTGCAGGCTTGGTGGGTGTGATGGCGACGGTCTCGTTGAAGCAGAGACAGGCACAGTAATGGCGGTTGGCATCCACATCCGTAAGTACGGACACGTAGAACCGGGGCTCCATACGCTCCGTCGAGAGAGACCATCCTTGCGGCTGGCAGAACTGTAGGGGAAAATGTTAAGGTTAATGAAGACACAGACACGGAAACAATAGGTCTAACTAATTCAAAATCGTAATGGGAAACCCCAATAACATTTTGCCATACACGGGAATGAAACCCCATGTGCTGCTGCACTGCTGTCGCAGTTCCACTAGACCACACCATACCATAGTTGGGCTGCGGGTTGTTAGAAAGAGATACCGCGACCCCGGAACAAAGAGCTAAGTAGGAACATGGGTGGTTTTTAGTCAATAGAAGTCTGACATCCGTCACAATCCGTTTAATCTTTGACGCGTTTTATCTTCGTAATTTTTAATTGATTTGATAAAACAAAAAATACATATCGAATATTTTTCGCTAATCTAACAAATTTTTCGCTAATCCGAGTTGCGCTTGCTACCATTCAACCAACGAGGTAGTCAGTTGTTCAAAAGACGTCCACTGCTGGCCTCCCCCAGGGGTCGCCACACTGACCGGTCCCGCGCGTCTGGCATCCAGTGGGTCCCCGCAACCTTCATCATGTCACCGGTCAGTTGTACGCTACATTAAATTTTTCGTCTTACTCTACAAGACATAAGTAGCGTAATATTTAGAGCTCGAGTGTTAGACAGTCACAACAAAAATAGGTCTACAAATCCATGCATCGATTCTTTTCTAAGAACTCCCCCCAGGCTTTTGTTACCAAGTGTAACGAACAAATACAGTTTGAAAGGTCTCTATTTATTTAAGGCTCAGCAATCAATTGGGGAGGGATCCTTCGTTTCAATTATTTGAGTGAACTTTGGTCCTTTCATGACATTCGTTGAACTGGAATTATTGCTGGGCCTAAGTCGGTCGATGAAATCGTGCCAGAATGGTCGGTCATTGATAATCACCCTATATCACATCACACAATCACACTAATATAATATTATATAGGCGAAAGTTTGCGAGTGTGTGAGTGTTACTTCTTCACGTCTAAGCGATTTTAATAAAATTTGGTATGGAGTTAGCTGACACCCTGGATTAACACATAGGATAGTTTTTATCCCGATTGTATCTTCCAGTGGAATAATTTTCGAGTTGTAGCGGGCGAAGCCGCTGGCAACAGCTAGTACACTATAATTGTTGATTTTGATCGTTTTGGTAATCGCATATTTAATTGTGGTTTTGCAATCACATTTTAATTGTGGTTTTATGTTGAAAAAAGCACAGAAAAAAAAAAAATTTTTGTCTGAGCTTGCGACCGTTAAGAAGTTAGGACCCTACCAAATTTTGGTTCAACGATAATGACGATGTCTTAATATGGTCGTCGTAATGACCAATAAATGCAAATGGCGCCCTGGAACATTCTACGAACCGATCTTGAGTATGCAAACGTGTCTTCATTGTGATCGATTCCAATGGCCGATGTTTAATGAACGCTTTAATGGTATAACGATTTGAATGGTTTCTAGCAATGAATAATGTCGCATAAACTGACGCGGGTGAACATTCTTGTGAACTTAAAAAATGGTAGTAAGACATCTTTCCAAAATTGTAGAAATTTCTAAATAACAGCTTTTTAGTGATTGCATACCTATTATGGAAGTCTTAGATAACAAAAAATCTTTTTCTGACTGTCTGTAGCGGTTAACCTCCGAAACGGCTGTACCAATTTTGACAGAACTTTGACAGATAACAGAGAAAGCTGTTATGATTTTGTGAGTAACTTAGGTTACTTTTATTTTAGAAAAAGGATTAGGGTTCCGTACAAAAAAATATTTCGACCAAGAATCGATTCGAATAGAGAAGTAATAATGATTTCAATAATTTCAAGCAGACAAAGGTAGCGAACAACAACTTGTATAATAACCCTACTTTTGGACTTCGCCGCAGTATGGTAAAAAGCACAGGATCGAATTTGGGATAAGTGATGGTGCTAGGAAGAAGCCTTTCATTTTCAGCAATAGAGTATTTAAGAAGAAGAAGCCAGCAGCAGGAGCCTATTGAAGTCTTCCAAGTAATATGAAGATGAAAGCACTGCAAAGGTTTTATGTCTCATTAATACGAGATAGCTTTCTGCAAGTTCTACCCTTTAATCTTAAAAGTCACTGGTTTCTTTAGAAAATTGTGTTTCCTCAATAAATCTTTCGACAACTAAAGAAAACCTTTCTATTGAACCTTTCTGAAATTCCTGATTTTCGCGTCTTTTACAAGTATACCGTCGTCAATAAAGGCGTTATTGGCGAAAAGGGTATTTCTTCGTAAAAGCTGTAACAATTGAGAGTGCCTAGTAACAGTTTCTTTCAGCCTTTCAGCGAATATCGTTACTCTTCCACTTACATTCGTTTTGGTTGAGAGTCGTTTGGTATTTGGGGAAATGGGTACGAGTCAGATTTATTATTAAACTGAAGTACAACAAACGTGGAACTTATTTGAAATTCCGGATAACTGTATATTGAAAGTCATCATCTGCCTATCCTTTTTACCCGACTGCGGCGTAGCCCAAAAGGAGGGTTATGTGTTTGACGTGTATGTATGTGTGTATGTATGTATGTATGTATGTATGTATGTATGTATGTATGTATGTATGTATTGTATGTCCGTTTCTTTGTTCCCTCAAAACTCCTAAACGGATGAAGGGATTTGAATGAAATATACGTCGTTAGATTCGTCTTGATGACGCGAGTGTCACTGGCTACATTAAAATTAAAAAAGGTAAGAAAATTGCGGATTTTGGGGCCAATATAACATATTATATCAAAAAATAAAAAAATCCATTACCATCGAGTAGGGTATCAAAATGAACGGTTTTAAAAGGAGATTACAAAAATGTATTACATTTATATGCTTAAAATAAATTCAAAGTAACAAATTCTATAAACAAACACAAAAGTAAAATTATCTGCGAAGTATTTTACACTACCAACGAAAGAACAAACACATAAGAACCAAAAAGTTCGAAATAAAAAATGTAGTTAAAAAACTAAAAAACCCGACTGAAAAGACGGAAAAGCAAATAACAAGCACATTTTAAATTAAACAAAACTTGGAAGCAGGCGGGGTTCATTTGAATATTAAATTATGAAATGAAAATAGAATGGACCCCGCCTGCTGCCAACGTGGAACTAATTTGAAATTCCGGATAACTGCATATTGAAAGTCATCATCTGCCTATCCTTTTTCTATTTTGGGGTCGGCTTTCAGTTTTACAGGATTCAGCTGAATGCCAGTATTTTACATGGAGCGATTGCCTACCTGACCTTCACAACCCAGTAGTCTACATCTACACTAATATTATAAAGAGTAAAGATTTGTATTTTTGTGTGTGTGTGTATGTTTGTAATGAAGAAACTCAAAAACTACTGCGCCGATTTCAAAATACTTTCACCATTAGAAAGCTTCATTCACCCTGAGTAACATAGGCATTTTTTATCCCTGTGAGCCCACGGGAACTGGAACCACGCGGGTGAACCCGCGTGACGTCCGCTAGTACTGGATAATACGATGCCCCTTGGTAAGACTGGTTGTCAGATTTTTGGGCCACTGACTAAGACGTAGTGACTGTCAAGGTTTACAAATGATAGGACCACCGGCTTAACGTGCCACCACCAGGTAACTGTAATGTAATGCAGTGGGCTGTCACCCATCCACGGACTAACCTAGACAATCATGACTTTACCCAAACATTGACTGATTATTATGTATTGAGTCACAAGTGATACCACTAAAGCCACGAAATACAGCAATCTCATTGATTGATCCTGACTATTCTGTACCCTCTTATTGTTCAGTAGGAATATACTCAAGGGTTTTATCAACCCGTCGAGGCTGCGGGTTGTTCTCAAGAGATACCGCGGCCTCGACATAAAGGGCTAAGAAGGAACATGGGTGGTTTTTAGTCAGTAGAGGTCTGACACTCCCTTCCGCTCAAGAGCGGGAAAAAAAAAGGGTTTTACCCAGAGCTCGGTCAAGTAACAAGGAAATCTATTGTTTCTACAAACGCTAATCTCAAGTACTAATGGCTTGCATTTGTAACGCACTAGAGTAAACGTCCTTGATTGTTATTGCTACGTGATGATAACGTTAATGAAGTGTTAATATCAATACAGGTGTAACATTAGATCGTCTTATTTTAATTCTATTCAAACACATAACATCACGCCTGTAATCCTTGAAAGTTAAGGCAGAGGTGTACCTAATAGTAACCCACATGACGCCAATTATGTTTAAGTTCCATGTAATAGGGGGTGAGCCTATTGCCATCAATATGGTAGTTAACAAAAAAAATCTAATTAGTCCGTCAGATAGATTTCCAAAAAATATTGGACACGTATTTTTTCTTTTTTCACGTAAACAAACAATGAAGACGATACAGTGCTTTGAAAACTCGTGTGACATCATTTTCCAAGACAGTAGTAAGACATTCTTTACCGGTGAGCGACGAGACAACCCACACTCAAATTTTTGATGCGTTGTATCTTCGTAATTTTTTATTGATTTGATAAAACAAAAAATACGTATCCAAAATTTTTCGATAATCTAAAAGACGGACTAATTAGAATCATATTTTTTTATGTCAGTAAATATCCCTATTGGGTGAGCTTTCAGACTCCCTGGCTGCCACTAAGAATTTCCTGGTGTAGAAACAGTTTGCCGAACCTGGGAATCGTACCGAGGAACTCTTGCTCAGTAGTCGTGCATGCCACCACTATTTATTTATTTATGCAGGTACTTGCTACACTTACAGTTTGCACCAACACGTGCAGCAAGTCAACATCACACACACTAACTTAAAAATCGTATTCAATAATTAAGCATAGCTTTACTGCTACTTATAAATAGATCTAGATCCGGTTCCTGAGCATTTAGGGCGTTTAGTAGATTCATCGCCTGGGTTGTGGGTGCATATCGAGCAGTTCGGGTATGCACAGCGGGAGCAGCGAACAAGCCTCGTGAGGCACACGCCCGCCCCGTCGGCGCTGCTGATTGTTCACAAGTTACCGCGGCCTCGACATATAGGGCTAAGAAGGAACATGGGTGGTTTTTAAGTCAGTAGAAGTCTGACACTCCCTTTCGCTCTGCCCAAGAGCGGGGGGGTTATTTGATGATTTTCCACCCGCCAAAAAGAAGGCATAGGTCCGCGACCGCGGTAGTCGGTCCGGAGCAAACAGTGAACGAGCTAAATTAGTCCCGTCGTCAATTTTATACTAGATGCTAGATTTTATTTCTATTTTAATAATGAAACCATGGGTGCGTTTACGAACATTTAAACATACACAAATAGCCAGACAGACAACTTCCTGTAGGTAGTTCTGTTTAACGTGAATTTGAACGGGATTTCCGAATTTGTATGAAAGGGATTTATACATAATTATTATGTACCTTTTTATGAAATAGTGAAGGCTATAGAACAGAGGTTCACAAGACCAAGATCTAGCGTACCTATAACAGAAATTCAATAGAAAAAAGATGCCAGCTTGTGTTCTACTGATGTGCGGTCTACCAGTCACATCCCGGGTAGTCACCGCTCTAGCACCTTGCATCTATCCAATATATTTTATGAAATTGAAAGGGAAATTGCATATTATAAATACACTGGAAAGACCAGCTTGCTTTACGACTCACGTAAAATATGTGCAATATTACGGCCTTTATAATTTCCCGCGGAAACTTAAAAAGCCTACCAACAAGCGCTGCGCTGTTAGTATTTCAGCCTTCATTTCCTTTAAATCAAGATATGAGACTTGATTTAAATTTTATACTGCGGTGGTGTACAGTGTACACAGTGATGGATTATTTCCTACTGCTTTATAATGAAAAGCAAAGACTTTTTGAAGATTTTATCCGAATGCTAACAGTAGTGGACAAAAACCGCAGGGACTATGTGTGGTGATGAATTGTATTATAAAATTTGTATTAAAAAAAAGGAGTTAAAAAACTAAAAAACCCGACTGAAAAGACTGAAAAACAAATAACAAGCACATTTTAAATTAAACAAAACTTGGAAGCAGGCGGGGTTCATTTAAATATAAAATTATGAAATGAAATTAGAATGGACCCCGCCTGCGTCGACCCCATCTTTTTTTATTTCCAACTTTTTAGTTCTTTTGTGTTTGTTCTTTCGTTGGTCGTGTAAAATACTTCGCAGATAATTTAACTTTTTTGTTTGTTCGTAGAATTTGTGACTTTGAATTTATTTTAAACATATAAGTGTCATATATTTTTGTAATCTCCTTTTAAAACCCTTCATTTTGATACCCTACTCGATTTGGCCCCTAAAACCAGCAATTTTATTTGTTTTTTAATTTTAATGTAGTCAGCGACACTCGCGTCATCAAGATGAATCTAACAACGTATATTTCATTCAAATCCCTTCATCCGTTTAGGAGTTATGAGGGAACAAAGAAACGGACATACATACACGTCAAACACATAACCCTTCTTTTGGGCTTCGCCGCAGTCGGGTAAAAAATATCTTCTCTTAATCATTTGGAGTCGGCGCAGTATGCCAAATCAAATCAAAATCAAATCAAAACTCATTTATTCAAACTAGGCTGATAATCAGCACTTTTCGAACGTCAAAATTTACTTTACTTTACTTATTTACAAGAGACAGTCCCTCAAAACGCCCCCCCTTCGACACTTCCTAGTGTTTTTGCTGGAAAGAAAAAGTGGCGGAACAAACTCCCCAGCACACATCTGTCTGTTAGGTTGGTTAGAAGAACCAGACTCGATACAATAGTAAGGCAAGTATAAAAAAGTATATAATAATAATAATAAAAAAGACATAACATATCAGTAAACTAATCTTGGAGAAAGAACATAAATAAATAACAAACATTGTCTTGTGTTCAACTCAGCGACCAACTGTTCTTATCATTTAAGTAGTCGTTAATGGAATAGTACGCTTTTAAACAAAGATTAGATTTTACTTTGGCTTTAAACGCATTAAATGGCAAGTCTAGAAAAGAAGATGGCAGTTTGTTATTAAATGTTATACCAAGCCCGACGAATGAATTATGAACTTTGTGAAGCCGGTGAAAAGGAGCGCGTAGTTTATGCCATCTTCTTTCATACTATACAGGATGTAAACTAACCCTTCACACAAACGTAAACCAAGCATTATGTACATCAAACTAAGTACCCCTATGCAAAAATGTTTGCAGGGAAACGACTTTTGTTTTGGGGTCAAAAATCACATTTTACGGTATAACTCAATGTAGTATTCTTAAAACATTGTGCTAGTGGATGCTTTGTTAAGTTACTAGCTGAACCCGCATGCCTTGCAATGCCCTTTTTCCTACCTACTACCTGCCTACTACCTACCTACTACTTACCTACCTACCTACTAAATACATACCTACCTACCTACCTACTACCTACCTACTACCTACCTACTACCTACCTACTACCTACCTACTACCTACCTACTACCTACCTACTACCTACCTACTACCTACCTACTACCTACCTACTACCTACCTACTACCTACCTACTACCTACCTACTACCTACCTACTACCTACCTACTACCTACCTACTACCTACCTACTACCTACCTACTACCTACCTACTACCTACCTACTACCTACCTACTACCTACCTACTACCTACCTACTACCTACCTACTACCTACCTACTACCTACCTACTACCTACCTACTACCTACCTACTACCTACCTACTACCTACCTACTACCTACCTACTACCTACCTACTACCTACCTACTACCTACCTACTACCTACCTACTACCTACCTACTACCTACCTACTACCTACCTACTACCTACCTACTACCTACCTACTACCTACCTACTACCTACCTACTACCTACCTACTACCTACCTACTACCTACCTACTACCTACCTACTACCTACCTACTACCTACCTACTACCTACCTACTACCTACCTACTACCTACCTACTACCTACCTACTACCTACCTACTACCTACCTACTACCTACCTACTACCTACCTACTACCTACCTACTACCTACCTACTACCTACCTACTACCTACCTACTACCTACCTACTACCTACCTACTACCTACCTACTACCTACCTACTACCTACCTACTACCTACCTACTACCTACCTACTACCTACCTACTACCTACCTACTACCTACCTACTACCTACCTACTACCTACCTACTACCTACCTACTACCTACCTACTACCTACCTACTACCTACCTACTACCTACCTCCTACCTACCTACTACCTACCTACTACCTACCTACTACCTACCTACTACCTACCTACTACCTACCTACTACCTACCTACTACCTACCTACTACCTACCTACTACCTACCTACTACCTACCTACTACCTACCTACTACCTACCTACTACCTACCTACTACCTACCTACTACCTACCTACTACCTACCTACTACCTACCTACTACCTACCTACTACCTACCTACTACCTACCTACTACCTACCTACTACCTACCTACTACCTACCTACTACCTACCTACTACCTACCTACTACCTACCTACTACCTACCTACTACCTACCTACTACCTACCTACTACCTACCTACTACCTACCTACTACCTACCTACTACCTACCTACTACCTACCTACTACCTACCTACCTACTACCTACCTACTACCTACCTACTACCTACCTACTACCTACCTAAATACTACCTACCTACCTATCTACCTACCTACAACCTAACTATCTACTTACCCAAAAAAAAAAGAACAAAAACTATCCTATGTCCTTCTCCTGGCTCTAAACTACCTCCCTGCCAATTTTCAGCTAAATCGGTTCAGCCGTTCTTGAGTTATAAGTGAAGTAACTAACACGACTTTCTTTTATATATATAGATAACAAAACAAATTGATGGGGTCAAATTTTGAACTTTGACTTTGTTCCAAATTTTATCACAGCTGTTATTGTAAATACTAGTTTTTCAGGTTATAACTTTACTTAAATTACCTCCATGACCCGTTTACTATTCAAAGCATCCACTAGCACAATATTTTCCCCCTGGTTCCCAGGTATGGTCTAGAGAACAAAAAAATGTTCGCAGTGGTGGGGGGAAACAAGAGCCCTTCGTTTGCTTTAAGGGTACTTTTACACCCTTTAAACTAAAGATAATAATAATAAATTTATTTCTTTTTTAAAATTAGACACAAATTACTCGTCATCTCGTCCGACTCTTTCTCTAATCTAAAGCTGGGTTCCCACGGTGCGTGATTCTGCGGATCATCACGCACAGCCGTCGACCACGGACGGCAACGCACACAGACAGGGCTCTTTCAACGGTGCGTGGTCTGTGTAGATCTTTTGATAGCTTCATTTCAAAACGCAAAGTGAAAGAGAACGTATCGTCGCTCTCTTTCACTTTGCACTGCACCTTTGAAGTTACCGCCTCGCAACGGATACCGCCGCGGCGCAACGCCAAAGACGTCCTGTGATAGGTCCCCCACGGCTGCACGGACGAGATCCTTCCCACGGTGTGTCGTGCGAGCTGGTCCGCGTCCGTCCGCGATATCACGGATCGTGGGAAGCTAGCTTTATACCCACCCAAAAACAAAAGGTATGGTTAGAAAGTAGAAACGGTATGGTTAATGAGATGATGGATCAATTAAAGGAGCCTTTGGAAGACGTATTGCGTCGCCGCTCAAAATTAATTCGGAAGGACGGAAAAGTAAGAAAAAAAAATATTTACGTAAAAATACACCATTACTCGTATTAAAACCAAGAATTTCATTCCACAAAAATGCTACCACATTTTAGCCAGACAACTAGTTTTTCTCCCAGATCGTAGACACGGTCAGTTAGCAGCTGACTATGTGAAAAATCTAGACAACTATCTAAAACTGAAGTTAGACACTTGTTTAATAATTCATGATGTTGTGTGTTGTTAAAATACTAGTGTGTTGTATTGGTTTGTTGGGAAGCTATTAATGCAGGTATAGTTTGGTTATATAACATAACATCACGCCTGTGGTTAGGCAAAGGTATGGGTGAAGGGTTCCCAACTATACTGTTAATAATAAATAATAAGTTTAAAAACTAAAACCCGACTACAAACCGCGGTCATAAAAATAGAAAACAAAAAATTATTCTTGTCTGATCTTCATATATTGATTTTGTATATATCTATTTAAATATAAGTAAAATTATTATAGAGGATCACCGTATTCGCATGCCACTGATACCTGATGCTCCTTTATGGCGTTTTCATTTATACAGAAGTCAGCTGCTGTTGCCGTTAGCAAGGTGGCATGCGACTACGACTGACCTCTATAATAATTTTACTTACTTATATTTAAATATAAATATACAAAATCAATATAATTATGAATATCAGACAAGAATAATTTTTTGTTTTCTATTTTTATGACCGCGGTTTGTAGTCGGGTTTTAGTTTTTAAGCTTATATTTTTATTTGAATTTTATTTTAGTGTTATTTAATAAATCCGTTATAATATATTACTTTCATGATGTAAAATTCTACTGAATGTTGGTTTTGATATATAAATAGTACGAGTAAATAGCAGACTAGACCGCGAGAACTTTTCGACCGCATTTTAAACGTGTGTTGACTAAAACTATAATATAATATACATATTTGTAATGTGCTCGCCAAGACCTCTCATTTGATACCAAACATGTTATGATTATCTCAGTTAAATTTTTTTTGAGCTTAGATTTTGACATTTAAATTCCGTCATAGAAAGAATTGTTAAAATTTATATAGCCTATGTCACCCGGGCTATTCTTACAAATCTATTGACACCTCATTCATTAAAATATGTTCAGTAGTCTAGGCGCTACGGTGGAACATACAAACATACATACATAGACTGCCAAAATCATTACCCTTCCTTTTGGCTTCGCCGTAGTCGGGTAAAAATACTGTTTTTAACATCACTGGTACATATTTGTTTATTCTGTCATGAATTCAAAGTGGCAAGTCGACAGAAACAGATCTACGATAAATTAAATAAAAAATTAGCTCCTCAATTACTTTAATTTTGATAATGATATTGTAGTGAAGCTTATGAAGCCTTCTAAAATGACACTAACTTGCTAAGTTGTGCGAGAAGCATCAAAAAACATTTAAAAAATTAAGTACTGTTCATTTTATTCAAATACTGTTGATTTTCTTTCTCCAACCTGATTAAACTGTTTTTCTTTCAAAAAAAGTTGGCAACCCTAAATGGGTGTAGGTACCTAATAGTACACCCACATTTCGCCAGTAATGTTTATAGCCTATGTATTAGGGGCTAGCCTATTGTCATCGACCGAGCACAAATTCAGAGTCCGTAGCTGCTATTGAGAAATTCCTGACGGAAAAACCCAATAGGTCCTTGCCCGTCCCGGGAATCAAACCCAGGTCCTCGTGCTCACTCAGCATTCGAGGCAGTCACATCACAACGAGACTTGTATCAATGATGACAGAATGTTAGTACATATCTACACCCGTATCCGAGCCATCGCTGCTCTAAAAGCAGCCATTCCGCATAAATATTTTACTCGACAATTCCTTAAAATAAAATAGGCTCATAAGACTTTCAACATCATTTACACAATGTTAGTACATAAGTACACCCGTAAGCCCGTAACCACCCTTAAGGTTAAACAGGCTGTTTAAGTTGTTTGAACATCTCTTTCACAGCAACAGACGTGCCGCATAATTAATGAGTTGTTGACAAGTGTTGACAAACAATGGCGTGACATAATCACATGTGACATGTGATGGACTAGTATAAGACCAGTTTAAGTTTGCAGCTAATGGTGGTACTGCTTATAAAGAAAATATACATCGTTATGTCAATGAGAACGCTAAGGGCTTGTTTACGGAGAAGCGGAGCGTCGCGCGGCGTGTTCTGCGTTTTCAATTCAAGCACATGGCGAATGGCGATGTATGAAAACGGTAACGATTTCAAACGACGATTTTACAAGAAGTGATTCTCCGCTCGTTTGTTTAAAAGTTACCACTCAGTGGATACCACAGAGCAGGAAACGACAACGCGGCAGGCCCAAAAGGAGGTGGCGGGATGAGCTGGATTCTTTCTCCAAGGATTTGCCTACTATCGCACTGGATCGCGAAAAGTGGAAGGAGGGAAGGAAGGCCTTTGCCCTGCAGTGGGACAGTATAGGCTCATTTTAATAATAATAGTTTAAAATGCAGCGTTCGTTGCGGTGAACCCGCCTCTGAGTAAATAAATAAAAAAGCACGTGATGAGCCTTCTGCACGCGCCGCGTCTCCGTAAACGAGCCCTTAGGCGAATGAATAATAAAAGAAATTAGTACATAAGAAGAAATCTTCGAAAAGTTGTGTGGTAATCGGATGTCGTGGTAGCGGCATGTGATGCGGAGGAAATAGGAAAATGCTGTGAGGAAAGTTTTGAGTATGAATATGGAGGAGTATGAGAGTAGAGGAAGACCAAAGAAAGGATGGATGGACTGTGAAAAGAATAACCCACCAAAAACAAAACTTGTAAAAAAAGCCAAGCCGAGCAACTCACTTTTACCGTAAAAAGTAGTGAGATCCATGTAATACCAAGTCAGTTAATATTTAATCCCTACTTAAAAACCTTTGATGTTTTAAATAAAAGATTGACTTGGCCATCGCATCGCAATTACCAATGTTAAACAGGCCATTGTAATAGCTAATCGCCATGGCATTGGCCAATGTGATGCAGTGGCCAAGTCAATCTTCGCTTCTATATCTGCTAGAAGTGCTTTAGACTTTTGATGATCGGTCAATCAGTCAGTCGGTGAGTGAGTGACAAAACTAAGGAACTTTGATTAGTTATAATTCTTAAACTACTGGTTCAAATTTAATGAAATTTTAAATATACCGTGTTTATACAATGCCTAATTGGTTACTAAAAATTCGAAGTTATAGGAGGTCGAAAATGGCCTGAACTGGTTCGAGAAAAGGATAGTACGGCCGTGCCGCTTTATTGCTCGACTTGGCGGGGGCACTGCCGTGCCCCCAGATATGGCTTGAAAGGGGATGTCTGCTGAGATGACGAGTAACAGAGAGGTATGGAAGAAGAAGTCATGCTGCGCCGACCCCAAATAAATTGGTATAAGGAGAATGACGATGTGAAACTTGACATATTTATTTTAGTTCTGTGATTTCACGCCGGCACAGATAACTTGGTTGAAGTTTTCAGATTAATAGGGTAGTTAACAAAGCAATTTAATAAGTCCGTCACATAGATTTCCAAAAAATATTAGACACGTATTTTTTCTTTTTTCCCGTAAACAAACAACGAAGACGACACAGTGCTTTGAAAACTCGTGTGACGTCATATTCTAAGACATTAGTAAGTATAGCATTTCTTACCGGTCCATGACGTCACAAACCCCCACTCAAATCTTATCTCTAGCGTTTTAGCTCGTCAATTTTTATTGTTTTGATAAAACAAAAAATACGTAGTTATCCAATATTTTTCGATAATCTAACAGACGGACTAATTAGAATCACATATTTTTACCCGACTGCGGCGAAGTCAAAAATCAACACGTGCAGGAGCGCGAGGCTACGACTGGACACGGTGAAACAAAAAAGTTCAAAACTAACGCAAACAACACGTGCAGGAACGCAAAGGGCTACAACTGAACACGGTAAATTGTGAATCAACACGACAACGTCCACTCACAAGGGCAGTAGTTTGACTAATAAGTAAAAGATGTAACGGCTTCATCACAGACCGACTGACCCTGACTAAAGAAAAACGACTTTGTTGCCTCAGTAATTAAGACCATTTTGCTGTAAAAACCAACTCTTTATCGCTTTTTGCTATTCATTGGGCGTTCTACCTGGAAATGCCGTCGCACCGCGCTCGGTGGCCATTGTTTAGAGAATCCCCTCAATGGGTTCCCCTCAATTGGTTCCTGCATGTGCCAAAAATTCTTAGAATTGAACAATGTTATCATTTCGAGCACATAAAGTATTCTTTTAAGCAAAAATTTTGTGTTTTGTTAGACTGCCTAAAATAAAAAAAATTCTCCCTCAAATTGGTTTGTAGGCCCTAATTTCAATAATTTGTAAGATATCCGCATAAATGATACCTCAAAAGAAAGAGCGATTATCAAGCATGTCTTCAAAAAGGTTTGAACAAAAAAAGCACCCTCCGTTTTTTTTTTAAATAAGGTTTAAAAGACGTATTGTACAATTTTTTTATTTTTTCTGAGCTTTAAATATCTGTAAAAAAAATGTCTAATGACACAGAAGCCTAAAACATGTTTTGCTTGGTTGCTTACACATTACTTTAATTAAATAAATAAAAAATGAATTCATTTATCATTCAATTTGGCCATAATTATGCAGTTTACATTAAATTTTGAGAATTTCCGAAAAAAAACTTAAAAATTTGGTTAAAAATATTTGGTAAGACTTCGTCTAAGACAACCATGGCTTAAATGGTTCTAAATTGTCTGTACTATCTTCGCCTTAAAGCTTTGCACCCATCTTCCAATCACCCTGTATGTTTAAAAGAAATTCTAAGTCACAAAACCTATAAACAAACACAAAAGTTATATCATCTGCGAAGAATTTTACGCGACCAACGAAAGAACCAACATAAAATACTTAACTTAAAGTTGGAAATAAAAAAAAGTAGTTAATAAACTAAAAAACCCGACTGGACTTTCTGTTTTTTCAGTCGGGTTTTTTAATTTATTAACTACTTTTTTTTTGACAGTAAACAGTGTTTTCAAACAGTGAATCTATGATATCACAATGTCGATTATTTCTTTGTCAGCTGATTGCTTTCACACTTTTTCTGAGTTTAACGGTGCATTCACTAATGGTAATTGCTTAATTGGAAATTCGATTGTTTTGTTTGATTGGATATAATTTCCGAAAGTAGGGAATTAAAGCTTTAATTTATGAAAGTCGGTGCAGTTTGATTTGGTTTTATTTAATTGGATTTCGTTTCCGTAAGTGGGTAATCGATACAAATCACTACATATTACAAAACAAAGTCCTCCGCCGCGTCTGTCTCTCTGTTCTTGACAAACTCAAAAACGACTGCATCGATTTTCATGCTGTTACCAATGAATAGAGTGGTGCTCGAGGAAGGTTTTTAGTATATAATATCAACGCGGGTGAAGTCGCGGGTATCAGCTAGTATGATATAAAATTGAAGTGTCTGTTAATTTCACAGTAACAGATTTTTACTGAATGCAATATGAAACAATTTATTTTTGTCTGACACGGAGGGACCGATTTTGACAAGACTTTTACTGTCAGTAAATATAATAAGGAGTTACTTAGACTGATGGGTGAACTAATGGCAAGTAACAGCAACATGTTTCAAGTTATAACACAGCTCCAAGAACGGAACTGTGATTTCCAAGATTAAAAAAATTGTTTACATACCCATCCTATTCCGTCGTGAAAAGGTGTGTCTTCCCAATTGATCTCAGGAAATCGCTGAAGGACTACGCCGCTGTTCAGACCGCCCCCTGAAACAATACAATATTTAGCTAAGTTTAGATTTTAATATTAAAATATCGATTCCTCGTACTTGAACTTACTGCCTTGTCGGTCTAGTGGTTGCAATAGGAACTGCTGACCACTAGGTCCCGATTTCTATTTAAGGGTCGTAGGGGTTGTAGGGGTAATCTAACTCGCCGTCCGTCCGTCTCACGACGAAAAAAGGCCGTGTCGACGGCGCGTTCGTGTTCCACGCGCGCCTCAAAGAGATGTCAGCAACATGCAGGGAGGGGCTCGAAAGGGCCGACGCCTGTCGGGGCCGCGGGTAGTCCAACGGTTATCGCGGCCTCGACATAGAGGGCGAAGAAGGAACATGGGTGGTTTTTAGTCAGTAGAAGTCTGACACTCCCTTTCGCTCTGCCCAAGAGCGGGAGGGGTTATTCGATGATTTTACACCCACCAAAAAAAAAAAAAAAGGGTCGAGCAAATTGTTATTGGGGTTTCCATCAGGAGTCATGACTTACTCAGTAGTGGCCACGGAGTCAGAATACCCCCTTCCCCCTATTATTACTTGACTTGACATTACTTTTCTATCGTACATTTCATAGAAAGGGGGTTCCGGTGCTTAGCCCTAAGAACAATGTAATCGTTGTTATATTTATGCAAAATAACGGTTCGCCACACATATTATGTTGTTGTGTGGTAGGAGGTTAAGCGTGTTGTAGTGACGTGCCTTAGTTACATCGATTAATCGAATGTTATTGCAACAATCCCTCAACCCTTACGCACTGTGGTCCGGCGTGGTGGATTATGGCACATTCGCTCACATCTACACACGGATGGACATGTGTACAGATGTGAGGGAATGTTCCAGTACTAGGAACGCTATGGGTTATTTATTTATCACTTACAGCACAAAGAGTACAAAGATGGACTAAGTCCCTCAGGGATTTTGCACCAGTCAATCTTTTTGTGTCTTCTTCTAACTTTATCGTGTAGTTAGTTGGTACTACGGTGAAGGAAAACATCGTGAGGAAACCGACATGTCCTAGAACCAAAAAAATCGAAGACATGTGACATCTAACAATCCGCACTGGGCACGCGTGGTGGATTATAGCCCATCCCTCTCCTAGAGAGGAGGCCTGAGTCCCTGCAGTGGGAACATTATAGGCTGATGATGATGATGATGAACCTGATGTATGGTGCCCATGGGCCTCTGACTTGACTTGACATGCCGACGAGAAATATTTTCCAGGCAAGCTGGTTTCCTTACGATGTTTTTCCTTCATCGAAGCTCGTGAAAATCATAGAATACGCTATGAATCCAAAAAATCACATGTGCGTGTCTTGGGTATATGTAATTTAGTCCAGTTCAAAGACATCGATAAATAATTACTAAAACACTATCGATATTTCTAAATTCACTATGACCCACTCACCCACCTACGCGCAACACTAGTTGTCGTGCGTTCAGGAGATCAACACTGATTGTGTATCGTCGGGACAATGAATGTGGTACGCTCATACAAAACTTACAACACGAGCTACACTCTCTATAACAAATGTCAATACTCTGCATGCATACCATTAAATGAGTATGACACCAAACACATTTATGGAGAAACTAGGTTTGTTTATAATGACATTGGCGTGTATGTGTATTTTTGTAATTGAGAATTGACTAACTCCTTGGTCGAGTGGTCGCCAGTGCAACTGCTGAGCGTTAGGTCGATTTGAGGTTCAGGAAAAGTGTAGTTGGGTTTTTCCATCAGGAAACCCTCAGTAGCAGCCGGTAGGTTGGGAGCAATAGGCTCGCCCTCTATTACACGGGATTTAAAACATATCTGACGAAATGTGGGTGAACTAATTAATTGGTACACCCTAACCTAACCTAACCCTCGGGGGATTACAGGTGATGGTATGTTTGATAAGTTATGTAATTGGGTATGTTCACCAAAAAAATCTAATTAGTCCGTCATATAGATTACCAAAAAATATTGGACACGTATTTTTTTCACGTAAACAAACAATGAAGACGATACAGTGCTTTGAAAACTCGTGTGACGTCATACTCTATGACATTAGTATGACATTATTTAGCGGTCAGTGACGTCACCTACACCCACTCAAATTTTTGACGCGTTTTATCGTCGTCAATTTTAATAGATTTGATTAAAAAAAAATACGTATCCTATATTTTTCGATAATCTAACAGACAGGCTAATTAGAATCACATTTTTTAAAGTCAGTAAACATGCCTGCCATTGGTAGCAAAGCAACACCAGGGTTAGTATTTTAATAATACTCTTTTACGACAAATTGTAAGTACAAGAAGCTAGGTTTTATGCCAACTTTCACCCATTCCTTCAATCATCATCTGCGCAACGTAAAACTTTAGGCGTAGCTGTTTAATATGCTGTTCAAGTCATAACGCCTCCTGAGAGAAAGTTCTACTATTGTAGTGAACTGACAAGTCTGGTAGCTTGTCACGGCTACAAGTTTATCAAGTTCACTAACTGTACTACTTCAAAAACAACTACAGAGTCGTTTCCCTTGAACCTTTAAAGATCATTAGTTCATAATGCGGTGAGATTAGTTAAATTCGAGTTTAATTATGAAAACGATGGAGCTTACTAGAATTATATTCTTACTATTCATCAAGCCAGAAACAACAGAGGTGACAACCAGAAAAGTTGAAATAATGAAGCTCGACGAAGACCCAGAGAAACAATTGAACTGGATCACGCAATTTTTTTGCGCCACTCTAGAAGTTTAGTTTTATGATAAAAAATTCTAATGCATGTGTTCGTAATTTTTGGGCTCAAAGCGAATTTACTTAGTTTTTATTGGACCCGGTAGGTGGTTGATGGCGTTGATGCCAACATACGAAATCCACGCGGACATAGTTGAGAACGAAGAGCTAGCAAACCAAAAAATTGGACCAAACAAATACAAGTTCAAGGCGTAAGTATAGCAATTTCGATAAACAACCGACCAATTTCGATAACATTCGATACTGTAACCCTCAATAAAATATTTGCCAACGGAAACCACTAAAACCAAACGAACCATGTTACAAAAATAAATCAGAGATGAAAGCTTACGTACAAAGGAAAATAAGGCACTAAATTCACGTTCAGTCCAGTCCAGTTCAGTTCAGTTCGATCCGACATTGTATTACAAAACTATTCCACATTTGCTGAAAGTTCCGGAATCCATGTAACACCTCATTGAACCCGACTGCCTTCCATTCAACTGAGTAACGGATAGCTTTTCAATCTCGCTGTGGTTGCACAAACATATTTCTCGTTGTAATATTTAAGTGGTATTTAGCAGGTCAGTCGCGATTTATGAATAAAAGATGGTATTTTGTTTCAGTGTTTTTTGTCCGTAACCACCCCGGTGGTCGCAAGTGCCTATGTCTAAACACGAGGAGATCGTAGATACAATTTCCAGGTTGGGCATTGTTATTGTGTTTTTTCATCATTTCCAGAATAGGACATCGGTGTCAAAAAAATATGATTCCAATTAGTCCGTCAGTTAGATTATCGAAAAATATTGGATACGTGTCTGTTCTTTTATCAAATTAATAAAAATTGACGAAGTTCGTCTTTGACGCGTCAAAGATCATGAGTGGGGGTTGTAACGAAATTTGTAGGCAAAAGTTGTACTGACATGTGACGTTTTCGAGGAGTTGACGAGTTTTCGAAGCATTATATCGGCTTCATTTTTTAATTATGTGAATAATGAAAAAATACGTTTTCAATATTTTTTGGAAATCTATCTGGCGGACTAATTAGTTTTTTTTTTTGTCCGGTCCGGTCCGGTAGCAGCCATTGAGTCTGGATTTGTGCTCGGTTGATGGCAAACGCACGCCCCCTTTTACATAGGACTTAAACAATACTAGCGAAATGTGACTGTACTACTCGTATTAGGTACCTACACCTCTGCCTAACCCTTCTAATTTAAATGGAAATTAAAATAAAATATGTAGGATGCAACGATAGATTATTTAGAGCAGACCGATACTAAAGTGGTCCTCTTGAACTTGTAATTGAGTCTTTCGAGACGTTTTTTGGAAACAGGTCCCAAAAGTGTCTTCGGAATAAAACGCGTTACACAACCGAGAAACCCTTGAATATTTATTGGTACTTTTGCCGGTATAAGCCCAACTGGAAGCATTGATCAAACATTCGCAAATAACTGAAATTCTGACGGAAAAAAAAATTGTACGTTGGAGTTCATTTCGTATTCATTACGAGTTCGACGATTCGAGGACGCCATGTTAAATGCTCGTCACGTTTTTGGCAGGCGGTTTTCAAATTATTTTACCATAAATTACTAACGTCCATTTGAGTGGCATTTTGCTAAGTTTTGGCCTTTTATGTGGCTACCTGTTACACAGTTACATAATGGAATTTGTTGGAAAGTATCCTACATACATGCCTTAAATAATAAGGTGGTTAGACTAAAGATATCGATCTAAGTTCCGTTTTTTCTTTCTGACAGGCTTGTGATAGTGCTGTCAAACCGGTATGATTCATTAGCTATTTCGTGTTTGAGAACGTAAGAATTAGACAAATCTAAAATTAACAACGTAGGTATAGGAACAACGGTATTATGCTTTAGAGCTTTAAATAACCTCCATTAGTGACAATTAGCATCAAAGTAAACGTATGTACCTATACCTTTACCACCACTAAGGTAATAAAGGTACTCTACTAAGTACGCCCGTACTACAGCTACGGGTTCGTATTTTAACCACCAACCATAACTAATGAAGATGGGATTGCCTATCTTTTTTTTTTTTTTTTGGTGGGTGTAAAATCATCGAATAACCCCTCCCGCTCTTGGGCAGAGCGAAAGGGAGTGTCAGACTTCTACTGACTAAAAACCACCCATGTTCCTTCTTCGCCCTCTATGTCGAGGCCGCGATAACCGTTGGACTACCCGCGGCCCATGGGATTGCCTATCTGACCTCCACAAACCAGCTAGTAGTACAGTGGTACTTTTGAGCCTACGACTACCTTTAACGACTTTCAAACATCTACAAAAAACAGTAGAGAACAAAACGTGCTTTCCGTGGCACAGAGAAAACTGAATATGTGGTGACCACTAACCACTCATCCACGGACAAACCTACGTAAGTGCAGCTTTTCCTGAAGAGCTTAATATTATTTTCCCACAAGATCCTCATAGCCTAATCAAAATAGCTAACCAAAAGTTCCGTTTAGGCAATTTAATAAAGAATGTATTACAGTTAAGGCCTTACAAGCTTAATTAAAATGCACGCGTCTAGACGTATTTAAAGCGGGCGTTGTTTTGTTGCTTACGTCATCCGCCATCATAACTGCGAACTGTGATGTCATTTTATGTTCTATTGGTTTGGTTGGATTGGGTTTTGTTGTGATTCAAGAGCAAGATATTGAAGATATCCTTGGACTGTTGTTTTTTTTAATACTCAAGGTTGCTTTACACATATTCAGGTTTACATGCATGATTTGAAACAGCCCGGCGCGCGGCGGTAAAAGCGACACAAGTACGTTCGTACGTACTGGAAAAAGCTACCCGACTGTCCCTATTCTGCCCTGCCCAGTGACACCTTAAGTCGACGTCCGTACCCGACAGGGGGCGATTTTACGCCTGACTGGAAGCCTTACACAGGACTTCCCAGGATTGTCCAGCTAACCACAGAAGCCAGCCTCATAGGAGGACCTGTGATAATGTGTGAAGGAGGCAAACGTTTCTAGCGGAGGGCGGTCAGTTAGTAGTTGACTTCACGGAATATAGTAAATAACAAGTAACGAACCTCGTAGTATAGCAAACGTCAAAGACGTAATAGTAAACACAACAATTACAAACACAGAGTTCTAATCAGTAACAAACGATAACGTCATTAAGTATTTATTTATTGATAAAAGTTTCCTAGCACGCTTTAATACGTTGTATGTCAACAACATTTACAAGTCGACCGTTTTATCGTACAAAACCAACAGCTATAATAACTTACATTAGAACACAATCGCTTGGCATTTGAACCGCAAGTTACATGTACAGTCAGGAGTTAATATGTTTACAGTACACGAAGTCACTTTAAAATGTTTTTTTGCTACGTTTTAAGTTTTAACGGACATATTATTTTTGAAAACCATTATCATCCACACCCATTTTTTTTTGGATGGTGGAAAATCATCAAATGACTCCTCCCGCTGGGCAGAGCGGTAGGGAGTGGTAGACTTCTACTGACTAAAAACCACCCATGTTCCTACTTAGCGCTTTGTGCCCAGGCCGCGGTATCTTTTTCGAACAACCCGCACCCCATCATACACAGCCTGACTTCACCTACTGCTGGTTATAGAGGCCTCTCTTTGCTTCACGCTTTTGTGCGAGCCTCATACAGAATATTCCCTCAATAGCAATAATGTCGTCTGCTTATCTCGCCGCCCCAGAAGGTCAACATTTCTCTTTCCATTCCTTGGACGCCACTCTGTCATAGCTTTTCTCCACCTGCCTTCTCCATGCCTTACTAGGTGTCCTGGCGAACTCCATTTGAGTTCCATAACGCGATTTCCAATACCTTTTTTTTAAGACGAGGGAACGCTCTTCTGGTTTTCTGTGCTACTCTGAGAGCCTTTCACAGCCTCCTGTGTGAACAAAGTATACTACTGCGAAATAGGTCGATATTCTAGTAAGTGGTTAGTATTAGTGCTAGTGACTGTACGGTCGGTTACTAAAGTGGATAAGCGACCGCACAAAGCAATAGCTTGACGTTTAGTTTGGACTAACGACCTTTTACTTTCACGACAGATATTGTCGTCACCAACTGATTGTGGTTCATAATTTAAACATTTTAATAAAAGTCACGATGGCTTAGCGGTTTAGCGCGTTCGGATAGATCTATAGATAATCAGCAGTAAGTAGTGCGTTCTAATCTCACGAAGAAAGTTTTACACTTTTTGTAAGTATTTACTTGATTGGAGGTAATGAGACATAAATATTATACTCTTTATCAAGATAAAGAACATAATATTTCTTTTATTTCTATTTATAATAATATTTCTTTACGAACTTCTTACTTGTTCGCTTTGTTCACCCATTTCGTAAAGTTTGAAAGGTAGATCATAGAAAAATAAGTCAAGAATTATAATTTCTGTGAGGTAGACATGAGTTTTATGAATATGTTACTGGATGAACGTTGTCGATTGGGTTATAGTTGTTGATTAGTGACGTGTGGTTTAATAGATAGCAGTATTGTTGTTGATATTTCTCAAAATGCAGGCACATATTAATATTGAGGCGAGGGCGACTATTATTGCTCCGCATAAAAGTGATGTTAATAGATTACAATTATCAGAAAAAAACCGGAATAAATGTGAGTATTATATTTAAGAATTGTAACTTAAACTGTTAGTAGAAATAAAGATAATATCGTTTGGTGACATAATGAATTCATTAATTGTTTTTTAAATTCATCATGAGGCTTAAAAGATAAATAATTAGTGTTTATTATTGGATTCATAAATGCAGAGCGAATGAAGTCTTTAGTATTTTATTATAACCGCCTCAAATCACTTTTGTTTTGTTTTAGAAGAATACTGTTAGTCTCTGAATCAAAGATACGAGCAAGAGGGTCGCCTTGCTAATCGACAGCGAAGTGGAAGGCCGTCGCTTATTAGTGAAACGCAGCGACCGCGGTGACGACATAATAATATAATTATGGTCAAATAAAATATGGTTTCACACCTACCGGACGCTTCGCGGAATTATTCGACACCTCATCTCAAACTGTTCTCCGTGCCCTCCAAGCTAAAGGCTTGCATCATAGAAGACCAGCTAAAAAGCCCTTCCTAACAAATAGATATAATCAAGAATGATTATTACGTTTCGCACGTGATTATTTAGATTTTTACTGGAATACTAACATATTTTCAGATGACAAGACTTTTAAAACAAGTCAAATAATATTATAATATTATGAGGTCTACGCGCAAACGTTTACATTACTGCATTGAAAATAATGGGGGTTCTACAAAATATAAAAATTCGGAATTGTTTTGTTTTTAATAATTAAACGTGTAATAACATATTTGATGATAATAACTTATCCGTAATTATTTACCAATCTTAAGTTGAGGTTTAGTTTCAATCTTCTTTTCTTCAAGAAAATGATCAATTAAGCTAAAACCTCAATACGACATTCATTCTGACGTTACAAAAAAAACAGGTTCATAAAGTCTAAATCATATTATTTGTCAAAAAACTTTATCTATAATAAGTGGGTATAATCAATTATATTTCTGTGATAAAATTATCTTTTCCTTGTTAAGAATTGACTTAGTGGGTATACAATCAAAATGTTATGATTTATGAACGATTACAAGAGAACTGTTTTTATTTAGGTAGGATTTGACGTCACAATTCTCATGATTGTTAATTAATTTTATAAATATTTATGACGAATAAAACATTGTCTTGTCATTAAACACGACTTTTTTTCTACCTTACCACCCAACAAACACCCGAAGTGATAACATAATCACAACCACATAAATAGTAAATAATAATACGTTGGGTTTATATCCTATATATTTAACTTCTTATATAAAATAAGTATTCTAATGGGTTTACAATGACAAAAAGAAAAAAATGATTACAAAGAAACAAAAAGCAATATCTTGTGCTGTGTGAGATTTGAACTCGGACCTCGTTGATTGTTGATCCACTGCTTAGCCCAAACAGCTATCGACACTTGTAAGTTAAATGCGAATTTTAGCAATTCATTAAATAATGCGTTTGCTGCGATTATAACGAAAGAGACGGAAATATATTTTGTTTTGCTATTTCGTGGAGCGCGACGCCGCGCCGACGACATGATACGATAGCGGGCGATCTCTGTGGCTGTGGTGTGCTTACTGTATAGAGCAAGACCACTTACACATACGCATGAACGCTCGCCCGTGCGCTCACAGAAATACAATCCTTAGCGTGCCCATGCACTTGTCTTGCCTTACTGTACATAGTTGAGTTCGGCTGGTGCCGAGCCAAAAGTTCAAGGCATTACGGCAGGTGCTTGTGCCACATTAAGCCGTAATAAAGTCAAAGTAACAGTTTGCCGTTACTACCATTTAAGGTCCAACTGCAAAATTTAAGGCTCTGTTTCAAGGCCTGTGTTTGTTATAAAAGTAGAGATGTGTAGGACTGAATTTAAACCAATCAGTTGGTTTAAATCTACATCTCGTCTCATGACTCTCCTGTGATTGGTCGAATTTGGCACGTCTCGTTGTAATTTTGCCCCCAAAGTTATTCTAAACACCATATAATACGACACCATCATCTGCTTGGCGCCAAGGGTGGCCAAGGCCACCTTAAATTAGTAAGAAGCAGATGATGGTGGATGGCCTTTCGATTATTTCTAATCTTTTTCCTCTTTTACGAGATTACGGAAGATGAATGGTTCCCCAATGGTTTCCCTGTTTACCCATTAGTTGTCACGTTTTAATCCTATTGAATTTTGTGACAGTGACAAATCTCACTTAAATAACATCACGCTTATAATCCCTAAAGGGTTATGCAGAGGCGGGAGAATAGGGAGCGAGCCTATTGTCAACAACCGAGCACAAATTCAGACTCCGTAGCTGCTATAGATAAATTCCTGGTAGAAATCTCAATCACTGTGCCCAAACCGGAAATCGAACTCACAACACGAAGTCTTGAGTCGCGTTTGCACCAACAAGGCAGCAGACTGTACTTGAAATATTTTATTGTTAATGCTGCAAAATTCTCTTAACCTTCGATTATAGGATTAGCTATCTAATAGCTTTATAACACATTGACAATACACCATCGATAAATTTACCAACAGTTTTCTCAGCCAATCCATAAACAAACCAACGGCCATCCGTTTCTTCGCATCATTTGTGCTATGGGTGTCATTCGCTACACGCTCAGATTACAAGTAACGATATATTTTTTTTTATCACAAACGCTCCACTGAACATTGGCTCACTTGTACAAAAGTTAAGGACAAAAACTGTGGTCATTAAAGCGATGAAATCGCTTTATGTGGGTAACATAAACTCATAAAGCGATTTCATCGCATATCACACGAGTTTAACGACAAGGAGATTTGGTTATCTCGATGTTTTCTGCGAGTAAAAAAAGATAGAAACTTTGAGAGAATAAGGGCTGCTTGTTCTGACTACGTTTTCTAAGCCCTAAAAAGTTATTTATACCTTTCTCTTGGCTTTACTTATGCACAAACTTTGTGTCAGTAAGGCGCCAAAATAACTTGCGAATTACGGCACTGTCAATAGTTGACAACAAAATAACTTGCGAATTACGGCACTGTCAATAGTTGACAACAAAATAACTTGCGAATTACGGCACTGTCAATAGTTGACAACAAAATAACTTGCAAATTACGGCACTGTCAATAGTTGACAACAAAATAACTTGCGAATTACGGCACTGTCAATAGTTGACAACAAAATAACTTGCGAATTACGGCACTGTCAATAGTTGACAACAAAATAACTTGCGAATTACGGCACTGTCAATAGTTGACAACAAAAACCTAATTAGTCCATCAGATAGATTTCCAAAAAATATTGAACACGTATTTTTTCTTTTTTCACGTAAACAATAAATGAAGACGACACAGTGCTTCGAAAAGTCACGCGAAGTCACAGTTTGGTACATTTTTTACCAGAAAGAGACGTCACCAGCCCCAACTCTCTTTGACACGCTTTAGTTTCGACTTATTTTTTATAAATTTGATAAATAAAAAAAACGAATCCAATATTTTTCGATAATCTAACAGACGGACTAAACAGAATTATATTTTTTTAGTCAGTCAACTACCCTGTTCATATTTGAATCTAAAAGACACTAAAGTAAAAAAACTTAACATAACATCACGCCTGTAATTCCCAAAGGGTTCAACAGAGGTGTACTTAATAGTACACCCACATTTCGCCACTTATATTTACACACGTAATATGGCAGCACGGTTGGCGCAGTGGCTCAAGCAATGGACTACTGCGCTGCGTGTCGCGGGTTCGATCCCCGCACGGGCCAAATATTTGTATGACCTACAGATAGTTGTTCCGGGTCTGGGTATTTGTGTATGTGAGTTTATGTTTGTGAACGCACCCTCGATACAGGAGAAATTCCTTGTGTGGGACAACGTTTTTAAAAAAAAAAAATAGAAAAACAATAGGGGCGAGTGTATCTCCATCAAACGATCACCAATCCAGACTCCGTGGCTGTGACTAAAGAATTCCTGATGAAAAACCCAATAACACTATAAAAAGTAATAAAAGTTAACGTCTTAATACCAAGCGTGCATATTTGTGAAAGCATGGAACTGAGACTCCTACCTAACTGTAGCCCAGATACTGAATGTATCACCTTTCGACATTGCATAACTGGAAGGCTAACTGGTCTCTTTATGCTTAGAGGCCGCGCAGCCGGTTCTACGTGCTAAGGTGTTGTGCACCATCTCTTTACTACGCACTTGAAGGAGGCAGGAGAAATTGATTTTTTATGTTGGTTACTTTTATATTACAACTTTTGAAAGGTAAGTTAGTAAGTCATCCGAAAGAAACATAAATACAAAAAAAAAATTACATCTTTGACCAATTTAAAATTTCCTGTGTATCTTTTCTACACACTGTGTAGGTCTACATTTCTAAATCAACGCCTTAAAATAAGAAATAAGGAGTATCTTTGTGTTTGTTATGTCCTGTTACCACAAACCTAGCGCAGCATGTGCTTAAGTAGTCGTGAACTATAATGTTTAGGAAAGTACCCAACTAGAACTGAATACTGATCCTCTGGATTCCCAAGAGGCGGGGTCGTTGAAATTTGGACTCCCGAACTTCCGATATTGCCTTGTAATGACTCTCATGTTTTAGTTCAGACATGAGATGTTGATAGTACAAACTCAAGTTCAAAGCAATTATTTCAGTTTAACAGGCACTTTAAAGGAATTGCTCTACAGTTTAGCTAATTGTCCGTGGCTGCTAAACGTAATCTCTATGAAGAAGGAAGAAATTCTTAGGACACTCTTCTAAATCATTCAAAGCAGTACAAAATCTTGAGCATGTAAAACTTTCAAATCATATCAATGTTGAAACATGGTTGAAACGAATAACCAATTAACCGAGGTTATCAATGTTTCACTTGGCCTTCACAGTCGCATGCAAATTCACGGCTAATATCATCAATTAACGTTTGCTCTAACAATGCTAAACATTGTATAATAGCTTACGGAAACATTGTAAGAATCTACACATAGCTTCAGGAAAACCCTCCGTAAATAATACTGATAGCCATTATAACCACGGAACTTGACTAAAAAACGTTTACCGCGACTTCCCTATTCACTAGCTCGCCACACTATTTCCAAATCACTGCTAGTCTGAAAGCCAGAATCAACATTTACGAACACCAGAAACGCGCCGAGAGCATGAAGCTCGACGAAGTTCCAGAGAAACAATTTTAAGTTTAGTGGAGAAGTAGGAACGTAACTACCCCAGAATGTCACTATTACAACTAAAACACAAACAGCTTCTAAAATTGGTTTAGAAGTGCTAATCGCGTTTAATTTATCATCAGCCTATAATGTTCCCACTGCAGGGACTCAGGCCTCCTCCCTAGGAGAGGGGTGGGCTATAAATGCGCGTTTAATTAAATTGGTCTAAATAGCCCTGAACAGGAAAAATCTGGTTCTAAAGTCAACAACCGCATATTATTGCCCGCAGAAATAGGAGAGGCCTATGCCCAGCCATGAATTGCGAACAAGTTAATAGCACATAACAATAAAGTCCACAGCGTTACAAGAAACAAAGGAATCTGCTTGTGCGCAATAGAGCGAACGGTGCTGATATCACTGCAATAGAATATGTGAATAGAATTACTGTGGTCCCACTACTATGGTTAGAAGTGTAGGTACATGTATACTTATTTTACACTATATTTTGTCCGTGGATTCGCACGTGTAGAATTCTGATATCATCCCTCGGAAACAGACTATCGGGAATAAAAAAAGAAATTGATTATTGAAAAGAGAATCACAGAATCCTCACCGTTGGAAAGGGAGGCTTTTGCACAACAGTGGGACAATATGGCTTACCTATAATTACTACATATTATAAAACAAAGTCCTCCGCATCGTCTGTCTGTTCGCGATAATCTCAAGAACTATTGCACTGATTTGCTGCTTTCACCAATGGATAGAGTTATTCTCGAGGAAGTTATATTTGACGCGGGCGAAGCTGCAGGCATCAGTTAGTAACATCATAATTCGAACCCAGGTCATGGTCAAATTTTATTATAAAGGCATCAAAAGGTACCAAGCAGGCAGACATACAGACAGACGGACAAATAGACAGAATTACATTCGTAATTTATGCTATTAATGGGGTATAAATTTAGCAGAAACAGGAAACGGAAAGCATAACAAAGGCGATGAAGATGAAAGTGATATCAAAACAGCATGAGTCACTTTTAATGAAATAATTGACATTGAAATGTAACTTTGCCATAATATCACTTGTCGATGTTCAATATTAGTCACACGGTCCATTATGAAGGAAGATCAGAAGATCATTGTGATAGTAGGAATTTACAGTATTATTAAGCCTGTTTCGAGCACATTGGTGGATCTGGCTGCAAAGTGGGTGTTCAAACGGCTCAAAAGGAATTTAGAATAATAACAAGTAATAGACAACTATAAAAGAAGAAGAAATGATTCGAGGACCACAAATAAATTGGGATAGCGAAAGAAGAATGATGAGTCTGAGACATCGCCAACTTCTGTATTCTATAAAGTCAAAATTGTGTGGTAGTCTAGAGTGACGTGAAACGTGAACACGTGAAAGCCATTGTAATAAAGTAACTATAGACAAAAATGGAACGCGAATCACAGCATTCACAAGAGTGCAACAATATTTTCGTTTGGAGTCAGCATTTTCACCCAAGTTCCACAAGCAAATTCGTTTTGTGCTACACTTGTTTTTCTGCACATCACATTGTGGCATGACTCAGACTCATCCGAGCACTCGTGCGAACGGTGACGTAATCCTGATGTCAGATAGCAACGAGGAAATGGGCAAAAAATGCACTATTGTTGAACTTGTTCTGGTATTTTAATGGTAAAGGTTGCGTGGCGTACATGGCTCGTTCAATGATTTTTGTGTTCGCATGTTCATTTGGGTAATGGATGTTTTCGTTGTTCTTGCTGTCTGTCTCTTGTAGATTCTTGACAGTATTAAGAGGTAGTCAGAAGCCTAGTCTGATAACCAGTCTTACCAAGGGGTATCATGTTATTTTACGCAACCGAATAGGGATGATTCCTGACTAAAAAAAACATGATTCTATTTAGTCCGTCAGATAGATTCAATTCAATCATCATCTGCCTAGCCTTTTCCCAACTATATTGGGGTTGGCTTCCAGTCTAACCGGATGCAGCTGAATACCAGTATTTTACATGGAGCGACTGCCTATCTGACCTCCACAACCCAGTTAATACTAGGTAATGCGATACCCTTTGGTAAGACTAGATGTCAGACTTTTAGGTCACTGACTACCCGTAACGACTGCCAAAGATCTATATATGGCACCCGGGACCAACAGCTTAATGTGCTTTCCGAGGCACGGAGGAAACTCGGTATGTAATGGGCGGTCACCCATCCACAGATCGACCTAGGCAAGCGCAGCTTAACCTAAAGATCGACCCGAGTGGCAGTTCTTATTAAGCCACGAGCTCCTCATTATTACACATTACATCATAGATTCAATTCAATCAATCTATAAAAAATTACGAAAATACGCGTAAAATATTTGAGTAGCTTTGACGTCACTCCCTGGTAAAAAATAGCTTGTCTTACAAAAAGACGTGACACGAGTTTTCAAAGCACTGTATCGTCTTCAGTGTTTGTTTACGTGAAAAAAGAAAATTGGAAATCTATCTGACGAACTAATTAGTTTTAAACTAACTACCCTATTGGGTAATTGTTGAAGGTAGTTGGTCCGTATGAACTGCTGGTATTCAACTCAACTACATACAGTTGTGCTGGAATCCAACTCCAACATATAATTGGGAACATACTGGTCAAAAGGACGTTGTTAATTCGAATAAAATAGTTTTAGCAGTAACTTATATTTTAAATGTGTTTCGATTTCGATCTCATCATGCGCCCGAGTGTCTGGCGTTTGAATTCGGTAATTTTTATGTTAAAAACATGAATCACAATGTAGCATAAATTAGTCGATTCACTAAAAACCGACTAATTCTAAAAAGTTGTCACCTCACTAAATTATAGGTACAACCCTAAATGTTCTGTAATGTCACAATGGAGGGAGAACGTCACTCAGGACCTCCTTTAAAAACGGCTGCACGCATAGGTTCTGCCCTTTTTACATCAAGCGAGCAGCCTACTAGATAAGTCCCCAGTTATTAGGGTTCCTAGCGCTGGCTAGCCAACTATGGCTGCTTCGCTCACGCTGCACTGTTCTGCTGCTCTGCTGTGCTCTCGCGCATCTACCAACGCGGTGAGAAGCGCGCATCTGCACGGCCGCCGGCCCGGCCTACCTACCGTGCGTGGCGATCGCCCTGCCGCGCGTCCCTACCGACGCGTGAGGCCGCCTGACGAGGCCTACCTACCGTGCGTGGCGATCGACGTCTTCTGGTTGCTCAGGGCAGTACCGTTTTCCTACCTTCAGTGACAGTGCGTGACCTTAGACCCTAGAACCCCTATTTTGTATGTGTAGTGCTAAAGTAAATGTATAACTAAGTCTTCCTTGTCTCATTTCCCTAACCACGAAAAGCACTACGCTACAACAAGATTCACGAGTGTTCACAACACAGAATCCGAACCGAAGTCGTTTTGGTTTCATGACTTCATATTTCATGACTTCTTATTATCCTCGCCAATCAGGAGCTGGAAACTGCCGACTCTGCTGTATTTCTGGGCATAACAGTCGATTCAAAATTACAATGGGGTTTACATATATCAAGCCTAGCGGGAAGGCTAAGTTCAGCCGCATACGCCGTCAGAAAAGTAAGACAATTCACTGTCGTTGATACAGCACGGTTAGTCTACTTCAGTTATTTTCACAGCGTTATGTCATACGGTATTCTGCTGTGGGGCAAAGCTGCTGATATTCAAAATATATTTGTTCTGCAGAAGCGAGCGGTTCGTGCAATTTATCAGCTGGGTGCCCGAGTTTCTCTTAGAGATTTTTTTAAGGAGATTGGTATCCTCACTGTTGCTTCTCAGTTCATCTTTGCCAACATTTTATATATTAAACAAAATATCCACCTGTACACTAAAAACAGTGATATTCACAACTTTAACACTAGAAATAAGCATAAACTACGCGCTCCTTTTCACCGGCTTCACAAAGTTCATAATTCATTCGTCGGGCTTGGTATAACATTTTATAACAAACTGCCATCTTCTTTTCTAGACTTGCCATTTAATGCGTTTAAAGCCAAAGTAAAATCTAATCTTTGTTTAAAAGCGTACTATTCCATTAACGACTACTTAAATGATAAGAACAGTTGGTCGCTGAGTTGAACACAAGACAATGTTTGTAATTTATTTATGTTCTTTCTCCAAGATTAGTTTACTGATATGTTATGTCTTTTTTTTATTATTATTATATACTTTTTTATACTTGCCTTACTATTGTATCGAGTCTGGTTCTTCTAACCAACCTAACAGACAGATGTGTGCTGGGGAGTTTGTTCCGCCACTTCTTCTTTCCAGCAAAAACACTAGGAAGTGTCGAAGGGGGGGCGTTTTGGGGGACTGTCTCTTGTAAATAAGTAAAGTAAAGTAAATTTTGACGTTCGAAAAGTGCTGACTATCAGCCTAGTTTGAATAAATGAGTTTTGATTTTGATTTCATTTATTTTCACCCGACTGCGGCGAAGCTTAAAAGGAGGGTTATGTGTTTGGCGTGTATGTATGTACTCATAACTCCTAAACGGATGAAGACAATAAAATATACGTCGTTAGATTCGTCTTGATGGCGCGAGTGTCACTGGCTACATTAAAATTAAAAAAATAAGAAAATTGCGGATTTTGGGGCCAATATAACATATTATATCAAAAAATAAAAAAATACATTACCATCGAGTAGGGTATCAAAATGAACGGTTTAAAAAGGAGATTACAAAAATATATTACATTTATATGTTTTTAAAATAAATTCAAAGTCACAAATCATATAAACAAACACAAAAGTTAAATCATCTGCGATGATTTTTACGCGCCAACGAAAGAACAGACCCAAAAGAACTAAATAGTAGGAAATAAAAAAAGTAGTTAAAAAACTAAAAAAACCCGACTGAAAAAACTGAAAAGCAAACAAAAAGCATATTTTAAATTAAACAAAACTTGGAAGCAGGCGGGGTTCATTCGAACATTAAATTATGAAATGAAATGAAAATAGAATGGTTTTTTAGTTTTTTAACTACTTTTTTTTATTGAGTAATGAGTTAATGACGGCTAGATCATGGAAGAATACAATTGTAAGACTTTTATGTTTTGTAACGACAGTGGTAAAAAATAGACAGGAACTGATTAATTATTTTATTCGGTCAGAGTCTCCACTTACAAGTTTCACAATCGAGCGCGACAAGACCTCGAAACTGAGCTTACAGGGCATTATATAGACTTATATCCCCACCGGAGGCATCCGGTAGTTATGGCGGTGTCTTAGCTTGACTGTGATTGGCTCGCTAGTCGTTGCTAGAGTCGCTTGGTTATGGTTGCCTGTCATAGGCTGGCTAGAGTGGCATGGCTATGGTTTGCTAGAGTGGCAAGGCTATGGTTAGCTGTCATTGGCTGGCTAGGGTGGCATGGCTATGGTTTGCTAGAGTGGCAAGGCTATGGTTAGCTGTCATTGGCTGGCTAGGGTGGCAGGCTGTGAGCAGGCTGTTGTAACATTCGGCCGTCCTGAAACAATTGCTCCCGCAATGGAAACAAGAAAACAGTGATTACAAGTCAGCTCAGAAAAACCAAGTTAAAATGGGGCAATAGACCTCTCAGATTTATGAAATCTTCGGTTTTCAATTATTCGTTCACACTACTGGTGCTATCAGACAAAAGCACTGCTACGATATGTTACAGCGGATACTAAACCTGTAAACCCGTTGTATCATATAATATGACCTTTCATACTTCTTAGTTTATGTCAATCATTACCTAACTCCTCAATATCACATAATATGGCCAGAAAACAAATCCTCTAACAAACAAGAGTTAACCTGGCTCGCCCCCTATAGCATGGGACTTTAAGCTGAAGTAAAAGGAATAAATGCATAAGAAGATTTGTAGTAGGTACCCACTTGTACTAATTATTATGGACAAAGACGTAGGAAATGCTTAGTACCAACAATTTTTAACGACATACCTTACGATTTAGAAAATAGCTGTACCACGAAAATGTCTTTTAAAAATAAATTAGGGAAGTTTGTTTTTAACACCTATGTAAAAACCTCATTACAAGAGATGTGTAGATTCCATTTATGATTATTTATTGTTGTATAAGTATATATTTATGCCATACTAGCTTATGTTTTCGGCTTCACCGCTATTAATTAAAGTGTTTTAACGCAACTTAAATGTTATAGCATTACGTTATAGTCAACTTTTGTGTTCAATAAATGTGTTTAGTTGTAGGTAAAAGTGACGTTGTTATTGATGGAAACGTACCAACAATTTGTTACATTTAAATTAAATATCACTGTTTTACAGTATGACAGAAGTAATATACCATGTAGCACGGATGTAACCATGAATAAACACTTTTTAATTCATTTCAATTTACTGGCGAAATGTGTGTGTACTCATGAGTATAAGTACCTCTGCCTAACCCATTGGGTATTACATGCGTGATGTTAAAAGCATTAAACCTTGTTGCCGCCAGTAGTCATCACCTGGCGCCAAAGTACCTACATAATCATAGTTTTTTTTTTGTAAATCACACTTATTAACATAATTATTTCCTTTCCTTTTTTTTTTTTTGCCTTATTTTGATGTTACTAACACTATGGACACTTGTCTGAATTAAAGAGTTTGAATTTGAATTTGAATTATCATTTTTCACCTTGTACTTAAGTTACGTCCCATTACTTTCCAGCTATTCTAATCTGAGATAACCCTACCGCGCCTAGATTGCACTGGTTTAGAAACCCGATCTGGGATAAATCGTAAGGCATATAGGTACCCGGTTGTAATATTAACAGTATTATAAGTACTCCTTAATATCTGCGACATTAAAAACATGAAACACTTTTCATGTAAGAAAAGATAAATAAACTGCTTTGCCAAACTATCGGATGAAGAAACGGAAGAACCAATTTAAGTTAATTACATCATACCATTAAGACGCACGCACACACACATGCACTCACACATATATAATTCTTAGCGTGTCGATGGCAAAACTTCATTACTTATACACACTAACACACTACACACGAATACGTTTTTCTATTTTTCCAATACTTATAATTTTATGTGTTTATAGCTATTAAGTATTAATGTTAAGTTAATGCAACTCTGGCCCCCAAGATACCCACAGGCGCAGCCTCGTTTCAGGACATCATGTATTATCAGAGCTAAGTTAGATTTAGAATTGGATGTTATAACCCTCTTTCCTACATTATCCCCTTTACAGTACGCACAATGTAAACATGACGTCACATAATAATATTTACTTATAGATCGGGTTATTTGTGGAAATCAGAAATTTTGTTAATATTTATAAAATTCAGAACTTCGTTTTACTCCTTGTTATTGTCATGATGCATTTTGTAATATTTTCCATCGCGCGAAGTTTGTCACAACTCACACAACTAATCTGGTACCGTAAAGGTTTGTTTACGTTATAGCCTACCATCAACGATTACACAATTACTCACTATAGGTATCTGTACATCCACTTCGCAGTAAAACAATACTACTTTTCGGCTTTTCATCTTGTCATTGCACAGTACTGAACAAATCGTTCACGTCTAAATGGTACACAATAAACGGCATCTATCGAACGATCTACTTACCTAAGATAGGCATAGACTTTGACTTTGGCTTTTCGTTTTAGCTTGCTTGGGCTTCGGCTCATCGGTCACCATAGTGAAAAGAAATATCGGGCAATACATGGCATAAGATCATGATTAGTCATTGTATCGCGTACTGCAGTACAGTCCGAATTACATGGACATTTTTACATAACACGTCATAATACGAAATCTTGGCAACAATTTTATCACTACAAGGGATTCAAGCCCAAAATCATGATAAACACTCTATCTGACTTGTAACGCGACTAAACTAAAAAGACAGGGCGCAAACTACCGTCAATCTACTTTATAAAAGATACGTGCAATACCTGCAATACGTGTGAATTTCTGTTGGAAAACTAGGATCGTACCTAAATAATCACTAATACCGACCTATAACATTTTTTTTTTTTTTAATTTCCATAACAAGATTTATGTGACTTGCCTCATACCCACATCGTATTTTTTTTTGTTAGTTTGTTATACGGGCGAGCTATTATTGCTAAGTTATGAATGGACTTTCTTTAATAACTAGATAGAATAAACTGACGCACTTCGTTTACATTACTCGGGATGAGAAATTAAGACGATCAATAACTTAAATTCACCTGGTTGAATGCCATCACGTCTTGATGTTTTATACCCTAATTAAGAAATATGTAAAAATTTGCAGTTCTTCATATTTAATTTTAAGTTCCTCGTTTTCAATTTGTCAAGAACTTTATCCAATAAGTCTAAAACTGTTTGAATATCGGCTGGCGGTAGCAAAAGATCGCCAAGGAATGCTATTTATATCTCTGATAATAGTTTAATAAAATTATTGTAGCTATTTATAAGTAACTGATCTACATGATTTACTTTGGAATTGTTATTGTTGGATAATCTAATGCGCACTTGAACTAAATATGTACATCATAAGTTCTCAACTCCTTAGTACACAACTAGTACCTACTCGTAAAACATTTTTTTGTACCGAGATAATATACTGATTAACTGACTATGATTATATTAACTGACTATGATTGGGAGACAATATTTTCCGTGCAGGCGGTGTGCATCAACGTTCTTCGTTTGAATTTTCAGACCTCGTCCTCCACAGTAGGTGACCGTTGACTTTTAAATGTAGCAGAGCGTCGTTTTATCGTAGGTTTTTTTTTTATTTTATCCCACTTCTGACTGTAACGACAGTGGTAAAAAATAGACAGGAACTGATTAATTATTTTATTCGGTCAGAGTCTCCACTTACAAGTTTCACAATCGAGCGCGACAAGACCTCGAAACTGAGCTTACAGGGCATTATATAGACTTATATCCCCACCGGAGGCATCCGGTAGTTATGGCGGTGTCTTAGCTTGACTGTGATTGGCTCGCTAGTCGTTGCTCGAGTCGCTTGGTTATGGTTGCCTGTCATAGGCTGGCTAGAGTGGCATGGCTATGGTTTGCTAGAGTGGCAAGGCTATGGTTAGCTGTCATTGGCTGGCTAGGGTGGCATGGCTATGGTTTGCTAGAGTGGCAAGGCTATGGTTAGCTGTCATTGGCTGGCTAGGGTGGCAGGCTGTGAGCAGGCTGTTGTAACAGTTTCTTAGAAATCTCTTAAAATACCGAACCTATTTAAAAGTGGGTAATTGTAAGTTCCTGTGTTTTTCCAGTTTGCTAGCGAAATGGACCAATCCTATGATAAAGATTCTCGAAACAGGTGTTCTAGCCACAATAACTTAACAAAGTCTGTACTAAAACCGCCGTAAAACAGACCATTTCCCGTCTCCCCCAGCTTAGTCAGAAGAACATGGGTATTCGCTAAGTAAATAATTATCCGATTCATGACTAAAATAATATGGCAATGGATTTCGCTACTAGTAACTGCGCAAATAGTTTCAGTAATGAATAGTTCATTAAATACGTTTAAGTGCTAGCCGTAAAATGGTCGTAAAATTGAGAGTAGATTAATGAAATTCCCTACCTTAAAATAACGGTGACGATTCGCCGTATCTCTTTCCTCGTCCAATGATAGAATGCGGATGGGCGAATTAGATTGAACATAAGTTAACATAACATTGAATTGGTTAAATTATGGGACACAGAAATTATGACACTAACAGTTCTTGAACGCGTTTTAGATGTGCTGATCACTCTGTCTTATCAGTCAAATTCGATCAAACAGTACAAGAATTGCGCTGATAATAGGTACACCCACCGAAAATGTAAAACATATTTTTAGTCTACGATTTAAGTCTAGCTAAACGAAGGCCTTGACAATTGTCTGTAACGTGGGTAGACAATACGTTTGTTTCGTAAATTATAACAATAAGGAAATTGAATTTGGATATTGCAAAAGATGAAGGACTACAGTGAATATATTCCTTACAATAATAAACTAGTTTACAGTGTTTACTAGCTTTTTATAATATTACAAAAGTGTATTGCTAGGTTTGATTAGGTATTTATTGAAGACTAGCTTCTGCGCGTGGCTTCGCCCGCGTGGTCTATGGACAAAAATAGCCTATGTTCACCTGGAACAATGTACCTTTCAAATGGTGTTTTGTTTTTCAAAGACGTGCTGTGGTTACGTAGCTCGTAGATTAACCTTCCCAAACTCAACTACAAACTCACAAAATTTTTATGTCCTCTTTATAATATCAAACTCTAGTTAGTAAACAGGCACAGGTTTTAGTATCCCACGGGAAGATGCTATCGGAATAAATCATATTCTAAAATGTCTAAGTTGCCGGGGCTGCTGGTTGTTCAAAAGAGATACGAACAGGAACAATGATGGTTTTTAGTCAGTTGAAGTCTGGCACTTCCTTCCGCTCCGCCTAATATGATGATTTTCCATCCTCCAAACTATAATAAGTTCCTAACCCAAGTAATATTTTATCGGGTGCGACGACGGCGTGATGTAATGTTATGTGGATTAAAGTGTTAACTGCTCTCAATTTCCTTCCTTAAAATGGCCTGTTGAACAGAACACAGGACATTTTCGTAAGCATACTTTTAATTCCATTACTTCCAATAGGTAGTTAACATTTATATAAGCCCATTATAAACACCGTGTACGTGTTTCACATAACCGTTATATAATAGCCTTGCAAGGGCAACGACCAGACCTTTTTACGATCGGTTTTAGAACGTGGGTCATTTACGACCTTATTAAGAACATGATTAGGCCGCGTAATTATGAACACCTGTGCTTAACAAGCTAGCTTACGACCTCTGTGTTATCACTACTATTTTCAAGTCCTCCACCGCGTGTCTGTCTGTTCGTGATAAACTTAAAACTACTGCACCGATTTTCATGCTGTTTCAAATGGATAGAGTGGCTCTCGACGAAGGTTTTAGTATATTATGTGATTTCATAATTTGTCGACTTCTGATATTCATGCGGGCTATCAACTAGTTTGTAATAAAAAATGCTCAGTCTATTGGAGTACGCCCTTGCCCAAGAAGGTCTGTGGAAGGGTGACCACTGACCACCCATTACTTACCGATTTTCTTTCGTGCGGGAAACACGTTAAGCCGTTGATTTTGGCTGCCATTTGTAAGGCTTTGACAGGAAGACTGTAAGGCGATCCTAACATAGTTAGAAAATGCTAGAAAGGTAATAATGAATCTACTCCAATAGGCAGTTGTGTTGATAGGGTGTTTGTTCCGATATTTCCTCCTGCTATAACAGTAGGATTAATGAAGGGTAGGCGTATTCTGGGACTGTAGTTGACTTTACTAAGTAATTTTGACGTTCAAAGCTTGCCTATCTTCAGAATAATGTCCAAAAATAACTTTTGACAGCACTCTATTCTTGTTTCAAATAAACGCCTAAACACAAAATCTTTCAAAATAAATGAAAAATCCTGATAATAATTTCAACATGTTTCGTTCGCAGTAAATAAATCCCTACACGAAGCCTGGAACGGACGCCCCTTTCTTCTCATTTACATGTTAATAATTTTATAATGAACTTACCCTGCTGCCCCCCGTTTCGAAGTGAGCGTTTTGAAACTGATGTTAATGAAATTGGGTTACAAACTCGATTCTAGTCCGCTGCCCTGAATAAATGATGTGGAATCACGGTGTAATGACCAACTCCCCCGGTTTCTGACTACTTGGTACCTACGTTACTAGAGCAAAATGCAGGTCTATTTGGAAATTCATACGAAAAATATGAATAAAATTCCGTTTACGAATATCGAAACTAAAATGTATGTTGGCTGCAACCTCGGCAAAAAACCCTGCTCTTACTTTGCTGATAAACGGCAAACTTTTCTGGAAAACTGAACTTTTCTCCTAGATTCTACGCACAAGACGGTCAAACAAACTAAACAAAACCGCAATAAGCTGATCTCTCGTTTTACGGGAAACCTGTGCAAAGCCAAGCCATGCTTTACTAAAAATTTAAAGCTTGATGTGTCGCTCTGTGTACCTACCTCAGAGAGGGGAGAGACTAACATCGTAAGACTGTTAACTAATAAATACACATTGCATTCCCCAAAAAGAATAATAAATAAAATAAAAAATAAAATGTTTATTTCAATTACATAGTTTTAGCAGACACGATTTGGAGGTCACCTTTTAAGCAAGGGGATGCTTGTATTAGGTGAATCCGCACAGAAGTATGTAGGTTCGCAAAGTCATGGTAATAGGCGTGACGACATAGTCAAAGAATCAATGATTTAATGATATTAGGGGAAATTACATACGAGAAGGATTTAAAACACTGATTTTGTTTTATTTAAAAAATTAAGATTAGTAAGATTTTTAATAAAATAAAAGATTAAAATACTGATATCGGCCATTTTGATTGAAACACCAATCATAGCGCACTACGTCACGCCAATGTAAACATCACTAGCTGTCACTAGCTCACTGTGTTGTTTTGCTGCCGATTACGCATTTGGATATTTTTTTTGTTAATACAATACTTTGTGAACATCTTTAGCAATGGAATCAGGCTTTGTAAAAGCAAACAGTTCAAATTTGCCCAGGATAGATTTACTGATGTTGGGCGATTTCCTTGGGTCAAATAAAGAATTTGGCTCGTCCGAGTTCCGAAATGTGAAAACCTCCCTGTAAGTAAATTTTGTAAGTATCTAACACTATAAAAATACAACAAACTCGTTTTGAGCTTGTAGGAGTTTAGTTTATTTTCACTTTCATATGTTATTTTTACAATAAACTTGTCAGTTTATTTTTGAGGTTAGCTCCTTCGCAACTTGTAATAAAAGTTTGCTACTGAGTTAATAACCAACAAAAGGATTAAATTTCTGTAACTACAAAGCATGTACTAGTATCTTTTCTCATAGTAACAACCTACTATCATAATCACCGGGTCAGCTATGCAGGTCCAGAGGACAACATTTTTGGCATTCAATGTAATGCTAAAACTATTGCTATTGATGTGTTTTTACACTGAGGCACCGCACACCACTTATAAACTTTGTTATTCATTTTTAACACACGAATTATGGTAATGTTTGTTTTAGTTTCCTCTAGCTGCGCTTTGACATTTCCATGTTTACATAGGCGTGACGTCAGACCCGACGCCATGACACTGCGAGCTGTTTTCGCGCTCTATTTAATTTTTTTTTCAAAAATGGCTTATATCTTCGTTAAACTTTACTTTATTACTGAAATAAAGGTTTTTTCGTAAATAAAAAAGATGTAGGTACCCACATTACGGAAGAGGATTTCAAAATCTTTCGTCATGCCTATTATGGAAGTTGTCGATCAAAGTAAAGTAATAGGGAGAAAGTGACATCATGCATCTACTCGAGTTCAGTGGCGAACCTAGGATCCAACAATAATGGAAAGCCGATAAATCAAGAGGCTTATTCAGAAACTGTAAAATCATGAAGAGTACTAGGTTATAAACCCAAGTCCAGGTTTCAGACTTTATATACTGGCCTTGGTTGAAGATGGATTTTCAACGATATCCATCCAGTGGTTAGAGTTGTGCGTTGATGGCCAGTCAGAAATTCAGGACCGGTCTGGTTTTATGGACACAAATAATAATCGTTCTGACCTTATTTACCAATTTATATCAGCCCGAAATAAGGGAGATAAGACGTCCATCCACCTAATAAGGGCGTTCGATACTTCGTAAACATAATTACATGTTTTCGGGGCGCAGCCGGCCCGTGAAATAGGTCAATCACATCATTTACTGACGGTCGAAGTTCATTAGTGTACTATTTTGGGAGCCCTCAACGACTCTATGAATCGTGTGTTTAAACGAGCAACAGGCACGTGCCGGCAAATAAGTGGGTACAATGTACCTTTGGTATAATAAAAGGCGAAAGACTGACGAAGGTATCGAATTACCGACTCAAGACTAACCGGGTTGAGGAGTTCAGATACACTGTCGCTCCATGTACTGGTATTTAGTTGCATGAGCTACATCCGGATAGACTGGTAGCCGACCCCAACATAGTTGGGCAAAGGTTCAACACTTTTTCTCTACAACCAACCTGAACCGTGCACCTTTTGTCGACGTTTTACAAGTGCCCATGTAGGCCTATGCGAACCAAAATATGATATGTATCCTTGTTTGGCATCTTGGACCAGACCTTATCATATTTTCTTCATATCCCTCTTCGCAAATATAAGTCTTCTTCAAAATTGGAGAAGTTTCAGTAATGGCATCACGATTTTCAGAGAAAACCAGAGCTACAAATTTCGTGTGACTTTACTTTTGTTCGTTTTATATTGCAAGAAACAATCTAGAGTAAGCAGAATTTAGAACAGGGTGTAGCGTAATAAAATACGAAGTAAGCAGTAAAACGCAAGCCAACGCGATGTTAGCATTTCCTTGGCTACATTACGATATCCAACCCAACATGTGCGGAATTGTAATACACGTTTGTCATGTCATAGTATTTGTTTCCTTTTATCCTCATTTTCTACATACTCGCAATTTTTTTTCCATGGAGATATAGGCATAAACTACATAAATAATTGAACATAATCTGTTACGATCCTTACCGTTTACTTACGTTTCTTGCTTGGTCCACATTCATACATGGTAACCGTTTGTGCGCCGGTGTCCCTTACCGGAGTTACCCGTAAAGTATTTATTTATTTAGTAACTGTTTCCTTACACCACGCCAAAAATGGATGTACATTTAATAAATATTTTACATCAACCTGTTAATAACCAAAGCACTATAGCGCAATGGCCCCTTTTCATCACAGAATGAACGAGCTATAAATAAAAAATTACGATACGATGTAAAATGTACCTACTATACAACAGAGTCTTGTACCATAAAGGTATCACATGGATCGGTATTCAAAACTCAAACATAGGAGCTACTGAAACGGTATGAAATTTTTATCGCCCGAGTTCCATCAATGAATAGGTGCGGTTTTACCATTGTGCGGTTAAAACAATGTTTCTGTATTATAAATTTATAACGTAAATTAAGTAAAATATAATATTAGATTTATAGATCAAATGAACGCATACTTATGACATACAAAGTTTCATGTTCGAGTTATTAACGGTTGAGGAGTTCGTTCGAGTGGAGGCGATCCTGGCTGCAGGATTCATGTCTGTTATAAAAACGTATTGTCATCAGAACCAAAGGTGTGTGCAATTGTTTTAGCTTATTTGGTAAGGCATTAGAGGCATGGGAGGGCATTAGATGGGTATAAGAGTAGAGGAAGACCAAAGAAACGATGGATGGACTGTGTGAAGGATGATATGGCTAGGAAGGAGGTGACTACTGACATGACGAGAAATAGAGAAGTATGGAAGAAAAAGACATGTTGCGCCGACCCCAAATAAATTGGGATAAGGGCAGGAGAATGAAGATGATGGTACGAGGGAACTGGTTTGAAATCCAGTTGCAAATTTGACCAATACATACTACCCATCAAGAAAGTAATTTAAATAAAGGCTTAAAAGTATGTTTTCAATAGCTTTTTAGAAAATTGTGAAAAAACTAGCTCACGATATGCCGCGAATCATGATGTCGAAAATTGACCTGCGGAAACGTACTACGGGAATTAAAAGTTAGTATCCTAGAGTTCCCAAACGTCTTATTAGGTCATGGTCTACCTGTGCGCCAAATTCAATCGAAACCCGATCAGCCGTTATGGCGTAAAAATGTAACAGACTTGCGCACAGTCTTAAGAATGGATTAAAATAAAACTGTTTTAAACTGAAGTATGCGGGCGCGAGCCAATTTTATTATTTTAATGTTTGTAACTGGTTGCAGATGAAGGAAAACGTATGAGGATATTAAAAAAATGGTGAGATGACTTCATTATTAGTTATTAGCTGTGCGTTGCAATGCCCTACCTACTAGCCTGCCTATATACCTACTACTTTCTCACCGTTTAAACCTTCCCTGGACTACCACAAATAATTCAAAACCAAAATTAGCCAAATCGGTCCAGCCGTTCTCGAGTTTTAGCGAGACTAGACTAACGAACAGCAATTCATTTTTTATATTACGTAGGCATAACTGGTCGTTCAATCATCATTTGTAACAAAGCAAATATCTGCACGGGATGCGGAATGGATGGAATAGTACACCCACATTTCACCAGTTATGTTTAAATCCTATTAATGGGGAGGAGCCTATTGCTATCCAAGCTCCGTGGCTGCTACTGAGAAATTTCTGATGGAAAATAAAATCCCAGTAGCACTTTGCCCGATCTGAAAATCGGACAGATAACCTCATGCTCAGCACTCAGCAGTCTTATTTGCGACCACTAGACCAACGAAGCAGTCAATGCAGGAAATAAAAAAAAACATAATGTAACATCACACCTGTAATCCTCGAGCGGAAACGCAGAGGTGTCCGTACCTAGTACACGAGGTAATCGAAACTCAATGGGCGAAAAAACATAATTTAACTATTCAGAGACGTTTCAAAATGAGTGAACGAGACGCGTCATAGGCCAATAAATAAATCATTTCAATAAGATCAGTTTTGTTCGGCATATTCAACGTGAACGCAACCCAAGGCCGAATAAATTAGGTATCAATTCAGACGCGCGCTCAAGAAATGTACTCAAAGTAATATTGTTAGACATTGTTCTCGTTACATTGGTGTACTGAAATTCTTGGAATGTTAGGTAATTAATTTACTATTAAAGAATGAAAAATGGGATGTTAGTCGGGTTTTTGGCTACGTGTTCACGGATAAACTGACTTTTAACGACTTAGCACTAATTTAGGTTATCTGCTAGTCAGTCCTGGGTTGACGAACTGTTTTGGACTTTGGCGTTCAGCTATAGCCGCTCCCGTGTTTTAGCACTGGTTACTTAAAAGCCAGAGTGTGTTACCAAGGTAATTAAATAACAATAATTCACAGCTACTTTACCAGGATTTTTTTTTTTAATATTATGTATTCCCAATTGTACTCAACCATTGTGAAAACACTGGCATTTTAGAATTAAGCATTCAAAGTAATGTGATTTGCACTACACTTACAGTCATGAAGGTCTGTCTTGTTTATAACAGCCTAGGGTCGATGTTTAGATTAAAAGGTGTTTGCCTAGCCTGGTCCACTGACGGGTGATCATTATACCGAGTTATCTCCATGCCTTGGAAAGTACATTGGCTGTTGATCCCAGCTGCCATTAGTATCTTTGACTGTTATTATAGGTAGTCAGTAGCCTAAAAGTCTGACAATCAGTCTTAGCAACTAGGTTTTGGTGGGCAGGCAGATACCTGAAAGTGTTTAGTACCAAGCCAACTTTAGTAATCCTATCTACTAGATAATAAATGGTTTGGAATTTATGCCAATACTTTTTTGAAAGCTTATTCAACAACTGTGTTTATAGTGCCATTATGTACCTATGTAGGCAATTAAATTAGTAATGAGTTTGTTTGGGTTATCAAACTGGAACACCAAGTATTTTTTGTAGTTAATGTTCTGTTTTAAAGCACTAAACGGAATAGAAGTAGGATCTTTATTATTAGTCAATACTCATTTATTTAGTTGCCAAAAAATGCTATCCACACTCTTCAGGAATTAATGGATATTGATGAAATTATGGCACATCAACAAATCACAAATTGTGGCTTAATCCTGGAATGTACAGGTGGTTCGGAAAAGATAGCACTTGGGCATATCCTGGAGATCCACACAAGTGCAATCTACCAGAGATACTATATTTGGGTAGATGATTTTTGCAACAGCCAACCTGGGTCCGCATTTGGTTTTTAATTTCCCAAGAACTTCAACAAGAAAAGAAAATAAGTAGGTAGCTACACCAGCATGCTACTCATACCCTAATAAACCCAGCACAGATAAGTCTGTACTGCCAATGAACTTGATGACTCATTTTATGTCCTGTATGTATGTAATATACAGTTAATTGTTGAATAGGGGTCCGTTATCACTTGATAGTCCCTATTCAATGTCAAGTAATGGTACCTATTATTATACAACATTGAATGAAGGTTTACACAATTATTATTGTAATAATTCCATGAATGTAGTCAACAAATGTTGACGTAGATATAGGTACTACCTCCAAAGCACAAATATATTGGTTAATACCCACAAGCTTGAATGAGGAGATGGTGGACTGGTACCTAGCAATTGACAGGTTATTAAATGCCTATTTAAAATGTGGTTTGTTACATTGAAATAATGCAATGGAGTAGCCTAATTATCAGCAATCAAAATGATACAGGTTGAAAGCATACCATAATTATGCTATAGGATTGTTTAAAGTGTCATCTTAAGGGGACCAAATTAAGAGACATCAATAGTCTATTGGTCCACTGTTTGACTATAACAATTCTGCATTGTGCTGATATTGATTGAAATCTAAATACTAACTAAAACTTAATACTTTTAAAAGTATTATTAATTTATTGTAGGAAGTAGCAAGATGACAAACTTTCAGAATTACAATTTGTAAGTGATCCTAACACTACTTTTCATTTCATAAAACTTTATTTTATTATGCTAGTCTATTATTATAAGATGAGAAAGTCTGTAAATTTATTCAAATTTAATAACTCAAACTATTATTGACCTGTATTAAGATAATTACAAGAACCATTTGCGTGAAGATTATGTGTCATTAGAATTTATTCATCATTGTTATAAATAACAAATTATTGTTTTGCTGAGTACAAGAAAAATCTGCTAGGAATTTAAACATTGCGTAATACTAGATGTTAATGACAGAAAAAATAATTGTTTTGAACCAAGTAATCAAATTCCTGACTTGCAGCTAAATTAACAATTAACACTAATTTTAGGCGAAGGTCATTAAATATTCAGCCTGTTGCTTTTTAAACCTGTTAGTTTTTTCGCGCCACATAGGTCCGCATGATCGTATGTGATCAGAATAATCAAGTTGTAGGTATTAGCAAAAAGTTTTACTTACTCTCCTTCTCGTGGTCGAAGCCCACAATTACGAAGTAGTCGACGAGCCTGGACATTGCACTCCTACGGCAACATTCCAGCACAAATACAACAAATACACTTTGTAATTAGATTACACGATTTTACACACATTTTATACACAATGCTACTCGTTTGCACATTTTCACCGCACTTTGCCGATCACCGATAGTTCCGTACACACAACGCGTTTAATTCGCACACCATACACTTCACGGAATGTAAACAACACTTTCATTTATCGCGAGTTGAAGAATTTTTAGCTTCAAATATGAGAAAGATTATAGATTGTCCAGAAGAAGAGGTTATGCACTAATCCATAAAAAAGTTACCGGTTTTCACGAAAATTTATTTCGGATACCACCGTCCACTTTTAAAACTAATTGTTAATGTAACGAATAACGCCCTAAATTGTATAATTTAGAATATTTTTTGTAACTAAACGTCATTACAACGACGACCCATCGCTCGTCCGTCGGACATTTCTAAAAACTACTATGTATAAAAATCTACCGTTATATATTGCCATGTTAAGTTTTCAAATGACTACTACATATTATTTCTTAATTTTTTTTGACTAGCCAATTCGTACCCACTGCTGGGTAAAGGCCTCTCACAATTCTTTAGGGCGTCGTTCCTTAATTTAAAAACGATACGTCCGAATGACTTGGCTTCGTAAGTTTCAATTTTTTTTTACAGATTAACAAAAGTTCAATTACTGAAAAACTAAATTATATTAATAAGCATTTATTCTTAAAACGCTACGTATTTTAACATCTATGATGAGTGCATCCAGTCAAAAGTATTACAAGTTTTGTGGAGCTTGTCTGATGAGTGAAGCGAAAATAATTTTATGCTACTTTTGCAGTCGAATAAAATATAAAAATGATATGAAACGGTGAGTAATAACTTTAAATAAAATCAATTTGAAATCATACCATGCAGGGAAAGGGCTTTGCTTTGGCATTTTTTTTATTTGAACAAGTTTTGAAACGTTTCTATCAAAACCCTACATACTGTTAGTCATACTTGGAATCCCATGCATTGCTTGCTTTCTGCTAACAATTGCATTTATTTTCAGAGATGGACGTTGCACGGTTCTGTGGTGCTTCCAAGCATGTCAATTCAATCCCCGGTGATGGGTACTTGAGTGGTGATGACCTTAATTCAAACTCCGACCCTAAATACGAACCCATAGGCGGCCTGCTAACTTTTTTGGGTTCCCGACATCAAGCTGAGTTAGTAATCCAACAAGCCGACTAGGAACTCTGACAAACAGAGTTTTTACTCCAACAAGCCGAGTCGGAACTCTGACAAGCCGAGTCGGCATTTTATCCAGCTTGTCCGATTTGCCGATACCCACTAGAAAGTCTCAAAAACTCCAGAAAGACAAAGACGTGCCGTTGAATTCTGTACAAATTGATAACATCAGTCTTTTCCCGCATGGATGAAAAATCGACCGTTATGCCAAAACTGCTCAAAGTTCCGTTCTACACCTAGTATGAATAATGTGAAGTATATTATTGCCATAATGATAACCAAAACTGTTTCAAGAACTCCGAACAGAATAATACATTGCTAAAAGCATGCAAAGCCACATATGCATAAACGATATATTACGACAGTGAGTACAAAGCCATAAATGACTTCGTGCTTTAATTTCAACAAATACCATTGTAATATTTTTTTTATGGAAATGTACTTCTTAGTTTAGCTCATTAAAACAAAATTACGTAAAAACTCCTTCATAGCTCATACAGAAAGGGGTTAAAAATATTTTCAGTAAATTGTTTGGTGCTATGGTATATTTATATTTATGTATGTACTTAATGGGTATTAAGTACATACATAAATATCCTAAATCCATAAATATCCTAGGAAAAACTTAACTTTAGCTCCCCCCTCGCTTCAGGCCCTATATGTTTAAGGACAAAATCAAGGTATGTCATCGAAAAAACGTATCGAAAATGTTAACTGAGACACATCTGACATCACTCATGAATATATTATTTCTTAATCTCATTATTGTCATCAGCGTGTTGAATAGACATGCGATGATGTGCCATGTATTCGGTTTCCATTAGGATTTAAAAAAAATCTAATCCTAACAGAAAGATTAAAGCATACTTTCACAGAAGAAAAAGGCTAGTCTGGTGAGATAAAGCAAGGCGTGAAGAAAAGAAAAATCTTCTTGTCAATTTTTTTTCAAAAAACTTCTTTAAAGTGTGAGCATTTACTTGCATTGAAGTAAAATCTATACTAATAATATAAATCTGAAGAGTTTGTTTGTTTCGAACGCGCTAATCTCAGGAACTACTAGTTGGAATTCAAAAATTCTTCTTGTTTTGGTTAGTCCATTTATTAAGGAAGGCTTTAGGCTATAAAACATGACGCTACAAGCAAAAGGAGCGGAGCATTTTTTTGTGAGGTTCCGTTGCGTGCCCTGCGTAAACGGTTTAAGTTACGCAAATGTCACGTATGATCGAATTGTTCTTCTTTAAAAGATCTACAAAAAAGCCCGCGGCAACATATGTCTATCTTTTAAGATTGACTCACTATAACCTGTTTTTACTATTTTAATTTTAGGTTGAAAAGAATAAAATTTTGCGAACCTATATCTGAATTAATATATTTGTTAGAACGGAAATTTAATATAGAATATTTGAGCCCTTCACTCTATATAGTTTTAAACAAATAAAAGATAATAGTTTAAAATAATAAAAGATTTCGCAATGTAAAAACATCCGCGCGACAAAATAATTACGCACGCGGTAGTCATTCGGTCTGGCAGGCCGCCGCACGTTGCGTCGTCATCGTAATGAAGATACGTGGGGATTCTGGCCTCCGGGAAATTCAAATTCATATATTTATTGCACCATAATGTTTACAAGTACAAGGTGGTATTGTATATTTAACAGTAACAGATACCTATGGTAATTCTCACTTTAATATAATCTAAAGTAAACAAGTAACATAATCTTTTTCTCTTTATAATATTTATAGATAGGAAAATTTTACCGAGTAACATATAGTAAGCTATATTTTTTAACTGAAGAATTTGTTTGTTTGTACCAGACAAACGCGCTTATCTCAGGAACTACTTGAAATTGAAAAAAAAATAAGTTGGATAGTTGATTTATTGAGAAAGATTATAAGGTGCATTATGTGACGCAGACGTAATTGCGTAAGTCTGCTAGTAATTTATATGCTGCTAGAATTATTAGCTCAAGTTTGCTGAAAATAAACTACCATGAGAATAAACCAACTCCCATTGTGGCAACATTTAAATTAATTATTTTTTTATCTGTACCACTGAAACTTCGTGTAAGTTTGCTAAATTAAAAAGTTATGAGAATACTCTACCCATCTTTTTTTGTCTTAGGCAAATTTGAATCCCAGTGACAGCAATTGAGTTACTATATAATTTGTTTGTATTTTTGTCATTGATAACGCAAACAAAGTACCAAAATATTATTGATGTTTGATTATTGCAAGAGATTATTAACCTTTATTATCGTAAATTTCCGTTTAACGCCCTCAAAACAATGTCGGATGCCCCAAGTAATCAAATACCAGGATTAAAACAGAGGAAAGTGTTTAAAATAATAGTGTTAGGTGATTCAGGCGTTGGCAAAACATGTCTAACGTATCGGTTTTGCGAAGGACAGTTTTTAGATAAATCTGAAGCTACAATCGGCGTTGATTTCAGAGAAAGAAATATAAAAATTGGCGGGGAAGATATAAAGGTAACTGCTGATATTAAATAACTAAATCGGCTATCTTTTTCCTGATGTAAAGTAGGAGGTATAATTACCCAAATTACAAATTATTTCTGCTTAATACAGTTTCATTCATCGGTTTATTGATGTTTAATTTTCTATAAAAGCATAATTTCAGACTTGAGACAAGGGAAGGTCTGTATCTAGGCAGCAAACTTAATACCTACCTTGTTATGGAAAAAATGCCCTACATCTGGATGTTTTAAGGTTCAATGAATCCAGAAGACTACAAATATTGTATCTGGTGTCTATTGCCAGGATCTAGTTCTAAGAAGACATTATAATAATATAAAATAATGTTGAAATATATTTTTTAAGATTTGAAAAAAAAATAACAGAAAATAGATTGTTATCATTATAACAGTGTTTCAAAGACAATATTTTCTTTCCGCCCTTGTCCCATGTTTCTCCGGGTGTTGCAACACATTTTATTCCTTCCTTTCTCACCTCTCACACTATCTTTTTCACTGCTATTTCTTCTACCTCTTCCACTGCTTGTTTGTAAGGATGTAAGAATGTCTGTATGTTTGTTACTCTTTCATGCGAAAACTACTGAACAGACTTGAATGAAATTTAGTAAGCAGATAGTTTCTAACCTGAATTACCACATAGGATAGTTTTTATCTTAATAGTATAATACGGTGAAACAATTATAAAACTCCATTGGGTGAAGCCGCGGGCATAAGCTATTTAAAAAAAAAAACTTTGATTCCAGCTACAACTGTGGGACACTGCAGGTCAGGAGCGGTTCCGCAAGTCTATGGTGCAGCATTACTACAGGAATGTGCATGCAGTTGTCATTGTTTACGATGTCACCAAGCCTGAGACGTTTCATGTAAGAGCTTATTTACTTTTTTAGTAAAACATATGATGATTTTTGAGGCATATTGGCATAAAAGGCCTTTTAGATGACACATAGACCAAAGAGGAGTCACTACTTGTAAAATACTAGTATTCAGCTCATCAGCTGTGTCACTCAAAGGCGACCCCAATATAATTGAGAAAGGCTTCATGGCGTCATAGATGATTATGATATTCCAGCAGGACTACTGCTAAAATTCTTTTACAGGTATAGTGAAACACACTGCAGTAGGTTATCAGGTTGACTGCTTGATTGATGCTAGTGATCTCAACTCAAGTTACTGCTCAGCAAGAGGTCCTAGGTTGGATTCCTGGGTTGGACAAAGTGTTATAGCCACAAAGTCGAAATCAAAATCAAAAGTCATTGATTCAAACTAGGCTGAAAATCAGCACTTTTTGAACGTCAAAATTTACTTTATTTATTTGCAATAGGGGATCGGACAAAAAAATAATAATCAGTCCGTCAGATAGATTTTCAAAAAATATTGGACACGTAATTTTTCTTTTTTCACATAAACAAAAAATGAAGACGATACAATGCTTCGAAAACTCGTGAATTCCTCGAAAACGTCACATGGTAGTACATTTTTCACCAACAAATGATGTCACAACCCCCCACTCATGATCTTTGTCGCGTCTTCGTAAATTTTTATTAATTTGATAAAACAAAAAACACGTATCCAATATTTTTCGATAATCTAACTGACGGACTAATTAGAATCATATTTTTTTGACCCAGTCCGATCCCCTATTGAGTCTTCCAAAACGTTCACCCTTCGACACTTCTTAGTGTTTTAGCTGGAAAGCAGAATTTATACCCTCTATGTATACCCGTTTGGTGGCGATAAGGTCGCCGCCATTACATGGGCCTTGAAATAATGTGAGTGTACATTAGTTACACTTCAGCCCTCGTATAACTGAACCCGAGGTGGTCGTACATAGTGTTCCGCGCGCGCCCTTATAGGACGTCACTGGGGGAGTGTTACACCTCACCCCCCCCCACAATCTTGAGGAATCCTAGGACGAAGGACATCCATGAGGATTGTCTAACCACGGAACAAAAAAAGGTTAAAGCATGACTGACTTAGAATCTATACCACCGGACTAGTAGACGTGCTGCGCCATCCACGCTTGGTTGATATCCCGACGTCAGCGCTTCTCCTAAACGTTTATTATCCGCGCAGCCAAAGTGTGGCCTCTCTGTCTATCTGTGTTCTATCACATTTAACCGGTCTGCCTGCAAAGGAAGACTGAACAGGCATCTTCTTCTGGGCACGCTCCTTCAATCATAAATCGAAAAATAAAATAATTAATAAACAAGCTGTAGCTACATTGTGTTCTTGATAGACATATTATGTGCAGATAAATTTTAGGAAAATTAATATTCTCAATTTGAATTCCAGTCAATAGCCAGTTGGATGCAGGAGGTGGAGTCCCACGGACTGATGAAGGCGCCAAGAGTGCTGGTCGGCAACAAGTGTGACTGTGGAACCCCGGAGTCACGACTAGCCACGACCTACGTTCAGAGACTTGCTGATAAATATGGAATGCCTGTAAGTAGTAGGTATTGACATAATAAAGACGTATAAAAGTGTTTCTAAAAAACCAGTTGCCTGCGACCGTCGCGTCGTTGGTCGTTAAATCGCATTTTGTTCCTAATTTTAAAGGTTTTCATAATTTTGCATGAAACCCTATTTTTAATCGACTTCCAAAAACTCTCGGTTCTCTATTCGTGTTTATGTATTTTTGAATCTTCTTTTTTCACTCTAAAATAAAATTAGCGTCAGTTAGACTTTGTATCAACAGCTATCTGCCAGTTAAAGTCCCGTCAAAATCGATCCAGCCGTTTCGGAGATATACAGATATATATATCCGGAACAAAGAGATCGACATAAAGACGGACAAAATTACAAATACAGTATGTTTTTATTAGAAGTCTCGTAAATATTTTCGTAAAAAGCGTTTATTAATTTTCTTATATCTTACGGCGTAAATGCAATATTATTAGTCAGTCATCAGGGTTCGTGCAAGGACTTATGTGTCTAACCAAACACAAAGGCATAAAGCCAGGCGTTTTAAATGTCCATTTTTCTTACCGTATCAATGGGAACCTAAATAGAATCAGCCCAAAACTGCACGGCAGTACATATATATACCCCAATGGTAAGAGACACAGAGTTATTCGGTGTGTGTGGCCAAGAGCTTCACTTTCACCAGCTCATTCCACCATATCCCTTTTTTCATCGGGAGTCCAGACGTCGATGTTCCATATATTCGCACAAAGCTACTCGTATGTGCTTTCGAGTCGATATTCCCAAGTTCGTATGACCCCGAGTAAATATTTTTGGGTTAGGTTTTTCCATCTTGGACCTCATATCTGTCCTTAGGACTAGATTGAAGTCAAGAGTAAACCAATTTAGTAAATATTATACAAAAACAAAATTATTTTTTTATTTAGTTTTTATGTACGGCAATACTTGACGTTAAACACTGACGATAATTATAGAAACATATCCACTTGAACACGGCTATCAACATTATCAGCGGCCTTATCAAGGTCGTCTACTTAAAACACTCATACCAATGAGTCACACTGTCATCTGATATTATTTATCAGAGATCCGGTATTTGCGTATTTTGTTATCTGTAAAATATAATTAATGTTTAAAACGTAAACGCTTTTAAACAAAGATTCTCCAAGATTAGTTTACTGATATGTTATGTCTTTTTTTATTATTAGTATATACTTTTTTATACTTGCCTTACTATTGTATCGAGTCTGGTTCTTCTAACCAACCTAACAGACAGATGTGTGCTGGGGAGTTTGTTCCGCCACTTCTTCTTTTCAGCAAAAACACTAGGAAGTGTCGAAGGGGGGGCGTTTTGGGGGACTGTCTCTTGTAAATAAGTAAAGTAAAGTAAATTTTGACGTTCGAAAAGTGTTGATTATCAGCCTAGTTTGAATAAATGAGTTTTTGATTTTGATTTTTGTAATTACATAGTTTGCTTTCCGAGGCACGCAGGAAACACTTTATGTAAACTTTACGAAATGATGGTCATCGAAACGACTATCGACGCTATCTTGCTTTTTCAATACAGCTGCAAAGAGGTTTGCCGTCTGACAACATTATTCAAAAGCCTAAACACTGTAAAACAATAACACAATACGAGAATAAGATACAATATTTACATAGTTCGAGGCAAATAAAATTAATCAGATACAAGGATATTTTGTCGTGCGGCAAAAGTCGGAACTAGCGCCGCCATGTTGTTTTTTGTCATTGGCACAATGTGGGTGTACTAATCACTTCTGCCTAACCCTTCGGAATTACAGGCGTGATATTGTGTTCACAAAACAGCACAATAAACTAAAAAACAGCGCCTGCTTATTCAAGTACTAAAAAAACGCTACTGTAGTAGGCCTGACATTTCAGGCATAATTATTTAGGAATTACTAAAGGAAACTTTAGGATAGATCGCTTCACCGAAACCGCCCACAAAGTAGGTGAGCAGTCCCCGGGACGACCTATACCATTCAAAAATAAATTCGCCCTTTAGGACATTGCCAAGAGTTACCAAGGCCCAATAATTTCCTTACTCAATAGATTGAGGCACGAAGTTGAATCGCATACTTTTGCTACCTATACTTTCCGAGTGAACGTAACCATAGCGCGATTCAGGAACCTACATGAACAGGGCAACGCCATCTATCGAGCGAGAAATTAAACTCTTGTAGCCTGTATCCTCTGTGATTTAAAAATGACCCGCCAGAGGCAGCACTAGTGGCTGAATTTTTGAATTCTGTATTCTCTAATATGAAACGAAAAAGAATAAAAATAGTAATTTTAATATTTATTCTTGTCAATTTTCCATTAAATCAAGTGACAAAGAGGACCGATGTGACATAATCAACCTGCCCGCCATTTTGTTAATTTTTTGAAATCACAGCCCACGATCAAAGTGAGGACATAATATATAAACGAACATTACATACCAATTTCATCATGGGCCGTCATTTAAAAAAAAAAACAATATGGTGGTGGGTCGATATGCCAGCTTCCATACAAAAAAGTTCAAACACCTTTTTTAACCAACTCATTTTAAAAAATTCACCACCTAAAATTGCTAATTTATTACCTTTTGTCATAATGCGCTGAACATTTTGTATCTATTTATTGTTTTAGTAACAAAACTTATAAGCCCAGAACACATAATGAAGTCACAGTACTGTAAATCTAATACAGGAAGTAAACGAAGCCGTCAACCAATTATTATGTACATCAAACCTAAGTACCTTTACGCAAAAATTATTGCTGGGATTTTTTTTCCTGGGTCAAAAATTACATTTTGCGGTTAAACATTGTGCTAGTGGATGTTTTGAATAGTTAACAGGTCAAAGAGGTAATTCAAGTCAAGTTTTACCCTGTAAAACCAGTATTAAAAAAACAGCTGTGAAAAATTTGGAACTTTGTCCCTTTGATCTTTGTAAGTAGGAACCCCCTACTAGACCACCCAGGTATGGTGTAGAACAAAAAACTGATCACAGTGATGGGGAAAACAAGTGCCTTGCGGCTTCGTTGGGTGTACTTTCACACCCTTTATAGAAAGGTTTAATTGAACTGGGAACTGTTCAATGAATTGGGATAAAGGCAAGTTGTATGATGATGATGATGATGATCATCTCCTACTGCAGCGCCCCCCAGAGGCGTCTTTACCTATAGTGCCGGGTGTGCGTTGCACCGGGCGCAGCAGTCCTAGCGGGTGGCGATCGCCACTCGCTATGGAGTCCCAAGTATGGAGTAGGAGAAAATTTGAAGACATGTGACATCTACCAACCCGCACTGGCCCGCGTGGTGAATCATTATTTTATTTATTCCGTGGCCCAAAGCGGCGCGTTTCAGGAGGCGGCAGAGGACGGAGGCTGCGGAGCCAAGCGGCAGCGTCAGGTCATGGTTATCAGATCACATCATTACTATTGTCATCGTGACTATGTTATAAGATTAAGGATAACCAAGTAGTGGCGTATTTTCCTTACTATAAGCCGCTGCCCTGGGGCGGCTTTGCCAACTTTTTTTACTGTATATTCTCCTAACCTATCTAAGGGGTGGGTCCACTCAGAGGCGTCTCTTGCCCATGAAGCATGGTGTGCAAATATAACCCTGGCACCATTAAGCATACGGTCAAAATTAATGGTTACAAAGGACAAGTAACGGCACATCAGGTTACCACTAACTGTCAAACCCCAATCTGTGGCGTAGCGTGAGTTGTTGCCGCTGGGAGCCAAGCCTTATTTGGCCGCCCCCTCTAATTTCATCATTAGTCAAGAAAGGTAGCAAAAATACCACATACTTACTTTTTATCTGGTTTGAATATTTTAAAGTCAAAATCTATTTTTAAATAGGTACAATTTCAAAATAGCTAATAGTGTATTAAGATATACCGTTCCGAAAATGTACAAAAACAACGGGCGAGCGAATTTTGGCACATTCGATAAATAATAATAATATAATAAACCTTTTTTTTTTTGGAAAACTGAGAGATCCATATATTGTTAGTAACAGGTTTGCACTTAAACACTATTGATTAAATAAGATGAGATGATTCTGTTAAAAGAATTTTTTTACTTCTTTGTCTTTTAACTTATTAAAAGAATAATATTCATATAATGATCCATGTTATGATTCATATTATGATCCATATTCTGATTCATATTATGAACCATGTTATGATTCATATTATGATCCATACTATGATTCATTCGCGGCGGCGCGTGCCGTGGCGGTGGGTGCGTGGGGCTCCGGGTCGCGGGACGATGGTTGCGCGTTGCAGCGTGTATTCGTTGTTCCGTGATTCAGAGTTTTGTGCATTCGTTGCTGCGTATGCTTCGGTGCGTGCTTTCGTGCTCTCAGTATTCGTTGTTGCGGGCATTCGGCGGGGTGTTTTTCGGCGTGGTGGCTTTCAGAATGACGTATTGCACTCGTAGTTTTGTTTTATGAATTGTTCTTCTGACATTCAAAAGTGCCTGTTATGGCTTAATTGAAATAAATGCTTTGAGTTGAGTTTTGAGTTTGAGTATGAATGATAACATGGGTCAAATATGAATAACATAATATAAATCAAACATGAATCATAATGTGGATCATAATATGAATCATAACATGGATCATAATGTAGATAATATTAATATGAATATGGATGGGTGGGAAATGCTTTCAATAAGTAAAAAGACAAAAAAGTAAAAAACTTCTCTAAGCAGAATCATCAAAATCATAATATTTTCATTTCACATAGGCATGGGCTTAAGGAGAAGAACCGGCAAGAAACTCCAAAGGTTACTCTTTCAATCTTTTGGGTCGTCGTCGTCGTTTGGGTTAACAAGCAACATAAAGACTACGCAGAGGTGGTCTTTTGAAGAAAGTACCACACAGATTTGAGTGGACAAGCATTTGTCAGTTATCGTGGAGCGCGACTTATAACTCAAGGAGCTCAACGTCACGACAAACTATACCAAAGAAAGGACATTTGGTTGGGTCGCTTATAGTACTCAAACTGCCAGACAATCGTTCAAATTAAAGACCCACATGGTCCTCACATTAACAATATAAAAATCTCATCTCATCTTATTTTTCCGATGTTCCAAAATTTGTTATTATTTGTTTTTGTAGATTTTCGGAACGGCAAATCTTAATACATTATTAGCTATTTAAGCTATTTTGCAATTGTACCTATTAAAAAAAAGATTTTGACTTTTAAATAATAAAACCCAAAACAAAAGTATTAGGTCGTTTTGCTACATTCCTTGACTAATGTTGAAAATAGAGGAAGCGGCCAAATAAAGAAAGAAAAGAAAGAAAGAAAACATATTTATTTGGCACATACCATAAGTACACACAACAAAAAATACAAAAACTAGAAACTAAACAGGGAACAAAAAAAAAAAGATATAAAATTGCTATAAATTATAAATTATTATTTATATTATTAAATTGCTATTGCTATTGCTTTATTGAATTGTTATAAATAAGGGTTGGCCCCCATCGGCAACAACTCACGCTACGCCACAGATTGGGGTTTGACAGTTTGTGATAATTTGATGTGCTGTTAACTGTCCTTTGTACCCGTACCCATTCCATTTTGACCGTGTGCTTACTAGAGGTCGCTAGGGTTATATTTGCACACGGGCGCTACATGGGCTAGAGACGTCTCTGGCGCCCCCTACCGCCTCGCTCGCATTTAGTCTGTTTGTCTCACTCGTGTTTTTTATTTTCAGTTATTTGAAACTTCAGCGTTACTGGACTCAGAGTGCAACAACGTGGAGTCTATATTTATGACTTTGGCGCACAAGTTGTACTCCAAACAGCCTTTGAGGGTAGTCAGTGTAGAGGTAAGAATTTACGACTTAGCATAATCAGCCCATAATACTGCTGGAACTCAGGCCTCCTCTCTATGACAATATTTTTTTTGGGGTGAGAAATTATCAAATGACCTCCCTCTCTGGGCAGAGCGGTAGGGAGTGTCCGACTTGTACTGAGTAAAAACCACCCATGGTTGTACCTAGTCCTTTGTGTTGAGGCCGCGGTATCACTTTCGACCAACCCGCAGCCCCGACGGGTGTCTATGACAACTTGATGACAAATTAATCCCCCTCAATGTACTTGATGGTTGCCTTGTTGGTTTAGTGGTTGTAAGAGTGACTGCTGAGCGTGAGGTCCTGGGTGCGACTCCAGGGTCTGGCAAAGTGTTATTGGGTTTTTCTATCAGGAATTTCTCAGTAGCTGCCACGGAATCTAGATTTTTGCGCGGTGGTTGGCAATAGGCTCGCTCGTTATTACATGGGACTTTATACGCCTCATTCGGGGATTACTGGCGTGATGTTAGAACATCCATAAATGTTGAAAGTGACAAAGGACCTTTTTTTTTGGGGGGTTGTGAAATCATCGAATAACGCATCCCGTTCTTGGGCAGAGCGAAAGTGAGTGTCAGACTTCTACTGACTAAAAACCACCCATGTTCCTTCTTAGCCCTTGTGCCGAGGCCGCGGTATCTCTTTCGAACATCCCGCAGCCCCGACGAGACCCGTTGGATTTTGTTGGATTTTGAACACGCTTTTATTAACTTCTTCTGTAATTATGTAAAAAAAAACCACTTCCAGGTTTCCGAGATAATATTTTACAAACATATTTAGTTTAGATGACAATGCATGGTTAGCCATGTGACTTCATTCTTAATCCAATATGGCGGAATAGTTATTATTTAAAGATTCCCATGTTATAAATTTTTATCGTAAAATATAAATATTCCAAGACAAGACACAGGAAACGGATATCTATACATAGGAGTCGACGTGAAAAATGGTTATAGGTTTCAGATAAAAGTGTTCGGCGAGATTACGAAAAATTAATTATTTATTTTCATTTATTCTTTTTCAGGGGGAGCACGGTCCAGGTGTTGTAAATCTGAACCGACAGAAACGATCTACATGTTCCAATGACAGTTGTCTATGCAGCTAAACTTGACACCTCATAGCCACTGCGAAATAAAGTGTTACAAGAATATTTTGTGAAATCGATGTTGTGATGGCAGCAGCTTTAGTTCCAACTTTTGCCGCGCGCCATAAGATCTCTGTGCATCTGTACTCGATACAAAACAACTCCGTCTATAATCCATGACCAAACTTACCGCGAGATTTAAGCTATTTATTTTTTTACGCATTTCTTGGCATTTAATACCCTTGTATGAAAACAACGCTAAACATGCGAGGTCAAATTAAATTGACTAGTAAAACATCTTTGTACCTATTGTCTTATCATGAATATATGGGTGAATATTTTATTGGTACTTGGTTGGTGGATCGAGCAAGTCTTTAATCGACAATCCCGATCCGCGTGAAGATTAAAAAAATACGTCGATCGTCTTTTGCTCGAACTTGATTTTATTTGATCACACATGTTGATCATCAAAATTCGCCAAATTATTGCATGTATTTTCATCTAGTTTCGCTTGGTACTTTGTGAAAGTCACGCGACTGTGAATAGTCACGCGAGCAAGCACACCAAGTACATCAAATAAAACTTCCCGGAGACAATTTATTGGTAAGAGCGAGTTTCAGCCGCTCGCGGGATTTGCCTTGATTTGAACAGAGCTTTACTTCAATGCTATTACACTTTTGAACGCCAGAGCGTAAACGCATTGCGCTCCTATGCATTGTCACAAAAATCTACAAAAACATTATTTTATAATATTTGCCACTATTTTGTATTAAACTGCAGTCACAAGTTTAAAAAAAACTGCAACGGTTTTTGGCGGCTATACACGACCGTGACGTTCAAAAGATTAGGGGAGAACAGGGCCTGTGAGGAATTTGAAAATAGGTATTTAAAGATTCAATTTTATTCGATTTGGAAATGATTGCACTAGCTAGAGGCATTATTCAGGAAGGCAAAGAGAATCACAGGCCCTGTCCCCTCTTAAAAAAGATTTATGAAACCGATTATTGCGTAAAAAAAAATGTGTAAAAGTTTAATTCCTTACGATTAGAAAGGCGTTAGTACTGCTATTAATAATATTGCCTTCTTAATTTTTAAGTTATATTGATCATATAGATTCAATTGGTTGTGCTCATTTAAATAATTTAATCGTTTTTTTTTAATATGCAATAAATAATTTGTATCCCAAAATCTATTCAAATATAAAATAAAATTCTTGTTTGTGACTTCAAAATAACGGCTTACTGAATTCATCATATAAATAAATGTACAGGAGATAATAACATGATAAAAAAACATATTTAAAAGGTTTGTATGTCTCTCTGTTTATTGTTTTGGCTAGCCTACCATCTTTTAGAAAAAGAGTAGAGAGAGAGTAGAGTTGGAGTATTTTTAGAGTCTAAAAATACTCCTCTATACATATATAACTAAAATTGATTGAATATAAACCAAACCAAATGTGCAATACACGTCATTCTGTTGCCACAACTTCTACGTTTCTAAAAGCATAGCTGTCTAATCATTCCTTATGTCCGTCTAAATTTTAGACGGACGAAGATCGCGTGTAACAGTTATTTGTAAATATTATTTTAATTGTTACTGCGATATCCAGCTTTATTTAGAATATCATTCTCTTGCCTTTACCCCAATAAGGTAAATAACAAAATAAATCTAATAATCCGTCTTATAGATTACCAAAAAATATTGGACACGTATTTTTTCTTTTTTCACGTTAACAATCAGTGAAGACGATACAGTGCTTTGAAAATTCGTGTAACGTCATATTCTAAGACATTGGTATGACATTTTTTACCGGTGACTGACGTCACAATCTCCCACTCAAATCTTTGACGCGTTTTATTTTCGTAATATTTTATTAATTTGATAAAACAAAAAATACGTGTTCAATATTTTCCGATAATCTAACAGACGGACTAATTAGAATCATATTTTTTTAAAGTCAGGAAACATCTCTATTAATTTTGTTCTATACTTCTTGTCCTCTTCTTGGTCCTCCATTTCTCAAAAGGAGTAACACTCCTTTTGAGAAATGGAGGACCAAATCATGACATTGAAATAGTATTGACCTCCGTAAGATATTGTCAACCTCGCGAGTGACGGCGAGCAAAGCCATTTTAGCTACCCTAGTAGCTAAAATGACTTTTGCTTGTCCGTTACTTTATTTGATACGAGCCTATGGTTATTTTTAATTTTGTAGCTACATTTATTTATTATGAATTTTACCTCACAGGCATTTTGTATGCATTTTATATTTAATATATTTATTTAAAAGGCTAGGCCGATATTAATGCATTTATAAATGATTAAGTTACTAAAACCTTGTTTAATAACGCTTGTTGAAGTTTAATTTGATCTCTCTCAAATTCAGACCTTATTTACAAAACTTCAGTTTAGCAGGTCAAAGCTCAGCTCCAAGGGATTCCGCAAATTCGTATTTTATCACGTTTTTTTGCAATGATTATAATCACCAATACCTACAACCATCTTAGTTCATATTACTCCCATGAGTGAGTATTTGATGAAAAAGGCATTCCAGGATTGCACTGAGTGGTTTGTTGGTGATTTTAACCATTATTACTGAGTAAATACATTTTTGTTACGGTCGCGAATCCTATTTTATGTAACACTCAACCTGACCCTGCAGGCATCATGCAAAAAACGTAGGAACCGGCGAATTTCGCGGCATACCTTGTCGCATTCACCTTAAATATGTGTTAACATCAGTTTAGTTCGCGAATTTACGTTATGGTAAAGATTAAGGCAGCTTTTCATACCTATCATCACCATTCGAAGTCCATATTGGTAGCTTCTAAGACACTTCATCAATGTGTGGTGCTTGCCAAAGTAAATAATATTCCTGTTTAAACAAAATCTTGTGCCAATGTTGGTAATATTGCAATATAATGTAATACTTGTTTTTACTTAAACTAAGTCATACTTAAAATAATGCCTAAATATTTTAGCATTGTAATTTCAACTTTCTGACATAAGCTTGTTTCTAAATAATAATAGCTGCTCTGCAGGGCTATTGCGGATCTTTTAAATGATAGTAGCTATCATATTGTCTATGGATTAACTGTCAAATTGGGTATGGTTTAGTACAAAATGGAACCATTTGACATTTAATTGATGGACACTATGATAGCCACTGTCGTGTAAAAGATACGCAATAACCCTGCTGGTCACTCTTTTGGTCAAGCCGCGGTTGCCTAGGTTCGTCAGTGGATGGGAACCGTCCATTACATACCGAGTTTCCTACGTACCTCGGAAAGTACTATAAGCGGTTGATCCTAGCTGTTATATCTTTGGCAGTCGAACGTAGTCATTTGCCCGAAAGTCTGACAACGAGTCTTACCAAGGCGTAACTTACTGAGTTGTGGAGGTCGGATAGGCAGCCGCTCCATGTGAAATACTGGCATTACTATTCAACTGCATCCGGTTAGACTAGAACTATCTTGGGAAATGGCTAAACAGATGATGAAATTTAACTTCCGGCGCTGTGGCGAGATTCGTAAAATGCAACAGTTAATAGTAAATGGTTTTATTTAAGCAATAATTTAAGTGTTACTTAGTGTTTGTGAAACCGGACGTAAGTGGTGGTAAAATAAGTCATTGTCTAGTAAACAATAAAAAAAAATATAATGTAACAGTATTTTATCTTCCATATTTTGTCGTGTATTAAATAATAAATATTTTTATCTTTATATTCAAATTATTCGATATAATTATTAAGGAATGTGCTTTGGAATAGTAAATAAACAATGTATTTCAGGCCTTATGAAAACGGTAGACCTGTTGAAAAAATGTGAGAATATGAAGAAAAATATATTATTTTGGCTTGCTTGCTCCGCTAGTCACTAAAATCCAAACAGTTAACAACCGACTTCTAAATAAGAGGTTAAAATGGCGAAGTAATTGTACAAATACGTTTAGTTCGAATTTTAAATTTCGTTCTGTTTCTGTCAACGGAGAGGGCTAGTCAAATGTTATTGTAGATGGCGCGACTATAGCTTAGGCCCAATTTGTCCAATTCTCAACCAGCGACACTGACAGATTTTCAACCAGTGACGTTGACAGATTTTCAAACAGTGACGTTGACAGATTTTCAAACAGTGACGTTGCTTAGTACAAGCTATGCTAGTCCCATTAGATTTACGGTTGCCTTTGAAGATCATGAACTTAGAATGATGTTCTAAATTGGAATAGACCCGTATTTATTACTAGCACTTTGCCCGCGATTTGAATGTATGATAAAAATATAATTTATAGCCAATAGCACCCACGAATAATGTAATTTTCTATCAGAGGTAAAATGTTTAGAATTGGATCATTAGTTCCGGAGATCACCCCCTCAATACAAACTTACAAACAAATTTTACCTCTCTAAATTATAAGTTTTGTGTATTTATGGTGCAAGCAAGCCTAAATATACACCATTGAATTAAAATATATTGTGAAAACGATGAAATTGTGTAAAACTTAATTTATTTTTATATAAGAATAGCACTGTAAGTATTAGACAGAAAACGTCGCACCTCTAAAGGTAAACTGTTACTAAACGATTTTTTCATGAATTGAGTTACAATAAAATTTTGTAAACTGGAAAAGAATTTGACACATAAAATGGGCAAAATTTTTATGGGAAGAAGCCACTTTTTACAGTTACAAAACCTGAAAATGATTTAGTTACTAAATGCAATAATGTGATTACATTAAATGGGACTTCTTGGTTGATGAGCGGTAACGAAAATTTTAAGGAATAGCGTAACTATTTTTTTAACCACGGTGACAAATAAAAAGTAAAAAATAATCGTTTTATTCTATAAATTGGTTCAATGTAACACTTTGTTTAATAAAAGTAGGTCACGTTACAATCTAATGGAAAAGTTATACAAAAAAATATAAACTAAGTTCTATATAAAACTCCAAATAAAAATTTATTTTTTTGTAAATTTGTAATTTTTCGTTTAGAAACGGTTTATCTTTTAAGGTGCGTCGTGAAATCATTGAGATATTAAATAAATCGTTTTACGTTGTTATTTTTGATATTTTATTTCTACTCCAAGTAGACACTAGTAGGCAACAACTCACGCTACGCCACAGATAGGGGTTTGACAGTTTGTGATAATTTGATGTGCTGTTAACTGTCCTTTGTACCCGTACCCATTCCATTTTGACCGTGTGCTTACTAGAGGTCGCTAGGGTTATATTTGCACACGGGCGCTACATGGGCTAGAGACGTCTCTGGCGCCCCCTACCGCCTCGCTCGCATTTAGTCTGTTTGTCTCACTCGTGTTTTTTATTTTCAGTTATTTGAAACTTCAGCGTTACTGGACTCAGAGTGCAACAACGTGGAGTCTATATTTATGACTTTGGCGCACAAGTTGTACTCCAAACAGCCTTTGAGGGTAGTCAGTGTAGAGGTAAGAATTTACGACTTAGCATAATCAGCCCATAATACTGCTGGAACTCAGGCCTCCTCTCTATGACAATATTTTTTTTGGGGTGAGAAATTATCAAATGACCTCCCGCTCTGGGCAGAGCGGTAGGGAGTGTCCGACTTGTACTGAGTAAAAACCACCCATGGTTGTACCTAGTCCTTTGTGTTGAGGCCGCGGTATCACTTTCGACCAACCCGCAGCCCCGACGGGTGTCTATGACAACTTGATGACAAATTAATCCCCCTCAATGTACTTGATGGTTGGCTTGTTGGTTTAGTGGTTGTAAGAGTGACTGCTGAGCGTGAGGTCCTGGGTGCGACTCCCTGGTCTGGCAAAGTATTATTGGGTTTTTCTATCAGGAATTTCTCAGTAGCTGCCACGGAAACTAGATTTTTGCGCGGTGGTTGGCAATAGGCTCGCTCGTTATTACATGGGACTTTATACGCCTCATTCGGGGATTACTGGCGTGATGTTAGAACATCCATAAATGTTGAAAGTGACAAAGGACCTTTTTTTTTGGGGGGTTGTGAAATCATCGAATAACGCATCCCGTTCTTGGGCAGAGCGAAAGTGAGTGTCAGACTTCTACTGACTAAAAACCACCCATGTTCCTTCTTAGCCCTTGTGCCGAGGCCGCGGTATCTCCTTCGAACATCCCGCAGCCCCGACGAGACCCGTTGGATTTTGTTGGATTTTGAACACGCTTTTATTAACTTCTTCTGTAATTATGTAAAAAAAAACCACTTCCAGGTTTCCGAGATAATATTTTACAAACATATTTAGTTTAGATGACAATGCATGGTTAGCCATGTGACTTCATTCTTAATCTAATATGGCGGAATAGTTATTATTTAAAGATTCCCATGTTATAAATTTTTATCGTAAAATATAAATATTCCAAGACAAGACACAGGAAACGGATATCTATAAATAGGAGTCGACGTGAAAAATGGTTATAGGTTTCAGATAAAAGTGTTCGGCGAGATTACGAAAAATTAATTATTTATTTTCATTTATTCTTTTTCAGGGGGAGCACGGTCCAGGTGTTGTAAATCTGAACCGACAGAAACGATCTACATGTTCCAATGACAGTTGTCTATGCAGCTAAACTTAACACCTCATAGCCACTGCGAAATAAAGTGTTACAAGAATATTTTGTGAAATCGATGTTGTGATGGCAGCAGCTTTAGTTCCAACTTTTGCCGCGCGCCATAAGATCTCTGTGCATCTGTACTCGATACAAAACAACTCCGTCTATAATCCATGACCAAACTTACCGCGAGATTTAAGCTATTTATTTTTTTACGCATTTCTTGGCATTTAATACCCTTGTATGAAAACAACGCTAAACATGCGAGGTCAAATTAAATTGACTAGTAAAACATCTTTGTACCTATTGTCTTATCATGAATATATGGGTGAATATTTTATTGGTACTTGGTTGGTGGATCGAGCAAGTCTTTAATCGACAATCCCGATCCGCGTGAAGATTAAAAAAATACGTCGATCGTCTTTTGCTCGAACTTGATTTTATTTGATCACACATGTTGATCATCAAAATTCGCCAAATTATTGCATGTATTTTCATCTAGTTTCGCTTGGTACTTTGTGAAAGTCACGCGACTGTGAATAGTCACGCGAGCAAGCACACCAAGTACATCAAATAAAACTTCCCGGAGACAATTTATTGGTAAGAGCGAGTTTCAGCCGCTCGCGGGATTTGCCTTGATTTGAACAGAGCTTTACTTCAATGCTATTACACTTTTGAACGCCAGAGCGTAAACGCATTGCGCTCCTATGCATTGTCACAAAAATCTACAAAAACATTATTTTATAATATTTGCCACTATTTTGTATTAAACTACAGTCACAAGTTTAAAAAAAACTGCAACGGTTTTTGGCGGCTATACACGACCGTGACGTTCAAAAGATTAGGGGAGAACAGGGCCTGTGAGGAATTTGAAAATAGGTATTTAAAGATTCAATTTTATTCGATTTGGAATTGATTGCACTAGCTAGAGGCATTATTCAGGAAGGCAAAGAGAATCACAGGTCCTGTCCCCTCTTAAAAAAAGATTTATGAAACCGATTATTGCGTAAAAAAAAATGTGTAAAAGTTTAATTCCTTACGATTAGAAAGGCGTTAGTACTGCTATTAATAATATTGCCTTCTTAATTTTTAAGTTATATTGATCATATAGATTCAATTGGTTGTGCTCATTTAAATAATTTAATAGTTTTTTTTTAATATGCAATAAATAATTAGTATCCCAAAATCTATTCAAATATAAAATAAAATTCTTGTTTGTGACTTCAAAATAACGGCTTACTGAATTCATCATATAAATAAATGTACAGGAGATAATAACATGATAAAAAAACATATTTAAAAGGTTTGTATGTCTCTCTGTTTATTGTTTTGGCTAGCCTACCATCTTTTAGAAAAAGAGTAGAGAGAGAGTAGAGTTGGAGTATTTTTAGAGTCTAAAAATACTCCTCTATACATATATAACTAAAATTGATTGAATATAAACCAAACCAAATGTGCAATACACGTCATTCTGTTGCCACAACTTCTACGTTTCTAAAAGCATAGCTGTCTAATCATTCCTTATGTCCGTCTAAATTTTAGACGGACGAAGATCGCGTGTAACAGTTATTTGTAAATATTATTTTAATTGTTACTGCGATATCCAGCTTTATTTAGAATATCATTCTCTTGCCTTTACCCCAATAAGGTAAATAACAAAATAAATCTAATAATCCGTCTTATAGATTACCAAAAAATATTGGACACGTATTTTTTCTTTTTTCACGTTAACAATCAGTGAAGACGATACAGTGCTTTGAAAATTCGTGTAACGTCATATTCTAAGACATTGGTATGACATTTTTTACCGGTGACTGACGTCACAATCTCCCACTCAAATCTTTGACGCGTTTTATCTTCGTAATATTTTATTGATTTGATAAAACAAAAAATACGTGTTCAATATTTTCCGATAATCTAACAGACGGACTAATTAGAATCATATTTTTTTAAAGTCAGGAAACATCTCTATCAATTTTGTTCTATACTTCTCTGTTACTCCTTTTGAGAAATGGAGGACCAAATCATGACATAGAAATAGTATTGACCTCCGTAAGATATTGTCAACCTCGCGAGTGACGGCGAGCAAAGTCATTTTAGCTACCCTAGTTGCTAAAATGACTTTTGTTTGTCTGTCACGTTATTTGATACGAGCAATATTTACCTATGGTTATTTTTAATTTTTTAGCTACATTTGTTTATTATGAAATTTACGTCACAGGCATTTTGTATTCATTTTATATTTATTTTTTTATAATATATTTAAAAGGCTAGGCAGATGCTAAATGCATTTATAAATGATTAAGTTACTAAAACCTTGTTTAATAACGCTGTGTTACTGCCGCACTCAGAGAGCTTTAATGATTACTTAGGCCATTACTTAGTAAAGGTTTTGACAGTTTTGTCATACAAAAGTATGTCAAAACTTTACTAAGCGACGGCTTAAGTAATCATTAAATATCTCTGAGTACCGCAGTTAAAGTTTAATTTGATCTCTCTCAAATTCAGACCTTATTTACAAAACTTCAGTTTACCAGCTCAAAACTCAGCTCCAAGGAATTCCGCGAAATTCGTATTTTATCACGTTTTTTTTGCAATTTGTCGGTGTGCAATTACCGGCAAAATAATGAGCAATAATGATTATAATCACCAATACAACCATCTTAGTTCATATTACTCCCATGAGTGAGTATTTGATGAAAAATGCTTTCCAGGAAGTTAAATGTACTGAGTGGTTTGTTGGTGATTTTAGCCATTATTACTGAGTAAATACATTTTTGTTACGGTCGCGAATCCTATTTTATGTAACACTCAACCTGACCCAGACCGGCATCATGCAAAAAACGTAGGAACCCGCGAATTTCGCGGCCTACCTTGTCGCATTCACCTTAAATATGTGTTAACATCAGTTTAGTTCGCGAATCTACGTTATGGTAAAGATTAAGGCAGCTTTTCATACCTATCATCACCATTCGAAGTCCATATTGGTAGCTTCTAAGACACTTCATCAATGTGTGGTGCTTGCCAAAGTAAATAATATTCCTGTTTAAACAAAATCTTGTGCCAATGTTGGTAATATTGCAATATAATGTAATACTTGTTTTTACTTAAACTAAGTAATACTTAAAATAATGCCTAAATATTTTAGCATTGTAATTTCAACTTTCTGAGATAAGCTTGTTTCTAAATAATAATAGCTGCTCTGCAGGGCTATTGCGTATCTTTTAAATGACAGTGGCTATCATATTGTCTATGGATTAACTGTCAAATTGGTTATGGTTCATTACAAAATGGAACCATTTGACATTTAATTGATGGACACTATATGATAGCCACTGTCGTGTAAAAGATACGCAATAACCCTGCTGGTCAATCTTTTGGTCAAGCCGCGGTTGCCTAGGTTCGTCAGTGGATGGGAACCGTCCATTACATACCGAGTTTCCTACGTACCTCGGAAAGTACTATAAGCGGTTGATCCTAGCTGTTATATCTTTGGCAGTCGTACGTAGTCATTTGCCCGAAAGTCTGACAACGAGTCTTACCAAGGCGTAACTTACTGAGTTGTGGAGGTCGCATAGGCAGCCGCTCCATGTGAAATACTGGCATTACTATTCAACTGCATCCGGTTAGACTAGAAGCCGACTATAACAATCTTGGAAAATGGCTAAACAGATGATGAAATTTAACTTCCGGCGCTGTGGCGAGATTCATAAAATGCAGCAGTGAGTAGTAAATGGTTTTATTTAAGCAATAATTTAAGTGTTACTTAGTATTTGTGAAACCGGACGTAAGTGGTGGTAAAATAATAAAAAAATATAATTATAATGTAACAGTATTTTATCTTCCTTATTTTGTCGTGTATTAAATAATAAATATTTATATCTTTATATTCAAATTATTCGATATAATTATTTACGAATGGTCGAATTTTAGTATGTGCTGTGGAATAGTAAATAAACAATGTATTTCAGGCCTTATGAAAACGGTAGACCTGTTGAAAAAATGTGAGAATATGCAGAAAATATATTATTTCGGCTTGCTTGCTCCGCTAGTTACTAAAATCCAAACAGTTACTATCCGACTTCTAAATAAGAGGTTAAAATGGCGAAGTAATTGTACAAACACGTTTAGTTCGAATTTTAAATTTCGTTCTGTTTCTGTCAACGGAGAGGGCTAGTCAAATGTTATTGTAGATGGCGCGACTATAGCTTAGGCCCAATTTGTCCAATTCTCAACCAGCGACACTGACAGATTTTCAACCAGTGACGTTGACAGATTTTCAAACAATGACGTTGACAGATTTTCAAACAGTGACGTTGACAGATTTTCAAACAGTGACGTTGCTTAGTACAAGCTATGCTAGTCCCATTAGATTTACGGTTGCCTTTGAAGATCATGAACTTAGAATGATGTTCTAAATTGGAATAGACCCGTATTTATTACTAGCACTTTGCCCGCGATTTGAATGTATGATAAAAATATAATTTATAGCCAATAGCACCCACGAATAAAAAGGTAAAATGTTTAGAATTAGATCATTAGTTCCGGAAATCACCCCCTCCATACAAACTTACAAACAAATTTTACCTCTCTAAATTATAAGTTTTGTGTATTTATGGTGCAAGCAAGCCGTAATATACACCATTGAATTAAAATATATAGTGAAAACGATGAAATTGTGTAAAACTTAATTTATTTTTATATAAGAATAGCACTGTAAGTATTAGACAGAAAACGTCGCACCTCTAAAGGTAAACAGTTACTAAACGGTTTTTTCATGAATTGAATTACAATAAAATTTTGTAAACTGGAAAAGAATTTGACACATAAAATGGGCAAAATTTTATGGGAAGAAGCCACTTTTTACAGTTACAAAACCTGAAAATGATTTAGTTACTAAATGCAATAATGTGATTACATTAAATGGGACTTCTTGGTTGATGAGCGGTAACGAAAATTTTAAGGAATAGCGTAACTATTTTTTTAACCACGGTGACAAATAAAAAGTAAAAAATAATCGTTTTATTCTATAAATTGGTTCAATGTAACACTTTGTTTAATAACAGTAGGTCACGTTACAATCTAATGGAAAAGTTATACAAAAAAATATAAACTAAGTTCTATCTAAAAAACTCCTGAGTAAATTTGTAATTTTTCGTTTAGAAACTGTTTATCTTTTAAGGTGCGTCGTGAAATCATTGAGATATTAAATAAATCGTTTTACGTTGTTAGTTTTGATATTTTATTTCTACTCCAAGTAGACACTAGTACAACTGGTAAGTTTCAGCAGCTCCTCGTACAAGTTATCACAAAATCCACCTCCTCATTTGTGCAACTTTAATAGAAATATTTTTCATTAGAAGTTGATAAAACAAACTTCTAATGTAACTTAGAAGTTTGTTTGATCGACTCCTAATGAAAGTGAGTGTGCACATTGAGAGTGCAAATGCAGCTCTTGAGTCCTATACTAAAGTATCAAACACCGAGCTAGTAAATTTCTATTTTGGGCTCGTCATGTGTGATGTAGGAACAGCGGTCAGCAGCGGCAGCGGGTTTAAGGAACATACCTATCGTAAAGACGACGGGCGCTTTGTCATAACCATGCCACTGAAGAAAGATTCTTCAGTCTTACGGCCAGTTTCTTCATCAACAACTAAAGTTAAAACTAAAAGTATTAACCTTTACTTGACCATTGCTGGTAATAGAGCAGATGTGTTTCTTCATCAAATTAACAGCAAAAGTAAAAGTCAATTGAGTTGCCACTGCTCAACCGTCGTAATTTCCCCAAAAAACCGTGGGGAGCTTTTTTTACACATGACAACATCGCAATACCACCGTCAAGTAGTGTCAAAAGAAAAAGGAGTTGGTCGAACTTAAATACAAAAAAATCAAAACCATAAACGAAAGTTCTTTGGTCCTTCTGAGGGAGGAAAAATGTCGTTTAGAGATGGAATTGATGAGGAAGGCGTTCGAAAATGACGAAAAACGGAAACAAGAGCTTCATGAATTGCAAGTTTATAAAATGAAGTTGGAGATTGATATTTTCAGTAAGAAAACAGATTAATGATTTATTAATAAAGTATTATTTTTATATAATTTCATAGTTCTTTATTTTACATATTTCAAACTTACAGCTAATCTTAATAGTAGGTTACTGAAATGTTAAATTTGGTTCATCACCTCATCTTCAATGTGCAGCAAATCTGGAAATAATAGTATTGTGACTTAAATAATTAAATCAGAAGAAAAATATTATTTTTATAATAATTTCATGCGGAAAAAAGTAGCGGGCAACAGCTAGTTCATAATAAACACTTATTATGGTTTGATTAATATATTATAATTGACTGACCTGTCGAAGAAATTTTCAATTAAATTACTTACTGGATCCGCATTTACATACAGTACTTTTATGTACGCCAGCTATATCGCCCATAACTTGTTGCATCGATCCAGTAGCATAAAATCGTAAAGCCAGCAATAATTGTTCTTTCACAGATAGAGCTTTATTCCTGTAAATTATCAAAAGGTAATTAATTAAGACTATTCTTGACATTACCAATGAGACTTTTTGTGTAAATGTGAATCGAATGAATTTCCTACCCGTACGCAAAATACACGCTTGGACCTGGAGTTGCGCACGCCAACCCGTTATACAATACAAATACTGGTCGTCGTAATACAAAATACAAACTGAAGATAAACTTACTTTTCTGTGGTTGGCGTCAGTTTATCTTGTAACATTATGCTGAGGTAAGCAACGGTTTCCTTTGAAATTCTGTATCGGAATAGAAAATCAGCCTCGACCCATAATGATCTTTGCGTATATTAAACTTTTTACGCCGATGCGTTAAATAACTTACGAAAAGTTCATCGTCTGATGAACTTGAACTTTCACTGGACGAAGATTGTGATAACATTTTATTAATAAAATATAAGAAATAAATGCAGCAGTGCTATGTGACCTACTTACGTACTTTATCAATTGTCAAAATGACAGTGACTTTTGCTTTAGCTGCCCCTTTTTGAGCAGCAAAAGTTAAAGGCCAAAGTAACAGCTAAACCAACGGCTAAAATTGTGAAGAAACATATTTAACCGTTACTTTTACTTTTTATCGTTGCTTTGACTGTTACTTTTGATGAAGAAACTGGCCGTTAGGCGATTACTTTTCAAAGGTAAAGTGTCCGTTCATGTCACACAGCACAGAGGGTCACGTGTGGGGTTACGTACCGTCGAACGACAATCCGGCTAGAAGGACCAATGTTCGACTTGCTCGGGGTGGTAAATAAAAGTATGGTGGACTGTATTAATACTTTCTGGGACAGACCGCTTCGTTATCTCAAGAGCGGTGAACTTTGTTGCATGTAATTTGGTAAACCAGCAGCCGTTGCTTGCCCATAACATTACTAGGAAGCACATGATCTAGTGTCATATCATCCGACATTATTCGTTTGTAGCTGTCACGGCAAACTCTTTTCGAGCCATTTTCAACACATTTATGCAGTGTTTATGCACCGCACTATGACACTCACACCGCCGGCAGGCGTAAACTTCGCCATACAGTCAACGTCTATGGCCGTATTTGTTGTATCAAAATATTCAAAATATGTGTACCTACCTAATATGGTAGCACTAAAATGTTTGGAATTTTTAAGTTTCATATTCGGAGATTTAATAAAATTGTCAAGTGTCCCGGTGCCCGAAAAAGGCTTGGTATAATAGATTTACAATAAGAACGACCCGGACAAATAATAATCTATACTAATATTATAAAGCTGAAGAGTTTGTTTGTTTGTTTGTTTGTTTGAACGCTAAGATCTCAGGATCTACTAGTTGGAATTTAAAAATTCTTTTTGTGTTGGATAGTCCATTTATCGAGAAAGGCTTTAGGCTATATAACATCACGCTACAGCCAATAGGAGTGGAGCACAAATGAAAAATGTTGCAAAAACGGGAAACGATAATCCTTTTTGAGAGCTTCCGTTGCGTGCGCTGCGAAAATGGTTTAAGTTATGAAAATATTATGTAGTAAAGAAATGTTTCTCTTTACAAGTTCTACAAAAAAGTCCGCGACAGCATATTATATCTATCTATTAAGATTGACTCACTGTAACCATTTTTTACTATTGAAATGTTAGGTTAAATAGAATTACTTCTTGCGAAGCTTATTTAACCCTTATGGTATTAATCTATATCCAAATAAATGTGTTTGTTAGAATGGAAATTTAATATAAAATATTTGTTCTTTTTACTTTATATATTTTAAACAAATATCTTAGAAGATATCGCAATATTAAAATGTCCGCGCGACAAAACAATTACGCGGTCCGCCGGCCCTCGCGTCCCGTTGTAGATACGTGGAGATTCTGGCCTCCGGGAAATTCAAATTCAAATTATTTAATGCACCATAATATTTACAAGGTGTTATTGTATATTGTTTTGCGAGTAGTGGTAGCCCAGTGGTGGCGGCCCCGACTTACGAACAGTTGGTCGTGGGTTCGAACCCAGGCAGGGGCATTACTTAAAGTAATTTATTTCATACCACTCCTAGAGAGGTGGACTGAGTCCCTGTAGTGGGAACAATATAAGCTGATGATGATGATGATGGTTGTGTATTTAACAGTAAGAGATAGGTGGGTACCTACTTATAGTAATTCTCATTTTAATCATGTAATCTAAGGTTCTCTTCTAATATTATAGAGAGGAAAGATTGTTTTTTTTTGTTTGTTACGATTTAACTCAAAAATTACTCAGACGACTTTGAATATTCTTTAAACATTAGAAAGCTAATTGAAAAAAATATTACTATGTTGGATAGTCAGTCTATCGAGGAAGGTTGTAAGTTATATATTATTGTGACGCAGGCGAAGTTGCGTGGGTCAGCTAGTAGCTAAATAAACGTTTGAGTGTCGTCCGTCGCGGTTGGCTCCGAGGAAGCGAGTGCGCGCGGCGCCCCGCACGCACCACAGCTCGGTTGCCGCGCAGGTTGATCACGCCGCCTGCGTGTGATGGTTGGGTTCGATTCCCAACAGATACTAAACAATGTCTTTATTTAAGTACTTACACATAGACAATAATTCTTTAGTTCATACGCGTAAACAAGATATTGTCAATCGCAATTTCTTTATTGCATACAAGGTTAACATTACTTACATATAATATATAGGTATTACACACCTTTCGAGATGTAATCTATCTTAACACTAAATTATGACAATGGTATGGTGGTAAAAACTGTATTAAAATCTGTGGCGAAGTTTAGCAGGACAATGCGGTCAAAGGCAAACAAAAAAGCGTCGCCCACACACTAAAAAAATCCTTCAATTTTCTTTTCCTATTAATACTTGTCGAGCGATCATAAATTTTGGTTCGTAAATGCAACGACTCCGTGGCGCAACGGTAGCGCGTCTGACTCCAGATCAGAAGGTTGCGTGTTCAAATCACGTCGGGGTCAAACATGTCTTTTTGTGTTGGAATAATAATAATGATTTAATTACACATTTTATTATTGTTTTGTTTCCATTTTCCGACCACTGTTTAGGTTACCGGGCCGCGCATCCACTATCGCACGCAGAAACCACTACACTTCGCTACCGTACCATTTACCTAGTTTAGTTTTGCCTCCATTTTTAGATTTTGCCTAGTTACTAGAATTTAAGTCGTAGATAATTTATATTAAATAAATCGTTTTGTTATTTTTGTCATTTTATCTACCCAAGTCGATATTGGTAACTGTTAACCTGCA